>OX578279.1:44660821-47060821 GCA_951217055.1 Gerris lacustris
TCGATAGTACAACACAATAATTATTAACTTATTTATTTATTTTTATTTATGTATAAGCCTCAACGGCCACTCCCGCGCACGAGTATCTCATGCGGGGGTGCACTATTATTAATTTCAGAATACTTTTACAATTTATATTGATGTAATTAAGGAGAAATGTTATAATTTATGCTACATATTTATAAGAGTAATCATCTGTTGTAACAAATCGTATGGTGGAATAAAGAATTATTATATTAATTATTTAAACAATTTTTTTACGAGCCCTCTACAGCCTTAGCCACGCGGAGGAATACAATGGACATATTTGACAGAAAGTAACATAATAAATTTAATAACACAGTACGCAACACGGAGACGCAATAGATAAATATGTGTATGACAGAACAATAAACATTAATTATACAAATAATTAATGATTCATCTTAAGAATTGTTAGGTTTAAAGGAGAAAAACTGACTTACCTGTTAAAGCTTGAATGCATGCTTCATCGAGTCCCCACTGAAGAAACAATTCTCGAACCTCACTCATTGCACAAGCTTGGAGAAAACGTTTCACCAATTTAAGTCCGAATAACTGAATAAGTCTCATATATAGACAATATGTAAAGATTAAAATGATATAGAAGTGTAAAGAACTCTAAAGCAATGATCTGTAATGTAGGAAGCACAACTGAAGAATGACTTCCGTTCAGCTGGGGTAACCTTTATATAGGGTTCCCCCCACCTACCACCGGCCCTTCAGCTCGGAGGCAGTCGAAGACGTATTTTGTTCAACTGATACACAGTTAAGACAAAGTACTTATACTTGGTCGCAGTTGACTTGAAATGCACCTGCCTTATCTTCAACTGAGTCACAGTTGATGATCTTTTTTATTAGTGACTCATTTTACGTAGTATTTTTTTAACGCATTCTAAGTAATAAATGCATTTTCATAAATCACGAGTTTAATTGAAGCGAACATAGCGAGCTTCCTAAATTTTATTCAACAAAATATGCTACGTATTTGACGGTGTGTCTGAAACATAATATGACGATAACTTGAGTACAAGTTGACCGATTTTGATGAAATTTTGTGCACATGTTCATTTTACCAATGCTCAGAACGAGTTTGCCGGACAACGTTGTCTGCCCAAGCGTTCGTGCGCAACGCTCGCGTAAACGTGCCCTTTAAAATTAAAATTTGAATTTTAGGATAGGAAAAAATTCTAATTTTATCTATTCGACGAGACAAACCTTTTTTTTCATTAACAGAGTTATGCACATTGTTCCGAACGACAAAATAAACCACGTGTAGGATTGATTTTTCAATACCTATATACTATAATCATGTTTTTATACGCAAATACAAATCTATTCTCTTTTATTCTATTTCATAGCTAGAACGTAGGGGAGAATCGTTTATTTAGGTGGATACTACAGTTTTCACACAGTCTATATTAACTTAGTTCTTATAGACGATGAAGATTATCATGTGTATATACTTTCTAAGTTTAAATATAGTCTCTAATGCTCACTTATAATCAATAATAATATTGTCAATAGTTATTTTTGCTGTCTGACAATATTCTCTTCAAACTTTAGCAGTTCCAAAATTTATTTGTAATTTTTTGGATGGTCTAAAAGATTAGTAAGCTTCATAACGGCCCAAGAGGGGTTGACGCATACTTTCTATATATACAAAATTACTTCCCAAATACTATGCCAGTTCCAGTGTTCAATTCAGGTAAATTTTAACCTTACTGAGGGTTTGAATAACCGTTAAAATTTATCTTTCATAAGCATAAGTATAATGGTTTTTTCTGATTCTCCTAAAAAGGTCTAATCCTCTTAAGTCAAAGGGTATTTTTTTAAACTTTTAATACCTATATAACCTCTGAATCGTAACGGTTCTTATACACATTACTATTCAAGTAAAGAAAAATAAAACCAATAAACACACCATATAGATTAGATTAGGTTACCCAAGAAAAAATCTGTACTAAATAAATGTACCCCTAAAACACTGTTAAATTATTTCAAAACTACCTCCAGAACATTTATATATATGTAATAATAATAATAATATGTAACGTACCGTAGTTAACTATTTGTTTTATTAACTATTTCATTAAAAATAGTAATAAATGTACTTATGAGGTATGCTGAATTCCAGTTGAAACTAAATATTTTCAACTGCCTTTATGCTTTATTAATTAATTTTTTCGGCTGCCACGATTCTGGAAACAACAATACTGCGACCGAGCCGAGTCAAACTATACTGCATTGCAGTATAGGGGTGTTTTAAACTGCGAAACAGTTTAGTGGTTATGCTGCACAGGAGTTGAATGATATGTTCGACTTGACTCCAGTATACCATCAACTGCTACGCAGTCTGAAAACGTCTATGCTGGGTCGCAGAATAGGCCTATACTGCACCTCAGTATGGGAATGAATTTTTTCGACTAGTACGCGGTTGAAAAATGGTGGCAGAATAAGTTATACTGACTATTTAGCATAATTTTCTCTCCGTGTATATTGGGAATTGCATAAAAGGGAGTTATGTCCCCGTTGCGTACGTGTATACTTTTGCATTTTATACACTATAAGATCTAAATTGTAAGTATGTTCACGGTATAAGTATATTCAAAGTTCTCTGTTAGATTAGACTCTTTATTTAAATCGTTTCCATATCTCGTATTAATCGTTAAATATATTATATGTTGTTTTAGAAGCACCCGATTCGTTTGCCGGGGGAAGGGGGTTCTAAACTTCATATAGACAGTGTAGATTAGTTTAAATAATCTAAAAAAAAACATCTTCTGTAGATTTGTATATAACAAACCAAAAAAGTGAACACAATGCTTCCGTTACCTTCGGTAAGCTCGGAAGCAAAAACACCTGATACTAATTTTATGTCAATAGATAATAGATTAACCTACTAGTATAAAGATAATGATGTAACATCGTAATCCTTCTTTGATAGCACCTTTTTGACCATTACAATTTAAAAAGTGTTTGAAACTATTTTTACTTTCTCATATAAAGAGAAAGTATTTGTGAAAAATCGATGTTGATGGATTTACACGTTTTAAGGTCCCCTGAGTCCAAAAAAGTGGATTTTAAAAAATATCTGTCTGTCGTATGTGCGCAGATACGTGGAGCCTAAACTACTGGGATTTGACGAAATTTGTAATACATGTTATGAAAAATCATACCCCGAGACGAAATCGATAAATGAATTTTAGCTCCGAATTTGGGAGCGCTACCCCCCTAACACTCTAAATGTGAAAACAAATTATTTCTCGAAAACGGTTTTGACGATTTTGATTGAAAAATCTAAAATGTAGCTCATTTAAATACAAATCTAACGATATAAGCCGTTTTCCCGGGAAAAATCTAGTTCCAGAGAATAGCTTTAAACGCGGACGGAGAAAGGCCGGGTTCGAGTCCCCGACGAGGAGAAGTTATTTTTGTGATAAATTTTAAGGAAATGTTCAATAATAATTAAATGTACCTACGAAAATAAGAAAACTAATTAATGGAAAACACTGGGCTAAGTAATTATGAACTCGTTTATGAGAAAGTTTGTCTGAGTTGTCTCCGGATCAATTATATTTTTAAATGTTATTATTATGTAAGGATATGTTTTTAACTCTCTGTTTTAGTATTTCAGAAGTTAATTTCGTTGCTTTGACAACATTTTGTTGAACTTATTACTCAGAGTAATTACAATTTAATTTTAATGAGCACAATTTATTAGTTTATTGTTTTTGTGCTTTCAGTACACAAAGATCGTTCCCATTATATGAATTTATTGGTATGAAAAACGTTCCCATGATATGAATGTATTGGTATGAAAAACGTTCCCATGATATGAATGTATTGGTATGTAAAACGTTCCTATGATATGAATGTATTGGTATGAAAAACGTTCCCATGATATGAATGTATTGGTATGAAAAACGTTCCCATGATATGAATGTATTGGTATGAAAAATTCCTTAAGAAGTGTTTTGACAAAGAATAGCTATGATATTTCTTTTGGGGTTATTACACATGACGTTACCAAAGTTTCAAATTTTTGTGTGGGGTACTTTTGGAGTTACAGGTGCGTCAATGACAAACAGACAGACTAACGCAGGAAATTATTAGGGTCCTCGGTTTTACCCACGTACCCTAAAAACAATGATAGCAAATATTTAAAGGACAGACTTATCTGTCATTCGCCTTAGTTATCATCTATCCACTGATATTTTATTAGCTACTGATCGAATTTGCTCTTTGAGTTTATGTAATAAGTACTTAAAAAGTTGTTTTGCTTCCGAGCTTACCGAAGGTAACGGAAGCATTGTGTTCACTTTTGAGAACGAAAAAGTTTTATGTCTCCAATTTTAAAAATTCCAAGACAGAAATCCGTTTCAGACATCAGGGAACATTTTTGGTCTCGTGTCTGTCTGTCTGTGTGTCCGCGAATCCTTGAAACGTGTGACGATAACTTGAGCAAATGTCGACCGATTTTGATGAAATTTGGTAGACATGTTCATTTTACCAATGCCCAGGACGAGTTCGTTGGACAACGTCATCCGTTCACGCGCAACGCTCGCGTAAACGTGAACTTCAAATTTCGTCGGGAAAAAAAATCTAACTTCATCTATTCAATAAAAATCTATTCAATAAGACAAACATTTTTTCAAATACAATTTTTTAGTAAAAGAAACAACGACACTGCTATGAAGTGTTAAAGATCAAACTAAATGGCTAAAACTATTAATGGTTTTTACACAATAATCAATATAACAATAAAGTACATGATAGGATGTGAGGAAGCTATGTGCCACACTAATTGGCAGTCTATTTTTAGTTCATGTGAATTAGCACTTCTTTTTATAGGTATATTATTTTTCATTTCAAACAAAAATTGTAATAATAAATAATTTATTTCTATATATATTTTTTTTTTTTATAAATTATTTGTTTCAGATTAAGTATGCCACATGACGACGATCTCAGATGCTCTAATTTGAATATGGATGTGGTTCATAAAGTCATGTCTAGGATTATGGACAATAATACATATCCATGGGCTTGGTCAGAATGTAGCAGATATTTCCTTACTGAATTCCTCGAGTATGTTTTTACCTCTGATTTAATTTAATTTACCATTAAGTAACTAGTGCGTTATTTATATTTGTTTAAATAATGAATAGTTTTATTACTTAAACACATAGATCTTCCCACACTCAGTATCCTTAACCCTAGAACACTATCGTTAAATATTAATATATTGTTACTGTTACTACCGATACGTCACTGTGACTATCATTAGATCTTATTTAAATTAAACTATTTTTAGTCTCAAAATATAGTAAGTTACTTAAAAATGCATTTTTAGTTTGGTTTATAATAAATAAATAGGCGATTCATGAATATTTCTTTAAAAAAAAGTAGGTACACATTTCTGTATTAATAAGAAGAGAAACACAATTTTCTATCAGGTAACATCTGTTCACAGTAATGTTTTCGTCTGTTTCAGTCAAATTTTTTACAACTAAGCGTTAAAAAAATTATTATTATAAAAAATATTAAACAGGGTAGACATACAGGGACGTTGGGAACCATTGGAACCATTGTTGGGGGCGACTGGCAGCCATTTTTATCAATTCAATACCTCACTTTGACGCATAGGTAGTGTTCTAGGGTTAATTAATAAATTAACTATGGATTAAAAGAATAGTATTTGTTTATGCTTGTAACTTAATTTATGGTGTGTCCCTTAATTAGGAACTAGGGACAGAGTAAGTTGACTCTCTAACAAAAGTAACTATATTGAACAAGTTGTTGGTATTTAACCACTATTGTTCTTCTTCAGTGCCTTAACCTCAAAGAAATTGTACAGTGTACAAAAAATGTGTAAATTATATCAAATAAAAAATAAAAGAGGAACTAAAAATATGATCTCAAAAAATAATATGTTAGTGGTTGAAAGTCAGCTTTGTACTTAAGTTCCTTCAGGTGGCAAAACACATTTCTTTATTCATATGTTTTAGACCTTGCTTTATTATAATTTGAGTTTTCATTAGCTTAGGTGTATGCATTTGTAATATATATCCTTATATTAGCATAAATATATTATTTCTGATTTTTTTTTTCTTTTATTGTTAGTGCTGGTTATGGATCGTGCATGCTTGACCATCCATTGAATGATCTTCAACAAGAAGAAAACTACATACTTCCTGGAGAAAAATTCACTTTGAACAAACAGTGCCAGCTTCTCTACGGGAATAGATCCGAGTATTGCCCTCGCCCGGTAAGATATTGTGCTATTTCTTATTCATATTAAAAATGAATTATATAATTTATATCCAAAATTTGATATCTTTAATATTACTTTGGCTTAATTGTCATGAAAAAATTTGTGGATAACATTTTGAGTTTGGTTATCATAGCCATGCAACTATGAGACCTAGGGATAATACAGATGGAGGGGAGGAGAGATTTTTAAGCCCTGTTTACACCTAACGACTTATTATATATATCGTCTGGTCAGGCAAAATTTATTCGTTGAGTAATTCGTCAAGTAATTCGTTTGGTGTTACCCCTTCCAACTTTTATCATCCAATCTTTAGTCTGCCACCTCATTATTTTGTTTTACGGGTCCTCTTAATTTAAGTAAACATTTACCGATTTAGTTAAAATTTGGTATAAAGGTTCCTTTTATCAATGCTCAGGCAAAGTTCGTTAGACAGAGTTATCTCCCCTTCCTGTTTGCGTGAAATGCTTGGATAAGTGTAAATTGGTAGGTGAATTGAACAACAAGCAGGACTAGTGTAGAAATTTACACAGATTGTCTAACTTTTGTTTGATCACACAAGTTGTACGCAATAGGTAATGACCTATAAACCAGGCTTTAGAGTTTACATTTTTATCTGTTAACCCATTGTATTATAAAGCCACCTAAGCTATTTTTAAATCCTTTATATTCACATATTATTCCAAATTGGTTAATGTAATGGAATACAAATTTTATATGTTATTTTTCATTATTATTATTATTTATGTATTTATTTTTATTTTTTATTTTTTCTGTTACAGGAGGTAGGTACATATCGTTCATACATCCCTCACACAAGACAATTCTTCTACTTCTCTATTAGCTAAGTATGTTTGGGCTCGTAAACATTGTAAAAGTGGTGTAAAGAATGAAGTCATATATATCCCAGCAGCAAAAACACTAGTGTAAAAAATAAGCCAAGTCTCGCGTAAAAAGTCGTGAGATCATAGGTTTAGCCAAGTCTCCCACTGTCCAAGTAAGTTCTACTAGGTCTAATTTATCCAGTGCAAGTAGATGTTGTTTGTCTGTCCCTCTCTCTATTCTCTTTCCCAAATCACTCTACACGTTTAAGTTTAAAAACATTTTCTGACTTGGCAAATACGCACCACAAACTTAAATCAAATAATAAATATTATTTTTTCATTTGAGCATCGCAGCACAAGGATACAAATTTGTATACGACACTGCATTTAGTTTTAGCCTCTTTGTGGTGTGTATTTGCCAAGTCAGAAAATGTTTTTAAATTTAAACGTGTAGAGTGATTTGGGAAAGAGAATAGAGAGAGGGACAGACAAACAACGTGTACTTGCACTGGATAAATTAGACCTAGTAGAACTTACTTGGACAGTGGGAGACTTGGCTAAACCCATGATCCCACAACTTTTTACGTAAGACTTGGCTTATTTTTTTACACTAGTGTTTTTGTTGGGATTTCTATTCTTTTTGTAAGTAATTTTTCATTGCCCCAAACAATTTTTTGTTTTTATTTCTTTGCTCTTGTTTAATTTTTCTTAGGCCTTTTTTCTTTCTTTGTTCTTGTTCGGGGGTGTTAAATGTCGGTGGGTGTTCAAATTGAACTAAATAATATTATCTGGAGTAAATATGTTTGCACTTTAAGATAACTGTCAATCAATACTGTCCAATAAACCTCAATGAACGTTCTCAACATCACATTTAAGTTTTAACGTTCTCTACTAGGTAGCTCTAGTGGCGCTGTATACAATTTTTAAATTTTTTACAATATTTTGAATAGTTTAGGTTTTTCTATGAGCCTTAAAAGGGACAAAGAACCAGATTTTTTCGGATTTTTTAATTTTTCCTTTATTTGTTCAATAAACTCTACCTATATACAAAATTTCAAGTTTCTAGGATTGTTAGAAGTGCCTTAGAGTTATGATGAGTGAGTGAGTCAGTGTCGAAATAACAAAACTTTAGGCTCTTATATCTTATGAACTACTATGGGTAGAGGTGTGAAATTTTTATTTCTGGTTCAGTTTGTCATGAACTTTAAATTGAAATTAGTTTTATATATCTAAGTATCTTCAATGGGACAATAGAGGGGGGTCCAAATTGCCGTGAGTTGGTTCCAGTAAAGGATGGTATGGCTGTGCTCGACTTGGCGGGGGCACTGCCGTGCCCCCAGATGTATAAAATATATATTCCACTTTTGTAATTGTAATTATTGAGACATGATTCAGGCTATTTTTATTATTTGCTTACATTTTGTTATTTTTTACATTACTATTATTTTTGTTTTATTTTTCAAAAATGTCTTTTAAATTTTTAGTAAAGATGTAAGTTACTATAAATGTTGTTACAAATTACACCACTTTTACTATTGTTTTGTTTAATGAGAATATTAGGAAGGTAAGTGCAATAAGAATTTAACTTACTATCATTGATTATACCTAATAATAATCAGATTAAACAAATTTGTACCAGAAAATGTTCTAACTCTCTCATATACTCCTACATTTAGAATGTGGAAATCAATATGGCGATGTCGATGTTTGTCCACTAAGTATGGACAAAGATAGTAGATTGACATTTAAAAATATACTGCAATTTTTTTTATATCCCACCTCCTACTGTAGGTTGAGGTAGGTGAGCTTTAACAACTTGACCATGCCCATTTATTACCTTTTGTTGTTATTATAATTTTGATTTTTATAATTATTATTATATTGGTTTATGAGCTAGTTATCTAATCTTTTATTTATTAACTTATATTTATTTACCATAAATCTAGTAGGGACCAGCTTAGAGACGAGTGGTTAGTGCACTCGTGCAGCTACACGTGAAGCCTAGGTCTTAAACACTTATCTGGTGAGTTTAAATGATCACTAATAATCACAATGAGTAGCTGAGGGAAGTAGCCGGGATTTCCTGTCCTTTGATAACTTATTGATGTGTTAAAAACTGTATGTAAGAGAAACAGCAAAAAAAATATTGCCCATTATTATGATTTATTGTACCTCTCCGATATATTTTTGTTTTAAAAAGCCTTATTAAAAAAAAAAATCCCTTACAGCTTAATTAAATTATCAATATAAATTTGAAAAATAATAATTGATGATCATTGTTAAATATTATGATTTGAGAGATGACATTGAACAGCAAAAACTATATAACTTTTGATGTGAAAAACAATTAAACTAACACTCTTTAAAACTAATAGATAGGCTCAGCAACTGGTGGCTTTTTAGTTGAAGAACTTGACTTGAGGAATGTGATTGAGTTTTATACAATAAATAATTAAGGACTTTAAAGCAGACTATTGAGTTTAAAAAAAAAAAATTATGTTGTTTTTATCTTAATTTTTTTTTCTTTATATTTTGTCCATTATTTATTTGGTGGTAACTGAGACTATTTCCTGTTAGCCTATGTGCAAGAGACTGTGGTGTACTCCTGAGAAGAAGATAAGTAATGTGCTCTGTGTCACTCAGCACTTACCAATGGCAGATGGTACTTTGTGTGGTGAGAAACACTGGTGCCAAAAAGGTGAATGTGTTTTGAAGGACAGGAATGCTTTACGGCGTATCCACGGAGGCTGGGGTTCTTGGGGAATGTAAGTATACAAGGACTAAATTTCATTTCTGTTTTTTTTTACTTAAATAATTTTTTTAATCAAAATCTTTATTGGCATAAGTTAACAAAAGTTAGGGTGTTATGCTGGGTATTGGGTTTTCAATTTTTTAAAATTACATTTATTAATTAAAAAGAAATGGTTTTTAACAAAATTTAAGGTACTTTTATTTCTGGTGTGGCTTGTTAATTTGAGGAAACCGCATGAACTAAAATTAGGTTGGCCGGACATGGGTCCTTTCAGAGGTGAGGTGTTCAACCTCACATGTTGAAGGAATAGATGGATTTGACACCAATCAATTTATTGCATTACCAATCTGTGTGAGGGGTTATTCAGGCACCATGATCAATTTGTTTGTTCTCTGTCTAATTGGACTGAATAATGCTTACCTTTGAATTTCCTCCCTTTTCAAGCCAATTTTTTTTTTATGGTAATAAAAAATTCTCGTTCGATGACATTAAAAATACTTGTACATTGGGGTCTTAAGGCTACTACGGCAAGCTATATCATAAGTAAAATGCTTGGTTCATATGTCAGGAATAATATCTTGTTGACCCAGTCAAAGTAATACCTTTTTTACCTTTCTACCCTATTTCTAGGGTAGAGGCTTGCAGTAGTACATTACGCGTCTAGTGCGGAATAAGTGTGGAGTTTGTACCCGAGCGATTGCGAGGGTAGTAAAACCACACGAGCAAAGCAAAATGCAGTTTTCATACGAGTTGCGTACCGTACTTTATCTACCATTGTTGGATTATAATAATAAATACAGAAAAAACAGTTACTTTAATTAAACAAACTGCAAATTAGTTTTGTTAAATGTAAACAAACACGCTAATCATGTGATAAGGTGAAAAATTATGAAACGCGCATGCACAATGAATACAAATACTAAAAGAATCCCTTTCTACGCATCTCAACAGAGATAAAATGTTTATATTTTGTATCAATCGTAGATTAAATGTTTTATTTGTTTATTTTAGTTTTTGTTTTTTCCAATAAATAATTTATGTTTTATTCCAGTTACACAAAATGCTCTCGTACATGTGGTGGCGGTGTTCAACAAGCAGAGAGACTTTGCAACAATCCCATTCCTTTAAATGGTGGAAGATACTGCATTGGCAGAAGAATTAAATACAGGTCTTGTAATACACAAGAATGCCCTACTGATAAAGATTTCAGGTTAGTTATTTTTTATTTACATATCTTGAAAAGTAATCTGTTCAATTACTTTTAAATTCAGGTTGCATTTTAGTTTTGAGTTAGAATATTTGATAAAACTGTTTTTGTTTTTTTTCCCCAGATATGAACAATGTGCCAAATACCATAATAACAACTTGAATATTGTTGGAGTACCAGATGATGTTAAATGGGTCCCTAAATATACTGGAAGTAAGATATCTTTTTATTTTGTTGAATGTCTTAAAATGCTTAGGCAATGTGTGTGAATTACTGTATATTATTTCTTTTTTTTTTATTTACAGTTGCATCAGAAGAAAGGTGCAAACTATACTGCCGAGTTCAGAATTCCAGATCTTATTATATTTTAGCTGATAAAGTAATAGATGGTACACTTTGTGGACCAGATACATTTGATATTTGTGTCAATGGTGTCTGTCAGCAAGCTGGATGTGATCATAAACTTAATTCATCTTTACAACTTGGTAAATATGATTTATGGTTATTATTAAATTTCTTCTATTACAATACACATTTTGAGTAAGTAATTGTAGTGTGCAGATAAGGGACTGCCATTGTATGATATTAATTAGTTTTAAATCATTTTTTGTTATAGTGTTTGTTATAGTAAGTAGGCCACCTAGTCAGCTGAATTGCAAGTTGGCATTCTAGCCCCTCTAGCTCCAAGAGGAGAGTGCAAGGCTTGCAGCTCAGCTGACCTGGGAATGGAGAGTGCGGCCAGTCTGAGTTAACGATTGGGTTGAAGAAGATGTTCCTAACTCTGATATTTGTTTTCTCAACTCTGGCCGCTAGTGAGTAACTCTAGTTCCCTTGTAAACCTTCCGGGGAGGGGAGGAAGTTATATCTTGGTTACTTCTGTTGTTAATAATTTTATAATTAAATGTTACAGTTACTAATTATTTAAAATTCAGTTCAAGGACCTTTTTTTTCAATTAGTGATGTTAAGGGAAATTGGTATGGGGTATAATAAATACAATAATTAATTAAATAATTAATTATAAATAATTTATGATTGGGTGTAATAGTAATAAATAATTTTTAAAAATATATATTTTAATTGTGGATTTGTATTTATATTTTTCCTTTATCCTTAGGCTAGGTAAAGGGGGGAGGGGGGGGGGGGGGGGGGGCTACACAGTAAAGAAAAAAGTCTATTAATTTTCCATTTATTTCAGATTATTGTGGCAAATGTGGTGGAAATAATTCAACTTGTCGGCAAGTTAATGGAACATACAGTCTATCTCAGTATGGTTATTCCACAGTGGTACGAATACCAGCAGGTTCTTCTAATCTTGACATCAGGCAGATTGGGGATTCTAATAAAGATGACAATTACCTTGGTAAGTAAATAATAAACAATTCTCATTTGTAGAAAACTTCAATTATTTTAATAGTATAAAAAACATTTTATAACAGAAAGAAATAAAAAAAATATATCTAATTTAATATTATGTGACTAGGCTCTTCAGAATTCATTCTTCAATTTAATTAATGTATTTATTCATTTATTTTTAATGGAAAAACACTTATACTGATAATGTTGACCACAAGAATATACATTTTATTGTGAGCACAAATTTTAGGACACCATTGCATGGTAGGGTTCTGTTTGTTTGTACTTTGTAGATATAAAGTAGAGTAGAGTTCTATTAATGTCTATCAAAAAGTTTACCTTCCTCTAAATCTTGTTATCTTTAATTTTTATAGTTTGTTAAGAAAATATGTCTTTATTTAGTTATGCCGTAATTTGCAAATGTGCTCAGAAATATTTTGCTATCATTCTTCAATAAAACCATAACTATTCTTCTGATATCGGCTTAATCGAGAGATAATTAGTAAGAGAAGGATTTAAATCTGAAAACATAAATATAGCTAATAATAATAAAAATAAAAAAATAAAAAATCGATTGAATTTTTAACTCTTTTTACAGCTCTGGCAGATGAAAATGATCATTTTATTTTGAACGGCGACCACTTTGTCAGCATGTTTAGAAAATTGATCCTGTACGGTGGTACAACTTTAGAATATACTGGTTCAGATGCAATAGTGGAGAGAATTAATTCATCTAGACCCCTTAATAAAGATCTTATAGTAAAGGTAACTTTGAACTTTTTAGTAGATATCTTGTGTTACTGATTTTATATGTGGGTGTACTTAATTTATTGTCATAATTAATTTTTCTTTTTAGGTATTATCTGTTGGCAATCTGCATCAACCTAATATAGCTTACGATTATACAATTCAGAAAAGCTCATTATCGCAATACTCATGGGAGCTGAGCAAGGATAGGAGCTACTGTGACAAAGTATGCAATGGTAGGATTAATTCTGGAAAATATGACACAAACATGTCTAAGACTTATTTGTCTTTGTTTATAAAGTCATATTACTCTGACTAACAATGAAACATTTTGTTTCAAATACAATTATTAATATCATTATTAAAAAGATTATAATAATGAGGTACTTATTTGTTGTGAATGGTGTTGAGTAGAAAATAGTAAAAAAGTTAAAAAGTTAAAGATTGTTAACTTGGCTATTATTTTTAAGGTCTGTAGATACTTTATCAACTGTTTTGCTTAAATTCTGTGTGCACCATTTCTTTAAATATGTTGCTAGTAATTTGCAATACAATAGTAATTGAACATCCAATAGTTGGCTATACCTAGGTGACATTAGTGGGTAAACAATATAGTGATGATAAAATATCATAGTATTAATATAATTTCCTTGAGAAAAGGAACCATACAAATTACCATTAATAACTTAAAAAAAAAAATATTTTTCAACATATTTATACAATTTCCACTAAGGTGAGATATATATGTTGACTTATTGATTTTTTGTATTTTCTCTTTCTTTTAAGGTACTGCTCGAAAAGAAGTTACATGTGTTCGTGAGGCTGATAGACAAAAGGTAGACTTGTTTTTTTGTCAAGAGCTTGAAAAGCCTGTATCACCTCCAAAACCTTGCAATAATCATTGCATTTTGATGTAAGTGGGTTTTTTTTCAATTTATTTGATTAAATTATCTTACAAGAAAACATGTATTTTCTATATTTATTTAATACTCAGAATCAAATTAGACGAGATTTGTTTTTTCTACGTCCTCCAGTGGTATTGAGGTTGATTAGCCAGGCCAGATAAATGTGGCCTATGGTAGCTATTGGCTGCAGTAGTTCCAGTCATTTTAGGTTCAAAACTTGCCAAAAGATTTGCACACTTAATGAGAGTAGTGTTTATTTTTTCTCATTTACATAGCATATATAAAGAAAAAGTATTGCGATGGTGCGTAAATTCGATTTTGATGGATTTACATGTTTTGAAATCCCCTGAGTCCAAAACATTTCTGTCTTCCTGTAGTCTGTGCAGTGGTGTAGGCTGATATTTATGAGATTTGGTGTACATGTTCAGAAAAATCATACCCCGAGGCGACATCGAGAAATGAATTTTAGGTTTAACACTTTTTTCTCAAAAATGATCCTGACGATTTTGATTAAACAAATCTAAACTGGAGTCCATTTAAACAGGAGTTTAACCGTATAAGTTTTCCCTGGTTCCTGAGAGAAAACCTCGAACGTAGTCAGATGCAGGGTTTGATGAAATTTTGATGTAATTAACCATGAAAACTTGAAACAACTAACAAATGGAGAACACTGGACTTAGTAATTATGTATTCATATGAGAAAGAAATGTTGTATATTTGAAAGTTTAGAATGAGTTTTATCTTTGAGAACTACCTTACAAAAGTTAAATTTATTTTGCATGCTATTTAATTAATAATTACATTATTTATACCAGGTGGAACGAGACCAGTAGGAGTGAGTGTTCAAGCCATTGTGGTCCTGGTACTAGAACTCTTAGTTTCCAATGTGTACAGTTCATACGCTCTTCTTCAAAAAAAGTTCCTATAGACAATAGTTCATGTGCTGATTTACCTAGACCTTCACCCACTGAGGAATGTACTGGTCCCTGTGATGAGGCTAGATGGGTCTTCACTAATTGGGGTCCTGTGAGTATTAATCTACTTAATGCTATTTACAATTTACCTTGTTTTTTTTTTTTATATATATAAATTAAGGAATTAATTTTAATAAAATATATTTCTATTAACAATTTTACCTGTCTCATTAAATTATAATTGTGCTGTTGATAAACCCTAGCAAAATGGATCAGTTTAAGCCAAAACTTATATAATGTACTTATACAGGGTGTGGCAAAAGTTCGGCAACGGCTAATTATCTCCGTTAATATTTGTGATATCAAACTGCGGTTTGTTGCAATCTTCATCATGCATAAAAAACTATTTTTTTTGGTGGGTACCCATTTTCCCGCCATTTTGGTTGCCGCCATATTGGATTCAACTTTAAAATTTTAAATTGGAACCCCTATACTGTGATACATATTTGGAAAGACCTTGAAAAAAGAAAACATTTGCCACAAACTAGAGCTTTTTATCTTTCACCATTTCAAAATAGCGGCCAGTTGAAATTTCAAAATTGAAATTTTTAACGTATTATTACGGCCAAAGTAAAGGTTTTAGGGGAAAAAATTCAAGAGTAAATTTGTCTTATTTTAGAGTAAAAAATTAAAGTATAACGCTACTTTTTCGAATTTTTATTTTTATATTTATTTTTCTATAGCAACTTATATTCATTTTACTTTCGCAACCGAAAATGTAATTAAAAATATTTTTTTTAAACCAATTAGGAATTTTTAAATTTTATCCTTCTAATTATTAAGTTGATTATTAATTAATTAATAATTAATCCTAATAATAATTAATACTAAAAATAATTAATTAACCCTATTAATAATTAATTCCTTAATTTTTCCTTTTTTAAACTCAAAATTGGTTTAAAAAAATATTTTTAATTACATTTTCGGTTGCGAAAGTAAAATGAATATGTACGTTGCTACAGAAACCAAATAAATATTAAAATAAAAATTCGGAAAAGTAGCGTTAAACTTTTATTTTTTACACTAAAATAAGACAAATTTACTTTTGAATTTTTTCTCCTAAAACCTTTACTTTGGCCGTAATTATACGTTAAAAATTTCAATTTTGTACTTTTAACTGGCCGCCAGAGATAATTAGCCGTATCCGAACTTTTGCCACACCCTGTATAACTATGACATTTACATTCCTTTAACCCTTTCGGTACTGAGGTAGAAATCAAAAGTAGGCTTCCACAGACGGGGCCATATTTTCAGACCGGCCTTCCCCAGCCTGAGTCGTTTCAACCCTCACACAAAACTATCCATTCTTCAACACTTTCACACTATTTATTTTATATCTCCTACATTTTTTATCATATTAGGATAGTTCTTGTTTTATTACTTTTTTACATTCATCTATAATTATTTTTATATTTTTAATTAATTTTAGATGTTAATTTAATAATTTTCAATTCTATATATACATAAAAAAAAGTAAAAGTAATGTACATTTTATGAATAACTGGTATTTTTTTTTATATATAAATAACTTTTTTTCATTTCTTTATTATTTTTGACATATTTCATATTATACAATACATTGATAATTTTACAAACATGACGGAAAAAAAAAAATAATAATAATAATAATAAGTCCTAGCCTTCTTTCGTATCCAGGCTTCGGACCGGCAACGGCGAAGTTAAATTAAATAAAATTAAAAAAAATGTATTTAATTTAATTTTTTTGTGAGTTTATTGAAACATAAACTTAATATCTAAACCATAGGGGACAAAAAGAAGAAAAAAGAAAAAATATGATTAAACTACTCTTTTTTACATAAATCGTATAAAAAAATTGTATAAAAATTAAGTTAAGTTTTGAAGAGACATAAATATTATTTCGGAGAAAAAAAAAAAAAAAAGCTTTATAAAAAGGGAAAACGCTCCAAGAATGAACGTAAGAAGGTACAATAGACTTTGACCTTCACTGACCTCATTTGGCCTTAAAAAAATATTACGCGGGGCCGGCGCAAGTAATATGAGTCACCCGCCCTGCTAGAGTTGCAACCCCTTTCATTTTATTCTATCACTGAGAAATATTAACCCCAGCGACACCTAGTGAGCCTATTATTTACCATTGTACATCATGCTAGTTCCGATAGATGGTGTTAGGAGTCACGTGCGACGTCTAGTAAGGGTTCTATTTGAAAACATTGAAGGCACTTTTTGATTACGTCCATAGACGTTTACAGTCTAATAAAGGCACTTACTAATTACGTCCATAGAGGTCTACAGTGCCGAAAGGGTTAAAGTAACTTGGCTACATATTTTTCTTACAAATAATTAGATACATGAAATATAAGACTTTGGTGAGATATATTAAATATTCTTAACTAAATTAGATTAGTAGGAGTATTACTGATCCACTGTAGGCGCAACCCTAAAATTCTGTTGCTGCAATGGTTTCAGACTGTGTGCATAAAAAGTTTTTTAACATTACATCTTTCTGTTGTTGGGTTTTTTGAGGGGAGGAGGGTGGGTATTTCTGAACATGCATTTGGTAGGCCCAAAGCGCCACAATAGGCCTGTGCCTCTTATTAATAATTTTAATTTTTTTAAATGTTATCCCTGGGTCAATCCATATGGACCGGTCCAGAGGTGGTTGCTCGACCATTTTAGAAAAAATTTATATTTTCCCTGTTGTTTCCCTCATATTTAAGGTGTTCAAAACAATGCTTAAAAAAAATTTATCTTAAACCGTTCAGGTGTGGCGGCCATTTTTGATTTCCTTCGCACTCTAATTTTTGTGTTTGTGGGCATTTACGTCAACGCTCATATCTCCTAAACTATTTGTCCTAGAAGGCTGAAACAAAAACCAAATTAAAGGTAATTTCCCAGTGTTTAAATTAGATTACGTCCATATTTCACCTAGTAATTTTTCTTCCATGAGAAAACTTCACTTGAAGTTGGACATCAAAATCAAGAAAATTTCACTTTTCGGAAATTTTTTTCTGAAGGAAGGAGTGATATATACAGCTTGATATTTTTTATGTGAGTAGGCATATATCAGTAGCATTACCCAAAAAAATATCAATGGTAAAACTTAAATACTTTTATTTTTATAAATTTTTGAAAATTGAAATTTTTGAAAATTTGCCATTTTTGAGCCTCTATATCTCCGATGGGGCTGGTGATAAAATTCTGAAATTTGCACAACTTACAGGGCTCTTGTATTAGGTCAACTGAAATAAAAAATCATTTTGTATATTTGGGTAGCAAAAAAGTTATGCAAGCTCAAAAATGAGCTTGATAAAGTCGTTTCTGCACGCTTTATGGCTGATCGACATTTGATTTTTTAATGTAAATTTGTTTTATTTCCATTATTCAATTGGTTTGACATAGCCTGGATTGGTTAAATTCAAATATATGTTTTTTTTTAAATTTTATAGCCCTGCTATTTAAAATCACTTTGATAAAAACATTATCAAAGTGATAACAGATGTGTATATTAAACACATTCTTATCGTAATTATATTGTAACATTGAATAAAAATATGTAAATTCTTATCTTGTGCAACTGTAGGCCTATTTTACAATTTTTTTCAAAGTGATTATTAATAGCAATGCTAACTGAAGTCCAAAGTTTGGATCAACAGATGGTGAAGATAGCAAAACATTGGAAAACATTTTCAAATCGCAGTCAGTTGCAGTGACTTTTTTATCCAAACTTTGGACTTCAGTTAGCATTGCAATTAATAATCACTTTCAAAAAAATTGTAAAATAGGCCTACAGTTGCACAAGATAAGAATTTACATATTTTTATTCAATGTTACAATATAATTATGATAAGAATGTGTTTAATATACACATCTGCAATGTTTTTATCAAAGTGATTTTAAATAGCAGGGCTATAAAATTTAAAAAAAAACATATATTTGAATTTAACCAATCCAGGCTATGTCAAACCAATTGAATAATGGAAATAAAACAAATTTACATTAAAAAATCAAATGTCGATCAGCCATAAAGCGTGCAGAAACGACTTTATCAAGCTCATTTTTGAGCTTGCATAACTTTTTTGCTACCCAAATATACAAAATGATTTTTTATTTCAGTTGACCTAATACAAGAGCCCTGTAAGTTGTGCAAATTTCAGAATTTTATCACCAGCCCCATCGGAGATATAGAGGCTCAAAAATGGCAAATTTTCAAAAATTTCAATTTTCAAAAATTTATAAAAATAAAAGTATTTAAGTTTTACCATTGATATTTTTTTGGGTAATGCTACTGATATATGCCTACTCACATAAAAAATATCAAGCTGTATATATCACTCCTTCCTTCAGAAAAAAATTTCCGAAAAGTGAAATTTTCTTGATTTTGATGTCCAACTTCAAGTGAAGTTTTCTCATGGAAGAAAAATTACTAGGTGAAATATGGACGTAATCTAATTTAAACACTGGGAAATTACCTTTAATTTGGTTTTTGTTTCAGCCTTCTAGGACAAATAGTTTAGGAGATATGAGCGTTGACGTAAATGCCCACAAACACAAAAATTAGAGTGCGAAGGAAATCAAAAATGGCCGCCACACCTGAACGGTTTAAGATAAATTTTTTTTAAGCATTGTTTTGAACACCTTAAATATGAGGGAAACAACAGGGAAAATATAATTTTTTTCTAAAATGGTCGAGCAACCAACTATTTTATTTTTGGACCATTTCGTATGGATTGACCCCCCTATGTTATTTTTTGTTAAAATGTTATGTTATGTGTGTTTTTTTAAATGTTTAACTCTCACTGTTGCTGAGTGTAAGTTATCCTTTATTAGATAACTTTATGTAGATTCCTTTGTATTGATTTCATGCCTTTGTGCACAATTTACTGAGAGCCAGCACAGCCATATGGTTTAAATTACATACCACATCTGCTTAGCCATCAATCAAGAGCGGCACCAAGTTGTGGGTTCGACCCCTCACCGTGATGCTCTAATTTATATGGCTCACTAATGATCACATTATATTCCTTTATTAAAATATATACTCGCTTCAGCGATACATTTGTGGGAACTCTCTACCACTGGGTAAAATGGGTCTAAAATATGGTCTTCTTGCTAGGTTCGATCAAGTGGTTCATCCTACCCATCTACTAAGTACTAGGACTTTACTACTACTACTACTTACTACTATTAGTGCACAATTTAAATTTATTATGTACACCTTTACATGAGAAATATTAGCCTAACAATTACATTTGTTGACGTTTGTTTGAATTATATGTTGTTTCATTTTACCTTCAATGACAGTTTATTGTTTTTAATTAACATTGCAGGACTCCCCTGAAGACTCTGAGGTACACTAAGGAATTAGTTGAATCTAGATTTAAATATTTTTAAAATTGTAGTTTAAAATTAGTGCTTACAAAGATTATGACTTTTTTCATTGTTTCAGCTCTTTTTCATTACTATTATTTTTCTCGAAACAATAGAATGGAAGAATGTAATGGAGAAGAAGAGGTGAATGGAAGAAGGTGTTAATGTCACATTTTAGTTTTTTATTTTAAGTTCTTCCTGTGGCATTTCGTCCTATTCAAACAAAAAAAATAGCTTTTTTATTTTATTGACACATCAAGTACTACTCACGGTGCTCTAGGGATCAATAGAAATCACGATTGCCTTAACTGTTAATTGTAAATTAAAATAAACTGTCACATAACACCTCCGTTCTCTTGCCTCTTCAATTATTGTTAAAAATAATAATAATAAAAAATATATATACATAAATACATTTGTTGTATCTTACATTTTACATGCTAAATTAATTTTATTCCATCTTTTTAATATTGAACAATTTTAATAATGGAATATCTCAGAATATTAGATGAAGTCCACCAGACTTTTTTAAAGATGCTTAGGAAATTGCTCTAGCTGTTTTTATTCTGATTAAATCAGCATATTATATTGCATGGATGCAAAATTATAATTTTTTCTGAGTTATAAGTAATGATGATCACTTCCATAAATAAACGCAGTTTATTATCTTAAATCTTAAGCTCTAGATTAGTCTTGCATTTTAGTGTGAAAATTTAAAAATAAATATTCATGTTTAGTTATTACTTTAATTTATAATTTTTGTTTTTCAATAGATTGTAGAATAATATGTAGCTTGTAATAATTAGTATTCACCATGATATCTGCTGTTTAGTGATACAGTTTCAGAGAAATTTTACAATTTTAAATTTTAATTTCCCTTAATTTTGTTTTATTATTTTGAACACATGAAATAGCTAGAATAATTATTTTTTACAAATAGTGTATTTTATTCTATGCTCCTTTGAATCTGAAATTATTATATTCAATGTGTTGGTTTACAGTGTTCAAAGACCTGCGGTGAAGGTAGACAGCTTAGGAATGCTTCATGTGTGGATGAATTGCAGAGACCTCGAAATGAATCTGACTGTAGACAAAGTGAGAAAAAAATTGAAAGGATATGCAGTCTTGAGAAATGTCCTCAATGGCGTTTTGGTGACTGGTCTCCGGTACGTAGAATTCTTAAATTTTGGAATATGAACATATATGTTTTATTGTCTGTAGTGTCGGAAATCATGATGAAAGGGCTCCATTTATATCACTTCATATTTTTAGCCCTTGTAGCTCAATGAGTAGAACTAAAGGTAGATTTGAGAACTTTTTTTACTTAACTTACTTGCTCCTGCTAGTGTGGCAGACTTTTATTTCTCCTAATACTTCGAGGTATTGTTTGCTTATTTTGTATATCATCATCAAAAACTGAAAAATCTATTCTCTATTTAATACAGCCATGATTTAATATTAGGTATGTTCCCCCCTTTTTTTTAAATTAAATTTTTAATTTGCAGTGTTCAGTAACATGTGGAACAGGACAAAGACGCCGACCATACTGGTGTCATTCCGGAAATCTTCAAGTAAACACAATTTACTGCAATAGTCTTCCAGTACCTGTCCACCAAGAACAATGTGTACTGGATCCCTGCCCTCAATGGATAACACATGAGTGGTCACCGGTAACTAGTTTTACCCTAATCATTTGTGTTCTGCACTTTTTCTTGTTGTAACTTCTTTTTTTTTTAATTAATCTTCACTTTTTCCAAGACTAATTTTCCTCTTCTATAATTTTGCATGGACTTAATAAAAGCTTACTATGAGTTATTTTTTATTTCTCCGTCAGGAATCATGATGTCTTCTGTGCTGCTATTTTTTATTTATTTTTTTTTTTATTTTACATTTTGCTATATAATATTATATAGTTATTTAATTAATTTCAACATTCAATTCGTTATCAACATTTTCATTCTTTATTTTTCTTTTGTTGTTCAATTTAATTTTTATATATTAATATATCTTCTTTACCTTTATTTAATTATGCAATTTTTTAAGTGTAAATTAATATTTTTTAAACCTAAGTTAAATTTATATCTATTTGACACGTATCTAGAAAATAATTATTTTTTATTAATTAAGACATTTTTAATTGATCTAGAATTCATTATAATGTGTGCTTTTTTAAGGTATATATTATATGGTTTATTCAGTATGGGTTATTAATATTAAATGTTGTAACTAATTTATTTGTTGTAATAATATATGCAGTATAAAAATCTAGTTATAATTTTACCTCCTATATCAAGTAATTTATGTTAGGAAAAACTATTAAAAAAATTATGTTTTGAATAACTTATTAACTATTATTATATAGAGTAGTTTAGTTTGTCCCTTCTATTAATCTTCATTTATTTTTATTGTGGGTCGTTGAAGGGTAAGGATTAATTCAGACGCAGAGCATCATGCTTCAGAAATATGGCTATATTTCCGCCCCTCTCTGGGGCATATTCATGCCTAAAAACATCGAAAAACTAAGTTATTTACCATGTATATAATAAATTCTAGTTTTAACACTAATATTAACTATCACAAAAATTAGAAAAGAGCACTTCTTACCTATCATAAGGAATTAAAGTGCGTTATATAATGAAAGTTGTATAAAAATATATTTAGACCACGTATGTGGTTTAGTTGGTTTTTCTCCAATCGTCATAACGGTTTTTCATTAAGCATATACACTTACTAACTAACATTAATTTTTTCACGACAACAAAACAGGTAGCAATACGTGAAAATAAAAATAACAATATGGTAAAAACAAAATTTTGACTAGAATTGACATAAGGTAAACATAAAGGTAACCTTCTGTTTTATCAGAAGTCGTGTACTGAAAGGAACCTAGATAATAAGATTATTATATAACTATTTTATTTTAAGTATCTTTTGTTTAATTATATAATATCAGTTTAATTATTTATTTTAGTTCATATAAAAATTGTTATGTTATTATTTATTGGTTTGGGTTAAAAATGAGGATTGATAAGAGTTATCCAATTGGCGGGAGATTTGATTTGAATCTACTATTTGAATTTTAGAATGGCTGAATAATATTTATTTATATCTTTAGCATCAGTTTCGTAGTTTACTGCATTTTCAGCTTTAATTCCTTATGATAGGTAAGAAGTGCTCTTTCTAATTTTTGTGATAGTTAATATTAGTGTTAAAACTAGAATTTATTATATACATGGTAAATAACTTAGTTTTTCGATGTTTTTAGGCATGAATATGCCCCGGAGAGGGGCGAAATATAGCCATATTTCTGAAGCATGATGCTCTGCGTCTGAATTAATCCTTACCCTTCAACGACCCACAATAAAAATATATTATTATATATATTTCTTATTATTAATTTTTCAAAAAAAAAAAAAAAAAAAAAAAAAAAAAAAAAAAAAAAAAAAAAAAACTTATTAATGTGACAAATTTTACTCTCCACTATTACTTGTTAATGGATCAGAAAAAGTGAGTAAAATTAACTATTGGTTAATTTAAAAGGAAAGTATAAGGTATATTCACCCATTGCGGGCATAATCAGACCTCGACTCCTTGATTAAGTTAGAATTTTACATAATATTTTTTAACAAATATGATGTAAAATTCTAACTTAATCAAGGATGATGCCTATAATGGATGAAATATAACCCTTTTTTAAATTAACCAATTGTCGTTATGATCTAATAACTAGTAATATAAATTATCAAAGGTGCAGTTAGAATTATTCTTAACTCACTCTCCACTTTTATTGTTGTCCACACTTTTTTTGTAATATTATTTAGAGAGTATTATCCTCTAATTTTAAGGCACTTAAATTTTATACAGAAAGTTGAAGCACAGCTTTTTCTAATAATCAACAATCATGTAAATTTCAATTAGATTATTTAATTTAGAAAAAGTTTCTTGAGAGAATGACATTGAAAGCAGCGCCGGTGCTACACTTTTGGCCGCCACAGGCAAGACGGTTTTTGGCCGCCCCATTGAAATGGGCATTTTTTTGGCCAGGGGGGGGAGGGGGGGGGGGGAGTGGGAGAAGGGTGATTTTTTGGGGCTTTCCTACATTTATGTGTTCATGCATAAATTAGTTTTTTTCTGGGACCCCGAAATTTTCTATAGCCATATTTTTAATATTATCCTTAGTAGATATTATATTGTGAATCATAATGAAACACGAAACACGCCTCCTCTGATTCTTTATTTTAGATTAGATTAAAAAGCAAATTTTTACTAATAACCAACGTTTGTTAACTTCGGATAGTCTCGCCTTTCTGGTTCGGTATAACAACTTAAAGTATTTTTAACTTTTTAAAATAAAATAATTTTTCCACTTTCAATCGCCCTTACAGAGACAGAGGAATGAACAAAGTCTATTTAATATAACTTGACTGCTTTTTAAAATAGTACATGTCACTATTATTATCTATGATAGTTTTTGAGTAATACCGCATTTACACATTCGCGCTCGTGCCTCGCCTCGTGGTTCGCCGGAACTCGTGATCTAATTTTTCCACTCGTCCCCACAACGCGAATGGCCGTTTACACATTCGCGCTCGCTACTCGCCTCGTGGTTCGCCGGCACTCGCTAGTAATTCAGCTACTAACGCAATCAATGGCAATTAGTACACACAATAAAAACACACTGGTGGATTAAGTTCAATGAAAATGAAAATAGAAATTTATATAGTTTTATATATGTTTTATATTAGTTATATATACACTCTATATTGTTTTATATATTAGTTATATATAAACTTTATATACATAGTTTTATATTAGTTATATATAAACTTTATATAAAGTTTTATGTACGTTTTATATTAGTTATGTATAAACTTTATATAAAGTTGTATATCCGTTTTATATTAGTTCACATAATTATAAACACATAATTTTGATATAACTTTATTTATTTTTTGAACAGCGTGTTTTTATTTGTGTAGTAAATATCGCACTTCATTAAATTTCATTACCACAAAATATCGGTTAATACAACCAATTAATTACAGATGTATTAACCTATATTTTAGTTTTGTACTTTCATATTATACCTACTTATATTATTAAAAAATTGAGCTTTGGTTTTTTTCTGATGAAGTATGGAAAATATGAATGAAAACATGAATTCTGGAGAATTCATTCACTCCTGACACGAGTCGCGAGGCGATTGACGAGGCGAATGACGAGTGAGTCGTTTACACAATCGGCTCGGCTCGCGCCTCGCCTCGTCACTCGTGCGAATGTGTAGATGCGGCTTAATAATGTAAAGTAGGCTATTTTTAAAAACTCAATATTAGAGGAAGGGTACTTCTTTAGATAGTTACTCCCCTATGTTGCATTAGAATAAAAATGACTTTGACTAAATAACTATTAAGAAAAAGAGCTGTTTAGTGTTTAGTCCAATGTATACGTATAGTTTGGTACTAAGGAATATCCCATTTCTGTTTTAATAAGGGGAGTAACAGTCTAAAAGAAGAACATTCCGTACACCTTCTTTAGATTGTTACTCCCCTCTGTTTTTTTTATGAGGGGAGTAACAATCTAAAGAAGTGCCAGAGGATATAAACCTATAACAGAACTGAGCTTTATATTTTTAGTTTCTCATATAAAAAGAAAGTAAAAATATTTGTGATGGGGCAAAAATTCAATCTTGACGAAGATTTTGATGAATTTACACGCTTTGAGGTCCCCTGAGTCCAAAAAAGTGGTTTTTAAAAAATGTCTTTCTGACGCCTGGAGCCTAAACTACTGGGCTAATTTTGACAAAATTTGGCATACATGTTCAGAAAAATCCTACTCGAAATTAATTTTGGATCCAAATTTGGAGCCGCTACCCCCAAAAACTCCCCGCCGAGCCAAGAAGAAGTTATTTTTAAATGTTGATGAAAATGTTGAATAATAATTAAATGTACCTACTAAAACTAATAAATGGAAAACACTGGGCTAAGTAATTATGAACTCGTTATACAAGAAAACCTTCGTCTGATTTGTCTGGGACCATTTTTATTTTATTAGGATTAGGAGAGATACATATAACAATTTACAAATTAAGGCAAGGTTAGAAAATATAACAGCTATAAAGGAGTAAGAAAAGAGTTAAGTGAATAGATAAAAAAATATATGAGGTGTAATGGAAAAGACGTAAGGAGGGTATAAACGAGAGAAAGAAAAATACATACATAGATAAATATATATGTCCTCATATAATAGCAAACACAGCCGATTGTTTTTTAGGAATAATAAGAAATAACACCGGTGTAACCCGAAATGCGATTAGCTCGGCTACTTAACTAAAACAGCACCTGATAAGGTATTGTCTAGGGGTGTAATTACTAGGGTTCCATCTATAACTGCCTACTTAGTACCCCACGCACATTATTATCGTTTCGCTACTATAGATTTTGTTTTTTAATTTATATAATAAAACAAACTGAGGGCGTCAACGGCCGCCCCCTGAGTTTGGCCGCCACAGGCGGCCGCCTGCCCCGCCTGTGCGTAGCGCCGGCGCTGATTGAAAGGATTCATAAACTCATGGAAGTAGGGATTTATTTGTTGCAGGGGACCATAATTTCTATAAGATAAATATTTTTAATTGGGGAAAGAATATTTTAAGTTAATTACAATGTTAAGTAAAAAAATATTTTATTTTATTTATCAATTTGGTATTCATCATACTTGCTACCTATTGCTATATATATCATAATCATTTTCTGCCTATGTTATACTTGAGGTTGAACAACTTGCCTATGAATTTGCCCTATGGAGGCTACATATCTTTAAAAATATGATAAACATTTAGTGGCAAGCCAATAATAAAGTGATATTGTGTAGTTCACCCACTACCTATTTTTGCCCTCATCTTATTTAAAAAGAATTCCTAAGGAAATAAGTGTTATTTAATCCTTCCATTTATTACCATTTTATTCTTGTAAACAACCAGTTACATCTATTTTGAACATCTAGCTGGTACTTAATAAACTGTTATAGAAAAATTCATTCCATTGACATTCCTATCATGATTATCATTGTTCATTTTTGTGGTTAGTGTTCATGTAACTGAAACCAAAAGGTGATTGGTCCTAATGTTACGTTAATGGGGACATAAAAGAAACATCAATAATAATAATTATCTTGAAGAAAGAAAAAATTACGTTATTATAAAGTTATTACTACATTATATGACAATTACTATGATAATATTACTACTTACTTATAATATTATTTACAATGATGAATAGTTAGTATAAGTTTTGTGATTATTAGATGCTTTTGTATGTTTGTTTAACTCTTTGTGTTATAATTAATTTAATATGATTTTATTTGTTTACTTCAACTCTTAAATGTAAATGATCAAAATAATTGAGCTAGAAGTTAAATGAATACGTTATATGATAATATTGATTTCTTAAAAAATTACAATTAATCATATTTATTAGGTTGTCTTTTAATATTTATTATTTGAGTACCTATAACTATAGGTACTTATATTTTTATTATTGTTATTAAAAATGAATTGAGTGCGTTGTGTTATTTTGTCTGTTGTTGTGTTGTTGAGTGCTCTGGGAGCTGCAATGTGGGTCAACAGACAAGGAAAATTGAGTGTTCAGTGCCAGGAAAATGTCCTACTTATAACATGCCTGAAACTTTTCAATCTTGTACTATGGAATCCTGCCAAAATAGGCTTGAAAATGCTGTGCCTGACTACCGGAGATTTACTTGGAAGCCTTCACCATGGTCTGCTGTAGGTATCAATTTTTAATTTTTAACATTATTCAAATATAACCCAGGACTTCATGTAGGGGACATTTTAGAAATCAGTGGCATAAGTGATCTATGGCATTGTCATTCTTGGGATTTCTAATTTTCTCTCTTTTTTTTAAATAATTAATTCAAAATCTAATTATAAACTGACAACCGACAAATCCAAACAAAAAAGTTAATACTTTTTTGTTCTTAAATAATTTTAAGAAAGATAACCAAAAGCATCTTTGAACCATGTAAAACATTATGATTTAAGAGCTTTCATTTGATATCAAACTTAAAATCTAAAAAAAATATATATATATTTTCCACCATCTTTTAAAATCCCTATTTTGGTAACATAAAGTGTGTTAGATGCCATTCTTCGAAAGATTAAATTTTATTAAGAAGAGAAATAGTTTAAAAATAATAATTTTACACATTCTGTTAGCAGGATTAGTTTCACTTGAAATTATGTACTGTGAAACAGGTTTTTTTTTTTACTTTTCTTACTTTTAGATATCAAATTTGTTTATTTAATTCTATTAAATTTGGTTGATAGTTAAAGTATGTTTATATTTTTATAGTGCTCGGTTACATGTGGTCAAGGAATAAGGTGGAGAGATGTAGAGTGCTACGATGAGAAAATGGGTAAAAATGTTAGGGATTCGCAAGAATGTCTACTGTATTTACCACCAATCAAAAAGCATGATATCTGCCAGGCACCTCGATGCCCAACATGGGAAACAGGACAGTGGGGACCCTGCTCTGCAACTTGTGATCAAGTATGATAATTTCAGCTACTCTAAGATACCTTTTGAAAATTTTGATATTTAGTTATTAGTATGTAACAATTTTTGAATAATGTAAAATTTATTTCTCCAGGGTATTGAGTCAAGAGAAGTTCATTGCGTAAGTCATACAGGATCGCCCATTGATGAAAGCTACTGTAATAACAGACCGAGACCTGACAGTGAGCGAATATGCAAAGTAGCCAATCGCTGCCGGAATCCTATATGGAAAACTAGTCTTTGGTCTCAGGTAAATTCAAATTCTCACACCATTATTTTTCCAATATTTTCATAATAAATTTAGTAATAAATACGATGTATTCTTATGAATTTTGATTTTTAAATTTTGATTTCTTGTTCTGTGATAGTGTTCTGATACCTGTGGAGGAGGCTACAGGACTCGTACTGTAACATGTGATAGTGAAACAATACATTGTCCTCAACCTGTGCCAGCTTCTAAAGAGTCTTGTAATACAGAGCCTTGTTCTAAAGGGACATGGGTATTTGACAAATGGTCACAGGTATGATTTATATGTTATTTTTATTTTATAATATAGATACCAATTACACATTATTGTGAAAAACACTGTGATGCCATTTATTTAGCTTACCTAACATTTTTTAACTAACCCTTTTGCAATCTATAAAATGTGCATCCAAGTTACACATTATCATGTAGTTAATTATATTTTTTTATTAAGTTAAGTGTTACCTACTGAAATCAATCGCAATGTTTCCTTTTTTTAATTAGTTTTTTTATGACGCAATTATACTTTATAAAAACAATTGCTAATGTCCATATATATATGTTTTGGTTTACAGTGCAGTAAATCATGTGGTGATGCAGGATTGAGATTCCGTTCCGTGAGGTGTAAATCTGCAACAGGTGATAATCTTCCAGATGAAGCCTGTGGTGGTCGCAATGCTAAACCTCCAGAGCGAACAGAATGTCATAACAACCCTCCTTGTCATAAACCTGTCCTTTATGACTGGCAGCACACCAGACACTGGTCCCCTGTAAGTATAATTATCTTGTTGCTTGGTTCCCATTTTTTTTTTTATATATATTATATAATTTTTAGGATTTTTAAAAATAATGAAGGTTATTTTTTTAGTCTAGTCACCAATAATAACTGGTTGAGTGTTGTTTTTCAAAACATTTAGTGCTCCAAGACGTGTGGCAAGGGTGTACGTCAGAGGAAGGTGTGGTGTGCCAAGAGTTCAGGTGTTAGAGTCTCAGACACTGAATGTGCCGCTAGCCGTAAGCCGAAATCAGTAAAGGAGTGTCAAAGAGCTCCGTGCCCTTACGACTGGGCACCTCGGCCCTGGTCACAGGTAGCTCTACCCCGTAATTAGTGCATGCGCTGCAAGCATGCCCTTCTAAAAAATAAATCTCCCAATCCCTCCCACTCAAAAAACCTTCTTGTGTTTGATTGTAATTTTGCCACCACCAGGTTTAGATAACTCCTTGGTTGATAGAAGTTTGTTGCATTGTGTTTTTTTTATCAGCAAAGACAGCATGAAAACCTGACTCATAGACTGCTGCAGTCAGGAGAATGAGAGTAACTAATTTTAACAATTAAAAATACTGCTATTTTATTATTTTGGGTGGTAGTCTGACTATTTTTTCTTTAAGACTAATAAGACAATAAATAAATAATATTAAAGCCTACTTACTGAAATATGGAAATAAAAAGGTGAGTGTAATGTTTCCATATGTTGGTATTAAAAATGTTTGCCAAATTGGATTTTTTTTTAGAATTTGCATGTAAGTAATTCTTTTACTCTGATAGCTTGTGATGCATTTGGATTAATTTAATGATTAAGTTTTATTTTCACATACTAACTCCACAATGGTTTGGATTCACAATTTAAGTTACTTAGAGGTAGTAATAGTTTAACCGGTGATAAGAATTTAGTTGTATTTTCTAATATCATTATTTTTAATTATGCTCATAAGAAAGTATGCATTTATTATCTTAGAAGTATGAAAAGAATAAACAGTAAATCATTGAAAAATATTCATCTTCTGAATCATACAAAGAGAATGAATATTGTTCACACTTTTCTTCCTCCAACAGGGTTATTTTTTTTTAGGAAATTTCTTACTTTATTTCTTTATTAGTTAAGTAATGAAGAATAAAAAATTACTTATATATTAAACTTATTCTGAATGCCTGTTGCCTCTATGTTTCTCAGCTGTACTAAGAAAAACAATTTTTTCCCCAAATAAAGGGTAATTTTGAATTGTTTAACACGTTCAGGACGGGATGTAAATTCACCTGCTCACCTCAAAACCTAAAAATTTATGAGTGGTCATCCAAAAACCAGACATACTGTTTTTTTATATTATGTTACCTCTCATGATATATACGTTTGAAATAAAATAGCAATTCTTTTTTTCTTGCATAACGATAAAAGGAACTTGAATTTGGTATAAATAGTAAGGTACAACTTGGTACACTAAAAAAAATATTACTTAATTTTATGTGGTTTAAAACTAACTTAAATATTGCAACCCTTTATCATTGCTAAAAACGAGTATTAATGAGATTTAAATACATGTATAAATGTAAAACAATTCCTGCTACAAATATAAAAATAGTTAAATTTGCTAAACTCTGCTGTGAACCGCTTGGCTTTGGATCAGTAAAACTCAAAACTCAATTGGGATATTGTTGCCTTTATTTTTTAGAAACTATAGTTTTACTGACATTCTTTTGCTTCTTTTCTTCCATTTTCAGAGGGTAAAATGGGGGAAAAAATAATAATAGCTGTATAAAATGGTGTACAAATATGAGCTAAAACTAAGCTCGTTGGCGGTGTAACACAATAAGATTGCGATCGGACGAGAGCTGGGTGGTGTTGACAACCACTAAAACGAGTAGAAAATCTCAAGGCTATGGAGAAACCCTAACCCGTACTCCAGCCCAAGTTAAAGGTGGGAGTCCGGTTTAGTGAGTAGGGTCTCAGTGCCGCTATAACGGCACCTTGGCATTCAGACAGGACTGGTAGTGCCGCTGTTGCGGCACTTCGTCCTGAAAGTTTTAACTGCTAGCCTATAAAAATTTGCCACTACTATTTATAATAGTGACAAAAAAATGTATTGTTAATGGTCTAAAAATGAAAATTGTTCAATTGAACTTAATCTTGGAAGAAATATTATCAAACTGAAAAGATATTTAATTTTTTTGAGAGTGTGTGTTTACATACAAGTTTTATTGATTTTGTTGACAGTGTTCTGTGACGTGTGGCAGAGGTTTTAAAACTAGAACAGTCCAATGCTATGGTTATAAGGCTAACATGCAAGTTGCAGTAAACGATTCTTATTGTAAAAATTCTTCCAAACCCCCTGCCAGGCAGGAATGTATCATGAATGCATGCCATAAAAATTACCGCTGGGTTCCAGGACCATGGGGACAAGTAAGAAGATTTTTATATTTATTGACTTTAATCATATCAATATATTTATATTTTTAGTAGTAATTGTATTTTTACGAATTATATAAAAAATATATTTAATATTATTTTTATTGAATTGTTGCAGTGTTCAGAAAGGTGTAGCAGAGGAGGATTTCAGAAGAGAAAACTTTTCTGCTATCTTGGCAATACCAAGCTCAAGAAGCACACATTTTGCTTCAAGATTCAGAAGCCTAGAAGAAGACAAAAATGCTCTATTGATAAGTGTAAGTTTCTCTTCCTTGCAATATTTTTGAGTGTACAAAAAAAAAAAAAAAAATCGAATTTTTAAGATGCACTTATCAATTTAAAACTATATGGTCCAGAGGGAGGGCATATCATAAGTCAAGGATTGCCATGGGAAGAAGCCCAATAGTATTTATGGCAGCCAACATTGTTTTGCTTGTTTTTGGTTTTTTATAATTTCTCTCTCCTAACAATAGAGAGATACCTCCCCAACTTAATTATCTGGTGCTACAGCTTGGTGTTGGCTTTGGCCTTTTAACAAATTTGTTCATAGAGTGTCTGTGGACACAAAAGCTTCAAGTTCCACCAGACTAAATACCAATAAATCTAGATTTGATTTTATCTCATGCAAGTTCCTCACTAATGATCAGAGACGGGATAAAGTCATAAACGTCATAGTCATATGATTTTGTCATGAAATAGCCATTTTACGCATAAAATAGGGGTTTCTTGGAATAAACGTCATAAAATCGCCTTTTTTGCCAAATGTTTAGCAAAAAGGTTTTATTTTTTTGTTAAAGAACATGTTTAAATTGAACATTTGTGGTCCGGTTCTAGGTAAAAGTGCAGTTCGAACAAAAAACTCTTACACCAGCTTAGTGAAAGGCCTAGGCTCTTAATTCCCTGACCACTTTCGGACTTAACTAATGCGCTTATGCATACCTACAACCAGGGAGGCACCGACGGTCATCCCTAATTCCAAAATAGGGCTCCTTTTTGGAACAACTCCTCCAATTAGAATCCAGGAAGTTCAAGATAGATTCTCCAGTCAGCCAATAGTAAACCCATTGGATTGGGCAGTCTCCTGATTGGCTGTTCCATAATTAAAATTTTGTATATATGCATGGTAAGGGTGTAGAATGTTTAATTGCTCATTTGATGACAAGTAACACGAATAAGAAACTCGTGTTACTTTTTTTTTATTAATTTTACTAGTGTAACTAGCTTCTTAATCTTAATAGATTCTACTCGTGTCAGAATGCCGAAAACTCCTGCAAACAAATTAGTGCTTAAGCTAAGTGGGTGTCAGAGGAGGTGGACTTTTCTTTGGAAGGTGAAACATTCTTCTGTAAGCCATGTGATAAACAGGTAAGTTCTATACCTACTTTGTATCTGAAGTCTTCAAGGTCTTAGCTTCATTGGATGCTGGAGAGGCGCCGTCAATTCGCAATGCAAAAGAAGCCCTAAAGGCTCCAGGACTGGAAGCCCACCTGAACTACAACAGCGACAACTTTGGGACATTTCCTGACTTAATAGAAGGTCTGCAAAAACAGGATATGCTATTTCCAAACGGCGTCGAAGAAATCAAGACCCTTTGCGGTACCGATTGGGTTGGAAGAGTGGGGGAAAAGGTGAAAGAAAAGTTCACTGCTGTTCTCTTAAGGAATCCTGGGTGGGAACACGCCCAGGCCATAGCTGCCCGGTTGAAGGGCGTGCAAAAGCAAAAGCAAATGACGTGTCATGCATGAAATTTGCTCCCACCTCATCTGCCGACGTCGAAAGGTTTTTTTCCAAGTTTAAAATTCTATACTGACGGACAAAAGAACCAATTTAACGCTGGAGAATATAGAACAACACATGATTATTTTTTACAATGTTGAAGCATTCTGCTAATTATTATAATTTATTACATATATTGTAAATATAATTTTGTATCTATGAAATATTGAAATCTTTTTTGAACTGTTTCCCTCCAAAATAACGAAATGCTTCACATAAAGGCTAAATTTCCACTGAAAATAAACGTCATACTTTTGGCTAAAAGGTCATAAAACAACCGATTTTCTAAAATAAACGTCATAAAACAGGATAATAAAAGTCATAAAAGTCATAGAATAAAGGTCATGAAATGGAAAAATAAAAGTCATAAACGTCCCGTCTCTGCTAATGATCTTATCAGTCCAGTCAAAGTCCAACATAATAATTTAATTTGCAGAGGTGAAACATTTTTCACAAAAACAAAATGATGTGATGTATATAAGTTTTAATGATTACCTTCATTTATTTAAATTTATACATGTACATTCTTTCTTTACTTAGGGGAGGTGTAATGATTAATTATATGTTCCTAGGTGAAAGCTGTATGGAGTTACAGAGAAACTCTAACAGAAGAAAAGATGGAGAATACAAGTTGCTTGTGTCTAATAAAGTTGTATCAATTTTCTGTCATGGTATGGAAACAATAAGGCCGAGAGAGTACATTACTCTTCATTCACCAAGAGAAAATTATGCTGAAATATATGATAAGAGGTACGCATCTAATTTTAATTTCTATATATATTGTATATTTTAATATTATTAAATTGTCTTTATATTTGGCTCTTGCATCTTTATAGACTCTAGAATTATAGTATATATTTTAACCTGATTCAATCTGTGTGCAAAAGAATGCTAATTTTCAGTAGGGTCAAGATGATTATTAACTCTGAGCGCATGGGAAAATTGAAAAAAAAAAAATAAATAAATAAATGATCCAATAAATCAAACAAAACTTTCTCATATTGATATTTATAGTGTATTAAAATCCCATAATATCTCATTTAATTGATTTATTATTAAATATATTTAATATGTGTTCAACAGGTGGTGTACTTTTTGTTTTTGATTTTCAACAATAATTATGGGGGTTACAAACCCCCAAAATTATAGTTACAATTCATTTCTTGATTTTGTTGGTGTGTGGAAGTCTAATAAGAACAGATTATATAAGTAAATTATAACATCTATATTCACATCAATATTTTTAAGAACAACTAAATTATTTTCTTTTTTAAAAAAAAAAACTTTTACCAAAAATAAATTATGATTTCATCTACAGATTTGCATGAATGCTAAATTTGATCAAAATTGGGACAGTAGTTTAGGCTCTGAGCTGTCAGAGTTAACACTCATCTTGACCCAACTTTAGCAACTTCCTTCCAGATACTTTTATAGCGGACTCTAATAACTCTAAATAAAACACACTCACAACTAAATAGTATCAGTTATTGTATTAGTTATTGAATTTATACATAGGGTCTCATTTCTCAAGGGTTAAAAATATAGCGAAAAAAATAACAAATTTTTGTTACATCTATAATTTTATTTATTTTTAGAACCATTTTTTTTTTTTTTTTTTTTTTCAATATTTGATGTCTTAGTCAACATTTATTTTTTGATTTTATTAATTTTTTGTAGACTTAGACATCCAGAAAGTTGTCCAAGGAATGGTCAGAGGATTGACTACTGTCCAGAATGCATAACAGATCATAAGCCAAATGTAGGATTCACATACTTTCAGAAGATAAGAATAAATGTAACAACAATGCTTGTTGATGGTGAGTTTTGTTTTATTCGGATGCTAGTTATTTATTTGCTTCTTCAGGAAAAATATTATCTTAGCAGAGACATTAGAGAAAAAGATTGAATGTTAGATTACATGCTACATTTAATTGTATACAAACAACCTTTTCATAGTTTGTGTCCCATTATTTTAAAAATAAACAATACTAATGGTTCGTTTAGTTCAATACAACATTTTAATTTTTAACACACTTGGCGCTAACGGCCCAAGCTGTCGAGGTGCTGCTACCTTTTAGCCACAGGTGGGATATAGAACAAACATCTGCTCAAAAAAGTAAATTTATTACATAAATATTTGTTATGTAAAAGACCAAATATTTAAGTAGAAAATGAAATGGGTTTAAACTATTTAACTTATAAAGTAATTTAGTATTTACAGTTTATAATTGAGTTGGTTAGGGGTTCCCTGTAGCTAAAGTCTGCACTTTTCAAATAGGAGGTCCGGGTTCAATACCCGACCCTGGCAAGGGGCCCAACGTACTGTTTTCACCCAGTATTGCCATATAAATGAGTTGATAAATGTTGCATCTGCTTGAGTGAAGTGGTGTCTATCCGGATGCGTATGCCAATTATAAGATGTATACAGCTGATGCAGTGACATGCCAACCCCATGTCGTCCCATACATACAGTGAAAACCTTTTGACACCAAAACACAACATGAAAAATTGGTTAACACAAATACTACTGCAGTTCTGACAAAATACTTGGTTCATATTTTTATATTATTTTTTCTTTTAACACAAAATAAAAATGCTTACCACAAAGAGATTTTGCTTCTCCGAATGAACAAAATACATACACCTTATTTAAGCCGGCGAGAATGTAGAGGGGTCTGAAACAGAAATGAATCACCTAGGCGAGAGCCTTTTAACTTGGCTTTGAAATACCGCACTGAAGGGAGAGCTGGTGAGACGAAACATAATGTTTATTTAAACTACCCCTTTCTTGTGACTACAGTCTTTCTACAGTCCACAGATTTTTTTATTTTATTGAGTTTGTTTTATTTATTATTACTTTTTTTTTTAAGTGAGAGATTGGACTTATGCTGTAGTCTTCAAGGGTGGCAGGGTGCCATTTGGAGAGGCTGGAGACTGCTACAGTAAAGCACCATGTCCTCAGGGCCAATTTAGAATTAACTTGGAGAAAACAGGCTTTAAAATCAATAGACACCAGCAGTGGACTAGTGATGGTGACTACGCACATCATAAAGTCCAAAAATATGAGGTATACTAACAGTCTTTATTTGTTTATCAAAAGCTTTGGTTTTGGTGGGACGCATTTAAGTTTGATGCAATTTATAAGAATCAGGATAAGAGGGGGGGGGGATATATTTAACATGTTAATATATAAACATGTTTTAACCCTTGGGAATGGTTTAAATGTTCTTTAAACGTTTACTTGGTAAAACTAAAATGTAATACAAAGATAAGCCCTCACACTTAAGAAAAAAATCATATAACATATGTAATTTTTACCATGGATGTTCATTTAATTTTATATAATTACAGGAAGGAATTAAAGTTGTGGGGATATGTGGAGGATATTGTGGTATTTGTCGGCCACATCGAGGCTTAAAACTTGATGTCCTCCCACCTTAAACACTTCAGCCAATATAACTACTTTGGGTTCCTGCTAACTTTGCCTGAGTCAAAACAACTGAGATTAAAAAGAGAGGAGTAAAAAAACAACTCAAAATGCCTAGTTTTACTGCTATTTAAGCCTCACATCTACCTCAACTGCGAAGAAAAATCCTTAAAGATTGTGGGCCGCTTTTTAAGTTTTCTCGGTGTTCCAAGCAACTTTGATTCAGTTCATGCCCGAAACTTTTTTGTTTTTCGGATATTGTGTTTTATTTGTTTTACTTTTTTCTGTTTCGTCTGATGGTAAAAGACAGCCTTTTTTTAATCAAGAAGTTGTGGCGATGTATCATGTTTTCATCAACAATAAAGTGCAGATAATTTAGTAAGTGTGCTACTCCTGTTTGCTTAGTGACACTATTAGGATGAATAAATCTCAAAGATCAGTATTAATTCTATAATAGAGATGCATTTTAAGTCATAGGATTAATAAGAAATAATAAAAACTATTAAATGATATTACAATCGAATCAATAAGCAAACTGCTATTTGAGCCGTTGTTTACAAAAAGTCGTTTTCATGCAAACTGCATTTAAAGTTGGCGATATTACAAATGTTTGATACTTAAATATTATACTCTACTTTTAAATATATATAAATAAATGTGTATAGTTCAAATATATGTGTAAATAGACTTTTTATTATTAACTATTATTGTCTATGACGAGCTTTAATTTATTTTTAAGTGTGTAAGGTATTTTATTTGAAAATGAAAGATATAAAATCTAACAGTGTAACGGAACATTTGAACAAAAGAGGAGTTCAAAAATCCAAACTTTTTCCTTTCTCGAGTTACCATAAGTGAAACTGATATGATTATATTATTATTATTTTTTAATAAATGTAGTTTTGTATTTCTGTGTTAGAATAATATTAAATAGAAAAAAAACTGCCATTTATTTCTGTACATTAAAAAATAATTATAATGAACACTATGTAATTGCATTATATAAAATAAAATAATAATAAAATGTATTATACAAGTAATTTATAAAATAAAAAGATTATAAATAAACATCACGGTATAAAATAAAATATGATAGTTTTATAAATGTCTTGTGTGCTTAGAAATAGAGGTTTGATTGTATACTTTCACAATTATTGTTTTTAATTTGAACAAATCCTTAAGCTGACAATAAAAAGTAAAATAAAATAGCCTGAACCGTTCACTGCCATTTATAAATAATGAACTATTTATTATGAAGTATGCGTAAATTTTTGTACAGATTTTTTACAATTTTTTTTATGTATTTGTAAAGTTTAATTGTATGATTTTTTTTGTGTTGTACACTTGATTTTAAGACTAACTTATACGTGTTGACGAAGAAAAAAAAAATTAATGAATGAAAGGAAAAGAAAATAATTTATTTTTTATTTGATCATTTGTTTTATTATTACCCCTCCCCAAAAAATCCACTTGATGGATTTTGTTTTTACTTCTGTTAATTTGAAAATGATTTGAACAATTTCAGATGGCACCCACATTATCAATTATAGATTAGATCAATAAAGATTATAGTAATTTGAACCCTCTGAAAATGTCATAATTTACTAGAAACAAGAATGAATATAGTTGTTAAGGATAATAGCTCAGTTTTCTGCTTTGGAAGAGATATTGAAAGATCAAATTAACTCTGGGGGGGGGATTGAGTAATGCATGTAGAAAGAGCTTATTGGATAACTGCAATTCAAAATTCAAATTAACATGTACTCAAATTACTTCCTTGGGTTTATTTGAAAAATAAAATAAAATTTTAATTAATTTTTTGTTCCTTAACTCATAATTTTACAGGTAACAAGAGTGGGTTTAACAACAAAACTTTCAATAATATATACATAAAATAAAAATATAACAGAATAAAAAATGCTTTATTAATAGAAATGTACATAAATTATGTAAAAAAATAAACAATAATTTATTAGTACAGTATATTTTTTTCTTTTTTACTACTATTTGATTCCTAAATAATTTATAATTTGAATCCATTATTAACTCTGAAGGATAGGTATAAATTCCTTATTTGCTGTTTAACTTTGGGAAACCCTAGTTTAACCCTGGAATGCTAATGGTAGTCAAATTGACGAGCACAGTTTGACCCTTAACCCTGCACACTCATTGGTGATGGTGATGGGTACCCCTGGTAACACACCTGCCATTGTAGCAAAGTCCTTTTGAGCACACACTCGTTTTCTGGTAAATTCCAGCCAAAGCTGCTTTGTCGATTAGACTAAGTAATTGGTCATCAAATGGGCCTAGGGTAATTGGCCAGAGGCCAGCAAATTGGGGCCTGGAGCATTTAGCATAGGCCTTGTGGTAATGGGCCTAGTGTTCACTTAATTTCAGATGTGTTCTGAGGTTCCTATTAATTATTGATCCTTATTTCCCCATTAAATAATATGAATTTTACATCAAATGTTAGTATATTTAATTTAAAAAATTTAATAGTCAATCCAAATTTTTTTTTTCTACGCATGTCAGTCGAATCGAAGAATGTTTAGTAGTACCAGCCATCCAAATACCATTAGCATTTCGGGGGTAAGTAATTGGCAAATCTATGGTCATAAAACTTAAAACATATTGTTAAATTTAATAATTTAAAAATATATTACATACATTTATATTATTTATTATGCTGTTTCGCAATTTAAATTTAATATAATTAATTCTAAAAGAAATAACTAACGTAGAAAATTTGCAAAATGTCTCTATTATCTGGAACTACAATAAGTATGAATTGGCCAAAGAATTACATTTATTTTTTCTCTTGGTACAAAATAATGAAGATCAATAAATAATGATGAACAATCAAATAGTTATTGTGGTGATTCTTATTTTTTAAAGTTGATGGATGTTTAAGGTGTGGTAATGATATAAACACTTAGTTTTTCATTATGAGACGCTTCGACCTTTTTTTAAGGTCATTTTCAATCATGTTTAATTTAATTGTTCTAAAATAAAAATAAATATAAGTTAATTAATAATGCATAACAATTCAATTTTTTTTAATAGTTCAATTCAACGTTTTTAATAGTTATTGTGATAGCTAAAATAGATTGATTGATCAGCCTAAAAATTCTAATCAGCTGATTATCCAATTTTTTTTTTTTGGATCTGTTCTAATTTATTATTAGAATTAAAATTATTATTAAATTTTATATTAGTAAGAAGTGAGTACAAACAGACACTAAGGCTAGAAGTAGTCAAATACTGTTTAGGGGTGCTTTAAACAAGCAAACTGAAGCTACTGATTCCAAAATAACTTTTCTTTCTTTGTTCTCGGCCCCAGAATACCTTTTTTAGGGCAGTCCATAAAGTTAATTATATATTTTGCCTCATACCAAGTGTTTGGGGCCTTTAGCATTAAAAAGGGAACTTGATTCACAATCAGCTCTTTAAGTCTGACAAAATTAACCATCTCTGGGACACGTTATTTATTTTTTTTTTTTTTTTGGCAATTTTCATAGGCTACAACCCATGGAACTTACTAATCCATCATTGACAGTTTCACTAATTTAAACTATTTTGCTTTAGTGAAGTTTTGGTCTGTAAAAATTTTACTCTGTAAAATCACTGTTACTACTTACATACATACTTCCCTAACAATCAGCATTAAGTATTATGGTAATTACAATTTACTTTTTACAATAATATTTGGCACTACAGCCTGTGCTGTGGATGGCTGGAGCCGGTCAATTTAACCTTTAATAAAAGATTTATTTATTTTATAATTTGTAATAGCCTTAAAAGTAAATTAAGAAATTAACTTTTTTTTCTTCTCTTGGGGCTTGAGTTAAAATAACACTTTTATATGAGTAACACTACTTAAGTGGGTATAGTTATTTTAAAAAAAAAAACTTAAAAAACTAACTGTTATAATTTTCCAACATACAAGTAGAGGAAAAAAAAAAAATCATATATACAACAAAGAATGTACCATATAACATTGTTATATGGCATTGGTCGTCACAGCTATAGGGATTTGGGGTTTAAATGTCATCATCACTATCCCCATCATCAATGTGGGCCAGGAAACCATCATTTTCCATGAATGGTTGAAAAAATCTGAAAAAAAAAAAAAAAAAAAATGAGCAAAATTATAAGCAAAAAATATTGTTAGATCATCACTACTAGGTAAACAGCCATTCTTAAATACATATTTACAGTGCTCGATTTCTAGAAATCGAGGTGCCGGAACTACAACCTACCCTCTCTTACCCCCCCCCCCCCCCCCCCCATAGAAGGGGAGTCCGGGGGTCCAGCCCGGGAAAATTTTGAAAAGTAAACATTCAAAAACAGCATTTTGAGTTTTAGACATAAACCCACACTGCAGTCAGGTGGGTTTCGTGTGGAAACTTATATCATTTTAAGTAGTATTTTTTTTTAAAAAATTCTTGATTAGCATGTCACATGTTGTTATAATACTCTCAATAAATAAATAGGTACTTAGGTTTATACGAATAATTAAATCAACAAAACATTCCCTGTCTCACTCGCCCCCGGGAGTTTCGTCACAGCGTCTCTGCACAACTTATTTAATACGACCTCTGCCATTAAAAAAAACCTTTGTTGTTTAGGTTATCATAATTTAGTAGTATAAAAGAGATATTTTTTTTAATTTGGAAAAACAAAAATATTTGCCAGTTTAATACATGATGTCCTTAATCAAATTTGTAGTCACTCACTGACAAATAAAATTGCAACAAAGGATTTTAAAAAAATCTTAGTGCCGATAATTTTATTTTTTATTTATCAGAGAGAGAGGTCCCGGAACGCCGTTCCGCCGCGTTCCGCCTCAAATCGAGCCCTGCATATTTAGATTATTAATTTCATCACTCAAAAGTTAATACTGATAAACAACAATAGTCTGGAAAATCTTAATATTTGCAGGAACAGATATAATAATTATTAATCTTACAAATATATTTTTTTTAGGTTTTTTCTTTTGAGCATAAAGCTATAAGAGCAATTTAAAACCAAATAAATAAAAATAACTATACATTTATTTAATTGGAGGACTTGTTCAATAGTAATTTAAGTGCTAATCATAATATTTTTTTTTTTTTTTTTTAATACTTACTTATCTTTATCCCAAAGCTGTTTTTCTGGAAGACGAAGATGCTTTTCTACTCTATAATGATCCAAAAGTTTATCATTTGATTCAAAAGAATTATCACAGACAAAACATTTCTTGGAGGAAACCTGGCTCCTTAAATAATTAACCAATTTCACCTGAAAAATGATACGATAATAATCTAATTAAGAAGCTAAATTTGGAAAAAATATAAATTTAGGACAATATATACTGTAGAGTGTCAATAATCCAGGATTTCTTGGGACCGGACCTCTTCCAGTATTATCAAATTGTCCGGATTTTCAAAACGAACAAATAAAGAGACTGGTAGACTAAAAAACAGGTAAAATCGTTCATTATCAGTCTGATCGTTACAGAAGTAGATGATCATTACAGAAGTAGATGATCATTACAGAAGTGGATGATCGTTACAGAAGTGGATGATCGTTACAGAAGTGGATGATCGTTACAGAAATGGAGCGGATGAATGAAACCATTAATGTTAGTTAATATTTTATGTGTTTTAGTAGCACAAAAAAATACAGTAGGTGCAGTATTGCATGTACAGACTGCCTTATTTAAGACCAGAATCAATATGTGGATTATTGATAATCTGGATTTTTGAAGTCCAAATTATTGGCGTTGTACTGTCCAAGAACAAAACTTAGACATTAAAAATTATCCTGTAAATCATACTACTTTTTAATGTAAATGGTTATAAGAGCACTAAAAATAAACTTTTATTTTACAAGTCTATGATTAATTTTTTTGTTGGCCATTTATTGTAATTACACCCTTAAATTATAAAAAAAAAAATTATATATGTATAAGGGCAAATTAAATTTCAAGGATCTTAACCCTTCCTACTTTCGCAGCCTTTCTATTCCTCCTCTGGACTATCTAACACCCTATACCTAAATATCACCCTGTTTTACATATCTTTAAATCAGGTAGAGAAATATTTATTATTATTATTTACATGCACCTATATTAAATTTAATTGCAACTTCTCCATATATCTAACATTTGTAGAAATAAAATTCAATGGTTTTGTTAAAGAGATAACAACAATAAAAAGTGGCCGGATAACCCCCGTCCTGTAATGACCTAATAAAAAGCTGTTGAACGGGACTAAAACTACAAACCAAAAACAATAAAAATATAATGAAAATATTTCATTGCATTCTGATTAATTTACTATATAAAAGTAATAATGTTGAATACCTGATCATAAAACAAAAGACCAGAAGAAATTTCATGATAAGAAAAGTTATGTTTGTTTTTCATGTGACTATGAACATCAAGCCAGTTCTGTGAGACATCTTTACACAGCAGACACATTACAGGTATTTTCATTTCTTCATCCCAATCTCCCCAATCTGAACCAGAATCTTCATCTTCTTTTAATTCAACGTTACTTTGTTCATTTACTTCCTACAAACATTAAACACAGTATAATTTTCATATAAGAATTACATTTAACAACTAAATATAAAACAAAAATGAATGAATGAATTAATTTTCTCCTCTTTCAATCGTAACTACTTACATAGTGGTATAAATAATTCAAAATTTTATTTGCAAATTAAGTTTTCAAGCAACTATTTTGATAATTAAAAAAAAGGAATGATAACATCCATGAGTTTTTATAAAATTAAAAATGTTGTTGGTTAGGAGAAAATGTTTTTACATCCCGAAACAACCCCTACAAAGGGTAAAGCACAATTAGTTTACTTTCTTCCATTGATTCTTATGTTTAATGACAAATAAATAAACATGAAAATATAAGTTAAAACACTTCTTACAAGTCCAATTTTATTTTTGGTTTTGAGAAAATTGGACTTTCCTAGTAAGTCTAGCTCCACTTTCTCAAATGAACAGCTTATAAATTAATAAGGGAAGTACTTCATTTTACCAGTCAAAATAAATTCATTCTACATGTATAATAAATAAAATAGAAATTATCCTTTGCATATAAAAAAACAGTGGTGTAAGTTTGATAAAATAATTTTGATAGAAAACAACAACTTTTTACTACCTAATGAGAATGCAGGTTCAAATTAGGTAATATGAGCAGCTGGATTAGGAGTGTTACTATATTCATTTATTTAATAATTTAATTGAGAAATAGATAATTAATACCTACATTATCATTTGTAGAGAGTGAAGTGGTTAGGGTGTCTGTGGCGTGATGAACATTTAATTCAGAAAGAAATGGATCTCCAGCAAAACTGGCAGGGTAAAATCTGTAAATGTAAAAATACATGTACTAACGTGCCTAGAAACTATTGTACTAACAAATAAATAGGATCTTTACTATAAAGTTAATACAAAATATATGTATACAACTAATACCTTACATTATGATAAATTGTCTAATGCACTATTGAACCAAGCATGTAAAGTTTCAAGTTGATAAAATTAAAGGTTTTTGTCAGTGAAGTTTGTGGGTGTGTAAGTTAGAGGAATAGTATAACCATGGCTCTCACACTACACAACTCTCTATTTCAATCATCCTCTTTAACTATAAACTCATCATGATTAACTATTTTCTTAATACTAAATATTTAATGCATTATGATTGCTTCAATGATAGAGACACAATGCCTAGTAATAAAAATAAGCAATAAAAGTCTTACTCAGATTTGTCCCATAAGGACTTAGGAGGAATTGAAAAGTGTTTTTTACTTTCAAAATGGTTCAAAAGTTCCTCTTTTTTGCACAATACTTCACACACTGGACATGTTAGCTTTTTAATCATTTTTCTTAAGTATGTCACCATTTTAACCTGCAAATAAGAATCAATAAATATGTATATTGTATGTGTATTTGTTGGATTATTTCTTTTTGACATTTTCATGTCTTGTTCATGGCACATAAACTCGAAAAGTGTTACTAAAAATCAACACCAAACCTGGCGAAAGCCACCTGGCGAAGGTGTGAAATCAAGTCTGCCCGCTCTCGGTATAGGGTCTCCCCATACCGCGCTTGGTAGGGCCTACCCCTCCCGATTGGCTACCTGCCCCACACCTCACTCGCTTCGCTACCGCTCCAGCAGTCGCTCCCGCCCCAAAGCGCCACCCTCCCCCTCCCCCCCCCCCAACTGCAACTTCTATTCTACTGCTAAGATTTGCACCGGACAAACGCCATAACCCTTAGAATTTTATTCCTAATAACCTTAGGCCAGGTGCACACTTGCGGAAAAAGTAATTGTGATGCTGGGTTATTTCTAATCTGCGTCTTATCAGATAGGCCAGAGCTCTATCCTGCATCTTATCGGATAGGCCTGAGCCTATCACTAAGGTGACAATCTCTTATTTGCCACCAACCGAGATGGATCGTACTCGCGCCAAAATATTTAAGAAGAAAGTCGTTTTTTCATACTTGGTGTTCAAGTACGTAAATCGTAAAAGTGAAATTAGAAAAAGGAAGTACTGGATTCATCTGTACAACAGCGAGCGGCACTTTAAGGGAGTCTTTAACGTATTCTTCGATTAATTAGCCGGTCGAATCAGCGACGCAAAAGTTTAACATCCACATTTTCATCACACATGTGTGGATATACTGTGTAGAATATTAGAAAAATAATATAAAAAACTTGATAGGCGATAAGACGCAAGGGCACGTGTGTACTGCCCAATGGATAAATGAGAACTACTACCTATCAGGGTGTACAGATGTGACGCACATCCCACAGGGGCATGCGGAAAGCTCGATAAATCAGATTGAAAGTGACGCAGCGTCACGATTACTTTTGCCACAAGTGTGCACCGGGCCATACATACATAAAATTTATTTTTTACTTTATTATTTTTTTATTTTTGTTATACTATAATTTGTTGCATTTATTATAAAAATATGGGTGAAAAAGCTAAAAGATTACTTCTTAATAAACTGGAAAAGAAGAAAAGTACTTTCTTTCTTTGTGCACAACATATTATGTTCGATTTAATTCTTAATTTACAAACTCAAGAATCTGCACGCTCAAATTTTTCAACATTTTCATGTCTTTACTTTGGCGCATAAACTCAAAAAGCATTACCAAAATACGACACCAAAAAGCGTTACATGAAAATGTCTCACTGTCTTTCAGACTCATATGCAAGCAATTTTTTTTTTTTATGAAATTGTTACTAAAAAAATGAATAGTTAGAAAAAAATAATATAAGATTAGAAAAACCATACTGGAATAAGTTAAGATAAAAATTATTCCCCTTAATTTAAACACATTTTATGTTTCAGAATAAAAATTTCTTCCTTTATCATTTAGATACTGTTCTCCAAAATATTTATAAATATCCCAGCATAAAGAAATCCAAAATACAAACATCAGTTGAACAGTATGAGCATTGTACTTCCAAGAACATAAGAATAGCATAGTTAATAATAATAGTTATTAAACATAGGTAGTCAATCCCACATAATAACCAAGTATAATTAAAAAAGGACAAATTAAAAAAGATCGTCTTACCTGATCATAAAACGACAAGTCAGAAGTTAATTTGACATATGGAAAATGATGAACGGTTTCCAAATGAGAAAGCACTTGTGTCCATGATGATGATTCATTGTCACAGTATAAACATACAATAGGAACTTCGTCTTCATCACAATCAGAAAAACAGTTATCTTTTACTTCTTTCTCTATGTCCAAATCTTTCTTGATATTATTTAAACTTTCCTATAAAAATAAATTAATATTAATAAGCTACAACAGAAATAATTATAATAAAAGTAAAACAAGAAGGGATCATAAGAGAATATAGTATGATCACTCCAATGCTTAAGTTACATATTTTTTTTTTTTTTTTTTTTTTTCATACACATGTAACTTTTTAGGCACACAGTGATCTCTGTACTTAAATGAATCTTTATCTTTAAACATCTAAATGGTGTTTGCCCCACCTAATAGTTTTAAACACAACTTAATCATTGGAGCAACAATATGTCTAAAGATAATTCCAGGTTCAAAACGTCTAATCAAAACTAACAATTACCAAGCAACACTTACAACTAGCAAACACTTACCAGAGCATATAAATAATCAACAGTGTCTTCGTGTATAGTCTTTGCTTTTCCTTGGTCAGTCCCAGAAGTAGAACTGTATCTGAAAAAATAAATGGAGTATAAATATTACTGTTATAACAATGTGCACTTAGTTAATTTTTTTTTTTTTTTTTTTTTTTTTTTTTTTTTTTTAGAATGGAGATCTAATAATAAAACCTACCTTTACTGAAATATTGAAAAGGTTTAATGATTAATAAATCTAGATCTTCCGGAGGAGACCATGCCAGATATCTTGTGAATCCTGAAATGTCAAACCCATTACAGGAAATGGGTTCAAACATTGGGATTAATAAGATATCTAGCATGGTCTCCTCCGGAAGATCAAGATTCATTAGGCTCTAACCGTAAAACTCATGCTACAAAAGAAGGCTCAATGATTACTTGAAGCTTAGTTTTATTTCTTTATTAACAGTAGTAAATTAGTAAAATGGAATTAGAATTACTTAATTGGCCTAGCTATTACAATATTAGAAGATACAAGATGGATGCACATCTATTAATGCAATAATTATTTGCGGGACGTGGCTCCCTCTGGGAATTGTGCCTAGCCTTAATTCTATTAAAATTAAATACCCACTTTTCTTGCTGCCAAAGTTTTTTTGGTGGCGTGTTAAAATGATTTTCCAGCTTCATATGATTGACTAGGCTTGGTAAGTCATCAAACTTCTGTTCACATTCAATACAAAGCTTATTTTTAATCTGCTGCTGAGTATAATTGATTAATTTTACCTGAAATAATATTATGTATTACAAATAGTCTGGTATAAATAAGGATTATTATATAGTAGTTCTAAGAAAAACCAGATAATATATAACATAAATTAACTATGTTTCTCTGACTTAAGCATATGTTGAATTATTCATTATTGTTTTGACACTTTACTAAGTAAAATTAAATTATTCCTGGCATTGTTTATACAAGAAAAAAAAGTATTTAAATAACTAAAAATATAAATTATATAAAACTGCTTTACTTACTCTTTCCAAAAAATTTAAAGGTCTTGTGTATTCATTATAGTCAAACTCGTGCTCGTCGTACATATGTTGAAGAAGGTTATCACCAATGATATGAGAGAAACCGCAGAACAAACAGGGTAAAGATTTCTCTTTACTTGGAACAAAGTGTGATATATTTTCATTGTCACTCAATACGTTCTGTAAACGAAGAAAAAAGTTAATTATTATTATTCCAGAGAAACTTCCAAAGAAGAAAAAAAGATAGCAAAGAAGAAAAATAAAATTACCTCTTCGTCAGAATCTATATTTTGTTCTGAAGAATCGTCCAAATAATATAGAAAACCATCATTCTCATAAGTAGGGAAAAAGTACCTAAAACAATAAATATACAACAATTTTAGAAATAAAATAATAAAAGAAAGAAACAAAATAATGTTTTCTAGCGTCAGGTATTAATATTACTAATTCTATATCTATTATAGAATTCTATAGTTATTATAGGCATAATTGACTGAGTCAAGTCTCAAAGAGTCTGTATTTCAATGAGTGTCTATACTAGGATTATCTTAACTTTTAATATAATGAAAGTAAAGAATTGACACACAAAAAGTAAATTGCAAAAATGTACTAACTCAGGTTGATCCCACTTTTCCTTGGGTGGTTTCAAAAAATGTTTTTCCTCTGTCATATGAGATAACAGTTCTTTCCTGTCTGATAATACTTTATCACATGCGATACATTGATTCCTATAAATCTGACGCCTTATGAAATTCACAAGTTTAACCTAGAAGAAAATAATAATAAAGAATAAAAGGATCGGGACGTAAAAAGAATAATTTTATAATAAAAGGAATTTAAAAAAGAAAAAAAAAAAAAAACCATTAAGCACAACAAACATTTCTAAAAATATGACAAATATAAAAATTACTTTATAATAATTTCTCGGATATTTATATTATAATAGTATTGAGAAAGAAATAAAGTACTAAAAGAAATGTTTGGTAACCTCAATATTGAAGAATGGAGCTCTCATACCTTCTGATTACGAGGCAAACTACAGCCATGAAATTGTGCAGTATGAATAAAATAATTAAGAGGTATTAGTAATAACACCTAAATGTGTCAACATTAATAATAGATGATTTTAACAATTTTGCTACTGACATCTTTCCAGAGTACACATGCATTAAAGTTTTCATTAATTCCTCAAGACTGCCCTACTCCTCAAGGTAGATGAGAAAGCAATGAGCTAAAGACATAGATCGCAGTACCAAATTCATAACTAAAAGTATGCAATCTAAATTCATCTAATTATATGACTAATCTATATAATTACCAGATAAATATTATTATTAATTTACTAATAACCTGTTCATAAAAATTTAGTTCAGAAGAGAGTGATTTGAAGTCAAAAGAATGATCCTTTGCTACATGTTGCAGAACAGAATCCCAAGTTAAGAAATTATCAGTGCAAAACAAACACACTATGGGCTCTGTTGATTCTTCTTTCCAATCGGACCAATCACAACTATCATCATCATCAAGACTTTTACGCCTTTTACGTTCACGCAATTTCTATGGAACATAAAAATAAATTAGTCATAACTAAAATAAACAGTTTAAGCTATTAAATTAAAGTTTAGGAAACAATATTACAATAAAATAAATAATAAAAAATACCTTGTTGGATAGTCCAGGAGCTAAATAATTAACCATATAAAATTGATCGTAAATGGGATTTCGTGGATTAACTCTTTTATGCAGCTTCTTTCTCATGTGTTCTTTTAAGACGTTTCTGTCCTTAAAAGTCTTTTCACAGAATATACATTTTAAACTGAAAAACATATTATTATGGAATAAAAATTAATTAGGACAGATATAAGCAGTACTCGATTTCTAAAAATTGAGGTGCCGGAACTACAACCTACCCTCTCTCTACACCCCCCCAGTAGAAGGGGGGTCCGGGGGTCCTCCCCCGGGAAAATTTTGAAAAATAAACGTTCAAAAACAGCATTTTGAGCAGTTTAGGACATAAACCCACACTGCAATCAGGTGGGTTTCGTGTGAAAACTTATATCATTTTAAGTAGTATTTTTTATAAACAATTTCTTTATTAGCATGTCACATGCTGATTTAATACTCTCAATAAATAAATAGGTACTTAGTTTTATAAGAATAATTAAATCAGCAAAACATTCCCTGTCTCACTCACACCGGGCGAGTTTCGGCACAGCGTCTCTGCACAGTACTTATTTAATACGATCCCTGCCATTAAAAAAAACCTTTGTTGTTTCAGGTATAATTTAGTAGTATAATCTCAATAAAAGAGAATTTTTTGTATTTGAAAAAAAAAAAAAAAAAAAAAAAAAAAATTGCCAGTTTAATACATGATGTCCCTAATAAAATTTATAGTCACTCACTGACAAACAAAATTTTAACAAAGGATTTAAAAAAAAAAATCTTATAGTGCCGATTTTATTTTTTATTTATCAGAGAGAGAGGTCACGGAATGCCGTTCCGCCTCAAATCGAGCACTGGATATAAGAATATATAGAATACTAATAAAGGCAAACGCCTAATCTTGTAATCTAATTTTAACACTAATTATACTTAACCCATTCAATGCGGGTGGATCCACTGTGGATCCATGCAGTGCTAACGCGCCTGGCGGGTGGATCCACAGTGGATCCAAGCCCTCCCTTTCAGCCCTCTGTAGCTCTATTCTCCGTGCCTCGAGTAGAACCATCTTGCAAGGCTCCGTCAGGCCCGCTCACGTTTGTATCCACAGTGGATCCAAACTTTTTTTTTTAATTTTTTATTTATTTTTAAATTAACTTTTAAAATCGTTTAGATATATACAGTAACTAAGGTAGGTTCATGAATTGGATTACGCATTGAATGGGTTAATAAAAAATAAATTAGCTGGACAAATAGTTAAATAAAACTAGTTTTGTGATTTTGTTAAAGTCAGACGCATGAAATCAATAAATAAATATAACTAAGGAGTCACTTTCCATGACTGTGTGGTCTAAAACTAGAAATATTTTTAGTTAAATATCAGAGTGATACTTAAATTATTCCTCCTGTAATAACTTGTTTGATTATTTTATTATATTTCTATAAAATAATAATACACATCTTTTACGTAATTGTTTTCCAGAATATTGCGAAGATTACTTAATCAATTTTGACTTCTCTTACTTTTCAATTTTAGTCTCGATAACATCCAGGTAGTTATCGATGAAAACCAAATTGTCTGGTTTTCCCAGCTGGAGGTTGTGAGCTGTAGATAGATGGCTTAAGTAAACAGCTCTGGTTGGTTCAATATCGTGTCTGCAGAACAGACATCTTCTCTTAAATTGTTTATCTTCTCGCTCAAACTTCTGACGTTCAAGAGCTTTCTCCTGTAAAAGAATTTAAGATATTTTCTTGTTATTATAAAAATGTATACATGCATAGTTTTTAACCCTAATCTAAACTCTCAAATCACTTAAAAGTAGAGTAACTTTCAAGTAATATAGCTATATAACGACTTATATTCCAATATTTAAGACAATCCGCTAAAATTTGGGTAAAAAAGAGTTGACAATCTAAGACCTTAGAAGCAGGTTCACTCACTACTTGAGGAGCTTAATATCAAAGATGGACATAACCAATTTTAAACGTTTTACTGGGCCAAACAACTGTAGCTCAAATTCTATAGGTGTGAGAGCTGTGCAATATTTTTGCTTCTTCTTAATAGTTCAAAACTAGTTAGATGTTCTGAAAACGTGAATTAATTTGATATATTTACCTCAATATTGAGTTAAATAGTCAAGTTTCCACTTTCTAAGAAACAATTAATAACTGAAAATAAAAAAAGGTCTTATGTCTGTCCGCCTTTGCTACTCATTTGTCCTGTACTTATGTTCTTTACTTTGAAAGTGATATGGACTTGTTAAGACTCCATGATCTATAAAATTAATTAGGATTTTAATTAAGAAAAAGATGTGTTTGGATGCATAAATCTTACCAAAGCTTGTTTATTTAATTTTTCACGTAGATCTTTGTCTTCTTTAATTCCATCTGATAATATATAACAAGGAGTTCCAGTTGAATTATTATCTTTAGATTCCACTGGACAACAGATATCTTTGATATTCCCAGCTTTTAATTTGTCTTTCCAATAATTCACATAGCTATAACAATATAGCAAAAATAAACTAAAATTAATATATTTGTTAAAGTTGTATTACTTGAAAACAAGAAAAAAATGTATTATTGGCTTGGATAACTTAAATTTATATAATCTGTGAGTTCATACAATAGTTTTAATTTGAAAAAATGAGGTTTGCCTTATTTCATTAAAATATTTTGCTTTTTAATAAAAAGTACTTAACCAGGCCTTGAATTTCATGGGCTTTGAGCCCAGGAGAAAGCATTCTTATAGCTACCTTCTTTCATTTCAAGGATGGGGACAAGTTAATTTTCAATTTTAATGTTTCTTCAGTCCAACATCGATCCCTACTTTGTGTAAAGGGGCCTTGGAAATTAAAATGCTCTATGACTGAACGGTTTCAAGGGATCTGGAGTAATAGATCTATATCTATAAAGAAAAGTCTATAAGCTCTATATAAAATCTAGGGTAAATCTGCACTATTTGGCCCACCAATTTCTAATTGTCCGATTTACTTGCAATTTTTTTAAAACTGTTCCTTTTTACATATTAAAAACATTCTGGTTGTACCATCTCGGTAAATTTAATAGTTTAAAAAAAAAAAAAAAAAACGTAAAATTTCACTTTTTTAGGGACATAGTAAAAGGTTACGCCGAAAAGTATAAATCTTAACCTAAACTAACAATATGTAACCTACCCTTATTTTTCTTAGGAAGCGACACTTTAAGTATTTTTTTTGGCTAAAGTTAAAGTGATAATTAAGCGAATTTTGTACTTCAATTTGGACCTCTACCTGGTCTATATACAGCAGGGTTGTTTTTCTTCAGAATATGAGCGGAGCGACCGTTGAAAATACTTTGATTCTGTAAACAGCCCTGTACAATTCACTTTTGCGTTTTTTTTTAAACTATTGAATTTACCGAGATGGTACAACCGGAATCATTTTTAATATGTAAGAAGGAACAGTTTAAAAAAAAATTGCAAGTAAATCAGACAATTAGAAATTGGTGGGCCAAATAGTGCAGATTTATCAAATCTAGAACTATAAGATAGATGAATCTAGATCTACTACAGTAGACATAATGTGAGAATTCGTTCCTCAGATATTGCTAAAGCTTCTGCAAGAGGCAGGCGGCCAAAACTGAAATTATATCACGTACTTTACATAATTAGTTTAACTCCAACATAAACAGATGACTGAAACTTAATATACAAAAAAAGGGCACTTCTTCAGATTGCTACTCCCCTTATAAAAGAAACAGAGTGGAGTAACATTCTAAAGAAGGTGAACGAAATGTTCTTCTTTAGACTGTTACTCGCGTTATATAAACAGAAGTGTGATATTCCTTTGTCCCAAAGAACATTGGACTAAACATCCCTTTTTCTTAAAAGTTATTTAGTCAAAGTCATTTACATTCTAAAACATCACAGGGGAGTAACAATCTAAAGAAGTACCAGAAAAAGTACATCACATCAACTTTGAACTGAGGTAAATAGTTAGTGGACAGGTAGCTCTAAATATCTGACAGATCAGAGCTGTCACTAAACGTTAACAAAACCAGAGACTGAGAGGGAAGAAACGTGTACCCATATAGTACCAAACCGGTCGAACTAAGATAATAAAAAAAGTTGACAAATTGAACCTAACAAATTGATTAGATAATCGGGCAAATAATTAATTCTACGCCTCACCTGGCTAAATCAATAATACAATCACAATCTTTAATAATAACACTGTGAGCTTCAAGAATATGGTTCATAAAATCTTCACGATCATAGTTTAAGTCAAACTTCTCTTCGCATAGCATGCAAGGAGATAACTTCGTAGAACCATTTCCCTCATTTCCCGAGGGTGATGATGGAAAACTAAGTGGTCCGAACATTATAAAACACCAAATAAATACACAATTATGAAAGACAAAACATTAGATTACAATACCATGTGGTGAAATAATGGAAGTAACTAAACGTAACCTTCCATAAAGATGGTTATTTATTTGTTATAGTACGAACTGAGTTTTGGAACTAGTAAAATATTTCGGAAGTATTCTTATATAAAGTGATGAACTGTTATTTGGTGAATTTTAAAAGAAGCTCTAGTAATTAGTTTTTGAACTTGTGCCTTGACGATCGTTGTCGTTGTTTCTTGATTCGCTTACGTACGGTTGCGGTTGGTGAAACGGCTTTATCATTCTTTTTCTTTTAAATTGTTCAATCTCTTTATAAGTTGAGTTTATTGTGTATTTTATGTCTTATAGTTGTATGCTTGTTTAATTTATATTTGGAATGATGGATTTCAAATTATTTTGGCGTTGTTTATTTTCTCCTGTACTATATTCTATACACAGAGGTCTTCCTGCAAATGTGGTAATTACCTACTTTTAGCCGTTGACATTCTTCCATCTTATACATTTATTTGTTTAATGTAGTTATTTGGTCTTTAGCGTGTATATTCTTTATTAAAACATTTTTTAAATTGTCGTTTTCAGGGGAAGTACGATCCAAACGAGTGGGAGAGATGGGGAGACAACTTTATCACTTCTGTAAGCTTTCATTTGTAATCAATAAAGAATAAATTTTTGTTTTATAGACATTCGAAATTGTTGGTTGAGATCTCGAGAAAATTAGCTGTAGATTTCCTCCTTCAGTTTGGCTATTTTTGATACGATACCTATATAGTGTAAAGTGTAATACCTTTTTGTCGAAATTCATTATCTATTGACAAAGATTCTTGTCAGTCAGTTTTTAACAACAAAAATTTTCCGGAACTTTGAATCTCTATATTTAATAATCTGTTACCCTGTAACATTCTTTACAAATTGAACCTTTGTTTTTGTTAATAAGACTTAAAATTACCCAGGTGTTATTCGGATCCTTAGAAGTAGAAGTAATTTGTTACCTATTGTGTCAGTAGTAGCTACATTTTCATAATGAATGTAACCAACTTTCTAGATTAGTAAGTTCGGATGATATATAGGTACTTACTTGTACATGCATTCTATTGGTATTTAACAATATGAATACATTTATTGGTAACATTATTTAAGTCAAACTTCCTGTTGGTCTATGTATTTGGACAGCAATAAACTTTATTAGTAACTTAACTAAAACTGTTTCTATTCAACAAAAATATAATTTATATTGTTTAAGCCCCTTCTGTATTTAGTTTATCAATTTGTTTGTACTATTATTTTATTCTATTTGTGTAATTATTTGATTTTTCAGTTTGTGGTTTTTCGAGCACTGACAATCTATACTTCACCAGTGCTTGTATTTTTAATGGCAAGGAGAGGTTATTTTACACTTGGTGGCGCACTTTACCTTGCTAAGATCACATTGGGCATTGGAGTTTTAGTTGGTGCTTCATACTGTATCAGATGTTACGGAAGGCTGTACAGTTCTAAGTATAAGGAGTTTATTGACGATCTTGAATCAGCCAAGTCAAATTACAACAACGAGAATAAGGTAATCAATATTATATATATATTGAATTTATTTATCATTATGAATAATCAAAATACAGTAGACTTTCTTATACTGATACCATTAGGTTTGTTCCAACCACACTTCAAACTAGTTTCAAACTGTACGACGCATGCGCATTAGCAAAAAACGATCAAGTGTGGTCCGATGCGCAGGCGTCGGACAGTTTCAAACCAGTTTGAAGTGTGGTTGGAACAAAGAGGAAACTATAAATGTGAAAGCAAGTTATAGGTACCTAAAACGATAAATTGAAATTGGAAAGAATCTGTGCCAAAACTATACTATGAAATTGGAAAGGATATGTACCAAAACTATACATTGAAACTGGAAAGGATATGTGCAAATTAAAATGATTAGGAATTAGAAGATATTTGGCATAATGTTTATTCCACTTTCTTGGCATTAATAATTGTGATTCCAAGGACCTGACTATACTTATTTTATTTACTTATTCATATAAGTTTGCTTATTTTATACCTTGTATTTATTTATTTTTCCTTAACGTACTTTGCAGAAAAAACTTAGAAGTTACGATTTTGAGTTCTCTGCATGGCCAGTGGATTTCGAATGTAGAAGGTTGGTTAAATTTAATTAGTAAACCTATATATATATATATATATATATATATATATATATATATATATATATATATATATATATATATATATATATATATATATATATATATATATATATATATATATATATAAAAAATGTTTGTGTTAATCCTTTAATTGGTAATAAGTTGATCCTAATTAGCAAAACAAACATATGGTATATAAAACTAATATAGTACTATTTTTCTAGACGTGGTCACCCTGCTACTAAGAGATCATGGACAAGTATACTTAGCCCTTGTGGACTTTTATCCTATTTTGTTATCCACAGTGTAGGAATAAGGCTTATCTACCCAGGATCTATACCTTTTATAAACTATCTAATGGGTAAGCTAAACTTAACTTTTTTATGTAAAATAAAAAATCAGGTAAGTGCTTCTTGCTTGAAAGAGATGTAGTTAACATAGTGAAAAGTTAGGACAAAAACAACATAAAGATGAGGTAACTAACAGAAGACCTAGGATTTTATCTAGAAGCAGAGCAGTTAGAGAAATACTCAAAAAAATACTTTGTTGCCACAAAGTGCTTTCAACTTATTAATGGGTCTTTGTCAGTACCTAAAGCATAGTTGTAATTACACTTGCTGAGTCTTATTTAAATGAGTAACTTAGTAAATCAGAATTGCATATTTGAGCTTCTCACTTAAATAAGATGTGGAGAGTTAACTTACAACTACCGCTTAAGTACTGATGATGACCTATTAAGAGGTTGAAAGTACTTTGCAATCAAGTATTTGTAGAAAAACTTTTGTACTGTTTGATTTACTTCATCTCTAAAACTCACCCTATTATTTTCAATTTAACCCTTGAGAACATAAGTATATTCATAAACAATGCATTTAAATTTTTAATTTTTAATGCATTTTTATCATTCCAGGCTCTTTTCTGATACAAGGACGTCATCGTCTTGTTGTAAATGAAGGTGGACAAAGATTTAAGTTAAAAACTGAAGATGGCAACCATATCGATACAATGTTCCTTGACCGAAGAGGTGACAATACCAGGTATATGTATAAAAATCTTACATTATACACTTAAAATTATACATATTTTTTTAAATTATTGTTGTATAGATTTTGCAACTGGTGGAATAGTGTAGTGGTCAAGTAAAAGAGAAAAAATAAAATCAGTATGGCTATACACAGAAAATCATTAATAAAACTCGGTTATAACAACCTACTGCTTATAATGATGGATATATTTCCCCCCTTGATTCATCGTTCACTGTAAAGACATCGGTTATAACAATGTAACATTATTCTCTCTCTCCCTTAAATAGTATATTATGTTACAAGGCTGTGAAGTGAGTTTTTTCTTTACCGCGGCAATTACATTTACTGTCGAGCGAAGCGAGACAGTAAATATTGCCAAGGTAAAGAAAAAACACTTCAAAGTCGCGTAGCATATGCTATTTTTTCCGAGGTAGCAGACAATGAAAAAACATTAAATATTAATCACTAATCAATATATAATAATAACAAATATTAGTACATACCTACTTAAGACTTAAAAAAAGAAACCTTAAAATGAGGTTACACTATAAGAAAAGATAAACAAAACGCATTGACATCTAGCGGATTTTTATCGTACTAGAAGCATTTCTACATAGACTGCAGCACTACTAACGGAAGTTTTGACAACTACCCGCCGGAAAGAAAAAATCTTTTAGTGCCTAGGGCGTAAAAGATTTTTTCTTTACAGCTAGGAGTAATAAAAAGATTTTTTAAGTCCACGTAATGAAAAAATGGATTTTAGCTATGTTTTTTAGGCTCTAAAGTTACTATTTCACAGCCTACCACGGAAAAAATAGTTTTTTAGCGATTTCCGGAGTATTTTAATCTACTAGAAATAACTCTTTTAGGTTCTAGTCCCTTGCATTAATATTACTACATTAGAATTTTGCAAAATGTAGTTCCAGGTTTTATAACTGGACTCCTTGAAGACACAATAAATAAGATGCTAATAAACTGTAATAAGTATAATATATTAACAGATTTAACGTATAAATAGGTATTAAAATACTAATCCTGAGAAATGTTTGTCAAGTAAATTACATCTTCTCCTTCCTTTCTGTCTCCTGATCCATTCTGGCTCTTAGACTTGTTGTTCTTCTGCCTTTCATCTGATCTGCATGGAACCTCTTCTCTACATCCTCTATTTTAACTTTGTAGGAAAATGGGCCAGTGAAAGGTCTAATCTGCCCTGAGACGCAAACTGGATCTCTCAACTCAAACTTCCTTTTCTTTACTTGATGCTCATGGCTTAACTTTTGTTTTACTATTGATTGGTCCATCTTCCTTCTACATTAGGCTTTAGCAAATCAAGGCAATTTTCTTAACCTTCTGCCAAACAACAGCTCTGTTGGGCTTCTGCCTGTAGAACTCTGTGTTGCATTTCTATAGGCCATAAGTACCTTTGATAATGTTAAATTTCCATCTCCAGGACCTGAAGCAGCATCTATCTTAAAAAGTGTGCACAGCTCTTTCTGCCTACCCATACGAATTAGGAGGCGGCACTCGGTACTCGGCGGAAATTCGCTACTAGTAAACTGGGGCCCAATGTCTGACACAATAGTGTGATGCACTCCAAATTATCCAAACAGTGTTTTTAATAGTCCTATTGTTTTTCCCGATTTTGTTGATTTTGTTAGTAACACTTCTGGTCACTTGCTGTGTGCATCAATAACCATCAACCAGTGCAAATCTTCTACTGGACCTGCATAATCAATATGTAATTGTGGCCATGGCTTTGCTGGTATTTACCACGAATATAAGAGAACTTCTGCCTCCCTTGGGCATTCCTGTTTACATTTTTCACACTTCTTCTACAAATGTCTCTATAAGGTTGTTTAAATTTGGTCACCATACCTGAAACTTTTAATGGCTATAATGCCAGGGCGGTCCCCATGAAGCATTTCTAAAATATTACTTCTTAGAGCGGTTGGAACTAGTATTTTTCCTTCCCATAAAATGACTCCATTCTTTACCAAAATTGCTTCCTGTTTCCTGTTAAAAGGTTCTAAACCCTCCTCTTGTATGGCCTTCTTTCCTGGCCAGCCTTGTTCTATAAAACAAATCATCTTTGAGAGTACCATATCTTCTAATGTACGTTTCTACAATGTTCGTTCTCATTTTAACTGACACATTCCTGCTTTCTCAACTAAAATAAATGATTTTCCTATTCTCTACCTTCCTTTTTTATTTTTGTCTTTTCTCTTTAGCGTCTGCTGCATTCTTTGTCCTTGGCAAATGTTTGACTTTAGACATATATTCAGCTTGTTGCAATGCCTTTATTATCCTTTTAATTTTCTCTATATTATTAGGTTTCATTCCTTCATTATTTCTTTTTGATGACTGCTCATATTTTATTATTTTAATTTTTATTATAAATCCTTTCATCTCTTATATTTCTTATCCTAAATGCTATTTTTTTCTTGCCAACACTTTGTCATCCCTAAATATAGTTGTATAAGCTTTTTAGTAGCCAATCTCTCATCAGGCTGTTGCACCATGGATTAAATGCTATTTAGGAAATAAGATTAGCTCTGTTTTATGTATTTTTTCTCCATGTCTAATTCTGATTTTTGTTGTAGGGAGAATGGACAAACTCTTATCATTTGTTCTGAAGGCAATGCTGGTTTTTATGAGATTGGCATCATGGCTACTCCTGTTGAAGGAAATTATTCAGTCCTTGGATGGAATCATCCTGGTTTCGGTGGCAGTACTGTAAGTTTTACACAAATACAAAGAAATACTAGTTTTAAATAAATAGTATATATTTACTCTAATTTTGCTTAAAGACAGTCTAATTATTATTTATTTATTTTATTCTTTTTTTTAGGGATTGCCCTATATTAAGGAAGAAGAAAATGCTGTTGATGCTGTTCTTCAATTTGCTACCAGTAAGCTTGGATTTAAACCCCAGAATATTGTTTTGTTTGGTTGGAGCATAGGTGGTTTTTCCACTGCTTATGCTGCTATGAATTATCCTGAAGTTAAGGCTGTGGTTAGTAAGTTTTTTTTCAATGAGTTCAGTACTTTTTTGTTATTAAGAACATTAAGGTCTTATGACTGATATATGATGCTTATATTATTGATGGGTTCTGGAATATGTGAAACATCTTTGACTGATCAACTTAGTTGGGAAGTAAAAACAATTATCGAGGTTCACTGTTCTTGAAATATAGAATCTAGTTATAAAATAGTTTTGTGTGCATTTTAAATGTTGAAAATGTCTTTGTGGAAACCATTTTTTTATTTATTTTAAAGCTACAAGTGAAGTATGCAATCTTATAGAGAGAAGTCTACAGAAGGATACTTCTCACTATTGTGTTAATTTTAATCTAAACCACTTATATTTTTGTGAAACCTTATTTAAGATTCTTTAAACATAAGTGGCGTTAAAAATTATTATTACAATTTACCTGTGTCCCTTATATTTTGTTACCTTCTTTTTTGGTCGTTACTGGTATAAAATCGAAATTACAGTTTTTTTTCTTTCATGTGGTTATTTTTAACTAAAGTTTTTTTTTCAATTATATAACAGATTGTTGATGCTAGTTTTGATGATTTGCTACCACTTGCAATACCTCGAATGCCACTATTTTTGGAACCAGTTGTAAGGCAAGCTATCAGACTTGAAGCAAATTTAGATGTGGCCCGAAAACTATCCAACTATCCTGGACCTATGTTACTTGTTAGGAGGGCAAAGGATGAGGTTATTTGTGTGGAGTAAGTAAAATTATGTTTATTGGTTTGTGCATCAATTATTCTTAATGTAGTACCATTTGCCTTAGTTTATTTTTTTTATTAATCCTTTTCATGGTGACCTCCTACCCTAAGATTTTCTGAAACCTTATTCAAGATATGTATATTGCTTTTCTTAAACCTTTTATTATTATTTAATATTTTTATTTTTTGTGAGTGAATTCTGGGTCTTATTAAAACAAAGATGGTCTAATTTCTTTATTTTTTATTAAAACCATAATGTGACCCACAAAAAATAAACGCTTTTTCAATCATCTTATGAAAATAAAGTAGAGTTAGAACTTGCAGTAAGTTTATTTTAAAAAATCTACCTTTTAATTTTAATAATTGATGGTTTAATTAGTTTGCTTTGACATTAGGAAAATTATGATAATAACACATTTTTTTAAAAAAAAAAACTGGCACAACTGCCCTTGAGGGTCTAAGGCTTACAGATAGCGCTTTACTACTGGTTTAGTGAAGGATTACAAGTAATGAATGGTATACCTGGTGGGGGGGGGGGGGGGGGAGTATAGGAAGGCATAGAACAAGGTGGCCGGAGGATATCTTAGATGAGTGCTCTTGGAGATGTGCGCAGGATAAGGAATATGTTAAGGAGTTATTATGGAGACAATGGCCATAGGACATTGTAGGTACCTTTGTGGGTAATCTTTAAAAACCTATTTACCTATTGTATCATGTGGTGTATTTACCTATTGTACCTATTGTGTTGTTGTATGTGTGTGTTTACCTATTGTATTTTGTGGGAAATGCCAGAAATGAAAAGTATTTTAAAATATTGCTTACACGTTTACTAATTTAAGCAAAAAATATATAATTTTCTTTAGTTTTATATGCAATTCTTCGAGTAGTGGTTGGCATACTTCCATTCACTTTTTCATTTGAATTTGAACCAATTTATTAATACCAAGATTTTGTAGAGCTTATTACTACTGAGTAAGATTTAACAAGTTATCTTAATAATTTATTATTTTATAATTTAGACTTCTCCTTGAACATCTTGTGGAGGCTGTTTCTGAATTTATTTATATTCTGACTCTGCCAGGATCTTCAGCCAGTTGCTCTATTAAGAATGATCTCTTCTATAAATGCAAAATTTTGGAATTTACTCAGTCTTAGATGATCCTTTGGAAGATCTAGATACGTATCAAAACACAATTAATATAAACTACACAACTTTGTGTATCAAAGGGATCTAATATCTTTCCCCCATTGACTTTAATTAATTGATTACAAATATAAATTCAATCCAAACTATCCAAAAATAGAGTGGTTGAATGTGGATTAAGTAAATTACAATGTAACATTTTATTTTTCTATCTCCCCATCTTTAATTTATCTTAAGCATTGGCCCTCCAAACAGGATTGAGGCATTAAGAAAACAAAGAAATATCCTTTATCATTGAATTAAATTTTCTTTAGAAAAAATGAGATTAGGTTATAGAATTTACAACATTCAAATTTCATCCTTGCATTATTTTGTGTGTGTTAAAGATAGATCATTCTCACAAGCCTAAAAAGTGTTAACGCCATAAATAAATAATTACTCCTTAAGGACAAAAGGTAAAGCAGATGATATCCTTCTCTATTTAATTGCTGGGAACTAACTACTGTGCCTGTGAAATGTTAACCATTCTTTTTGTGAAATAATTTGCTGAACAAATGAATTGTGTGAATATTATGTAGGTTTATAAGGTGTCGTAGATCTAAGACAGATCTTAAAGGTATTCTCAACCCTAAGAGCAGTTATTGGCAGCAGTTTCGAGACAGGCTGCTCAAACTTGATACAGTCGAGTTTAAATTTGAACTGTAAGTACTTAAAAAATGTAAAATTGCAAGAATTGTTAAAAATGCAATTTTTACATATTAGCCTATAGCATTTTTACAGGACAATTTTGCCTTAAACTTTGACTCCTTTGTCATTTGTAATACTTTTTCTTATATGTGTTTAAACATTTTTGTATTATGCTTATTTTTAAAAAAAAAAATACAATTCTTGTTTTCCTTTGCTAGGCCTGATGATCTTTCAACAAATAGAGGTAACCACTTGCTGCACAAAATACTGAGCTTCAGATACCCAAATTTATTCTTCGAGAATAGTGAAGAAGCGTTGGCTGAGTGGCTCTCCACAACAGGACAAAATCAAAGTAAGCTTTACGTATACATTTTTTTATTGTTAAAATAATATTACTTCTGTAGTATTAATAATATATTTTTTATTGGTACTGGTTTAGGATTGCAATCAACAGGGTTATTTTCATTGATTGCTGCTACACTACTCTTGATTGGATCTTTAGTTTAGAACTACAGTGTTGTGTTAATATATCTATAAAACATTTTTTTACTTTGCTTATTTCAAAAGATTCTTCAGTCCTTATGTAAAAGACTGCCTAAATCGGTTTTGTTTTAGAAATAATTAATATAAAAATCTGATTCACAATATTTTCCAATTACTAGTGTTAGCCTTTAGTTCACAGACAAAGTAAACAAAGAGGTCAACATATAAGTAGGCACCATGCTAATAATGTGCATGTAATATTAATTTTGTTTAAGTGTCCCACCCTTTTAATTATACTAGAAATGAGTAATTTTGTAAAAAATGTAGCTACGAATTTGTAAAAGTTTGTAATTTTAGTGGTTTCTGGGGGCAGAGTCTAATAAATCTAGATCATCCGAAGGAGACAGGGTCAGAGATTTTGTGAATCTCAACATTTTGAACCCATTATAGGGATAATTCTCAAGGGAGTTGCTCCAGTAGGTTACGCTTAAAGGGGCGATTAGACGAGGCTATCTGGTCTCCCTAAGATGGACTCGGCCCGAAAATTTGGTTGTGTAACTCGTATTCCTAGTCACGAGTTGGGGGTGAAACAGACAGATCAAGTGGTGGGGAGATTGGAGCAAGGGAAACTCGGAACACGACCAGGACCAGACAGCAGAGAATGGGTCGTCTAATTGCCCCTTTATAAGTTTGTAATTTACTTAGCTATGTACTTTATATCAGAAAACTGCATGCTTTACTTGTAGGTGATTTAATCATTTAAGCTTTCTTCTTCGATACATATTATATATATATATTAATACATTCATTGATAAATTAATTTTGTTTAACTCCTGATTCTTTGTAAATCCCTCATATTAATTAACTTTTTTAATCGTAGACCTCTTTCCTGTTATACCTTGTGTTGTATACTTCACATATTTATATTATGTTTTCTTTTCAGCATCTATTCTAAACAAGTATCATGTGAACGAAGATAGGTGTAAACAAATTCTCTCCTCCTATTTTTCACTTAATGAACAGACATTTCCATTAGATTTAGGAGACGGTCTAGACCCAGATCTCAAAACCCAACTACTTCTTTACTTGGTAATTATTTAACAATACATTTATTCATTTTTAGAAATTATGAATTTTCATTGTAGAACATGTTTTTTATAACTAAAAATAATATTTTACATGCACTTATAGTATATTAGCTTATAATTTTTAATGGATTATTTCACGTTATCATAATATGCAGCTGCTGCTAAACAGCCTGGCAGTCATGAGTATATATATTTAATATTTTTTAATTAAATCTTTTTTGTTCCAGGCATCCAAGTATTTTGTTGATTTCGACTCTACTCATTGTACAATTTTGCCTCTTAGTCACTTCGATATCCCAACCTTACCATCTGGTCAATAAAGATTTTACTTATTTTGATTTGCATTTCTCTCTTTTATTAAGACTGGTCCATTTTAAATAATAAAGTCGGGTTTACACAATCCAAGTATACTTGGACCAAGTTAGTTTTGACTCTACTTTGACACTACTTGGATTATGTAAACAGTGCATCAAAATCAACTTGGACATCCAAGTTGAGTTAGATGGGTTCCATCAAAGTAGGCTTCGATAAAAACAAAAATGGTGCCCACCTGACAAATTATGAGAACAAGCTGTCACAAAATGACAGATGTGAGGTTGAACTGGGTTTTGATTACCAGAAGGTGATAATATATGACCACTGTTTTAAAACTTAATAAGTACAATTTAACTGGAAAGTTCTAAAGGGAAAAACATTTCACACAATCTATCTTAACCTCTACTTTATAGTGTATCAAAGTTCCACTACTTGGACCAAGTATACTTTGATCAAAGTGCATTGGACCAAGTATACTTGGATCATGTAAACCAGGCTTTAACCAAATGCAATTTTTATGTATTTAAAAGAAAATTATAACGAGTTAATAATAAACAATTTAATTTATTAAAATAATTTGTATTAGGGTTAACCCTTAGGATAGCAACCTTTTTTATGTTACTGCAAGCAATTATTTTAATTTGAAGATTTGTGGTAAATTAAAAATTTGAATAGTGGCAGCCTCTGTTTTTCACCCAGCGACAAAAATTATGGTCCTAATCATTTTTAAGACAAGGTTTCATGACATATATTAGCCTTAAAATATTTAATTTAAAAAATAAAGCTTTTTTTTTTACTTTCTCCTTATACATAGTAGGTACAGATAGAAATAAATTATTGTGATAATTACACATTTCAAGGTTCAAACAGTGGTTTTTAAAAAATATTTTGTCTGTGCACATGGGTGAAGCCTAACATACTCGGCCAATTTAGATGAAGTTTGGCATACATTTTCAGAAAAACCATACCATTGCTTGTTACATATGTGAACTTGCTTGTCACACATGAAGTGAGAAATTGTCCATAAGCAGCACTTCAATGTTTAACTCAAAGACCAAGATAATTTTTTTTTTTTTTTTATCAGTTTATTGTATTAAAAAATAAGCTTTTTCTCAGGGAGCCTGAGCATCATTAGTGATCTAAGAAATATAAATGTTTTTGTTAATTTACTTATTACACCAAACATTTCTTTAATTTAGTTTTAAACACCTTAGTACATAAACCATAAAAAATGTTAGAATTGACATAACTCATAATGTCCAGGAGTGGGTAAAGTAACAAAAATGTAATGAGTGAATCTCAGATTTTGATTTGTAATAAATATTTTAATAAACACAGGCTACTTTAAGGTGCGTTTACACAATGTGCATTGACTGGTGCAACAGTAGGCAGAAGAGTCAACTCTCATGCTAGTTAATATTTTTAACTGTCTTCAAAGTGAGGGTAGTTAGCTTGAAACAGTTTTTTTTGAGCACTCATCAAATTTAAAAAATTTTGGAAGGCAATCAATTTTACTCGCTCCAGTCAACTGACTATCTTCACACTCTCTTCATGTGTTTACATGGTGCGAGTAGGAGATGTGTGCTGCATGCACACACAAGTCAGTGTACTCGTACCATTCAACTGGCATTGTGTTAACGCTGCTTTAGAAGGCCACCATCAATTCTTACTTTGTAAAATAGTTTGATATAATAGAAAAGAGAGTTAGTAGTATTAGAAAGGAAATTTTGTCAGGAAAGTAGAAAAGAATGAGCACAATATTTCTTCTTAGTTTAGGTCTAAATATGACAATATTAATGTATTTCTTTCACTTCTTGTTTTGCACTTGATTATTGTTTATTTATTAAATACATCCGGACAATCATATCAAAGATAAAGAAAAAGATTAAGAAAAGATAAGATTTAAGAAAATGTTGAACAAAATAGTAGTTAATCTACTGATGTCATATCATAATGGATCATGTAACAAAGTTCAAAAAATGTAAAAGTAATTGCTTTGTATACTTTTTAGGGTCCACAGGCAAAAACAAGGACCCTTATACAATGTCTGTCTGTAAGCACTTGATCTCCAAAAGTACTGAACACAAAAATTTGAAACTTTCCAGTTATGTTATGTGTTAAACCCTAACACAGAAAATTATAAGAAAGCCCCAAAAAATCATCCCCCAAAAACGTAAAATTACTAAATGAAAGAGGGGGATGCCCTGAGTACAAATATATATTTGATTTCGTTTTAGTACCATTTCATCTTTGCATCTTGTGTCCTTGAAAATTGTGTTTTTCATCTCCCTCCTCTATTTTTTTTTTTTTTTAACAATTCAACAACAAAATCTAAGAAAAAAATCATAGTTATCTCATTTATTGTAATATAAATATTAGATTAAATCTTCTTTTATGACTCTACAGTCTTTTAATAACCTTGGCCTCCCCATTTATTTATTTGTTTTTTTTTTTTTGGTCTCTTCCTCAATTCCATCCTGACAACCGCACACCTTTTGTCCTCCTTAATATTTAATTATCCTCCTTAATTATCACAATATTTTCTACTATTGTGCACAATAGTTTCTAATATTCTAAGGTATAACTATATTAGAGGAAATCATTATTTGTAGAAGTCAATTTAAAAACAATTTTACACAAAAGATTAAAAAGTGTTAGTTGAAATTATTGAAAATTAGGTGAATAAATCTTAATTCCCTTAACATATTGTGAATTTTTGTCATCTATTTTAATCTAATTAAAACTTTAATTGGACTATTATTATACTTGTATTTTTATTGTAATTTTAACACTTGTGGTTTATCTTCCTGAAAATTCATATTCGTTTCAGTCCATATGTAATTTGCAACTACTCTACCCGCATCCAAGCTTAATCTGAACCCATCAATGCTTAATTATGTATATTTTTGCTCACTAACTAGTCACTGTTAAGAATAAATAATGTATATTTACAGGGTGTAATTCCATTTCCACTTTAATTTTTAAAAACCAAAAATAATAAAATATATACATATTATTATTGTTATTTTGAAACATTGTTTTCCCTTTTATATGTGTATATATATATATATTTTTTAAAATGCATTATATCATTCATATGAAAATATACAGCCTTGTTGTACCCACAAACACTAGCTCCTTTCAAAAATAGTTTTCATATATATATTAAATTTTTTATTAAGCATCTTCTTGCTTTGTTTGAGGATAAAAATAAAAGAAAAACATTTGTGGTTTTTTTATTTTTTTAAATAAAGGGACTAATGTTTCCTATGTGGAAACTTTTTTACTGTTAAAAGATTTCTGGGTGTTTCTGTACTCCTATAACTTACATTTTTTTATGTTGACTATATTACATATAATGACATAGTTGAATTGTAAGCACGGCTAAATCCTCTTGCTATTTGTGGTTTTCCTGTTATTTTGTGATTCCCTCTAAAAAAAAAAAAATCTTATAATATAAGGAAATAATTCAGGTATATTTTCATCACCCTGTATTTATAAATAAAATATTAGTTGTATTACATATAACATTTAGTTAATTTTTTTTTTTTTTTATTGAATATAAATAAATTCATATTAAGTGTAATTAATTTAAAACTTAAAGATATTATCTACAGCAATAAGGAAATGTGATTTTTATTTGTTTTGAGTTACTGCTTGTGATAGATTTATTAAAACTATTGGTAATAACTTTTTGTAATATAGCTACTTGTGTGTTTGTAATTAAATTGTTACATAATTATTATTGCTATTTGGATTCAATTACGTAAATTTGTTTTAACAGATTTTAATTTTTTATTTAAAAATTCTTTTTTTAAGATGCTTGCAGTAACTTAAAACAATTTAAATCCGAGTAATTTATATCGTGTGCACACATTCAATTTTTTAATTGTACTTATTTAATTAATTTTTATTCTTTATACAATTGTAAATAAAAATGTTTTGTTGTTTAATTGTTTCTAACTGAGTACATTTACTTAATAAATTCCTTTACTACTCCAAGTAAAGGGTCGATTGGACATTAGGGTTTCGGGTATTGTTCTTGAAACTCTCCTAGATCCAAGGTTGAATCCTTGAGAAAACATATTTCACACTGACAATCAGATACAGATGTGTAAAGTTACCAATCCCTGATATTGTGTTGATCTTGATTTAACCTGGGTTTGACCTATAGATGTTACCTATGATTTCTATATCTTCGGATAATTGATTATCAGATCAATTAGATCTATAAAATCAAACTGATCATCTCATCGAGTAGATAGAAAGTTGTCCTGTCCTTTATTCTGTATTAACGTATTATTATGTTGATCCAGATAACCTGGGCTTGCTCAATACGTGATCTACTTATATATCTTTGGGTACGACCATTCAATTGTCAATGACCCATTGCTTGATTAAAAAAAAAAACCCTCTTCATTCTTTCCTTTGAGCTTGCATTTGAAAGCATCTGTCATATTTTAATGTATTTTATTATTAAGATACCAAACAAAAAAAAAAAAAAAAAAAAAAAAAAAAAAAAAAAAAAAAAAAATGCATTCAAGCAAAAAATGATCTTAGCTTGTTTCAAAGTATAATAATCAGTGGCGTAACTAAGACATCCGACGCCCCCCCGCAGTTTTTGAAAATGCGCCCCCCAATAGATTACAAAATCCCCCCCCCCCCCCCCCGTTATTCTTTTTCCCTCTTTGTTAGTCATTCTGGGACAGATAGTGGGGTCGATAAAATAGTCTGTAAAAACATTTAATGACTACATAATTTATTTAATTTCCAAACAATTATTTATATTTTTTTAAAGGCTCGTGTAGAGCGCAGAAGGTTGAAATTAATATGGGGCTATCTGCAGGCTACTTTCGACAAACTATCCAAATTTTTACTTTTGAAGATATTGTAGGTGTAGATTAATATTTATATTTGTGGGCACGAGAAAGAGAAAGAAATGGACGCACACGGTTTAGACTTATATAGGGCCAACATTAAAATTGGACTATTAGTTTTTAGCGACAGACAGACAGACATGGAAACACATATGTTTCCTGATTAGCAAGTAAGAAAAGTTAGATACTAAGAGGTTGTGATAGGGGAAAAGAAGTAAGGGGGGTTAAGAAAGAAAGATAAATACATATACATAGCAAAGACAATCGAAGAGAAAGAGATGGAAGTATGACTTGTAAGGTTTGGAACAATTTCCTTATCTAGTACAGCTAAAACCATATTAGATAAGATAACTTTAGTTGTAATAAACACTTGGATCTCCTAGCAGTCTAAAATGAAGAAGGGAGAATCAGTCCGATATACTTACCTATATAAATATAGGTATGACACTTAACTTGGAAACCAAACTGAGCTCTGAGCTCTAAACCATAAAACCTCATCCCCCCTCATCAAAGGGGTTTAAATCACCCTGATTTAAACTCTTTATTTGTTTTATCTCTCATTTATTTTCATCTCCCAAAAATAATTTTACTAAAATAATTCCGCTCACATGGAGTTTTTTAAATTTTTATTATTAAATGTAAACATTATTGTTTCTTCATTTTTCGGCGCCCCCTAGAGTAGGCGCCCCCCCCCCGCACCGCGGGGTTGGCGGGGGCGCTATTTACGCCACTGATAATAATGATAACAATTTATTAGGATAATATAAAATGGTTGTAACAATGTTTTTATATTTAAATTAATTTGGATTCCAAGTTAGCTTAAGTTTTAAAAAAGTTATCTAAGTTTTAACATTTTTAAGGTTTAATAACTGACACTAATCAAGTCTAATCATTTGATATTATTTCTTTTCAATTTTAATCTTAAGCTCCTTCCTTTTCTTTCAAATAAAGAAAGAAAATTGTCAATATGACAAAAAATTAACCATTAAAAGACAGTCATTCCAGTTTTTCTTGACAAGTTCTTACACTCTAACAGAAAAACAAAATAATTTTTTGATGGAGGAGAGGCTAGAAGTCTGGCTGTCTAATAGATGAATCATCATCACAGCCATTATTCTAAATACTAAGCTGTGTCCCCTTGTGTGAGTTTTTATTGGGATAGATTTTAAACTCATTAAGGTGTGTTTCATATTAGCTTCTATCTGAATACCCATGTTTTTGCATGGGTATACCACAGAACTCTGGAGAAGTATGCTTCATTTGCAGAAGAATGCTTCATTTGCATTGATTATCACTAATTAAGTTGCAATATAACTAGGTGTGCAATGCAATTGTCTGCTTCCAATATTGAGCTGAGCATGTATTTTAATCTTAAACAATAATTTTTTTTATTTATTTACAGCTGAAATCGGATCAAAAATAGTAATATTTCTAATTAGTAATTAAAAATCTTTTTTTTTTTTACTGTTTTTCTATTTTACCCCCCTCTTAAATGAAAATATGACAAACGTGAACTTTAAAACAATAACTTTACTCTTAAAGAGCTTTCCAACTATATGCATCATGAAGGGCATATACTATTTTAACTTTTGTACCCCGTAGCAATGTGTATCAATTTGGGCCATTTCAGATTTATACCTTCCTGTGGTTAGTCACTATGACCGGTTCAGCCGTTCAGGAGTATGTGTCTAACCAAGTGCAAAGTGTAGTATAAGAGCTTTGCTTCGCTCAGATCAATTAATATAGGAACAAGATCTAGAATAAAAACTGACATAGTATAAGCCACCTTTTGTAAGAATGTGCTTACATTAAGAAATAGGGCAGGACAGTGCATTTTTTTTTCAACTGCAGAAATATATGAGACTGCAAAAAATTAAGACACCAGATCCACAAGTATTGGGCAGACCGCAGGTGGCACAGTACTACCCTAATTACAGTACTACCCCGATTTAGAGTTGTGCTTCATGGTTGGTTACATGCAGGGTAGGTTCCCTTACTTTCGACACATAACTACTTACACAGTTACATAACTTACTTTCGACAGTTATGTAGCCTGGAAACTTGTCCCTGTTAAATTCTAGAGAAAGGACATTTTATCTGTGATAATATTTGTCAGACTGTAGCTTGGCAACACTATTTTAGCAACATTCCTAGCTTCAGTGTCCAAGGTGAGGTAACCTCCACTACTTTGTCATGTAGTACTTTAAACCAGCGGTTTTCAAACTTTTTTAAGGCACGACCACCCAGCCTTTTTATGTGTCAATGCTGTGCACTTCTAATAAATATCGGACTTTGCACGAGCACACACAGGTTTGCTATGCAGCTGAAGATTGAGAGATGAAGTTAGCTTACTAATTTTAACAAATATGCATCGTGTTGTGTTCTTCTGCCTGCCAGTAATAATTAGGTGCCTGACAATTGCTTGAGCAAAAGGACTACTTTTTGTTGAAATTTGGTATCATGTTCCTATCATCAATACTCAGGCTATTTTGTTGGACAGCGTTAGCCATCCAAGAATTCCCACACAATGCTTTACTTTAAAGAGTTGAAAGTGCAACTTTATGATAAAGTTTAAAAAAATCTTTTACTAAATTGATTTATAATATCGCACGATAATTGACATTTCTAGTTTAAGAAATGGACTTTCTGGAATCCCTGTATACTTAGTTTAAAAAATAATATAAATTATTTTCCATATTAAAAAATCAATGAAAACTATTCATCTCTTTAACATTTTATCTCTGTGACAGTGCTGGACACATTACACTAGACGTTCGGGGCACAAAAAAGAGTCGCCCTGCGGAGGCCGAAGCAGAGAGAGGAGTCGATCGGGCCTTACCCCACCTCTACTTTCTCCACTGTGCATTCAACCCTCTTTTGTCTATATTTTTTTCAAGGCCTTTTCCACTTTGACTATTCATAATAATAATATGAATAACACTCAAAATAATTAATAATAATAATAACACTAAAACATACAATGTTTAATTTTTAGCAAAAATTATACAACAATTAAACATAGACATGTATAAAACATATATTAAATAGAAATAAACTAGACATTAAATTATTTCGTTACTTTTACATTGTTTATATATTATCACGTAAACCCAAGAGTGATTGAAATGGAATAAGTACACATATTATACACGACTAGAAATGAAAAATAATAGAAATACAAAAATGAAATGAAAAAAAAAAAAATAAATAAAATAACGAATGAAAAATGCAATGAATCCAAAAAAATCAAGTACGGAAATAAAATATGAATTAAATTGAAATAAATGTAATTTAATAAAAAACCAAGCTTTGTAAGTAGATAAGTGCGAGTTTAAATATTTTACCGCATGGTCAGTGTTTTTACTAATAGTGTTATATATATATATATATATATATATATATATATATATATATATATATATATATATATATATATATATATATACCAATATTTAAAGTTAAATTTAATGTTAAAAAATAATAATGTGCTTATAAATTTAAATATTACATATATATTATATATATATTTGTAATATTTAAATTTATAAGCACATTATTCTTTTTTAACTTTAAATATTGGTAAGCAAATTAATGGCCAAGTTATTTCTTTCCTCTTCATTTGGTTTGACGATGACCGATGATTTTTTCTTGGATTTGTTAAGAGATAAAAACATTGAGTATTTTCTTGTGTTTGACACCGCATATTTTAAGAATTCCCTGCAGTTTAAAATGTAAATATTAAAAATTAAATGATGATGTTTATTATTAAAAACCCTTTTATTTTAATGGTCTTAATATAAATATTATTATTATATAACATGATCCACCGGTGGTCAAAATTAACCATATCTTACCAATTAATTTAAATTGTCTACCAGTAGTCATCACTGTAATATATTTGCGTTGAAAATTATAAAATCTAGCACATAATCTGAGTAATCTCCGAGTTATTTTAATTGAAGGCGGTTGGTTTGATTTTTCCAACATAACTATTTTTTAAATTAAATATGTAAATAATAAATAATATGTTAAATATTTAGGGTATTCAGTTTATTATTTACCATATTCATAAAAAATTATATTAATAATTGGCAATATGAAAAAAATGGAATATGCTTTAAAATATCTAATAAAAACGATCTACTTATTATTAATTTCGTAAAAGATAAATTATTTAAGATGTCTTTATGTTGGTTCATAATAATTAAAGAGGACTAGATAGTAAAGACAATGCAATTTACAAATTATTGTTCCAAGTAATAAGCATTCTTTATCATCTTGTTAAATTAAATATGTATAAGTAAAAGGTAGAGTAAAGGGGGTTAAAATTACGTCTTTAAAGTTGTAGAGGAGCCAGTTTAGGGGTAGAGGTAGACTGTAGAGCGGACCCGACGGCGACTTTTTTTGTGTCCCGAACGTCTAGTGACACATTACTTGCATTGGTTTCAATATAATATTCACATTTTGGCACTTTTATAGAAAAGGGCCCCCACTTTTTTTTAATCTAATATACCTTCTGACAAACGAATACACACTTTTTTATGCAAAATTGTGATATTCCTTTGTCCCAAAGCATATTGGACTGAATATCCCTTTGTCTTAATAGGTAGTTAGACTAAGGGATATAAACTCTTCTGTATAAAAATCAAAAAGGGGGCCCTTTTCTATAAAAGTATCCACATTTTTTAGAAGATTGAAATGTAAGGTAATGAATATTTTTATGAATTTTCGTGACTTATCTTTATGTTTACCACTCTCTCTGAAATCGAATGGTTTATTTGTTTAGTTAAACTTACCATAACTCAAATTAAAGCTATAGTTATAAAACCTTTGTAAAAGGGTAATAATCAGCATCTGCAGAACCGACCTTTTCAAAATTGAAAATACCGCCATTCCGTACGTTTTATTTTATTTGGTTTCTTCTTGTACGCACAATTTTCATAAAATCTATTATAAAAATTATTAAATAATTTAATAATAACGTAAAAATATATATAACACAATTTCTCTTAAATTTTCAATAGTATTTTTTATTTACGTATATTTTTTTTTGAGTCAATCATTTTTTTTTTTTAGTAAGTTGTCCCTTCTAAATCTGCCATCTTTGTTTGTGGTGGTGAAGTGTGAAGAAAGAAGGAAATAAGAATGAGAAAAGATAATCAAAGTTTATTTGTATTTGTCTTAAGATTGTGAATATTTTAAATAATTTCATTTTAAAGTTTAGTTTAGTTTTTTTCTCAAGTGTCGGTTGGCGAGTAATAAATGGGGTAAGTGAGATTGTATTTAACTTAATTTCGTGATACTATTGAACGCTATTTGAAGAAGTAGATAAATTTATACCTGTTTTACAATATTATATATGAGTGTAAAGCATAATTTCCGTATTTACCTTAATTTAAGTGTTAATTATATAATTTTTTTGCAATGAAATGTTACAATTATTCTTTATGTATATCTTAGGTTAATAACTAATTTACAGTATAGTTTTAAGTTTATTCACTAGTTAGTGGAATTTATGTTATTTATTTAGTTTTACAGTAATATTTCAGTCTTTTAAAAGGAATAGAATTAAAATGTTTATCAACAAATTAATGTTTGTCAACAAATATTTATCATCAATTGGTGGTTTAAGTTATTTGTTCCCAGTTATTTTCTGTTAATATCTTCTCTTGTGTATCAGAATTCCATAGTGCTCTTTGAAAAGCTACTGATAGTGGTACCTTTGACCTAGTATCTACCTAATAACAGACTGTACCACTAAGGTAATAACATACCTACCATATCCATCTAGTATGTTACTGGCATACTATTGGTTTAGTGCTAGAACTCCAAACATCTTAGTTAAGAAAAACCATGGTACTGAATATTTACAGCTTTAAGGTATTGTAGTATTCACTTCAGGAAACACTACCACCAGTGCTGGAGCTATGCACGGGACAGGCAGCCGCCTGTGGTGGCCAAAATGAGGGGGCGGTCGGCACTGCTCTCTCAGAATATTTTGTTAAAATTTAAGAACAAAAGCCTTAGTTGTTAAACAATAATAATGTTATAAGATAAATTAAGGAATAAACAATCTAATAAATAATAGCAGTTAGTATAGGTCTCTTGGTAATGTGCCGCCCCTAGGAAAGACTTAAAACAATTCTGTACTAGAAAGTGAGTTAACCCTTTGATGGTCCCACGGTGTTCTGAAAACGGCAGTAAAACAAGTGTTTTTTAAGATGGAATCCTAGTTAAAACACCCCTAGACTCCAGACAAAACATAAGACCTTATCAGGGTTATTTTAGAAGGCAAGCTTAGAATTTATCACATTTCGCGTTAGTTCTTGGTTGCACATTGTCAATTGTTTTTGTTTGCTAAAACCCCTCTTTAGCTCATTACGCTACCTCTATATTTAGTGTTATGTGACAATGTATAAAATATAATTTTCACTAGACTAATTGAAATGACAAAGAGCTTTTTTATCTTCATTAATTTGATATTCTAGTCATGTACTGAATCTATATGTAAAAAGTCTATCTATTTGACAATTGTAAAATTCTCACTTTTTATAATTAGGGAGGCCCAGTGGCGCAGGGATGGTTTTTCTTCTCTAAAAAGTCTAAATGTATTGACATTACCAATATTAAAAATGAAACCTCCCCCCCCCCCCCCATCAAAATTGAATTTATTTAGTGGTATGTTTCTTAATTATCTTCTTTGGCAACTTTTTGTTAAACAAAAGAGCAAATGGAACTTTACTTAACCTAAGTGGAAATTACAACATGAGTACGTAACACGCCTGATGATGTTCCTCAAGTCACAAAATATAGCCAAATTAATTAAATAGTCTTCTACACTTTTTTGATCCCCTTTTGACTTAACTCTTAAAACATCACTATCCTAAGTGGTTATTGGTAGTTAGGGTGTAGGGTTTTATTTAATAGAAAAGATTAAAGAATTAGTGCTTTTGCCTAAAAGTTCATTTTATAATAAGTCTCAGCCTGGAAATTACATGAAAAACAATTGTATTGTTAATTAACTTTGTTTATTTCAGAATATATGCTTTTGAAAATTTCACCTTTCAAAGCATGTTCATTCTTGGATTTTTATTTTTGCTTTAAATTTGTCTAAAAAAATTAAATGCTAAGCGCAGTTGTTATACTAGACGAAACATCTGCGAATCAGAACTAGCATGTCCAACAGTGCTCTTTGAAGTATTAATTTAACTATCAATTTGTTGTTTACAAAGAGAATGTTTCTTATTATTATATTAGCAAACTGAATTGTGTCAGATTTTTAAAATGCTTAAGTCTTATTTCAGTTAAAATATTGAATTATTCACAGTCCTGAATGCTTTTAGATTAGTGCTATGTATAAAAACATATGTATCAATTTAAATTGATTTATAAAAGGACTTCCAGCTTTGCTTATCAGAATATGAGAAGTAAATATTTATTTTAATTGTTTGTTCATTTGAAACTTAATAGTCCCATTAAATTGTAGTGAACAAGAAAATCTTCATACTGTTTAATGAAATTAGTATTGCCTTTTTCTTTAAACTATTATTTATATTTTTATTAATTTTATATGAATGTTAATGATCTCACAATGCTTTGTATTCCGTAGTGTAGATGAAATGTAAAATGGAATTGAATCGGTTTTTTGTTCTTTTAGCAAGATTACAATTATTAGGTTTCCTGACAAAGTGAACATTTCAAAGATGTGAAATCCTAAAATACTATATAGCGCTATATTATAGTGAAATGTCAGGCTTCACACACTTCTTTTCTGGAAAACAGAGTTTATAGCAAATGCTTTCTCTTCCGATTTTTTCTAGTTCCAATGAAGTAATTTGTAATTTTCCTAATTAATGAAGTCAATGTGGTATTGCTATTTTTCGAATACTAGTGATCAGTAGTGTAACAAAATTGCATTATCTTTTGTTTAAACTCAATAAACACCTATAGTCCAGGTGATAGCGTGCAAAAAAGTGTCTGACTAACATTAAGCTAGAATTTTGTGTATAAATTAATCTTTTGGTGCCTTTTAAGAATATTGGAATAATATTTGAATAACTAAGCTGTTAAGTGACAAAGTAACATTAACTTGATTTTTGGTCTACTAACTAATTTTGTACTTAGGATCATGAAAATCACATTGTCCACCATAATGGGCGGGACTTGGCCGCTCTCCAGTTTTTTTTTTTCAAATGCCTATTGCCAAGCTATGTCCCACAGACAAATTTAGCCGACCACATATTCTTATAAGGCATCAAAAGATTAAATTAAACGCTAAATTCTAGCTTGTTGTTAGGTAGACACTTTTTTGCACGCTATCTCCTGGACTACTACTTTAATAATTATTTGTAACAATTTGATAAATTAAGCCTGGTTTAACGTGAGCCTATGATTATTAGAAAATAAAAATAAGTAAATTCCTTTTTTTTTGCAGGATATTGTGAATTGTGTGGTCAAATTTATCACCTCTTATTTCTATCTTTTTATATTTGTAATTATTAAAGAAAAAAAAAATCTATTCAGCGTCGCTTAGACTTTTAATTAAAAAATAAATTCACCATTCTTTAATTAAAGTTAGCTTATCATAAAAATTTAATGATATTTGACTTAACAGAGCTTATGAATATCCACCCTGTAGTTTAACAATGGTTTTTTTTTTTTTTTTGCTGCAAGAATTGTTGTGAATGAGTTTAAAAATGATTTTACAATTTATTCTCCATGTGTAGTGATACATTTACATAATTGGGTTGGATAGTTATTATGATATGTTATTTCGATATTTTTATTCTATTAAATTTAATATCCCTTAACTTGAATAGTCCAAGTAATTTTATTTTTGGTGCAAAAATTCATCCTAGGTTATTGGTATACTTCTTAATTGGTATAAATTGTATACTTCTTAATCACTAAAATAATGTGAGACTACGACATTTTAAATTCACAATCCACCTCTTTTTATTAGTAAGTCATCAATATAACAGCTAATGAAAACCACATTGACCTGGTCATTGCATTTTTAGTTTTGCAAACAAAAATATATTTTATCTTATTATGTTCTGTAGACGATTCAATTCTATTATATTTCTATTCTTTACAGGATTGACTGTTACAGCCTGAAGTAAGAAGAATTCTTAAATTACTGGAAGAAAAAGGATTTGCTCAATTTTTTCAATCATTGTAAATAGTGAGATTTTTTAAATAGCATCCTAAAGTAAATAAAAAATCAAGATGGATCATGGTCAACTAGTTGTATCGGTTTTGACATTTAACATATGGGGACTTCCTGAATGGATTGCCAAGAACAAAGAGGAGAGAGTAAAGGCTATTGGCTCTGTTTTAAAGAATATGGAAGATGTGGATGTCATATGTCTTCAAGAAGTTTGGATTGAAAGTGATTATCAAATGATAAAGAATGCTTTGCAAAGTACAATGCCTTATTCTCATTACTTCTACAGTGGTGTTACTGGTTCTGGTGTTTGTGTTTTTACGAAATGGCCTATTATGGAAATTCTGTTTCATCAGTGGCCTTTGAATGGATACATTCACATGATTCATCATGGAGATTGGTTTGGTGGTAAAGGAGTTGGACTTGTAGTTTTAAATGTGAACGGATATCGTGTCAATGTTTATACCACACACTTACATGCTCAATATCATGAAGATGACTCGTATTTAGTTCATAGAGTGGAACAAGCTTTTGATACGGCTATGTTTATCAGATTAACTTCTGCTAATGCCGATTTCTCTGCACTTGCAGGAGATTTAAACACACCCCCAGGAAGCTTGTGTGAGCAACTTCTTGTTCATGTCGCTCACTTAACAGACTCTTATATAGCTCACGATGAAGAATCAAATGGTGGTACCAATGATTGTGCAAGAAACTCGTACAGCACTCCTTGTCTGGCTACTTCTAATTCCGACGGCCTCAGAATTGATTACATTCTTTATAAGAGCTCACCTAAATTTCAGTCTGAAGTATTGTCATACAAATTTCCCTTGGAGAAAAGAATCCCTGGCAAAGATTTTAGCTATTCTGACCATGAAGCTGTTTTAGCAAAATTCCAATTAAATGGTTCTACGACATCTGGAACATCTCATATAACTGATAAAGCTGCTCTTGAAAAAGCCCTTGCTGAGGGTATATCTGTCTTTACAGGTGCTCTGGATGATACAACTAAGAAATCCACATTTTATTGGGCAATTGCCGCTACCCTGTTTTGTGTCCTCCTTTTATCACCCCTAGCATTTGAATATCCACTCTTCCACTCTACAATTTACTTCATACTTTTGATTGTAAACATTATACTTTTAGTATTTTTTGTGTTGATGGCAACCATTTGGTGCAAATTTGAATTCCACGCTATTTTAGGGGCTCGTGATCGAATGGTTGTATTGTTTAATACTCTAAAATAAATTATATTTGGAAAAAATAATAATTTTGTTAATTTATATAATTAAGACAATAATATATTCCACCTCATTTTAGTACATTTCCAGCTTAGCTGTTAATAAATTGGAGTATTATTTTGTTAGTGTGATATCCATCTGTTTGAAATTTTATTTTTTAAATAAATCTTATATATTTAAGAAATTAAATTTCTTAAAATGTTAAATTATTTATTTTTAATCTATTATGTGATGTTTTTAAACTTTATTTTAACTTTAAGCCTGAGTAATGTAAAACATTGTTTTGAATTGTAAAATAATTAATTAGTAATTAGTAAGCTTTAATTTTTAACCGCTTATTTCCTCAATAATAAAATTTTATTCTCAGACTGATTTTTTACATGTGTTGGGCGATTGTCTCTTCAAATACAGAATATGCCATTTGTTAAAGATAACTAAATACAAATTATGGAAGGGTAGGGATCAAAGAAAAATGCTTTCTTCTGGCAAGATTGTATTTTTTTTCTGTTCTGTCCCTTCTATCCCCCCCCCCCCCCCCCAAGAGAAGGGAAATTTGTCATACACCATGAGAGGACTTTGTGGAACTTTAAGTATCATCCTCCATTTCAGGTCTTGCAGACCACTCGGAAACTGCTTTCTTATTACATCAGAGCGGAGACCTCTAATTGTGCCTTTATTGGGCTCTCTATCTTTAATTTTTCAGCTTTCAATTTTTTTTGCAATAATCTGGTTCTAAAGCTCCTCTTCTAGATTTTATTCCCTTAATATCACCTTGGTGAAAGCAGCTATTTTTAAAATTAGAATTCAATTTAAAATTGGTTCCCAAAGGGTGCTAATTTGTTAAATATATCAATAATCAAGTTATATTATAGTTTTATTTATTTTCAAATGTAACATTCGATAAGATGCACAGTTTATTGTCTAAATGCAATGTAAACAGAAGTAATTAAGTTGTTTATAACCCCTCTCCAAAGTGCAGTATTTCTAAGTTGCTTATTGAAATAAAGTCACTTTTGTAGTTAAAGTGTTGTAGACTTTTATCAAATTATTATATTTTTTATTTTAGTTTGAAAAAACTTTTTATTCCATAATGATAATTTAATTATAAGAGATACTAAAGATAATATTATATTAATTGAAGCGGGTCTCTATTTTTTCATATTTGTGATAATTTGACAATATACTGGTTTGGTTAGCCAGTGTTTTAACTAATTTACCAGTAAAACTAGTTTACAACATGTATAAATATAATACAACCTCTATTAATACTAATAATAATGACTATTAATATTAAAATATTAATGCTTTATCTGGTGTGTCACTGCATTTTTTTCAAGATTATTAATGTGAATTTAATTTATAGCTTTCTTTATTTGTTAGCTTTGTTATTTTATTTGATATACTGCTATTTTCTTGCTTCAAATTTATTTTATTTATAATCAAATCAATGTAATAAATGATAAATATATAATAAAATGCTTTATTCAATTTTATTTTTAACCTTTTTATTTAGTTAGAAACAGTATGAGAATTTCTTGTATTTCAAAAAATATATTTTTTGGCTTTTATCTCTTCTGATGTTGAATTAATGAAATTAAATTAAAGTAGGGATTTTGGGTGCGCTTTGCACACGTACCCAGCTGGTTTTCTCATCTGGTGGCTACATGGTTGTTTTGTTAAAAATATGGTAGACTATATTTGGTAGTAATACAATTTATCATATTTGGTGTCGGCTTCCTAATTTTCAATGAAAACCAGCATTTTACGATATTTCGTTCCTAATTCAACACGTTTCATCCTTAAAAATTTATTTTAGATTAGACAAGATCTTTTCATTTATGTCTAACATAAAAATAAAAATAATTATTTGATAATTTTACAATTTATATATTACAACGCTGACTCAAATAATTATGAAATTTATAAATTATTAATGATCAAATTTTTATTTTTATGTTAGATGTATAAATTTAAAGATCTCATCTAATCTAAAATAAATGTTTCAGGCTTGAAAATCTCCCAAATTATATAATATTGTAAATATCATCGTAGCTAGTTTTTATTAAAACCCCTGAAGACACCGTTAAATAAAAAGATCAATAAAATTTTAAATAAATCATAATTAAGAAAAAAAAAAAAATATATACACAAGTACATTTCAATAAGTTTTTAAGTTCACTATAACGGAAATTCTCCCGTTCATATATTTAAAATAATTGCATCTTCTACATTGTGAATTCGAATACTGCTTTATGTCATGCATAATTGAAGTGTTGTCGCCAATAATATCTCCATTATCATATCCAATAACTATTATCATAATCATCCTATGGGTATTTTATAATGAATAGAAAATTGGCTCTCTTTCTACTCTTATTTTCATATTATAAATAACTGTAGATACATAAAAATAAAATTAGACTTTCACAAGGCTAAAAATAAGTGAATTATGTTTGGGGATGCTTGAAACTCATCTATGGAAACTAATATACCTGTTAAAAAAAAATTGGTGAACCAAATGTCAGTTTTTTATTTTATATATATATATATATATATATATATATATATATATATATATATATATATATATATATATATATATATATTTATATATACAGTAGAGTCTCGTTTATCCGGACCTCGTTAGTCCGGACATCCGTATAATCCGGACGGGCCAAAAACTATGTACAAATTGAAACCAGGGCCTGTTAAGATTTATTAATTGTTAAGATAATTAGAGTTTCTGCTTTTATTGTCTATTAAAATGTATAAAATTGTTCCTAGTATAGTTTATAGGTGTATATTCAAACAGTCTAACATGAGGAATACCCGCGGTATTTTCTTAAAAATTAACAGACTTAAGTAACATCATCGATAAATCTATTTCGGTTCCATAGAAATGTAGGGCGGAAGATATCAAGGAAGTGTATTCCAGGAAATACAATTATATGTGACTGAGATTGGGAAGGGTTTTAAGAAACATGTAGCGGCGGCTCAACCCAGTTCCATGAAATTGTGCCAAACCAACAATGTCTAATGTCTCAACTTTTTGTGAAATTATTATCGCTCCTCGAATTTCATATCGGAACTCAGCCTGTTTCTCAGGAAGTCCCTTCCCTTCTATACCTGCCACCTGCGTAATAGATTGTCATTTTATTTTAATTCATTTGATATTCGGACTGGTGACAGAACAGCTCTTAACTTAAATAGTGGACCTACGTTGTACAAGCATGTTTTGGAGACTAATAGAAGTAATTTTTACGATAAAAACCTCGATTTTAATAGTTTTACTCTACTAGAGCTTGTTCTACAGACACATTAAAACTGATTACGTTTAATCCGGACTTTCGGTAATCCGGACTGGGTTCGGTCCCGTTAAACCCGGATTAGCGAGACTCTACTGTATATATTTGTATATTATATATATATATTTTTTTTGTGATTATCCTGTTTTACTAACACATATACTAATAGTGTAAAGTGTAAACTAACTATTAAAGTATTCTTGACTGATATAAATTACCTGTAATTTAGCTACACAAGTGGTGGAGCTTGTTCAAGAAATCCGATCATGGTTAAATGTTTACATCCATTCTGAAGTCTTCCAGATCTATAATTCTTTCCAAATCTAATTAGCTAAATAATACTCACAGATGCATCTACTATCAGCAATGAAAAAAAAAATGCTATTAATGGAGCAATGTTATTTTTTATTTCAAATACAAGTTTATTATCAATTGATAAAGTCCATGTAATTAAGTAAAACAAGTCTTATTTGTTGGTAACAATGATCCATCTACTGAATATTGTAGTTTAATTTTAGATCTTGGTTAAGATAGTTAATATCTTGTGCAATAGTTTTTGATTTTGTGCAACTTTTAGTTTAAACATTTGCACAGAAGTTATCCTTACAATTAATCAAGGAGGAGTTGTCTGGGCTAAATAATTATAAACTTTTTTTAACTAAGCACTTAAATTTATATATTATTGTCTCATTAATTGCTGAGCTGATTAATGTGGAATATGATATTGAAATAATAATAATATGTAAATGAATTGGCTGAAATTATATAAAAGGAAATATAGTTGCAAATATCTTTACCTTATTTTAGCTCTACCTTATTAGCTGATATTACAATTTAAAATCACTAGCTCTCTAGATAGTTAGATGTTCTACGATCATGTAGAAAAGATACGATTTAACAGCTTAAACATTTGAGAGAAATCTAAATTGTGATTCTGCAACTTATATTGACTATTGACAAATATCAGGGCTGTTAATTTATATCAAATCAGGGTTAAATAAATACCAATGTGGGGTTGGACAACATTAGTATTAACACTCTGTTTGAGGTCTTATACCAAACTAAGTTTAGAGGGTTTTATTTATTATTTTAAGGGCAGTCACTTATTTCATCCAATAGTTCACTGTTCTAGCAGACCTATAATTTTGAATCAGGCCAATAGCTGGGCCAAAATTGAGCTGGGTCAATGACAGAGAAAAACAACAGCAATAGCAGGATTTCTTAATTGCATTTACCCTTGGTCTTCTTTTCTGGATAACAAATTTTAACCCCATCTATAAATAATGCTCTAAGATAAATTAATAGGTCAAATTCATAAAAAATTGAAGTAATATAGTTATTTATATGCAGTAATAACTTACTATTGCATAATCAACTGATTCTACAGTTCAAAGTCAATGACTTGTTTTATGTAGATAAGAAATCGACTGGATAAATGAGCAGCTTTAAAATAAGTGTTAAAAAAATGCTAATATAACTATGGTGGGCAAAATATACCACCAATAATATTTATCAATATTCGGCATATTTTCTGTATTTGTGAATTTTTGTTATTTCTGGCTGTACTGTCTCAAATTGGCAATATATAAATTCTTATTTGAGGAGCTAGGGACTGGAAGTTAATTAAAGTGAGCTTACATTCAACAAAATATAAGTAACGTTTACGTGTACGACGATAACTTCAGTAAAAGTTAAACGATTTGGTTGAAATTTGGTACTTGTGTTCCTTTTACTAATGTTCAGGCTAAGTTCTTTGGACAGCGTGATCCGTCCAAGAGTTTTTGCGCTTGCATAAACTATGATAGGTTCAAATAGTCCAGGAGATAGCGTGCAAAAAAGTGTCTGACTAACATCAAGCTAGAATTTTGTATATATGTAAATATTTTGGTGCCTTTTAAGAATATATGTTCGGCTAAGTTCATCTGCGGGACATAGCTTGGCAATAGGCATTTGAAAAAAACAATCCGGTTGGGAGCAGCCATGTCCCGCCCTTTTTGGTGGACAATGAGTTTTTCATGATCCTGAGTACGAACTTAGTAGACCAATAATCAAGTTGATGGTAGTTTGTTACTTAATAGGTTAGTTAGTCAAACATTAATCCAAATCAAAGTGTTTCCCTATCAAGGGACAAACTACCATCAACTTGATTATTGGTCTACTAACTAAGTTCGTACTCATGATAATGAAAATCACATTGTCCACCCAAAAGGGTAGGACTTGGCCGCTCCCAACCGGATTGTTTTTTTCAAATGCCTATTGCCAAGCTATGTCCCGCAGATGAAATTAGCCGACCATATATTCTTAAAAGGCACCAAAATATTTACTTATACACAAAATTCTAGCTTGATGTTAGTCATACACTTTTTTGCACGCTATCTCCTGGACTAAAATGTAAAATTGGAATTTCAGGACTGGAAAAGATTCTATCATCACCTATTCGATAAGACGAACATTTTTTATTATAACCAACACCGACACCGCAATGAAGTGTTAAAGATTGCTAAATTATATTAAAGTGGACCTAAACGTTTAAAATAAAAAAGCAATCTTTTTACCGATATCTCACATTCTAACGTAACGATTTTAATAAAATTCATATAAATTGTCTAAAGTACAATTGAAATAGGCATGTAAAATTTCAAATTTATACAAGCAAAAGTTTTTTAGTAGTGGAAGTGATACATTTTGTAATAGTTGAAATGTAGATGGTCAGAACATGTAAATTAAGGAATATGTAGAAAGGTACCATTCATCCCCACTACACGGCTCTCAATTACAATCATTTTCATCCACTATCATGATTAACTATTTTCTTAATATCTCAAATATATTGCATTACGCTCGCTTCAATGATAGGGCCATGCAATGCCTAGTTACACATTAGTTTTGACCACTTTAGTTGATTAAAACTGCCTGAACATAAGCTATTGTTTTTTAAATGGATATGTTTTGGAATGGGGGTCAGACAAAATTTCCTGTCGCATAATCATTTATTGTGAGGTGAAAAGAACAAAATAACCAGAGCGTCTCATTATTCATGTGATGTCTGGTATTTTTTTTTAAACAAATAAGTTTGAGTTGCTGCGGTGACAGACTGTACAGCTTACTTTGTAGTGTGGATACACCATCAGTTTTGGCGACCTTATAGTATATAGGGCCTTTAGTAATATGTAAGGTCTGCTAAAATCTCGGTGAAAAAAAACTAATTTTATTTGCATTCTTTCTTGTTACAGGATGCCTGAAGTTGCAGAGTTAGTTGATTCAAGTTCGGGGAGTGAAGATGATGTCAAGTTAGATTCATCTAAAGAATGCAAGAAAAAGAAGAAGAAACATAAGCACCACAGCAAACATAAGAAACATTCAACTGAAAAAAATGAAAAGTAAGTTGGGTTTTACATTTTTATCTTTCTTCTTAATTTTATGTATTTGTGTGTAATTGTTATTACACATTGTACTACTAATTTGAAATTATTATTTATGCAAATAATCTTCTTTATTATTTGCAGAAAACATAAACATAAAAAGAAGAAACACAGAGATAGTGATGGTAAGAAAAAAGAGTCAAAGGAAGATGATGTTGTTGCTACAAATGGAAAACATAAAGCCAAGAAAGAGAAGCCAGAGGAAAAGGAAGAAGCTGTTGAAAAAGACTCCAGTTCAGATTCTGATCAGAAGAATGGAAAACCAAAGAAAGACAGTGATTCTGATAGTGTGGATGTTCCTTTTATTGAAGAGGAAATGAACCTTGAAGATTTAATGAGGCAAAAGGTATGATTTAAATTATATGTATATCAGAGTAGAGCAACAGTAACAAATTACAATAATGTTGTTTCTTTTGAGTTAGACTCTTAACACTTACGTATCTAGTACAGTTAATTATTAATAAGGGGATGGCATAGGCAAGTGGTTAGTTCTCCACTCACGTGTAACCAAAATCTGCCATAACTGGAGGTGATTTTTTTTTTTATCTCAGACACTGATGATCTCATCTTGTAGAAGTGTAGAGTGACCAATCTCCCTTCTTATAATAACCTAATTTTGTATTCAACAGGAAGTGAAATAAACTGAAACTATAAATTTAAGTTATTTTCTTGTAATTACTTTCTTTATGTTTTTATCCCCTTATGAATTACCTAATACATCATCTTAGAAAACATAATCATCATTCAAGATCTAACTGGACCCTCTAGTCCAGCGGTTCTCAACCTGTGATACGTGTACCCCTTAGGGGTACGCGAAAATATTTAAGGGGTTCACAGTGAATTAAAAAAGGTTTTTTGTTTACTTTTCTGTCTAATAAATAAAAACTTTATAGTAAAATGTCAGTTAAAAATCTTGTTTGGAATTTAAATGACCTGTTTACAGCTGTTTCTACGATGTGGCAATATTAGCAGTAGTGTAACAACACTTCATCTAATAAAATAGTATTTGTAAAAATAAGGGGTTGTTTTTAGAGGATATGCACAGTAAACTATACAAAAAGGGGTACGTGAGTTGAGAAAGGTTGAGAACCGCTGCTCTAGTCAATACTATATCTTAGTGTATGCACCTAAAATTGATTTTACCTTTTTTGTAAAAATTTTAAATTGTTAATAGGCTTTTTTATGTCTTACACTATAATTTATAAAGAACAGACTTTTCGGGGGGAATAGGAATCTGAGGGGACCTTTAAGACAAAAAAGCCTCAAATCATAAAATTTTGTAATCATGGTGCAGATATTAATTACAGATCTACAGTATTCTATCTTTAGTTAGGAACATAACAAAGCACACATTGACTTAATGATCTTAAATAATATATTTAAATTTTGAATGCTATAATTATTTATAGTCATATTTATCGCAGGCTCTTCTTCAAGCTAGACTTGGTGCTTATATGTCAGTATCCAGTGAGGAGGATGATAATGATGTTATTGAAATCACTAGTGATACTGATAAAAAATCTCACAAAAAACATTCCAAGAAAAAGAGACCTCACAGCAGGTTTGTTTTATTCATTTATTTTTAATTTAAATAATGATTATTAGTGCAGCTTCTAATTTCAAGCAACATTTTTATCTCTTTTTTTTTTATAAATTTCAGAAGTCCCAGTACTGATAAGAAAAAAATGAAAGAATCTGATAAAAAAGATAAGAAAGAATCTAAACATTCTCACAAAAAAGATGTCGATAAATTGAAGGACAAGAAGAGAGAAGAAGAGAGAAAAAAACGAGAGGAAGAAGATAAAAGAATGGATGAAGAGCGGAGGAAAGAGGAAAAAGAAAGGTTTGTATTAGATAATAAAAAATCATGGCACTTTTTTACTTTAGCACCCCCCTTGGTTCTAAACAATAGTCTGCCCTACAAAAGTCTCAAAGGTTTGTGTGTGTTCATCTCCCCAAGACATTAACTCACATTGACTCCTGGGGCAGTTTTATATTTAATATTCCTTTATCTTAATAGTTGATTAGACTAAGGGATATGATCACATTGTCAAGTGTGATATTCCTTTGTCCCAAGGTACATTGGACTTATTATCTTTTTGTCTTAATAGTAATTTAGACTAAGGAATATAATATGCTACTCGGTATATGTTCCTTTGTCTGAATAACTATTAACACAAAGGGATATGCTAAAGTAGAAACGTACCAAAATCATTTATCATATAGATAACATAAATTATTTATATTATCTTGATTTTATCATTTGACTTAGTAAATCTTAAGTACATTTTTAAGTACATTTTAGAATACGAGGCTTCACAGACAAACAAATACTAAAAATGCTCTACCATGCTTTTACCGAATCCATCATTAACTACTGTATAGTAGCCTGGGGAAGCTGCCCAGTCTGACCTAGAACAGGTTAGGGTGATACAGAAATCTATAATAAAAATATCATTAAAAAAAACCCAGACGATAACCAACTGTACTGACTTTCACCGACTTTAACGTTCTACCGCTAGACTTACTTTTTAAACAAGCAGTACTGATAAACTACTTTAAGGATGATACTAAACTGACTGGACAACAAACCTACTCTACAAGACTACAAGTCCAAGGAAATGCACTTACTCCTTTTTGTAACACAGACAAGAAACAGAGACATGCTTCTTATTTGGGGCCCCTATACTATAACCAGCTACCTAACCATATTCAGCAAATAAAGTCCTTTAACAGCTTCAAGGACAATATGAAAAAACATCTCAGTAGTCTTTCACCAATTTAATTTAATGGATTTAAAACAAACGATTTCACAACATTTTACAATAATGAGAACAACAATAACATAATATGTTATTGTTGTTCTCATTATTGTAAAATGTTGTGAAATCGTTTGTTTTAAATCCATTATATTGGTGTTATATTAATAATAATAATAATAATAATTCTCCGACTGTTACAATGATTTAACATTGTCTAGTTTGGTCAAACTTAGAACTAAAAAAACATGATAAAACTTAACAACTAACAATTCAAATAACAATTAAAGTTAAAATATAACTTAACAATTAAGATTTAAAACATAACAATTTAGTCGATGAGTAAAATTAAAATTAAAATTTATCATTAAGATATTCATCAATTGAATAGAAGGCTTTATCATTAAATATTTTTTTAATAGTTTTGCTGAAGCATGGTTCGGTAAGAGTTGATATGTGATGAGGAAGTTTATTAAAGCATTTTCTTGACATGTAGAGTGGAGAGTTGTTAGTGAGAGTCAGTCGATGGGCAGGATAATCAAGTCTATTGCGATGTCTGGTGTTGTAGTTGTGCTGCTTGTCTTGGAGGCTATTGAGGTTTTGTTTTGCGTAAATAAGTAGGTTGTAGATGTATAGTGAAGGTAGAGTAAGTATTCCAAGCTCAGTAAAACTTTCTTTGCAGGAACTTTTATAACTAAGACCTTTTATAAGCCTTATTAATTTTTTTTGGAGGATGAATACTTCATTGGCTTTTGATGCACCTCCCCACAAGCGGATGCAATAGGCCATTCTCGAATGGAAATAAGCGTAGTACATCATTTTTAGAATGTCTTTGTTAACTTTGTCTTTAAGACTTCTTATCATATATATAACAGAGGATAAAGAAGTTAGTAAATTTTTTATGTGCTTATCCCATCTTAATTGTGGGTCCCATGTCACACCAAGTACTTTTATGCCTTCTGCATTCTGTTTTTTCCTGAGAGAAAAGGTTAGCTTTTGTGTCTTGTCCTCGTTTATGGTTAGGCGATTAGCTAGGAACCATTCTTTTGCTGATGTGATCAGTGACTGCATATTTTCTTCCAGAATTTCGCTGCTTATAGCTTTTAATAAAAATGTAGAGTCATCTGCAAAGAGTAAGCATAAATGTATGAAAGCTGGGAGGTCATTAATAAAAATCAGGAACAGGATAGGACCTAATACTGACCCTTGTGGCACACCATACTTGACCTTCCTCCTTGGGGAAAATGTGTTATTGTAATAAACGATTTGTTCTCTGTCGTTTAGGTAATTCATTATAATCATGAGAACAGGTCCCTGTAGTCCATAATGAGCTGCTTTTTTAAAGAGAATGAAAGAATTATAACACCATTACAAATATATGTGTCTGTGTATGTATATATGTTTATATATGTATGTATGTATGTGTGTTTATATATGTATGTATGTTTTTATAAATATATATTTTCATAAACAGTACAATGTAACAATAATAGTTAAATTTATGATTTTTGAGCATGTAGGTATAACATGTAAAGAGAAAAAAGGAAAATTTAAAAAATAGGGGGAAAAAATTATCTAAATATGTAATTGTTATCTATCTAGCCCTCTATCTAGTCTTATTTGAACTACTGAGGGCCCTCACCTTAATTATAACATAACTGATGTATATGCAACTAAACTTAGAATTAAAATTAAAATTGTTAGCTATTATGTATTGTAAAAAATCAGAAAGGTGAAAATATAATTATTATTTTAATTTTTAAATTTCAGGAGTAAAAGGTTGGAGAAAAAAATTGAAGATGCAAGAAAGGCCAAAAAGGAAGAGGCTAAATCTAAAAGAGAAGACAGTAGGACAAAAAGGGATGAGAGTCATTTAAAAAGGGATGACAATCGTACCAAAAGAGGTGACAGTTTTTCAAGAAGGGATGACATTTATTTGAAAAGAGGTGACAGTTCTTCAAAAAGAGGTGATAGCCGTTCAAAAAGAGATGGAAGCCTATCGAGAAGAGAGGAAAATAGAGATGACAACTGGTCGAAGAAAGAAGACCTTCATTTGAGAAGAGATGAAAGCAAATCTAAAAATGTTGATATTAGAACCAGAAGAGATGATGTCAGAGGCGGACCAGTTGACAATCGAATCAGAAAAGAAGATGACAGAAGGGATAGGCGTATTGATGAGAGGGACAGGGAGAGAAGAATTGAAGACAGGGATCGGGAGAGAAGAAGAGATGACGAACTAAGACGAAATGATGATAGACGAGTTGATGATTTGAGAAGGAGACCTGATGACAGGAGGAGAGAGATAGATAGGCGGCGCTTTGATGACCGGGATCATCAATATAGGAACAGATCTCCAGGTAAAAAACTTAATCTTTTCATGTGTAGTCTTTTCTTGATAATTATTAACTGTTAATCATAAATCTACTTTTTTATATTTTATATTTTTTGCACTTATACCAAACCTTACCTTCTAGTATTAGTGCACCCTTTACAAAAAGTAAGAGATGACAAGTTCATTGACAAAGTTCTAGGTCTTCCAGTGACCATGTGTTAAAGGGTGTATGTCTCGACATTTTGCTCCTAATACCAGAAGCATCTTCAGGGATGTTCATTACATCCTGGACCTTCATGAACACCTAGAACCTAGAATACCTAGAACTTCATTTTAATTTTAACCACGAAAGCTTACAATCGCTCATAAGTTCATTGCTGTATTAAAACCTCTATTCATCTAAACTTTTTGGAGTTTTGATTTAACCTTATTTTTCTGTTTAAGGTCGAGACAGAGGTCATAGAAGGGATTCTGATAGAGATCGAGATCGGAAACACCGAAGATCTCGAAGCCATGACGGCCATTCAAGGTGATTTTGGTACCATATTCTTATATTCTTCAAAAAGCTTGAGTTTTGTATATGATTTGCATTATTTTTCATATGAACTCTATTATCAGGAAAATAGAAAATATAATATTTATCAATTATAAATAATACAAATATGTATATATATTTTTTCTTAATAGTAAAATATATTTTGATTATATTATTTTATTTTTTTCATTCTAGGTCTAATCGTTCAAGGAATGATAAGGACAAATTTAAAGATAGTTTATCTGAGGGACTCAAAGAAGAAAAATCATCTTCTGATGAAGAGTTAGTATTTATTTTGTTACTATAAATTCATTTTACTACATTTTTATTAGCTTGCTTTCTTGTTTGTTTGTCCTGTACAAATCTGGCAATTGATTTCTAACTAACTTCCCGAATAGCTAGACATTTGAAACTTTTAGCATAGCTCAGAACACGATGATAATGCATTATTTTAATACTTTTAGCCATCTTTCAGCAGAATTTAATTCGTTTTCAGCAAATTTTGCCGTATGGAAAGTTAGTTCGCAAAAAATCCGCAAGTTATTTTATTTGTTTTGCCAAGTCCCATATTTTGACGGGTTTAAAATTTGTGATTTTTATAAATAAGAGATTAACATTGAATGACAGCAAAACAGGAAATATATCGATTATATTATTTATCGTTTATATTATTTTCAAATATATCGATGGCATGGTTTAGATTTGGTGTTGGGGAGATCCGTTGTACAAAGATTTGTCCTTTTATAGGTTTAAGATCAGCTCTCTATATGGTTGTCATTTAAGTGAAGTAAATAAATTCGGAACTATTTTTTTTTTTTTTTTTTTCACTAACATTATATATTATATAACAATAACAATTATATTATCAACATTACACACGATTCAACAGAAAATTTAAAAACGTAGTATATGTATAAAAAGTTCTTTTTATCTTGAAATTTTATTTATTTTTAATTTATCATATTTTTAGATAACTTTTGTACTTTCTTGCTTTTACAAGCAATCATAAACTATATTATTTTTGTTTCAGGCTAGATATAAATATAGTTGAAGAAGAGGAAGATGAAGAAAAGATCATTGAAGCTAGAAGAAAACAAAGGGAAGAATTGTTGAAGGTAAACATTTAATTTCTTAATTATATTTTGGTTTTGTTTTTTACTATAGGACATAAGAGTTTTTTTGAAGGTAATTAAAATATGTATTCATTAAATTAATTTAATAAATATAATTTCAAATTTTTAAGTTTTAGGTAGTATTCATACTACGGAAAGATTAAATTTAACTTTAAATCAAATTATAACAATCATTAACTACTGGAGACATACAGAGAAAAATAGACCCTAGCACCAGGACTTGAACACCGGGCCTCCTATATATCCGTTACAGGCGCTCTTACCAATTGAGCTATACTGGAAAATGATTTTTCTCTGTCGTTACTGATACAAAGTCCTGTACGGGCAAGAGGGAGTACCTGGCTTGCCTTCGTACCAAGGGGGGGAGAAGTTGCCGGAATGTTGCACGGGGTGAAAAGTAAAACAGTAAAAAATTGGATAATGAAAAATAATTGGGTGAAATTAGGAGCCAAGGAATTAAGGTTGAGGGTGAGAAAAAGAGGTAACATAGGGTGATGAAGGTAGAGTGTGAAGGCTTACGGTTTTGATGATTTGAATGGCGTAGAAATGCGACAGGCGCGGGTGGAAGTGAGTCCCTGCTCCCACACTGTTACAGAGAGACTGGTTCTCCTACGTCCGGAGGCGTAAGGGCTCTCCCGCTACTTCCTCGCACCGCCGAGTAGCAGCACCATCGGTCCTTATCTTCGTAAATTAATTCTTCTTATAGGGAGGGAAGATAAGGAAGGTTTTATAAGGAAAATAAATAACTAGAAAGTTATTTATTAGAAAGTTATTTATTTATTTAAGTTAGTTATTACATGGAGAGACAGTTTATGTTATTCCTTTAATTATATCATGTCAATTTTTTGATAATGGTATCTTTTGATGAAATGAATATAAATTGTAGCATTGCATTTCAGAAATTAGGTGCAGGGAGTGAGGATTCAAATCAAACTGGTTTCTCGAGTGGAGGAAAATTAAGTGAACTAACCAAAGAAAAGGAAAAAAGCCCTGAAAAGAAAGTTGAAGAAAAGGAGAAGAAAAGAAAATCAAGGTTTGAACCTGTAGCTGTGGTTGAGGATGATACTGACCCATCAGATAAAAACTCCGATAAGAAAAAAATGTGGGATATGTTTGCCGAAGAAGACAATCATGCCGATAATAAATATTCTGTAAGTTCATTAGTTTTGTTTGACTGCCTTATACGTAGCATCATCTCAAATTTTTCAACTTGAACTTATTTTTAAACTGACAATCTTGCTGTAATCTCAATAATTTTTAAACCTTAAGGGGTTGTTAGGTAGTAGTTCCTACCCTGAAATGGCCTGTGATTGTGTTAGTTTGTGAACCTATTGCTTAGTATTAATTATTATTTTTAGAAATGTCCAAAGTGTGTCTCAAAGTACACCAAAACTACTTTTCAGAACTATGCACTTTTGTCTAAATTATAATAAAAATAGTTTTCTAGTTGAGGTATATAAAAAAGTAAGATAGACTCGTTTTCAATGTTTTAAAAATCAACTGAATGCCGCACCCTAAATTTCAATCAAAATTCTGATTCAGTGCTTAGCCTTTCAATATTGTATCTATCTTAGCTTTTAATATCTTCTTTGTGTATCTGTAGCTCAAAGGTAAATTTTTGCAATGCCTATTTTATTTTTATTTTTTATTTTATTTTTTTTAATTTACTCAGTTATGTGCTGCATTATGCATTTTAGTAAATGAAGAGTTAGTAAATTTATATTTTAAAGAAAGACTGCTCAAGTTACAGATCTTGTGTAACTTAAAATATGTAATAAATGTGAGAGCAGAACAGCTAAAATGAGCTTTTATTTAAAAAGCTATTTTGTTTATGCTGATAGTGTGCACTTATCCATGCTTAGGTGCAAGAACATGCACTTGAGTAAAAATATTTATAGGAGCCAACACATGCTTTGGTTTGCCTGAATGACAGTGCCTTTGTAACTCACAGATACTAATGCAGGAGGATTTGCACCTTTGGAAGAATACTTTAGTGCCCTTTCAGCTTATTGTAGAGCCTTCTGTAAAGTGTGGTGTTCTTATTACATTGTGTACAGCTGCCTAGTTTATGTATGAATAGAATTTAGATGTAATAATATTTCTTTAGAAACAAAAACCCTGTTTCTTATAATTTTTTAAATTTCATATATTTATCTTCGATAAATTATGTACCTAATACTATTTCATTTTTACAGAGTCCAGGAATGGTTGAGAAAGGACATGAAAATCCTGCATTGACAGACAATTGGGATGATGCTGAAGGCTATTATAGGGTAAGGATAGGTGAGATCCTTGATTCCCGCTATGTTGTCTATGGATATACTGGACAGGGAGTATTTTCAAATGTCATTAGAGCAAGAGACAGCGCTAGAAATAATCAAGATGTTGCAGTGAAAATTATAAGGAACAATGAAATCATGTAAGTATTACATTTTTTTATTAATAATATGTATTATAATGTTGTTTTTTTTTAGAGAGAGTTATGGATTTTTTATTTCAGTATCATGATTTTCTTAACTGATTTTGTGAGCTGTTTTCACAATAGTTTCTTAAGATTATTATCTCGTTAACATGTGTATTGATTAAGTTTTAATTTAATTTATATTTCCTCTTATAATTTTATAAAATTTTATTATTTCAACTATTCAGGCACAAGACTGGACTCAAAGAACTTGAAGTTCTGAGGAAATTAAATGATACTGATCCTGAAGATAAGTTTCATGTTCTTCGCCTTTTCAGGCATTTCTTTCACAAACAACATTTATGTTTGGTTTTCGAGCCACTCAGCATGAATCTTAGAGAGGTTTGTTTTACCTTAATACAATATTTTCTTAATTGTACATTATTTTGTCTTATGTTAGAACTCTTTTTTTTAAAGTAACACACTGTAATATCATGTTTTTGTTGCAAAACATTTAAAGTAAAAATGCAAGTTTTATGTGTAATCGATTTTTTTTAAAAACTATAAACTACTAATATAGCAAATAGTTAATATCAATTCCTGGATTGATTACACTGTTAATACCAAACTTTCTCTTGTATTACAATATTATACTTTTCAAATGAATTCTTAATTGAAAGTAAAGTATATTATAAAAAATATTTGTTGTCATTAATTTGGTTTCTTGAATCAAAATTTCTAACTCCATGTCAACAATTATAAAAGTATTATGGTTTTATGTTGAAGGTATTAAAGAAATATGGCAAAGGTGTAGGTCTACATATCAAAGCAGTAAGGTCATACAGTCAGCAACTCCTTCTTGCTCTTAAGTTACTTAAGAAATCAAGTATCCTTCATGCCGACATCAAACCAGACAATATTTTGGTAAGTTTTTTTCCAGTAAAAATTTTGTAAAATATTATGCTAATTATTTCTAACTTTCCCATCTCCTAAAAGATTTTATTTTAAGGTGTAAAAACTGCCTTGGGCTTTGATTTAATTTTGAAGTAAAACATTATGACTTTTATAATGTATAACTTTATTTTTAAAGAGGTTTTTAATTAATAATAATTATCGGTGGATATACTGCCTGTGGGTATCTTTCTGAATATGTCCCTTATTCTGGCTGTAACTAATTCTCCATGATGAAAGACCAAACCTGTTATACTTGAGGAATTAAAGTGTTGATGGGGATCATCTTTGTTCTAGATAATGGGATTCTGTGCCCAAATCTTTACTGCTACTTTTCTTCCCAACTTTATTAAAGGGATGTGCATTCCATTTTAAAGTAAGGTATAATGCTTAAAACTTATTTTATTTATTATTATTGTTGATTTCAGGTCAAAGAAAACAAGTTAGTCTTGAAGCTCTGTGATTTTGGATCTGCATCTCACGTCAATGACAATGATATCACTCCTTATCTAGTCAGTCGATTTTACAGAGCTCCGGAAATCAGTAAGTTAAACTTTTGAATATCTATATTTTCAAAACCTTTATTTAGTTTTGATTTTATTTGTTTGTTTGTGGCTGACGTAAAAATCTTTAGAGGGCTAATTAACACTCTTCCAATCATCCAATCTTGCTGAAACTTGGCACTAAGACTCTGTACCAACCAGGCTACGGACTGGACCGACTCTGTCTGACAATGTTGCTTGTAAAACTAAATAATCGTGATAGTTATAGAAATTTTCAAAATGTGTTTTTATAATCAAACCGCTTGCCAATGACTCACACAGCCAAAATACATAAATATAAAGGATTTTTAATAATAACTTTGTTTTTATAGGTATTTTTCAATTTGTATCCAAAGTTGGTGGCAGTCCTGGGCTGCTAACTATTTAAACCTTGTTCTCATATTGTGGGAAAAAAACAAGAAAAAAACCTTCAAATATTTAATATTTGTAGTGTTAAGATATATTCAGTATATTTTATTCTGCTATAAATAAATATAATGACACTATCATATCACTAACACATCAAATCTTACCCCATATTTACAGTCCTTTCACTGATCTGTGTCCCTTATGCTTAAAGATTATTAAGCTTAGGTATCAGTGTGTGTTTAACTGGCACAGACGAATGTCTTGCAACCGATTTGGCTGAACTTGAAGCTTTTTAGTGTTGGGAAAGGGTCTAAATTTGACAATATCCTTGTACTTAAACTTTCCTTTACAAACCTCTGCTATTTTTCCGATAGTCTTTAGCGCCATTATGCAAAGATTTTGTCATTGATAATGCACTTATTTCACAAGATGTTAAAACAAAAATCTTTGAAGTTTTATTAATAGTTTAAGGCCAGCCCTGTAAATTATGGAAAGAAGTGTCTTAATAATGATTTATTTTAGATTATTTACTTGACTACTTCTTGTTGACCAAGTTTACATTATATTTAATTTAAATTTGAGTTATATTCAGTGTGAGTAAATTAATTCAACATAGTGTCACCTAAACATTTTTAACAATACTTTTTTTCACATTTAAAAATAAATTTGTTTCTTTTCAGTTCTGGGCCTTCCTTATGATTATAGCGTAGACATGTGGTCTGCTGGCTGTACACTGTATGAACTCTGCACTGGGAAAATCATGTTTGCCGGCAAATCTAATAATCAGGTCAGCATTTTTTTGTGTTATTTTGTTCTTTAAAATGTTTTTCTTTTGCGTATTTGATAAAGTAGCTGGCAAGAAGATTTTTTAAAAACCATAATTTATTATTATTATTTTATTTCTTTAATTATTCAATGTAATATTGTTTAGTTCTACATGATTATTTTCAGATTATCTTCCCTTTCAGTAATTATATTATGGTGTTATTTTCAACAACAATGTGAACTAACTTCTAAAATTATTTATGGCTGATTCCCGGAACCAAATATTTATAGATTAATAGTTTTTAATTAAAAAACCTAATTAATATTAAAATATTATTAATAAAAGATAATTTTATAATAAAAGTTCCATTTTATAAGTTAGAGTGTTACACTACTTTTTATGGCATCTTTACATTATGTGGCCTGCTGTGACTTTTGTTGAAACTCCATAAGTAACGTTTTTTTTGTGTTTTTTTACAATTAAGATTAGATCACTGAATCAAATTCTAAAGAATTGTGATGCTATTGTTATAGTTTCTCGAGAAACATGTAACTTTTTTTAATAGTACGCTCGTTGAGGCATTTTTAAAATAAAAATACGAGTTCTAATGGTATGTATAATTTCAGATGCTTAAATTTTTTATGGATTTGAAAGGTAAGATGCCCAATAAATTAATCAGAAAAGGGGCATTCAAGGATCAACACTTTGACGGGAATTGTAACTTCTTATCACATGAAATAGATAAAGTGACAGAAAGGGTAAGTCTTTTTATTTCAATAATTTTCTAAAAATTTGATGGGGCAGTAAGTAGTAAAAAAAATGTTTAAATTATTACCTAAATTTATGGAGAATTTAAAAACTTAGTTCTCATGTCAACAGTACTTAACCCATTCAATGCGTAATCCAATTCATGAACCTACCTTAGTGACTGTATATATCTAAACGATTTTAAAAGTTAATAAAATAAATAAAAAATAAAAAAAAAAGTTTGGATCCACTGTGGATACAAACGTGAGCGGGCCTGACGGAGCCTTGCAAGATGGTTCTACTCGAGGCACGAATAGAGCTACTGAGGGCTAAAAGGGAGGGCTTGGATCCATGCCGTGCTAACGCGCCTGGAGGATGGATCCACAGTGGATCCACCCGCATTGAATGGGTTAGGTGGTAATTAAATTTTTAACTTTAGAACTAGACATCAATGGCCCTAAACACTTAGGTATCAATGTATTTAAATGATACAGAGAATGTCTTGCAACCCATTTGGCTGCACTTGAAGCTTTTTAGTGTTGGGAGAGGGTCTAAACTTGACAATATCCATGTTCGGCTTGCTCTGTAAGTTGTCTCTTTTTTCTTGTTACTATTTTAGTGTTATGGTTCAATTAATATCTATGTTATCTTTTAATTCCTCTATTATGTATATATGATTTTGAATATAACTTCAAAATACTATAATTCCTTCTCCACCTTAGAATCTAAACTGTTACTAAATTACTCAGTTAAGAATTTGAACATGATAGGTTAAGACATTAGAATAACTTGATTGAATGTTTTCTTTAATGTCTCAAAAACTGGGGTTTGTTTATGGCTGAACTGATGCAGAAGAATCTCTTTTATTTTATGTTGTTATTTCATTTTAGCTAATTCTTTTTCTAATTGTTCTACTGGTCAACATCTTACTACTATTCACTAAAACCAAGAAATCAGGGTAAATTATTACATTTTAACAATAGGCCAAATTTATTATACTTCACGTAATTTTTATTGTTCCTAAAGTGGTGTTTGAGTAATAACTTATTAATAACTATCCTTTTTTTTCTTATGTTTATTTTAATTTTCTCAACAAATATTTGACTTTATTGTTTTAGGAGAAAATAGTGGTAATGAGTTCGATAAGTATTAGCAGGGATTTAGGAGTTGAACTTATAGGTAGCCAGCAAATGCCAGAAGATCAACTTAGGAAAGTTAACCAACTCAAGGATTTCCTCGATAAAATACTAATGTTGGATGCGGCAAAAAGGATCTCAATAAATCAGGCTCTAACTCATCCTTTCATACAAGAGAAAATTTAATATACTCTTGTAAAAATCTAAGGAGGTAACTCCTTAAAGACTATATTGTCATCATTTTTCCTCTAAACTGTCTTGTCGTAAATATAAAAAAAAAACCCCAAAGACATTAATAAAATTAAATAATTTAGGGATAACAATAAACAAATATCATGTTTTGAAAACCATATTTTTAAGCATCAGTGTACTTTAGTTTTTTGTTGTTTTTTTTTTACTATTTCATTAATTTGTGATGTTACTGGATTTTTAATTTATACGTATTTTGGTGGAAATTACTAAGTGTATTATTTTTTTTATTTCCAATGGTCCATTATTCCTGTATTTTTATTTAAGAAGGTAACGTTTTTCTTTTTTTTACAAAAAAAAAAATTATAATAATACTGTTTTGAAAAAGAAATATAAAATCGATTACTTTAAAATAAATGTTTATGTGGAATTTAAATAGAAAAGTGAAAAATTTATTCGTTTTCATAATTTAAATTGAAAAAAATTAAAAATTTTGCTCTGATACTCTAATTTGTTGTTATAGGTGAAAAATGTAAATAAAATGTTTATTTGTAAGTCATTATATTTATATTTAATTATTCATATTTTATCCTTTTATTTATTTGTTCAATGAACAATTTATTGACCTTACAATTATTCTCAGCCCTTGAAATGAAATGAATACATCAAAGTGGCCCTATTATCATTTTAAAATATTTTGAAACTTATAAATGAAAAATCATCTGGTTTTTATGTGTTTATAATGTTTTTAATTTTAAGGGTGTCCAGGCGCTCTTAAGATGAGCTTTCATCACGATCATTGGGAATGCAGTTTAATAGGCTAGAAAAAGGATTATTTAGCACCTAAAAAATGAAATTTTATCATTTCAAGCTTCCCTAGGTTGGCAACTTTTGCAGGCAGTTTGAGTGTTAGTCTGTTACTATATCTAGTAATAACTTGAATAAAAGTTAACTGGTTTAGCTAAAATTTTATTACATAATTATTTTATCCCCAAAACATGGGCTAAGTTTCTTACTCAAATGTTCTGTTAGATTTATAAGTTAGAAATAAAAAAATTATTTCATTAGCCTATTTTAAAAGGAAAACAATTTTTTCATTAATAAAAAAAAAAAATACTATTTTATTCAAAGATAAATATACATGTAATCATGGTATTATAACTAAGATGAATATTCACTATAAGAATTACTTGTGTGTATATTTTCATGTGTGTATATTTTCATGTCACAAAATGTGCATTCATGACCGTCATGAAGTGAGTTTAGATATCTTGGCACAGTTTGGTTGCTAATTAGGATATACTTTGTGGATTTTCTATTATGAGTATCAATGCTTTATTTTTTAGATATTTGGTTAGTCTCTTTAATTGTGATACAATTTTATAAACACTTTTTATTTTCTTACTTTCTAATTTAAATTTATAAATTTCCTCGGGGAAGATTTGTTTCAACACAAGAAATGAAAAATTAGTCGTAAAAAGGCAGGAAACCAAAAGTGATATCAACTCTACAAAAAATTGTTTGTCTTTAGTCTGTAGGAGGGAAGTGAACAGTTAATTGATTTTTTTTTTAAAAAAGCTAAAATTTTCTTGATTTTATCATTATTGTTTTAAAAACCAGTGTACACTTAAAACTATAGATATATATAAAAAAGAATGTTCTAGTTCTTTATTAATATATTATATTAATAGTTCCTTGTAAATCAAGTAATCTCTTAAAAGCATCGTATGTAATTAATAGATTACTTCTATCTGAAAAAGTAAAATAACAGTTAGGTTGAGAAATCTGTAAGGTTTATTTGTAACATTGCAATTGTTCGAAGTTGTGCACTCAAACCTGTTTTAAACTATTGTCTCATTTTTAGGTTCACTAAAAATATACTCTCTAGAAATATACTCTCAAAATATAATCATCTACCGTTTTTTTGTATAATATAATATAAATTTAATATGCACTATTTAAAATAAATACATTTTAGGATTAGGTTTACATTTATTTTAGACATACAGTAGAGCGCCGATTATTCGAAAGTCAGTTATCCAAGCATTCAATTATCCGAACTGGCTTCATGGAAAAAAATAATAATAATAAAAAAACCAATAGCCACCACTTCATTAATTCCTAGAAAGAGCGGTGTTAGCTGTATAAAGGGATATCAGATTTCGATGAATTCAGTTTGACAGGGCAGACATTGACATTTGCTAAGAACTAAATTTTGTTTGTATATGTAATTTGTGGAATCATTTGCAGCATTTTTCCACTTAATACCTTTCCATTCTGTTGGTCAGTTGTTTCAATGCTCTCAGTTTTAAATCATTCATTGTGAGGTACACATTGAATTAGTTAGTTTTCAGATATTTTAACTAAAACTTACAACATGTTGACAAAAAGGAAAAGAATAGTGCTTTCATTAAAAGATAAAATGGAAATTATTACGTGGCTGAAGAAAGGTGAAATGGGTCAGGCATAGCTATCAAGTTCGGTGTTGGTAAATCAACGATTACAGGAATAAAAAATAATTCTGACTCAATCACTAGGTATGCACTTCATCTTGACAGTGAGAAGGGCTGTTTTTTTTATCTTATAACTATGAAGAAACTGAAATCCAAATTGTTGGAAGATGCTGCATTCACTTAGTTTTATACAACTTTCTTTACGCCAAATTAATCTTAGGTGATACAACTTACATTTTTTTTTTTTTTTTCACTATGTGTACAAGATAAATAAAACAAAGATGGGTTTGGAATAAACGTGGTTGATTATTTTTACGTCTTCCCTTTTAATTTTTTAGTGAATTTTGATTATCCAAATTTTTGATTATCTGAACCACCTCCAAAAAACATTAGTTCGGATAATCGATGCTCTACTGTACTAAAAACGAGTGAGAGTGTAGGAGTTGTGAGAGAACAAGTGTTACAAATAAACTTTCATTTATCACATGATTTTTTTTTTTTTCTTCTTCTTCTTTATTACTTCTTTGTTATTTTCATAGTATATGTCTATGTTACAGAGGATTGAAATTTGGGCCACATTAGAGGTCACATTGGCAGTTGGATTCTGCTATAAGGTATATTTATAAAGGGTTTCGCAGGTCTTGAACCTAACCCCTCACCTAAAACCAAAGAAAACAAAATATTAAAAACCTTTCCACGATTTTTTTTTTTTCATATATATAATATATATAATTTAATTTCATTCAGATTTTTTTCTTAATTAACTTTTTTTTTAAATAAAAAGGAATCTATTATCCTGACATTCTTTTTTTTAATTAATTTTTTTTTTTATCTGAATGAAATAAATTTTTATCAAGATCATCAAGAGTAGATATATATATCGTGACTATAACTTAAATGGTTTAAATTTGCACACTAAATAGTATACTAACCGATAAGGGACCAGCGTAACTGAATGGTTAGAATTTTTTTTTTAAATGAGCAAATTAAAAAAAGTTAGATATATATTTGGGACTTGTCAAATCGATCAATCTCAAGTTGACTGACTAGTTACGGTTTTAAAAAAGAAAATGTTATAATTGAAACATTCGGATTCTCGTCATTTCACCTGAATTCAAATTATGTTTGTTTCTCTATTTTCAATTCTTTAAAAGCACTACCGGTTCTGTTAAACTACTACTGTAGTAGGAATAACACAAACTGTCTCTCCCCGTAAATTGAAATGACTTTAATATCAAAGCAGCTTTCATCCTTCAAAAGGCCATCATCAGTGCCTAAGAACAAACAAGAAATTCTGAACTAAGCAAAAACTCACATACCAATTAAAACTGACAAACTTAAAGAACAAGTAGGTTAACAATTATAATAAGCAAATAACATGGCAAAAGATTATATGAAAACAAAAAGTCAAATAACTAAAACGGATAAATGTATAGAAATGTTATTTTTTTAATAACAAACTTTATGTCTGTTAAGTTTAATTGTTATTTAAGTTTTTTCTTAGTTTGGAATTTCTCGTTTGTTCTTAGGCACTGATAAGCCTTTTGAAGGCTCAAAGCTGCTTTGATATAAAAGTCATTTCAATTTACGTGGAGAGACAGTTTGTGTTAATCTTTTAATATGACGTCCATAGGTGCTCCCATATCTAACACTACTGCAGTGGTAAGATACTAACGCTACAAATAAATAATAGCTTCAGAAGAATTGAAAATAGAGAAACTTAGTAAAAATGTATTTCTAGTTAAAAGATTAATGGAAAAAAAAAAAATATATCACCTGAATCCAGGAGAAATAACGTGAATCAGAATGATTCAATTATAAGATTTAAAAAATAAAAAAATAGTAATAATCATTACAATTTAAACTTTGTTACATATTTGTCAATCAGCTTAAGGATTATCTGAGGAGGGGTCAAAATATCTTTTAAAATTAAAGAGTCTTCTAAATCCTTAATAGACTCTACTACTCGGGCATGGAAAACTACAACCAACAATTTATTACTTTTATTAAGACCGTCATAATATTGAAACTTATTTAATTATTTTCCAATGTTACACATTTTCTTAGGCTATTTGCATTGCAATTTTTCTTCTCAATCTTTTGAATTTAAAAACATCTCCCTTTAATTTTTTGGGGAGGTGAGTTAAACGTGGCATCTCTTGATGATCTTTATTTTAAATAGTTGAATTAGTAATATGAATGAACGTTGGTTGGAAAATATACGAGACTAAAGGATATTTTTTGCATGTTGATTTTTTGTTTAACAGGATGTGTGGTCTGTCGGTAATCACCGCGACCTCTCCTGTACCAATCCAGTTAATGCCTGATCAACTAAACCTTCCTCTTCATCAGGGTTCACTGTCTACCAACTTCTCATCAGATTTCTATTTATCCCTCCTTCGAAAATAACAAACAGACTTTTAACTAAGTATTTTTTTTTTTTTTTTTTTTTTTTTAACAAAAGATATTCAGTTTATATTGCTTCAAAGATTTTTTTTTTTTTTTTTAATTTCTGAAAAGAGGTCTTTTATACAGTAAGTCTATTAAGATTTTTATTTATTTATTTTATTTTATTAAAAATTAAGAGAGATTTATTTATAACTATTAATTTGTTTTTATTTTTTTATTACAGATACTCTACTCAAATTTAGATCACACATTATTTTTTGCAGTCTGAATTGGTGGCTATTAAAATCAGGTTTTCATTTTGTATAATTTAGTTAATAAATATGTAACTGCTTGTTTCTTTTAACTACCATTATTCTGCTATGCTTAATAAATCAAAACATGGAAAAAAAAGGAACTTGTATGATTTGTAAAGAAAACAAATGATTTTAACCTAATATAATTATTTACTTTAATATGTCCTTTTTTTATTTTTAGTTGCATTTCTTTTTATGAAACAATGAGAAGAAACAAAGAAAATAGAGATGACATTTAAGACAAATATAAAAGGTGGATCTTACCTCAAACTGGACTTATTACATTTTTACTGAGATGCTTGTTTAATGCTGGTATTAATTAATTGATGTATGAAAATATCATAAATAGAAACCATCATAGATGTGTCTATGAGGATATATCAAGGCAACTTTTTTTAAAAGTAATTAAAAATTATTTATTATTTTATTTTATACGCTTTCAATAATGCGTGTGATATTTCACTCTATAAAACTTTTTAACACTAGTTGTTTGATGAAAATCATTATTTCTTAACATAATTGTATCCATTATAATTTTAATTCTGTGTAATTATTATTGTACCTTAATTTAATAGTGGTTGCCGAGCATGAAAAATTATGCAACTCATTTTGTAAGCTATAATTTTTAACAGCTTAAATTCCTCAAACGAAAAATAACGTATTAAATAGCAGTGTCTATCAATAGTGCATTGAATATTGAGTTGGAGTACCTTGTTAATAGTTAACTAATAATAGTTTGTTTGATAACTTGTTAATGGTTAATGGACGCCACATTTTTTAAAAATAAATAAAAAAAGTCACAAGTTTAAGATCTGAACTGTGTAATGAGTTTTGCAAGCTTGAATTAAAATATTTATATAAATTAAATTATTTTCAGGTGTTACTGGTCCAAAACAATAATTAGGAAGTTCCAGGAGTTGTTGCAAACTCAAACCTTGAAATTCTCAGTAAGTTGAAGTGATTCCGTTTCCCATGCTAATTCGAGATTGCTAATAATTTAACCTTGATAATTCAAAAAGTACACTATAATTTTCTGAAGTAAAAATGCGTTGACTTCAATTTTGAGTTATTGAAGTTCAATGGTATTATTTATTTTATATCAATGGTGACTCATATTTAATATATTCCCTTTTTATTTCTGTTTCATAAAAAAAGGGTTTAGAAGAGAAAGAAGAATGAGATGCCTCACTATTTCAACTTAAGATTATGGACCGACAAGTAAAAAGAAGTTTTTTACTGGTAGAGAAGAAGCAATGATAACAAATATTAAATAATGATACAAAAAAAACTAAATAAATATATTAATTAAGTGATACTACAGATTATTTACTTTATTTTACTTTCCTATAAATAAATCATACTATCAATTCTCTAGCTTATTTTTTAAAATCACATTGAAGTTTTTAATATGGTTTGCAAACAGTAATAATAAGTGTAGAAATATGAGCCCAAGACGCATTATGAATTATTCAGTGTCTGCAATTGCTATTGTTGACTACTATTGATGTGACCCAAATCAACAGGTCTGCCAAGTACAATTTCACAGCATTTGAACAGCTAAATTGGAAATAAAAATAAAGCAGGTCTGTCAGTCAATCAAAAAGAGACTTTAGTTAGTCCTACTAGATATTGAAAACATCTAAAAATTCATGAATAGAAAAATCAGAATTTATAGTTGTTTTTTTTCTTAAAAGTAAAAGAACATCTTTAGGTTAACATTTAGTTAACATAATTTCCAACATTTCTTGTCCCAATCTTATGTTGCATAGTCTGCTTCTGCCTCAAATTATGGAGAATCCAGGTAAATTGCATTAATTTACGCCTTTTTAAAGTGTGCCACTTAATACTTTAAAAGTTAAGTAGAATTCAAGGGATGTCCAAGAATTAAAGACCTTTATTGTTTTATAAATCAAGAAACATTTATGTTTACAAAACAAAATCATATGATATAGTATTTACACATCTCCACTAATTTTGGCTGTTGCAATGGATGGAATGTTGAGCCTAATTTTGGCACTAGTACTTGATTCCATTTTTGTAAAACTCTTTCATCACCATCCTAAAAAAATGTTACCTCTCGTAAGCGTAAAGGTCTCTAAGCGTTCTCTGGCCAAATGTTGCTTCAGGTGAAGAAAAAGAACGCTATCCCCTGGCTCCGTCGGGGCTATGAACAAGATAATGGAGGATCTCATTTGAATGAGTCCGAAAGTGTTGAGGTACCATTGGCTGTGTGTAGTTGAGTGTTGCCGTGTAGCAAACACACCCTTGAGCAGCATTCCTTGTCACTGGTTTTGGATAGCCCTTTGAAGGTTATTAACGTTTGGAAATAACAATCAGCATTGACAGTGTCCCCTTGAGGCAAAAAATTTAAGCACCCCCTAAACGATCAAGCCACTTGATAAAAACATCGTGTCAAGCTGATTGACTCGACCTAAAAGCCGCCTTGGGGTGCATCAAGCATCCCATCAATCTTTTCATTAACACTCATTTGTAGCGGAGTTTTCGACTAGTGATCTGCTCCTCCTGGACTGTAATAAATCAGTATTGTGTAGATACCATGGTTTCGAATCAGGATTTGGGGTGCCGAGCACGTGATTGACGGAATGCTTGATCAAAATTGCTCTAGACTATCAAGCGCTCCGTCAAGCCACTTGACTCATTCAAACTTTCCATCAATCTCCGTCAAGGCTTGACTTAAGCATCAAACGGGTTCCTAGACTATCAATCATGCTTGACACTATTGCTTGACGCGACGTTTTGTTCAAGCTGCTTGATCGTGTAGGGGCTGTTTTACTAGAGAAACATCTTTTCAATCTCAAAACACCGCAAAATCAAATCATGTGAACCTGAAATTTATATGAATAGGGGAGGGCCATGTCTGATTGTTTTGTTTTTTTACTCTGGTTTAGGTGTTGTACCCTTGTTTTGTCTTCTAAGATGATAGAAACCAAAAATTCAAGAACACTTCCCACAGATTTAAAGCAACTCGCAATCAGCATGGAGCGTCCATCTTAAACCGACACCATTGTCACACTGAAGTAGCTACCGAGCTACAATTCTTGGACAACCCTCATACATTCTTAGTCTGCATCTTAGGGTAGGATAATGTACATAAAGAAAAAAACATTAACAAAAAAAAGGTTGTTTAATTCACATAAATAGTTCTAAACAATTAACCAACAATTAACAAATCAACCACTTTTTATTCCAGTAAATCAATTATGACTTTAAAATGATCATGTATATTTCTTTAAAACAAAAAATTGGCAGCACAAATTGTCTTTTTTGGACTAGATGTCAACAATTAAAACTTAAAAACTCATTGAAGTATTATTTCAAAATAAATATATTAAATTTGTAATATATATTATATGTAAGAGAATTTGTGAATAATAACTTCTTTTATTCAATATCAAACAAATTGTTATACATATGTAATTTGCTAATATTATTATTTTTTTTTTTACATATTACTGTGTTAATTAAATATTTGTAACGGTTTCTAAAATATTACTAAATTTTACTTGAATACTTTGGGCCCTTAAAAGCTAAGGCATTATTATATTTTTTAGATTAACATATGCCGTAAGTTAAAACTAAGGGTATCGACAAAATTATGAAAAATTTAGGGAACCTTTTTTTATAAAGTATTAACTTTATAAATGCCTTGACTATAGGTGGAGGATTTTGTTGAGGGGTAAAAAATGCTACATGCAATAACATTGAAAATACTTGACTAATTGATATAATTAAAAAGGATTTTTCTTGATGTCACAATAAATATTCTCCTGATACATTGTTATAACTACAAGGTTTCTTCACTAACAGTTAAATTCCATATTTAATAATAAGGGAAATTAAAAAAAAAAACTATATTATTTACCAGAGTATAAATAAAACAATTAGAAGATTTAAAATAATAATGACCATCATTCAATATGATGCTTTTTATTTAATTGGGATATTAAAAACCTTAAGATTTATTTTCAACAAAAGAATGTAATATGAAAATATATTTTTTAAAAATTCCATTTCATAATAATATTAAATTTTTATTTATATTTTTTATACATACGATAAAACACTTTTTATTACTTTAGAGTTGTCTTTTTTAGTTTCATAAAAAAATAAGTACATATTTGTAGGTTACGATAGTAATAGTTGCCCATTCAATTGCTCTCTTTCCATCACAAAAACAGGCAGATGACACTTATAGACTGCAGGAAGAACGATTCAATATAAACCAGATCATCTTCAACTGCAAAAGCCCAAATACCATAACAGAATAAAAATGCACCTGAAAAATCATGATATAATTAAAGAAAAAAAAAAGTTTTAATAATTAAAAGAAAGTAATTGTCTGGGCACCTAATATTAGCTTTTTTTAAAATAAGAATATCTTATTATATGTTATAGACAAATTATTCATACATATCTATTAAATCTTATTTTATTACATGTCAAACTTCATTTAGTATAGTAAATATAATTATATAGTAAAACATAAATGGGTAGAACTTTTAAAATAATCTCAGGATTGAAGTTTCATTTAAAAGTAACAAAATTATTTAATTTTTTTTACATATAACATGCGTAAAATTTAACTTAAAATCTAATAGAGGATAACAATTCCAAACAAAATAACAATTAAACACTATAACAATAAACACTACAACATTTAACTAACGATGATTACGTTTAGCTAATTTAAAAATACATCAACATTTTAAGGTGGGTTTTGCTTCTATTTAGTTTTTTTTAAATTAATTTTATGTTGTTTTATTTATTCTTTTTATTCTTCTTTTTCCTTTTCCAACACTTAATGGAAAATTTAAACAACTGCTTTCACTGATCGTCTCTTTTGATTTCAAATGGTTTTAAGTGCTGGCTCAGTTCTTTGGCTAAGCTATCGCTGGAACAGCAGAGAAGTCTGCAGCTCATAATGTCAAACTCACCACCTGAAATTAAAAGGGGGAAATGTTGGATATTAACAGGATAATTACAACAAGTAAATACATACTAGAAAAAAAATTAAAATCTCAGTCTGATAGAATAAATCAATTTGGATCATTAATTCAATTTTTCTTTCTTACAAGTCATTTAAAAACAATCAAACAGGGAAGGTGTGTCTGAGGGACTTATGGGTGGATACTTTACTTATTTACTTTTTTGGCTGCTAACAAGAGGTAACATCAAGCAGAAGTACTTAAAGTTCGATAAAATCTATCTTGAACAACAAGCATGTAGCTTCATGTTTCGCAAGAAGTAAAACTTCTCTATTTATTGCTTAATTTTAAGGGCTAAAATATCTTTTAGTAGCACATTTTGATTACCTGAAGGATCCATCACAACCCCACCAGCTTCTTTAATGATAATACAACCAGCAGCCATGTCCCAAGCATGGATACCAAATTCAAAGTACGCATCTGTCCCACCCATTGCAACACTGGCCATATTGAAAGCAGCCGATCCATAAGAACGAGTTCTGAAACAAATAGGAAAAAAAAAATTAAAATTAGCTACTAAGCCATATTGTGATATAGTTCATTATAATTGAACCGAGCTTCTTACCTTCAACAGAATATGCACCTTGTTTGTCCGTCTGACGTTCACAAGTCTGACTATAATTTGAGTAAAATTTGACTGATTGAGTTGAGATTTGGTATAAATATTCCTTTTACCAATAGGCTCAGTTTGTTGGACAATATTATCCATCCAAGCGTTTACACAAAACGCTTGTTTAAATGTGTGTTTTAAATAAAATATTGGAATTTTAGGCCCAATTCACACACGAGTGGTGTGTGGGACTGGCGAGGATCAGTCATGGTGGACCCCCTCTGCCACGCCATACCAGTGTACATTAGGGCATAGGTTAACATAGAGGTGGCACAAACCAGCTCCACACCATTGCCACTTCAGTGCCATACGCCACTTGTGTGTGAATTGGGCCTTAGGATGGGAAAAGATTCTAATTTCATCTATGTGATGAGATAAACTTTTTTTCAAATACATTTCATTAGTAAAATGATCAGTTACACTGTTATGCAGTGATAAAGATGGCTAAATTCTTTAAATCGAATCTAGACGTTTAAAAAGAGACACAATTAATCTCTTACATTCTATATAACAATTTGAATCAAACTTCATATAAATTTTCAAATACATTTCATTAGTAAAATGATCAGTTACACTGTTATGCAGTGATAAAGATGGCTAAATTCTTTAAATTGAATCTAGACGTTTAAAAAGAGACACAATTAATCTCTTACATTCTATATAACAATTTGAATCAAACTTCATATAAATTGTCTAAAGAACTGTAAAAACAGGCATGCATTGTACATTTATAATAATAGTTAAATTAATAGTTAAATTAATGAAAAGGAGATATGTGAGTTAGTGGAAGGTAAGATGGCACCACCCCTCTATTCCAATTATCCTCTTCAACTATTAAATCATCATAATTAACTGATTTCTTAATATTCAATACTTATTGCATTGTGCTCACTTCAATAATAGAGCCATCTAAGATATCAGATTTTCTTATATGCAATGCCTAGTATGAGATTAGTTGGTCTTAAATTAATAATTTATCTTACCCATGTACTAAATGAGATAGAGATGAGAAATTCTCTTTGACCATAGACATTTTCTTCGGATCTCGACTTGTTCCTGATTCCAATATCAATATAGACTTAGATAGCTCTGAAATCAAAAAACAGAAAACTAATTAAATAAAGTTTTTCAATAAAGACTTAATAATATTTTCTAACACTAATTTAATGATTCTTGCATTACAAAAAAGTGAAACTATTAAGAAACTATTTTTGTGGCTAAACATACAGACTATATGTTGTAAAAACATTAGGAGATAAGTTAAAAAAAAAAAAATAGTTTTAATAATAACTGCAATAACCCTGGCAGTTGATCGGGACTAAAACCCAAAAAGAAAAAAAAAAAAAAAAAACTGCAATATTTCTATTAGCAGGATTAGTGTAAGTATTAATTCACATACATTTATTTACAAATTTATTTTAACAGAATACTTGTAAATACATTATTACATTAGAAGCATAGAGAAGTCAATAGGAAACGTACCTTTAACATCTGACACATTTATTTTTTTCCCATTTAAAAAGGCCCCTTCACCTTTTAGTGCAGTAAATTGTTGATTATACATGGGCACAGAAATAATGCCTAAGTGAGGTTCTTTGTTTATAAACAAACCAATGGAAATAGATACGAAGTTGTTTCCATGAACAAAGTTAAGAGTTCCATCAACCGGATCTATAATCCAAGTGGGAGCCTCAGTAAGTTGGCAGGGCGCACCATTGGATGTACTTTCTTCACCAATAAATCTGGAAAATTAAGAAAAATTTTGACTTCCATTTTTTTACTTGAAAACATGCTTTTTAGTAATTTTGAAAAAAAAAAAAGGAGTATCTATTAAATATTACAGTAGTGTGGTACATAACTACACATCAAGGGTTTTACTTTAATATGCCATCTTAAGTCAAGTTTTATTTTAAATTTTTATAGTATACTAATTGGGAATATTGACAAAAACAGATGGATTCACTCTCAGAATTGGAGAAGAAACAGATTTTGGAATAGATGGAATATTCAGGGATAACATGGCAGAGGCCAGCCTAGAAAAACTTTGAGATATATACAGTAGAGGAAGAAATCAGAGCAGAGTAATTTCTTGAGTCAGCTGAAGGCATTGTTCCTTAATCAGGTCAGATGTACAGTTTAGTTGATGCCAACACTCCACCCTAGCGTAACAGGAAATAAGTTGTGTCATAATAATGAAATATTATTATTTTCCTTCACACTCAAAAAAATTAAAGAATGAAGTAACTGATTTAAAAAGAAGATTAATTTATTTTAATTATTAGACAGTCCTCAAAAATTTAAGTGTGTGTAAGGGGAGTGACACACTTCGCCACCTGGGTGGCGCTACCCGGTCGTCTATGAGAATAGATGGAGCCTGTCACACGAGGTAGCGCCACCTGCCAGGTGGCACTACACGGTCGACCGTCCGACGATCTAGCCGCCACCCACAGGTGGCGCCACCCGGTCAACCCATTGTTTTCAATTGAGGCTGTCACACGGTGCCACCCAAGTCCCTGCCACTCAGCCCCCACTCCTTCAATCAAATATAGGGGAAATCAAATCTGAGGCTGACTGCATCCCTCATATAAGTAGGTGGCGCAAGTCAGGTGGAGGGAGCAAGTGGCATCAACCAGGTGGGCGCCACCCAGGTGGCGCTACCTGGGTGGCGAAGTGTGTCACCCCCCTAAGATAAGTTTTTCATTATATTAAATGCACACTCCATCTCATGCTACAATTAGCACTAGACTCTGGTTAAAAGCCTACTTAAATAAGGGTGAATTTTAAATATTTCAATATATGTGTACAGAAAATAGTTTACTTGTGATCAGGGAACTCCTTTCTCAAACCATTAATTAACAATACTTCCACTTCTTTGTCAGTTTCTGTTACAAAATCAATATCAGAGAGCTTTGTTCCAACCTGCTTAGTTAAATTAATCCGTTGACGTATTAACTAAAATCAAATGCAAAACAATTAATTAAATAACAGAGCGTATACAGTGGGCATACGCATAAGATGTTTCTCTTAGAATACATGTCTACATATTTGAAGATGTAGGACAAAAATACACAATGTAAGGAATAAGGAAGTGGGTACTTCTTTAGACTGTTACTCCCCTATGTTTTTTTTTTAATATATTCATACATTCCTTTGTCCAAATAACTATAAGACAAAGAAATAATCAGTCCAATGTACTTGAGGACAAAGAAATTTCACACTTCTGTTTTTGTAAGAGGGATAACAGTCCGAAGAAGTGCCAGGAAGGGTATCTCCAAATCAATTATTTGTTTTGTTTAAAGCTTAATAAAATTGAACAGCTTCGGCTAGTCTGAAGGAAACAGTATAGTTGAGAATCGCCAGGCATGATTTAAATATTTGAGAGATTATGTCCCTTTGCTTTGTAAAAACAGTACTTTTGAGCGAGGCCCCGCCCACTTTCTAAGCCCTCCCAAAGTGGCTCTTATTCTTCAGTTTTACCCCAGTTTCCAATCCTGAAATTGAGTTTTTGCTGGATTAACTTGTTTTAACTTGGTGTTGGTCTATAATACTGTGTAGGGGCAGTTAATACTGATAATTTCCTAAATCTCCTTCTGCAAAAGCTGAGAACATATGTATGTAATGAACTAAAGTATGTAATATAAAATATGCTATATACACTGAATAAGTGCGAATTGACATAAACAATTGCCTTAAATATCAAGAAGAAACAATGGCTATACAGGCAAAACGCACTTTTTCACTTGCAATATTAAGATGTCAATAGCTTGTCTATAAGAGAAAAAACATGATTTTTTTCAAAATAAAAAAAAAAACAATATATTTTTGCAAGCCGCAATTATAGTAATTGAAACTGTATAAATAATTATACATATGACAGAAATATCCACTAATGTGATATGTAAGACTAACATTTAGACAATTGAATACATCAAAAAAATAATTCAGTACTTACGTTCTCTGCCTCTTTCGTCAATGTAAGAGCAACTTCCAAGTATTTTTTTAATGCAGACATTTTAGGAATTACAAAGTAATTTTAGGACAGTTCTCGATAATAAAAGATTGTTTTATAATTTAATTAAAGCAATGACTATTTTGACAGATTGGTGAAACAGAAATATCAGTGAAGTATTTGTCGACTCCAGCTCTTTCTAAACAACGAACAATTGAAGCGAAATATTTAGTTATCTTATCACAATACTGTCTCCCTTTATCAATATATTACAACAGATAAAAAACAAGTATAAAGTAAAGTTCTTTCTTTTAAAAACAAATAATAAAACAAGAATATTTAAAGAAATTGTTTGAATCAAAATTCAAAGTAGTGATTCTAGTACTTGACACTTCGCTAAACGAAGATTTGATAATCTCCTTGACCTAAGTGAAAATTTTATTCCTTAGATCTTTATCTAGAAAAAATTAAATGCGTAGCTGTCAACTTTGTTGATATCACGTTCGCGATATCACTTTTTTCTCCTCTTCATTCACTTGTGGCCTCGTTCATGCTTCAAGTACTGTTATGGTACTTGTAACGGTTTGGAAATCATCGTAGTGTTTCCTTTGTTACCATTTCGTTTCGAGTTTACTATTAATTTAACTAAAAAAAAATGGAGTTTAACTATTCTTTGAAAAATCTTTTTCGAAATTCTATTTCAAAAGTCGGTTCTACTCTTGTACCTGATGATATTCGTTGTGATAACAAACAGCTTAGGTATGTTTTTACTTGTTTTATTATCCTTAATCATGCATGAAATACACAATTTCCTCCTAAACAGTTCATTGTACTTTGTTCTTTTCTCAATTCCAGAACCATATTGCCTGCTGTTTCTGAAATCATTGACCAAATGGGCATTGCTTCTATGAAAGCACAGGGATTGATAAAACCGATTACCACTGCTGAAAAACTGAGGAATTCTGAGCACACTCTCTACCTCTTCGTCGATGCGGATGCCAATAAGTGAGAATAATTTAACTATTTCCGATGAAAACATGAAACCGAGAATTTCATGTTTTTGATTGAATCCTTTATTGCAAGGAAGATCATAATATGTTGCTACATTGTTAATTAATATTTGTTTTTAAGACATTAAAATTGCGTACATTTGAATCAAATACCTATTGAAATAATTAACGTAACAAAGATGTTGCGATTGTTTTTGTGAAATTAATCCTGTGTAAATTACTAGCCTAAGTTAAAAATTAGAAATAGTTTTGAGCCTTGAATTTTAAGCCTATAAAAACTGCCAGGATGGAAGACATGGCCCAATTATTATTTTAAATATCCTCCGGGTTAGGTATTTGAAGATTGTAAATAATTAAATGAATGTCAACGTTAGAATAGTCAAAATACTGAAAGGAAGGATTTATTTATAAATATTACTTACAGCATTCATGTAAAAACATCTTTTGTGTCATTTTATATTGCAATATTGGATTTTATAGAGTGTATTCAGTTATGGAATAATTCTAATATATGGACATACCGACTTGCAGGTCCTACTGATACTTCAGAAAAAAAGCTATGAGAAATGACCGGAGAAAAAAGAGAATCTTGTAGGGAAATTTTTAAAAAGGGGAAAAATTGTAAACTTGTATATATTCAACTCCTTCCATTAATAAAACTTTTCTTTTTTTTAAAATAAATTTTAGTCTGCTAGATTTTATTTAGAATATAAATTCAAAGCTTTATGAGACCAAGCCTAAAGTAATTTGAGGTGGATAGACAAATAAATAAGTGCCTCAAATAATACAATACAATTGAACATTCGTACAATAAAACAAACTACATACTAATAAGAGCATTAAAAAAAACTAAAAATCTCAACAGTTCAACTTTTCAATATTATGCAACAATACTGTATAAAATTATATTCTGAAACATTTTTGCCATAATAATAAGTAAAAATAGTCCATTTATTGGAAAATTCAAAAGTTTTAACAGATCTCTTAATCCACTGATGGAATTTAATTATTAAATATCTCTTTTTTTAAGTTGATGGATGGTTAAGGTGTGGTAATGATATAAACAATTAGTTTTTCCCATTATGAGACATTTGGACCCTTTTATGAGGTAATTTTCAATCATGTTAATTTTATTGTTAATAACAATGTCACTGAGGTAACTTATAAATGTTTTTTCTATCTCTATGAGAGAGAGTCATAGAGATAAGAATCGTATATTTAAATTTACCTTAGTGACATTATTACTATCAATAAAATTAACATGATTGAAAATGACCTTCAAAATGTCTCGTAATGGGAGAAAACTAAATGTTTATATCATTACCAGACCTTAACCATCCATCTAAGAAAAAAGGTGTTAATTTCAAGGTTTAAAAAGAAGAATCATCTAAGAAAAAAGGTGTTAATTTCAAGGTTTTAAATTATTAAATATCTTATACACTTGGGTGAAATAAAAATGTCCAGTTTAATATATAAATATTTCCTTGTTAATTTTCTCGTTAATTAGACTAAGTGATATTATCATCTTTACATACAGAAGTATAATGTTCCTTTGCCTCGAAGTTCTTTGGACTAAATATCCATTTGTCATGTGAATAAAAAACACTATACTAATAATATGTTTTGTCTTAATAATATCCATTTGTCTTAATAGTTAAGAGCGCCTGTAACGGAAATATAGAGGCCCGTGGTTTAAATCCCGGTGCTGGAGTGCATTTTTCTCTGTCTGTTTCCCGTAGTTAATAATTATAATTTGATTTAAATTAAAATTTAATCTTTCCGTAGTATGAATACTACCAAAATCGTAAAATATGAATTTTTAAAATGAATAGTTATTTAAACAAAAGAATAGTTATTTAAAAAAAATATAGGGTGGATAACCAATTAAATTTTTGTCACACGTTACCTGATAAGTAAATGAGTATTTTTCTTATTAAACCACATCTTTGCCTTCCAGAGTCTAGTTATGGTTGGAAAACTGGTGCTTACATCCTTTTAAATAGCGTCGGGAACCAATCGACTGAAAGCAGTCGACTAGTCGGTTGTTTTAGAATATTCATTCATTCGATTGTGGATATCTAGTTTTCATTCGACTGATATCAGTCTATAGTTTGGAGTTGTATTAGTTGTAATTCGGACGTGTATATGTATAACGAGATAACGAGTGTCATGCGCCTCTGAGCCCTTCACCGTCGTTCCTTTCCCCAACCCAAAACCAAAAACATCCGAATGAAACATTCGACTGGATTCAGTCTCAGTCTATATCGATATCATAGCAGGCTGTAGTTTGCTACGAGATAATGAGTGTCAAGCGCCTTCTTACTCTCACCCCCCCCCCCCCCCCCCCTCAGCTCCAGTCTTGCTCTATATCTTTATTTGTATACCCCATTCCAGCAATGAAACTGTTTTCAGTCGATTGTTTTTCCCCGAATCGACTTATTCTTTCGGTTGTTTTTCTAGTCGGTTGTCCCAACTCTACTTTTAAATATGTTCATCTGGTTTTGTTTTATTATTATTCATTTTTTTTGTATTGTTTTAGCATTAATGGTTAGATTTGTCTTGACTTGGTTCATTACAACCATTTAAATTAACACTAGGATTTGATATTAATCACTCTTGCCCTCAACTTTTGAATAATGCATTTTGCAAAACTAATTCATATGTTTATTATTTTTACAGTGGTAAAGGTTTGGTGATAGGATTGTTGAAAGTTGGCTGGAAGAATCTGTATGTTTTTGATAAAGATGGTGAATGTCACAACGACATTGCTTTGTGCATACTTGATTTCTACATTCATGAAACTCGACAAAGGATGGGCTGTGGAAAAACTCTATTTGAACACATGCTTCAAGTAAATATGAAAATAATTTTCTTTACAATAACCTTATTTTATATATAATTATTTGTGTTCTCTTAGACAAATTATAGTTAGTTTTAACTGTTATTTATAGAAAGTAAGCTTGTTTCTTGTTAATTTGTAATTTGTTGGTTCTAGAATGTTTATTCTAGAATTGCTCTTAAAAATCATTTATACTTTAATATAAATATGCAAATAGTATGATTACTAATTGTTTCAACTTTGATTTGGTGTTTTCATTATAGAAAATAGAGAAGTATGAAAAAAAATAGTTTTAGTTTATTGTTCTTAAAGAGTCAATGTGTTTCTTGGTTTGGTCAAAGCAATTGACTAGGATTTGTAGGTATTTATAGAACTGGAATTGATCCCTTAAAGCACCACTGTAAAAATAAGTATTTTATCTGATGTTTAATAACATGCAGCACAAGTGTTAGTCATTTAGAGGTATTTTTAGCTTGAGATTGGAAGATTAAGTGATTCAGGATATTTGTAGTTTGAGCAATGCAGTCTGCTTGTTAATAATATATGGCTGTAAATATTCTATCTAAGAATTTAATATCCATATACTGACAAAACCAAATAATTACAAAACTCTTGTTCTAAAAACTATTTGTGGTTAAAATAGAATGTGCTAGTACACATAATCCTAATAATCCTATAATCCTCGTGGTATTTCAGAATTTTTAATTTTTATTTTAATGATAACATAGGTGATCTTTGTGTAAAATAGTTGCCAAAAACCATGTAGTTGCCATCATTATCAGTTATATCCTAAAATTTGTATTAAAAAAAAAACAAAATGGAATAATAAGTTTAATAATGGATGATTCCACAATATTTTATACCAAATTCTTTTTTTTTAACCAAAAGTTAAGTAATTTTTTTCCACACAATAGGATTGTCAAGTTCCTAAAGAGGAATTTAATGCCCTATGTTGCATTAAATAGCTATGCAATTTTATTAATATTTTAATTCATACTTACAGGAGACCAATGTTATACCAGAGCAGCTTGCAATTGATAAACCGTCAGACAAATTTCTGGCCTTTCTCAGGAAACATTATAATCTGGTAGATATCGTACCTCAAACCAATAATTTTGTTGTTTATGAAGGATTTTTCACAGAAAAGCCAAAGGAAGGTGAGTTTTAAGCGTTATTTACTTATTGTTAATGTCAACCAAGCTTATTTATTTTATTGTTAAAAAAACGTAGATGATATATAAAAATAAATGGTTGTTCACCCAGATCTATGACATTCCTTAATCTATGTGGATGTCCAATTTAGATCTGTTGTTAATGTCATAATCAAATGACATTTTGACCAGACTATGAAATGTGGGTATGAATTATTTATATTATATGTTTATGCATTGCAGATACTTTAAATTGTGGCCGAAAAAGCATAGCGAGGCACAGTTGGAGCGGGTAAATATACAATATTTTTCCTTGAAACATTTTTTTTTATTAAATTAATTTAAAATAAAAGCTCTTCTAGATTTATTTTTTAAATTCTTTGTGTGGTTTTTATTAACAATTTGAATAGTTTTACTTGTTATAATTATTTCTTGTACAACTTATTAATATTGAAAAATTGTTTTTAAAAGATTCAATGTTAATGAAATATTACATTGATTATAATTAAGTTTTTCCTTGCATTTTGTTAACATGTGTCAAAGAGTACTTGTTAGAGGTATGAGATATTTTTCAACAAACTTTCATATCTGGGGATGTAGATGTGTAAAATGTCTGATCTCTGCATTCTGGAATGATCTAATATTTTTGCATTTGAAAGGGGGAAACATTGAAAAATAGTCTTTCTTTATTAAATTTATTCTTGGTCCTTTCAATCCATTTTTCATCTATTTAAGGTAGTAGAACTTAATAACCGGTAATTACAATTTAATTTATAATTTAACTAATAATCATTTATTGGGATGGGTGTCCACTCATTTTATAAGTATATATATATTTTTTAAACTAACATTATCATTATAAAATTTGTTATTTTAAGCTTATTGAAGGAATAGCTGCTTTTCCAATGTTATCCTATGATGTTAATACCCTAGTTTACGGATTTCTTAAGTGAAGGTTTTTGAAAAAGAGGGTTAATTAATTATCTGACCCCTTCTTTCCTACATCAGGGGTCTCCAAACTACGGCCCATGGGCCGGATTCAGCCCGTGAGACATTTTAATTTAGTCTAAACAATGCAATGTTATAAGTTCTTCATAATGAAATGCCATTTCAAGCCTTAAAAAGATCAACATGAGTCTTAAATAAGTTTTTTGGCCAAAATGGATACGGTTTATTAGCTTATTATCCATATTCCCTACAATTGTGAAGTCCGACAGCTGAATGTTGCTTACTTCATCGGGCCCGCTATGGACCATCATATCCAGATCCAGCTCTTCAACCAAAAAGATTGGAGACCCCTGACCTATATTATCAAATGGACAGATATGGTAAGTGTAGGATTGCTCCAAATATCGTAATTCAGTAATATTTGTAAAACCTGGACTAGTCCCTTTCTTGGTATTCACCTAAGATCCCCATATAAATGGGTACCTACTTATGAGAAGAGGCGAATAAGGGTTGTGTATTTCAATAGTGGTTTATACAGCTGATGAAGTGTCACACTAGCTCTGTGTTATCTATTACATGTATAGTTGTATACAGTGCTTGATTTGTAAAAAAGTGGTTCCGGTACAGTGACCTTGTGGTCCAAAAGTTTTAACATTTTTCATTTTCAAAACGTTATTTTAACGCTTTTCTGGGCATTTTTTTTTATTCACATTTGGTAAAAAAACAAAAAAAAAACAAAAAAACAATAGTAAAAAATAGAACTCCCATGTGCACCTACAATCTTCCGTCAGAGGTACCGGTGCGTACTGTCACAAATCAAGCATTGGTTGTATAAGCTCTTTGGGAGGCCTATACCCTTCATGGAATTTTGCACCACAGAGTTAGTCTGAGTTAGTTAGTCTGAGTTTGATAAGGTACCAAATCATGGAATGAAGCATTTTATATTGAATCAGTGCTGTAAAGATTAACCTTTTTTTAGTAGTATTAATAATGTATTAATCCATTTTCTTTTTAATTTAAAGTAATTATGAAAATGATGATTATTACAAATATTGTAAATGGAAAGATTTAGGTACAAATTGCCTCCCTCACAGAATGGCTTAACCATGTTTTAATAATGAGGGACATTAAATGATTGAATGAAGATATTTAATGTTAAATTAATTATTTTACATTTGTGACGACATATGAAATTATACATAACTGTTGTTTTTACTTTCCACTTTCATAATTACTTTTTATTTTTAACATAAAAGGGAAATTCCTCTCTTAATATTTGGTAATGACAAACATATATTTTGATATTTCAAAACTAAAGTTAATACAAGAAGCATTATTTAAAATGAAGAGTTTCTTCTATTTTTCTTGTTCCTTGCCGCTTTCTTAAACATTTGAAGAATTTAGCATACTTATTAAACTGGATTTAATCTACGTTGAAAATAACTGAATATTTGTTTGTTGTTTACCAATTACTTTAGTAGCATATAACATTCTGCTGATTACTTGGACCATATAACATAGCTATTAACCATGTTCTTTATATTGTTTTATCTTTCTTAGTAATCCAGCTAACAGAAATTCAGTGTCTTACTTTGGAAGGCATGCAGCGCATAAACCTGAAGCCACTATAGGACAGGTGCGGTTTTTTTCGTTTAATTTTTTTCATGGTTGTTTGTTAATTGAGATTTAGAATGTTTTCGTTTCAAAATTATTCTTGTTAAAAACAATCTTCGATACCAGTGTAAGCACATTCTTCTCCAGTTAGTAGTTTTCTTTATGGTTTTCATTTAAGAGGGGGCAATAAAGATGTGATGGGTTATATGTGGGGCTAATATAGTTATATTAGTAGATCTTAAACTGTTTTAAATTAATTTTAGCATTTCTTAAATTCTGTTGTTGAGTGTTTATTACTTAACACCTCACTAAATTCAACAATGTTGTTTATTTTATTCCTCAAGACAAAGGCATCTGAAATTGTAGTGTGGCTAATCTTAGATATTGTAAATTTCGTACACATTTTCTGCCCATAATCTGGACTTAATTGAAATCATCTGAGGCTCAGACATTTTTGCCCTAATTTTGAATTACCCTATGACAAGTATCATTGGTTACCAATTTAATCAATGATCCGTAACGTAACGATCCTGATCCTAAGAGTCGAACAACAACCTTTTAAGGAACCCTATTGAAAAAAAAGAATAAATAAATAAAATAATTTTCTTAAATAGATTCACATTTCAAGGAGTGGATTTCACTTTAGTTTCTAGGATTTTAAATTACAACATGCTTCAATTTTGTTTTAATTTCTCTTATTTTTTTATTGTAAAATTAGTTATTGGTTTAGTAATTATTATTTTAATTTTGTAATATATTATAGAATAAAAATTAACCCATTGACATTATTTATTAATATTAATCGTAATTTTAGTTAACTGCAATTTTTTAGTAGAAGAAATTCAATGTTATATTTTAATTGATAATAATAAAGACATTGAAGTTTAATGATGGTGTCCAATTCAAATAAACCTATTGATTGTGATTAAATAAAACACATCCTTATTTACTCAGTAAGTATTTTGGGTGTACAGGATGTTTATTAAAGAACTCCAGTTTTTACGTAATTATTGGTTTGTCCCTTTTAGCATCTAGTTCGCTAAGGTGTGGCGGTAAGGGTAAAAAATTCTTAAAATACATTCATCTTAATCAGCTATACTTCGCCTCCACTGAGGCATATTCGTGCCTGTAAAACTGAATTGTGGCTAAAAGTTAGGTTACCTCAAGTTACCATGTTGATCTTGCCCGTATTTTTATACAATTAATTTATTACGCTATATGTAAAAAGTGTTGAGATTATACGTGAAGTATGACAAATCTAATTCAATTGGAAGATTTTGACTATTTGATCTCACCTACCTATGTTAAGCCACAATTCAGTTTTACTGGCACGAATATGCCTCGGTGGAGGCGAAAAATAGCCGATTAAGATGAATGCATTTTAAGAATTCTTTTAACCTTTAGCGAACTAGTTTTTAAGGTTATAAATTAATATTACAAAATTACACTTAAATTAATATACATCCTTAAAAATAAGACTTGTCTTTAATTTGTTGGTAGTAATACAAGGGAATGTGTGTCCCATCATAGGCCTGCACTCTTTTGGATGTGAGTTCAGGTTGTGTGAGGTGGGACGCATATTCTTTTCATATACTCTTCAAATCTGACTGTGTTTTTGGTGAATAGTCTTGCCTAATGGGTTGTTACAGCTATACTCACCACGCCAATTCCAAATACCGGGGAAGCTTTTAAATTTTCTAAATAAAATCGAAAAGCAGACACATAAGCTCTGGATAATAAGAAACAAAGAGTCCTATCTTATCAATGTGTTTATTGTAAATTTTTAAAATCCTGGAATAGTTATGTAGACACCCTTCATACGTGTATGCATTTCTGCAACTTTATTTAGTAATCCATTTAAATCCAGTAAAGAGAACAAGTAAAAACTGATCTGCCAATGTGCATTTCACAAAAAAATTGCAGTTACTAAAATTGATCACCTTATACATTACTAACCATGTACATGACTTTGTTTACAGATAATACATTCATCTCCGGTGCTGTGAGGGTATGTAGGTATAACATTTATACAAAAAATAATGCATGTCCTCTTCATCATCTATTTAATTTTGTCATCTGCTTTTGGTTGAATTTATATTTCTTTATAAATAAACCTGCTATATAGCCTTTCTGTTATTTCTTTTGTTTTCTTTAGTTTAATTTATTTATTCTACTTGATTTTCTTATCTCAACTTGTCTTTGTAGTGTATTTGATTATTTTTTATTTTTATCTTTCTTTACTTTTTTGTGGTTATAAGGGAATCAAAAGATGTTTAAATTGATTTAAAAACTGCCTATATTTTGCCCACTCCTGGGCATTTAATATTCACGATGAGTCACAAAATTAAAATATATAGAACATTGTCGCCAACTTTGATTTTATTTTCTTTAAAAAAACAAAGAAAAACACGAAAAATTCAAACTAATTTCTTTAAGTTCAAATCAACTTCTTATTTTACGATTTTGGTAGTATTCATACTACGGAAAGATTAAATTTTAATTTAAATCAAATTATAATTATTATTAACTACGGGAAACATACAGAGAAAAATACACTCCAGCGCCGGGATTTGAACCACGGGCCTCTATATTTCCAGTATAGCGCTCTACCAACTAAGCTACGCGGGAGAATGATTTTTCACTACCGTAATCGATAACTAGTCCCGAATCCAAGCTTTCAATATTCATATACATTTAGACAGTCAATATTCATGACATTAGAATTAAACCGAGTATTAACGCTTATAATTATAAAGTACTCAATTAGTACCTGTACCTTGTACAATCAATTCGAAATTCAATTTTTAAGTTTTTGGTAGTTTTCATACTACGGAAAATTTAATTTTAATTTAAATCAAATTATAATTATTATTAACTACGGGAAACAGACAGTGAAAAATTCAAATCCCGGCGCTGGAGTGTATTTTTCACCGTCTGTTTCCCGTAGTTAATAATAATTATAATTTGATTTAAATTATAATTAAACTTTCCGTAGTATGAAAACTACCAAAAACTTAAAAATTGAATTTCGAATTGATTGTACAAGGTACAGGTACTAATTGAGTACTTTATAATTATAAGCGTTAATTCTGGTTTAGTTCTAATGTCATAAATATTGACTGTCTAAATGTATATGAATATTGAAAGCTTGGATTCGGGACTAGTTATCGATTACGGTAGTGAAAAATCATTCTCCTGCGTAGCTTAGATGGAAGAGCGCTATACTGGAAATATAGAGGCCCGTGGTTCAAATCCCGGCACAGGAGTGTATTTTTCACTGTCTGTTTCCCGTAGTTAATAATAATTATAATTTGATTTAAATTAAAATTTAACTTTCCATAGTATGAATACTACCAAAAACTTAAAAATTGAATAAATATTTAAATAATATTAGTACTGTACAATTGAAATTTAGCTTTAATATGTGTTAAATAATGGTCCTTTGATCTCATGATTTATTGTTGCTTTTTTTTAAAAAAAAATTGTTTTTGAAGTAGTTTGGAATGCTTATGAATAAATATCACGAGTGATATTTTATTAATTTGTTTTTTCTTTAAGAAAAGTTCAAATTATCTTTTTAAATTTAACTAGTATTTTAGTTTGTTTGTTTTTTTAAATAATAGTCATTTACAGTTTTGTTTTTGAGTTTTTTACCTGGTTTTCTACTTTTATCTTTAAGCTTTGCTTTTTTCTGGCTGCAATGACAAATATATCAATACTGAAACGGTTTCATGTTAAAAATTCACAAGGGTAGGTTGCCCTACAAAATATTTATCTATTGTACACATCCAAGAAGTACAGGCTGGACTGTTTTTAGAATGAAAAATTAAATTCTATAGCAAAAATGCTTTGTTTTATTTTTAATTTTTTTTAAACTTCTAGAAAAACCAAATAAATATTGTTGGGATTTAAAAGGAAAATTAAAATATGGTTGATATGTAGTTGTTGTTTCTGATCTGAAGATACATTAAACTTTTTTTTTAACTTTAAGGCACCAAATAATAAATAAATAAATATTTAATGATTATGGCAAAGATAATAGTACATTACGCGTCGAGTGCGAAAAGTAGCATTTTGCATGCGAGTGTGGAGTTTGCACCCGAGCGATAGCGTGAGTATAAAACCACATCGTGAGGTAAAACCACACGAGCAATGCAAAATGACGTTTTCGCACGAGTTGCGTATCGTACTTTATCTACGATTGTTAGATTTAAATAATAAATACAGAAACAAATAAACTTGCTGTATGTAAGTTCGTATCTCTCTCTTGATAAAGATGGCATTAATTCATTAGTTGTATTTTTTGCCGAATTAATTATTTCTGGAGGATTATTATTCTCCACATTTTCGTCAGTCACTTGATTCACTCATTGTTTTTCACTAAAAACTCTATATAAACAGTTACTTTAATAAAAGAACACCAAATTAGTTTTGTTAAATGTAAACAAACTCACTAATCGTGCGTAAAGCTGAAGAATTCCTCTTCTTTACCGCACTAGTGTGGTAAAGAAGAGGAATTATTCAGAACTATGAGACGCGCATGAGCAATGAATACAAGTACGTAAATAATCACTTTCTACGCATCTAAACAAAGATATAATGTTTATATTTCGTATCAATCGTAGATAAAAGTAATTGTATACAATATTAATTTTACATAATTATAAAAGAACCAGTTTGTTTGATGTAGGAATAAGATTTTTTTTTTTATTTACAACAAAAAGGAGGAAGAAACATTGATCTACTCTATCACACTTAGATTTTGAATGCAAAAACTAAAATTTGTTTATTTATTTTTTTTTTTTCAGTGATGAAGATTAAATTATTACGGTTCACTTTTGGCTGCTTCGTGAGCAATGGTGGTATATTCATATATTTTTATTTACCAATTTTGAGGCACTTGGTTTTTACAGCACACTTTTGTTTTTCTTTTGTACTCCCCATGAATACGATTCACCTCACTTATGAGTAGATTATATATTTGTTATGTTAATAATAATTAATTTTATTATAACTTTATTTATTCGGTTATAACCTTCACGACAGTAAATTAAAGAAAAGCACCTAGTAAGTGGGTAAAAGATTTTTTTTTTTTTAAATGTAACTACACTAATATTACAAATACATTCAATGTATACACATAAAAGGGACTCTGCATTATGAAGAAATAGTTAGGATTATATGTATATTTATTTTATTCATATTCAAATCTGTTTTAACATTTTAAAACTTACATGAACTTATAATGCCTAAAGCAGTTTTTGTTTTAACAAATATTCTTTCATTGGTTTATTTATTGAAAAATATATGGTCTAGTATTCAAATAAAATTCTAATCAAGGTTAATTCTGGCTTTATCTAAGATGGCAGTTCTTAATTCCAATGACATAATCTGAAGTTTGTGGTTCAGGGGGTCCACTTTTGTCCAAATTAATATGTTTACATTCTCATGTAGTTCTTGTTGCAAGCTAGGAGCTGACAAAATGTATTTAATTTAATTTCTCTGGGACTAGTAGTTTCAAAGATATATACCGCTGCAGTTTATGATAATACGTCAAGAATATTACGATTTTTCACAATTCTAAGTAAACTTTAAAGCAACTGTCTAATTTTAATAATTTTACAGGAAAAATAATTATTTAAATTTGCTTTCCTGTAAAATAATTATAAATGGACATATTATGTTTTGACACTCATTTAGAAGACAATTAAAGACTTTAAAATATACTTCATTCATTTCTTAAATTTTATAGCAATATGTTGTATTGACTGTCAAATGTCAGACTTCCCAACATAAATTAGGGATTGTCATAGTATAGGTTTCAGATGTATTTCCCTGTGGAACACATCTGAGTTTGGCTTTTACAGTTCCTAGATGTGTGCAGTAGCCTATTCCTGTACGCGGCTTTCAATGGAAGATAAAGAATAAAAAATTATAAAAGTATAAAATATTAATGAATTACTGCCTATTTCTTCAAACTATTTTCAACATGCAGGTCCCCTCTCATAAGGATTAAAAAATAGCTCCTCTATCTATTTTCTTTATTTATTTATAGAATATTTATCAATTATTAGCTTAATTGAATAAACAAATTAACGCTGTGTTAAGTAAATTAAATAAATTATCCTTTATTTGTTGATTTTTATATTAATTAGTTAAATCTATTGTTTATCAATTAGATAATTTCATTAAGTATTTGCTTTGAAGATTGAATAAAATATTTAATATTAGTTTTTTTTTTTTAAGAAACCTATTTATTTAATTTATGCTTTAAGCTGATAAAGCCACTAGCTATTCTAATCTCATTAGTAAAATTTTCTCTTAAATATTAAAAAATAAATCTTTTATTTCACTTAGAAATTGTTGTCAGGAGCATAAAATATTTGTTAAACTATTTACTATGTTATTAAATAACTTCTTTTTAATTATATATTTTAAATTGTTAAATTTTGTACTATTGTTTATAATATTTTATATTGATTCATTTAACTGTGAATTTAAGGAGCTAGTCGAAATACTCAAATTTATTTATTTCATTGTGGATTCTGTACTTAAAAAAATATATATTATAGTGCTGTTGGTGTCTTTATATATAATTTTTAAAAAGATTTTAAATCAAATACAAATTAAAGAATAATTTTTTTTTTTAATTTTCTAGGGGTGGATAACCATTAATTACAAATATGTCGATATGAAGGTTTAAAATATTTGTGATGATAACATACATAATTGCAATTAAAGAATAAGTGCAATTTTAAGATTTAAAATTAAATTGTGATTGCTTGTTCCGTACTAAATAATTATTGTGTTTTCATGTAAAGTGGCCGGTCTAAATTATTTTAATGACTATTGAAATCATCAATGGCTTTTGAAGGCATTCATTTTTATTTTAGACAGTTATGTATGTGATAAAATATTTTTTAAAAAAGGAGAACCTTTAGTTCTACTATTTATTTACTTATTCAAATTATTTGCTATCAATAATTTAAATTAATGAATATTTATATTGTTTCAACTCACTAAAAGGTTTAATATCTGGAAATAACTGAAGTATTGACTTTAATATCTTTCGATTCTCTTAAAGAAAAGTAATGAGTGCAAAAAAAAAAAAAAAAAACAAAGCTGTCAATAATAAATTTTAATGTCAGCTTTCTGAAATTTATATTTATTTAATATGAAAATAAGCAAAGTATGTATGAAATAGCTTTTTATGTAAAAAAAATATGAAAACAATGGTACTTACACCGGACCAATTTCAAACATGGCTTAAACGCATTACAATATTTCTATCTAAATTATTAAAAAAGTTTTGTAAACAAACAAATGTGTCGAATTGTAAAATGTCCAATTGTGTGAAGGTTCAAGTCAGCAGCTGCTTTTCGACGAGCGTAGCAAGTTGGGGGCAGAACCCCCTAGTATTTTAATAAATAAATATTTTACATTTAACATAATATATTCATATCACCAAATCTATAACTATTAATAAAAAAAATTTTAATTTTAGATCTGGTTGAAATAATTTATTGGGGGGAATAAGTACTTGATGGGTCGCTTCCAATTCTAAAGGCATCTTTAAGAGTTTTCATGGCGTAAGTTATGTTTGATTAGCTGATATCCATACATTAAGATGTTGTTACTATGGGACAACCCAAAACTTTAAAAAAAAATATAAAGCTATCCATTCACGGTTGTTCTATTGAAGCCACTTAAATCCAAATGGAACGAAATGAATGTGAATTGGGATTCCTATAGATTTTATTCATTTTAAATTTATATGAATAAGGGCTGAAATTATTTATTTTGTTGCAATTAAATGTTTTAGAAAGTGATTACCTATTTTATTGTTTTGCAAATTTAAGACATTTTAAGAGGTGTATTCTCATTGTTAAACGCATTTTTTTTTTTTAGCAGGAACCATAAAATTCTTTTAAGTTATGATTTTAACCCTAATAATGAAAGTTTTTTTTCCTAATAATTTTTACCACTTTATTATCTTTTTTAAAAAGAAAATATATAGCAATTTAACCAATAGTGCCGATTTTAATTCTATGTGAATTATTACCATTTGTGTGTAAAGTACCTACTTAAAGAAGTTAATTTATTTTGATTGTTTTATAGATATATATATTTATATATCTTTTATTTTTTTACCTTTTTATACTAGATTATGTTTTTTCTTTTTATTTATTACTAAAAAAAGCCCTAATTTATTTTATAATGTTAAAAATTTATTACCTCTTTTATTTGTACACACTTACATATTTTTTTCTAAAATTGAGCCAAATGTTAATTTAAAGAATTTTTTTTATTTTATTTCGGTGCACATTAATCATTAATGATGACAAATTTTATGTTCGATTAATTATTATTATATAAATAATTGTTTTATAATATATTAATTTCCTCTTTTACTAATTCATGATAATGATGATTCCTTTATTACCTGTGAATTGTTTTTGTTAAGCAGCCAGTTTCTTGCTGTTCTAAATATTAACAAGATATTTACTGTAATAACCTTAAAATAATAAATATAGAAACAGATAATATTATATTATATACAAATAATTTGTAACATTATAGGTACTAGTTAGGTACTCTTGATCTTTGATGTGTACAACACAATATTACTTATTTAAATATGAATCTAATTTAAGTGCAATATAATTAAATGATAATTCATGTACCTGGGCATGTTTTCTAAATTTCTGATCCTTACTGTGAGTAATTGTTGGACTAACTTAAAAAAAGGGTGTATATTTATTTTTTTAGTCCAATTTTAATTTAATGTTAACATATTATGTTGCTTAATATTTTTTGATTTAACATAAATTGATTACTGAAAATTAAAATGTGTCTTGAGATAGTTTTGCGACTGTCCAAGGGATTTTATTGAACTCTAAATGAAAAGTGCATTTAAAAAGCTTTTAGTGTTCTTTCTCTCTTAGAATCCTGCATTTTAATGCAAGAAACAATCTAGGTTCACTTTGTAGATAAGTGAGACATATTCTATAGTTTAATCACTTTCATGGATCCTCATTGTAGCCATTCTTTAAAAGAATACCATTCAAAAAACCATTATTGAAAGAATATGAAACAAACGCTTGATAAGCATATAAAATAAAAATAAAACATTAAGTATTATAACTAGTGGAACTTTTCCTCAGATATCTCCTTATCTAATATTGATTTTTTTAGACATTCCACTACTTGCCGTCTTATATAATTGTAATTTGTCATATTGCAGTCAAATATTCTGCAAAGAATTTCTATTTTAACTTAAGGATCAGAAATATAGAACTTGTGATATATTTAAAAAAAAAAAAAAAAAATAATAAGAAAGGAAAAAATAATACTAGGAAGTAATTTTTTATATAATCAATACTACAAATTATAAGACAATATTTATTAACAATTTATTGTAAATTATAAACAATTTTATTATCTAATTTTTTTTTTTCACCTCTGTAAATCCTTTTACTTAATTTATAAAATGACATCTTTCTGTAGTTTTTAAGTAAGATGTTTATCAAAAACTTAATTTTTTTTTTAAAGTGAACAATATTTGTTTTTGTTACCTTAGAGTTTTTAACTTTTCATGGTGGTACGTATTCCCATTCAGTTAAAGAAATAATATATATATATATATATATATATATATATATATATATATATATATATATATATATATATAATAGAGCTATAATTTGTTTTTATTGTTTAACGTTTGCTGTCATTTTAAAATTTGGAATATTTTTATTTTTATCTATATTCTAAAAGGTAAATTGATTTTTTTATGGGTAACATAAACATTTTCTGAATGGTTCTTTTTAAATATTTTTATTGTGTTTATTCACTTTTTTCATTTTATTTTTTTATTTTCTTCTCTAGGTAATTTTTCCATATCAAGATTACCTTAGTCCAGTGTTTCCCAACTGTGATGCCTTTATAGAGTGCCGTGAAATTTCATAGAGAGCCCTGTTAATAATGATCAAAAGTTTAAACATTTTTTGTTGTAAAAATTTTTGTATTCCACATCAATCAATATGACATTTTTATTCAATTAAAATATGATTTTTACTTGAGTTTTCCTAACATAAATAAACACACCATTATACTCAACCACAATACTCACTAGTAATTTACTGATGTACAATAATTACTTTGGTATTAATATGATAAATGACTACTATCAGTCAATTAGTGTGTCATGTGTGCCACGGTTAAATATAGGCTGGGATTAGTGTGCTGTGAGGTTTAAAATGTTAGGAAACACTGACTTAGTCCCTAAACAAAAAAAATATATTTCAGAGAAGTTTCTTAACTGAATGGTCAAGTTTTTAGAGGTATTTAAATAATTTTTATTCTATACATGTAATAACATCAAATAAAATTTATATTAAAGTAGTATTAACTGTTAAAATAGTGATAACATATTTAATAATTAATTTTATTGATGTCTACATGAATTCGTTACTCTAACATTGCTTTTGTTTAATTTGTTAGAACTATTGTATTTCAAACTAGATTTTTATTTGTTTTGGTTTACATCAAAAACTAATGGACCATGGGTAAGCATGACTAACAGAGGTTTCTTTAATTAAATCTTAGAATAATTATGAGATTGGGATATAATTACATTAATAAGTATCCAAAATAATAATGAGTTCATATCAAATTTTAAAATCTTATTTGAACTCATCTCTAATTTTTGTTATGTGAAATTTTTATTTTCCATACTTCTCCCAAATCCTATTTATTTTTCTTGATTAAATTAGAATAGAATATATATATATATATATATATATATATATATATATATATATATATATATAATTACTATAACAGTAGGAGGTTCATACTTCCACTGGATCATTTCTGTAGTTGTTTGTCATCTTAGTTGGTGTCATTTCGCAGGTTTATTCATAATTATATATCATAACTCATAACGTTCTACAAAGCTATTATTAACGATAGACATAATAAATGCCTATATCATAGTATTAAGGCATAACGTAAAAAAGACCTTAGAATTTATTTTGAAATCTTCCCACAAAACTTGCCTCAGAGGATACATTTTTTAGGGTTTTTGACTTCTTACATTATCAATCTATTACTAAATCTCATCTTCAGTTGATTCTGGATCCATAGATGTAAAATATCATCACTAATATTGTTAATGGTCTATTATTTTAATAATGAGTTTTTTGTAGCCATAAATGTTTGTTTCAAGCTGTTGTTTATAATAAATGTCCCTTTAATGCATAACTTAAAATCTTTTAATGGTGACAGATATAGAAAGATGTTATATCCTTAATTGTTTTACAGATACACAAGTATAATATTATTCCAGTCTTACCTCTGCAATTACTCTAAAATATTTTTTCCTTAAACTTTATCCACAGTTGCAATTAATTAATTTCATCAACAAAATTAAGTTGAATAAATGTGTATTTTTAAAAAATATATTTTACTTACTACAAAAAACGAGTGAATGTAACTCTTTTAACAATAATAGATTGCTTTTTTTTGTTACATTATTAATTTACTTTTACGATATGGTAAAAGAGTCACCTACACAATTTTCATCCATTATATTTTTTTACAATAAAATAAGACTAATATACCTGTTTTAGTTGTTAATTTTACACTAATACTTATTATATTGCTACTGGCCAGCTTTAGCCGCTCATAAGTGCCTTTAAGAAAAAGAAATCACTTTTTATTTTATACTGTGTTCTGTTTTTGATGTGCTGTGTTCTTGTCTGTTTTTGATGCAGAGTACTTTTTATTACTGTTTTTGATTTGTATTAGAGTATTCAAAAGAGTAACTTTTTTAGAACTTTTAAAATTTTTAATTTTGTTTGAACTTTTTAAATAAATTAAAATAATCTAGAAAATATATTTTAATAACTAAACAATGTTAATAAGTTTAATTAATATCAGAATTAATATCTTTTAAGATTGTTTATAATTTTATTTCTAACTATCTACTAAACCATTCACATTTTTTAGTGTTATTATATTTGGTAAAAAATAATTTTATACCAATAAAATATTATTTGTCATTACTAGAATGGATTACTAAAGCGCAACTGTCTTTTTATTTATTTAATAATCTTACACGGTGTTATATCAGTATTAGCTAATCTGTGATTACTACAAGTTTTTTTTATATTTAATATTTTATTTATTATTGGTGCATGCTTGGAAAGTATTTATTTGTCTGCACTTGTTTTATTATAACCTACTAAAAAAATATTGTGCAATAAACTTTTTGTTATAGAATCTTTTTTTTTTTATTAATGTTTATTTTTAATCCTTGGTCTAACTTCTAATTCATAATCATATTTTACTTTAAGGAAATAATAATAATCCTCGAATCCAATCAGGCACTGAAAAAAATTATTTGCTTTTATGACCTATTATTTTCTAATTAATTTATTTATTCCCCCTTTTTAGGGTTTTGTTGGTAAAACCAAAAAAAGAAACCCCTGTAGTTTCATTCCTTTGTTTGTCTGTCTGTCTGTCACTCTGTACGGTTCCAATAACTTTTGAATCAAAAGAGATAAAAAAAACATGAAACTTTCCAGTATTAAAGATCGTTTTGACCCGCACACAGGAAAAATATATCAAACTCAAAATTATCAGTTGTTCAAATCCAAAATGGCGGAAAATCCATGTCCTGTGAAAAAAATATTTTTTAAAAATGTGGAGTGTGGTATCCAGCGATCAAAGAACCCTTAAACGGAAAGATTTCCAACTCCTCTCTTTATCTACCTGTGTTAGACTACTAGCGCTCCACGGGAATTTCGGTTAATATTGTAACTAAATCTTTTACACCGTTCAAAAGATTTCGAGCTTCTTAATTCAAAGAAATAAATTAATAAATTAATTTGTTAATTTTACTAGATTCGGACCCGGGAACTTTTGTATTCGGAGCAATCGCGCATCTCATACAGCCACCGAGGCTGGTTTTTTTTTCATATGTTTATTTACAAAATAGTCCAAATGTCTGACAACCAGTATTTGTTTATATTTTATAATTCGAGGAATGTCAAAAGATCATAAGTAGTTTACAATTTTAACCGCCATCTGCCCGCCCAGCGCTAGTGGTCTTACACCTCTAGAATACTAGAGTTGGATACCCCTGAAAGTTATTGAATTATCAAATGAAAGTTATTGAAGAGTAGATTCCAAAAATATATAACACTTGTGGAGGGGGTTTAATTTTTCTTGCCATTTTGTCAAAAACATCAAAATTTTGACAAGTTTTTTATTAAAAAAATAAATCAATAACAACTTACCTACTTTATGACATCATTTAAAGGGGAAAAAATGGCTTCTCTTCTCAATACTTCCTCTTCACTCCTCTCTTAATATGTTGTAGCATATATAGACAGAAAGTATTGGGTTGGTGCAAAAACTTGACTTTGATAGATTTACACATTTTAAGATCCCTTTAGTCCAAAAAAGATATTAATTGATATTAAAATTATTCATATAAAAAATGATAATAAAGATTGTCTCCCCCCCCCCCCCCCCCTTGCCTGGATTCTGAGCCACTCCATCAAAAATTAATTCCTTCACCACTACTTTCAACAAACCAATTAAACAGTTACAAACTGAATATTTTTGCTGCGCTTGATACAGGTAATTTTTTAAGAATTTGTGAAAATAGAACTACCTCGTGTTTGAAGCTATATTCCAGATACAAAATGATAATTTTTTAAGTGCTTGGTTTCTGAATTAAAGGATTTAGGAATTTATTTACAGGTGCAAGAAAGAAAAAGTGTTTCAGAGTCAGTTCTTTAAACACAATCTAAAAAGCTATTTATAGTACAAGAGATTTCCATTTTGTTCCATGAATGAAAGGTCATAAAAAATTCTAGAAATGGACTAAGATAGGAAGTGGCAAAACACACTCATTTTGTTAGGTGAAAGGAGCTGATCGTAAATCAAGTTGTCTTTTTAGGCTGTAGGGAAAGTTTGTTATACTAGGATGCCCTCTATCTAATAAACGTTTTATTGCCCAAGAACAAAGAAAAAAATTGTGTTTTAGAAGTCTGTTCTTTAAGGATGACAAAATTAGTAATGTACAGCCACTTTCTAATTTTTGTCTATTTTCAGAAATATTAAGAAAAATCCATGGGTTTGCTTGTTCAAATTTCCAAAAAAAATAAGAAGTGTAATTTGTCGGGCTTCAAAAGTTGTTAAAATCAACGTACCTCCTGTGCAATGCTACATTCCGGGTACAAATGAAATATTTTTGCCTTCCCCAATAAGGGAAATTATTAAGAATTTGTGAAAATTGAACTACCTCTTGAGCGTTTCTATATTCCGGATCCAAAATGACTTTATATATATTGCCGTGCATGATACGTGTATTGCAGGTTTCTTGTAACTAAGGAAATTAAAAAAAAAAAAAAAAAAAAAAATATAGTGGATTGGTTCTGGAGATATCATCATGTCAAATTCGACATATAAATGACTGCCATATCAAGTCAAAATGGCAGAACATAAAAATATATCTTAGCAAGCACCTAAAGGATATGAGGAACCTCCAAGCAAAATTTCATCTCTCCAACTGTTGCCACTCAAGAGATAGAGCTACTGTGATGAATACAAATGGCCGCCAACATGAATCAAGATGAGGGATTGTAAAACGATTATTTAGCGAGCACCTAGGGGGAAGAGGAACCTCCATGCAAAATGTCAGCTCTCTAGCCATTGTCATTCCAGAGAAACTGTTCTGGATGAGTGAGTAAGTGGAATTTGGCTTTTATATATCTAGATTTAGTGGGTACAATAATGCAGAAGAAAAAGGTTGACTTACTTGATAAAAAAAAACCTTTATAATATGGTTGGAATTGTTTATACAGCAGCTTGATAAAATAATAATACTCCATGGCAACTACAGTCTGAGCAGGGCTTAGGTAGCCCAGGACCCCAAATACAACAGTGTAGTGCACTTAGGGCCAAGATATAAGAGGTAAAGTAGGGCTTCACACCAAGAACTATTAATACTACAGTATACAGTGTAACACAATAATCAATATATATATTTTAATCAAATTAAACTAACCCAAACAAATTGGTACTTTGTTTTCCTTTGAATACATTATTTTTTTTCACTAGGTGATCACTCAAAGTTAAAATTCGATGGAAAGGTATTATTTCTTTTATATATACTCCAATATTTTCCTTTTCATTTTATTTACAAAAAATAATTAAATAACAACTAGAAATTATATGCCTCAAGTGAATTTTTATCACTTTTAAGTATAGGTACGTAATCTAAATTAAAAAATAACACAAATTATTGCTTTGTATACATTTATTTAGAGGTAACTTTATTTTATGGATCATACTAAACATTTTATTTAATTAACAAGCTTTTAAAACTTAAAATTTCAAAACAAAATTTTGTTTTAACATATATAATGTATAACTTTTAATAATAATTATTAACCTTTTAATCCCCTTTTTCTTTTGAGGGATAAACATTTTTAACATTATAATTTTTATCATTGGTTTTGGAGTGAAAAATGTTTCTATCCAAAAGTGATTGATTAACTGAGGATGGAGATAAAGTCTCAAAATTAGTAAGCATCTTTTCTTGGTTGGCTAAATAATGAACATTAGACTGGAAAATTTCATAATTTAAATATTATGGTCCAAAACTTTTAAAAGTTAGTTCAATTATAAGAGATTTAGAATTATACTAAAGCTGGTTCAAAATATTATCACTAGAAAAAGTCTATAGTGAGTAGTTGGCAGTATTAAGAGTACATTAAGTTACGTTACATACATTTTAGGGGCACTTAGTGAAACAAATATATATATATAAATATTTTCTTAATAATATAATCCCAAAAACACTTTAAAATACGGCTGTTAATAATCCAAGTTCTATTTAATTTATATCTGTTAGTAACCATGATAACTGAAGAATTAAACTAAAATAATAAAATCACCTTATAATCATTCTTATAATGTTTTAAATAAAGAAATTAATAAGAAAAAAATGTGTTTTTAAAAATGTCTATAAATTATTAAGGAGTTTAACTTAACTTATAATTCAGAAATTTATTATTATAAAATATCTTTTAGACAAAATATAACTTAATAATAGATTACTAATCAATGGTTTGGTTTAACATTATAATTTATAATTATAAAATAAAAAACAAATGCTTACAAAAGGAACAATAATAAAAATAAATGACTTCCAAACAATTTTAGATTGTAAAAATAAAAAACAATTTTTTTTTAAACTTTATTTTCTTTTTCATCAGACATGATATTCACCACCATCAAGTCTTTCTTCTGTAACGTACATAATGAACCAATCAGAAGTTGATTTGCTAATCAATATCATAGAAATAAAGTAGAAGTTGATGATTGACAAAGCAATACCTCCAAGAATATCAAGTAAATAATGCATGTGAAGAAGTAATCGAGAGAGAGATACAGATATTGCCCAAATTAAAATAATAGTCGACCAAAACATCCCAACAGGGAACAAATAGGTGAAAAAGAAGAAGACGAGAAAAGAACGAGAGACATGTCCTGAAGGAAAAGAGAAGGCATCAGGTCCCATTGATTGAAATTTCGATAATTTGTTACCAGGAGGTCGTCTTCTTCGGAAAAAGGCTTTAGAGAGGGCCACTGCAACTATATCAATTACAAGAGCTGAAAAAAAAGAAATATAATCAAATTGAAAAAACATGGGGGTTAAATACTAATAATAACATTATTATTACTTTACATCTACCTGTTCTTACAGCTAACTTATTGCTGGGTTCATTAAGGACTAGCAAAAGGAATAAAGGAGGCAGATATTTCCACAATGAGTTGAGTCAGTCAAGTGCTTTCCCAAGCATCTTTAAACTCCAATTTTCCCTTTATTAGAAACTACACTATGATTTAGAATAAAGAGGACTGCAAACTAGCTAAAAACTTTAGCCAACCTTCCAAAGGGAAAGGGGTTGCCAACTATTATTCCCAAACCAACTCAATCACGGACCAAAACTCCCTTAGATTTTTCCCTTTATTTTTCAGGTTTTCAGAGCCTGAGTGGACAAAGTCGTTGTCACGCCCCCTCCCCTCTATTGACGTGAACTGAACACCAACATTGTAAAAAGAATTTAATTTGGCCCCTCTAGGATGCTGCGCTTGGGGGAGCGAGCGTGGCTGAGGGGCTCTAGGCACCCACCCAGCTATCAATGAGTCGAGGCGAATCAAGGTCTTGGGTTCTATCCTGAGCCATGATGCTCTGATTTGTATCTACGGATTGAAGACGGAACAGGGCAAGGGCACCCCTATGGGTTATCTCCCCCTCCTATGACACTCAGATTTATGTAGTTCACTAATAACCACACCATATGCGCTTCAGCAGTACCATGTACAGGTGATGGGAAGTGGCTAGAAATCTCCACCACACGGGGTGAGTAAATGGGCCCAATGTGGCCTGATTGCTAGGTTCAAACAAGAGGTTTGTCCTCGCCGACTAACCCTTACCATTCACGCCTTCTCCTGTCCATCGATGTGAACTGAAGACCAACATTGAAACAAGTAAAAATCACCCCTCCTCCCCATCAGTGTCACAGGGTAGCCCAATGTGGAAGTCAAGGTGCAGGGCATTTCATTGAGCTTATGAATTAAAAGGCAATATTAATTGCGGAATGAAAGCATTTGAATTTATAAATAAAAAAGACCACTCTCCATTCTCTTTAAATAATAATAATAATAATCAAGGACCAATCATTTGCAATTTCGTAGTTTTAAAAAGGTGTTTAAATCGGAATAAAATTCCTAAAGTTATGGATTTTTATTGGATAAAAATGTTGTGTATACATAAATGATAAATTATCATTTATAATAATATTATTATTATATATTATAAATGATGAGTGATTTTTTTCCTTGTCATCTAAGATTTGCTCCAACCTTGATTAATAATAGTTAATGTTCACAGTAGTTTTAATGTTCCTCACTGAACTGATTTGTTTACAAAATTTTTTTTTAATAATATTGAAGGATAAAATCAGCAATTTAAGATTTTTTTATAAGAATATGCTATGGTTAAACAAAACCATTATTATTCTATGTATTATTTATATTGATCACTATACAGTAAACAGTAGAAACTAAAAAGACATCAGAAACTAAAAAGAGTAGACATTTATCAAATATACAGTAACATTATTGTGCCATTAGATTTTGTATTAATGTTATTATTACCTAGGTAGAAGTTAACTTGCATTTGGAAACGATCAGGATGCCACCAAAACCATATGTAAACCAGCCAAGCTCCAAGCCATAGTAATCCATGACACGAAATCTAAAATTAATACATCAGAACTAATTTTCTTGGATTTTATTATGCGAAAATACTCAGTATTAATGTGTTACCATGTTTTTATGTTAAAGTTGTTTATATAATTAACATTTCAACAAGTGGTAATTGTCAGTGCCAAAGAGCAGGAGGAACTAGGATATAGCAGGTGCAAATGAATAGTATGTAAATCTAATTTAAGCTAAGCACTCTGTTCACTTACATTTTCTTAATCCATGTTCATTTTACTTCCCTTCTTTTAGGCTCTGACGAGTAAATGTGAAAATTTAAATCGTATTTCTTATAGGTAGATCCAATTTTAATAGTTTTTGAACTAGTTACACCAGAATTAAATAAAATATACAAACTAAATCAACTTACTTCAAGAGCACTAAGGTAGCCTTTAATTTTATCAGTCCTGACTACTTTTGAAGCAACTGCACATATTTTGCTAGATAAGACCGCATCAAATTTCAGCAAAGCTTTTAGTGTCCCAGGGATTTCTCTCTTATGAGCCATTTTCTGAGACAATAATTCATAAAAATATGAAAATGAACAATTATGGTTTATTAAATCATAGATGAAATTTCTAATGAGTAGTTATGTTTGGAATCCAATAATATATCTATGAACTACTCAGAAAATAACTCCCACATAACAGTAAAAAGTTAACATAAACAGTGTTAGGCCTCTTTCACACGATGCGGGCGCGGGCCCGCACCTAACACGCGTGAAACATACAATAGAGATCAATGTCCAATGGGTAACAAGTGCGGACGTGGGCCTGTATATAGCTATGGGGACCCGGACCAGCATTTCCCATCCGCACCGTGTGATAGGATCTGTGTTTTTACTACGGTCATACTTAATGCGGGCCTGCGTCCGCACCTAGCTGCGAGAAGCGCACTGTGTGAAAGGGGTCTTAGTGTTTAAAAACGTTTTTTTGTAGACCTCTACAAATCACTTTAGTGGCTGATCTTTCAAAACAAAATCTTTAAGTTTGATCTCTTATTTCAATATCCATCCCTTCAAGCTTTTGGTAAGGTACTTCTAGGTCAAACCAAACAACGTTTTCAGAAAGTATTAACTAGAAAATAGCAGATTATAGTTCAATGAGTGCAAAAAGATAGACCATGGGCTAAATTTAATAACACTAAAAAAAAAAAGGAAAACCCAAGATTACAAAACTAGTCAATTATGATTTATTCCCTGTTGATCCCTAATTTTTCTACTTTTCTCAAACTTCTAGGTCTTCAGGAATGAAGTTAAAAAAAAAAAACATTACTATATTTTTTTATAGCATTTTTTATTGATGGCAAATTTTCACCCATACCTGGGCATCTTCAGGCCTTTATCAAGGTAGCATGGTAAATAATTGAGTCTTCTGAGAGATTTAGATAAAATGTAACTAGAGAAAGTGTGAAGTGTAAGTTACTCACTCCCAAACCATTTTATCTAAATCTCTCAGAAGACTCAATTATTTACCATGCTACACTGATAAAGGCCTGAAGATGCCCAGGTATGAGCAAAAATTTTCCGTCAATAAAAAAATATTGTAATGTTTTTTTTTTAACTTCATCCCTGAAGACCTAGAAGTTAGAGAAACGTTAAAACTAGTCAACATCCTGAGGAACACAATATTAGGTTAATGAAGGACATGAGGTCCACTTTACATTTTACTAGATATGATCAGCAGAGTGACACATGGTCTTACCTCTACCATTACCAGATGGTAATGGTATTTAACCATGGTATAAGTGGAAAACCAATTATTGGAATGCGTACAAATTTTTACCTCCATATTGTCTTTTTCTTTACCACGCTATTGTAATTGTACCGATCACTGCTTTCATTAGTGGTTATCAGTTAAATCTAGTAATGTATGACTAAATTTAAAAGAGCTTTCAATCCATGATATAGGATAATATTAATAAGTAGCTCTCTCACTTCATGATAAAAATCATCTGCATTGAAATTTCTTGAATAATTTCAATTCATTGAAGGGAAAAAATACACCTTGTAATTTTTCCACACAAATAAAAGGGTTAAATTAAAAACTTAAAATATCTATTTATATATTATATATTAAAAAAAATTATTTTTCCAATATTACATAGTAGTTAAATATATGAAAAAGATAGAATAAAATGGGTGCTTTGTTTACATGGAAGAAAAACTTTTTAATTAGTTCAATTCCATTCGTTGGGCATAATTAGGCTCTCAGTCATTTTTCTTTTTCTTTCTTTCTTTATTATTATTTGTTTAACTAGGTAACATCTAAGACTATGTCCTATAATGATCCAAAGAATATTCTAAGAGCGAAATGATATGCATTTTACAATTACTGAATATTCATATTTTAAACGTGCAAGCCAATATAAAAAAAAATCACTCACTTCCTAAGATACAAAATAATTTAAGTGTATTTAAAATTCTTCATTTTACAGCTGAGATATAAAAAAAAAAAATCAATTGTAATTGTAATTTTAAAAATATAAAAATTAAATTATACAACTATCTAATTACATAAAAAAAATTATAATTAAATTGATTAACAATGGGTTCTTGATAATTATTTTTTAAAAAAGCTATAATGATACTGAATTCAGTAATATAACATAATTATTTAGAAAAAAAAAAAATATATATATATATATTATATATTGTGCATTTATAAATACAATATATATTTTTCTTTTAAGTAAATTTAATACTTAGCACCAATAATGATAATAATATAGTTTCATTTAAGAAGGAAAAACAAATAAAACATCTCTCTCACTTTCCTTCAGCATAATTATCTAAAAAGATAGAATAAGATTACCTCAGAATGAAAAACGTCAATTTTTCCTTTAAAACAGAGATTTTAGTTTATATTAGCAGAAAAAATCTTTACATCTTGATTCTACAGGCTAAACAGCAAAATAGTAACCTAACATTTTGTTTTGCTTTACAACCATTAAGATACAGATTAATAAAAAGGAGTATAAAATAATAGGAGTTTTTGTCTCCTAAAAAATTTATTGACAAATGTCATTTACTTATCTTATTTTTCATTCTAAGGCAACGATAATACATAAAGCAACAAAAAAGTACAAATGTTAAATAAATAAATAATAATATATATTTATAAAACCACACAGAACTCTCTTAACTTTACGCACTAAAGCAAAACAAAACCAGTTAAGGACTAAAAGGTCATAAAAACTCTTGAGATAACTCCAAAATTCATAGATACTTAATCCATATTTTACGGATATTCCTGTACCTTTATAATCTATACTCCTAGTACTTTAATAAACATTTTATAAGGCAGCCTAAAGTAAGGACCTTTTAGGTACTAGCAGCCAAATTATACATTTAGTACAAAGGCTTCCGAAGGCGGTTTAGTCATAAATCTTTTCGTTTACTGGTAAAATCCACAAAATAATGGATTTTAATTCCGATGTTCCACTTTCACTACAAAAAACCTCTCATTAGTTCATTTACCAAAGCAAGAAGAGACAACTTAACAAATATCACAAAGGTAAACCTATATTTCAAGCATTTATTTGTTACTTCACTCATTAAAATACCAAGTAACACAGATTAGTGAAATAAGCCAAATTGGGAGGTTTAATTTTTAACAGTAACTTAAAAGTAACTTATTAATGACTAATGCACAAAATAATTAGAAATTTGTAAGTGAGATTAAAATGTATGGACAATTTATTTATATCACACTAGGCTCTCATATTATTAAATATTGTACTAAACGTAGGGGACCAAAAATTGAGCTGACAACTGATAAATAATTCTGAATATTTTAAAGGTTAAAACATTTAATTTTTAATGATCTCAATTTACATTTTGGTGGAGTTTAAGTAGAGGAATACTTTAAATCTGAATACTTGGTTAATTTTTTAAAATTTATGAGATTAACATAAAACCACACAATATAGAACTGTAATATCATCTGTGTAAACGTGTTACACTGAACTGGCCTCAGATTTGTCAGTTTTTGGAATTCTGTTTTAAGAATAGTACCTTAAGCGCCTTAGACACACTGAATCTCTAAGACTAAATTAATTAAGATAAAAAAATCAGAAGAGAGCAAAAGTGTGCATTTATTCAGATTAAATTAATTAAAAGCAAAGTTTATTTTAAAAATGGGGCGTTAGGGAATATTTAACTGGAATCTTGCAATATAAGTTTAAAGAGGAAAAAAATGAAAATAAATTCATAAATTGTATACTGTTTATTTCTGTTTGGTAAGTATACATAAAAAAATTATAGGAAATTCAATGAAAGCTTTATGATAAAGGGAAATTCAGTAAAACCTAGAAAATGACCCTTAAAGAGATCATACTAATTGGTCATTGCACATCAAGTCCATAAATAAATAGTCTTTTATAGGGATCAAGAAATGTGGTCCCAACGAGGCAGGTTTGCCAATAGGAATTACTGTATTTAGAATAAAATAAAATAATACATTTTCCTTTATTTCCATTAAGTAAATTATTCACTCATTTTTAACTACACAAATAATCTAAAACTTAATAATTTTAAATATAGAAAAGAGAAATTGAAGCCTAAATATAAGTTATTTTATTCTAAAATTATATTTTCTCAGTAGTATTTCATTAAAATATACGATAAAATAAAGAACCCAATAAATATTTAAAAAAAACTCTTGACTTATAATTTAATAAAATACTCTATTTTTATTTACAATAGAAACGATAAAAAAATTAAATCCTAATCTAACCAAATTTTTTAAAACCTGGCATCGAATTATAAAATATGAGAGGAGGGGAGTATTACTTCTTGTACAATTATAGGACTAGATATAAATAAAGAACATCAAAAATGGATTTAAACACTTTGAATAAGATCAATTTTTAAAATTTACATATTACATAGTTAATTTAGCGTCCATAATGAAAGATTTCATCATTATTTAATAATGATACAAAAGTATCAAACAAATTTGCACTAATATTCCCCAAAACCAAAAATAATATATAATTTCTCTGTCGCAATAAAACTCTTAAGAAAAACAAAGCCTACATAAAAGTAAAATAAAAACATAAATTAATTGATTAATGACCAGTATAAGGTGATTAAATAATTATCCATAGAAATACTATCAATAATTATTAATATTGAGGAGTTTTGCTGCATATTTTAATAATATAAATTGTCGATGAAAAAAACAAGTTAATATGAAACTAATCATAATTGTAAAGGGTTAAGGCAGATCTTAGTACAGTTAAAATTGTAAATAAATTCAAATAATAGTTTAGATAAAATTATAAATTAGTCTGGATACATAAACAAGTTAAGGGATTGTATTAGGAACACTGCAAACCACAATCCATAGTCTTGAGTTTTGTACACATATTATAAATTCATTTCAACAATATTTTACAAGCTAGAGGGTTATAAATACAATTTGTTATTGCATCTTTAAAATATAAATAATTAAGTATAATCATGAATCATACAAAAAAGGAATTAAAATATGATAGCATATTCCATATTTTTGATTGTGGATTAATTGTTACAAAAACTTGCACACACAAAGCCATTAATTCCTGTCAAAATTCTATCCTTTGTAATAAAGAACTGCCTTTAGCAAAAAACACTAGATCAGGGTAAACTAGATAGAATCCATCACCAATGAACTATCAGTTTAGTTATTTACATTGATTCGTTTGTGCAAGTATTTTGACTCTTCTTTATTAAATTAAAAACCTTCAAATGTCAAAATTAGTGGATGTGGCTAAGAGATTTTCTATTTTTAAAGGCTGTAATATGTGCATTTTTCTTCCTCTGTATCTTCAAATCAAATCTGATGTAATGTCTAACATTTAGACATTTATTTGCAGATCTTACAATTATTTGCTAACAACCAAGTTCCAGTAGACCCAAAGCTATAAATATTCAAAACTAGCAGCAAATACTGTTTCTACATAGGTATATATTTTTTTCTTTGAGGTAAATTTGTGGGCTTAAACAATTTTACTAACATATTACTATTCCCTTTAATCTCCGAGAGAAACAGATTTTAGTTATTAATTTTAAGACCAAGTTTTTATAAGTGATAAATGCTTAATTAAAATTTTTAAAAACAACACCTTAAAGAAGTCATTAATATGAGAGAAGAAGAAAATTAAAAATTACATACCTACATAATAAAAATATAAACCTGTTAAAGTATAAATTTACATGATATAAGGCAATATACTCCCAAGCTAATAGGCCCAAATTTATATGTTCAATGGAAGCCAGTTTTAGGAATATATAAGTAAAATTTGTTTTGGCAACTTTTAAAAATGTACAATTAAATATATTTTTTTTAAATTGATATTTATATAAATTTACATAAAATGAAGTAATAAAAAACAAGGTAAATTGTTATATATAACTTTTAACAAACTGACAAAAAAAGTATATTATATGAAATTCTATGATAAAATTATAAAAAAAAAAGATTCGTGCATGTAAGCTTATGTAGATTAAAATTACAAAATGTAAAAAATAAATAAAAAAGATTGAATGCAGATTAATAAAAACTTATTGAAAATGTACTCTTTAAAAAATAAACGTCAAAATAATTTACAACCTTAAATAATTAAATTTGGCCTTAAAACATTGTTATTTATTAATGAATAAAAAAAAAACAAAAAAAACAAAAAAAAACGGGTGAACATAATTTATATACAATTACAATGGTTGTAATAAGAACTAAAAAAGACATTTCTTTATCAAGAAAATAATCAATATAAACTAAAGATATATATAAAATTAAAACACCATTCTTACAGATATTTAAGTAAATCCTTTATAACTATTTACAAATTATACAGTCTTCAGATAAAATTTATTTAATAGCCAATATTCTTTCAATTTATTATACATTTTAAATCCTTTAAAAGAATTTACACTCCATTGAGATAAATTGTAAAAATTAATAGGTATAAATTTACATTACGTAGATGGTGCCTAAATTAAATTCATATAAAACATATAAATGCTGCATTAACAATTTCGTTTGAAGTAATGTTATTATGGCACAACCCTTTTACAATAAGGCTAAATGCTTAAAATTGTTAGTCATTTAATTTAACTTTAAACTATGATGCTCGATACAACTAACTTCAGCAATAAGTGTCAAATAATTAAATAGCCTATGCCATTTAAATTTTAATATTCAGGCATTCATAGTATTTCTGATTTCTTGTATATCTGTTTGAAGGGTATCGTAAGTAGTCTGAAGAAGGTTATAATCTTCTTCTATTTGCTTATGAACCTGCCCTGAAGAAGGATCAGTGTGCTCCTGTTGGATTTTAGTAAGAACACTCCTAAGAGACATTTGTGCTGAAGATAGAAGTTGAAGTGCTTCTTTAGGTGACGTGCAGTGTTTCTTACAGATAGAGTACGCCTCTCCAAGTGACTGACACAGTTTAACCACATTCTTAATAGAATCAAAATCTTTACACCAATTATAATCTTGAACGGCTGCAGTATGAGCTTTTTGGAGATATTGAGCAGTTTTAGATTTAGTAATAGCTGATTGATCCTCAAGTGAAGCAGTAAGCCTTGCATAGAGTTGCCAAACTGTGGCATTGCTCATAACTTTAGAAGTAATTCTCCCAAATAATTCCAAAGCTTTCTTTTTTTGAGCTGAAGCCGGTATTCCTTTGTTATCCTTGATTCCTTTGACAATGACGGTAGTCAATACGGATAAAATTTGTTCATCTATGTGTTTCTCTTTAAGGTCTAGGATCCTGTGATAACAATTAATAACACCTTCAAAGTCACCACAATCGCTACTAACTGCCATTAAATTATCCCACACCTGCCATGTCTCATAATTACATTTAATGGCTTCATGAAGAGCAGTGTAAGCCCGGTGCTTCTGGCCGAGAAGAATATAAGCTTTGGCTAGATTGTTCCAAGCCTCGAAGCTATCAGGTTCTAATGCACAGTATCTTCTGTAAGCAGATGCACTCTCCTCCCAGTCGTGTTCCATGAGGGCTGCATATCCAAGACGAAACCACATTGATACCTGTAGACTGTTTATCTCTAGAGATTTCTTGAGGTGACCCATGCTTTCTTTAAAATGTTGCCTGTTAAAATAGAACATACCCCAATGTCTTTGAGCTTGCGCACTTCGGTGATTTGACAATTCCCAAGCCTTCTCATAACACGACACATCATCAGTAGCATCACCAAGATAGCATAGAAGTTTAACACTTTCACCTTTTTTTAACTGTTCTCTAATAATCTCAGCTGATTTTTGCCTCAACTTCAGATGGTTATAACAAGCTATAACTTCCTCCCACAGCTGTAGTTGCAAGTAAATATCGAGGGCAGATTGAATTGATCCAATAGACACAAGAATGGAAGCGCAATCGGCTGCTATCACAAAATGTGGAGGAGCGTAGCTGCAATAAAATAGATTTAACCGAACATTAGCAGGAGCTGAATAGTTTTCAAGATTCATTAAAGCCTGAGTTTGTAACAAAGCTCTTTCAATGGTTCTCCTGTGATCTGACTCTAATCTTGATCTAAACAAAAGAGAAGCCAAATGAATGGGCCAGACTTTAGGTTGAGAAAGTAAACAGTTCAAATAAGGAATCAATTCCTCCTTCAGAAGACGGTCCTTGGCTTGACTCTTCTTCTTCTGAACAAACACAGCTAACAGAGCTGCTTGTTCCAAATGACTCAGATCTGGATATTCGCAATCTCTAGGATTACTAAAGGCAATTTTTGGAAGTCTCACATCGTCATCCAATGTTATATCTTTAGGAAAATCAGGTGGGTAATCTTGTTTTTCATAGACTTTATTTTCTTTTGTCTTTACCTGTAAAACTAACTGAGCAATTTCTCTCAACTGATATTGAGTCCTCTTACCCATCGCTCCGACCAAACCAACTTCTAGGCCCATCATCTGTAAGGCAGAATTGATTTCTTTCTCAGAAACAGCTACTTTGCCATAATGAAGATGGATGCGAGCTAACTCTAAACGAAGTAAAACTCGAAGGTCCTCGTGCTCTTCCAGCCAAGGGAGTGTTTTTATGCTATCGGATAATTCAATCAGCCTATTTTGCAGGGTAGATGAGTGCTCATCGAGAACTTGCTGATGAATATAAAGACAACGCATCATCCACCAGACAGAAGTGCTAAACTTCTCGTATACAGATTCGAAACATACTTTAGCCAAAAGAAGGTATTCGGGAAAATATATGGCATGACAAACGTCTTCACCGTCCATCGAAAGGCACTCTTGAACGATTCTCAAGGCACCTTTAGTTTCTATTAGTTCGGAAGGGACTCGATTTAAAAGCCAAGGAGTCGAACAGATTTCACTTGGTACTCCATGACCGGCAGAGGTCCAGTTAGCCTGAATAAAGGCTTGCAAACTGGCCACACCGATCAGAAGCACTTCTAATTCATTGACACACGATTCTTCTAGAGCACTGCGTGTGCATTTCACAAGAGACGTAAAAACGCATCGATAATCACATTCACAAGATCTACGATCCTCAAATATTTTTCTACACAGAGGAGCTTCGATAACTTGAAGATATGAACCACTAACTAAATGAGGGTACAAAGGCGCGTTGTCAGACTCCCGTAAGGACCCATCAAATTGACCCCGAAGTAAATCCAGTTCTAGGAGCGAAGGCTCTACACTTTCCTTATCCATTATTTTTTTAAAAAAAAGAACTTTTTAAAACAATGAGGCAAAACGGTCACATTGACAAAATTGAATATAATTGTATAAAATATTGTTTAACATCACGAAAAAACACTAAAGAAGACTACGCCATATCAGGTTACACAATCAAACTTAAACTTTCAAGTTTTCAATCGTATTCAAAAATCCATCACTCCATCTGAAGGAAGGTTATTTTTGTTTTAAAAGAAACCAAAAATGTGCGCGATACCTCCAGAGGAAGAAAACAACGTGTTTTAATAAATTTAATATGAGTTGTTGCTCTAATATGTAGAATCGTTTTAATTTAATTGAGTGACTTATAAATTGAATAATTTAAATTAATTAACAGTGTCTCAGAAATTGCATCCAGTCGATTATCGGAAGATTTCACTATAAAAATGGTAGGTCTTTAAAAGGTGTTATAACTGAATAGCTACAGGAGATTGAGTGTTCAAGAATATCGATAAGCATTTAATCAAAATGGCTTTGAGCAATAATCATACCGAGTATAATGATACTTCAGACGAGGAGGATGCTCGCAATACCATAGGAAATATACCGGTCAACTGGTATGACGAATACGAGCACATCGGCTACGACTGGGACGGTAATAAGATTTTAAAACCTCAACATGGAGACAATTTGGATGATTTTCTCCGAAAGATGGAGGACCCCAATTTTTGGGCCACAGTTAAAGATCCACAAACTGCGCAGAATGTTGTGCTTAGCGATGCAGACATCGATTTGATTAAAAGAATTCAAAATCACTTTATTCCGGATAAAGAATACGATGAATACGCTCCCTGGGTTGAATGGTTCACCTCCGACGTTATGAAAGTACCAGTCAGAAAGTTCCCTGAACAAAAAAAATCCTTTTTACCCAGTAAAGATGAAATGAAAAGAGTTTCTAAGTATGTCCATGCATTAAAGATGGGTTGGATGAAAACAAAGAAGGAAACTCAAAAAGAAAAGAAGAAGAAACAAAAGGATGATCTAAAATTCTACATGCTTTGGAAGGATGATACTGCAGCCGAGGAGATGAGAAGGATTCATAACCACATTCCAGCTCCTAAGAGGGCCCTACCTGACCATTCAGAATCTTATAATCCTCCAGAAGAATATCTATTTAATAAGAAAGAACTGGAAAAGTGGAACAGAGAGAGGAAATCCTTAGGTAATAAAAAACTTCATTTTGTACCACAAAAATATGACTCTTTGAGAACAGTTCCATCATACTCAAGATATATTAGAGAGAGATTTTTAAGATGTTTGGATTTATACATGTGTCCTCGTGCTATCAAAATGAAACTGACTATTGAACCTGAAGATCTTGTCCCCCACTTACCAAGCCCTAAGAGTCTTCAACCTTTCCCCACAGTATTATCTCTTACCTATTCGGGCCATAAAGATATGGTGAGATCTTTTAGTGTGGATCCAAGTGGGCAGTACTTGGCTTCTGTATCTGATGACGGAACATTGAAAATGTGGGAGATCAGCACAACTAGAATGATGAAATCGATTGATCTAGGAGGTGAAGGTAGATACGTGGCTTGGTGTCCTAACCAGTCGCTCACACTTCTGGCTGTTGCAGTTGGTAAAAAGGTTCTGCTTGTTAATCCTGGCATAGGTGATAAAGTCAAAGTCTCCAGAACCGATTCTCTACTTTTGACTCCTCCGAAAGATATCAGTACTGTGCCAGAAAAAGTCAACACAGCTATGACATGGGAACAGGCTGAAGCCGAACTGTGGGACAGTGGGATCAGAATCATATTGAATCATTTCAAAGATGTTAAACAACTAACATGGCACGGAAGAGGAGATTACTTTGCAACAGTTATGCCTGAAGGTTCAAATAGAGCAGTCCTTATCCATCAACTTTCCAGGAGAAAGTCTCAGCTACCATTCTCAAAACCGAAAGGTTTGGTTCAGTGTGTACTGTTCCATCCTACTCGTCCTTTCTTTTTTGTAGCCACTCAGCGAAATATACGTGTCTACGACTTAGTTAAACAGGAAATGGTGAAGAAGTTGTTAAGCAATGCTCAATGGATTTCATCTATGGCTCTCCACCCAGGTGGAGACAACCTGTTGGTTGGGACTTACGACAGAAAGACCATATGGTTCGATCTTGATCTATCAGCAAAACCTTATAAGTCTTTAGTTCTACATAGTGCTGCTGTCAGAGGAGTAGCTTATCATCGTAGGTATCCATTATTTGCGTCAACATCAGACGACGGCAGTGTTATTATATCTCATGGAATGGTTTATAATGATTACTTACAAAATGCACTAATAGTTCCTCTGAAGAGGATGAGTTACCATTCTGTAGTCAACGATTTCTCATTATTTGATGTGCACTTTCATCCAACTCAACCCTGGGTTTTCACAAGTGGAGCTGATGGAACTATACGACTTTATTCTTAATTTGTTATTTTAATATTGCTTTTTGTACATAAAGGAAATTTTAAAAATAAAATTATGAGAATAATTTTTTATTTTTTACTTATATTCAATCCTTTTAGTTCAGGCCTCTGAACTAAAATTATTATATATATATATATATATATATTTTTTTTTTTTTCTTAAAAATAAAATGGTTTTTGATCTAATATTTTATTGTTGATGTTTTGCACACTTTATTTTCTCATTAAAGTGTAATGATATTATAAAATATAAATAAGAATCTTTCAAGCAGTGATAGTGGTACATGTATAAACAAATGACGATGTGAAACGTGAATAAAATTATTTCAATAACTTTTGAGATTGATTTAATTTCAATGTTATATATTCAGGCCCTTTTGCCGTCTTGAATTACTTTAAAAAAGTACAAAGGAAAGTCATGTAATGCAAATTTACTTCTCTTAGATTCAAATACTTTTAATCAACCAAGAAACCGAATTTTATTACTTTATATTTTGTTTTAATAAATTAATGTTCTTAACTAAACTTTGTCCTTAAAATGTAATCACATTTATCAAAGCCTATAAAGTACAATTTTAAGGGGTATTTTCTACTTTGTTAAAAAAAAAATATAAAATGCAGACAAAACTCAACTTACAGAAATAAATTTTTTTTAAATTTTTATATTAATGATTTATTTACGTTTTATTGATAATACATTCTGAGAAACCTCGACTAACATAATATATTGTTCCCACAATTTATTCGTAAGTGTTATACTCCTCTCTTCCCAATTTTTTTTGTAATAATTGGTAAAGGCTAACAATAAGAAATTGGGTACCCTCGAAACCATTCCTCACTTTGGAGGCCACTAAAGTGGCCTCTCCTGCTGCTTAAGAAGCATTAGGCGTGGTCAGTACTTGGATGGGTGACCGTTTTGAACTAACTGATTTTTTTTATTATTTTAAAAAAACAAACATTATTTTTATTTATTTAACCCTTCGTTACACGGGCTGGCGCCCATGTAAAAAAGTTCCTGCAAATCACAGTTTTTAGTTCAACATTTCCAAAACGCAATCTAGGTAATCTGGATTTGACCTATTTATGGTTGGAAAAATGCAATGGCGCATACAGTACGCCGCCCCGTGCATCCTTGTTTGTCCACTATAGCCGTGCAACAAAGGGTTAATTACCGTAAAATCTCGTGTATAATATGCACTTTTTTCCTTCCAAAATCAAAGTGCGTATTATACACATGTGAAAAGATTTTTTTTTTTTACAACTTAAATTTTACCTCAATAATTAAGAAAAAACAGCAATTACAAGAGCGTATATATTACACATATGTATTAAAAAACATGAACGTAAATATACTTCTTTTTTTTTAATAAAAACTGATTTTATGTATCTTATCGTATTTATTTTGGTTACCTGCTCATTTTTATATTTGTTTAGACAGAAATTCTTGTTATCATCAAAGTTATGTTATTTTATTTCGGTAATGGATAACAGTAGATGGAAGATAATTTTTATTCTTATCTCAAACACCGGCACCACCGCGGCTTGATTAAAACTTCTACCAATTGTTAATATGTCTTCATATTTTTCATTCCTTATACTGACCTATCCATAATTTTATTCATGTATAATTAAGTATCTTAAAAATAGTATCTAGTTTTCTGTTGCAAAGTTACTATAAGAAATTATAGTAGTCTCACGATCGCAGATAGTCATCGTGCAGTTGCAGTAAAAAAACTTTTCTTTAATAAAAATATATACCCATAAATATGTGAAATTACATGTACAATGCGCACAATTATTTAATTTATTTTAACTAGGTGCTTATTATATACAATTTTTTTCTAAAATTTATAATTTGTGGTTCCAACAATATGCTATAAGTCAAAAACCTAATGATACTTTTGGTATTATTAACTGTCAAAGTTTCAAAAATCGATATCTTCAAAATGGCAGCCAATATCATATTGAAATGTGTTGGATTTGTTTTGCATACAGACCATTTTTAGATTTTTTAAAATTTTTGCTGACTCAACAAACTGGGTTCAAGATGGCATAAAATTTCAATTTTCTGGGCGGCATAACTAGAAGAAAGGACTGATTTTTCTGCCAAGTTTCAACTCTCTAGGTTAAATACCCTGGGCGCAACGATGATAACACACATACAGACGTCATGCTGAAAACCACTCAGGAGGTCTTAAAAACACCCAAAACGGATAATTCAGTTAAAATCTCAAAAAAAGGGTGAAAAAAATGCTTTTCCTACCGTAGGTGAGGAAAAGTAAAAATACTAATTTATTGTAATTAATAAAATAAATTACTAACATTACCCAAGTATGAGCTCATTTGTTACTATATATTATGAATAAAAGGTAAATAAATCAATAATAATATTTTAAGAAAGATTAAGTTTGTCTGTAAACTCTTTTTACAATTAGTATTAACTTTTGTCAAAGTGGGTAAATTGAAAAAAAATATGGAGGGGAGCCAATGAGAGCACTGGATTTTGAATTCGAGAAAGTTGGGCCAACTAGCAAATAAAAATGTCACTGGACGCCCAGCCAAATATGTCGCTGTAGGAGGGGCTCCTACAGGCCTAGTGGCTTTATTTTTTTTTCCTCATATTATGGATTGGCCAATCTAGGTGTCAAAAGTTAATACTAATGGTAAAAAGAGTATAATTACATATTAATACACATTCATAATAAGTTGATTTAAGTAATTCATTTTGTTAATTACTATAAGTTAGAATAAAATCAGCCCTCTTGTTATTTTTGGCCTATGTTACAAAAGAAAATGGTAAGGGAGGTAAATCTGATTTACAAATAAGTTGAGGGAACGGTCTAAATTTGTAAATTGAGGTTTAATAGTACACGGTAGTCTATAGTAAATTGTGATTTATTTAGTAAGTATTGTTAGAGCACTAAGACAAAGGGATATTTAGAGAAATAGGAACCTGTAGGATTTTATGCTTTTGTTAAATGTCAAGATCTCATAGAAATAATGGGGTTATTCCAATACTTGCCACATATTTCAAAGGTGTACTATGGACATGCTAAAATTATTTATTGAGACTGCTTTCCCAAAAATATTGCTGATGCCAATAAACTTTTCCTTTTTTTCCCCAAAAAATTAAATTTACTGCTCATTGACAGACTGGTACGGCACGGGGCGGGGCTAGTTGGATAAACGGGGAATCTGACTTGACCTTTTCGTGCGACATGTTGCCAACCACCCCATTCACAGTCCAACTGTCGTACCACATTGGCTCGTTGGAGTGAGTGTTATAGGACCAAGTTGGACCGTGAATGGCTGATCTAAAACCCTTACAGCACTTTTACTAAATCTTAAAAAGTGAAACATGCAATGAAAAGTAAAATAAAACACTTTTCCTCATCAATTCTATATTTCAATGTTGTAACAGTGAAAACCCTTGTATAGTGTTAGAGGATTCATGCACCTTTTACATAAATGAGCACATAGGAAAAACCAATTGACTAGTCTGAACTGGAGTTACCTGTTAATAACTATTTTTAACTGAAATGGAGCTGTTTCAAAGTGGTTGTGCCAATCCCAACTTGCACTATTTTTTTATTTTTTCATGTTTAATGATGAATAACAAGGATAATGAAAATTAGATGTGCAGTGCAAGGAACATTTCTTACAACAAATCCTTTAATTTGTATATACACAATATATATAATGTACCAGTATCATATAAAATGCAAGTAGTAGTAGTCTAGTACTTCCTACTAGAACGGGTAGGACAAACCACTTGTTTGAACCTAGCAATTAGGCCACCTTTTAGACCCATTTTACACCCCGTAGTGGATAGTTCCAGCCACTTCACACATCATACCTCTGTACATAGTACCGCCGAAGCGAGTATGATGTGATCAATAGTGAGCCATATAAATCAGAGCGTCACGGCGAGGAATCGAACCCCGTCTCGTTCCACTCATGATTCAGTGATGGCCGAGCAGACGTGGTTTAACCCACACGGCCACGCTGGCTCTCATGGTGTGGTCATTAGTAAGCTATATAAGCGGTGGTCAAAGCGTGGGAGAAGAGGTCCCCATTGGGGGTGTCCCTCGCCCTGCTCCGTCCTCGAATCATAGATACAAATCACATCATCATGTCATGGATTGGACCCACTTCAATCGGACCCCATCAAAGAGTGGGGGAAGAGTGCCCCAAAGGGGGTGTCCCTCGCCCTGCTCCGTCCGCGATTCATAGATGATTTAGAGTATCATGGCACGGGATCGAACCCACAACCTCGAGGCGCCTCGACTTATTGATAGCTAGGCGACCGCCTTAAGCCCCTCAGCCACAAAAAATGCATGTAAATTACTATTACAATAATTTTGGGGTTCAATGAAGTGGTTAAAAAGTTATTATAATTGAAATCAAAATTATAATTATTATTAACTACGGGAAACAGACAGAGAAAAATACACTCCAGCGCCGGGATTTGAACCACCAAATTTCCAGTATAGCACTCTACCAACTAATCTACGCAGGAGAATGAGTTTCTCTGACGTTAATGATACCTTGTCCCGAATTTAAGCTTTCAATTTTCCACAAGTCTTAGAAGTCAACATTAATGACATAGAACTACACTGAGAAATAACGCTTATAATTATAAAGTCAATTAGTACCTGCACCTAGTACAATCAATTAGAAATTCATATTTTACGATTTTGGTAGTATTCATACTACGGAAAGATTAAACTTTAATTTAAATCTCTGTGTTTTTCTCTGTCTGTTTCCCGTAGTTAATAATAATTATAATTTGATTTATATTAAAATTTAATCTTTCCGTAGTATGAATACTACCAAAATCGTAAAAAATTATTATATTAAAATTACTTTAGATTAACACTGACCGAGACAAATTTCTTTATTCCACAGATCTCCAAAACATTGAATTGTCTAAATTGCAAAGGGTTTTTTTGAACGACAGATTTTGCCTTTTCCACTTTATTCAAAAGCTTATTCTAAGTCTCCAGCGTCATTCCAGAATAGAGAGTCTGTTTTGAGTCATTTTCAAACTGGAGAATTTGTTGTAAGAAACGTTCCTTGCACATATTTTCTTCGTTATTCATCATTAAACACGGAAAAAGTAACAAATAAAGCAAGCTGGGATAAGCACAAACACCTTTATCTGCTCCATTTCAGTTAAAACTAGTGTTTACCAGATATTAACAGACAATTTTATAGTTCTAACTAGTCAATAATGGTTTTGACTAAAGTGCTCTGTCAAAACTAACTTTGCCGGTGTTTTAAATAAAATAATCTAATTAAATATGTTACTTTATTTTTTATTTCATAAATACAATCTCATTTGCATTCTCTGCATAATCATAAACTTGTATAATCTAAAGACAGAGTTGTCCAATAATATTATAACATTTTTTAAATATAAAACATAGATCGACCAATCCATAAAACAGCCATTAACACAAATATACTTAAATAAAACTCTCACATTAAAAGGGATAACAAGAGATTTTTTTTTTAGAAGTGTGAGTGTACAAATAAAAAAATAGATAAGGCATGATAAGAACACAAAATCTTACAAAATTTTAATTCGAAAGCATATCTAATTTCTTTCACTATCTTTACTTCCAAGTAAAACTATTTTTGAAAAGAAATTGTCTCATCAAATAAAATAGATTTAAAAATAGTGAGCCAATTAGTGTGGCACATAGCTTCCTCCCATCCTGTCAAATACTCTATTGATTATTTGATTTTACAACCCATTATTGGCTATTTTATTTAATTTTCTCCTCATTTGATCAATTGTTTTGAAATATGTTGATATTGTTTGGTTCTTTAACAATTCTCGTGGCACATAGATTCCTCGCATCCTGTCGTTTATACTTTAACAACAGTATGCTTTTACAACCCATTATTGCCTAATCTATTAAATTCTGTCAAAATTGATTTTATTGTTTACACAAATTATCAATATAGCAAAATTTAAAGAGTGCACACGATTTTAATTATTATGGGATCATCTGTCAGCTACAGTCGACAAATCATCCAAATTTCTTAAAAATCAGATACATAAAATAACATATGTATATAAAATATGTTTTGGAATTTTTTAATTAGGAGACATTAAAAATATTCTTCATGGTGGAGAACCCTTGTTTGATTATTTATTGTATAGATATTTATTTTTAACTTAAAAAGACCAAAGTATAATATGTTTTAATATAGTTTTCTATACAATTAATAAAAAAATATTTGTTCTAAGGTAAGATCAGAAGCAGAAACAAATTTATTAGTACTGGTAATGGAAGGAATTAAGCGTTACATTAGTAAATTAATTACAGGAAGGTAAGTATTACACTATGTCGAAGACCAATGCAAGACTCAGACCAAAGAGTTTCGCAAACCTATTTTACATGGAAAGTCAATTTTTGTAAATTCTTTATGATGACCACACCTTCTGACACTTGAAGCTCTGACAACACTATTTTTATTAATTTATTCCAATAGAGCAGTAAGTGAAAACAAGGGAGCTAATTAATCAAAAATAGAGACGACATTGAAGTAGCAGCAATGTTCTTTTTAATGAATCAACCCTTTAAATTATCATCCTCCTTGTAATATTGTTACTTCACATTAACACTGTTTTAACTGTAATTAATTTTCTTATTTTTTTTTTTTTTTTTTATTTAAGGGTTTTTTTTATGAAAATTTTTACATTTGTTAAATATTTCCTGCTAAAGGTAAAATTCATTGAGTGCATTTTTTAAAAAAGGAGATAGTAGATTTTCATATAGTCAATTTAAATTAATGGTAAAAGTCCAAGTGATTGGAAGGACTCCTGCCAACACAAAAAGAAAACCCATTACATTCATTTCGTTAGATAATAGTTTAAGCAAATAAAACTCACTATGTGTAAACTTTGATATTAGTTAGTGAACTTTACTTTTAAGCAGACGCCAACATAACTGAAGTGAGCACCAATACATTAAACAGATTAAATCTGTACTATTTGAGTAACATTAAACAAATTAAAACGGTACTATTTGAGAATAACTCGAGAGAAATTTGGTTTACTTAATATGTTTTATTTTTAAGTTTTTGGTAGTTTTCATACTACGGAAAGTTAAATTTTAATTTAAATCAAATTATAATTATTATTAACTACGGGAAACAGACAGTGAAAAATACACTCCTGTGCCGGGATCCCGGCACAGGAGTGTATTTTTCACTGTCTGTTTCCCGTAGTTAATAATAATTATAATTTGATTTAAATTAATATGTTTTATTAATGTTCAAGCTATTTGTAGTGACATTGACACATTATTAAAAAGAGTTTTCTTACCCTCTTTTACAATTTATTTTAAAACTACTATTTATGGAGTCAATGTTTTTACAAAAACCTTAATAAACCTAAGCATTTATTTGTTGCTCTGCTTTAAACCTGTAAATGAATAACTTTGATTGCTCTTACAAAATATGGGGTTCGCATTTTTATAACCAAAACTGCTGGAACTATGTGTGAGAACATTGTTTATCTATAAATTATCAACAGTTAACAAATATAAAATTTTCCTAGATCAATAAAAGTAACAAGATCAGAATGTAAGAAGAAAATGTTTTAACAAACTTTGGACACATGAACTTATAAAAAATGTATTACAAAAATTTGTACCTCACAATAAATGAAGTTAAATAAAAGCGTGTAAAAATAAATGAGAAATTTTACTTATCCAAATGGAGTTTGGTAGAAGAACCAAAGAAAACTTGGTAGAACATCTCTTAATAGAATAAAATAAGTATTTAACTAATATTGTAACCTGAATATTTTAGAGAATAGATATAAATGCATGGAATGAACTCAGCTAAGCAATGGATGCAGAGAAAAGTACATGTGCAGTTATAATTCCATAAATTCTTTTGCTGATCCCCTGATTTTTTTTTTATCTCCTGGTCACACCAATTTAGATTCTTAGGACAGGAGCTAAGCCCCTTTACACATCCTCTCACTAATAATCATGACTGGCCTCAGGGAATTAATCTGACCAGATTATATCAGTGTTTAGACCTTGATCACAAACATGTTTTAAGTACGCTAATCCTAATACACCAATCCCAAAAAAATGTTACTATTCAGATGTTCACTAGAAGGAATTGTGATAACATACAAGTTATATGTGTAGTATAGTTGGATCCACTTAAGGGTTAAGGCAAAAAAAAAATCAAAAATTCATGCTTATGGCGACGTTTCGACCTATCCGGTCATTATCGAGCCTGAAAATGATTAGTTTATTTAGCATATACTTAAAAAGAAACATTGCACTAAAACATATATCACACTTACATAGAAAATACATCACTGAATCTCGAGTGGAACAAGACGGGGTTCGATTCCTCGCCGTGACACTCTGATTTATATGGCTCACTATTGATCACATCATACTCGCTTTGGCGGTACTATGTACAGAGGTATGATGTGTGAAGTGGCTGGAACTCTCTACTGCGGGGTGTAAAAAGGGCCTAAGTGATGGCCTAATTGCAAGGTTCGAACAAGTGGTTCGTCCTACCCGTCCTAGTAGAAAGTACTAGACTACTACTACTACATAGAAAATAAAAACCGTTAAGGGGTCTGAATAATTTGTATAAAATCAAAACAAAAGTACCTTTAAAAACATGGAGCTGAGTACTCATAGAGTTCAGTCAAAAAGTTAAAAAATATATATTTGGAAACTGATTGTTTCCTAGTCTAATGAACATATAATCCGTGGAATACATCTCTCAATTGGATCATTTTTTAAAAATAAAAATAAAAACATCATCCCCTCCATTCTAAAACAAAATTTAAAAACAGGAACTATACCAAGTGGCATTTTACATCTTTCATTTCTTATAATTGTGTGTAGTTGACTGATGTAAAAATTTACCTTATTTATAATATTCTGGTGTTTGGTGTTATCACATTAATGCAAGAGGTAACTATTAGCTATTTCATATAAGATTATCACAGATTTTACTATTCTTTAAAAACATAAATTAACAAATAACAAAAAAACTATACACACAGATTTAACACTTAACATAACATTATTTTTAAAAAAACAAAAAGTATGGAGTGGTTGATAACAGTATTCCCTTATCTCTTATCAATATCAGATTTTTTATCAATATTATATTTATGGTATCTAAATCAGATACCATAAATAGTCAGGATTCAGAACACCCTAATACGAGACCATCTAAAATTACAAGATACACCAGCTTACCTTATATTAAAGGATTGTCGGACCAGTTACCTAAACTTATGCACAAAATGGATTGCCCAGATATTAGATTTGGGTGCAAGCCATTGAACAAAATCAACAAGGTCTACCATAATAACAAAAAAATAAGTGAGTAAGTGAAGTAAACAAAAAAATAAGTGAGTTACGTTTTTGCTTTATTTGCGACATGGTATTATAAGAAGAATATCTCCTTAATCTAGTGATGTGATTGATATTGTAAATTACTTTTGTTTTGGCATGTTTAGATTAAATTAGAGTTCCAATTTGGCGACGGGGCACGTCTGCCACCTGTACGTGGGACACGTTTTCCATATGGAAAACGTGAAGACTGTGTATGCATTTATTGCTTTGAACTTTTTACCAAATCTAAGGATAAAGAAAAATGGGTGAGGTGCACAAAATGCAAGAAATGGGCGCACGAAGATTGCACTGATGGCAAAGTTTTATTTTTTGTGTGTATTCATTGTGATTCAGACAATGAAGACTATTTCTAATCCTTTTTATCACCTTGTATCATCCTTTATATCAGAATTTATTCAATTAGCGAGTAAGATTTTTTTTTTATATTACTTTTAATAAACCACTAATCCTTTATTTTCAGATATAAAATTTATTTATTTCCTTTCTTTCACAATTTTTGGCAGTTGGAAAACTTGCCCCTATTTAGTTTAATGGTACTGGAAAACATGCCCCGTACTTGGGGCACGTTTTCCTCTGTGTTATAACTGAATTTTATAAGAAACCGTTTATTACGTAATGATTAAAAGTTGCACGAGGTTGTAGAGCAGGTTTCAACGATAATTTTGATATAAAACTCATTTTTTAAATTATAACTGGAAAAAACAGAAAAATCAAGGAAAGAAAATGTGGAAAACGTTCCCCGGTCTCCCATAGTTCAGGAGATAGCGTGCAAAAGAGGGTTTGACTAACTTCAAATTAATCTTTTGGTGCCTGTAAAAAATATGTGGTCAGCTAAGTTTGTATGCGGAACAAAGCTCGTCAGCTTGGCAAGAGACATTTGAAAAAAAAAAAAAAAAAAAAAAAACGATAGAAAGCGGCCATGCCCGGGCCATTTTGGTAAACAATGTGATTTTTATGATCCTGAGTTCAAAATTAGTTAGTAGCCCAAAAATAAAGTTGATGTTAGCTTGTCACTTGATAGGTGACCACTCTTATTTGGATTAATAATTGAATAACTAACCTATCAATAAGAAATACTCCTTAGAACATACTGTGTCAAAGGCGCTGAGCAGCAAGTCATATCAATGTATTGCCCATATCTGTGCCCCCCCCCCCCCCTAAGACCGCGGCCCTAGGCCTTGGTCTAGTGGTAAATCTGGCACTGGGGATTATACACATGAGAATATCAGGGCTTAGAGTCAGACAACGTTATCTACATTTTTTTTTTTTTTTTTTTTTTTTTGCGATTTTGAGTTATATACACCATTAGAATGTTTGTATTTCAACACGTAAGCAGACTGAGGCATATTATCTCTATCTATGATGGATATAATATTATATCCATAATAGGTAGAGATAATATGCTTCAGTCTGCTTATGTATTGAAACATAAGCATTCTAAAGTTCAAAATCGCAAAAACACGTAGAATATGAAGAATAATAAATTACACTTAAAACGCAAATTTTCTGTTTCTATAATATCTCATTTCAGAGAGTAAAGACCAAGAAAAAATTGAATATACAGGGTCTGGCAGGGAGGTGTTACGTTTTTCAAAACACTCTAACACTGTTGATTTTGAACTAATTTCAATTTCAATTTTTTCTCCAAAGATTACATATACAATGTTATTTAAGATTAGTAAAAACAAAAATAATTCAGGGTGAATTCATTTTTTATCCAAATAATGACAGTTTTTGTCCATATATTGTTTAAGGCAGGCAGACAAATTATTTATACACCTTTCAAGCATAGCACATGGTAGACCGAGGGGGTCACTCCACATCCCCAAGCAATGAAATGAGGAACCTTGGGGAATGTTTCCCTAAAAAAGATGGATTCTCTTTGAGTAGGCAAATAGCCTCATCCTGTCAAGACCAAATCTGTTCTCGAGGGCAATCCAATGACTGCTCAATTCAGGCACCAAAAATTCTTGCAACATTGTAAGTAAACACTGTCAGTTCAGTCACAGTACATATGTTTTCTCGGAAAAGAAAGGTCCAATTATATCGGGCTATACCAAACCATACTGCGACTCTCTTACTTAGTAGGGCCCTTAGGTGGACTATCTAACCAAGCTCAATCTGAAGTCATAACTCAAAAAAGTCGAGCACTACCATGCAAGCCAAAGGTGTAGAGAACGGTGTTCACTTGGATAACGTCATTTTTTGAGCTTTTCTTAAAAGACATTGAATTGTAATCTTGGGAAAAAATCAAAATCATCAGTGCTTTGAAAAATTATCACTTCCCTGCTGGACTCAGTAGTTTCTACACTGTTTATAACAAGATAATTATGATTTATGATCTTGCCAATTATTTTTCATATATTTGGAAATATTTCCCTAATCTAAATATTGTGGCAATGAGTATTAAATTCTACATACCAATATTGTAATAATATAAATAATTAAGTAAAAGTAAGTTCCTTTTAACATATAAAATAAAACTCCAAAAACTAATTATAAAAGTCATACAAAATAATAAAGAACAAATTGGCTTATTTTTGTTAAATTATGTATTAATATTAGGCAGTCAATAGAACACAGTCTCTAGAGCAAATATTATGTAATGAATAGTAAACAAAAACCACTTGGACAAACAATCACGATTTACGGTATAAATGATACTATAAACTCTTAATTATACTTACAAGAATTCCTCGGGGAAGAAACTTCCACAGATAGATCTACAGCCGTTGGCAGTAGCTCAAGATTTAATAAAACTAAAAATACACAGAAAAATACAAATCTACTAAAAGGCACCGAACGATAAGGTAAATGAGCGAAGTGATATGAAAAATGAGTCACATGTGTCAAAACAAAGAAAGGATTATACTGATTAAAGCTCAGGAACAGTTATTCCAACATAATCTTATCTTTAACATAACAGATTTTAAAGAGTACTTTGTTTCTTAACCTAGGGGTTTAAACCGAAATTCCTAAATTGAGTGAGCCAGAAGCCTCGATTTTTAAATCCAGAGACAATGACCAGGTAGATGGTAAAGGCAGATTTAAACAACTTTAATTGAAGGCCCGGTCAAACGGGAAGCAGATTCTGTGGTCTAATGCATTTTCCTGGTCAAACAGAAGGCGGCCTACCGCGACGGACTAATCTAGTTCGCAACGGGCAGATGAGCATTTTCCACAGAATTTGGGGTGAACTGAAAATAATTTGACTGACGAATCACCAGATATATTAATTAATCTTATGCAGGAGCAGAGCCGGAAATAAACGTGTGCATGGGGTCAACCGCGCACACGGGCCTCGGGGTAAGGGGGGCCTCACCTAACATGACTGGTTCATGTCAGTTGGGACACCCTGCTTAAGCATATCATATTGGAGAAAAAATTGTTGTTGTTATTTATCATAAGATAATGTTTTTGTTGCAATTTCATACAAATTTTATGTTTATGTGTCCTAAAAAATTAGAGGACAAACATATTTTGTCACCTTGGGGGGGGGGGGGGGGGGGGGGTTCATTTGGTTGTTCGTAAAGTCTCACATTCGTAAAAGGGTAGTTATCGTTGTAATTACGAACATAAATTATTAATCGGCAGAGGAACTGGCGATAAAAAAGTGCAATGAACGTAAAAACTTGAAAAAAAATCCTAGAGCCAGTTTAAGATAAAATTGCTATTCTTATTTTTTTTTACGGCCCAGCAGACCGCACTGTTGTAATATTTTGTTATATTTTTAGAATTTTAATCTAAGTACTCAATTCATTTCTTATCCCACTCAAAAAAAAATAATAATAATAAAAATAATAATAATAAATCGCTTAGGTACACGAATTATCTGACATGTTGGATTTGAACGGCTGATAATAATAACTGTAAGGGTTTCTTCTATTTGGTTTATCAACGAAACCCTAAAAGCTGTTTCGTACATAATATTTTTTTAACTTATTAAAATAAAGGTTTTTATCCATTTTTTAAAAAATATTTTTGACGAACAAATATACTTATACAATATACCCAAACAAATATACCCATGGCTTTTCCTTTATATTAAAAAAAAAATTAAAAATAAAACGCGTAAACGCGCAATACATGGCTAAATGTTTCATCTTCAAAGAACAGACTTCGTAACACCATTTCTCTTTCTTGGTACTTACCCTAAAATGTCTATTAGAGAGGGGGCAGCCTGATTTCCTTGAGTAACAAGTTTCCCTTTAAACTAGGCATCGCGTGGCTCTATCATTGAAGCGAGCGTATAGTAATAAATATGTATTGAATATTGAAAAAAAAGATTATTGTGAATCATGATGAGTTGATAGATAATGGGTCTGGTAGTAGTGCAGCGGCTAGTAGTAAGGGAACCACCCCGCATTCTTACTATTCCACTAACCACACATCTCTATTTCAATATTTATAATTTGTATCTCTTTGCTACAAACAAACTACTGCATGTATCAAATTGAAATTTTGCATGCCTGTTTCAATTGTGCATCAGATGGTGTCTATGAAGTTTTATTAAAATCGTTACGTTAGAACGTAAGATATCGGTAAAAAGGTTGTTTTCTCTATTTTAAACGTTTAGGCCCGCTTTAATAGTTTTAGCGATCTTTATTAATTCATAGCGGTGTCGCTGTTGGTTTTACTAAAAAATGTTATTTGAAAAAAATGTTCGTCTCATCGAATAGATGATGATAGAATCTTTTCCCGTCCTGAAATTCCAATTTAATTTTTGAACCTCTCGTTTACGCGAGCGTTGCGCGCGAACTCTTGGACGGATCACGCTGTCCAAAGAACTTAGCCTGAGTATTAGTAAGAGGATCATGTATACCAAATTTCAACTAAATCGGTCAACTTTTACTCAAGTTATCGTCACACGCGTGAACGTTACTGACAGACAGACAGACAGACAGACAGACAGACAGACAGACAGACAGACAGACAGACACGGAGCATATTTCGTTGAATGTAGGAAGCTCGCTACGCTCGCTTCAATTAAAAGGACACTCTGAAACTGATAAAATAAAATGCCCTCTCTCTAACAAACGTTTTAGAGCCGAAATAAAGATAAAAATGGAGTCACGTTGTCGTTGTCTGTTCCAGAAGACTAGTAAAATTTGCCATGTAATGCTTCTTCATATTTGTGTGTATTTTGAAAAATATTTAGGAATAGCTATGGGTTGGCCCGTAAAATAGATAAAAAAGGCTGTAATTTCTCGGGTTTTAAAAAAATCGTAAAAATCGGACTACCTCCTATGCCTAGCTTTATTCCGGATGCATATTGAACACTTTTTCCGGTGTCTTTAAGAGAGGGGGCAGAATAATTTCCTAGTGTAACAAGCTTTCCCTTAAACTTAAAGGGATCTCTGAATCTGTCTTGGAGTCAGTTCTTTAAGCACATCCTTCTGAGAAATTTGTAGCAAATTCTTTGATATATTATATACTAGAAAGTCCTATAATTGGACCATAATTGAAAGTGGCAGAACTCACTCTTTTTATATGGATAAGAGAGCTGATCACAAATCAAGTTGTACTTTTAGGTTCCAGGGAACGCTTGTTAAGCTGATAAAATAGAATGCAAAACACACGTTTTAAAGCCGAAAAAAAAAAAAAAAAAAAAAAAAAAAAAAATGTAATTACAAAGTTTGATTTTTAAGGATAGTAAAATTAGCCATCATATTTAGCCTTTTCATATTTAATCTATATTAAAAAAATAAGAAATAGGCATCAGGGCCACTGAGAGGATTTCCGGGCCCCTGGGCATGTTAGCATCTGTGCCCCTTTGAACAAATAATGGCGGGTGGCCCTCCCCCAGAGAATTTTTTAAAATTTAAGTGCAAAAAGATGAGTTTTAAGGGTTTCTGAGGGCAAGTTTGTCCTTACAGGAAAATATGATTGGTGGGGACGAATTTTGAAGTTTAACTAAGATGGGCTAAAAAAAAAAAAAAAAATTGAATTGTCTTGTACTACTGTAATGAATTCCTACGCCACTGCTTGTAGCTGGTAAGTTTCATTAAAAAACCTTCTACGCTTTGTATAATACATAATATAAAAAAAATAATATAAAACAATACAAATTGTTTGCTAAAATAGTGAGAGTGAGAGTAAGAGTAAGCAAATCAAAATAGTTAAGTATAATACATTTTATTTTAAAAAATTGAATTACAAGTAAAAATTTAAAAGTTATTAATATCAGTTTGTAATATGATTTGTCTGTCAGTTTCCCTCCTGAAAATTAATATTGACCTTATTGAATAAGATGAAAACATCACAAAAATCTAAGTAACAAATTAAACACAAAAATTCAAACTTCCATACTCATGACACATTAGGAATAATTTTAAGTTCATTACAATCAGTGGCGTAGCTAGGGCATTGGGGGCCCCTCACCAAAAAAATTGATGATAAAAAACAAAAACATTTGCGTTCAGAACTGAATGGGGCCCCATCGATATTGGTACAAAGATAGTAGTCTCATGTTTTTTTGGATTTGGGGGCCCCCTGGCACCGGGGGCCCGCCTGCAATTCGGGCACATAGTCACGACAATGATTACAATATTCTTCTTGCATTTTTGGTTGCAAAAAACCAGGGCCCCCTGGAGACCCGGGCCCCTGGGCATTTGCCCCCTTCCCCCCCCCCCCCCCCCCACATCGGCGGCCCTGGTGGCAATTATTAACTTAAAACAGTTAATAGATATCTTTACAAACTTACATTATTTATAGTTGTGTAAAGTGATCCGACTGTTCAATGTCATCTTAATATTGATTGGGAGGTAAAGGAGAATATAAATTAGAAGTTAAAAAAATAAATCTATTAAACGACTGCAACTATCCATTACGGAGGAAAATTAAGAAACAAATTCGGAATTTTTTTCCATCACTTTATTATTTATTTTGTACAAATATTTTTATCAACATAACTTGAAACCAATATAATAACTATAAATTTCTTTTTATTTAAACTACTCGCTAAAGGTAGCATTTTTTCAAAATATATATATATGTATTTAGAAGAGTATTTTTTTCAAATATAGTTAACCATAATACGTTTATCATTATGTATATCGTGATGAACATTTATCTAAAACGTAAATATACACCGATATATAATATATGTATGCATGTAAATATTATATTATAAACATTTATTTTTATTTTCTTGATTACAGTAGATTCTGTTTCATCAAGTAAGTCGATTAATAATTATAAACAGATAACAATTAAGTATCTCTAAGTACAGTACAGTGTACGAAAATACTTTTACAAAAATTTACTTAAACACTAAATAATATTAACATCTAAACATATTATAATTTGAAGCAGAAGAGATCAAGGTAAAAATATTAATTATATTCTTTTCTCTCTTTATATTTACAGATTTATTTTATTTTGTACAATTTAAATTATTAGGGACATGGAGGAAGGAAATTGATATAAATAAATAAAGGACGGATAGGAATTTTTATAAACAAATCATTATGAATTCAATTTTTAATTTACACATTATACATATAATTATATTGTTTAATATATCATGGAAAACATCGGAATTAAATTATTAAATAAAAGCTTTATTTCTATATTGCTGGCAAAGCAGGCTAGAGGATGAACACTAACTTAGCATGAAATAAAAACCTAACTACATATTATCACGTATCAATTGGACGAGGAACTTTCGAAAATTCCATATTATGTATCTTCCTACTGTTGTAAAATACATTAAAAGCTATTTATGGGCATTTAATTTTGTGGAGAGGCAAAATTGCTGATGGTCAATTATAGTTTACCAATTTTTATTACTCAGTAGTCTGTATTAATCTGGCTACAGGGGTAAACTATAAACTAATTTTTTTTGAGTTTTAGGAAAACAAGTTCCTCAATGAGTGTTGAAATAACTAATATATGTCAATGGCAATTTATCGGTTGGATACTAAAAATCTGTTTGGATACTAAAAGTAGCGTATTTTCAAATAACATTAGATCTTGCTTTAACTATTTTATTTTTTTAACAAAAAAGTAAACTTTATATAACAAGAATATATAATAGAAAATTTAATATACTAAAGCAAGTACAAGGTTATTTCAGATGGCGCTGAAAAAAATTTGGTATCCCTTAATTTTTAAGTTTAAATTTGTAATATAATTTAGTCTGATTTTAATTATCACTTGTAGAGAAAAGCTGGTAGTTTCTTTTCTTTTGTTAGAGTAATTTTATTTAAAGGCAAGAATCAATTTTAAAAAAAAGTAGAGCGAAAATTCAAAAAGAATAACATAACACAAGCCATAACACAACACAACTAGTAGTTACAATGATACATATTTGAAGATGAAGTAGTTGATATGAAAGTTAGATATGTTCGGAGGTTCGGGTATAACTTCGCATTATAAAAAAATTATTATTATCAGATTTCGAGGGGTTATAGTTATCTAAAGTTAAAACGAAAAAAAAATATATGGAAATAAGATTTTAAGAAAACATAATCGACAAAAATATATTCGTAGAAACCAATAAATTGGCATTATAATACGTACAGGCAAAGTACTTCCTCTAGCAAATTGTAGAAGAAATTTATACGTAAACATAGATTTATACTATTATATCTTTCAAGTATTACAAAGAATTTGTAGAGTATTTATAGAATAAATAAATGGTTTTCATCATGGTCTCTATTAAGCATATTATGTCTAATATTGATTTAAAAAATGTTTAGTAGGGACTTCTCAAAACCCGGTAACCACAGGTAAGCAATAATAATGAATAATTATTATAATCAAATGCTTGGCTGCTTAATTCAATAGTGTGAAATCAAACGAAATTGATTGGTTTTTCTGAATTTAACGCCAAATTTAAGCCAGTACTTTAGGCTCCGCGTTTGCAAAGACTACAAACTCGTTTTTTTTTTGTTTTTTTTTTTTAAAAAACACTTTTTTTATAAATCGTGTAAATCCATCAAAATCTAATTATTATGCCATGTCAATACTTTCAATATATACTAAGTGTATGAAAAAATAAAAAGCAATTTATAAAATGCAACGGAAGAAGCATTCTGAATATAGAATAACAACAAAAGGCTAATATTTCTGTTATTCTAGTCAACAAAGGTCGATTACGTCTGTGATATTTGCACTTATTATTATTATTATTATTTATTTATTTATTTATATTCTACAGGATTATAAACAATTAACTATACTCATATTCCATTAACGTTTGCTAAATAAAAGAGGTAATAAGAGAAATGAAATTATCATAAGGGTAACGAGGCTAACAGGGATTGGATTGTCTGAAAAAAAATAACTAAAGGAAAAATACAAAAGTAATGGGGTGGTATAGGATAGTAGAAATAAAAATAAACCATAGTTATATTAGAAGGTATTGTGGGTGAAGTCGTAGGGATAGATTTGGATGGCGGATAAGATATTAGCGATTGAGTTGAAAAAGTAATAATGATAAATTATAAGAAAGTTAAGTACTTGTCAAGGTAATGTGTAATGTAATGATGGAGGAGCATTATTAGAATAGAACTAGAGTTGTGAGATAGTTTTAGGAGGACGAAGCATATTGGAGATAAAGTAGTGAGCTAAATTGTATAGCATGCCGCTATTTAGATTAAAGTTTGAGAGTATATAGACTTGATAAAGCGGTAGGTAGTACAGTTAGAGTTGTACAATAGTTATGAATGTAGATAGATTAGCTAAGTTGTAACATACGAGAGACGATTGATTTTAAGGACAAAAGTAATCGATTTTCAGTACATTAGTGGCGCTAAAGCATAATGATAAAGTTATGGAGTATTATCAGTTGGATTTATGTATGATCTTATTAAAATGGAGAATGAAGGATAGTTGAGACGGGGTGATAACAATAGATTTGTTTCGGAGGCAGGATATTAGATGAGGAGTAGATTAACTGTGTGCGAGATAAGGAAGTAAATATGAGTGGAATATAATACAAGTAGTATGATGTAGAAGGTTGTAATCGAGAGTGTAAATATGGGAAAATTATCATTAAATAAAAGCAGGATAAAGGAATGTATATAGAAGGAAATTTTTGGCAAGACATATGAAAATAAAATTGAAATGGAGTTAAGCAGTGGTAAGGTTAGATGGAAGTACAGTGACAAAGTGGTTTGATTGTACTAAAAGGAAGTAGGATGTAATTCATGGATAGGAGGAACTTGGAGTTGGATAGAATCTAGTAGTTACGGGTTTTTATTTTTGGGGAGCCTACATTTGTACTACAAATAGGGGTGAAGATGAGAAGTTGCGATGTTTGCAAAGTTATGAAACTGTTATGCAAACATTTTTTGTTTATTGTCAAACCACTATACTGATTGTAAATTCTAATTTGAGAAAACTTAAGACACGAGTCAATGCTAAAACCTTCTGAAATCTACAAAGATTACTGTTGCCTTTAGTTAATAAGTTAAATATTACGTTTCTAAACATTACATTTACTTTATAAATAAAACAGATAAGAGTCTTTAAAAAAAATTGATCCAAGTTTTAGTTTTCTTCATATGGAGCAACTATCAATAACCAGTTAAATAAACACTTATAATTATTATTAACTCAGGTGAATAAAGATTCTTACAATTTTTTTTAAAGCATTCTTCATAATTATCACTTGCTTTTTTTTCATGTTTGTAATATTCTAAAAATATCTAACCAACTAAATGAGTATAATTTATAATATACATAAATTAATTATAACATTAACGTATGCCACGTAATAAAAATAATAATACTGATGAAATGTTTGGAGAAAAAAAGAAGAGATAAAGGGCTAACTAAATATCTGCACGTTTCACCGATATATAGCCATTACATTTCAGAATTAAGATTCTAATTCGTGTTTATATAATAATTTTACAAATAAATAAATAAACTTAAAACTAAATCAACGAAACATATTTAATTACAAAAATACATGAATTATAACTGAATAGGTAAATTGAAATATTTAAAATATTTGAGACGTATATAAATAACAGTCTTACGTAAGCAAAAGCTTTTTAGGATGGTTGTGTGAATTTACTATTACTATTATATATTAATATAATTCAAATTACAATAAAGACGAGCAGAAATTACCGCAGACACATAATAAGAAGTAAAAAAGCACATACTATCTAGTTTTTTATCAACATGTTGCAATATATGTTTTTTGTTTTTTTTTACAAAATAGATCTATGGCCAGACACTGATATGACCTGTGTTGGGAAATGGGAATTAAAAATTAGGAGATGTATTGAGTTGTTAGTAAGTTGGTTAGTTTTTTTTCAAATACTGTTTGAATTAACAATTAACACAAGACATATATTATATTTATGGTAGTGGTGTTACATTGTTTTTCAATTCTTCCTTTTCCACTTTAAATTTTAACTTTTTTAAGCATTATGATAATGAGTAACATGTAGTCAAATAAACGTATTCGAAGCCTGCTAGTCTTGAAGAGCGATGTTTACATTTGCATATACACTACTCAGCCGTAAAAATCTATGGCTTTAAATAATGATCCCAAAGCTCCAAAAGTTGATAGAAATCAAAATTATACGAGAGGGCTCTAATAAAATGGGCGTTTGGCAAAATCTACCGCACCTGATATATTCCCTTAATCTAGAGCCCTCTTTAAAGCCTTTTACACGAAAAGGAGCAAAACATAGATAAATTCTTTGTTACGATTTTTTCTATTATCAAGACATAGACAAATAATTATAATTTGATAAAATATATGATGAAAAGTAAATACATACTAAAATATTAGAGATAAACGATCCTGTTTTATAATACTAAGAGATATGAATATCTTGGTTTTAAGGTGAAATCCACGTCTCGAAGGGTAATCTTGTGCAATATCTTGTTACTTTGCACTAACAGTATGTCTTGTTGTCACGATGTGGCACGTGTCACACTCCAGAAGATGCTTCGGACTTAAAACCCCTCCGTGACACGGAGTTTACCGTAAAAGCAAGTTTTTCATCACAAGACAACTTGCAGAAGCCATCACTAACGTGATAGTTATATCATGAAAGAGATGTTTACATTTGCAAATGACTCATACTATTCAGCCGTAAAAGTCTATGACCACATACAATTTACAGAAATATCACTTATCATCAGTTATAATTCATATCACAATACATTTATTATTTGTTTGATAAACCTACTGCAGACTATTCGAACCATACTAACTGGCCAGATATTCAGTAACATTGCAAAATAATATTAGTGGTAATTATAATTAGTAGTAATTGTAATAATAATGGAACGAAATCAAGAAATAAAGATATATTTATTCCGTTAAATGTACTAAAAATAAAATTCTAAGACAAAATTGGTTAAATCAATGGTTACACAATCCAGAATATACATTAACGAGTAATTTATAAGATAAATGAAATATCCGGTTGTCGCATAAACTTTCAACCAAAGCTTAATGCTTTATTTGTAGGTTGATGGATGATTAAGGTGTGGTAATGATATAAACAATCTCAGTTTTTATGAATTATTATCAGTTTATTATCCATAAATCGTGGAATAAGAAAGGTATTAATTGTTTTTTTTTAAAAAAAAACCAAAGCTTAATGTCAACCAACATTTTCCATAAAAATGCGAAATTAATCTGCAGCACTTGTATCTTTTATTTTTTAAGATACCAAATCTTTCAATAAAGTAATAGACTATATTAAAACCTATCATCAACAGTGTATTATTATTAAATAAATTAGTTTAACATAAATAAAACAATATACACTATATATACAATAATTAAATACATAGGAATTTTTAAACTGGTAATATAGACGTTAACAAGTACTCTAAAAAAAAAGAATAAATAAAAATAATGGAAACACATAAAATCAAGAAGGAAGTAAAAATTAGGATCATTTTTTAATGATTATAAAATAACAAATGCCTTACTTTTTTTGTTAGCGAACCACCAATAAACGTAGTCACTAAGTTTAGGACAATAGTTACCTTAGCCTTAAAATACTTAAGTGGTAAGTAAATTAAGCTGGAAACAAATGCAAAATACTCTACAAGCAATTTTAACCAGTTATATTTTTAAGTTCTTCTATTCATATTGCTTAATATTTTCAAGGATACCAGTTCATCATAAGCATGTTAAAATCGCTTAAATGCTTCAAACTCTGTATCATATTACACTGATGTTATAATGTTTATAATTGTAGATGTCATACATCTCATATTTCAAAAAGAAAAATCCACAACCAGACTCAAAATCAAATATGTCCAATTTTATTTTTTTTTATTTTATGTTCAACAAAAGACTACTTGACATTTTTATGTTAGAGTAAAAAAATAACAACATAAAAAAAATATATATTTTAAATTTGTCTGTGATTTCATTAAAAACATTTGCTGGAAAAAGCATACAATAATATTCAGATTTGTAGGTATGTTTTAAATTACCTTTAAACTGAAATAAAAGAGTTTCATGTCCTAGTTGCGGGATTATATTTTATGCCTTCAATATAATTATCTTTTACAATACTTCCTCTTACAAATGCAAGTTGAAAGCTACCATAACTTTAGAGAAATAAAAAAACAATACAATACGTTAAATTTGATAATAAATAAGGATATGTTTATGGTATAAAAGAGCTAAGATACATAACAAATTAATGTAACAATTGGAATAAAGAAATATTGGTAACGAGCCGAGATTATCTTTAGTGGAATCTATTTATTTCTTGTAGAAAAAAACTAAAGCAAAAAAGGATAAATATAACTACTTCTTCAGTTAGCGACCAATTTCTTTCTTTTATACCACCTGTCTTTAACATACGACTTTTAACACAGTAGTTTTGTTGACTGAATATGAAACAAAAATCGAAGTCCCCCAATGAAAAGTTCAATGTAACAATAGTCTTTGACGCTCTTAGATGCAATTCACTAGACATTTTTTTAAATTTATTTGTTGACGTATTCAGCTAATAAACATACACTATAAAGTTAAGAAAGGTCTTTTCATTATAAAACTATCATTCGTCCAATCTGAGATTAAGAATAAGCAAGTTATAAAGGTAGTTTTTTTTTTCTTTTTTTAAAAAAAATGTTTTTACAATAATAACTTGATTTTACATATATGTAGTACTTGACGGGGAAGTGCGATTAACAGACTGTATATCAAGTACTTACTTCCAAGCTTGTTATGTTTTATTAGTGATAACAATTGGTCTGTTATCACTTGTCCTTATTTGAGAGTAGATGTATGAGTAGCGGCTAGCCCAATGAAGATAGATATACCATGATGCAAGGAAACCTGCCAAACCATTGGCACAGCATGTTGCTATCAGCAAAACTGACAGCACATTCCAAACCTAAACATGTGAAATAAAATTAAATGATAAGCACAAATAAAAAATAAACATATTTCATTGAAACTGGTTTAATGAGCGATATATATTGAAAGAATAACGTGTGTTAATTGCTACATTTTAATCAGTTTTTACAATAAATATAGGTAATAACTAAACCTTGAACGATATCCTAGCTCTAACTAAATTAAAAAAATCACAGGGAAGTACTTGCGTCCAAGTACTTTTTAGGGGTTTGTAGATGATTAAGCATACCTGCGTTATTTAATTATTTTTTCTTCGATCTCAAGGGTCCCGGGTTCAATCTCCCGGGGGTTCACAATGTTTTTTATCGGTAATAACGACTAGATAAATTACATTTTATCAGGAAATTTTCATCGCCCCACCATAAGGTATAACCATGAATTATTTTGAAATTTTAGGACCATCCATTATATAGTGGCTGGGGAGGGGGAATTTTTTTTGACTTATTTAACCAATAAGGAAAGGATATAATATATTTGTAACCTACTATTCAGCAGCTTTCATTTGATACCCCAATCAAAAATTTAAAAATAAAAAGTTTTTGAGTTTACCACATTTTTGCGACTTGCGCATGCGCATATTTAATTTTTAACGTCTGTATATTTTTCATGTGGTTGGGTCAAAAAGTTGCACCAGTGTTTCAAATTTCAGCACTTAACTTAAACGGTTCCGGGCCCTATGAACCAAAGAGCGACGGACGGACGGACACATCACCCTCGGCAAAAGGGTTTTGGGAAGTATATCTACAAAACCCTAACAACTCTGAGATGACAAAATGGTAAAATAAAATTACACTAAAAAGTAAGATTTAGTTCAATTGAAACTATTTTACTAAAAAGGAAGGCTTAATATAACGTAACACGACCAGTTAAAGTTTGAAATAAAGGAGGTCTTAAAAATAGATAGGATGAGTTAGGATTAAGTTAAGTCCTAACCAGATTCTAGAAGGCGAGGTCTTTGATTGAGTTTATAAAGAAGGCTCTTCTTAAACTCGGTGGGATTAATTACCTGCCTTCATACGATTCCAAAAGTTTTCCTAACTCCGGCGGATTGGGCAAGAGCAAAAACTAAAAGGCCTAGGGAAGAGTTAAACCAGAGTACAAATATATAACACCAACGAGCCACATCCACAAATTAAGATATTCTCTGTTAAAAGAGAAAGAGAGAAATACTGAAGAAACGTTTTCTCGAAAACTTATGAAATTGATCTGAAGATAAAATGGAAACAGCACACCATATTTCTTTATTTGTTTAACCCATTATTAAAGCGCACTAAAATATATACATTTTTTTTTTTTCGATCCAAAAGTGTTTATTTTTAGTGTCTTTTAATTCTACTGTTTTGACGACTGATAAATACCTTACTTTGAAATCACATTAATATGTTTATCCAGCAATTTTACACATTTATCGCAGTAGAAAAATTAGGTGACTACAATCGCCCATGGTAATTATTCGGAAGTCATTATAAATGGTTAAATAAAAGGCAAGGCAAAAAGAATAGTCGTCTAAATTGTGAAAATACATTAAAAACATAAATCAAAACATTAAAACAAAAAAAAAAAAACTTAATGACTCGATTGCTTGTAAACTCTATCTTCAATTTATTCACTGAAAATTAAACCTTCTCTTAAAAGTAAAAATTAATCTGTGTACCATTAAGAGTATTTTATAATATCGGAGAGTAGGACGTTTTTCTTTTAATGCTTTTATTGTGTTGCACGATCTTTTATTACTTTTATACGAATTTCGGATCGTTTATTGTTAATAGTCCTACCGAAATAACTACAAAATTATAACGTTACAACCGATTCGTCATTTTTATGTCTTCATCCTAATTGAAAAAGCTTTATATAACACATTAGAAATAGTCTGTCAATTAGTGTGGCACATAGCTTCCTCGCATCCTATGTTTGGACGAATTTTCAGGTAAGATTTTGATTTGTTTTAATTCACACTTATTTTACTCAATATTAAACGTTCGTAGATGTTTAGGATATATAGGACCAACAATGGATTTATTATGACCTACCATCTCAATTTAATCTAAATCGGTAGTTTTTAAGATAGGTGGTTTACAAAAAAACTCGACGGACAGACACGAGACCCAAAATGTACCCTGATGGAACGGATTTCAATCAAGGTATTTTTCAAATCGGAGACACCAAAAAATTGCATTCTGCTTCGGTAAGGTCGGAAGCAAACATGAAAGGGTCAAACACTTCAAAAGGATGTGCTATCGCGCATCAATGATTGCTCTGGATATGTCCAGAGTAAAAATTTTACGCAGCCTTAAGGAAAATTTATCATACGGATTTCTGGGTCATTTAGGAAAAAAAACAAGTCCAATTTGTTAAAAAAATAGGGTTTTTACTCTAGCTCATGGTGTCCGTCTTACCTAATTATTAGGGGGGCAGGCCTGTCCTCAGCGGGAGGTGTCAATATTTATATATATATATATATATATATATATATATATATATATATATATATATATTTATTTATTTATTTATTTGGAAACAAAACATCTCAAATTTGATTTTTAACGCTATTATACATATTCAGAAGCCTTTTAACCCAGTACAAATATTTTAGAAATTTTTCTATTAGGAATTTATTTATTTTTCTTCTTTAAACAAATTAAATAAACAAATATATAATTATAATAAAAAGAAACATGGAGGACAAAAACTTAAAATCAAAACTATTTGAAAGCTCTTTAATTACAATAAATGTAATTGGAACAGAAACTGTAAAGTACAACAGTTCAACTTTTAATAACTAAATTAAACCCTGGCAGTTGATCGGGACTAAAACCCAAAAGAAAAAAAAAAAAAAAAAACTAAATTAAACATTTCTGAAAATCTTCTAGTACCTAATATACTTTAACTATTAGCAAAAAGTGAAAGTCTTTGGGTACCTTAAATAAAACATATGAAACTTCTGATAATGCAAATTGAAAGCTTCTTTTCTTTTGAGCAAACGTATGTGATATCCTCTACAAAATCAATATCCTTGACCTTTATTCTTAGTGTACTCATTATAAATTCTTAACAGTAGAAAAATCCTCGCCCACAGGTTAATTACAATTGATACGCTCATCGCTCATACGTGTAACTTATTTAACCTTTTATGTTTTTGCGCCACAAGCTGAAAAAAATAGTGGGGCTCGAGCCCCCCTTTGCCCGTATTGGTGGACGCCCATGCTCTACCTAGCAGCTCTAGGTAATAAATGTATTCCTATTCTCTTAATATGATTATATTACAGTTTGGGGAGGTTCCCTTACCTTTGACACCTCAAAAACAAACTATCGCTGATAACAGTGACATGATAGCTAGTGTAAGCGGGAAGTTTGCTAAAACAGTTTAACAGTGTTGCAAGGCTCCGCTCTGGCAAGTTGTAGGTTGTACATATTACAGAAAATAATTCCTCTAACCCTGGAAGTGTGCTAGGGTTTAATGTACATAACTGTCCAAGGTAAGGGAACCTTCCTTACATAGGGGTCAACATAGATAAAAACACGTATTACCTCAGGACAGTTGAGATCAGGATAAGTGAATATGTGAGGTGGATCAAGGGCGGTGTCCGTTTCACATACACATGGTGCGTTAAGTACGTGCTCAGGTTGACAGGACGCTGTGTACAGTCTGGCTAGGTGCAAGCCTGCTAGGCAGCTGGCTGAGAAACAAGCGACTGCTGCAGCTGTGCTGATCAATACGCTTACAACCTAAACATAGAAACAAATATTCCATATAATCTTGGAATCTAATAAAAAAATTCTTCTAATTAGTGTGGCACATAGCTTCGTCATGTCCTTATTTGGGTCTGTTTCGATTCCCACTAGGGTCACACAAATTTTAAAGCAATATTATTTTTGCAAAGAAGGTGTTGAAATTAATATGGGACCAACAATGGTCTAATTCTGAACTGCAATCCAAATTTCACAAAAATCGGGTGAGTAAGATATGGTGCAAAACTCAAAAACTGCTATCGGAGACTAAACATTAAATTAATTCTATAAAATATAGAGACCACTTTTTCTTGGTTCATTAATTTTTTGTAAGAAAGGATAAAAAAATGTTATTTGGAAAGAAAACTCGAAATTAATCGGACCCTTCCTTCTCTAGATAACAAACAGAAGTTAAAAGTTTTTGTCAAAAGGGGGAATTATAAACTTTACTTCCCTTTACTCATTTTTATTCCCCCTTGGTGTATTATTAAATAAAAGTACAGAATTGCATCGTATTTAAGACGCACTTTTTGAGTTTTTTTGAGCGTTCCAAAATGGGGTGCATCTTAAATTGGAGGGCCCTTAAATTTGAAGGTGTCTTAAATTGATTTATTTGTTAATATCACTTAAACCGCTTTGAGGGCATAGAATAAAAACGTTAGTTATCTCCCCCAGAGAATCAATTAAGATGACAAACTATCTTCTGAATAAATTTAGGTAATTTAAATTACCTTCATAGAAAGTAGAAAGCCGACAAAGTTCAAAAGACCATAAAGTCTTCCTCTATATAATCTTTATATTGTTTTCTAAAAACACAGCGCGTGACTGCTGGAGGTTAAGTTAAATAAAACGTTTAAGTTAACCGACATCTAGTTTTAGCATTCGTGAAAAGCTCGAGATCCTTTATTTCACTGCTTCCAATTATTCAATTATAAGAATCCCAACATTTCATTTCCGTTTGAATTTAATAGTTCGTCAGTTCTAATGCTAATTCGATCATGAAAATGTGACTCTTTTTCAAGCACTTCCTTTTCTACTGGCTGAGTAAATTAATTTGATATATGTGACTAAATTCACCTATGATTATTGTCGCTGGAGCGAAGTAATTTATTTATTTATTTTATTTGTTAACTTGTTTTACTTTGCTTTGTCATCTTTTGATTTTAATTTTCACTTCAAATAAGAAAACAATATTCTTTTTATGTACATATATTGTAATTATAAGAGTAAAGATTTCAATTGTCAATGTGTGTTCAGTAAAAGGTTATTTAACTCTGCGCTGTTAGCAAGGACAGCGACAATTATGTTAATGATGAAAATCAAACTTGTAATTATATTAAAATCAAAGAAGGAAGAACTTCTTAAATTCAATATATATTTTTTTTTTTTTTTACCAAATAGATTCTCAAAATTAGGGTACATCTTATATGCGATGCAATACGTTATTTTATAAAAATTGCATACGCCAAAAAAATTAATGTGAGTTCTTACTTGTATTATTCAATGAACTATTCATTTTCGGGATTCAGGTTTAAAAACATAAGGGCACAATTTCCAAATTATTTGTTACAATCTACATTAAGGTTTGACATCGTAGTTTTGGAACCAGTCAAAGAATTCCGAACTATCTTTTACAAAATGTAATAAACCAAAGCAATTATTATAGAAAATATTTTATATAAAAAAAATACAACATAAAATTGACATTTCTAACATAAACTAGTTTCTAATTTAATCTAGACTAGCAGTGGGGTCGTGGCGGGCCCCACGGCTAAACCTTGGGGGCTCCTTTTTATTCATTTGTATTCGTTATTGCAGGAGTTCTACTTTAAAAGTGCCGTAGATACATACTAATAAGTAGAGTTCGGATTTTGCATATCATTTATTTTATTCCTCCAGGCGATTTTTTTTTCTTCCCAAATTTATATGTATGGAACCTATTAGGCCACTTTAAATTCAAATTTAAAATGCATATTTCGGATATTATTGCATATATTCGGAATTTTCGCATAAATATAGAAATCGGAATTTCAACAAAGATGCATATTTTTCAAGGATTAGAGTTCATTCACTGTAATTGCTAGTATCATCGAAAAACGTGAGACTCGTAGTTTAGAGCTTACAAAGGCTGTAGCCCTTCTCGAGAGACTAAAGAAAAAGAGTAAGGGTAGGCCCGGTCCAATAGGGGAAAGGTTCGGACAAAAAATGAACGCAGTTCTCCAACTTAATCCAGGCTGGACCACTGTAGAGAATGTCGCTCAAATCCTTGAAGGGGGAAGTGCGGAGATAATAATATATAAGATCTGATATCACTGCATCAAAATATGTTCCTGTAGTGTAGTGCGACGTTGGGAGAACATTTTCCCATTTAAAAATGGTTCTTTCCGATCCGACCGCACACGTAATTTAAAAATAGAAAATTTAGAAAAAATATGAGTAGTGCTAACAAACTCATGTTAATGTTTTGTGAATTTGTATACTATAAAAATATAACTTTTATTTAAATTATAGTCAATGTAATTCTATTTGTGGTGGTTATTCTTGTGCATTCTCCTATCTAACCTTCAAATGTCATGTTTTTGAGAATTTTTAAACCTTCGCGTTGGACTGTATATATTAGGAATAAGTGCATATATTTGGGATATGTGCATATTGACTTTTGAAATGCATATTGGTCCGAACTCTAAAGTATTAAGACCAAATTTATACTGCAGGCCGACTACTAAAATATCGGTCCGAGACAACATGGACTAACATTCTCATACACAAGTTCATAATTACTTAGCTCAGTATTTTCCATTTATTAGGTTTCGTAGGTACATTTAATTATTATTGGACATTTTATCAAAATTTCATCATTAAAATAACTTCCTCTCGGCGGGGAATCAAACTCGGCCTCTCTCCGCCCACGTTTCAGTTTCAGCTATTTTACATTTTAAAATTTTGTAATCGAAATCGTAGGAACCGTTAATTTTTTGGTCTCAAATTTTTTCAGTGTTTTTGGGGGGTAGCGCCTCGAATTCGGAGCTAAAATTCATTTTTCGATTTCCTCGGGTATGATTTTTCTGAACTTGTATGCCATATTTCGTCAAAATCGGCCCAGTAGTTTAGCCTCCAATGCCTCCATGCGTTTGCACAGGTAACAGACGACAGACAGACATTTGTAAAAAAAAAAAAAAACTTTTTTGGACTCAGGGGACCTCAAAACGTGTAAATCCATCAAAATCGAATTTTTGCACCATCACAATACTTTCTCTTTTTACGAGAAAGTAATAAACTCACTTAGAAGACTACTTTAGACTATTTTACCGCACAGATGTTTTTTTGTTGTTGTTTCAAAACTGTTGTTTCAAAACCAATTATAACTAAAAATAGGGTGGGTTTCTGAGTCATGGTTACGGCCTAAAAATTAGCCAATTGTTTCATTTATGATCTCAGTCTTAGACTAAAACTCAATCTTGACTTAAAATCTTACCCTGTAACTATAAACTATTGTTTATTTTGTGTTCTTAATGTTTTATGTTAGTGAAAAATAAAAGTTAAGAAACAGGTTTGGGGCTAGTATTATTTATTTTAATGTTATTTTCTTTAATATTTTAATAAAACTTTCTTTCATAGCTTTGAAATATCTACAAGTAGGCTAATAAAGAGAAAAATTAAAATTAGAATAATTACAAGATAAAAAGAACTTTTTATGTACTACGTTTTAAATTTTCTGTCATAAATCATAAATTTGAAACCCATCAAAATGAAGATTGTAAATCTGGGATATGTAAAAACAAAGATATTTTCCGAATTAACTTTCTATACAGCAATATTTGCTGAAAACTAATTAAATTCTGCTGAAAGATGGCTAAAAGTATTAAAATGATGCATTGTCATCGTGTTCTGAGCTATTCAAAAAGTTACAAATGTCTAGCTACTCGGTAAGTTAGTTAAAAATCGATTGCAAGATTTGTACTGGACAAACAAACAAACAAACAAGAAAGCAAGCTAATAAAAACGTAGTAAAAAAATGAAAAATTAACTAAGAAACTCTAAGATTTCTACTAAGACACTTACTCAAACTGAACAAAATGCATTCAAGTTTTTTTTTTAAAATTAGAAATTAGGTTTTCTTGTTTTGTTTTTTTTTTTAATTCCAAGAAATAATCGTTTTAATTTCGTGCAAGTTCGACCTCCTATACCAATACTCCCAACCTGATAGTCGTTCTTGAGTCATGGTTGAGCACTGCAAATTTTTGATTCTTGCCTACAGGATGAATGATCTTCCACCACATCCTCAACAGTTATTGGCAATGTGCAGAAAATACGCAACGCTATACTTATATATCTAACTAAAATTAAGTATAATCTACCTTCTTCAGTATACTCAAACTTTCTTTTTACTATTACTACGTTTTTATTAGCTTGCTTTCTTGTTTGTTTGTCCGGTACAAATCTGGCAATCGATTTCTAACTAACTTCCCGAATAGCTAGGCACTTGAAACTTTTAGAATAGCTCAGAACACGATGACAATGCATTATTTTAATACTTATAGCCATCTTTTAGCAGATATTAATTCGTTTTCAGCAAATTTTGCTGTATGGAAAGTTAGTTCGGAAAAAATCCGCAAGTTATTTTATTTTTTTTGACGTATCCCATATTTTTACGATCTTCATTATGAGGTAGGTAACATTAGGTAAACATTGAATGACAGCTAAAAAAAAAGTAAGTAAAACAAAGAAATAAATTAATTGACGTATGACAACCAGGTGTGTCTACACTTGTGTACTAGATAGATTCTCTACATCTGTACTTCTTTAATTGTACGTTGGATATGGGAGCGTATATGGAGGTCATCTTATAGAATTAAAACAAACTGTCTCTCCACGTGAAATAAATACTTTAATCGCAAAGCAGCTTTCAGCCTACAAAAGGCCATCCTCAGTGCCTAAGAACAAGCAAAAATATTTCGAACTAAGCAAAACATACATAATAATAAAACTTACAAACATAAACAGTAGGCCAACAAAAACAAGTAACTAACAAGGTCAAGCAAAAGATTAATCAGTAAAAATAAACAAAATAAGTTAACACGTTAAAAAGTTGAAGTTGAGTAAAACATGATCACATTCAACAAATTTAAAAAACAAAAAACAATCAAAAATGCAAAGGCTATACATTATAATAAGAATAACAAAAAATAAATAAAATAAAGCAAGTTAACCAAGCTAGCCTACCTAAAGCGGAAGAAAAAGGATTATATTAATAAAAACATTTAGTGAGAGGTGAGTCAATTCATGTCGGAGATCGACGCGAGACTGATTCGAACTGGAAAAGAAGCCACTGCCCTTATCAGTGAAGAAGACTCCCTTCTCTCATTAATGTTGTTATCACCGGCTCTACGTATACTCCGTAGGATCTCCAAGTTTTCCAAAGAATCCAGCTTACGTCCTTTTTTCGCGAAGTGGAGGAAGCCGATTTTGTGCTGAGCGCGTACATGATTATACTCGGTAATGTGCTGATTGAACGTGCTACTAGACCGCTGTAGGTGCTCCTTCGCACGCACCTTGAAGTTGCGGCCCGTTTGCCCGACGTATTCCACATCGCAGCCGCCACACGTTATGATGTATACGCCACTCCTATTTTCACTAGGAACCGGATCTTTCACGCTACTAAGTTGAGCTTTCAAGGAATTATTTGTGCTGAATCCTACTTTGTACTCATACTTAGATAATATTTTAGCCAGTTGGTCCGAAATAGAACCAAGATAAGGAATGGAGCACCATATCCCTTCTCTCGGTTGACTAGTAGCACGTTCAATCAGCACATTACCGAGTATAATCATGTACGCGCTCAGCACAAAATCGGCTTCCTCCACTTCGCGAAAAAAGGACGTAAGCTGGATTCTTTGGAAAACTTGGAGATCCTACGGAGTATACGTAGAGCCGGTGATAACAACATTAATGAGAGAAGGGAGTCTTCTTCACTGATAAGGGCAGTGGCTTCTTTTCCAGTTCGAATCAGTCTCGCGTCGATCTCCGACATGAATTGACTCACCTCTCACTAAATGTTTTTATTAATATAATCCTTTTTCTTCCGCTTTAGGTAGGCTAGCTTGGTTAACTTGCTTTATTTTATTTATTTTTTGTTATTCTTATTATAATGTATAGCCTTTGCATTTTTGATTGTTTTTTGTTTTTTAAATTTGTTGAATGTGATCATGTTTTACTCAACTTCAACTTTTTAACGTGTTAACTTATTTTGTTTATTTTTACTGATTAATCTTTTGCTTGACCTTGTTAGTTACTTGTTTTTGTTGGCCTACTGTTTATGTTTGTAAGTTTTATTATTATGTATGTTTTGCTTAGTTCGAAATATTTTTGCTTGTTCTTAGGCACTGAGGATGGCCTTTTGTAGGCTGAAAGCTGCTTTGCGATTAAAGTATTTATTTCACGTGGAGAGACAGTTTGTTTTAATTCTTTAATTGTACTTATTTTTCATCTCTTACCCTCCCCTACACGGGGCCATATCGATGGCCACGGCTTAGATTCGGTGTTGGTGAGATCCGTTGTTCAAAGATTTGTCCTTTTATAGGTTAAGATCAGCTCTCTAGATGGTTGTCATTTGTGTGAAGTAAATAAATTCGGAACTATTTATATTTCACTAACATTTTATATAACAATAAAAATTATATTATCAACATTACATATTCAAAAGAAAATTAAAAACGTAGTATATAAAAAGTTCTTTTTACCTTGTAATTATTACAATATTGATGTTTAGAAAACACAGGTGTTGGAGTATGCACCCCCTAATATATACCCACATTAATAAATTAATAACACTAATGCGGTATTAAATTAAAGAGGACCAATTTCATTTAGAAATCTTAGTCTGATTCTTAAATCCTATCCTTTGAAAAATCAAAAAGATAAATTATTCAAAAGGATTCAAGTAATCGGTCTCTCCACGTGGAATAATACTTTTTATAATAAAAGCAGCTTTCTGCCTATTGCCTTACTTTGGTCTTCGAAGACTCAGCATATTAATTTATTTAGGTATAACTTATAGTTCTTCTTCCTTAATCGGCCGCGATGATAGCCTAGAAAGGTCTTAAAGCTACTTTGATAAACAAACAACTTTTTTCTTACGTGAAGAGATTGGTTTTTGAAACGTATTTACGAAAAAACTTTTGGTAAAAACGATTTTTAAATGATAAGACAATGTCAAGTTTGTGTGAGATGTAAGAAGAAGTAGCATGCTTTTAAACTATCCTAGCCCAGAATGACTCTTCAGTAATAATACCCAATTATACTGGCTCATTATTGTTACGTCTTGAATCTAGCTCAACAAGATCTGAAAAGTCAGGGTCCTCATCCATAGTTTAATTCATCCTAAAAAAACATGGTAGTATTTGAATACTTAGTAGACGAAATGTACTGCGCAAGTTAAGTTTCTTATAATAATTATATTTAACTATAATACATACGAGCCGAGCCGTTAAGCCCGCGGTAACGGGCTTAATTTTATATTTATAAAATCAAGTAAAATTAAGTAAATTAATTTAGGTAAGTTATTATAACTATTTGAAGACCAACAAATCAAAACAAACATTTATTTTTATTAGAATAAATGTGGTTGCTTTAGCTTAAGGTGGGTTCACAGCTAGCGGATACTTATTTGCGGAGGGCTATATAGATAACAATATATTCTTTGGAGAACCGCCGAGACAGAGGACGGAGTCGTTGTTTCCCTCACCTCGAGTTTCCGTCGGTCAGGTTATAAACAAAGCCAATTATAACATCGTTTTTTCAACTTGAATTTAGTTCTCTTGCTTAAAAAAAAACGTATATAATAAGATTATAGATTAGGACTTTTATTATTATATAAATAAGAAATAGGTATATAATCAAAATAATGAAGGAACAGATATAATAAGCACAGATATAAAAAAAACACGGACATAATACACAGATGAAGATAAAACACTGATAAAAAAACGTATATTAAACACAGATGGAATACAGATTATTATAAAAATAATGTAGGAACAAATTCAGATACACAATATAATATAATAAACAATTGTAATATAAAAACATAAAGGAAATAAGAAGTGGACGAAGTGAAGGTTTCATACAGGTTTTTAAGCGGCACCGCAAAAAAGATGGTTTGGAACCAACTTTCTGCGGTGCCGCAAAAGAGTTGCCATAGATGAATCCCTCCGGGCCTCTGCAAATACGGATCCTCTAGCTATGAACCCACCTTTAGCCAATAACAAATCATTTCGAGGTGGGATGCCGTCATCGGGACATGATGATCAAGGACGGTGTATGCACTATCCTTGCATGATGATAGCAGAGCTCGATGTTTTTACTATGAAGGAATTTGGTAAGGTTTATGTAAAAGTTAAACTTCGAATCGAATTATTTTAGTATTTTATTATTTACTATCTTTCTATAACGACTGGTAAATATATAGAAATATTATTCGAGAAATAATAGATTTTCTTTTTTGTAAAGAAGATAGCAAAAAAGACAGATTAAATTTAGTTTATCGATCTAGCCCATACATACATGTATGTATATGTATAATCAATTTACTACTTAAATTCAATTTCCCTTAAGAATAAATATTTATAAAACAACCCCTAGTAGACAGAATTGCAATAATTTCTACTTATATGTTGCATTTCAATTTCACTTTGACATTTAGAGAAGATCTCGATAGCTTGATGCGACAAAGGTTAATAGAATGTAGAATGCAATTTAAGAAACTAGTCTTCTTACCTTAAAGAAAAAGACATAAGAAGCCATGGGCATCCCTGGATATTCTTTTCTACATGAGCACACCAGGATAAGACCAACAACTGATGAAAGTAACGCCTGCAACAGATAAAACATTTACATATTACGAAATAAACTAGAAATACAATTTTTGAGGATCAATCATGTGGTCTTTTTCTGTGACCTATTAACTCAGCATAAGTAATGTGTCGTCATTAAAGCTTAAAGATGAACAATCTTATGAAACTCGTAGACTTTTCTACTGAAATGCATATACATCAGGTTGGGTAAAAACAAAACCGCACTTTTTTTAACACTTATAGCTCAGCTTCTTAGTAGATAGAGATATGGGGTTTGCGGGGTCAGAAAACTACATTCTTCTACTTTAAATTTCATATCTATAACATTAAAAACTATTGAGTGAAAATTACGGTTTGAAATAGGGTCTTAAATAAAGTCGTTGTCCGGGTTGTAATCGTTGTCTGGTATTATAGTTTTGATAGAATAAATTACCATATGGTGGAGGGGAGGGGGGTTCTTTATAGGTAATGGAAGGAGTCCCTCAGTGTTATAACAAACATTGAAGATGTGTTAAGCACAAGCACAATGTTGCCTGAAATTGAAGATCAAATGCTAAATTAGACGTTTGAGCAAGATGGTGCCCCCGTCCCATCGCTCCTTGCAAACAATTCAATACTTGCCAGAGAATTGCCCGGACTTCAGGCAACATTGTGCTTAACACATCTTCAATGATTTTTATAGTTATAACACTGAGGGACTCCTCCCACTTACAAAGAACCCCCCATATGGTAATTTATTCTATCAAAACTATAATACCAGACAACAATTACAACCCGGACAACGACTTTATTTAAGACCCTATTTCAAACCGTCATTGCATGGCTTTCACTCAATAGTTTTTAAAGTTATAGATATGAAATTTAAAGTAGAAGAATGTAGTTTTCAGACCCCGCAAACCCCATATCTCTATCTACTACAGAAGCTGAGCTATGAGTGTTAAAAAAAGGGCGGTTTTGTTTTTACCCAACCTGTATATTATTGATGTGTAAATGTAGAAAGCTAGTTATTTCTAAAACAAAATTGTATTAAATTAAGATTTAATACAAAAATATGTCTCAGGTGACCACATATATCTAGTTTAATTCACAGATCGCCCCCCCCCCTTCTCGCTCGCTGTTAACTTAGCATCGCCATATCAGTGGGTAGCTCCTTATGTTGTAAATGTCATTAGTAAGGTATATATAGCTGATGGAGTACACACTAACCCCGTGTCACCCATTACATATAAAGTTCTATAAGCCCTATAGCTGGCCTAGACCCTCTGTCGCGCTGGTGACGACGAGGAATATTAAACACAACACACACTTGTATAATTAGTATTAATAGATGGACTGTATTTCTGGTTAAACATAAAGTTAATTTGGAAGGCGGATTAAGTAATAATAACATTCAGAGGTTAGGCAAATCAAATAGCGTGGCGTTGAGTGTCAGGTTGTGGTGCAGACTGACTGTTCTACCGTTCTCTGCGTAGACATCGGGTGACCTCGGAAGGAGGGAGGAGCTACGAGAACGCCCGAAGTGGCGCCTCTAGCGACAATCTTACTCTACATTTATGAAATCTAAACATGCCGCCTCCCGTTGATGGGCATGTACCATCAAATAATTACAATAGAAAAATCTTACTTCACATTACAAATAAAAAAAAAATAAATAAATAAAAAGGAAAATCAATTTAAATAGTTACATATTACCCATGAAATGAATGACAAAGAGTCAAAAAATAGTCTTGAAAACAAAAAAAATAAAAAAAAAAAAAAATAAAAATTGAATAATTAAAAAGAATTATCTAAAATTAAAAGAACATTATGTATAAAAGTTTAAGAAGGTGAAGAGGCTATCTGATCTTGATCAGGCGAAGGGTCGTCATCATAGTTAATTGGTAGAGGGCACAGCTTCATCAGTGTCCTCGATGTGGTTCTTCCATTTGGCAGTCTAATAGTGGCGACTCGAGTGATATCATCATTGCCTGGGTGAAGTTTCACTATTCTAGCAAGTGACCAGCGAAGTGGTGGCAAGTTGTCATCTTTTAATAGAACAAGGGTACCTGGTTTTACAGATGGACCTCTGACACGCCATTTACTTCTCTGTTGAAGAGAACCAAGGTACTCTCGAGACCACTTTTTCCAATATTGCTGTTGGATGTATTGCATAAGCTCCCATCGCTTAAGCAAGTTAGGATTGGCTTCAGAGAAGTTGATATCAGGTACGGCTGAGGCGGATCTACCTATTAGGAAGTGGGAAGGTGTAAGGATAGTATAGTTGGAAAGATCAGAGGATAAAGATGTTAAGGGACGGGAATTCAATTGACATTCGATCTGAGCCAAAACGGTTGCCAACTCTTTAAAGTTAAAATGAGTTAAACCCATGGTCTTACGAAGGTGGTACTTCATTAATTTTACCCCAGATTCCCAAAGACCTCCCATTGAGGGTGATTTACTCGGAATAAATCTAAAATTTATTTCATCTACACTCATTTTACTAACTACCTGATCTTGGAAATCACCTCTTTTGAGTAGGGAACCTAATTCCTTTAGGGAAGAGTTTGCTCCGACAAAGTTGCGACCGTTGTCACAATATAAAGTCAGAACTTTACCTCTACGAGCAACAAATCTACGGAGTGAAGCTATGAATGCATCTGCTGTAAGATCTGATACAGGTTCGAGGTGAATGGCCTTTGTAACCATACACACAAAAATACAAATGTAACATTTTACAATAGGACTTTTCTTTTGGGTAGATTGCTTAATGAAGATTGGGCCAGCAAAGTCCATTCCGGTTTTTAAAAATGGAAAAGTTGGAGTTACTCTATCTGCTGGTAAATTACCCATTAGATAAGAGAATGGCTTAGGTTTAAGTTTAAAACATAAAGTACAATTTCTAAAAATGGCTTTGCATACATTTTTTCCATTAATAATCCAGTATCTAAGGCGAACTCTGTACAATAGACTTTGAGGGCCAGCATGAAAACTGCAGATATGGTAATGTCTGACTATTAAGGTACTTAAATGGTGATTTGAATTTAATATAATAGGATGAGCTTGCTCAAAACTTAAAGTCGAATTCTGAAGACGACCACCTACACGTAGAATTCCAAAATGATCGATAAATGGATCTAGAGAGAGCAATCTACTAGATTTTGCAAGGGGCTGATCATTTTCCAGACACTTAATTTCTTCTAGAAACATCTCGTGTTGGCAACTTTTCACGATAATGGTTTGAGCCTTTTCAATTTCTGGTAAGGTTAAAGGGCCATATATACGGTTATCCTTTTGCAATCTACAATTATTTATGAATCTTAAAACTCGGGCAAGTGATCTATGTAGTAAAAGCCAAGACGAAGAATTTTCAACACTAATAGGTAATTTGGGGCCTTTTGTAGAAATTAAATTCAAAGAAATTTGCTTAGCTTCTGGAATTTCAAGGGACTTGGACTCAATAAATGGTTGGTAAGTATAACTTGGATTCTGGAGCCAGGAGGGTCCATGAAGCCAGTATGGGAGTTGCTCTATAAATTCAGACGGAAGGAGACCTCGAGTGATGAGGTCTGCTGGGTTTTCTTGTGTGGAAACATGAGACCAAACGCAATCGTGGGTAAGTTGTTGGATTTCAGAGACACGATTACAGACAAAAGTCTTCCACTTAGAAGACTCACCTGCTAACCAGTGAAAAACTATGGTAGAATCTGACCACAATCTCACACAGGAAATGTTAACATTGGCTAGGGACTCAGTAACTATAGAGTATAAGTTAGCCAGGAGATGAGCTCCACATAGCTCAAGTCTCGGGAGGGATTGTGACTGAACTGGTGCAACTCTGGATTTTGCAGCGAGTAGATGAACAGAACAACCTTCTGGTGATAAGGATTTTAAGTAGATGGCAGCCCCGTATGCCTTTTGGCTTGAGTCACAAAAGCCATGGATCTCATTGATGGCAGAGAAGTGTCTACCAACATATCTCGGCATTTCAAAAGCATTCAACAAAATCAAGTCTTTACTAAATTTAATCCAAGATTCTAAGTCTTCGGGAGGCAAACAGTCATCCCAGTTAATCTTGGACAGCCATAAACTTTGGATTAAAATCTTAGCATAACTAACTACCGGACAAAGAAGACCTAGTGGGTCATAGACCTTAGCTATGTCTGAAACAACGGATCGTTTTGTATGCATTTCATGATCGGAAAGGTTAACTTTATAATGAAAGGTGTCAGCTTTTGGATTCCAACTAACTCCTAACGTTTTAATATTGTCACTTGATGCTAAATCTAAAGCATATAGAGGATCAGGATTGACATCTGTCAAGGAAGAGAGAAACTCACTGTTATTTGAGCACCATTTTCTAATACGCATTCCTCCTCGATCGAGTAAAGTTGAAAGTTCATTATGTAACTTAGATAGCATATCAGGAAGGTCTTGACCAGTACAGAGATCATCTACATAAAAGTCATTGAGGATGCACTTAGAGGCTAAGGGAAAATGAGAAGATTCGTCAACAGCTAACCTTTTTAGAGTTTTAATAGCCAAGTATGGAGCCGGGGCGGTTCCATAAGTGACGGTTAATAAACGATAGATTTTTACCTTTTCTTTAGGATGGTTTCTCCAATAGATTAATTGAAATTTGGTATGTGGATCGTGAACTAATATTTGGCGATACATTTTTTCTATATCGGCAGTAACGGCAAATTGATGAGTGCGGAATCGGAGGATAATATTTATTGAATTTTGCTGCAAGGAGGGACCTACTTCTAACACTTCATTTAATGATAAACCAGAAGAAGTAGGTGCTGATCCGTTAAAGACAACTCTTATTTTGGAGGTAAGAGCATGTTCTCGCCGGACGGCATGGTGAGGGAAAAAGTAATTTGGTCCTTCATGTAGGGTGGAATAATCAGATTCAGGGACCTCTACCATGTGTCCCAACGATACATATTCTGTTATAAATTCTTTGTACTGACGGTAAAATTCAGGATCTTTTTCAAACTTTTTCTCTAATGAGTAAAATTGCTTGAGAGCTAAGTTGGATGAATTCCCTAGGCAAGATGGATCCCTTTTAAAGGGAAGATGTACAATATATTTTCCAGAGGGGCCTCGACTTACAGTGGTACCATAATATTCGTCGACACTACGTTCTTGTGGAGACATAACCTTAATTTTAGGAACTTGTTCCAGCTCCCAAAACTTTGACAGCAGCTGATCTAATTGAGGTTCAAGACTGGAATTTGGACTACAAGTAGGAACGGATGTAGCAAGAAAATTTACTGACGGTGATTGTGGCGGATACTTTCCTGCAATTATCCAACCAAAAACTGTATTTTGAAAAATAGGAAGTGTATCAGTGAGTTTAAACTTTTCAGGAGACAATATTTCGAAAAATAGGGATGAACCAATTATAATATCTATTGCATGTGGGGTAAAAAAGTCTGGGTCTGCAAGAACAATGTTTGGAGGCAAATTCCAATCTGTATAAGGAACAGGAACTTGTGGCAAATTATCACTTATTTTGGACAAAACAAGCAACTCAACTTGGGCAGAAAAACTGGATATTCTTGATTGAATACGAGCTGTAACCTTATGGCGAACAGTCGAACTCGCTTGGTTTATTCCACATATAGGAGTATTCGCAGAAACTAAATTTAAACCTAATTTCTGAACAAGCGATTTTGTAATGAAATCGCTCTGAGCGCCACTGTCTAGCAACGCTGTAGCAGGGACAAGGTTTCCTGATAAGTCAGTTATGAGAATCTGAGCAGTGGCCAGTAAAACCTTACTCACAGTTTGCTGGGACGAAGCATTGAAAGATTTGTTTGAATCATTAGACTCTACATGAAGTAAACTGTGATGTTTGGCTGAACAAACCCTACAAACACCACCATTACTGCATTCAGATGCCTGGTGTTTTTGAGAAAAACAATTACGACATAATCTCTTTTCATTCACACGGGTCAATCTATCTTGGGCTGATAGATTTTTAAACGTCGGACATTGATATAGTTTGTGATATTCAGGACAAATATAACACTTATACTCCCTTTTTGTTTGAAAGGATGGACCAGTATTAGTTAAACTAGATTTAGGTTTATCTGTCAGTTGATTTAAGTTATGATTATCTTCTTTAACTGCAGAATAATTGTAATTAACATTTCTGCTACTATTAGCATACCCAGAACTATTATCAAATCTTTTATTGTCTTTAGGTTGAGTTTTAAAATGAAAATTATCATTCTTTTTGTAAGGAGAAGAATTAGGAAATTTAGAGTTATTCTGTTTGACATCAGTAGGCACAAAAGAAATATTAGAAGAAACTTCTAGGATACTTATCTGTTTCAATAAAAAGGATTCTAAATCATGAAGAGTTAGAATTTCATCTTTCGGACAAGAGGATACGAATTGTTCCCAACGTTTTAGAGTAGAAATATTTAATTTGGACGTTAACAAAGGAATTAAAATAAAGTCAGCTGTTTGAGTGCTTTCGCCAATAGCTTCTAGAGCCCTAACATTTTTAAAGAATTCGTTGGTCATAAATTTTAAATCAGAAAGATTTTCGTTTTTTAATCTTGGTAAATTAAACAAGGTCAAAACATGAGTTTGTGATATTAGACGATTATTATCGTACCTGGATAATAGAAGTTCCCATGCAACTTTATAATTTAAATCTGTAATGGATAAATTAGAGATTAAATCTAAAGCAGGGCCTTTTAAACTAGATCGTAAATAGTGTAACTTTTGTACATTAGATAAATTTAAATTATCATGTATTAAACTTTTAAAATTATCTTTGAAAGAAACCCAGTTATGAAGATCCGAGTTAAAAATGGGTAAATAGATTTGTGGTAAACGAACTGGATGTGTAGAGTTGGATAAGACGGTGTCAAGGTGGTGTTGGGTAGTAGTAGATAAGGGGGGTTGCGTAGAAGGGTTAAGGTTCTTATCGCCGCTACGGACCAAACTCTCTAGCTTCCCTACTGTTTCGAACACTCTATTATCGAAGTCTTGCAACTCATAGTTACAGCTTTCTACCTCATAGTTTTTACTTATAAGCTCATCATTTATTTCTGTAAATTCATTTTTAATTTTTTTAACTTCTTCTATTCTGTACTTTAATTGAAAGAACTGATCATCGGTAAAATCTTTAATAAAACTTTCTGCATTACTTAACGACTTTAAAATGCGATCTTTTTTCGCTACCAATTGCATTGTATGTTTTTTGGCACTCATAATGGCTAGATCGGAAATGTAACTTAGGAATGGAATTAAGGAAATATGTGAAAAGGAATAATAGGCTCACCTTATTTTCGTAGTCTGTACCTGATACCAAGAATTCAATTGCGGCTGATGCAACTCAACGACACTGGAACACTTCTTAATTACGTAGTTGTACTGTTTATTTAACGACGTACTGGACACTATTTATCGACGGAACATGTTAACTGCAACATTTTAACGACGGAACATATTAACTGGAACATTATAACGACGGAACATATTAACTGGAGCATTATAACGATGGAACATATTAACTGGAACTCTGGAACATTATAACGACGGAAAATATTAACTGGAACATTATAACGACGGAACATATTAACTGGAACATTATAACGACTGGAAATCTACACATTAAAGCGGAATATAGTCCGGCCAAGAGGAACAAAAAATGTCGCGCTGGTGACGACGAGGAATATTAAACACAACACACACTTGTATAATTAGTATTAATAGATGGACTGTATTTCTGGTTAAACATAAAGTTAATTTGGAAGGCGGATTAAGTAATAATAACATTCAGAGGTTAGGCAAATCAAATAGCGTGGCGTTGAGTGTCAGGTTGTGGTGCAGACTGACTGTTCTAGTTCTACCGTTCTCTGCGTAGACATCGGGTGACCTCGGAAGGAGGGAGGAGCTACGAGAACGCCCGAAGTGGCGCCTCTAGCGACAATCTTACTCTACATTTATGAAATCTAAACACCCTCCATAGGCTGTTGCGCCAGCAAGTTATACTTATAGAATAAAGGAAACTGCAGACTGAGACCGATGAGGTTTGGGTACCTCATCGGTTGATCAAGCTACTAGATGGATAATTAGACAGCGGAATTCATGAAAAGTCAAGACAAAGTAGTACAGGAAGAAAGAGGAGGAGTACAAAAAAAAAGAGGTAAAAAAAGTGGGGAAAACTAAGAGAAAAGTGCATCAGTCCTGCAAAAAAGAAAAGGGGGACAGGTCCAGATAGCCCAGTACAAATAGACAGAAAAAGGGCCTAAAGGGGGGAAAAATTAAATACTAAACTTTCTTTACGCCATCGTTTAGAAGGTGTTTAGGGAAGCATTTTCCATATTATCATATCGAGTGCCACCGCTTGCTTCCCCCACCACCCCCTATTTTAGACCCAAATTTGGCCTATTCACTGTAACGCCAATATCTCCAGAACAAAGAGTGATAACGATGTGCGGTGTTTTTTAAAGTCATCTATACACTGTCCTCTTTAATTTGATACCCATATCAATATGCTTTTTGCAGTAAAAATGTACCAAAAATTAATAAAATATGGTAAAAAATCGACATTTCTTTTTTCTACTCTGAACAATTTTGATAATAACTTTTTTCCACGGGGTCGGCACTAAAAATGTGGTGAAATAAAACGTGTAGCTTATTTTATTACCTATAATTCGAATATAATTTCGACATTTCTTTTTTCAACTCTGACCTATAGGTCACCTATAATAGGTCACCTAGGACCTATATTACCTAGGACCTATAGGACCTAGGACCTATAGGTCTTGGGTAATATAGGACCTTAGACCACAACCATCACCACAACCACAACCATCACCACAACCCCAACCATCACCACAACCACAAACTCAACCACAACCACAACCTTAACCATCACCATAACCACAACAAATACCACAACCACAACCATCACCACAACCACAACCAATACCACAACCACACCAAAACCACAACCATCACCACAAAAACAACCACAACCATCAACATAACCACAACAAATACCATCACCACAACCACAACCATCACCATAACCACATCAAAATACCATCACCACAACCATCACCACAACCACAACCATCACCATAACCACAACAAATACCATTACCACAACCATCACCACAACCACAACCATCACCACATCCACAACCACAACCACAGGCCTAGGACCTAGGACCTAGGACCTCAACCAGGACCTAGGACCTAGGACCTCAACCATCAGTACAACCACAACCATCACCACAACCACACCACAACCACAACCATCACTACAACCACAACCACAACTACAACCATCACCACAACCACAACCACAACCACAACCACAATATATATATATATATATATATATATATATATATATATATATAAATATATATATATATATATATATATATATATATATATATATATATATATATATATATATATATATATATATATATATATATATATATATATATATACAATATTAAAGGAGTAATTTAAGACTGAAAATTGTAGGTCAATAAGTCTAAAGTGAATGTATAGTAGCAGCTATTAGGTATAATGTTTCTTTTGTTTTTTTAAAGGAATTAACCCAAATCTATGAAAACCTAAATGTTTAGGTACTTGTAGGTCATTTTTTGTTTCGTTTCTCTTCATAATTTTAAATCTTTACTCCCAACTTTATTAATAGTAACAAATGATATAGTCATCATTCTTTAATGACGAATTTTATAAAGTTATATGACATGGTATTATATACGAGTAGATAATTAATTAGTCCAGTAATTTCCATTTGTCATTTGTTTCGGATTTTTGTGGTTACTTTTTTATTATAAGAACATTTACTATTAAATAATTCTTACCCGGCGGTGAATCAAGCCCGATATTTTTGTTTTTATAGCTCCTCAGGAACTAGATTTTTCTTAGAAGAACGACTATCACCACAACCTCAACCATAACCACAACCACAACCATCACTACAACCACAACCACAACCACAACCTTCACCACAACCACAACAAATACAATAACCACAACCACAACCACACCCACCACCACAATCATTCCACAACCACAACCACAACCACTACCATCACCACAACCACAACAAATACAATAACCGCAACCACAAGAAATACCACAACCACAACCATCACCACAACCATCACTACAACCACAACCACCACCACAACCACAACAACAACCACAGCCAAAACCACAACCACAACCACAACCACAACAAATACTACAACCATAACCACAAAATACTAAAACCACCATCCTAGGACCTAGGACCTATAGGTCTTGGGTAATATAGGACCTTAGACCACAACCACAACCATCACCACAACCACAACTATCACCACAACCACAACTATCACCACAACCACAACCACAACCACAATCACAATTACAACCACAACCACAACCACACCACAACCACAACCACAACCACAACCACAATATATATATAAATATATATATATATATATATATATATATATATATATATATATATATATTTATATATATATATATATATATATATATATATATATATATATATATATATATATATATATATATATATATATATATATATATATATATATATATATATATATATATATATATATATATATATATATACACAATATTATAGGAGTAATTTAAGACTGAAAATTGTAGGTCAATAAGTCTAAAGTGAATGTATAGTAGCAGCTATTAGGTATAATGTTTCTTTTGTTTTTTTAAAGGAATTAACCCAAATCTATGAAAACCTAAATGTTTAGGTACTTGTAGGTCATTTTTTGTTTCGTTTCTCTTCATAATTTTAAATCTTTACTCCCAACTTTATTAATAGTAACAAATGATATAGTCATCATTCTTTAATGACGAATTTTATAAAGTTATATGACATGGTATTATATACGAGTAGATAATTAATTAGTCCAGTAATTTCCATATGTCATTTGTTTCGGATTTTTGTGGTTACTTTTTTATTATAAGAACATTTACTATTAAATAATTCTAACCCGGCGGTGATCAAGCCCGATATTTTTTTTTTTATAGCTCCTCAGAAACTAGACCATAACCACCTCAACCATAACCACAACCACAACCATCACCACAACCACAACCATCACTACAACCACAACCACAACCACAACCTTCACCACAACCACAACAAATACAATAACCACAACCACAACCACACCCACCACCACAATCATTCCACAACCACAACCACAACCACAACCACAACAACTACCATCACCATAACCACAAAAAATACAATAACCGCAACCACAAGAAATACCACAACCACAACTATCACCACAACCACAACCACCACCACAACCACAACAACAACCACAGCCAAAACCACAACCACAACCACAACAAATACTAAAACCACCATCCTAGGACCTAGGACCTATAGGTCTTGGGTAATATAGGACCTTAGACCACAACCATCACCAAAACCACAACCACAACCATCACCACAACCACAACTATCACCACAACCACAACTATCACCATAACCACAACCATCACCACAACCACAACCATCACCACAACCACAACAACAACCACAGACCTAGGACCTAGGACCTTCGACCTTGGACCTAGGACCTTCGACCTTGGACCTAAGACCTAGGACCTAGGACCTATAGGTCTAAGGACCTATATTACCTAGGACCTATAGGACCTACAACCTAGGACTATAGGACCTAGGACCTATAGGACCAAGGATTTATAGGACCTAGGTCCTATAGGACCTAGGATTTATACGACCTAGGTCCTATAGGTCTAAGTTCCTATATTACCTAGGACCTATAGGACCTACGACCTAGGACCTATATGACCTACGACCTAGGACTATAGGACCTAGGACCTATAGGACCAAGGATTTATAGGGTCGAGGTCCTATAGGACCTAGGATTTATACGACCTAGGTCCTATAGGTCTAAGTTCCTATATTACCTAGGACCTATAGGACCTACGACCTAGGACCTATATGACCTACGACCTAGGACCCATGGGTCTTAGGTCCTAGGACCTACTGGTCTTGGGTAATATAGGACCTTAGACCACAACCATCACCAAAACCACAACCACAACCATCACCACAACCACAACTATCACCACAACCACAACTATCACCACAACCACAACCATCACCACAACCACAACAACAACCACAGACCTAGGACCTAAGGTCTAGGGCCTTGGACCTAGGACCTAGGACCTTCGACCTAGGACCTAAGACCTAGGACCTAGGACCTATAGGTCTAAGGACCTATATTACCTAGGACCTATAGGACCTACAACCTAGGACTATAGGACCTAGGACCTATAGGACCAAGGATTTATAGGACCTAGGATTTATAGGACCTAGGATTAATAGGACCTAGGTCCTATAGGTCTAAGTTCCTATATTACCTAGGACCTATAGGACCTACGACCTAGGACCTATATGACCACAACAAATACCACAACCACAACCACAACCACAACAAATACCACAACCACAACCACAACCACAACCACAACCACAATACAACCACAACCACAACCACAACCACAACCACAACCACAACCACAACCACAACCACAACCACACCACAACCACAACCACAACCACAACCACAACCACAACCACAACCACAACCACAACCACAACCGTATCCGTATCAGTATCCCTATCAGTATCCGACGACATGACTATATGACGACATTAGTACGACATTATGACGCAACTATGACGACACGATGAAGACACCATGATGACGATGACGACACGACTAGGACATTATGACGACATGACGACGACATTATGACGACATTAGGACGACATTATGACGACATTATGCCGACATTATGACGACACTATGACGACATTATGACGACATGACTATATGAACGACGACATAATGAAAACATGATGACGACATGACGACATGACTATATGAACGACGACATGATGAAAACACGACATTATAACGACATTATGACGACATTATGACGACGCTATGACGACATTATGACGACACTATGACGACACTATAAAGACACGATGATGACAACACGACGAGGACATTATGACGACATTATGCCGACATTATGACGACACTATGACGACATTATGACGACATGACTATATGAACGACGACATAATGAAAACATGATGACATGACGACATGACTATATGAACGACGACATAATGAAAACATGATGATGACATGACGACATGACTATATGAACGACGACATGATGAAAACACGACATTATGATGACACTATGACGACATTATGACGACACTATGACGGCACTATAAAGACACGATGATGACAACACGACGAGGACATTATGACGACATGACGCCGAAATTATGACGACATTATGACGACAATATGACGACACTGTGACGACACTATGACGACACTATGAAGACATTATAACGACATTATGACGACATTATGACGGCACTATGACGACATTATGACGACATGACTATATGAACGACGACATTATGACGACATTATGACGACAGATGTCATCATAGTGTCGTCATAGTGTCGTCATAGTGTCGTCATAGTGTCGTCATAGTGTCGTCATAGTGTCGTCATAGTGTCGTCATAGTGTCGTCATAGTGTCGTCATAGTGTCGTCATAGTGTCGTCATAGTGTCGTCATAGTGTCGTCACAGTGTCGTCACAGTGTCGTCACAGTGTCGCCACAGTGTCGTCACAGTGTCGTCACAGTGTCGTCATAGTGTCGTCACAGTGTCGTCATAGTGTCGTCATAGTGTCGTCACAGTGTCGTCATAGTGTCGTCATAGTGTCGTCATAGTGTCGTCATAGTGTCGTCATAGTGTCGTCATAGTGTCGTCATAGTGTCGTCATAGTGTCGTCATAGTGTCGTCATAGTGTCGTCATAGTGTCGTCATAGTGTCGGCATAGTGTCGTCATAGTGTCGTCATAGTGTCGTCATAGTGGCGACAAGTCGTCATAATGTAGTAATTATGTCGTCGTTCATATAGTCATGTCGTCATAATGTCGTCATAATGTCGGCGTCATGTCGTCATAATGTCGGCGTCATGTCGTCATAATGTCGTCGTCATGTCGTTTTTAATGTCCTCGTCGTGTCGTTATCGTCATTACGGCGGCATCGTGTCGTCATCATGTCATCATAACGTCATCATGTAATCGTCATCATCGTGTCATCATGTCGTCGGCAGGCTTCGTCATTATGTCGTCGTCGTCGTCGTCGTTATCTCTGATTCAGATTCAGATTCAGATTTCGATTCTGATTTAGATTCAGAATTTGATTCCGATTCCTATTCAGATTCAGATTCCGAATCAGATTCACATTCTGATTCCTATTCAGAATAAGATTCCGATTCCTATTCAGATTCCAATTCCGATTCCGATTCCTAGTCCGATTCAGATTCCGATTCCCATTCTTATTCGGTTTCAGATTTAGATTCAGATTCAGATTCAGATGGATACTACGGGATACTGATACCCCACTGAGATACTGATGGATACCACGGGAGACATATAGATACTGATACGGGATACTGATACGGATACTTATATGAATACTGATACGGATACTGATACAGATACTGATACAGGTACTACGGGATATTTATACGGATACTGATATGGGATACTGATACGGATACTGGTACTAATACGGATACTGATACGACATACTGATACGGATACTGATACTGATACTACGGGATACTGATACGGATACTAATACGGGAAACTGATACGGATACTAATACGGGAAACTGATACGGGATACTGATACGGATACAACAGGATACTGATAGGGATACTGCGGGTGCTGATACGGATACTGGATACTGATACGAGATACTGCGGGTGCTGATACGGATACTGGATACTGATACGAGATACTGATACTGATACGGGATACTGACATTGATTCGGATACTGATACTGACAGGGCCGGCGCAAGGGCGCAGGCGCCGGCGAAGCCGGCAGATTCCTTATACATTTTTTGTTTAGCAATCTTTTGCAAGTAGCTTAAACTAAAAATTTAAAAAAAGTGAAATAAATAAATATAATATTATATTTATTATAATATTATATTAAATTAAAATAACGGGAAGCAGTAAGAAATAATTGCAGCAGAAATATTAGTATGAACTGTAAACGGAACCGCAAAATCATTCTGTGTTTTTGAGTTTTAAATAAAAAAAATAAATCGGAGGGGTGTGTAGTAAGGGAGATAAGAGGGATGAAAATGCAGATATGGAAATAAGTGACAGAGTAAAAGTTGAGAAATAAGTGAGAAGGTAATAGAACAGTAGGACTTCTACCAGGTAGAAAGTGATAAAAACACTATGTCTAAAAACACTAGGGGACACCTGGAATTCTTATCTACCTTAGATAATCATCTAAAGATAAGATTAAATCAAAGCTTATTAAAATCTTTTTTACATACTACATTTTTAATTTGTTGTCAGTTTTATTTAATTAGCCCTCCCGCTCGTTAATATCGTAAAATCTTTATTCTATTCTTCTACATTTTTCTATTTTTCGTAATTTTTTTTAAGTGGACCACTTTATGGGTATTAAATTAAAGAGGACAGTGTATAGAAGACTTTAAAAAACACCGCACATCGTTATCACTCTTTGTTCCGGAGATATTGGCGTTACAGTGAATAGGCCAAATTTGGGTCTTCAATAGGGGGTGGTGTTTCATTATTTGTATTATTTCTTTTTTTTCTATTAATTATTTTTTAAATTATTTTTAAATTTTTTTATTTTAGAGGAATAAACGCTCACAAGCTGTCAAAATCGAGTTGGTAGAGAGAGATTCAAGACTCTACTTAAAGCCCTAAAGCAGCTCGCCAATAGCTAGAGTAGTAGCTTGTAGTTGTGGTGATAGTTGTGTGATGGTTGTGGTTGTGGTGATAGTTGTGTGATGGTTGTGGTTGTGGTGATGGTTATGGTGATGGTTGTGGTTGTGGTGATGGTTGTGGTTGTAATGTTGTACTTTTGTGGTTGTGGTATTTGTTGTAGTTGTGGTTGTGGTATTTGTTGTGGTTGTGGTTGTGGTATTTGTTGAGGTTGTGGTTGTGGTATTTGTTCTGGTTGTGGTATTTGTTGTGGTTGTGGTTGTGGTATTTGTGGTGGTTGTGGTTGTTGTTGTTGTTGCAGTTGTGGTTGTGGTGTGGTTGTGGTTGTTGTTGTTGGTGTGGTTGTGGTATTTGTTGTGGTTGTGGTATTTGTTGTGGTTGTGGAATTTGTTGTGGTCGTGGTTGTGGTTGCGGTGGTGGTGTGGTTGTGGTATTTGTATTTGTTGTGGTTGTGGAATTTGTTGTGGTTGTGGTATTTGTTGTGGTTGTGGTATTTGTTGTGGTTGTGGTTGTGGTTGTGGTTATGGTTGTTGTTGTGGTTGTGGTTGTGGTGTGGTTGTGGTTGTGGTATTTGTTGTGGTTGTGGTTGTGGTGTGGTAGTTGTTGTGGTTGTAGTATTTGTTGTGGTATTTGTTGTGGTTGTGGTTGTGGTTGTTGTTGTTGTTGCAGTTGTGGTTGTGGTGTGGTTGTGGTTGTTGTTGTTGTTGTGGTTGTGGTTGTGGTATTTGTTGTGGTTGTGGTTGTGGTTGTGGTATTTGTTGTGGTTGTGGTATTTGTTGTGGTTGTGGTATTTGTTGTGGTCGTGGTTGTGGTTGCGGTGGTGGTGTGGTTGTGGTATTTGTATTTGTTGTGGTTGTGGTATTTGTATTTGTTGTGGTTGTGGAATTTGTTGTGGTTGTGGTATTTGTTGTGGTTGTGGTTGTGGTGTGGTTGAGGTTGTGGTATTTGGTGTAATTGTGGTTGTGGTGTGGTATTTGTTGTGGTTGTAGTATTTGTTGTGGTATTTGTTGTGGTTGTGGTTGTGGTTGTTGTTGTTGTTGCAGTTGTGGTTGTGGTTGTGGTGTGGTTGTGGTTGTTGTTGTTGTTGTGGTTGTGGTATTTGTTGTGGTTGTGGTATTTGTTGTGGTTGTGGAATTTGTTGTGGTTGTGGTATTTGTTGTGGTCGTGGTTGTGGTTGCGGTGGTGGTGTGGTTGTGGTATTTGTATTTGTTGTGGTTGTGGTATTTGTATTTGTTGTGGTTGTGGAATTTGTTGTGGTTGTGGTATTTGTTGTGGTTGTGGTATTTGTTGTGGTTGTGGTTGTGGTTATGGTTGTTGTTGTGGTTGTGGTTGTGGTTGTGGTATTTGTTGTGGTTGTGGTTGTGGTGTGGTTGTGGTTGTGGTATTTGTTGTGGTTGTGGTTGTGGTGTGGTTGTGGTTGTGGTATTTGTTGTGGTTGTGGTATTTGGTGTAATTGTGGTTGTGGTGTGGTATTTGTTGTGGTTGTAGTATTTGTTGTGGTATTTGTTGTGGTTGTGGTATTTGTTGTGGTTGTGGTTGTGGTATTTGTTGTGGTTGTGGTATTTGTTGTGGTTGTGGTTGTGGTTGCGGTTGTGGTGTGGTTGTGGTATTTGTATTTGTTGTGGTTGTGGTATTTGTTGTGGTAGTGGTTGTGGTTGTGGTTGTGGTATTTGTTGTGGTTGTGGTTGTGGTATTTGTTGTAGTTGTGGTTGTGGTATTTGTTGTGGTTGTGGTTGTGGTTGTGGTATTTGTTGTGGTTGTAGTATTTGTTGTGGTTGTGGTTGTGGTACTTGTTGTGGTGGTGGTATTTGTTGTGGTTGTGGTTGTAGTATTTGTTGTGGTATTTGTTGTTGTTGTTGTTGTGGTTGTGGTTGTTGTTGTGGTTGTGGTTGTCGATTTTTTACCATATTTTATAACTTTTGGTACACTTTGACTACGAAAAGCAAATTGATATGGGTATTAAATTAAAGAGGACAGTGTATAGAAGACTTTAAAAAACACCGCACATCGTTATCACTCTTTGTTCCGGAGATATTGGCGTTACAGTGAATAAGCCATGGGTCTTCAATAGGGGGTGGTGTTTTCATTATTTGTATTATTTCTTTTTTTTCTATTAATTATTTTTTAAATTAATTTTTAATTTTTTTTATTTATGAGGAATAAACGCTCACAAGCTGTCAAAATCGAGTTGGTAGAGAGAGATTCAAGACTCTACTTGAAGCCCTTAAGCAGCTCGCCAATAGCTAGAGTAGTAGCTTGTAGTTGTGGTGATAGTTGTGTGATGGTTGTGGTTGTGGTGATAGTTGTGTGATGGTTGTGGTTGTGGTGATGGTTATGGTGATGGTTGTGGTTGTGGTGATGGTTGTGGTTGTAATGTTGTACTTTTGTGGTTGTGGTATTTGTTGTAGTTGTGGTTGTGGTATTTGTTGTGGTTGTGGTTGTGGTATTTGTTGAGGTTGTGGTTGTGGTATTTGTTCTGGTTGTGGTATTTGTTGTGGTTGTGGTTGTGGTATTTGTGGTGGTTGTGGTTGTGGTTGTTGTTGTTGTTGCAGTTGTGGTTGTGGTTGTGGTGTGGTTGTGGTTGTTGTTGTTGTTGTGGTTGTGGTATTTGTTGTGGTTGTGGTTGTGGTTGTGGTTGTGGTATTTGTTGTGGTTGTGGAATTTGTTGTGGTCGTGGTTGTGGTTGCGGTGGTGGTGTGGTTGTGGTATTTGTATTTTTTGTGGTTGTGGAATTTGTTGTGGTTGTGGTATTTGTTGTGGTTGTGGTATTTGTTGTGGTTGTGGTTGTGGTTGTGGTTATGGTTGTTGTTGTGGTTGTGGTTGTGGTGTGGTTGTGGTTGTGGTATTTGTTGTGGTTGTGGTTGTGGTGTGGTTGAGGTTGTGGTATTTGGTGTAATTGTGGTTGTGGTGTGGTATTTGTTGAGGTTGTAGTATTTGTTGTGGTATTTGTTGTGGTTGTGGTTGTGGTTGTTGTTGTTGTTGCAGTTGTGGTTGTGGTTGTGGTGTGGTTGTGGTTGTTGTTGTTGTTGTGGTTGTGGTTGTGGTATTTGTTGTGGTTGTGGTTGTGGTTGTGGTATTTGTTGTGGTTGTGGTATTTGTTGTGGTTGTGGTATTTGTTGTGGTCGTGGTTGTGGTTGCGGTGGTGGTGTGGTTGTGGTATTTGTATTTGTTGTGGTTGTGGTATTTGTATTTGTTGTGGTTGTGGAATTTGTTGTGGTTGTGGTATTTGTTGTGGTTGTGGTATTTGTTGTGGTTGTGGTTGTGGTTATGGTTGTTGTTGTGGTTGTGGTTGTGGTGTGGTTGTGGTATTTGTTGTGGTTGTGGTTGTGGTGTGGTTGTGGTGTGGTTGTGGTTGTGGTATTTGTTGTGGTTGTGGTTGTGGTGTGGTTGTGGTTGTGGTATTTGTTGTGGTTGTGGTATTTGGTGTAATTGTGGTTGTGGTGTGGTATTTGTTGTGGTTGTAGTATTTGTTGTGGTATTTGTTGTGGTTGTGGTATTTGTTGTGGTTGTGGTTGTGGTATTTGTTGTGGTTGTGGTATTTGTTGTGGTTGTGGTTGTGGTTGCGGTTGTGGTGTGGTTGTGGTATTTGTATTTGTTGTGGTTGTGGTATTTGTTGTGGTAGTGGTTGTGGTTGTGGTTGTGGTATTTGTTGTGGTTGTGGTTGTGGTATTTGTTGTAGTTGTGGTTGTGGTATTTGTTGTGGTTGTGGTTGTGGTTGTGGTATTTGTTGTGGTTGTAGTATTTGTTGTGGTTGTGGTTGTGGTATTTGTTGTGGTGGTGGTATTTGTTGTGGTTGTGGTTGTAGTATTTGTTGTGGTATTTGTTGTTGTTGTTGTTGTGGTTGTGGTTGTTGTTGTGGTTGTGGTTGTTGTTGTGGTTGTGGTTGTCGATTTTTTACCATATTTTATAACTTTTGGTACACTTTGACTACGAAAAGCAAATTGATATGGGTATTAAATTAAAGAGGACAGTGTATAGAAGACTTTAAAAAACACCGCACATCGTTATCACTCATTGTTCCGGAGATATTGGCGTTACAGTGAATAAGCCATGGGTCTTCAATAGGGGGTGGTGTTTTCATTATTTGTATTATTTCTTTTTATTCTATTAATTATTTTTTAAATTAATTTTTAATTTTTTTTTTTATGAGGAATAAACGCTCACAAGCTGTCAAAATCGAGTTGGTAGAGAGAGATTCAAGACTCTACTTGAAGCCCTTAAGCAGCTCGCCAATAGCTAGAGTAGTAGCTTGTAGTTGTGGTGATAGTTGTGTGATGGTTGTGGTTGTGGTGATAGTTGTGTGATGGTTGTGGTTGTGGTGATGGTTATGGTGATGGTTGTGGTTGTGGTGATGGTTGTGGTTGTAATGTTGTACTTTTGTGGTTGTGGTATTTGTTGTAGTTGTGGTTGTGGTATTTGTTGTGGTTGTGGTTGTGGTATTTGTTGAGGTTGTGGTTGTGGTATTTGTTCTGGTTGTGGTATTTGTTGTGGTTGTGGTTGTGGTATTTGTGGTGGTTGTGGTTGTGGTTGTTGTTGTTGTTGCAGTTGTGGTTGTGGTTGTGGTGTGGTTGTGGTTGTTGTTGTTGTTGTGGTTGTGGTTGTGGTATTTGTTGTGGTTGTGGTTGTGGTTGTGGTATTTGTTGTGGTTGTGGTATTTGTTGTGGTCGTGGTTGTGGTTGCGGTGGTGGTGTGGTTGTGGTATTTGTATTTGTTGTGGTTGTGGAATTTGTTGTGGTTGTGGTATTTGTTGTGGTTGTGGTTGTGGTTATGGTTGTTGTTGTGGTTGTGGTTGTGGTGTGGTTGTGGTTGTGGTATTTGTTGTGGTTGTGGTTGTGGTGTGGTTGAGGTTGTGGTATTTGGTGTAATTGTGGTTGTGGTGTGGTATTTGTTGTGGTTGTAGTATTTGTTGTGGTATTTGTTGTGGTTGTGGTTGTGGTTGTTGTTGTTGTTGCAGTTGTGGTTGTGGTTGTGGTGTGGTTGTGGTTGTTGTTGTTGTTGTTGTGGTTGTGGTTGTGGTATTTGTTGTGGTTGTGGTTGTGGTTGTGGTATTTGTTGTGGTTGTGGTATTTGTTGTGGTTGTGGTATTTGTTGTGGTCGTGGTTGTGGTTGCGGTGGTGGTGTGGTTGTGGTATTTGTATTTGTTGTGGTTGTGGTATTTGTATTTGTTGTGGTTGTGGAATTTGTTGTGGTTGTGGTATTTGTTGTGGTTGTGGTATTTGTTGTGGTTGTGGTTGTGGTTATGGTTGTTGTTGTGGTTGTGGTTGTGGTGTGGTTGTGGTTGTGGTATTTGTTGTGGTTGTGGTTGTGGTGTGGTTGTGGTTGTGGTATTTGTTGTGGTTGTGGTTGTGGTGTGGTTGTGGTTGTGGTATTTGTTGTGGTTGTGGTATTTGGTGTAATTGTGGTTGTGGTGTGGTATTTGTTGTGGTTGTAGTATTTGTTGTGGTATTTGTTGTGGTTGTGGTATTTGTTGTGGTTGTGGTTGTGGTATTTGTTGTGGTATTTGTTGTGGTTGTGGTTGTGGTTGCGGTTGTGGTGTGGTTGTGGTATTTGTATTTGTTGTGGTTGTGGTATTTGTTGTGGTAGTGGTTGTGGTTGTGGTTGTGGTATTTGTTGTGGTTGTGGTTGTGGTATTTGTTGTAGTTGTGGTTGTGGTATTTGTTGTGGTTGTGGTTGTGGTATTTGTTGTGGTTGTAGTATTTGTTGTGGTTGTGGTTGTGGTATTTGTTGTGGTGGTGGTATTTGTTGTGGTTGTGGTTGTAGTATTTGTTGTGGTATTTGTTGTTGTTGTTGTTGTGGTTGTGGTTGTTGTTGTGGTTGTGGTTGTTGTTGTGGTTGTGGTTGTCGATTTTTTACCATATTTTATAACTTTTGGTACACTTTGACTACGAAAAGCAAATTGTTATGGGTATTAAATTAAAGAGGACAGTGTATAGAAGACTTTAAAAAACACCGCACATCGTTATCACTCATTGTTCCGGAGATATTGGCGTTACAGTGAATAAGCCATGGGTCTTCAATAGGGGGTGGTGTTTTCATTATTTGTATTATTTCTTTTTATTCTATTAATTATTTTTTAAATTAATTTTTAATTTTTTTTTTATGAGGAATAAACGCTCACAAGCTGTCAAAATCGAGTTGGTAGAGAGAGATTCAAGACTCTACTTGAAGCCCTTAAGCAGCTCGCCAATAGCTAGAGTAGTAGCTTGTAGTTGTGGTGATAGTTGTGTGATGGTTGTGGTTGTGGTGATAGTTGTGTGATGGTTGTGGTTGTGGTGATGGTTATGGTGATGGTTGTGGTTGTGGTGATGGTTGTGGTTGTAATGTTGTACTTTTGTGGTTGTGGTATTTGTTGTAGTTGTGGTTGTGGTATTTGTTGTGGTTGTGGTTGTGGTATTTGTTGAGGTTGTGGTTGTGGTATTTGTTCTGGTTGTGGTATTTGTTGTGGTTGTGGTTGTGGTATTTGTGGTGGTTGTGGTTGTGGTTGTTGTTGTTGTTGCAGTTGTGGTTGTGGTTGTGGTGTGGTTGTGGTTGTTGTTGTTGTTGTGGTTGTGGTTGTGGTATTTGTTGTGGTTGTGGTTGTGGTTGTGGTTGTGGTATTTGTTGTGGTTGTGGTATTTGTTGTGGTCGTGGTTGTGGTTGCGGTGGTGGTGTGGTTGTGGTATTTGTATTTGTTGTGGTTGTGGAATTGGTTGTGGTTGTGGTATTTGTTGTGGTTGTGGTATTTGTTGTGGTTGTGGTTGTGGTTATGGTTGTTGTTGTGGTTGTGGTTGTGGTGTGGTTGTGGTTGTGGTATTTGTTGTGGTTGTGGTTGTGGTGTGGTTGAGGTTGTGGTATTTGGTGTAATTGTGGTTGTGGTGTGGTATTTGTTGTGGTTGTAGTATTTGTTGTGGTATTTGTTGTGGTTGTGGTTGTGGTTGTTGTTGTTGTTGCAGTTGTGGTTGTGGTTGTGGTTGTGGTGTGGTTGTGGTTGTTGTTGTTGTTGTGGTTGTGGTTGTGGTATTTGTTGTGGTTGTGGTTGTGGTATTTGTTGTGGTTGTGGTATTTGTTGTGGTCGTGGTTGTGGTTGCGGTGGTGGTGTGGTTGTGGTATTTGTATTTGTTGTGGTTGTGGTATTTGTATTTGTTGTGGTTGTGGAATTTGTTGTGGTTGTGGTATTTGTTGTGGTTGTGGTATTTGTTGTGGTTGTGGTTGTGGTTATGGTTGTTGTTGTGGTTGTGGTTGTGGTGTGGTTGTGGTATTTGTTGTGGATGTGGTTGTGTTGTGGTTGTGGTTGTGGTATTTGTTGTGGTTGTGGTTGTGGTGTGGTTGTGGTTGTGGTATTTGTTGTGGTTGTGGTATTTGGTGTAATTGTGGTTGTGGTGTGGTATTTGTTGTGGTTGTAGTATTTGTTGTGGTATTTGTTGTGGTTGTGGTATTTGTTGTGGTTGTGGTTGTGGTATTTGTTGTGGTTGTGGTATTTGTTGTGGTTGTGGTTGTGGTTGCGGTTGTGGTGTGGTTGTGGTATTTGTATTTGTTGTGGTTGTGGTATTTGTTGTGGTAGTGGTTGTGGTTGTGGTTGTGGTATTTGTTGTGGTTGTGGTTGTGGTATTTGTTGTGGTTGTGGTTGTGGTATTTGTTGTAGTTGTGGTTGTGGTATTTGTTGTGGTTGTGGTTGTGGTTGTGGTATTTGTTGTGGTTGTAGTATTTGTTGTGGTTGTGGTTGTGGTATTTGTTGTGGTGGTGGTATTTGTTGTGGTTGTGGTTGTAGTATTTGTTGTGGTATTTGTTGTTGTTGTTGTTGTGGTTGTGGTTGTTGTTGTGGTTGTGGTTGTTGTTGTGGTTGTGGTTGTCGATTTTTTACCATATTTTATAACTTTTGGTACACTTTGACTACGAAAAGCAAATTGATATGGGTATTAAATTAAAGAGGACAGTGTATAGAAGACTTTAAAAAACACCGCACATCGTTATCACTCATTGTTCCGGAGATATTGGCGTTACAGTGAATAAGCCATGAGTCTTCAATAGGGGGTGGTGTTTTCATTATTTGTATTATTTCTTTTTATTCTATTAATTATTTTTTAAATTAATTTTTAATTTTTTTTTTTATGAGGAATAAACGCTCACAAGCTGTCAAAATCGAGTTGGTAGAGAGAGATTCAAGACTCTACTTGAAGCCCTTAAGCAGCTCGCCAATAGCTAGAGTAGTAGCTTGTAGTTGTGGTGATAGTTGTGTGATGGTTGTGGTTGTGGTGATAGTTGTGTGATGGTTGTGGTTGTGGTGATGGTTATGGTGATGGTTGTGGTTGTGGTGATGGTTGTGGTTGTAATGTTGTACTTTTGTGGTTGTGGTATTTGTTGTAGTTGTGGTTGTGGTATTTGTTGTGGTTGTGGTATTTGTTGAGGTTGTGGTTGTGGTATTTGTTCTGGTTGTGGTATTTGTTGTGGTTGTGGTTGTGGTATTTGTGGTGGTTGTGGTTGTGGTTGTTGTTGTTGTTGCAGTTGTGGTTGTGGTTGTGGTGTGGTTGTGGTTGTTGTTGTTGTTGTGGTTGTGGTTGTGGTATTTGTTGTGGTTGTGGTTGTGGTTGTGGTTGTGGTATTTGTTGTGGTTGTGGTATTTGTTGTGGTCGTGGTTGTGGTTGCGGTGGTGGTGTGGTTGTGGTATTTGTATTTGTTGTGGTTGTGGAATTTGTTGTGGTTGTGATATTTGTTGTGGTTGTGGTATTTGTTGTGGTTGTGGTTGTGGTTATGGTTGTTGTTGTGGTTGGGGTTGTGGTGTGGTTGTGGTTGTGGTATTTGTTGTGGTTGTGGTTGTGGTGTGGTTGAGGTTGTGGTATTTGGTGTAATTGTGGTTGTGGTGTGGTATTTGTTGTGGTTGTAGTATTTGTTGTGGTATTTGTTGTGGTTGTGGTTGTGGTTGTTGTTGTTGTTGCAGTTGTGGTTGTGGTGTGGTTGTGGTTGTTGTTGTTGTTGTGGTTGTGGTTGTGGTATTTGTTGTGGTTGTGGTTGTGGTTGTGGTGTGGTTGTGGTTGTGGTATTTGTTGTGGTTGTGGTTGTGGTGTGGTTGTGGTTGTGGTATTTGTTGTGGTTGTGGTTGTGGTGTGGTTGTGGTTGTGGTATTTGTTGTGGTTGTGGTATTTGGTGTAATTGTGGTTGTGGTTGTTATATTTGTTGTGTATTTGACCCCGTGGAAAAAAGTTATTATCAAAATTGTTCAGAGTAGAAAAAAGAAATGTCGATTTTTTACCATATTTTATAACTTTTGGTACACTTTGACTACGAAAAGCAAATTGATATGGGTATTAAATTAAAGAGGACAGTGTATAGAAGACTTTAAAAAACACCGCACATCGTTATCACTCATTGTTCCGGAGATATTGGCGTTACAGTGAATAAGCCATGGGTCTTCAATAGGGGGTGGTGTTTTCATTATTTGTATTATTTCTTTTTATTCTATTAATTATTTTTTAAATTAATTTTTAATTTTTTTTTTTATGAGGAATAAACGCTCACAAGCTGTCAAAATCGAGTTGGTAGAGAGAGATTCAAGACTCTACTTGAAGCCCTTAAGCAGCTCGCCAATAGCTAGAGTAGTAGCTTGTAGTTGTGGTGATAGTTGTGTGATGGTTGTGGTTGTGGTGATAGTTGTGTGATGGTTGTGGTTGTGGTGATGGTTATGGTGATGGTTGTGGTTGTGGTGATGGTTGTGGTTGTAATGTTGTACTTTTGTGGTTGTGGTATTTGTTGTAGTTGTGGTTGTGGTATTTGTTGTGGTTGTGGTTGTGGTATTTGTTGAGGTTGTGGTTGTGGTATTTGTTCTGGTTGTGGTATTTGTTGTGGTTGTGGTTGTGGTATTTGTGGTGGTTGTGGTTGTGGTTGTTGTTGTTGTTGCAGTTATGGTTGTGGTTGTGGTGTGGTTGTGGTTGTTGTTGTTGTTGTGGTTGTGGTTGTGGTATTTGTTGTGGTTGTGGTTGTGGTTGTGGTATTTGTTGTGGTCGTGGTTGTGGTTGCGGTGGTGGTGTGGTTGTGGTATTTGTATTTGTTGTGGTTGTGGAATTTGTTGTGGTTGTGGTATTTGTTGTGGTTGTGGTATTTGTTGTGGTTGTGGTTGTGGTTATGGTTGTTGTTGTGGTTGTGGTTGTGGTGTGGTTGTGGTTGTGGTATTTGTTGTGGTTGTGGTATTTGTTGTGGTTGTGGTTGTGGTGTGGTTGAGGTTGTGGTATTTGGTGTAATTGTGGTTGTGGTGTGGTATTTGTTGTGGTTGTAGTATTTGTTGTGGTTGTGGTTGTGGTTGTTGTTGTTGTTGCAGTTGTGGTTGTGGTTGTGGTTGTGATGTGGTTGTTGTTGTTGTTGTGGTTGTGGTTGTGGTATTTGTTGTGGTTGTGGTTGTGGTTGTGGTATTTGTTGTGGTTGTGGTATTTGTTGTGGTTGTGGTATTTGTTGTGGTCGTGGTTGTGGTTGCGGTGGTGGTGTGGTTGTGGTATTTGTATTTGTTGTGGTTGTGGAATTTGTTGTGGTTGTGGTATTTGTTGTGGTTGTGGTATTTGTTGTGGTTGTGGTATTTGTTGTTGTTGTGGTTGTGGTTATGGTTGTTGTTGTGGTTGTGGTGTGGTTGTGGTTGTGGTATTTGTTGTGGTTGTAGTATTTGTTGTGGTTGTGGTATTTGTTGTGGTTGTGGTTGTGGTTGTTGTTGTGGTTGTGGTGTGGTTGTGGTTGTGGTGTGGTTGTGGTTGTGGTATTTGTTGTGGTTGTGGTATTTGGTGTAATTGTGGTTGTGGTGTGGTATTTGTTGTGGTTGTAGTATTTGTTGTGGTATTTGTTGTGGTTGTGGTTGTGGTATTTGTTGTGGTTGTGGTTGTGGTATTTGTTGTGGTATTTGTTGTGGTTGTGGTATTTGTGGTGCTTGTGGTTGTGGTTGTGGTGTGGTTGTGGTATTTGTATTTGTTGTGGTTGTGGTATTTGTTGTGGTAGTGGTATTTGTTGTGGTTGTGGTTGTGGTATTTGTTGTAGTTGTGGTTGTGGTATTTGTTGTGGTTGTGGTATTTGTTGTGGTTGTAGTATTTGTTGTGGTTGTGGTATTTGTTGTGGTTGTGGTTGTAGTATTTGTTGTGGTATTTGTTGTTGTTGTTGTTGTGGTTGTGGTTGTGGTTGTTGTTGTGGTTGTGGTTGTGGTTGGGGTTGTGGTTGTGGTTGTGGTATTTTTTTGGTTGTGGTTGTGGTTGTAATATTTGTTGTGTATTTGACCCCGTGGAAAAAAGTTATTATCAAAATTGTTCAGAGTAGAAAAAGGAAATGTCGATTTTTTACCATATTTTATAACTTTTGGTACACTTTGACTACGAAAAGCAAATTGATATGGGTATTAAATTAAAGAGGACAGTGTATAGAAGACTTTAAAAAACACCGCACATCGTTATCACTCTTTGTTCCGGAGATATTGGCGTTACAGTGAATAAGCTATGGGTCTTCAATAGGGGGTGGTGTTTTCATTATTTGTATTATTTCTTTTTTTTCTATTAATTATTTTTTAAATTAATTTTTAATTTTTTTTTTTATGAGGAATAAACGCTCACAAGCTGTCAAAATCGAGTTGGTAGAGAGAGATTCAAGACTCTACTTGAAGCCCTTAAGCAGCTCGCCAATAGCTAGAGTAGTAGCTTGTAGTTGTGGTGATAGTTGTGTGATGGTTGTGGTTGTGGTGATGGTTGTGGTTGTAATGTTGTATTTTTGTGGTTGTGGTATTTGTTGTGGTTGTGGTATTTAGAGTCTATGGAGGATTTGTTGTGGTTTTGGTTGTGGTTTTGGCTGTGGTTGTTGTTGTGGTTGTGGTGGTGATTGTGGTTGTGGTGATAGTTGTGGTGATAGTTGTGGTTGTGGTATTTGTTGTGGTTGTGGTTGTGGTTGTGGTTTTTGTTGAGTTGTGGTTGTGTTTGTGGTTGTGGTTGTGGTATTTGTTGTGGTTGTGGTTGTAGTTGTGGTTGTGATTGTGGTATTTGTTGTGGTTGTAGTGGTGGACCTACGACCTAGGACCTATATGACCTACGACCTACGACCCATAGGTCTTAGGACCTAAAACCTATAGGTCCTATTACCCAATACCTATAGGTCCTAGGACCTAAAGGACCTATAGGACCTAGAGGACCAAAAGGACCTACAGGACCTTAAGGACCTAATGGTTGTGGTATTTGTTGTGGTTGTGGTATTTGTTGTGGTTGTGGTTGTGGTATTTGTTGTGGTTGTGGTTGTGGTTGTTGTTGTGGTTGTGGTTGTGGTTGTGGTTGTGGTTGTTGTTGTGGTTGTAGTTGTGGTTGGGGTTGTGGTTGTGGTTGTGGTATTTGTTGTGGTTGTGGTTGTGGTTGTTATATTTGTTGTGTATTTGACCCCGTGGAAAAAAGTTATTATCAAAATTGTTCAGAGTAGAAAAAAGAAATGTCGATTTTTTACCATATTTTATAACTTTTGGTACACTTTGACTACGAAAAGCAAATTGATATGGGTATTAAATTAAAGAGGACAGTGTATAGAAGACTTTAAAAAACACCGCACATCGTTATCACTCTTTGTTCTGGAAATATTGGCGTTACAGTGAATAGGCCAAATTTGGGTCTTCAATAGGGGGTGGTGTTTCATTATTTGTATTATTTCTTTTTTTTTCTATTAATTATTTTTTAATTTTTTTTTTATGAGGAATAAACGCTCACAAGCTGTCAAAATCGAGTTGGTAGAGAGAGATTCAAGACTCTACATGAAGCCCTTAAGCAGCTCGCCAATAGCTAGAGTAGTAGCTTGTAGTTGTGGTGATAGTTGTGTGATGGTTGTGGTTGTGGTGATAGTTGTGTGATGGTTGTGGTTGTGGTGATGGTTGTGGTTGTGGTGATGGTTGTGGTTGTAATGTTGTATTTTTGTGGTTGTGGTATTTGTTGTAGTTGTGGTTGTGGTATTTTTGTGGTTGTGGTTGTGGTTTTTGTTGTGGTTGTGGTTGCGGTATTTGTTCTGGTTGTGGTATTTGTGGTGGTTGTGGTTGTGGTATTTGTTGTGGTTGTGGTTGTGGTATTTGTTGTAGTTGTGGTTGTGGTATTTGTTATGGTTGTGGTTGTGATATTTGTTGTGGTTGTGGTTGTGGTTGTGGTATTTGTTGTGGTTGTGGTATTTGTTGTGGTTGTGGTTGTAGTATTTGTTGTGGTATTTGTTGTGGTTGTGGTTGTTGTTGTGGTTGTGGTTGTGGTTGTTGTTGTGGTTGTGGTTGTTGTTGTGGTTGTGTTTGTTGTTGTGGTTGTGGTATTTGTTGTGGTTGTGGTTGTGGTTGTGGTATTTGTTGTGGTTGTGGTTGTTGTTGTGGTTGTGGTTGTGGTTGTTGTTGTGGTTGTGTTTGTTGTTGTGGTTGTGGTTGTTGTTGTGGTTGTTGTTGTGGTATTTGTTGTGGTTGTGGTATTTGTTGTGTATTTGACCCCGTGGAAAAAAGTTATTATCAAAATTGTTCAGAGTAGAAAAAAGAAATGTCAATTTTTTACCATATTTTATAACTTTTGGTACACTTTGACTACGAAAAGCAAATTGATATGGGTATTAAATTAAAGAGGACAGTGTATAGAAGACTTTAAAAAACACCGCACATCGTTATCACTCTTTGTTCCGGAGATATTGGCGTTACAGTGAATAGGCCAAATTTGGGTCTTCAATAGGGGGTGGTGTTTCATTATTTGTATTATTTCTTTTTTTTTCTATTAATTATTTTTTAATTTTTTTTTTATGAGGAATAAACGCTCACAAGCTGTCAAAATCGAGTTGGTAGAGAGAGATTCAAGACTCTACATGAAGCCCTTAAGCAGCTAGCCAATAGCTAGAGTAGTAGCTTGTAGTTGTGGTGATAGTTGTGTGATGGTTGTGGTTGTGGTGATAGTTGTGTGATGATTGTGGTTGTGGTGATGGTTGTGGTTGTGGTGATGGTTGTGGTTGTAATGTTGTATTTTTGTGGTTGTGGTATTTGTTGTAGTTGTGGTTGTGGTATTTTTGTGGTTGTGGTTGTGGTATTTGTTGTGGTTGTGGTTGTGGTATTTGTTCTGGTTGTGGTATTTGTTGTGGTTGTGGTTGTGGTATTTGTGGTGGTTGTGGTTGTGGTATTTGTTGTGGTTGTGGTTTTGGTATTTGTTGTAGTTGTGGTTGTGGTATTTGTTATGGTTGTGGTTGTGGTATTTGTTGTGGTTGTGGTATTTGTTGTGGTTGTGGTATTTGTTGTGGTTGTGGTTGTAGTATTTGTTGTGGTATTTGTTGTGGTATTTGTTGTGGTTGTGGTTGTTGTTGTGGTTGTGGTTGTGGTTGTTGTTGTGGTTGTGTTGGTTGTTGTGGTTGTGGTTGTTGTTGTGGTTGTTGTTGTGGTATTTGTTGTGGTTGTGGTTGTGGTTGTGGTATTTGTTGTGTATTTGACCCCGTGGAAAAAAGTTATTATCAAAATTGTTGTTGAGTAGAAAAAAGAAATGTCGATTTTTTACCATATTTTATAACTTTTGGTACACTTTGACTACGAAAAGCAAATTGATATGAGTATTAAATTAAAGAGGACAGTGTATAGAAGACTTTAAAAAACACCGCACATCGTTATCACTCTTTGTTCCGGAGATATTGGCGTTACAGTGAATAGGCCAAATATGGGTCTTCAATAGGGGGTGGTGGGGGAAGCAAGCGGTGGCACTCGATATGATAATATGGAAAATGCTTCCCTAAACCCCTTCTAAACGATGGTGTAAAGAAAGTTTAGTATTTAATTTTTCCCCCATTTGTTGTAGTTGAGTGGTTGTGGTATTTTTTTGTGGTTGTGGTATTTGTTGTGGTTGTGGTATTTGTTGTGGTTGTGGTATTTGTATTTGTTGTGGTTGTGGTTGTGGTTGTGGTGTGGTTGTGTTGATGGTTGTGGTATTTGTTGTGGTTGTGGTGTGGTATTTGTTGTTGTGGTATTTGTATTTGTTGTGGTTGTGGTATTTTTTGTGGTTGTGGTTGTGGTTATGGTTGTGGTTGAGGTTGTAGTTGTGGTTGTGGTGTGGTCAGTGTCAGTGTCAGTGTCAGGTTGTTTTTTTTATCAAATTATAGCATGCTTCACAGTTAGTACTACATGCGGTTAAAGGTCACAATAAAATTTAAAAGTGGTTTAAGTAGGACCATACACATCGATAACAACAATGACGGAGAGATAAATAATAAAATTTTCAGCAATTAGAAGTTGCTGTAGGCGTAGTAAAAACAAGTTAGTAACAATAACATGAACGGAAAAATATTCAAATTAATATAGGCACTTATGTACAAACTTAATTACACACAAAAGTATCACAGTTAAAAGAATGTTGATGTGCAAAGTTTAAAATTTTAGTACTTTTGAAGATATAGGTGTAAATAAGGTTGAAACTTATTTGGGACCATCAATTGCCTAATGGTGACCTACGATTTAAATTTCATTAAAATCGGAAGAGTAGTTTTTAAGATAATTGTTGGTTCGCAGAAATGCGGTTTACAATTTTTTATCTTTTTCCAACTACAATATCTCGGTTTGTATCACTTTAACATGCATAGGACCTTTTTTATGCAGAATTATGGGAAAATATTTTTGTCAAAAACATTTCTCTTCAAAAAAATAAACTGTTTTGCGAGAAAAGGTTAAAAAATTATTATTGTTAGATTTTATGGTGGAGGGAGGGGGCCACTCCCCCCCCCCCCCCCCCCCCCGCCCTCAAGAGGTGGGAACTTTACTGTTTCTTACTACTACACCCTTAAGAGTTTTTTCGCAAAGTTTCAATACTTTATAAATCATTTACCCTATTATTCCTTATTTTCCTGGACTAAATAGAGTTCACAGTCAACACTATTAGCAGCTTTCCATACTACAAGCATCCGCTATTTCCGCTTTTTTCCCCCTCTTGCATTAGAGTTGCTATGACATATTATACATCGAATTATAGGTAATAAAATAAGCTACACGTTTTATTTCACCACATTTTTAGTGCCGACCCCGTGGAAAAAAGTTATTATCAAAATTGTTCAGAGTAGAAAAAAGAAATGTCGATTTTTTACCATATTTTATAACTTTTGGTACACTTTGACTACGAAAAGCAAATTGATATGGGTATCAAATTAAAGAGCACAGTGTATAGAAGACTTTAAAAAACACCGCACATCGTTATCACTCTTTGTTCCGGAGATATTGGCGTTACAGTGAATAGGCCAAATTTGGGTCTTCAATAGGGGGTGGTGGGGGAAGCAAGTGGTGGCACTCGATATGATAATATGGAAAATGCTTCCCTAAACCCCTTCTAAACGATGGTGTAAAGAAAGTTTAGTATTTAATTTTTCCCCCCTTTTTTGCTTATTTGTACTGGCCTAAGAAGGATACCGACCGACTTTCAACGTCCTGCGTTAAGAGAAAAAAATATATATGATATATAAATGAATATTAAGACTACATATTTAAAATAAAGTAAAGACAAATTTTAAGAACGAAATAATAAATACAAGTTCCAGTTTCTGTGGTAAGAAAGCATAAAAGATTAAATGTATAAAAAATTATAAAAGATTTATATTAAAGAAAACTCAAACTCTTATCTAAACAAATTTTTCTTTTACATTTTTTTCGTTTATTGAACTTAAAATCTTATCTAAGTTTAATTTTTAAGAAACATAATATACAGATACTTTAAGGAGGTCGACGACCTAACAACGAAATCAATAGTTGAAAGACACGGATAATCATCATTTTTGAATAGCACAAGGATAAAAATATGACCGAAATATACTTTATAAAAAAAAGAAATGTCAAGGCTTAAAAAAAAATTATAAAAATTAATTGCTTTTTTTACCCTTTCTTTTAACGTATACATGTCCCTACATTATTATAATCTTGATTAAAAAGAAAGTTCGAAAAAATAGAGAGGTAAATCCCATAAAAGAATGATAATAAGAAAGAAGGGAAATGATTCCGGTATATAGGGTAAGAGGGTTCAAAAAGGTTTTGAAAACAAAGTAAAGAATATAGGGCTTTATCGAAAACAAAGACCTTTGTGATGATTTATTCTGGGATAGAGTTATGCGGGGGTGTTGGAAGGTCCTAGCTTGGGGTACCAGCCACAGGCATATTTCCTTTGTGAACTTATAGAAGGAAAGAGGTTCCTTGCCCTCTCCCTTCCAGACTGTAATCCTGAGCTTTTAGCTTTTCCTTATATATATATAAAAAGGCTTCTCTTTCACCCTTTAAACCGGGAATTCTAACCACCTATACAGAATATACTGTTAAGGGAAGCATTCCTAAATAGCATTCTTATATACTTGAGGTTATAGTTCCTCCACCAAAAACTCTCTTCTCTCTTTCCCGCGTACAACTAAAATATAAAGAAAGTATAAAAAAAAATAAAGCTTTCAAGCAGGGAATGGGCAAAAAATAAAAATGAAATTTATAAAGAGCATGGATGTGTAAAAGGTGAGTTTGTTAATGTGTTGATTTGATCATATAACATTGGAATAAACCAGATAAAAGGCTAAGAAATAATGTACCTATAAAGAGAAGAATAAAAATTATTTATTTACGCTAAGAAGAAAAAAATCCACGTATTTTTATTCAATGTTTCATCAAATACTCAAGTTTATTTTCTGTTACATATGTCATATGTCAGAATTTAAGTGCGTCTTAAAGTATCTTTTGTCAGATTTTTCTAATAAGTAATACATTCTAATCATATTTTGATACAGTTTGAAACTAGAAGCTTTAGAACTAGCTTTTAGGACACAAGCAATGTTATTACATTGCTTGTGTCCTAAAAGCTAGTTCTATTATATAGCTATTATATTATATACACATAGTTTTTATGCAGCATAATATCCATTGGCGTAACTAGGATAAAAGTCTAGGGTGGGCTAAGCCCCTGGGGGGGGGGGGGGTCCGGGGGTCCTCCCCCGGAAAATTTTGAAATTTCGATACCCTAAAATCTAATTCTAAAGGTTCTTTTTACCTAATAAAAATGTAGGTACATTTTAAAAAGTATCGAAAAATGTAGGTAAAAATAAGAAATTTAAATCTTCTAGTTTATGATATAAATTGTGTACTAATATAAATTGTACTAATATAAATTTAAAAATGTCTTAAGTACTTTTTTCGAAAATATTTTTGAACACATTTGGTGTACATTTTAAAAGGCCTTTCCAACGATACCTCTGTCAAATCGGCACAAAGCCCTTTCTGGTTGCGGCTAACCAAGGAGGAAGGAGGACGTCCTTCACATAGACGTAGCTCCCGAAGTAGGAATCGGAAATATAAAAAAAAAAACGGAATCTTAAAGAGGACAATTTGACCTAAAGTCCGGTACCCTTTTGAACCCCGTCCGAATCAAATTGCAAACGGTACGTAAGGTCAAAGTCGAAATTTCGGAAAAACACGATTTTTGTGAGTTTTTTGGTGAGGTACTGGACTCCCCCCGTGAAGGTACTAAAAAAAGGGGGATTGCCGTTACCCCTTGAAAATTACATTTTCAGAGCATACGAAGCAGAGTAGGAGACTACCTCGAACTCGGAATTTAAAGAAGTAAAAGTATACCATCAAGTTTAAAAGCAAAACGCGGTGAGCAGCATTTCATATAGGCTTTTATGGCATAAAAGCCCAATGGCGTCGAAGCCTCATGTAGAAAAACGTTTAAAAAAGGTTTTTTCGCTTCAAAGGGTCTGAAACGTGAAAATTTTAAAAATGTTTTTGGATCTCTTTTGTATTCTTCCCAAGGGCTTTCCAATGATATACCACACCCCGCACCGAATATCTCCGGTTTTCTGATCAGCGAAAAAAAAAAAAATCCCATTGTCGCCCTTAAGCTGGAGTGCAGGTAAAAAAAAGTTCTCTATACCGGCGATGGACTTCTGCGGGATCTACAAAAGCCTTGAAAAAAAAATTTAATTTTTCAATAATTTCAAAAGTTTTACGTAAAAACGTGTTTTAAAAAACGCCTTTTTTGACCGTAGAAGATTTCCCGTTGAAAATAAAACCATTTCCCGAAAAATTTTCCGGCATATAGCATTTTTCCCTAAAAATACACTATAACCTTAACAATTTCCAGAAAACTGCATGTCTCCACGACAAACACACCCATCAGTACAAAAATAAAAAAAACACACTATTTTCCCCTTTAGGGCCGATCTACTCCTTAAGTTCCACCCTTAAGGAGTGGTTTAAAACTGCCCTTACCTAATGTTTGGTCAAGCGATTTTTAAGGTTCCTAACCGATTTTGACATTACCTACTCGAAATTTTTTCCGAAAATCAAGAGGCGGGGTATAATTTTTTTAGCCGCGGTGCCTTAAAATACAGTAGAATTTTACAACTTGGATTTTTTTTTACTTTTCAATTTTTCTAGGGGGGGCTAATTTTCGTCTAGGGTGGGCTTAGCCCACCCTAGCACCCCCCTAGTTACGCCAATGATAATATCTATGCTTATAATAGCTTTTTTTTTGTTAATTGATAGAATAATTTTAATAAACATATTATTTTCCTATAGTGCATATTTTCTTTATCTTCTGTTTAAATAATAAATATTTATTATTATTTTAATCCAAAACTAATCGAAATTCTGCAGGAGTTAAAATACGGTTGGTTACTATTCCCTTTTTTCTTCCTCTAAGTCTGCTGTGATTTAAAATTCAAACTAGTCTCGTCGGGCAAGACTTTTTCAAAAGTATATCCCTAGAAAGAAGTAAATTAAGCTCGAGACATGGTGTCTGGAGGGAAAAACAGGAGAGAAACTCTGAATAAATTGACAACTCTACAGGGAGACGACTTGGCAGGCAATGGGATTGAAACGAGAGTTAAGTTTCTTTTAGGTAAATCGAGGTAGAACACGTTAATGCAGCAACTAATATGTTGAAGTGAAAAATTAGTGTCAATTAAGATAAAAGGGATGGAGACCGCAGGGGATTTCTGCAACAGTTATTTGGTTGATTGCATAACAAGGCAAGAGGAAAGAAAAAGTTTTTTTAGTTTAATTATAAAGTTTGCTTGAAAAGGTGTCAAGATAACTGTGGTAGGAATGGGAGTGAAAAATAAACATAGCTTCTACTAAATTTGACATCAAATTAGAAATTTCTTGTACTGTTAAGTGCGGAAAACCTGGAATTATCAGATTTGAAGTCAAAATTAAATTAAGAGACATAAGATTAAGGTGGATTCGTAGTATTTATGATGATATTCACCGTATGCTACATCAAATAAAAAACATTTAGCTCTAGAGAATCATTAGTAGGAAGTTAGAGAACTATGTAGTAAACTGCTAACTACACCAAGCTTGTGAGGTGTACCCTATATTGCTATGATTTATTTACCAAGATAATAAGAAGTAGCTAACATAGCACATAGTAAATAGTAATTTGAACGTAAAAAAGGAAAATAATTTGATATCAAAGGAAAAATGTAACTTTTATAGTAAATAAAACTCAAAGACCTGAGGTGTTTGAAAATGTAAAGCAAATGGGAAAATAATTTGATGTCTGGTGCAGACAAGAAAGGAAAGTCTAAAATATGTAAAGAAGTAGTATACAACACAAATGTGAAACCCATAGACGAAAAGGTAAAACATTATAATTTGCTGAGTAAGTCAAACCTTCGAGAAAAACCAAAGTAAAAACTATGTTGTACGTTGAGCCTAGAACAAGAAGTAGGTTTTGTGTTAAAATAAACAAAGTTATCTAAAGAAAAAGGTACAAATAAATCTTAATTTTGTAAATTGTGTATTTATGCTTTTTATAGCTACATTACATTTAGACAGACTCACAATCCACATATTCAACAGTAGCTATACTAGCTATAATAATGTATAATACTTCGACAGCAGAAACAATTCTATCATGAATATTACCATCCCAATTTATGACAAATACAGCAGAGAAATTTAACTATAGATACGCAATACTGTCAAAAACAAACAAGGAAGATGGATGGAAAATATATCACAATCCTTAGCTACATGAATATTCACTCAAACCCCCAACAAGAAATAACAAATAGAAAATATAAATATCTTTTTCAGTTGCTATTGCAATTTCATTTATCACTAAAAGCGTGTCCACAGAAAAAAAAAAATCAATAACTGAGCAAACATTTTAAAATCCAACGTTAAAAGAAAAATGAAGGACGGAAAATGTAAATTCATGGCTAGAAATGAAAACTTTAAAAATGAAACAAATTTTAATTGTACTATTTTTTCCAAGTTTTGTTTATTATTTAAATATCGAACATTTTAAACAATTCCATTTTTAAAAATGTAACTAAAACCAACAACAGAACTTATCACGTTTCAGGTAGATATTAAGCTAAATATGTTAAGATAAGAGCGAGCTATTATTAACTGTCGTCAGATCTATTTTCACACGACCGTTTTCAGTGATATTTCTAGCGACTGCCGCGTGAGTACTCTTCTAAACTGTCCCATCACGAGATATTGTAAGAGAGGTGCCGTAACAGAACGACAGTGACTATGAAGATGTCAATACGTTGGCAGTTTATGAGATAGTTGCTGTCGTGGCAACACACCACTCTACTATTTTCTAAAGTGTTTCAAATTTAATTAAATTAACTTTTATTTATTATTTTCTGGGGGGCTTTTACACGCCTGAAGACTCAGGCCACTTATGTGGGCCCATCGAACAAACCCGGGTTAGAGACCGAAATCTTCACACTTTTTTTGTGAAGATGTGGTCAGTAACCATGACTCCCCTCCCTCCTGGTTGTATTAAAACCAGGAGTGTCATCATCATGATTTCCAGGCCGACACCTGGTGGCGCCACTCTTTCAAGGAGCTTCCCGTTTATTTAAACAATGCTGGGTAGACATTGAGCGGGGGACCCAGTCCGGGAATCGAATGTGGTCAGAAGCGTTCACCCATCCATCTACTGACCCTGCTCGAGGCTGCTTATCTTGCGTTATCACACGGCAAGCGCGCTAGCCTCTGAGCCACCCAGGTCCCTTATTAAATTATCATACTTCAGAAATTAGTTTTTAATTAGTAGTAGTTTTAGTTAGTAGTAGTTTTAGTTAGTTAGTTGTAGTTAGTTTTAGTTAGTAGTAGTTTTTAAAATTAAAGGAACAAAAATTTGTATATTTAGTTATTAATACCTAAATAAATAGATAAATCGAAATCATAGGTTTTATTTGTGTTGATTTTCTCCCTTCTAGAGAAAAAATCTTGTACGTACCACGGGAGCAAAAAGTCATAGTACCCTCGCTATAATTAACTCCCTCGGCTACGCCTCGGGATTTAGACAGTATGGTTCCCTTGGCTACGCCTCAGGAACCAACCAAAACGCTCAGGGTGTAATGATTTTGTTTCCTCCCTTGATGCGTAAATATGTAACTATATTTTAATGTTACAAAGGTCGCATCACAATAATTGTAATAAGCAAAGAGTTGATAAAGTCAACTCAACAAGTAAAAATAAGAAAGTCAAATAATGCCTTATTTCAATTAAATCTGTACTTATAAATTAATCCCTACTAGGCATCCAACAAATCACCGATTCACGTTATACACACGACCTGAACGTTCCATTTGTCCGAGACCTAGCTATTTCTCGCTATAGATCCTTCCGCCCCTCAGTTTCCCTCCCCACAAATCCTCTTATCCAAAACCTGTCATCCCCAACCATTCCTGACAACCCTACCAGGCGCCTGAAGCGGCAATGGCCTCGAGATCTAATAATCTAAAAGACTACAAATGTTATTTTAGGGTATTTAACCAAAATCAAATCTGTTAATTTGATCAAGCCATAACTATCAAGTATCATAATCTTTTATAACAAGTAAAACTTTAGTTGCAATATTCAAAAAATAAAATAAAATAAATTAATTATAACATTAAAAAAATAGTCTGCCAATTAGTGTGGCTCATAGCTTCCTCGCGTCCTATTTCGTATACTTTAATAAGTTTATCCTTTTACAACCTATTCTTGTCAAATTTATTTAATTTTCCCCTGTTTTCTAAATCTGTCAAACTTATTTTGATTTTTGTCATGAATTAAAGTATCAATTTAATCTTTAAAATTTTAAAGAGCGCAGACGGTTAAAATTAATCTGGGGCTATCTGTGAGCTACTTTCGACAAACCCTTTAAATTTAATAAAAATCAGATAAGTACTTTTGAAGATGTAAATAAATGTATGTTTGTACGCATGTTATTTAAGAGAAACAAATGGGTGCAGAAGGTTTAAACTTATATGGGACCAACAATGGGTTAATTATGACCAACCATCCAAATTTAATTCAAATCGGACGAGTAGTTTTTACGATATGTAATATGTATGTTGGTTGCAAAAATTGGGCGACAGACAGACACGGAACCAAAAATGTTCCCTGATGTCTGAAACGGATTTCTGTCTAGAAATTTTTGAAATTGGAGAAATAATAAATTTCGCTCTATAACGATCCCGTAGCGTCTGTTACCTTCGGTAAGCTCGGAAGCAATAAAAGAAAAATATAGTTAAAAGTTACCAAAATCAATGCATCTATTTGTACAGCATATATTTATCAACATTATTTCCTTTTAACTCTAGCAGTAACTTGAATAAGAAGAACTTGAATAACACGGACTAAAAATAAAATAACTCGGTTATGAAATAGGTAAACAATTAAGCTTTCTTTTAAAAAAAAATAATCAAAATGAATCTCTATCTAATTTATGTGACTATCTATGGGCGGCTAGGTTCGAGTCTAAGTCCTTCAAAACTGGAAGAGTACGTACTTTTACAGCTATAGTTGTTAAATATATATAATAAAACCAAGTTTGTGGTCATGCGCAAGAAAAAGTTAACAACGGAGAAGGTTTAAATAAATATGGAACAGTAAAGGTGAAAACACACGGGATAGAAAACTAGCGTATAGTTTTTACTATAGCTATAGTGAACTAGCATTGATGTTCACATGAGCTCTAGTTTTAGTCAGCTATACGTATAATTTACTATCCTATAGTCGAATTATACGCTATACATAAAGAAATATTACTATACAGAGGGGCCACACGAGATGGAATCAAAACTATACAACAACAAGTATAGTTTTGATTCCATCTCGTGTGGCCCCTCTGTATAGTAATATTTCTTTATGTATAGCGTATAATTCAACTATAGGATAGTAAATTATGCGTATAGCTGACTAAAACTAGAGCTCATTTGAACATGTATGCTAGTTTACTATACCTATAGTAAAAACTATACGCTAGTTTTCTATAACCGTGTGTTTTCACCTTAACAGTGAGAGTGGGCTAATTATGAACTATTATCCAAATTCATAACTCGGACGAGTGGTCCGCATAAATGTTCGAAAAAGACTGACAGATAGACACTCAATAATTCTGTTACCTTCCGTAAGCTCGAAAGGAAAAAGTTAATAATTGATAAATAAATTTGCAATACTTATGTAAAATTCGCAGGCAAATCTTATGAGACAATTCGTCCAATAATAAGAAGTGAGGAAGGTAAGTGCCACCTTTTTTTTTCTAATAAATTATTGTTCAAATAAAATCAAGTATGCACATACTATACTCATACATTCAATTAAAATATAGAACATTTTTTAGAGAAAATGGAAAATAATGATCAACTCAATAGATCAACCATTATTACAATCTTTGTATTTTTGTAAGAAATAAGTGTTTTAAAAAAATATTGTTTCAAATGAGCGTGAATATTATAAGAATAATATTGTGTAAGTATTTTCTATTAAGGTTACTTTTATAACTGACATAAGGTGTGTATAATACTCTTTTTGGTATCTTTAATTCAAAGTAAGAATGTATAATAAAATTGTAAAATCTGGTTTTTATCCGCAGATCAGTAGAGGTATTTATGTGTGCGAGTAAAAGAAGAAGCTGCATCTGACATTAAAAGAAATATTTGTATTTTCCAGAAGGAAAACGACCGCTTTACTCGAGTCTAATAATGATATTACACCGTAACATGAAAAGGGTGGAAAAATAAGGTTTACACTTTACACTATCTGCCAGATAAGAGTCTAATGATAGTTTACGCCGAAGCTAACGTCAGAACTGGGTTTCAGGAAGAGATGGAAAGAAAAGCAGGCCCCACAGAGACCGAGGTAAGGTGCTTTAAAGAATCTTGCCGCTGGAAAGGAGAGGTTATAAATGGTGCTCGAGGGTTGATGGAGGGGCTGGTCTAGGTTATTTATTAACTTTTCAGAGTAAGGGACACAAGCCATAGACAGGCCACTTACTCACATGTAAGGTAACCCCCGTCCTCCTTGCTCTGTAACGATATTTAATATAGCGTATACCAATAAGTAAACACAACGCAGACTGAAGGCGACAAACATGTTTAATGATAAGAAATTATCGTCTGATTATTATCTGGTCCGGATAATCGGATTTCAATATGAAATAAGGTAGTTTAAAGTGAAAACTTCAATCAAACTCTTAAAAACTTTATTGAAACTAAACCGTGCCTTTTTTAGGGTCAGTAGGCAAAACCGAGGACCCTTATTATATTCCTGCGTTGTCTGTCAGTGTGTCGTAAATCTTTCAATATTATAAGATCTATGCGAATAATATTAAAACATAAGTTTATTCACATACTTAGATCTAGCTAAAAAATAGACTGCCAATAGTGTGGCACACAGCTTCATCACATCCTATCATGTACTTTATTGTTATAATAACATTTATAAACAGCTTGGGTTTCCGGTGAAATCCGCGTCACGAAGGAGTTGAAATCCGACGTTTCGCTTGCACTACTGGAAGCATCTTCAGTGGTGTGGTGCATCGCGGTGTGGACTCAGGATCAGTGACGAGACCTCATGGAAAGAAGAGAAGCAGTACCTCAAGTCAGCCCTAGGAAGGAATGGATTCAAGAAGGAAGACATACTGCGAACCATCCGCAGCGAAGAGAGCACCGAAGAACGCACCCCAGTAGAAAGGACGGAAGACCAGCGGAAGGCTTATCTCCCATACATCCAAGGTACAACAGATAAGATAAGCCGGATTCTCCGAAAACATGGCATCGGGACCACCTTCAACGCTAACATGACCACCAGAAGCCTCCTAAAGTCACCAAAAGACCATCTTCATCTCAAGACATGCGGTGTATACCAGATCCCATGCAGTTGTGGCAAGAACAACATCGGGCAAACCGGAAGATTGATCTCAACCCGCCTTCAAGAACACGTGAGAGCAGTGAAAAACAACGACCATAGATCAGCGATACCTCAACATTCTGGAGAAACCGGCATCTCATAAAGTTTGATGACATAAGAGTACTCGCTTCAGACAACAGATATCACAGCAGGGAGGTAAGGGAGGCTATTGAGGTCGAGAAACAACCGGAGAACTTCAACAGAGAGGATGGCTTCACTCTCTCCCGGACCTGGAAACCTCTAGTTAGCACCTGTGCCAAGCAGAAAGCAAGAAGCGGCGCTGCGGTCACTTCCCGACTTATTGCATCACCCGCCCGACAAAGGAACATCCACGAAGGCAGCACTTGCCTGATTGCGTCATCTCTACAAAGAAACACCGACAAAGGGTGCACCTGCGTGATTGCATCATCCCGACAAAGGATCACCCCGAGTACCGGAACACCCAGGTACAATCTATGATCTAGGAAACCAGTATAAGTACGCCATTCTTCTCTCTAGTCGTCAGTATATCCTGTGTTTGCTTCGAGTAAACACCGCAATGCACCACACCCCTGAAGATGCTTCCAGTAGTGGAAGCAAAACGTCGGATTTCAACCCCTCCGTGTCGCGGATTTCACCGGAAACCCAAGCTGTTTATGACGAAACTACCCGCGGAAGCCTACGGACCAAGTTAATTACCAATATTGTTATATTGTTTATTGTGTATAAACTATTAATAGTTTTAGCGACCTTTAACTCTTCATAGCGCAGTCGCAGTTGGTTTTACTAATAAATTGTACTTGAAAAAAAATGTTTGTCATCATTGAATAGATGAAGTTCAATTATTTCCCGACCTAAAATTCAAATTTGAAGTTCACGCTTACATGAGCCTTGCGCGCGAACGCTTGGACGGATAACGCTGTCCAACGAACTCGTCCTGGGCATTGGTAAAATAAACATGTCTACCAAATTTCATCAAAATCGGTCAACATTTACTCAAGTTATCGTCAAACGTTTCAAGGATTCGCGGACACGAGACCAAAAATGTTTCCTGATGTCTGAAACGGATTTCTGTCTTGGAATTTTTAAAATCGGAGACATAACATTTTTTTGTTCTCAAAAAAGTGAACATAATGCTTCTGTTACCTTCGGTAAGCTCGGAAGTAATACATTAAATAAATGAAAAATACATACAATATAATAAACTTAAAGTACTTAATATAAACTTTTTCATATTGAAGTTATGTTATGAGTTTTCTAAAAACAGAAAAAACATACGGAAGCTCCAAAGAAACTAACCCTAAAAATGAGGATTTGATTTTTTTTTTACCTAAATACTTCATGTGGGGATGTCAAATGAAATAGGAGGATGTCTTCAGTTATATACTTAGATTTGATTTTGAACCAATTCACCTTTGCACTACGTCCTTATAAAATGCGTTTTTCGTGTCCCCCCTTCAATTTTTGTAAAAAAACAACGAAAAAATGTATAACAAATCACAGTTATTCTTTGCCCAAAAAAACCATAAAAAAAAAAAAATAATTTGATAGTCATTATAATAAAAGGAACCTCTTTATTTACAAATCAAGCACAGCCTATCTGATCCAGATAAACGAAGTTTTAATGTACTTTTGAACTTAAAAACTATAAAGCTAAATAATTTCATCACTTTACTTTATGATAGTATTGAAAATATTATAATATATACAACACACACCCACACTAATAAAAATATAAAATAGTTAAATATGTTAAAATCCCTGTTACAAAACTTTATTATAATAATTATTATGAAAAATAAACTTAGTAATAAATAAAAAAAAAGTAAAAATAAGGTAAGGGGGGGGGGGGGGGGGGGGGGTGAAGAGGTATATATTAAGAAGTCAAACTCAGATAACATAAAGAAAGAGTAGAGAAAAGAAAAACTACAGGAATAAAAAGTTTGGAACAAAGTAAGATTAGAGACAAATGGTTTTTAAAAAAGAAAAGAAAAAGGTATCTATCTCACTTCCAGTAACATCTTAGTTAGGAAGAAACAAGAGGTTTCTACGAGTCTGAAAGAAAATTCGACTAATGAGCCTCACTCTGATAAAAGTTGGGACTGGCCTTCAAAAGGGAGGGGGGGGGGGAGAGAAAAACCGTTTAAGAACAAAAACTCGAAAAGAAAAACAAACCGATGAACAAGTACAAAGTACAAGAACAACAGTAGTAAGTTTTCTGGGGAAAACCATCTAGTTACAATTTGTAGAAAAGCAGTGTTTAAACAGTTTAAAGAAGTAAGAGACAAGCAAAAGAACAATATAATAAAAAGGGACACAAAAAATTGCCCAAATTAGCATTTAAAAGAAATCAAGATAATAAAAAGTTAACAAAAAAAAAGTATATAAGAGATTGTGTGGTTGGAATATTTTAACATGATAGCAGCAAACCAAAAAACATTCCTCTTATTTATTCTTCATTTAAAATGTTAATACATTTAAAAGCCTAAATTAACAATTATACATCACACGTGTGTGAGAGTTAAATTACGTTTGATTTTTTGTCTGAGTTTTGGCCAATAGTTCATGATTAGTAACATTTAGCAATTGAAAAATTATTATTATTTGTCATTTCGAGGTAACTCAACTTAAAGAAAAATAAATTTCTAGCAGTATTGAAGTATTAGAATAGTAGTTCAATTTACTAGATTTTATAATACTGATTGGTTCATTCTTATTGGTGTTTATATTACTCTAGAGTGTGATGATGACCAATGAAAAGTTGTTATGGAACCTAAAGCAAATAACTTATTTTGAGAGCCTCTCAATTCATCTTTATTTTAAACTAGCTGGATATGCCTGTGCTTCGCAACGGAGTGTTTTTATACGTCTTAATATATTCATAACTTCGCTTCTAATAACCACTTAAACACCACCAAAAATCCACTTACCACACTATTTACTCTATATTTAAAATTAAAGTACTGTCTGAACATTGATCAGAAGTGCAAAACTTTTCCATACTTTTTTATTTCATACATTCCGAAAAACCGAATCCGGCCTTAACATTTTTTCGTGTATATATTTATGTGTGTATGTGTGTCTGTCGCCACTTTCCGGCTTTATAGGCGAAAAACTGGCTAAACTAAATCGATTTTTTCGAAGAGGTGTGCGCCTACATGTCACGTATGTTGTAGGCTTAAGTAGAATCAGTTATTAATAAGTTTCAAAACAATGTCGGTAATTGATGTACACATTAAAACAAAATAACGCATAACTCCCACAGTTATTAAGCTAGAGGTTTGAAAATTGGTACAAAAATAACTTCTTACATGCAGTTGTGCCACCCGAAAAATCATAAATTTGTGATGTCATTAACCCATTTTGCTGAGTGAGCAAAAATTCGTAAAAAATTAAAACATTTTCCGACAGCGCAGTAAGTTGCACCAATTATACCTCATAATAAGAAAAAATAATTAAACTTCGTTTTGAAATCTGCCACCATTTTAAAAATACAGACTTTTGAACTTAAAAACTATAAAGCTAAATAATTTCGAAACTATTTCAATGATTATAATCATTAATTAATAGTAATTAATATTAACTAATATCCAGCTGATTTTCTCAAGATATATTATTTGAACCCTATAAGTCAACATTTTAATATTGTCTAACGCAGAACTTTTTCCGTTTTTCCAGTCTGACGCGTCAAAGTTATAGGGTTCAAATAATGAAAAACGCCCCAAAACCAAATAAAATCACAGAGGAAAACGGTGTCAGACTTGGCTAAAACAAGCCATACAAAGAGGTTTGGAAAGAGTATGTATAATTGACTTTTTTGCCTATGGGCACCCTGACTATATGAGGAGAAATTTATACCAATTCCTAACCTATTTATTAATTTTAATTTGAACTTAATATTAACTCATACTACCTGCAAGCCATCACACACTTTTTACTTAATCAATTACATCTAGATCATAACATTAAAAGGTTGGCTTTTGTTGTACGTGGTTGTTGGTACGTTTTTTTTATATTGTTTAATCGAGAAATACATATTTACCATAGAGGATAGTTAAAAAAACACAGCTAATATGCATATTTTGCCATTTGGTTTTTAAAGCACACGTGGAGAATGCATAGAATATTAATAAAACTGTAAGCTTTTTCCTACCGAAATAGATCACGATTTACCCACCTGCAGGAAGGTGCACATTATATTTTCACTCACCTTTTCATCACGTTCTATTTGGTACAGGTTCAAAATAAATTAAGATTTTAAATTGCCAAGTAACCATGATAATAATTAAGTGGTAGAAATGCCAGTAGAAAGATATAATGCCTTAACACTTAGGTGCTGATGTGCTCATATTGAAAATAGGTCACACCTATAAATAGAGATCACATTAAAAAAAATCTTACCAAAAAAAAGTTCTTACATCACCTTAAAATACACGAGAAAGGGAAAAATTGAGTCAAAATAATTTAATTTAATGATTCAATAAAATACAGTTATTTAAAGGAAAGGTATATAGAGGTTCGACCAAATTTAACTTTATAATAATGTTATGTCATACCATTAAAGATGTACTCAATACTCAGACATTTTTTTTTAATTTTCTAAAAGCTAAAAGGTTTTTAAATCATGAATAATCTAGCCGTCAATGTATTAAATCAATTTAAAATGCTCAGGCTGAAACAACAGTGAAAGCCGAGGAAAGCTATTTAAGAAATAAAAGAGGCCCCAGGAATCCATTTTAAAAGGCAAGAAGGTTAAGGATAATGAGGGTCCAGCCTGAGGATCCTGGCCCAGGGATCCTTCGATAACAATATAACCAAGCCTGAACCAATGAATCCCTAATACTCTAACACTTGTGAATTATTTATTAGACGTATTTGAGCCCATATTTACACAGACATTGAAAACCTTGAATAGAAATCAACAAGGACAAATTAAAGTCAGAGTAATAAAAAGCCAATTCAAAACTCAATTTTAATTTTGTTTTAACTGTTCAAATTGCTTTGCTAATAAGGTTGCTATACAAAACCAACGAAACTATTTAATTATATTTTTAAATTTCTGCGCCGTATTTTCTTTTGGATCTTTGTTTTCCCGAGAAAAATTTAGTTTCCAAGATATTAGATCACAAAAAATGAGAATTGGCCTAATTACAATATAAATATGTCCTCGTGGTAGGATACTGCAGATTAAGCTCAGTGACTATAAATATACATTATATGTGAGAAAGATTTTCCAATTAGTCTTAGACCGACTGATTTCTTTTAGATTCAATGGCAAATCATATAAGAACAAGGTAATGCGTATCAAAGTATATTATACATACAATTCTCCAAGAAAGAGAATACACTTTTGTCCGATAGTTAGTCTACGTCAGAAGCTATGATACCTCCTTAAACATATCTCAATTTCAATTACACACATTAGGGGTGGGTCCCTGGTAGCTCATTAATATAATATATTCTCGACTCCGGCAAGGACCCCACGCTGACATATTTAGGATCTGATTGAAATCACATTTACACGGTTACCGAGTTCACGGCACCGAATCTTAACCGAACGCATGATCTGGAAACGAGTGAAGTTGGAGTCTATCCGGTTCATACAGCTGATAGAGCAAACACTAACCCCGTGTCATCCATTACCATAAACCCCTTGGCACATCCATTACACATTACACATAAACCCTTTGGCACATCCATTACACATAAACCCTTTGACACATCAATTATACATAAACCCGTAGGCCTAAACCTACGGGCTTTTGCGCCGCGGATTAATATTATGATTACACACATTTATTGAAAAATTGCTGACATTTATAAACTGGTATTATTTTCAAGAATAATTTGAGCTACCTAATTGTGATGACTCATTCCTATATAACGTTCTCAAAATTGGAAATGTAAATACTCATTTTTTGGGACATTAAATTTGTCCAATTATTTCAAAATTTAAAGGTTTTAAAAATGTTAACCAACTTTACCTCTACAGAAACAACAAGTTCAAACTTGAAGTATCGATCTGACAACAATATGAATAAAAAAATATCTAGGGATTTCAATGCCCACAGGATTGAAAGAAAAAACAAAACAAAACAACTAGGTGTTTAAAACTTGCCTCGACCAGTTAGGTATCACTTGAAACAAATTTCATCGAATAAACTGCTCAGTTTACAAAGCAAATAACAATATTTCATAGAGGCATGTTATATAGTGTTATACTTTTTAAGTGAAGAGAAAATTGAACAAATAAACATTTCATTGTGTTATTATTGGAAAATTTATTTTAATATCGGATGAAATATTAAAACTGTAGTCTACTTAAATGAATTTATGTAATTTAACCAAAATCTTAAGACTTAAAATTTTGATTAAAATAATAAAATATGTTCAACTACGACGACTATTAGTTCGAGAATAATGGCCACGGATAGTTTTACAACTAAACAAAACTGAAGTAGAAATATATAATTCTTACCGGAAGACCAGACCAATAATGTACGTCGGAGAGAGGTAAATGTGGTGCCCATACAAGCAGCCATCCTGCTATCGTACATATCGCTATTCCCATGAGTAACTTGAGAGCTAGGAGACATTTTGCCAGTTTATGACTTCTTAAAACATGTGGTAGGTACTTCCTTGGAACTGAAACACCAACAAACAAATATAAGATTTTGGCAATAAAACAATAGACACAAATATCTGTTTCAAATAATACATCATAGCAATATGTAACTATAATTTGTATAATAGGGGTATTTCTGTAATTTACTTTATCTAATTATGGTTACTACAGATTATTATAATTTGAGGCACAAGACGAGGTAGAATTTCTCTATGTCTTACTCATCCCAAGCATGATCGCCTATGCTGTGGTAATGAATGATTGGTTTTCATGTAAAAAAAATCATACAATACCCATTTCAATGTATCGGTTTATAAGATCTATAACTTTTTAAATTCATACACCATGGTCGTACACACACAAACACTTACCTAAATGGTTATTAAGGTCAGAATGGCAAGAAAATATATTGCTTTATCGAGTAACCCATTCTATCATTATTTTACATTAGGTTATAAAACTAAGAAAAAGGTAGAATTTTAGTTCATTCCTTTATGTGGAATTTATGAAGGTTTCATGGAGGAACGCCACAAGGGTAAGGGCTTAAGGAGTGGAAAAAAATCTATTCCCAGAGAACTGAGATTGAACCGAAGAAAATACATGAGGGAGGGTTATATAAATATATACACAGAGAAATATATGCATCCCAATACCTATATATCCCCTCATCGTTTTGCATGCATATAGCATAGAACCGAAACCCTGAAAAAAGCTCCCTACGTCTAAAAGAAAAAGAATAAAAATAGATGAAGGATGCAAAAAAAAATGATTTTTAGGGCAGAAAAGAAATAAACAGAAAGAAAAGTATTTCTGCCAGTTGTTCCTTTTTTATAGAAGCAAGAGTGAAACTGGAAGAAAGAAAAGGTTCATCAGAAGAATTTTTTCCATTAGAAAAGTAGCGTGTTTTACTACCCCCACCACTCTTCACGGACGTTTTCAAGCGCAACCTTGCAAAACTTGCCTTTTACTCTAGTCTTAAGAGGGTGCCGTTCGCTTGAAGGGTCTGAATTTATGAAAACAATTTCACATCCAAACCTCATCCTCACATTAAGATACAAGTTTTTTTTTCTTTAAAATCCGTTTTTGTAGACCTATTTGCAAAGAAAAGAAAGAATGAATAAAACAAATAAAAATAAAAACAGGAAAAGAACTTTACCAATAAACTCTTTAAATTGAGGGGAAGTGAAAGCGGGACCCTGAAGAGAATAAATCCTGTAATAGAGCTAAAACCCACGACCTTCCTGTAAAGGAAACTATTTTATTTTCTTCTTCATTTTATTTTATATTTTGTCTTTTTCTTTCAACCTTTTCCTTTTAGGATTTGCCAATTTGGAATTTCACTTTACAAAAGGATGAAAAAATTAAAATAAATGGGTTATTTCTGTCGACGTAAAAAGATTAAATTTAATTAAAAATACCAGAAAGGACTTTCGGAAATCTAATTCTTTTTCTAAGGAGCTTCAAGGTAGTAAAAACGTATTACATTTTTTATTTTAGTTTGCAACTCATCAATAACTATTTTTTCAGGAAAAAAGACGAGCGCAGGAAGACAATTCTTCAAAATTTACTTGTAATACAGATGTTGCCTACATTAACAGAAATGCTAACAAGTGGGATTTCGGTATTAGATCTGCCTAATAAGGTAAATGTGCTGGTAGAACTACTTTTTAATCATGAGCCCCGCCAACTTCATTGACTCCTTAACGTATTTTATGGTCATTCTAAACTAGGTCTTGTAAGTAATTAGGTAGTTCACAGACTCGAAGTGTATAAGCAAAATTTGGCTTAAAATATGGTAACGTGTAACCAGAACAATAGTAGCTAGATGCCCACTTCGATTAAAAGTAATATTTGAATAAATAACCTCTCAAGTGACAAACAAACATAACTTGATTTCTGGGCTAATTTTTTAATCAGGATCATGAAAATTAGATTGACCACCAAAGGAGGGACATTGCCGTACCCTACCGGGTGTTTCCAAATGTATTTGCTATGAAAAAAGCTATGTTCCGCAGACGAACTTAGCCGACCACAAATTCTTAAAGGACACCAAAAGATTAACTTATATACAACATTCTAGCTTGATGTTAGTCACACACTTTTTTGCACTCTATCTCCTGGAGAATATCACCTACGACCTACACATAAAAAGTACTCATATGATTTTTCAGAAATTTAGATGGCTTGTTGAACGTAGCCCAGATGGTCCAATATTAATTTCAACCCTTTGCGTTGTTTAAATTTTGCTAATTTCATACTTTTAATCAAGTAAAAAGACGTAACAATTTTGACATATTTAAACAGGGGGGGGGGGGGGGGGGTAAATAAATTAGGCAATATTGGGTTCTAAAAGCATTACATCATAAAGTACACGCCAGGAAGCCATGTGCCGCACTAATTAGTAGACTGTTTTTCCTATTTACACTTCATGTTTGCTATTTATACAAGTCATATTTTTCTTCTTTTTTTTTTAAAAAAAAGAGGTAAACATTGAAGGAAAATAAAAGGTAAAGAAATATAGTTATAGATTCACTACAAGCAGATACCTTCAGTTTATAATAAAAACTTGTTTATTAAAAGAAAAAAGATATTTACATCAAAGAAAAATGTTTATTTCCTTCTTTGTTACAAACAATAATCATAGTACGAAACCTTTTTTTAAAAAAATCCTCTGCCGACTGAACTGTACATAAAAAAAAGTCTTAAAACATGCTAAAGGAATAATAAAAAAAAAATCGTTAAAAAAGGAGGGTTATGCCAAAAAATATTATTTATGGCTTCAAACTCGCTTGGAAAACCCTATTCTCTAAAAATTAAACGCCCCCTGCAATTTTCACAACTGAATAATAGATTGGAATTATATTTAAGGCAGGAAGAGAAAAAAATTAAAGAGGAAATCTGAAGAAGGAAATTTGCCAAACGAGAGTTAAATCGTTCAAATAATATTTCCGTATTATTTAAAATTACTGGACAATTGAAAACATTTTCTTCGCAAAAATCAATCGAATGAAAGACGAAGAAATTCAAGTTTTAATTGAATTAATTGTATCATCTTTTACCGTAGTTATTATGGATTTCTTTTTATTTCAGTATTAGAAATCATATTAGGGAAAATAATATAAATTATTAATCAAATGATTTGATTATTAAACGCATATCATCGTCAATCTTCTATACTTTAGCAGATAGCAGAGGATATGTAGTTACAATAAATTGCAGATTAATAGTCAGGTCTTTCAAAATAAAAATGAGAGAACATAAAAAAGCCCCAATGAACAACGTTTTATTAATTAATGTAATTTAGAAAGAGATTTTTTTACAAAAAAAAAAAAAAAAAAAAAAAACTGTTCATGTAAAATCAAATATAAAAAGCAGGAAAAACTAAGTACTTGACAACTCCAAAAAAATATACAGAGAGAAAGAAACAGTTTATTTTCCAATACAAAAATAAACATTATTTATTTTTATTAACAACTGTCCCCTTATTTAAAGCCTAAGCATAAAGGAATTTAATAAAAAAATAATATCGTTAGTCTAACTTTAAATGAATTTAATACAAAGAGTAAAAGGGTTCTCTCCCATTTTAAAAGCACCTCTTGATGAAAAAGTATAAAATGTCGACAATTTAAAACTACAGTAAATTGGAACCTTCGTTGTAGAAAAACTGCAAGGTTATATTTTTTGGCAGGTTTTTCCAAGCAAATAAATGAAATGTCAAGGGTTAACCAGCTGCACAATGTAATTTTACACGTGCACTAAAAACGCAATACCTATATTTTTATAGATATTTTCTTTAAATTTGATAAAAGATTTTCAATTACGTCTACATAAATAAATTGCTATTACAGCTAAATAAATAAAGTGTGTAAATAAAACAAAAACTTTTTATCGACTTTTTATTTATAGTATTCTAATCAAATATAGGAAAGAAGTAAAGAAGAAGTCAATGGTTTATTTATAAGAAATATATATAATAAATAGAAAAATTCAGTGTCAGTTTATTCGGCCAAACTTTTCTTTTTGATGCTACATCTTAAAAAATTGTTGTTCATAACTTGAAGAAAGATTATTCTTTAAAACTAGTGGACCTAAGGAATCTTTTTTGATCCGCCATCTTGATTCATGATGACGGCCATTATTATCTGGAAAATACGGTGTTACGATTTCTCCCGAACCAATAGCACTTAACCCAGAAAATTTAAAAATTAGCTTTCTTTTATGACATAAACAACTGACTCTAAGATTTGATAGAATGTTTTTGTATTGGTATAGAGTTTATGTGCCAAGTTTCAGCTCGATTGGATGACTGGAAGAGGGTAATTAGCCCACCAAAGATTTTGATGACAGGCGGCAAGCACGAACAAACAAAAGTGAAGTTAATATAAATAACAGTTACTAATTAGGGCGAAGTTAATGTCAATTACTAATAAGGGAGTTTTGGAAATTATATTTGATCCATGGTGCATGTAAATATTCTCACTTAGCAAAAAAATTGTAATTTTCTTGACGAAACCAAAAATGTAATTAAAAATGGCAAAACCCGTAGCATGCAAAGGAATCCAGCTAGTGTAATAATAAAATTAACGTTGCTGATTGAATTGACGTAGTGTTTCTGAACTTATTTGTGTACGTGTATATCCATCCAGTGTTTGAAATAATTCTTGACCTTCTCGGAATATTATTATAAATTAATATCTATAAAAAATTAAATGCTACACAATTCCTAGTTACAATTAAGAAACTTTACTCTTTTATTAGGTTATTACATCAAGGTTTAAACATTTTTATTTAAATAATAACAATAATAACAAATTTTATACAAGTAATGAAAACACAAAAAGTAGTTTCTATTATTGTTAAATATACAAGGTACTTTTAATTAATTTCTTTATTCCCTTTCAATTTAAAATAGATGCAAAAATAGTATCTTAAGCCAAATTAATTTGAATTTTTATTAAATGCCAATTAAAATTGAAAACTTAATTTGCATTACAAAGCATTTAGTGTATTTAAAGAAAGCAAAAAAAGTATTAAAATAATAGAGTAATAAAAGAAGAGAATACATTTGATAATCTATTTTAAAAAAGGGATAAAAAATAGTACTTGAAAGTTTTTAAAAATAACACCAATTACCAATTTTTTGTATGTATGTATTGAAAAAATATTCACCGTGGTAGGAGTGGGTTTAAATTCATTAGATATATCGATATATACGACAGATATTGGTCCAAAAAAGAACAGCGAACGGTAAAATGAATTAAGGACTTTCACCATATATTTTATCAATTCTAAGCCTTCCTCCTACGTTCAGCGTAAATTGATCCACTATAGGTCACCACTGGTTTTTCCTGGGAGGGGGGGGTATTGAGTATATTACTACTTTGATACTCGATTATAATAGATACAAAAGGATTCTTGATGGAGCTTGTCAAACAACTGTATTTTATTTTATTTAATTATATGACAAATACCTTTTCTTTATTTACAAACAACAAGTTACTAACTATTAACTTAACACTCCTCCTCGATTAACACTTACAATCAACTAGATTGGTGGAAATCGCACCAATTACATTAAATATGATATAAACTAAACAACACAAATTCAGATATCTGCTTTTACACACACACCAGACCTAAATAATAATAGTTTATCTTTTGGTAATGCTTTTGTAAAAATATCTGCCAAATTGTCTTCAGATTTAATATACATTAATTTAAAAATATTTTTCTCTAATAGATCTTTAATAAAGTTGTACCTAATGTCTATATGCTTATTTCGCTTTGAATTCTCTGAGGCCCTCACCATGGAGATAGCACTCTGATTGTCTTCGTATAATATAGTTTTTACATCGGTATGGCCTAAATCTGATAAAATTCCTTTTAAATTTACAATTTCTTGAGCTGTGACTGAAGCTGCAACATATTCAGCCTCTGCTGTGGAAAGCGCAACACAATTTTGTTTCTTAGAGAACCAAGACACAGCATTTCCACAGTAGAGTATAACCGAACCACTTGTACTCTTTCTGTCACTTCTGTCTCCAGCCCAATCAGCATCAGAATACGCTACTAAATTTTCTACATCACTCCACTTGTACACTAAACAGTGTTCCTGAGTGCCCTTCAGATATCTTAGGATTCTTTTTGCTGCTTTCCACACAGCTTCTGTTGGACTCTCAAGAAACCTGCTCAGATATGAGACGGCAAACATTAAGTCTGGCCTCGTCATCGTGGCTATGAACATTAAACATCCAATTAATTCACGAAATGGTACATTCACAATATCCTCCCCTGAATTAACTTGGAAGTTTAATTCCATTGGAGTTGACATTGATTTACAGTCACTCATGTTAAATCTTTCCAAAATTTTCGATATACCTTTTAATTGAGAGATTTTCAATTTATCTTTTGTCATTTTAATTTCTAAACCCAAATATGTATTAATATCACCCAATAATTTTGCTTTAAACTCCTCCTGCAGGGCATGTATGGTATCCTCACATTCCCCTACAACTAACAAATCGTCAACAAATACTACGATCCATGTTGACTCCTTACTATACAGACAGCAATCGTAAGACGAACGTTTAAAGCCTATCTCAGTTAAAAATTGATTTAACCTATTGTTCCAACATTTAGGCGACTCTCTTAACCCGTAAAGTGATCTTTTTAATTTTAATACTTTATTTTTATATTTATCTTTAGAAACCCCTTCAGGTATTTTAATAAACACCTCATTTTCTAAAAACCCGTTTAAAAATGCCGTAGGAATGTCAAGCTGTTTAATTGGCAGATGCTTTTGCAAAGCATGGACTAAAACTGTCCTAAGAGTTGACATCCTAGCTACAGGTGAGTAAGTTTGGTAAAACTCACTCTCCTCTTTTACCTGAAATCCTTTGGCGACTAGGCGAGCTTTCTTTCTTCCATCCTCTTTAGTCCGGAAGACCCACTTCGTCCCGATAGCTGATTTTCCAGGTGGTAAATCTGCAACTTCCCAGGTTTCGAGCTTGTTCAAGGAATCGAGTTCACTGTTGATGGCTTCAACCCATCCTTTGTTCTTCACTGCCTCGTTGTACGTCTTTGGATCTTTCGCCTCAGTTAAGGAGCAGTAAGCACTATACATTTCATAGTCAGTGAACTTCACTGGTCTTTTTACGTCTCTCCTTCCTCTTCTAGTTGCTATTGGTTCGTCAATATCCAGATCGTCTTCTTCATTTACGTCAATATCGGTTTGTTCTGTCAAATGTTCACTATTTTTATCAAAATTAGTTATCACTCTTACCACATCATTATCACATATTTTTGATGATTCATTGTGATTTATTATATTTTCGTCAAATCTAACATCCCTAGAACATACTATTTTTCTTTCAGTAGGGTCCCACAATCTATAGCCTCCGTCGCAGTACCCAACCATTCTCATGGGCGTTGCTCGGGGATCAAGTTTATTTTTCTTTGGCATACTCACTACCCAAGATTGACAACCAAAAACCTTAAGTTTTGATAGGTTATTTTTTTCATACCATCTAACCGAGGGTGGTTCTCCTTCATTAGCTGTAGTTGGAGATCTGTTTATTTCATATGCTGAGCATCTTAATGCTTCACCCCATAAATATTTAGGCAACCCTGTTTCAAGTAATTTTGTTCTTATTTTATTCAAAAGTGTCCGATTCATTCTTTCTGCACAACCATTCATTTGTGGAGAATAAGGCATGGTATATTGTAATTTTATGCCCTTAGATCGACAATATTGTTTGAAAGTATTAGATTTGAACTCACCACCGTTGTCACACCGTATATTTCTCGTCTTCATCCCGTGCTGCGTTTTGAGTCTCTGGATATAGTCTATTAAGTTTTCTTCAGCTTCACTCTTACATTTTAGTAATCTGACATCTATAAAATGAGAATAATCGTCTATTATCACCTGAAAATATTTCTCCCCGTTATGAGTAGCAGGATTTATTGGTCCACAAATGTCGGTGTGGATCAAATCTCCAATTTTTGCTGACCTCTTCTTTGTAGGCTTAAAGGGTAATCTTGTTCCTTTGCCTTCCATACACTGGCTGCATACCTCCGTACTTACAGGTAATCCCAGCAGTTTCATAGAGCGTCGATTTAAATGACCCAATCTACGGTGCCAAATATTTGCTACTCCGTCAGATGTCTTGTAACCACTTTCCATAATTTGGTTTAAACCGAAATCCACATTCAAAACAAAAAGCTTGTTTTGTTTTTCACAAAACAATTTAGTTTTACCAACTAGAATTTTGACTTCATTTTTACTGAAATGAACTTCTCGCCCTTTTTCTATTAATTTCCCAACTGAAAGTAAATTGTGGCTTAGTCCTTCCACCAGTAGAGCGTCGATCTTTACTTTAAGCCCTTGACAGACACCACTTAATTCTCCTCTCTTTCTTGCAACTAATTTTTCTCCATTTGCTATACGTATCACAACTTCGTTCGGGAGTATTTTCACATTTTTCATAACTTTTTCTAAATTTTTAGTCACTAAATGATCACTTGCACCTGAATCTAAAATAAAACTATTGCAATTTGTTTCACACTCTAAACTACTTAACAAAATTTCTTCTTCATTATGACACGCTCGACCTGCCTCGTGTGCTTTTTCTTGATATTTTTTAAATTTACTTGATGAATTTAAATTTCCTTTTTCTCGATGAGTCTTACTTCCTCTAGGTGTCAATTTACAATCTTTTATTTTATGTCCTACCTTCTTGCATCCAAAACAACGAAATTGTGCCGCTTTAAAGGTAACTTCAGGATCATTTTCTGAATTTTTCTTTTTCATTTTTAACTCTGTATCGAGCAATCTAGATTTCACAAAATCCATTGTCAGTTCTGTGTTTACTGTTTCAATTGCAGTTATGACAGTTTCATATCTGTCATTGAGTGACATTAGCAAATGACACACCTTGTCACTTTCATCCATTTTTGAACCTAAATTTTCCAAATCTCTGACAATTGAGTCAAACTTTAAAAAATGATCTTCCAACTTTTCTTCGTGGTTTAATTTTAGAGATAGTAATTTCCTTTTTAAATGTAATTTGGAAAATACACTTTTCCTCTCAAAAACGTTCTCCAGTGCCTTTAACATCTGGGAGGCTGACTTTGCATCTTTAATGAGGTCAAGATGCTTGTCAGTTACACACTGCACAATTGTTGACCTTGCCTTTGCATCTTTTGCTCCTAATTCCTTTTTCTTTGCTTCAATTTCTTCAAAGCTTAGATCCAGCACTTCTTCGACCTGCTTTTCTTCGAGTAACATTCGCACTCTGAATTTCCAGTGGTTGAAGTTGTTCCCAGCCAGTTTCGGAAGATAATCCTTCTGATCACCCATCTTTTAGAATTTTTCACTAACAAGAAGTTTTTGTCAATTTCCTAAAACAAAACTGCCCTGAATCTTCGCTGTGCTAGTTGCCCATAACCTATTGAGTATATTACTACTTTGATACTCGATTATAATAGATACAAAAGGATTCTTGATGGAGCTTGTCAAACAACTGTATTTTATTTTATTTAATTATATGACAAATACCTTTTCTTTATTTACAAACAACAAGTTACTAACTATTAACTTAACAGGGGGGGGGGGGGGCTGGAACCCAGACCTATGAAGTCATACCCGTGTGGGGGGGGGGGGTTAATCACTTAAAAAATGAATACATGATTGATACATAAATAAAACGAGGCTTGCATTGCATTAAAAGAAGCAAATGAAATGTCAATGTAAAAGAAAATGTCAATACTAAATCATTGAATTACTGTGAACCTCATTATATAGAGCCTAGTGTCAGTCAACTCCGCACTCCGCACGGGTAAGCCACTGCACGAAATGGAAATTCTGAATAAATAATATTATTTAAAACAAATTTGTAAAAAGGGCTTACAAAATAACTAGTCCGCCATCTTGTGCTGACCACCATATTGGATTTAAAATGATATCACTTAGTCACTTAGCTAGCAATGCATTGTCATCCAAACTAAACGTGTATGCAAAATTTCAATTTAATCGGTTGAGGATAACTGCTTTAAAATTTAGTTGCAAGATTTGACCCGAACATGCATACATACATTGCAAGTTAAATAAAAGCTTTTAATAAAATATATCTAAATATTGATTAGTTTGATGTATCTTGTGCCTTTCAAGTTTGTAACGTTACGCGAGGAAGAACTTCTCCAATAATTTCGGACTATTCTCCTTTTAACTCGTTTATATTCGGTCTTTAACAATGATCTTATGAATGTAACTCTTTTATGTTAGGTTTTTAGGGTTTCGTTGGTAAAACCAAAAAAAAGAAACTCTTATAGTTTCGTTCCTGTGTCTGTCTGTCACTCTGTACGGTTCCAATAACTTTTAAACCAAAAGAGATAAAACGTGAAACTTTCCAGTATAAAAGATCGTTTTGACGCGCACACAGGAAATATAGCGAACTCAAAATTTTTTATTCAAAACCTTCATGTGTGTGTGAGTAAAAGATCTAAGGAACTTATTGTAGCAACTAAACTAACGATTGCGATTTATAATAAAAATAGACTGCTGATTAGTGTCACACAAAGTTCCTCGTTTCTAACACATACTTTATTGGTTTTATGCTTTTAAAAGCCATTATTGTCTAATTTATTTAATTGTTTCCCACTTTTTTTAATATGTCAAAATTGTTTTGATTTTTTACATTACATAAATTAAAGTATAAATTAAGCAAAAGTTAAAGAACTCAGACAGACGGTTGAAATTAATCTGGGCCCTATCTGTGTGCTAAAATTTCACAAAAACTCAGATGAGTACTTTTGAAGATATAGGAATAAATAAATAAAAGTAAGTAAGTTTGTGAAAAAAATAGGGTAATCATTGTTATAATCGTATTGTGTCTCTTCTTACATTGTTTTTTCTATTGCAACTACCACTCTTATTTCAATGTTGATTGAAGTAGAGTAAAATTACCTTTTCTCAAATAGTTTTAAGTTTAATTCAAAAAGTTCTACAGAGAGAAAACAGTTCAACTGAAACAAAAATTTTACCAGACGCATTATATTGTATATATATATTTATATACCAAAAGAAAATATATTCTTAAATATTTATTATTAAAAAAAAAAAAAAAAAAAAAAATATATATATATATATATATATATATATATATATATATATATATATATATATATATGTAAAAATATATATATATTAAATTATTTATCTTTACGTGTTGATAAGAACAAACTAAAACAAAAAAGTGAAGTAACAAAATATTCTTTCAACGAAACACATACAATGGCAAAAAAGTTGGTAAATTTTGGTCTCTTTATACAAAAAAGGTTGAAAATGTAGATTGCAAAACACCTTTATTTGGAAGAGAGAGGCCGGAGCAGGAGGAGTTAAAAACCCACAAACTGACACCATATTATCATCATTTGTGGTCGAGAGCGGGAAACAACGCGGTCAGAGTAAAGGGGAAAAAACCTGAATAAAAAGTCAGATTCTCTCTTGGGACCGAGCAATAAAAGGTCATTGCGCTTACATTATTTATAGTTTAAGGGCGCAAGGCAAGTTAATGTGAGGGGCAGGGAGCTTATTAGGGACTCACAAAAAGCCTCAACTCTCCCCATTTCCCCTACTGTGTAAATACTTCTCCAGACCCGCAATATTTGTATAGTCTCCTCTACAATACTTCATTCTCCACCCAGAAGCAAAAAACAAGGGAGTTCAAACCCCACCCCTCATTCACCCACAAGACCCGTATGAAAAACTCCTGAAAAAACAATATAAAATTGGGCGGATGTGTGTACCAAGGAAATTATTGAATAAAAACTTCCAGTTCCGAGGTCCAGCAAGCAAACAAAAACAATCACATGGTTAGCCTGAGTCCGACAGTAAGACATTGTTTCATTTCATATCGGTTGTAATTGCTTGGAAAGAACAATACGCAAAAACAAACACCTCCCCCACATTTTTTATGTAGTTACTCGAAAATGTATAATGAAAAAATTCAAATTGGACTGAATTATTAAATGTGGACAACTAAATACTCGGACTGAAGGCTTTATTTAAAAAACCCATCTACGCATAAATAGAGCATGTGAGGGAAGCTATATTTAAGGAAAAATTTAATTTGTGTCCTAAACATTTTATTTTATGAAATAATAATAAAAATCTCGAGCGTCAACGTTACCTAGAAGTTTCATGTCATACTTTATAAGAATGTATTTTAATACAATAAAATCATTTAAATTGTCACACTCATTTTGTACTTTTTAGTCTTTATCAAATTTTGAAATAATTTTTTATCTGCTTTAACTCATATTAAAATAAAATGTCTTCTATTTAATTGTTTGCTAGTCCAACCTTTCACGATTTAAATTTAAAATATAGGTAAATTGTTTTTTTTGTTTTTTAAAATAACTAAATTGATGAACATGGTCTTTCTACTAATTGTCAATAAGACTGAAAGTGGACACTTTGTTTACTTTGCATAATTAGTTTAACACCTTTTAAAGAAAACAGAGGAAAAAATGTACTTATTTACAATTTTTTATTACTTAAAAATCTGGCAAATGTATTGATTTTTTTAATATAAAAAAAGTCTTATAGAGTTGATTCAAAATCTATTTCATACAGGTAATTTTCAAAAAATATTTAGGAGCAAAAAAATATTTTGCCTAATATAGCAAAAGTTATATTAGGAAACACATTTGATCAGAATTTTATACATCATTGAAATTGATAATTTACCAAGAACTGTTATTTTAACTCCTTTTTAGAGTAATAAGAACAAAGTACAACGGAACAACTCAAGACAAGATGAAATTAACTGAAGTAGATTTGTTATAACTTAATAAGCTTTAACACAAGTTACTTTAAGTCTTAGTTTAATAAAGTTACACCTCAACCTACATCCATCTTCTTATTAAATTTTCATCTTGTTTTTTCTCTATTTAGTCTAAGGGGAAAAACAATAAATAAAACACTTTATAAAAATTTTAAGAGGCAAGAATGAAAAGATTGTTTATACAGAGGTTTTAAAGTAGAGGTATGTATTTTCTCATTGGAAAACAATTATTATTTTTTGGTTATTTTCAATTATTCTTGGGAAATTCTTTTTTCTTCATCTAGTTAGATATTCACTAAGGGAAGATGAACGACGACAAACCCTGATTTTAATTTAAATTGTAAACAGAGGTAGCAATTAAATACATTTATCAGCTTTTTAGAAGCAATCATGTAAATTAATATTGATTGAATCAATTTGTCAACATTTTCTTTTAAGCATTGAAAGTATCCAATTAATAAGTCTTTGTATTAGACAAAACAATAACATGAAGCAATTTGACAAAATTTTAGGCGTTTGTAAGAATAAATTAATTTGGAATATTTTTGCTTAATTATACGACTGCTTAATCAGCGACGTTTTTTATGTGTCGCCAAAGACCGAAATAAACACAGAACACGAAATAACACACATAAACGTCGCCGTCGCCCTCGCCAGCAACAAACGTCGCCCAGTATAAAACTGCCCTAAGGGTAATATAAATAAATTAAACAAAAATAATTATCATGTTATTGACCACATATTATAAAATATAAATTAGTATAATTGTAATATTATTTGTATTAAGTTATACAATTTTTTAGTGAACAAAAATAAATAACAAATAAACAACACAAGTAAATTCTAGTTTTAAAAACATTCTCAAAAATATTAAAATTTAACAGTTTTACTATTTCATACTAACGTTTTCAAAATTCGTCTTGACGGCAACGAAAGTTGTATTTTTGTCAATTTCAATTCAAGAAATTGAAACCTATAAGAGAGAACTGAAGGAAAAGTTAACTTCTAGTTTATCATACGGCACAGACAAAGTTTTAATTATCAACATTTAATAAGAGATATACGTCAATTATAAAAAAACAACTCAAATTGAAAATTAAGTTTCTTAAATGTTGAAAATCAACGATTACTACATTATTTTTAAAATTCATTTCAAAAAATAAAATTTCAACTAAAAATTGTTATTTCTAAGACATAAAAATTTACTTTTTAGGGTTTCGAGGTCATCCTAGAAACCCTTATGCTTAATAGTTCGTCCGTCTGTCCATCCGTCGCATCTTGGAGTATATCTCCCGACCTACTCAAGCTATAGACTTGAAATTTGGTATACAAGTTAAACATTTTTGCCTAAAAACAGAAAAACTATTGCGGGCTTAAACACTCAAAATGTCTGCGATCTGTGATCAATTGCGAATTGATCCCAATATTTTATATTTTTCTTTTATATATAAAAAAGGCAAATTTTAGAAATTTAAGGGGGCCGTCACTCCGGAGCCTCAAAATTTTTATTATTTGAAAATTCGAAGTTAGGAATCATTTTAAAGATATTGAAATTTGGTTCACAAAAATATATCGAATTAAAAAATGGCGGCCATTTTACCCGAAAAAAATGAAAACAAAACGCAAAAAATAAATGTTCCCCCCCCCCCCCCCCCCCCATTAAGATAGGTCCTAAAAATAAGGCAAAAATTCAAAAATATGCATCTCTGTAGTAGTCCAACAATATTTCAGGAATATAAGTAGTTGGTTGTTTTTGGAATGAAAGTCCTTTATTATATTTTAGTCAAACAAGCTTTCGTCCAGGGAACCTGGACTTCTTCAGGTTTTGGAAATACTGTAAATTTAGAGAAACAAATGGTCAAAATGAAAACGAATTTTGGAAATGAAAGTCTTACCAAGTTAATTTTGATTGTTTTTATGTTTTTTTTTTAAAAGAATTAATTTTATTTTTTTAACTGACATAAATAATCAAAAATTTTGAATTATTTATTTTTATTTGTATTAAATATAATATTTGTGTAAATGTTGCTTAATTTATTGGTGTCTTGTTTCAAGTTTATGTTGTTAGTATTTGATTTTATGTATAACATTTCCAGTGTAAGTCGTTTTTGGTGGTGTTTTTCAGTGTGTAGAATATTATATTTATCTGTGTCTAATGTGTGTTTAGTGTTGTGTGCGTGTTCTGATATAGCTGTGTTAGTGTTGTTATTTGAGATGTCTTTAATATGTTGATGAAATCTGTTTTTGAATTGTTGTGAAGTTTCTCCTATGTATGTTGCAGGGCATTGTTTACAGTTAATTTGGTATACGATGTTACTTTGTTGCAGAGGAGGGATAGAATCTTTGAGTTTGGAGTATAAAATTGATTTTAGGGTGGTGGAATTTTTTTGAGCTATTTTGATATTATTATAAGGTTGAAACAATTTTTTAATTTGTTCAGTAGTGTGTTTTATGTAGGGTAGGGTGTAGTATTTAGCTAAAACGGGAGGTGTCGTATTTTGTGAGGTATTGTTAATGTTGTTATTGTGTTTTTGGAGTAGTATATATTTCAGGAAGTTGATATAAAAAAGTCAAATTTTAGAAATTTTTGGGGGCCGTAACTTCGGAGCCCCAAATATTTTATTATTTGAAAATTCGAAGTTGGGTATCATTTTAAAGGTATTGAAATTTGGTTCACAAAAAATATATCGAGCTTCCAAAATGGCGCCAATAAGTGCATACCGAAGATACTAAAGGATAATATAATATATTTTGTAATAATGCAAGCCCTTGGCAATGAGCCGTCAGTACAGCAGAATAGGGTACCACCAGTGATATCCGATCCACGTACTTGCCCCTTATATACAGAAGGTTCTTGTATCAGGCCAATATTTACCTCCAGTTCTTCCATCCTTTTGCAGTATAAGGAGGTGGCAGCTGAACCATGCTGTAGATTGGACCTCCTGTGCCACACCATTTAGCAGAGAATCTTCATCCTCTTCCCTGACTGCGGGGACTTTAGTCGTTTCACCCCTCTCTTCGACGGGGGGGGGGGGGAAGAGATGGCTCTCTGGTCCTGTTCTCTTCACTGGTCCCCACGTCATCTGCCCTGACGAGTGGTGACGGGTGGGACCTACGTTCCTCGGAAGCTAGGGAGTTCTGTCGTCTACCTCTCTGCTGTTTCACTCCTCTGGCCTAAGATTTTCTTTTCTTTCCAGATCTACTTCCAGAGGATCTCGTGCCTCAACCCTTGGTAACTATTGACACTTGAAACTTTACGCACTTGTATATCAACGCGTGTATACGACTCTCTGGCCGTTCGTTCGCTTCTCTCTGCAGAGAATACGCCAATCTCTAGTATTTGGCCTTCGTTGAAGCTCCTGAGATTGTAAAGGATCTCCATATCCTTTGGATTGTCACTCTGTAGGATTGGCAGCGACATTGCTACCTTGACTAGATCAGGTAGACAGTCTACTTCCTCTATGACAACCCGTTTCCAGGGAATAATAGATTTAAGGTTCTTCCTCACCCACTCAAGCACTCTTTCTCTGCCTTAATTTCTATTAGCCCGAGCGCACGGCTCGGCCATGAACATCTTTCAACCTATGGCCTTGCCGCTGAGCCTTTAGACAAGCGTCAGACAGTGACTTGCTAAATTCCCACACCTCTCTCTCTGTGAGGATGAGGTCGGCGTTGCCTCTCTTCCTAAGAAACATCTTAGAGGAGGGAGCACTTACTTTAGGTGCCTCGGAGAGTGGCACCAGTACCTCTGAACTTCATCAGTAACCTTTCCCCCTACCCTTACCTCACCTCTTAGCTAGCTTTTTAACCAGCATTTTCTGCTTCTTATTGCTTTCGAGCAACGGAAGGATTGTGTTCACTTTTGAGAACGAAAAAATTGTATGCCTCCGATTTTAAAAATTTCAAGACAGAAATCCGTTTCAGACAACAGGGAACATTTTGGGTCTCGTGTCTGTCGGTCTGAGTGTCCACGAACCGCGAAACGAGTGACGATAACTTGAGTAAATGTGGACCGATTTTGATGAAATTTAACCGGAAACCCTACTCCGATCTCGTTCTTTGAAGGAGAAAACCGCCATAACCGGTTCAACCTTCCTCTCTTAACAGAAACTGATGTATTTATGACGTGAAAAGGATGAAAATAAGCAAAGCAATTTAATTTACATACTTTTAATTTAGCATAGCGTAAATATCAACCAATCATGAAAATATGACCAAATCAACGGGACTAAACTAATAACTATCGCGTAGTTATTTCGTTTTATTAATGTTATTATTTTTTTTTTCTTTTTAATCCATATACCTCACAAAAAGCACGAGAGGGTTGTTAAGGAATGAAAAATAGCAAGTACGAGAGGTAAAAGAGGAGGGGAGTTAACACTGGCTCGAGATGAAATGGCGCAAGGAATTAATGCACCCCAGTGGAATTGCTGAGGCTAGAAGCTTGGATATTGCTCTCACGTAACAAGCGGCTTTAGACTCATGGATTAAACTAATAGGAAATGCAACCAGAACCGGCTGATTTCGTGATATTCACTGGTGATTTGGGCTCAGCTTCAAGACGATGGATTACACCGGATATTAAATTAATTAAGCTTAAATCTTCTATCAATATCAATTCTAGCCACATCATTCTCTAAAGCATAGAAACAATATCACAATACCTATAGCATATAAATTCCTACATGTAAAAAGACAATTTGATGTTAAAGATTTTTTTTATAATAAAAGATATACGTGATTCACATTCGAGAGAAGAAAATTTAACAGGTTATTTTTTTCTAGCAGTTAAACGTCACTACGTTCTGTAATTTCATTTAATATATATATAAATGTGTATATATATATATATATATATATATATATTACGTAGGTAATTTAAAATTAACGTGATGCATAACATTTTATTTCGAACAAAAAAGATGGGTTAAAAAAGGGATGATAGATTTACAGAAAAATATAAGAAGGAATCCGACTGTAATTTTGTAACTCAACCCCATTAGATTTAACTAATAAAGCGTAAGATGAAAATACTCATTATTATAATGCCGTCCATTTTTTTTATTTACAAGAAGCTATTCGTCAACTTGAAACTACATTATGGATTAAAGAAAGAATCTAAAGTAAAAGTATGCTATTTTATCAAACGAGGCACATTCTTGTTTCACCAGGAATTCCTTTTCCCATAGTTGTGCTACTAGGGAAATATTTCTGCTTTCCACACCAGGCTAGTGGCTTCGATGCTATTACTCTCCCTACATAATTTGCATTATCAAAAAATAATCAGCAGAATATCTAGATAAAATAACTATGTAGCTCTAGAATCTTCAATGTGTACAATAATAAGGTGGCAGAAATGGAATTGGAAATTTTATATTTTCTGAAACAATAACGAACCGTTACCATAAATATACCTTTGTTTACCGTATGATTTGATATCAATTTTTACAAGTTACATACGTTAGGTTTGGTTATCATAGAAATGCGCTCTTTTAGATCCAATATAACTAAAACTTTCGAAGTAAAGTTCGCACTGAAGTAATTTATTGCCTAGAACAAAACAATTTGTTTATACTTTAAGTTTTAGTTATCGAGAGGTTTTTTTGAATTTTCGAAGTTGTAGCTCAATGGAATTAATGTCTATAAATGTTTTGAAGCTCATGAATAGTTAATTAGTTTAGTGAAAATAGTACTTCTAAAGCATATAATTAGTTAATTTTCATATTTTTATTTAGCAGCTTCCAGTTTGCAATACTACTAACACAACAGAGAAATATAATTCTGCGAAACTTCAAGTATCATATACTAAGTAAAATCGTTAAAATTTCCCTTTAAAGTGGTATTAAATCTAAATTAGGTATTATTTTTAAATGCTTCTTAAGCTTTCGGTATTAAAAAGGCCATAACCCTAGAGCTCTCACTAAAAATAATATTTTAGGAGCCTAATTATTATTCATATTACGACCGTAATTAAATTCAATAGGCACCTTTTTTTGAAATAATTTTTTGTCTAAAAAAAAAGTTTCCCAAAAAATGGGTGTTAATGCTGTTATTTACACCTTAGCCTTTCGACTAAAGTCGTTATACAGTAGTAAACAAAGTCATAAAGAGATTTAATTACCCCGGAGAGGTAGATGGTTTGAAGAGGGTCAGTAAGGGAAAGGAAAGGGATGAAATAAACATTTAATGAGAAGTAATTAGGTTGTTGTAATGTATCCATTCTAAACACAGGGCGCTGTGGGGTTCCTCTTGTAACCTGGAGCTCTGGGAGCCTTAATGCTTCCTAAAAGGGTCAGGCTGTACCTGAATTAGGGATTAGCGGGCGACGAGAGATGGAAACCAAGCAGAACCTACCTCCATACTCTAACACTTTCAACTCGCTCTTATCTACTATCATGTAACTTGAAAAACTTTAAATTATCATTTACTTAAACAGACATCGATATTTTAAAAAGGGTTAATAACTTCAGACAAAATTAATGCAAAGGTCAATGTATAAAAAGAATAATTAAAACTAATCAATATAATTTTAAACTAATGGCATAAAAAGAAAAACTTATTCAAACTAGATTACTAAATTAGAATAAGAGAGAGAGAGAGAGAGATATAATTAAATAGTATAGACAGCAAAGAGTAAATAAATCAAATGAGAACTAGTGTTTTAATCTTGTTTCTAGCATCAAAGTTAAAAAACAAATTAACTCGCAAGAAAATCGAATCACTAGTAAAACAATTAACTCTCTATAAATAGTAAAGTAGAACTATTAGAGATAAAAATCCATAATAAATTGAGTTATTAAAACGAATTATATTATTACTAAGGCCTTTCAAACAGGACAAGGAAAGGAAAAGAGGGAGGAAATTCACTCAACGAAATGATACTTTCTTTATTAAACCTTTCGCAAATTTAGATGTAATGAAAGTCACTCAGAGCTGCGCTGCAAAACGGTTTGAGATGTAACAAAGTCCTTCTCCTTATGACAACGGACACCGAGGCCACTAAATCTAACATATTCTGCGTTCTCACATCGTTTTGGGAACGGTTTTGAAAACAATCCGCTAGTTCAAAACGCTGTACGAACGGAGATCGACGGATCGTATCGGGTTAGATCCGCTCCACCAAAAATACGATACGTGATCGGAACGGGGGATCGAATTCAAAACGCTTGTATGAACAGGTCGTGGAGGGGATCGAGATATCAGGTTATTTTACTCTTTTCCACTTTTTAAGTTCTTTGTTTTCGTGAGCTTCCGTTTATTTTTTTTAAACTGCAAAACCGTTTTTAAACAAAAGTTAATACTATAAAGGACCAGTAAAAACTTTTAATAACTTGTAAATAAAATGTCAAATTCGCGGACATATTAGGTAACAAGAAAGAAGGTTTTACTCGTGACGTCACCGTTACGAGATTTCAAAAACAAATATTTCGATCACCTGTATTTTTGTTGTGTGAACGGGAATCGTTTTGAAAACGAATTGGATCCGAAACGCTTTCAAAACGATGTGTGAACGTAGTCATTTTTAGCAAAAAAAAAATGGTGTCGACCATATTAGTTAGTCAGACGACCTTGAATCCTGACTTATAAATAATATTTTTTGCCAATGTGTGTTAACTCATTTATTTCTTTTAATTACTCTGTATAATCTTCAAATTTTTAATGTATGGCTAGTAACATTCAATTTGTGATAACTCGAAAATAAGTCCGTTGGTCTTAAGTCTTAAACTTTTAATATACCATTCAAAAGCTTATAAAATGGAGAAGGCTTTCCTGTGATCGCCGCATCCGCATGTCTAGCTTACCTCAACTAAGAGTAGAATGTTACGGATATTCTGAGTCAAATTTGAAAAAATTATAATGTCAAAATATAAAAGGACTAAAAAGATGGTTAATAGCTGCTATTTTAAAAACCAATGAGTGATTCTGAAAGGTTTTTTTATCCTCTTTAAAATGGTTTATTATCACAATTTTGTTATCTCATTTATTTTTGAGGTATAGTGAATTTTTTCATAATTTTCTAAAAAAATCGGTCTCTAAAACAAATGAGAATCGTGCATAATATGCTGACTCGAAATCCATCCAACCATTAAAAAAAAACCTTTATATAAAAAAATTATTAATTTAGTTTTTACGACAAACTGACCAATTTTGCTCTTTCATTTTATTTATAACGAGTGTGCGAGCATTTATATCTTCGTACTTATACCTATACATGTATTTATAACTATATAGTAATAACTCTTACGAATGATCTTTCGGACAGCTTCTTAATACACTACCTACACTTCATCTAGAACTTATTCTTTATAAACTAGCTTTCTAGTATAATTATTTTTTTCCTTTCCTTGCTTTCGGTAACATCCCTTTAATAATTCAACAATAACTCTTTTAAAAGATCCCGAATAAAATGAAAAAAAAAAAAAATCATATTTTTAAAAATAAACTAAATAATATGAGAACCATATCGGAAGGATTCCTCTTATAAAAGAAAAAAAACTGAATTTTCCTCGTACCGGACCTAGTTAAGGGATGATAAAAACGAATTCTTCTCTAAAAGCATCGTAGATAATTTTGTTTTCAACCCGAGGTTTTCTATAGGAAAACACGAGGGGTTTCCCCCCTCCCCTTAGAACCAAAGAAGAGAAAAAGTTATTCCTGAGGAAAAAATAAAAGTTTTTCTGCTTCAGAGAAGACACAGGAAAAAAAAGGCATGGAGATATTTATCCGGATCATATAGTGAAGGGGTCAGACAAGGGTAGCAACTCGGACCACACTTTGTTTTTAGTGTTATTCCCTGGCGGTCCCAAAGAATTCTTTGCAACTCTTGCCCTCTAGAGGTTATAGCTAGAACACAGAAGCTAATGCATGAGAACCCGATGGACTAAACCAACGAACCCTTCCAAGCCAGACAACCTTTAACCCGACACATCTCAAACCTTCTCCATTCATCCCTTATTACCTCCGACGTCTTCAATATTGGACTGGACAAAGCTTGTTGTAGAAAGAAAGGTCTCGTTTTACAACAAATTCGCTGAACAAGGATAAAACAAAATACAATTTTAAACTTGCAAAGTTGTTTGAATCTTTTTGAAATATTTAAAAAAAAAGGGACTTTAGAACAAGAATTTTTACCTTTTATTCTTAAACCTTCAAAATGAAAACAATATAAAAGGAAAACTATCTATAATATAACAATATAATCTTGAGACAGTCGCTTGATTGTAATACTTTATTAAAGTAAAAAAGTTTCAAAACTAGATCAAAGATGAAATAAAATTTAAGTAACAAAGCTACGCTAGACAGATCAGTTGTTCAAGCGGACCCTATCTCAGTTTCACATTACATATCCTCGTCAAAACTCTTTAAGTCTCTCCTCCCAACTCAAATATGGATGCGAATGTTAATTAGTTCATTTCATTAGGATGCGGATTTGAACTACTTACCCATCTGCCCCTTAATTGTGTATGTAATATAACTATCATGCATCAATGCATCGCGTGGCTCTATCATTGAAGCGAGCGTATTGCAATATAAACAGGTCAAGTGTGTGCTAGTCAGCACACAGCGAGGGTCCGTAGGCCACACTACATACCAACCACTATATAGTGTTTAACTGTAAAGTGTATAAACAGTGTTTTTTTTAAAATGCTAAAAAGCTTACTTTGAACCATTCTAAGGGTCTGATATTATCAAAACACACTCTGATAGAGTATTTTCTTTGCCACTGAACCGGACTACAACCATATAAATACATCAAAAAGACCATAATTTTAAAAAAACGTATTTTGTCAATAAAAAATAAAAGAATATTTTTTTCGAAATTTCCAAAAAGTGGTATCTTTACTTTTGGTCGAAGAATGTTCAGGAATTTTTTCAGATTTTTTGCACTTCACATAAGCGAGATAGAGGGGGGGGGGGGGGGGGACACGTTTCAAACCCGCTTCAAACTCGCCTACGCTCGCCCTATCAAAGTTATAACCAAAGAATTATATATTTTTGTAATCAGCTCGACGTACCCTTTCATATGATACCCCTCACGGTGTCGAAAAAAATTAAAAAATTTTAACCCTTAAGTTTTTTTACCCTAATGTTTTTTGAAAAAAAAATTTTTAAGTCGCTATATTTTTAAAATATGTGGGCAGGTACAAGACACATACATGCCAAATTTCAAAGTGATCGGACGGAAGCTGTAGCTGTGAGAGCACGCGAGAGGACGGACGGACAGACACACGCGGGAAAATATAAGGGTCCTTGGTTTTGCCTACGGACCCTAAAAATACTGAATAATAAGAAATTTATTAATCATGATGAATGTCATATTTGAAGATAAGAGGAAGAGGGTAGTGTGGGGTAGAGGCCAACTTTCACTCAAGTTACTGTCAAAAACGTTACTGACACACAGACAGGATGCATATAGTTTGTTAAATGTAAGAAGCTCGCTTCAACAATGTCATGTGATTGACAAGTTCTCTGTTGGTGTAGTTTTAACAGATTAATTTTCTGCATTATATCACTATGTAATCATGACTTTTATGTTTACTAAAGCTTAACTTCAAAAAATGTAGATCTATTAAAATAGCAACAAAATCATTTAAATAATGTAAGCGACAAAAAATAGTAAATGACGAAAAATAGTAAAAGGCAGTGGGTTGAGGTTCGACCCTGCGCTGAGAATTATTTTTATTTTACCATCATTTTGATATAATGTTTCTTTATAATTAAATTTAAACATCAAAACCTATAATCAAATAAATTATGGTAAAGTTTAGTACGAGTAGAGTCCGACAAATATTTTAGCTAAAGAATCAGAGAACCGTTGCAGTTTAAAGTACAAAGAGAATGTTTTCAACACTCTTAACTTAAGTTCATTGTATCACAATGTATTTAATCATTTTTGTAATGTTCTTCGTCAAGTAACATCTTAGACATTATCGACTTAATTAAAACGGCCAAGCAGGTGTGACATGGTACATATTCATCATAATAAATTTGACGTTCTAGCTTAATTCCAAGAAGGCATGTGGGAAAAGCTAAATGCAAAACAGGAGATAGGTATAGGCAGAAATCTATTGTCGACAGGACAGTTAATTGACACAAGGGGCCCGACTACCCACTGTCAGGTAGGTGAGATATTATGAAGGGAAATTACGTCTGGCTTTCATACTTAGCGAAAACACTTTGATTACCTGTCACTTTAGCCTCATTTAGATTTATCTGATTTAAGCAGCATTATACTTGTATAACAACTAAGTTAGGAATCCTATTTACTATTTTATACTTGTAACTACAAGCAGCTTGTTACAAGTATTGTAGATCGCAATAAGTAGATAACTGTGTTATTTAGAATAAACAAACATATATTTGTGATATGATTGCTTGATACTTACTCATAAATAATTTTAGTGATCAATCGTTTAAAAAATAAACATGAAATGTTCATTGCTTTGTTGTAGAAGTATTTTTGTTAGAAATAATTGTATACATCATCAGCAGAGCCTCTTAGTTAGGAATAATGACATGTATGTTTCTCAACCTATCTATATAGTTGCATAACTTTAAAAGGAAATTAATCATTTTCATAGCCAAGGTGTAATTTTTTTTGTGGATTAGTGCAATAAAGTAACATTTAAAAAAGTAGCTTTATAATTTTTCCACATTCTTAACCAATTAATAATTTAATATAGACCTAGGCTTGTATTTTTATTTATTCATTAAGTAATTCAGAATTTAAGTTTTTATTCCCTATATTTAAAAATATACCAACAGAGAACTTGTAATTTAAAAAGCGGACCCTAAAATGTTCTAGCATTTACGACAGTGTATTATTTAAAATTATTTTAAGCGATAATTAGATAAATATTTATTTTATATTAATTAAAGAACTCAAAATCTCTTTAATTTGTTTATTTTTTCATCTAGTCATATTTGCTAAACTCAAAATTAATTCAGAATAAAGTACAAGTTTAATTAAGGATATTAAAGGTACTATACTACTAAAAAAAGAAGTAATTTCATATAAATCTCATGTTAAATATATACGTAAGATAAGGCGGAAGGGGCTTAGTGCTGATAAGGTGTGAATTGTTTAAAGAAGCTCTCAAGTTTTAAGTGAACAATTTTCTAAGCAACCTAAACTTTTGGTGACCGCCAGAATCAAATTAAGAAAATGGCAAAAACAAAAAATAAAATCCTTTAACAGAAGTTAAATGAAATGAGATAAGGGATATAAATTCAAATCTTAAATAGAACAGAACCCACTTAAAATCAGATAAATAAAAATTAACTTTAAATAGAAGGGGGAAAAGGCAAAATAAATGTTAGCTATATTTTACCATGAAAATCCTTTTTTTTTTATATTGTGGAGTGAAATCAAAGGAGAAACTCATTAATATACACACTCATAGCAAAACAAACTTATACAGATAATCCAAGTCTGTTTTTAAAAACAAAATACTCTGGTATCATAACAGCTTACAAAAAAAGCGGCTGGAAAACAATGGAACAAGGAAATGGAAAGAAGAAAAGGAGAAAAATCTACAAGAGGAAAAGGTTTGCACGTTGCATACTTATGCTTATCGTCGCGGAGGAGCTTTTAGAGGCTAGCTAACGAGACGGTCTAAGGAGGCAGTCACCAGGTGTAGACTGGAAGCAGAACTCAAGGAGTGATTAAAGCCGAGGAAAAGGACCCTACCTCGTTACTCGTTAGACGCTATTTCATTCCTTATCACGCCTCCCCAGTAAAATCGGCCCCTTAAACTTAGCCCACGATATCACCAATGAGAATCTATCCCCTCCCGTCGAGATTTCAACCCAGAACAACCCTCTCTAACTTCTTGCCATCGATTAACCGATCCCCAATCCCCAGTTCCAATTTCTAAACACTCTAATGCCGATTTTGGTATTTTAATCACTGGTTAATAGGAAAGTGGGGAGAGAAAACTGGTAAGGGGGGGGGGGGGTAGCAACACCTAAACCAGGTAGTTGTAATAACCTGAACGGTTAGGATATCCGAATTATTAGGATTTACCACACCTCCGAATCCTACAAGCTGCAATTATAAACCTTATCACTTATCACATAATACTAACAACATATTTAGAATGGAAAGTAAAAGGTCCATAACTTAAAATAAGGAGTTGAAGGAGGAGGAGGAGTTAAAATAACGATCTTCGTTTCTCAACCAGCAAGTTTCCCCAAAGGAACTAATGAATTTTCCAAAATTGCATGATAATTTGCGCAAATTTGCAATTTGCGAGGTCGGATTAAAGTAGCTATAACTCCTTCCTTTTCAGACTGCGGTAATCATTTTCCACTTCCTTATTCCTGAGTATATATATGCTTGAGTATTTATTTATCAAAGCAGCTTTTGGCGTTTATAAAGCCATTATCAGTGCCTATGAACAAACACTAAGCATAAAACTTACTATCATATAAAAACGAAGACGAATAAAAGCTTATAACAAAATCACAAAAAAGAGAAACTACAAAATTAAGAGATAAATAAATAATAACTAATAAGCTAGGAAAAAAAACAAAAAACAAGTAAATAAATAAGATCAGTGGTGCAACATCCCTTAGGCCAGCCAAAGGGCCTTTACAGCTACTTATATTATATCTAATGAATCCAACACGGGCTCAGGGTTTCACTCTGCATCAGTAGTATAAATCTTATAATAATTCACATTAATAATACAAAAATGTAGTTTTAGTGTTTAATTTAGGGTGTTGATAAATAAATTGTAATCTATTTTAGACAGAATGACTAACTGTAATATTATAGATATAAGCTTATGACATTGTACAGGTCATTATAATACTTATTTAAGGAGCAGAAAAAGGAATTTACAAGGAACATTTTGCATCTAGAAAAAAAGATTCTCTTGAAAATCACCTTCATAGTCGTTTAATAACCAACGTTGTAATTTAGCAATAACGAAAGCTGTAATTTAACTCCTTCAATATTCAATTCCTGATTTATTTATAAAATTAGTAAATAATATAATTATAAATTCTATTGACATTCAAGCCCTATTTATAATTCAGTAATGGAGTGGTGGTATTGTAATGTACTTTTCTATCGCAATTAATGGCAAACACATAAAAAGATTATAAGAGATTGAAGATTCAATTAAAATATATAAGGTCTCTATAATTTCTTTATAATATCTAGAAAACAAATTTAGGACATTAAAAAAAAAAAAATATATATATATACATTGACGAGATCCCCAAGTATATTTCTTTCAGACACAATAATCAATTTATCTAACCGCTAACAAATTAAAATCGTTAAATTCAATTAATTTAATTAGTTTAATTAATTGAAGAGCACTAAGGTAATAGACAACAATACTTAATTACTTGTTTTAAATATATCGAAAACAGGAAACGAGAGTAATATTCTAATTATCCTAATTACCCGAATTATATTGGATATGAGTAATGAATTGTAACAGATCCTGATTCCAATAATAAACCAATTACAGTGAGATCAAAGAGATGAGTAGGCATGGGCGAAGCCAGGCCCCCCCCCCCCCCCCCCAATAACGTTTGGTCGTGATATCTCGTGGATATAACTTTTGGACGTGATATCCACAAATTAAAATAATAGAACAGGTGGCACTTGTTTAGATTGTTACTCCCCCTAAAAAAAAAATAGAGGGGAGTAACATTCTAAAGAAGGCCTAGGGAATGTTCTTCTTTAGACTGTTAATCCCCTTATAAAACAGAAGTGTGATATTCCTTTGTCCAAAAATATGTACATTGGACTTTTTCTTTAAAGTTATTTAGTCAGTCATTTATATTCTAAAACAACAGGGGAGTAACAATCTAATGAAGTACCGGTACCGAATAGGCCAGTCAAATTAGACATTAAATTCGCAAAGCGTGATGTAGTTCTGATTTTTTAAAATGTTGTTCGGACCAGTTAGGGTAATGTGATCCTGAGTTTGCAGCTTCAAAAAACCTTTGCTAGCTGTGTATTACATGGAAAACTGAAAAAATCTGACTTTTTTCAGTTTTTGCCATATAGCTCGTAAAGTATGTGTTTTCCGATATTAGCCGCTATTACTATTTTTAAAGTACAGTAAATTTGCAGTAGAATAAGCTCAATTGCAGCTCTGCACGTTTAATAGTTTCCAACATATAATGACACTTCAAAAATTGGCTGTTTTTTTTCCCCAAAAAATGGAAATTTTAAGAATTGCTCTCGTTTCGGGCCGAATATCAGAATAAAACCTTTCCCCTACGAGAAAAGTCATATCATAAGTAATGAGGTTGTAGTTATTCGATGTTAGTTGTTCTCGCTATTTCTACAGTTCAATAAATTTACAAAAATTTAAATACAACGGAAACTCTGTACGTCTAATAGGTTCCAAGATATGACACTTCAAAAATTGGCAATTTTTTTCTCCAAAAAATGAACATTTTAAGTGTTGTTCTTGCTGTGGAGTTTGGGCCACACTTCCTCTGATCTTATTCTCAGATTAGTTTTTTTTTTTGCTAGTTGGCCCTTTTTTTTGGCATAATAGCAAACTATTAATCCATATTAGAGCCTGTGGCCAATATATTACAATCAAAATGTTTGGATATTCTTCAGTGTAATAAGCATATTAACAGGATTTTAAATGCAATTAAAGGACACCGTGAAACAGCTGATTCAATTTGGAAGGAATTCTTGCTTCCTCTTAGGCACTCTGCTTTCCTCCATGCGCACCACATGTCCTAACCATCGAACTCGTCCTGAATTTTTGAAACTAGCAATGTCTGGTTGATCGTATAAACCCATCACTTCTTGATTAGTGCGGAATCTCCAAACACCATTCTCACAAGCTGCTCCGTATATCTTCCTTAAGATTTTTCGCTCCCATCTATGGAGTTTATCCTCTTCAGTCCGTACTAGCGTCCAAGTCTCTCACCCATAGGTGGCCGTGGGTCGGACTACACTTTTATAAACCATGAGCTTTGTGCTACGGCTCACGTTTCATAATCTGAAGATGGGTTGTAGGGCGAAATAACTTCTATTTCCAGCCGCGATCCTGGCATTTATCTCTTCTGAGACAGCGTCCCCATCAGTTATCAGGGATCCCAAATACTTGAAATCTCTGACTCTTTCAAATTCCTCTCCTCCGATTCACACTTTATCCTCCCAGACATTGTTTCTTCTAGATGAAAACATATGCTTCGTCTTTTGGATGTTAACGACAAGTCCTAATTCTTTGGCTGCTTCCCGTAGCGAAACGTAACTTTCTTCCAAATCTGCACGCCTCCGAGCTATGATGTCTATATCATCAGCGAAGGCCATAATCTGGGTCATTTTGTTGTATGGTACCACCTGAGAGAACCCTTCGCATTGCTTTTTCTAATGCCAGATTAAAAAGTGTGGTGGAAACATCTCCTTGTCTCAGACCTTCAATATTAATATAAAATTCATAACACTTCTCCAGTGCTTGTGTTGATCTGCCAGCTCAAAAACCACATTGATATTTGATATTTACCCACTATCTGCTCAGTTAAAGGTGTCATTCTAGCTTTAAGAATCCTCGAAAAGACCTTATATAGAGTACTTAAAAGCGTTATGCCTCTATAATTATTGCAATCTGTCTTAAAGGACAAATAATTCCAACCGACCATTCTGCCTGCATCACTTCCGAGCTCCATATGTCTTGCAATAGTGCAGTTATCCTATGATTTAAACGCTCTATTCCATTCTTCCATAATTCTGTTGGGATATTTTCTTCCCCCGGTGCTTTATTTGCGTTTAAACTCTCTACTGCTATTCTAACCTCTTCTTCCGTTGGCGGAGACAAAGATCTTTATCTACTACTTCATTCTCATCCAGGTCACCCTCACTTATATCTTCCCAATTCCCTTGATCACTTACTTCCTCTTCACCTTCTAGCAATTCCTGAAAATATCAGCCCATGTCTCAAGTATCCTTTTGAAACTAGCAATGTCTGGCTGATCGTATAAACCCATCACTTCTTGATTAGAGCGGAATCTCCAAACACCATTCTCACAAGCTTATCACCAATAAGACTTCCATCTTTATCCCTACAAAAAACATTGGGGGGTTGAAACCCTTTCCTCTGCTCCTTTACTCTCTGATAAAAAGCTCTTGTATCATTATTACCTTCAAACTCCTAGAACAGTTAAAAAAACAGAAACACCGCTTCAACAGTCCAGCAGAATCCTCGGCTGAGCATTAGAGGAAGGCAATACTTATACCATATCTCGAGTCTATGATTTTATCACTTAAGTGTAAATTTTCAGAGGACACCCTCCCAGGATATCTCTTACAATCATTTCATTCATTCATTATAAATGATATAGGCTTAGAAGAGCTTAAAGAAGGGGGCCATGTTGTCTGTAGCAAATTTTTACAATTTAAAAGATATTGATTCTGTGAGTTGGCCTCCGACGGTCATTGACCAAGGGCGTTAACTACGTTATGGATTTTGTTTGTAAACATTAATTTGTAAATAAACGATTCTGTGTGAGTGGAATTGTGGTTTCATATGTGGACAGATAAACAACTTGACAAGCAGACTGAAAAACATGAAAGTAGTGGATATTATTAAAAAAGCTAAAGCTTTTTTTTCTAAATTTTAACAATGCTTTATCTATCTTGATTGCTGGGCCATCATGTACTGTACAACAAGTACAATTATTGAAAGGTCATTTAGCACACTGAGGCGGGTAAAAACATGGGTCAGATCTACAATGTGTGAAGACAGGCTGAACGGATTATATTTATTAAGTTTTCATAGAAAGCTTGCGTAAAAAAAAGAAAGAGATAAACTTAGAAGTGATTAATAATTTTGCTAATAATCCTAGGTGATTAATATTTTAAGGCTTTATAGTAAAAATTAAATGGTATATGTCCAAATGGAATAATTTACCATCATAATTTACTGTTTTTTTACGTAATTGACTTTTTTTTATTAATTTTAATAATGTACTTTTAGGTCGATTTTGTAAAATTATTTATTATTAAAACAAACTTGGGTATGGTTAATTAATTTACTATTTTTTGGGTCTGTCTAAGTCTAATGGTGGTGCAACTACAATCACTACCTTTTTTTGAGGCACTTATCCACTCTCTTAAGATTTTTCAAACTACTCCTATGCCCCCCCCCCTTACAATTTATTGAAAATTTGTACATGTTGGCCCCCTCCCTGAGTCAAAACCTGGCTACGCCCGTGTGAGTAGGTATCTTAAAAATAAAATTAACCACAACGACCAATAAGACCAAACTCAAATAAGAGATTCTCAAATAAGGTACATGGTAAAACCGAATTTAAATCCAATAACATCTATTTACATTAATCAAATGATTATAAACATATTTCAAATGTTCAACAGGTGATTGTTTACATTTCGTTTTCGATGTTTAGGAAAATCAATTTCATCAATATCTTGGAAACTATAGATTTCTTCCTGGAAAAAGACTATATGATTAAATTGGTATTTAAATGGAATACGAACATAAAACAACCACTCAATATAATAATAACAATATAATAAACATTTTGGTTCTTAATGCCTGAATCTGATCAAAAACCAATTTTAAATCCCAAATAAATCAATGTTTGTTTAGTTTATACAGGACAAAAATACAGGAACAAAATCCATGATTATCACGTGTAGTGTCACTTTTAAATTACGAGTTTTTGAGACTTGTAAAACCAGAGCTATGGTTTAACTTTATTTTCTATATCCGACTTTAAATTCCTCTTCACGCTTTCTGTTGATACTAAAAGTTTTGGAATAGCACCTTCCTTAGAATTTCACACTCTCACAACTTCATTGGATAACAAACTTTCGATCGAAACACTTTAAATTGAATGCTCAAGAACACTTTCCTTAAACCAAACACGAGGGAGTTCAACGCTTTAGCTTTCCTTTATTTTGACCCTGAAATCCAACCCCTGAAGATCTGTCCCTATTCACCCTGATTAAGCCCTCCCCCACCTATAAGCTAAGCTATGGAGTCAAGCCTCGAGAGGTAGAGCTTTCCTAAACCCTCTTGTACCCTCGAATCCACCAACTTTCATCATATTATTACCATTTCACAAACAGAATTTACATATTACGCACTGAATAATCAAACGCATGATTAGCTTCAAGTGCATTGAACTGTATCAACCCCATGTGAAACCATTCAATTTTATAATTACAACCTCTTTGACTCAGTAATTTTGTGGATGATTTTACATCATTGTTTTAATTTTAATAAATATTTCAAGAATGTTCTTCTTTCCTCTAAAGCTATATTAAAAGAGGGTCTAAACATTAAAGAAACACCAAAACACATTAATAAATAATGCTACAATAAAGAAATATATGTATATACAGAATAATAAAGCAAAAAAATAAAAATAATAATAATAAAATACCTCCTCAAAACACCTATCGTGAGTTTTACATTTTCCCCCTTCTTGCAACTAAAAGAGACTCATTATTAACAAACTAACTTGATTTGAAGTTCTACCATCTAAAACTAAGATTAAATATGATAATTGTTATGGAGGGTCTACGGCATATCTTAACACACAGGATGGTCCAAGAATCTCCCCCCTCTTTAATTTTGATTGGCTTGAGATAAATTAATGAAACTTGGGAATCTGTACCTTGTAAAGGGAAGTTTGTTTACATGCTATCACGCACTAGGGGCAACCACCCTTTTTGCCCCCAGGCCACCCAACTTAAAAAAATCAAATTTAATTGTGACTATTATTATAAAAAATTTGGAATCTGTGGCAAAGAATAATATTTTACTTCCATGGGTAAAAGTATGAAAATGGCAGGTTTCAGTACACTTGTATAGGAAAAAAAAATCCTAATCAAAAACAAAAATAAACGAAATAAAGACAAAAATTTGTTATTATTAAACAAAATATGATTTGATTGATTCATATTTACCTCAAATACTAAATTAATTATTGTTTTTTTTTTTTATAAATGCACTGAAATCTTTATACTTTTTTCCCCATATAGGAGGGAAAATATTGGAGGTAGACAAGAATGTTTGAAGTAAAATATTCTTATAATTTGCCATAGATTCCCAAATCTACTATCAATAATTAATATAAAAATGCCATTTTTCAAAACTGGTCTTATTTTCAACCTTTTTTTTTTTTTTTTTTTTTTTTTTTGGTTTCTGTATTTTTCACCTTAGTTGTATCTATTTGCAAAATTTGGGTAAGATTGAATGACGGTAAGTGGTTCACAATTGGGGTAATAGGTGTGTGATGAAACTTAAAAAGCAAATAAATTTGACGCCATTTTATTTTTATTTTTGGTTTTTTTGGTTTCTGTATTCTTCACCTTAGTTGTATCTATGTACAAAATTTGGGGAAGATTGAATGACGTTAAGTGGTTCGAAATTGGGGTAATAGGTGTGCGATGAAACTTAAAAAGCAAATAAATTTGACGCCATTTTATTTTTATTTTTTGTTTTTTTTGGTTTCTGTATTCTTGACCTTAGTTGTATCTATGTGCAAAATTTGGGTAAGATTGAATGACGGTAAGTGGTTCAAAATTGGGGTAATAGGTGTGTGATGAAACTTAAAAAGCAAATAAATTTGACGCCATTTTATTTTTATTTTTGGTTTTTTTGGTTTCTGTATTCTTCACCTTAGTTGTATCTATGTACAAAATTTGGGGAAGATTGAATGACGTTAAGTGGTTCGAAATTGGGGTAATAGGTGTGCGATGAAACTTAAAAAGCAAATAAATTTGACGCCATTTTATTTTTATTTTTTGTTTTTTTTTGGTTTCTGTATTCTTCACCTTAGTTGTATCTATGTGCAAAATTTGGGGAAGATTGAATCACGGGAAGGGGTTCAAAATTGGGGAAACGGAAATGTGCGATGAAAATTACAAAGCAAAGTAATATAAGACCAGTAAAAATACACATTGAAATTTGATCTGGGGGCAAAAAGGGTGGTGTCCTCTAGTAAGCGAGTAGTTGAATGCAGACTTCTTTTTAAATGGTACAGATTCCCCATTTTTCATTAATTTATCTCAAAATGTTTAGATTTTACATAGATACAAGTTTCATTATTTTACTATATTATCAGGGAGAAATCTGACTCTGACTGAGTCAGATTTCAACCTTCGTCTTAACTCCAACTCAGATTTTAGGTTTCTGTACGAAGTACGAAAAGACACCTTATATAACAGCTCTGTCTTTCTGTCCGTTTGCATGTTTCAATTCGTAAACTACTATAGATAGAAACATGAAATTCGGCACACAGGTACATCTCGGCATTTGTGACAACTGTACACTTTTTGGAGTTTTCACATTTAATATTTTCAAGATAGCGGCCAATATGGCGGGTGACTAAACAAAAGGTTTTAGTCTACGACATTTTATAAAACAATTTAAAGGTCTTGAAGTGTAGAAAAAGAATATGCAACAATTAAAATTTTACACTTAATAATTTTAACTTAATCGAACAGAAACCGGCTATTATCGCCTCGCGTACTTTCGTGAGGCGCGCCTCTCGTCTCAGCGGCACTGAAGATGACCTCTAGAGATTAAAAGCCGGCTTTGTATAATAAAGCAACTTTAGTGGTGTAAAGTTGCAAACCAATCAACAATTAAATATTAATGCAAAGATACAAATGTAGCAACATAACTTTTATTATTGTAACTAGCCTATTGCAGGTCAACCACAGTTATCAAATATATACAATCTAACAAAAAACGTTAAAATAAATACTGATATTGTTCATAAAAAAAGTATCAAAAACTTTCACTTCCAAATGTTAAAAAGAGAGAAAATACAATTTTATACTATAGAAAAAGCTGCGGCTGTTTAAAGTTGCCACAATATTAAATAGTTTCATTATTAAAAGTTAGCCATCGAAAAAAAATATATATACATCATATATATAAAACAAGATAGAATTAATTATAGTAGGTATACAAAAAATGTATACAATACATCCCCCTTTTAAGATAGATATATGCAATAAAATAATACAACCTTTTTATAGCTATAAAGACAAATATTTTGTGGGTGTTTTTTCACCGACAAAATATTTGAATGAACAACGAACATTTAAAGAAAACAAGAAGAAGAGTTGATTTAAAAAGAAGCGGAGAAGTGAAAATAATTTCTGAGCACGAAGGGTAAAAAATAAATATTTTTTTAATAATGAATAATGAGTTAGTTAATGTAAAACCTCTCGCCTGGGGGTGACTCGAATTTAAAGCATAATTACAATTAACGGCTCCTTATTTACATTTTTATTTCGAAACTAACGAAAGTATAAAAAAAAAAAAAAATAATAAAAAAGTAAAAAATAATGAATTTATTCTGAGATGATTTTTTGTTAGCATTGTCGTTGAGAAATGAAAGTGGGGCTCTTAACAATTGTATTAACAACAGAATAATATAGTGCGATGACATCATGTTAATTTTTAAACAATAATTACTAAATTAATTTATATACGTTTCTAGAAAAAACTGTGAAATTTTGAAACTGCAACGTCTGGCTTACAGAAAAAATATTGCGCAAATAAACATAAAATATATTAATTTTAGTTTAATAGAAAATGCCCAATTAGAATTGATTCGCCCAATTCAATTTATTTGAACTTGTATGAGCACTTTAATTTATTTGAACTTTTATGAACACTTTAATTTATTGGAACTTTTATTGAAAACTTATATGAACATAAAAAGAAATTATAAATCATTTAATAGCTTTAATAGAACAATTTATATGTACGGTGTTCACGAATGAAACTTTGGGATCTTATGGGACATTTTACGATAGACAAAAAAGCTCATTTGAACATGAGTCAGGCAACTTCGTTTTCGAGATAATTGACGAAAACAATAAAGTAATTGTTTCTTGACGTTAAACCTTAAAATTGTCAAAAAAAAAAAAACTACGATTTTTACCATATAAAACCTAGTAACATAGAAACTATCGTTGTAGAGTATCGAAATTCTTCATCGATTGAGGCAAATCCTAGCTCTGCCTGACAGACCATTATTTCCAGCGTTTCCAAGTTCTACGTCCCAGTTACTGCATTTACTTAATCCATTAAGATGGACTCAACGCTCAAATCAATTCCTAAACAATTTTAATTTTAGCTTTAATTTAAAATCAGGGTTTAGTTGTACAGAGCAGGGATTGGTCTCATTTAACGAAGAGAATTCGATTCTCTATAATGTTTGCTTTAAAATGTTTTGTGGTATGAAGAGTAATACTTAAGAATGAACATAAACATAGTTTTTTGGATATTATAAAAAAATATAGGATTTTATATTATAGAGATGTAAAATCCAAATAGCATAGACCGATGCATAACGATATCTCTGGAATTACTATGAAATCTTCTAGTTTGGTTCCTCATGATGAAGATGGTGGCCGTCTATCTCCAAGACCAATTTTACTAGAATCTTTAAAATAGAAGTTAGCTTCCTTTTTTGACATATAAACAACTTTTGTAAAAGGATCTCCCAATCGGCCATCTTTATTCAATATTTTACCACATAAACAATTATAGTGCAGTCGTTTTCCGGTCGCTGCAATTTTTATTAATGATGGCGATGGCGGTCATCTATGTTATTTAAAGAAAGTCCTCTTAGTCATGTAAATATCACTATTTCTTTGACACAGCTACAGATGAAAATCATTGTCTTTAGTATGATGATTTCTGTAATAATATTGATATAACTGCCAAAACGGGATTTTATGAAATTTGATTTCTGGAAATAGGAGCAAATAAAAAATAAATGGGACGATGAGCCTAGACCAAACTTAACAAATAAACAATGCTATGTTAGATGTAAATATTAACATCTAACATAGCATTTTGTTAGCCATAATTATGGTGTTTATATTATATGTATTAGAGTGCCTCGCTTGAGACTTCTGCCGTTGGGGACTCTAAAAATTATGTTAATAAATAAAAAAAAATAACAAGTTTAATATTTCTTAAAGATAAGTTCATAAATGTGTAATACTCCGCCGCGAAGGACGGGAATCCAGTTAATATAATTATATAATATAAAACTGTGTAAATAATTTTTTTAATCAATATAATTTTTTATATATATATTAATTAATTGATACAACCTTGTAGATCAATGGAAGAGAAGTATGATGGCTCATAGGTGTAGAAAATAAATAAAATCGTTATTTCATTTGTGAAACATTTCGACCAATAAGGTCATCTTCAGTCTTGTTTAATTCTAAAATTCAAAAAAAAAATAAAAAAAAAATTTTTGTTTGAATTTTAGAATTAAACAAGACTAAAGATGACCTTATTGGTCGAAACGTTTCACAAATGAAATAACGATTTTATTTATTTTCTACACCTATGAGCCATCATACTTCTCTTCTATAAAACTGTGTTTCCCAGTAAGTTCTTCCTAAGATTTTTTTTTTTTAAATAAAATGAAAATAGACAAGGTAAAAAGGTACGCTATCAGTTCACTTTCAGGGAGTGACTGAAGATAAAATAATACCTATAAAGGCAAATAAACCTTTCCGCTTTCAATAGGTCAGTTTGTGATAAAATTCCTCTCGTTTTTTATATTCAATTTTTTTAAAAAACGAAAAATTCTATCCACAGAGTTACAGATCTGACATGAATATAAATCTCTATTACTTTCTGTTAAAAAAAAAAAAAAAAAAAAAAAAAAATGAAATAGATTATAAAAGTTTTTTTTTATCTAATTTATAAGACTTTGTTACTATACAAACAAATAACGTTATTACAATTTTTAAAAGTTATGATAAAAATAATATATACAGTTAAAAGAACGAATTAAGAATGCTAAGATGTTATCAGAATTTAGAAGTATTACACTTCAAAGGACCCGAAAATATTAAAAATAATGTTTAGATTTGTCAAAGTAATATAAGTATAGTTTATAAAAAAAATGTATAAAAGGCGATTATTTATAACTTTGAAATAACCTGTTTTGAAAATAGTAAAAGCTCTTTTTTAAAAAACTAAATTATTGGTCTAATTTTTCGGTAATATAAAGAATACATTTGTTCATTTTAAAATTATTATTATCGATTTAAAATTAAATTCAATATTAAATTTTATCAGCTACATGCAGGTACAAGGTATAAGATACAACCGAAAAAGGTACAAAAAGTCATAGAATCAAACTTGTAGATCTTTAAAAATCAGTAGCTGTTGGTACAATCAGTTTTCCGATACAACATACCGTTTGTTCACAAATAACTTTAACGTTGCGTCCTCTATAAAAAAAAAAAAAAAAAAATGATCAACTTTTTGGATTTTTCCGTCAATTTTCCGTTGCTCGCTTTTCTGGAAGTCACTTATAATTTTGATAATGAGTAAGGTCAATCAGTAACAAAAAAGTCAACTTTAAAATTCTCCCCTTTAGAAAAGGCTTAAATAATAAGGGCTCAATTTTTTACAGTGTCCTAAGCTACTTAAGCTTAATCTATATGTTTCATATTTCAAAAGACCATTTTAAGTGGAAGCAGATATGCGGTTGAGAAAACCCGGGTGAATTGGTTCAAGTTAAGATTCACTACATGCTTGCTGGAGCTGGAACTTGGCCTTGAGCACTGCCCTGCGCTAAGATGTTAATTTTGTTTTATGGATTTTCACGTTTTAAGGTCCCTAACGCCCTTAGCGTTACCACCCGAATCTCGGGAAAAATTGAAACATTATATTGTCGAAAATAAATCTGATTTTGCAGATAACCAAACGAGACGTAAACAATCACTTAAGTTTTCTATAATGTACAGAATACAACATTTTATAAATATGGTTAATAATAAATAAGTAAGATATAATGGGATTTAATTTTTTTATCTATTTAGGAATATGAGAAAGTATTTTGCTAGTTTGTCGGAGCGATTTTTTATTTTAAAAAAATTGTATATTTTTTTAAAAAAAGTATTAAGAAATTAATTAGGAAATAAAAGGAATAATGTAAAGCCATCAGGAGAATAAATGAAGGAAATTTACGAGATTAATCGAAAAATTAAACCTAAAATGTAAAAAACCAATTTTCCATTTTGACTTGAGCCTGTGAAGTATAAACGTGTATCAGAAGGGAGAGAGAAAAATAAGGGTAAAGGACCTTTGGGGCTGCTCAATTTTAAACTCCTTTGTAATATTCGCCCTCACATTAATTAGAATTTGTTTTTGGGACAAAGCTATCGAATTAGGCGAGAAGGGGATGCGGAGCTTTGTACGGTGTAATCGTTGCTTGATAGCATTGCCTTGATGGGGCTGGGCCTTCACTAAATGAACCTCTTTTATATGAAACAAAAATACCCTTACAATAACTAAGAAACATAATTAAAATTGAAAAAGAACAATTATAAACAAAATTAACTAAATAAAAAATATTTGTGCAGGAAGTTTCACGTAAAAAGGGTTTCGTTGATTCTTGATATTGTGAACATGAAATTATCAATCGGAAGAGTAACGAAAAGTTTTATGTTTTTATATCTATTTTGATTCTAAAGTTATTGGAACTGTACGAGGAACCGTAGGAGAGAAAATACACCTTAATATTGTTGTAAGTGGAATAAATATATTATTTTTTATTCTGTTATAATACTAACTAACCTCGACTTTCAAATTAAGATCCACCCCCGTCTCCTCATTTAATTTTGTAAAATAGGCTAATAATAACAAAAGGCAATTAAATAAATATTCCTTATGAAGTCGAACATTAAATTAGTTGAGGTTTGCTTAAATATTTGTACTTAAAATTAAATAAATACAAATAATTTACATGGAAAGGAAGAAAATAATTGCAGTTACAAGGAAAGGTTCGCCCGTCTCGGCTGGTCTACCGTGGCCGCCGACATATAATATTCCTACTTCCTGGCATATAATTGAAGCGAGCGTAAGCGAGCTTCTTACATTCAACGAAATATGCATCTTGTCTGTCTGTCTGTCTGTCTGTCTGTGTGTAACGTTTACGTGTCCGACGATAACTTGAGTATAAGTTGACCGATTTAGTTGAAATTTGGTATACATCATTCTTTTACTAATACTCAGGCTAAGTTCGTTGGACAGCGAGATCCGTCCAAGAGTTCGCGCGCAATGCTCGCGTAAACGTAAGCTTCAAATTTAAAATTGGAATTTCAGGACGGGAAAAAATTCTGTTATCATCTATTCGATGAGACGAACATTTTTTTCAAATAACATTTTTCAGTAAAACCAACAACGACACTGCTATGATTTAATAAAGATCGCTAAAACTATTAAAGCGGACCTAAACGTTTAAAATAGAAAAACAACCTTTTTACCGATATCTTACGTTCTAACGTAACGATTTTAATAAAACTTTATGTACATTGTCTAAAGTACAATTGAAACTAGTATGTAAAATTTCACTTGATACAAGCAGTAGTATTTGAGCAATGAAGTGATACATTTATAATAATTGTTTAAAAGCTATGGTTAAGATTCTTATAGTCGTGTTGTGTGAAGGTTTGTTATGAAGTAAACCTTTATACTGAGTACCCCCACTCTACTCCACTACCCTCTTCCACTTATCTTCAACTATGACATTCATCATGATTAACAAATTGCAATATTCAGTATTTTATTGCAATACGCTCGCTTCAATGATAGAGCCACGCGATGCCTAGTATTTGCCAGGTAATATACATGTTGTACTTACATTTAATGTTTACATTTAACACATTTGTTGCATATTCTATATAATTAAATACATTGATTATATTTTTTTTTTTCAAAATAATTCGTGAATAGAATAATAGTAAAAAGTGCAGACTTTTTTGAGGACTATTATGGCTAAATGGTAAGTCGTATCAAACAACGATATGCACCAGCGATATCTGATGTGATTACTTTTTCCGCATCTCCATCGATTATACCTTAGAATCAGCTAGAAACTTAAATGTAGTGGAATTTTTCACACATTTTTATAGTTTAGCCATACTTATAGGGCAGAAAGTATCATCAAATTACGGAAAGTTATGGCAGTTGGATGTACCAATTTGCCTGCCAAAATTGATTATTCTAGCTCTCTTACATGAGTATAAAAAAATAAAATAATGTGTTGAAAATGTACAACATATATACCTAACATCAAAATTCTAGCTCTATCTAAGGCCTAAGGTATCTCCGATGGAGATACGACAAATAATCGTAGGACCAAACTTACAGCTGGTACAGCTTACCACATAGCCAGCCACTAACCTTCAATAAACTTTAAAAAAAACTTAAAAGTTGCGTCCGCCATTTTGAATTTTCCCGTTGGTTACAAGGCAAAAGTTACAAGTGAGCCAAAATTCAAGTTTCTCTCACATCTGGAAGTGGACAAAGATTAATGTCAGTGAGCATAAGTCAACCATGTGGGTTTATTCAAAAAACTTATTCTTCTCATCAAATTTTTCTGAAACAAAATTATAATTTTTGGAGAACACGTTAGATTTTAGAAACAACTATTTTAGGAAATCATTTAATTTTAACTCTAGATGTTAAATATAGATAAAAAGAATAATAAAAAAAATCCTGCATATTCAACGGTATCAGTACACCTACCAACTTATTTAACTAAAAATGTATATTTATTTTACTTTGAAAGATGTAGTTTTATTTATATGTAAATGTAAAAAACTAAATATAGAACATATTCATTATTATTTAAATAACATTTTTTTTTTTAATTTTCGTAAGTGAAGGTTTGTCTGGTCATTTAATGTCAGTTAATCTTAAAATATTTTACATTTTAGATGTATGAGCTATGTAGAGTTACCTTAATAAGAAGCTCGTCATCAATTTGACGGCGAAATATACAAATGCTAAATTTTGAAAATACAAATAGCGCACTATACTACTCAACTTTTGAAGTGGAACAGCTGAAAAAATCTCGATATAGTTTACTTATATACTCATACAGATATCTTACCTTCCTTCTAATATTTCTACGTATTGTGTGCAATACATGAGGTAATTATAACCAAAAATTGAAACAATTTCAAACAAAAATTTGAAAAATATATATTTTTTTTTTATTAATGAAAAAAGCCAAATTTTTACTAATTATAATCATGGAAACAATGAAAAATTAAAGTTTACAATCAAAGTAATACAAGAGGACTAAAGGAGAGAGCATGTTGATAATTAAAGCAAAACAGTATGTGATATTGACCTTTGAACTGATAAGCTTGTTTTCAATGGCACTCACACTTGGAACCACAGGTAACGAACAAAAAACTTCCAAATCAACTCGAAAGTGCCAAAGTTCGTCTGACACACATAATATCTAAGATTACCAATAGTTTCAAATCCACTATCATTTCCAAAGTTCTTTTTTATCTGTGAATATGTTTGCATTTTTCAGGTGTTCCACTTCAAAAGTTGAGTAGTATATATTAAATCAATGGATTTTCATGTTGGATAAATCGTAAGCCCACACAAATCGTCAAACTACAAGTATAATAGTTATTTATAAGGGTTTAGTTTCCTTAATCGAATGATATGTTTCAACGGTTATTTATTTGAAATGAGTCAACTCACATACAACGACATTACAAAGAAATGAGATAGTTCCATCTGTACCGCTTTAACTAATTCTTTAAAGCCACAGGGCAGTTATGAATCAACCTCTAAGTTTCAGGATGGTGTAATAAGCAGAGACGGGAAAAAGTCATAAACGTCATAGTCATATGATTTTGTCATAAAATAGCCATTTTACGCATAAACGTCATAAAATAGGGGTTTCTTGAAATAAACGTCATAAAATGGCCTTTTTTGCCAAATGTTTAGCAAAAAGGTTTTATTTTTTTGTTAAAGAAAATGTTTAAATTGAACATTTGTGGTCCGGTTCCAGGTAAAAGTGCAGTTCCAACAAAAACCCCTTACACCAGCTTAGTGATAGGCTTGGGCTCTTAATTCCCTGACCACTTTCGGACTTTACTATTGCGCTTATGCATACCTACAACCAAGGAGGCACCGACGGTCATCCCTAATTCCAAAATAGGGCTCCTGATCGGCTCCTTCTTGGAACAACTCCTCCGATTAGAATCCAGGAAGTTCAAGATAGATTTTCCAGTCAGCCAATAGAAAACTTATTAGATTGGGCAGTCTCCTGATGGGCTGTTCCATAATTAAAATTTTTTAAATATTCATGGTAAGGGAGTAGAATGTTTAATTGCTCATTTGATGACAAGTAACACGAATAATAAACTCGTGTTACTTGTTTCTTGATTAATTTTACTAGTGTAACTAGTTTCTTAATAGATTCTACTCGAGTCAGAATGCCGAAAACTCCTGCAAACAAATTAACGCTTAAGCGTAAGTGGGTGTCAGAGGAGGTGGACTTTTCTTTGGAGGGTGAAACATTCTTCTGTAAGCCATGTGATAAACAGGTAAGTTCTACACCTACTTTGTATCTGGAGTCTTCAAGGTCTTAGCTTCATTGGATACTGGAGAGGCGCCGTCAATTCGCAATGCAAAAGAAAGGCAAAAGATAGGCGCAAGGCTCCAGGACTGGAAACCCACCTGAACTACATCAACGACAACTTTGGGACATTTCCTGACATAATAGAAGGTCTGCAAAAACAGGATATGCTATTTCCAAACGGCGTCGAAAAAATCAAGACCCTTTGCGGTACCGATTGGGTTGGAAGAGTGGGGGAAAAGGTGAAAGAAAAGTTCACTGCTGTTCTCTCTAGGAATCCTGGGTGGGAACACGCCCAGGCCATAGCTGCCCGGTTGAAGGGCGTGCAAAAGCAAAAGCAAATGACGTGCCATGCATGAAATTTGCTCCCACCTCATCTGCCGACGTCGTAAGGTCTTTTTCCAAGTTTAAAATTCTACTGTCGGACAGAAGAATATAAAACAACACATGATTACTTTTTACAATGTTGAATCATTCTGCTAATTATTATCATTTATTACATATATTGTAAATATAATTTTGTATCTATAAATTATTGAAATCTCTTTTGAACTGTTTCCCTCCAAAATAACGAAATGCTTCACATAAAGGCTAAATTTTCACAGAAAATAAACGTCATACTTTTGGCTAAAAGGTCATAAAACAACCGATTTTCTAAAATAAACGTCATATAACAGGATAATAAAAGTCATAAAAGTCATAGAATAAAGGTCATGAAATGGAAAAATAAAAGTCATAAACGTCCCGTCTCTGGTAATAAGCATACAAATTTTCTTCTTAAATGTTTAAAATTACTAACAGAAACGAGTTTATTTACTTTTTATATTATTGATACCTTTGTTTTACTTGTCCAGATTGCAGAAACATTAACACTTAACAAATCTAACGATGAGATCCTAAGATCATCGTCGATGTTAGAGGTATGCTCCTATCTCCTATATTAAATAAAATTAATTAATTATTTTTTTAAAACCGGGGATATCTACTTTACACATTTATAGATACAAATATAAGCGTAAAACGTTCATAACGAAAAAAATCTCTAAAAGATATAGCGTATATCTTAAGTTCAAGCGACAATTAGTTCCATTTTCAGCCGCCTATTTCGACCACAGTGGTACTTCTCCTTTAACATTTAATAATAACCTATAATATCAAGAGTATCGTACTAATTAGCCTAATTAGGTATTAACAATAAGCAAATAATTGAACTAATAAGCAAATAATAGAACTTGTAAATTTATCATCAATTACAGAAAAAAGCTAAAATTGCAGTCTCTTAACGCTCTACAGTTAAAATAGAACAGTACAGTAAATAAAATAACATCAAATATGTATACAATACTAACAAAACCAACTAACCAAGTAAACATCAATAGCTGAGAAGAAAAGAGGGGATTTGAAGGCAAGGTATTTTCAGAGCAAAGAAAAACAATTTGAGGGAAGGAAACAATCGAAATCCAGGTTCATTCCGAAAACAATCAGAAGGAGTGAGAAAGTTGTTGTTTATTCTAGAAAGGAGGGGGAAATCTCGGGTTCGACACACTCCTTTAAAGGTTTCAGAGGCACGGTGAAGATTGGTGAACCCAGGGGGGAGGGGGATAATTCATCCCCAGTTAGGACCAGCTTTAACCTCTATGTAACAAGCGAGCTCATCTTAACTGTTGAAGCAAAGAAATCAGATTGATTAGAAATAGAAAAATGAAAGGCAATAAGGAGAACCGAATAATAAAATTTAAGATGAAGGAAAAACTGCGAAAAAGTAATAAATCAATCAAGATTTAACTGACAAAATGATTTTACCCTAAAATTTGAAACCGACCTCAACAAACTCCAGATTAGTGTCGTTTATAAACTTTAGTATGAGAATTGCATAAATTAGGTAATAATGAAAAATACACTACCAATTAGAGTGGCACATAGCTTCCTCGCGTCCTATCGCGTATACTTTAATGATTTTAGGCTTTTATGAAATCCATTATTGTCTAATTTATTTAATTTCCCCCAAATAAAGCCTGGTCGCCTGGTCTCGAGGTCCATAGGCTCGCTGTGCTATTGAAGGGGTAGGTCAAATAGAGAGGTGGGGGAACCAAGCCACCTCCTATTCCCCTCGTCTACCTCCCTCCCCGCGTTCTCTCCATAGTAAAAACTATCAATAATTTTAGCGATCTTTAATAACACTTCATAGCGATGTCGCTGTTGGTTTAATTAAAAAATTGTATTTGAAAAAAATGTTTGTCTCAATTGATGAAGTTAGATTTTTTTCTCGACCTAAAATTCCAATTTTAAATTTGAAGTGGACGTTTACGCGAGCGTGTGCGCGAACACTTGGGCGGATAACGTTGTCCAACGAACTCGTCCTGGTCATTGGTAAAATGAACATGTCTACCAAATTTCATCAAAATCAGTCTACTTTTACTCAAGTTATTGTCACACGTTTCAGGGGACGCGGACACACAGACAGACACAAGACCAAAAATGTTCCCTGATTTCTGAAAAGGATTTGTCTTCGAATTTTTAAAATTAAGATATAAAATTTTTCGTTCTCAAAAGTGAACACAATGCTTCAGTTACCTTCTGTAAACTCGGAAGCAATTAATTAACTTTAATAGACAGGATGTTATTACCTATCTAGAAACGACGTAAACCATAGTGAAAAATATTGTTTTATTTATAATAGGGATAATCGTTAATATACCAACACAATATACATATAAATATTACAAATAGTTCGTATTATAATGAATCCCTTAAACCTTTGTTGGCGTAAGATGCATCTACTTTTCATTAATTCATTCATTCCAGAAAGCAAAATAATGTTAAACAAAGCTTATCAAATATTTGTCTCTACGTGCAAATGTAGCTGCTCATTTAGGTTAGATTCTATAGAATAGGTATCTATATCGTACAACTGTGCAGCGAAGTATCTAGTTTAATGAAGACTGCACCGGGATCAGTATTAGCAATAAAAATGACGCAGAATGTCTCCCTATTCCTTAATAAGACCAACGGTGCCTTCAAAACATAACGAAGATATATTTGCATAACTCCACAATTTTGCATGATGAAGGCGTGTGCAAAGGGTCCATTGCACCCCAAGGATTTGACTTCTTAACCCTAGAAAGATTTAATCTTATTGCTAAGGTATTCGTAGACGACCCTATTCCTAGAATATCTTTTATACTGAAAATAGTTTTGCATGTGGAGATTTACACCTATTTTAAAATGAAAAACTAGATCTTCATGGGTTATACTCGAAGTTATATGCATTTTTGAGAAAGATTAAAAATTACATAAACATAACAGGTAATAAAATTTAACATTCTTTTATAAAAATGATTGCTGAAGGTAACGGATGCGTTATTCATTAGTGTATATTGTTCATATTGCGTTAGTGCGTTTATTCTCAAAGCGAAATTGTTTCATGCTCAAAATTAAAAGTTTTCTTGACAGGCATGCGTCAAGAAACAAGCATGGGTCTCGTGTCTGTCTGAGTGTGTCCGTCGTCCGTCTACAATCTTGCGAACCCCCATATTGGAAATACAACGTCAAATAACACTAAAGCTTGTTTCCCACAGCCTGTGACTTAGCAATCCTCACGTGCCTGGAGTCTCGTGCTCGTACAGATGTAAAAAAAGTTTTTTTTCTAGTGACGTTTATTTTCTAATTTAAAATGTTTTTTTTTTCATGTTTTTTTTTTTTTTTTTTTTTTTTTTTTTCACCGATGCTAAAGAAGGTATGTTTTTAACATAAAAGACAGTTGATCATCTTCAAAATACCTTTAATTAATATTTTACTATAAAAATAAAATGTAAATATGTCCTAAAGATATTTTTTACATTCAACATTAATATAAAATAAAGTCATAATAATCTCCACAAGTAATATGATAGAATAAGATAACTGATTTTTATTACCAACTTTTTGATTTTTTACTATAAAAATTTACTAAAATTTTATTAATCAATCAATAATATATACTTGTTTACAATATTTTATTTGGTAATAACATTATATATTATACTAGCCGGATCGGCACGCTTCGCGCGCCTTATCCGTCTAGAAGTGGGCGCTGTGTGTGAAAAATAATTAAAGCAATATCTATAATTAATATATCTTTATTGTTACATAATTTCGTATTTTAGTGCAAGTGGGTATTTAATTTTTTTATGCTTATTTTTTAACATTTTATCTAAATAAATATATATCCAGCAGTTTTTTTTTATGTTTTTCATTATAAATGAATTGAACCATTAATTTTTATATTTATCCACTTTGCAGTTATTATTTAGATAATGCATTTTGTTTAACTGTAACATATATTTTTAATTAAAAAAGAAATTATGAAATAAATTTACCTTCAATTTTTTTATTTTATAATTTTCAATTATTCTATTTAATACTACCTTTAATTTTCAGTTTTAGGTACAATGAGTCCATTTACCAAATTTCAGATCTCTCAGTCCACTGGAAGCTAAGATAATAGTGTCTGATTAAATCCAAGATAGCGGCCATATGTTGACGTGATAGAACCTTTAATTTTCTTCTTTAGATACCATTAGTCTATATGAACCAAATTTCAGATCTCTAAGTCCACTTGAAGCTGAGATAATGGAATGTGAATAAATCCAAGATGGTGGCTATATATCAAAATGAAAATGGCCGCACTTTTCTATTTATGATGCACTCTATCTATATACCAAATTTCAAAGCTCTATGTCAATGGGAAGTAGGAGAATTAGTGATCAGTCAGTCAGTCAGTCAATCACTTTCACTCTTAGTTTTATATACATAGATAATGAATCATATTATGTAATTCTATTTGAACTCATAAAACATAAACTGGATTTCAAATTATTATGATTTTTTTTTAAATAAAAGTTAGTTGTACCCTGGCCATCAGATGATGAACTGATTAGATTAACCATTCTAACCATTTTAAAAATTAAATAATTTAATCCCTGTTAACTGGAGCCAATATCCGAGGACAATATCATTTCCAAGATATTGTGGAAGTTGTGTAACCTTGCTTTATAGAATTTTGTTTCTTATTAAAGTTAAATAGCCATTTTCAATAGTTGAGCTCTTAATATAATAAAAAATAGTTTTAAAAAATGCGTCTGAAAAAACGTGAAATGTGAAAAAAAGAGGGGCTTGGTTTTTTTTTTTTTTTCATTTACATCTCTATGGGCTTGTGGTCTGTCGAATCCTCAAGAGTAAAGGCCAAGCCAATACGAGCCAAATCGAGTCTAGTATATTCCCACGAATCGAGGTATAACACATTTCAAGTTAAGCTTGCCAAGTCACAGACCGTGGGAACCCAGCTTAAACTCCGGATGGTTTTTGCTCGATTCTATCGTTTTTGTGAGTTTATGACTTTGTAAGACATCGTTCGTTAAGAATGAACCCTGATAAATAAATAATCTTATATAAAGAATGGTTTAATATAATATAAAAAAACGCAAATACTTAATATTATATTTTCATCTGATTACCAGTTTAGTGATGAATACATGTGATTCATTTTATTAATACATTGCAACAATTATTTACTAATGAACTGATATTTGGTTATAGTATAGTCTCGCACTGTCGTAGTTTTTCAGAAGAGAGGGTAAATAACTTTAATTTTCACTTAGATATTAAAAATAAATTGTTCATTTCAAATAAAGACTTCATGGTTTAGCCAAATTAAAAAAACAAAAAAACTTTGCACCCTTTAAAATCAACAAAGAATAACATGTATATAATAATAAAAAAAAATTGGGTACAGGGTACCTCGGAACTTTTCCTCACTTCAGAGGCCACTAAAGTGGAAGCACAGGGTACCTCGGAACTTTTCCTCACTTCAGAGGCCACTAAAGGAAGCAGCATTGGACGTGGTCAGTACTTGGATGGGTGACCGTACTGAACAAAAAACTGATTTATTATCATTCTTCAAAAAAAAACCTTATTTTTAATACCTATATTTTATTTAATTATTTGAAGTTTGGCGGTATTTTGACAGATGTAAACAAACTTTGACGTTATCAAAATGATCGCACTAATAAATAATTATATTCGCTTATAACTTTTAAACTAATTAATAGAATTTTATCGTTTTTTTTTTTATATTTGTTCCTCAATTTTTTCCGGTTCCAACGATATGCTATACGTCAAAAACCTATTTATACTTTTGGTATTATTAACCGTCAAAGTTTAAAAAATCAAAAATTGATAACTTCAAAATGGCGACCAATATCAAAATGAAATTTGGTGGGCTTGTTTGTCATACAGAGAGGTATATTCGTGCCAAATTTCAACTCGATCAGGACCATTGTCAATTTATTACGATTTTTAAAAATATTAGCTGACTCAACAAACTGGGTTCAAGATGGCGGAAAAATTTTCCGGGCGGCACCACAACAGGTAAGGACTGATTTTTCTGCCAAGTTTCAACTCTCTAGGTTAAATACCTTGGGCGCTACGATGATAACACACATACATACATACATACAGACGTCATGCTGAAAACCACTCAGGAGGTCTTAAAAACACCCAAAACGGATAATTCCGTTGAAATCTCAAAAAAAATTTTTGGTGAAAACAGTACTTTTCCTACTATAGGTAGTGAGGAAAAGTAAAAAATGGATTGTTTTGCACAGCTCAAGATTGTAAAATGTTTCAAAAAAGTCAAGTATACTCTGATAAGAAGAGAGGTAAGGGATAAACAAATTGAGCTGTCTAGTTTAGGGCAAGACAATAAATGCTTTGCGATATTTCAGGTTCGAATTTCACGCTTTTATTTTGGGGAAGATACAACCGGGAAGCACTGTCATATTTATCACACTCCCACTTAACAAGGGGATAGTTCGGGAAATTCGACGAAGGATTTTTATCGAACAAGACCCTGGGAATAGGAAACAATATTTTACCCTTTCTTTTACAATACCTTCTTTACATAGGTTAATGTAAAAAGGAAAGAGCAAAAATACGATTAAGTTTCTAGGCATTAAGTTGTTTTCTTCCGACCAATATTTTGTCAAATCGCTCTGAATAAATCATTACATTTCAAAGGGTAAAACTTGATCATTTAATTTTAACAGTGAATAACACACAAAGATAATTGATCAGGTTTTTTTAATGCAATAGCTAATATTGATTACCAGGAATAATCAGTTGGTAGATGATTGATGATTTTCTACAATAGACCACCTTCAAACTTTGGGACAACTTATAGAAAAAAGTAGAGAATATAGTATAAAGCTATATATTTGCTTCATAGATTTCTACAAAGCATTCGAATCCGTTGAGCAAGATGTCTGTCACTTAAAGAGATGGGAATCAGTAGCACATATGTAAGAGTCATTCAACAAATATATGCAAACTCTAAAGCATACATTGCATTAGAGAAAAATGGACAGAAATTCAAAGTAAATAGAGGAATGAGGCAAGGCTGCCCTCTCTCCCCAATTTTATTTAATTGTGTATTAGAGTCAGTGTTCAAACATCTAGATTGGGGAAAAAAAGGTTTGAACATACAAGGGACTTTCCTCAACAATCTTAGGTTCGCAGACGACATAGTAGTTTTTGCAGAAAATCCTCACCAACTAGAAGAAATGGTCAACGACTTAAGTACTCAGTGTCAGAGGGTCGGACTGAGCATTAATTGGGAAAAAACTAAAGTACTCACAAACTCATTGAAACCCATAATTAAGTGTGGAGATACAATAATTGCTTTTGAAGATGAATACATATATTTAGGACAACGTATATCCCTTACTGATAACTGTAGTCAAGGAGAAATAAACAGGAGGATAAAAATAGGATGGAAAAAATATTGGTCACTTAAAAAAGTTTTTAAAGGGAATCTGTCAATTGATATCAAAATTAAAGTGCTAGAAAGCTGTGTGTTCCCTTCATTGCTATACGGATGCCAAACTTGGAAGCTCACAGCTCAACAAAGGAAAAGCTTAACACCTCTCAAATGAGCATGCTCAGGAGCATATATAGCATTAAAAAAATACAAAAAATAAAAAACCAGGATATTATGAAAAAACACCGAACGAAAAACCTGCAGACTCAAGCACACCAGCTTAAATGGAACTGGGCCGGACATGTGGCCAGGCTACCTACAGACAGATGGGCTAAAATCTCAACAGACTGGACACCTTTGAACTATTCAAGAAGGAGAGGAAGACCTAGGAGGAAATGGAGGGATGAAATAGTGGAGAAACTAGGCATTTTGTGGCAAAGAACAGCACAGGATAGGAACTGCTGGAACAAAGTTATCCAAAATATGTATAATTAGAAGAGGAATTGATGAACTGCTTTTTTGTTTTTGTTATTTATAATTTACTGTTTATAATTTTCTTGCCACAAAACTTTTACCCCCTTAAGGGGAGGCTTTTGCTTCGCAAGAAGTGTCAATGGAGCTATTTTCATTTTCAGATGATTGATATCAATTGATTTAGAGTATTTGACATGCATTTATCAATGTACAAAGGTATACTGTATTATCTTATTTCTCTCCCCTCAAAATTATCTAATAAATGCAAAAAAGCTAAAATACTGAATTTATTATTTACACCCCGTTCGACAATACTATTAGGTCATACCTAAATTGATGATATTCAGCTACCGCAAGCATCCATCGATATGATTATTAGTTTAGAAAATATCTAACCTCTAATTTTCTCAGTCAGAAAGATTACACAATGGTCAAGCCATACATAAATATCTTATTAAAATCGTGACAGTGAAAGAGCTGGAGAGAATACTTTGCATTAAAACACTTACAATATGTCACTTTTAATTTATTTTATATATATAATATCATTAGTATTATAATTGTTTCCGAACTTACCAAAGGTAACGGAAGCTATGGGATCGTTCTGAAGTACCAAAAATGTGTTTGTCTCCGATTTCTAAAACTCCAAGACAGAAATCAGAGAACATTTTTGTTTCTGTGTCTTTCTGACGGCTTATTGCTCAATTTATAAATCAATTTCCTGCTCAATTCAGTTTGCGAGCCCATATATCTTACAAATTACTCGTCCGATTTTGATGAAATTTGGATGGTAGGTCATAATTAGCCCATTGTTGGTCTCATGTACGTTTGAACACAACATTCCGCGCCCATTTGCTTCACTTCTACATGCGCACAAACATACATTTATTTACACCTATATCTTTAAAAGTACTCATCTGATTTTCATGAAATTTAGAGAGTTTGTCGAAAGTAGGCCGCAGATAGTCCCAGATTAATTTCAACCGCCTGTGCTCTTTAACTTTTGCTAAATGAATACCTTAATTTATGCAATAAAAAAATCAAAACAATTTGACAGTTTTTTTAAAAATGGGAGGGAAAAGAAATAAATTTGACAATAATTGATTGTAGAAGCATAAAATCATCAAAGTACACGAAATAGGATGCGAGGAAGCTATAAGCCAAACTAATTGGCAGACCAATTACTATTCTTTTGTATTTTTAAATTAGAACTCAGAACCTACAGTCGTTGTTTTTTAATGGCATGCCTAGAAAAAGCTAGTCTAGCTAAGTATAAAGTAATAATTAAATTAAATTAAATATTTCCCCTCTTTTTCATAATTTAAGGTAAACAAAAGATAGGCGTTTGACTATTATAACGATGAGCTCATATAATAAAAGCATGGTTTCGTCATGTTTATTTTTAACTCTTTGATTTGAATAAGAATTAATTTAAATGATGCCACGTTTATATTTAAGGGTTTATACTATTCGACATAATTCACACCTTAAACTACATTATATTATTATTTTATTTTTTTCATAAAAGAAAAAAATATATAATCTGTTCATTACTGTGGCACTTAGCTTCCTCGCGAACTATGGTGTTACATGCTTTTACAACCTATTATTGCATAATTAATTTAAGTCTTCCCTCTTTATTTAATTCTGTCAAAAAATCTCTGTAATAATCGACTCACCATGTCTTTAAATTGTGCCTAATTTATTTATTAATTGTGTGATCAATATGTAATCTAAGAAAATAGTCTACAATTTGTGTGGCACGCAGCTCTCACGCATCCTATTATATTGGATGAATGGTCACATGAGATTCGAATCTGTTTTGATTCCAAGTAAAATAAATGGTACATTTATTTTTTGATGAACTATACAAGTTTATGCGAATGCGGAAGAGGAAGGAATGGGCGCAGAAAGTTATTCGGGACCGACAGTGGACTAATTATGGCTCTACTCTCTAAACTCTATCAAAAACGGATGAGGAGATTTTAAAATATGCGGGTTGTCAAAAATGTTGAACGCCAGGCAGACAAAAGATCAATGTATTCCTAGAAGTCTGAAACGGATTTTTGTTTGATTTTGTTTTTTATTTTAGAGACAAAAACTACTTTCTTCATAATTATAACAATTATTCCGTTACCTTGGGTAACTTCAGAGCAATAAAATATAAAAGCCTTAAAATAAAATATAATGGCACCTAAAGTACAAATTGCTTTTTATATAATACAGAATACATAATTCAATTTCTTAAATTTTGCTAATGGTTTTGCCTTGAAACAACAACCCTCTTTATTCAAAAGAGTTAAGGGTTTTGTAAGTTGTAAACTGATCTTCTGACATTAAAAAGTTGAGAGCGAATAGGCGAGATAATAAGTGGTGGATGTATAAAAATACTTTATAAAACACGATAATGTAAGACAAGTAGCTCTATTGAGTAAGATAGAGCCTAAAAAAGTTTAATGACATCACATTCAAATATTATGTTTCAGATATTCTTTTCTTGACTTATTAATTATGTATATAGGACTACTGTCCTATTTCTTTTTATTCGTCTGACATAAAGACAGTTTATATCTTAATAATTTATATAAAAATGCCATTTTTCAAAACTGGTCTTATTTATTTTTTTATTTTTTTTATTTTTATTTTTTTGTTTCTGTATTCTTCACCTTAGTTGTAACTATGTGCAAAATTTGGGGAAGATTGAATGACGATAAGTGGTTCAAAATTGGGGTATTAGGTGTGCGATGAAACTTAAAAAGCAAATAAATTTGACGCCATTTTGTTTTTTTTAGTTTTTGTATTCCTTACCTTAGTTGTATCTATGTGCAAAATTTGGGGATGATTGAATGACGGTAAGAGGTTCAAAATTGGGGTAATAGGTGTGCGATGAAACTTAAAAAGCAAATAAATTTGACGCCATTTTGTTTTTTTTAGTTTCTGTATTCTTCACCTTAGTTGTATCTATGTGCAAAATTTGGGGATGATTGAATGACGGTAAGTGGTTCAAAATTGGGGTAATAGGTGTGCGATGAAACTTAAAAAGCAAATAAATTTGACGCCATTTTGTTTTTATTTTTTGTTTTTTTTTAGTTTCTGTATTCTTCACCTTAGTTGCATCTATGTGCAAAATTTGGAGAAGATTGAATCACGGGAAGGGGTTCAAAATTGGGGAAACGGAAATGTGCGATGAAACTTACAAAGCAAAGTAATATAAGACCAGTAAAAATAGGTTTTAAAACCTTAGTAAGTCTTTTCCCTGTTTTTGCAAGTTAAATATACAACCTTTTTTTTTATTAATTTACATGGACATAGACAGGACCCAATGACCAATAATGGTTCAATTTAATATTTGTCCATGACAGTTTAGAGTTAATTGTAAATCTCGTTTTCTTTCAAACATAGCAATCTACTAGCGACTAGTGTCTATAATATTCTCAAAATTAGGCTCAAGTACGAAAGTTAGAGATAAAACATTTTTAATTGAAATAATGTGTTTTTCACTCAGGTATCCCAAGCATTACTAGGATGAACAGATTCCAAAAAACAAAAGCTTTGACGCATTTAACTATATTTAATTCTCTTCAACTCTTATTTCAATCCTAATCTCCAGAATTATTCAGTGTAAAAGAAAGTTTAGGATAAATTTGGAAATAAAATAGGTATTATCTAATTCTAATTGCCTTCTAACATTTTAAAATAAATTTCGGTGAATGGTAAATATTCTTTCATTTTAATTATTTATAAGGGTTTTATGTCATTATTTTAAAATAAACTTTATGTTTACATCAAAATATTACCACTTAAGTGACTTGTTATTTGAACATGAAAGTAACTCAACAGTATACATTTTATTTCAATTTTTGTCCCACTGATTTTTTTCTTAACGAACTGTATATGTAAATATTTTTTTATTTTATAAAAAAATAAAAAATGCAAGAAGAGGGTTTCAGACAAGAGTTTATTATAGGGTTATGTTAGGTCATGACATATATTGTCTGAAACCTCGGGATTGAAAATTTAAAATATGCTTACTATATACTTTTAAATAAATAAAAAATATTGAGTAGGAGATAAAAATAATATAGTCAAGTCTAAATGAAATAACACATTAGAAAGAAATAAAAAAGCTAAAGGTCAAGATTACCACATACATAAAAGAAATTTGAATCAATACTGATAGGATAAAATAGTTTATAAAAAAAAAAGTTTATTACCTTTTCATTTACATTCATCTAGGGTAGCAAAATATGCATAAGTATATATATATATATATATATATATATATATATATATATATATATATATATATATATATATATATATATATGTGTGTGTGTGTGTGTGTGTGTGTATATATATATACTTACACAGATCAAGTTGTTTCATACGTATAAATAATGGTTTTGTTAAGGATGAGTTGAAAAAGATAAGATAATATATTATACAATGAAAAACTAACCCGTTACGAATGTCAACGATGTGCATTTGCTAAATGGTTAAGATTTTAAAAACTAAATACATTATGTACGTCTATTTAACTTGATACATTTAATTGAATCTTATATTTACAATTACAGAAAATTAAATTAAACGTTTTTTAATAATAATAATATAAAATTATAGGAACCTTAGGGAATCCCAAGGTATATTGATTACACAATAATTCCGATTGAAGGTATTCAACTGAGTGGTAAGAAATTTAACCTTAATATATTTACCTAGTCCCAACGGCATTTCATGATTAAAACCACAAGGGAAATGGCAAGGTTCAGTTAGATCTGTCCACCTACGGAAAGCTTCTTCTTTTCCTCTTTCCTTCGAAAATTAGAAAATAGTGAAAGAAGGGACGTCAAACCAAAAAGAATTCTTGAGGTTGCAATCCACAAACAAGGCTGGAAATTTCTTTAGGTAGAAAAAAAGGATTTGAAAAGCGGGGAGAGAAGATAAGCTCAATTCGAACTAAGCCGGGTAGGCGAAAAAGCTTGTAAAGCCCCCAGACTTTAGACCAGCCTTAATTAAAAAAATAAACGTAAGATGTATTAGGATTTATACGAAGGGACTTATAATAACACCTCGCATAGTAACCGGAAATAGCAAGCAGGAGGATATCTATCTACCCCCAAGGTAAGTATATTACAGGTAACTGTAAATTAAAAGAAACACAGATATTATCAGGTCATTTATCAAGTTAAATGACACATTACTTTGACTAAAATGCAACAGAAATAAACGATATTTTATTTCTGTAAATCTACTTTAAAATAGAATAACTTTTAATCACTATAAAAATAATGTTTCAACCCTTAAAGTTATTAAAATATTACATCTTTACTCTCGTAAAATCGTGAAAAATGTATTTGTTTACAATTGCGGCGTTAAATTAATTTAAACATAACTACATTTTAATTTGAAAAAATATAGGAAAGTTATAATAAATATAAAAATATTTCAAATGCCAGGTTTATTTTTCCGCCCTCACCAACAAAAATTAAAACTTATATCTAGCCAATATTATAAAAATATATTAGTGCAAGAGTGTTATTTATATCTAATATAATATATACACTATACACACATAATATTTTTCTTCATCCAATCTCTATTTTGAGGTCGAATGTAACGTTGATTGATGAATAATATATACACACATACACATTATATATACATTTATACCACATACATACACAAACACACACACACACACACACATACATATATATATATATATATATATATATATATATATATATATATATATATATATATATATATATATATATATATATATATATATATATATACGTGTACACATAAACCAAATAGATATATTAATATATGAGAGATAGAGGGAGGTGGAAATTGAGCGGGTATCAGTTATGAAGTATGGCGGGAGTATGAGAGGTTTATGTAACTGACGTTCGTTGCTTTTCAATCCCCCCTCCCCTTCGACTTCAAAATCAATGAAGAAAAACTGATCCGTATCGCTTTCCATTATGGATAACTCAAAAACATTTTTTTTTTTTTTTTTACTATGCCAAGATACAAAAAAGGAAAAAATCAATAATTGAAAACTTTAGTTTACCATTTTTATTTTCATATTGAGGTTGTTTTCTTTTAAGCTAAAAATTTTATTTTTGAATTGAGGGATGACTCTTATATAAATCTAAGGAGGGGGGAGGGGATTAGTTGGTTGGTATAAAATTGAATGGTTTACTGGTTATGACAAGTCGAGACTTGCGTTACTCACCTATATATGTCTAACAGAAAAGTCTTTAAAATTAAGTTCTTCACCCTCTCCCGTTGAATATTATGTACAGACTACGTCTGAAACTATAAAACATGGAACCTTTTCCTAATATCTTTTCGGGAAGGAGGGACCTGAGCATAAAATTGGAACGCTAGCTCAGATTTCACAGGGTTGGTCATCGTAAAATATTTTTCATATTAAAAGATTGTAAGATACAAATAAATAACATTTCTCAGGGATACATTTTACTTAAGACATCATAACGAGTTGAGTGTTGGATTCGATATTATTAATGTCTGCCACAGGTAAAATGATTTTATTTACTTTTTAGATAAGACCATTATTTCAAATACATGTTATAAGAAAAGAAGATTTCTTGAAAAGTAAAATATATTTATTTTTAATTTACGAGGTGATAACTAAAAACTACAGAAGAATTATATCCTGTCTCGTATATGTTATGAAAGTTTGTCTTGCTTTGGGACTGTATTGAAAAGGATGTATGTTCAGCAGCAAGATTTTCAGTCTTAGGTTTTCCAATCAAAACTTTTAGAATTTTTAATCAATCAAAACTGAAAACCTATGTAGTCGCAGAAACCCCACAAGGAATATTCATAAATATTTGAGAAGTACAACCAACTGAATGAAAGACTCTTCAGATAAATCTGAAAAGAGTTCACCAATATGATTGCGTATGATTTTCCTTAAACAATAGATGTAATCGCATTGCTTCCGAGCTTACCGAAGGTGACGTGATAATTTTTTTTAAATGTTTACTTGGACTTTAGATAATTAGTTACACCAGCTTTAGTTTAACAATAGACGTTTATTTTTGTCTCTAGATTCAATAATCGTAAATATGAAATATTCTAAAGCATACATGCAATATGCAAATGTGGGTTGATGCAGAAAGAGCTTACAGCGAAGACAAGGATAGAAGTTAATTGATGAAGTTAAATTCATGGGGGTTGGTGATACGACGGAAGATGCATCTAAAGCGGCTTTTCATTGAGACACAGAGATCTTCCTTATCTACTACCTTATCTATCTACTACCTTATCGATCTTCAGGTAACAGATATTAAAGCTAAGGAATATTTTAAGGAAGCAGTAACTCTTCTTGCATTCAAAACTAGCTACATATAAAGCTTAGTATCTCTCCTATTATGTCGAGACAGGAGTAAATGAAGGAAGCAGAATATTGAATGAAAATTAATATTAGGTTCAATTAAAATCACTGCGTTTTAACACCTTTTTCAGGAAAATTGCGCTTGAGTTCAATCAAAAGATAATTCCAAATACGAATTTTAATTAAAGCTTGTCCCACTAACCTCATTAATTCATGATTACACCCTCTCTCATTTTTATTTAAGTTTATTTATAGCCAAAATATGTTTTTCTAGATACAATAACCAGGCTAAAAAAAGTTGGAACATAATTATTTATATATATTAGCATAGAAATTATTTGTGTTGGCATTTAGGCTCTTATCACATAAAATAATACTTAGTGCATATAGCTAAATGGTAATTCCTCCTGGAATAATTTATTGTAAGGGCATTTTTTGCTACCTTAGCTTTGTTGTCATGTTGGTAGTTATAGAGAAAGATAGAATCCCATAAAAAAACACTAGTGTAAAAAAATAAGCCAAGTCTCGCGTAAAAAGTTGTGAGATTATAGGTTGATAGGTTTAGCCAAGTCTCCCACCAAGTCCGAGTAAGTTTTACAAGATCTAATTTATCCAGTGAAAGTACATGATTTTTGTCTGTCCCTCCCTCTATTCTATTTCCCAAATCACTCTTCACGTTTAAATTTAAAAACATTTTCTGACTTAGCAAATACACACCACAAACTTAAATCAAATAATATTTTTATTTTTTTTTCATTTGAGCGTCGCAGCACAAGGATACAAATTTGTATACGACACTGCATTTAATTTTAGCCTCTTTGGGGTGCGTTTTTGCCAAGTGAGAAAATGTTTTTAAATTTAAACGTGTAGAGTGATTTGGGAAAGAGAATAGAGAGAGGGACAGACAGACATCATTGCACTGGATAAATTAGATCTAGTAGAACATACTCGGACAGCGGGAGACTTAACCTATGCTAAACCTATGATGTCAATACCTTATTACGCGAGACTTGGCTTATTTTTTTTAAACTAGTGTTTTTGATGGGATTTCACTTCTTTTTGTAAGTAATCTATAATATAATATAACTTTAATAAAGGTATGAACGCGGCGGGTGTTCAAATTGAACTAAATAAAATTATCTGGAGTAAATATGTTTACACTTTAAGATAACTGTCAATCAATACTGTCAAATCAACCTGAAAATAATTTTTATCTACGATTGATACGAAATATAAACATTATATATTTGTTTAGATGCGTAGAAAGTGATTATTTACGTACTTGTATTCATTGCGCATGCGCGTCTCATAGTTCTGAATAATTCCTCTTCTTTACCACACTAGTGCGGTAAAGAAGAGGAATTCTTCAGCTTTACACACGATTAGTGAGTTTGTTTACATTTAACAAAACTAATTTGGTGTTCTTTTATTAAAGTAACTGTTTATATCGAGTTTTTAGTGAAAAAAAATGAGTGAATCAAATGACTGACAAAAAGGTGGAGAATAATACTCCTCCAGAAATTATTAATTCGGCAAAAAATACAACTCAAGAATTAATGCCAATGCCATCTTTATCAAGAGAGAAATACGAACTTCCATACAGAAAGTTTATTTTTTTCTGTATGTATTATTTAAATCTAACAATCGTAGATAAAGTACGGTACGCAACTTGTGCGAAAACGGCATTTTGCATGGCTCGTGTGGTTTTACAACCCTCGCTATCGCTCGGGTGCAAACTCCACACTCGCATGCAAAATGCTACTTTCATGTACTATTTTAATGTACATTTAATGTACTATTTTATATTTAAAGTTCTCTACTAGGTAGCTCTAGTTGCACTATTTACAATATTTGACATTTTTACAATATTTTGAATAGGAGGTTTTTTTATTAGCCTTGGGATAAAGAACCAGGTCTTTTCGGATTTTTAATTTTTCCTTTATTTGTACAATAAACTCTACCTATATACAAAATTTCAAGTGTCTAGGATTGTTAGAAGTGCCTTAGAATTATGATGAGTGAGTGACGAAATAACAAAACTTTAGGCTCATATATCTTATGAACTACTATGACTATGGGTAGAGGTGTGCAATTTTTATTTGTGGTTCAGTTTGTCGTGAACTTTAGATTAAAATTAATTTTATATATCTAAGTATCTTCAATAGGATAATAGAAGGGGGTCCAAATTGCCGTGAGTGGGTTCCAGTAAAGGATGGTACGGCTGTGCTCGACTTGACGGGGGCACTACCGCCCCCAGATTTGAAGGAAGAATGGAGTTATTGCAGTTGGTGCGAATATATATCTATTTAAATTTTTGATGAATGTTTGGTACCATTAAACGCACTAACATGGTAAACATTACCAGTTTCATTGTTTAAAAAGAAAAATAAAGTTGTGTGTAGAAATATTTGAGACAGAGGTAAAGATGACACTTCTGTCCAATATCTCTGACAGAATTCATTAGTTGTATTAGAGTTTTAGTGATTTTGATACTTAGAGGGACTTAATAAATTTATATTCACTGTGGTTTAGCTATTATGCTATAGCAGTCAAAATTCTAGATCGTTTAACCATAAACTAGTTTGATTTAGAACGTCCTTTCACAAGTCAAATTCTTTACTTTTAAAGATTTACACTCCCCCTTTCTACTTTCTTGTAGTAATAACATTAAAGGTTGAATGCTATAAACAAATCATTCAACAAAGACAATGTACATTAATGGCGTCTAGTCTAATCAATGAAAAGCTTTACAAAAAAAAACTTATTCAGAGGAAGAAGTTGATTTGATAGATAGGCTTGAGTGACCAGAAACAACTCTAGCATGGGAATGCAGAACAAAAGTATAATTACAGTTGATATTCATCAGTTATTTTATGGCTATGGCGAACTAGAGTAATGTTCTTACTACTTGACTCTTGTTTAACACTAGAATGAAATAAACATAAACAATAGCCCGACAGAGGTTCCTTCCTAGTTTGGAAATAATCTTTGACAGCTATGGCTTTAAACCATTAGACTATCAGTGAGCATAAACAGGCCTTGTAGTAGTCTAGTCAAGAGTAGACAAGTGAAGGATACATAAAAGTTTATCCTTTTCTTAAACTTACTATTAATAACTAGGCACTTATAAAATCTAGCATAAAAATGAAGAAAAAGTTAAAAGGTATAGATAAACAATTACACAACTTACAGATTAACTTACATGGACAGAAATTATTTAAATTACGCCTTATTCTATAGTTGATACTTTTTTAAAAAAAGCTTTTATTTAACTTGCAATGTATGTATGTAATGTTCGGGTTCGGGTCAAATCTTGAAACTAAATTGTAAAGCAGTTATACACGTTTAGTTTGGATGACAATGCATGGTTAGCTAAGTCCGTTAAGTGACGTCATTCTAAATCCAATATGGGGAACATCACAAGATGGCGGAATAGTTATTTTTTAAGCACGCCCATGATATGGGTATCAAATGAAAGGGTTTGCTCAGAAGAATACGAATAAAACCTTGTTTTAAATAAAATTATTACAAAAACAAGATTGTAATTATATTTTATAGTGCGTCTTTTTAGGGTTAAAACAAATTGTCTCCTCTCTTCCTTGCTATATTTCGGCCTTACTTAGGTCTTCCTGTGAATCATTCAGTGAGAGTTTTTTTAACTATTTAATTTTTAATTTTAAATCCACAAGTGTGGGAAATATTTTTAAAGGCAAAATATGTTTTTATGACCTCGTATTATGTGAAAAAGTATTTTGTTTTTTTATATTCATCAATCAAAACTTCAAATTTTATTAAAATCAGCCTATTATTTTAGGCTCCATGCGACTGCACAGACAAAAGACAGATACTTTAAAAATGACTCTTTTTGACTCACGAGACCTCAAAACCATCAAAATCTCACAAACTTTTCTGGTTACATACGCTATAAGCATATGAAAAATTAAAAAGACGATATATTGCTTGTAGAACCATTTAAAAAAAATGTTACCTGTAAAGTTAATTAGATCAAATTTAATTACTCGAGGCGATTAGAGTGTCAAAGTGGATCAAAGTGTTCACCCCTTCAATTTTAAACAACATCAATAATTATGAAAATTCATAGAAGGGTTATATACGGGCTACATTTTCTTCGATTCCCTTTTAAAAGAAATTGGTATTTTTTTTTACCTACATGTTATTATATTAAGGTAAAATTGAGACATAATATGTGGATTAAAAAGGTAATTTTTTAAGGATAATTAATTTATGAACTACGCCACTTTTATCCCTTATGATTATGAATATTTGGAGATAAATAATTTCCTAACAAATTTACCTTCAAGTTATCCAGTTTAGAAAATTAATGACTGATACTGAGATAACAATATTTTAATCAATATTAATCATTAAAAAATAATTCATATGAATCAATACTGAAATAATGATCACTATAATTAAAGCCAATGAAAATAAAGAAGAAAACTCAAGAAAATAGTAAGAAACATAATAAGAAAATAAATTAAAACAGTATTAATACTCAAAGTAAACAAAGGAACTTGTTCGAAGGGAAAGAAGAGAGTAAATCAACAGAGCTAAGGCAAACGGGAAATAACCTTGGGTATTCCCACTCCATTAGCCTTTTACACAAAGCTTTTTTTACTTCTTTTAGTACAAGGGGCATTTTACAAGTAATTTCATGAATCTTTTTACATCATTAAGTACTGTAATATGAGTGTAATTAGTAAGAGTAAAAAAGCATTATTGTTTCACGGGACATTAATTTCTAATTTAATTGAAATTAATCTCTTAACCACTTTAATAAGAAGAAATATTAAGAACAATTAGCACGGAGCTATTTTAGACTAAATTACGATCAATTATTAATTGTAAGAATATTTGTTAGGAAAATTAATTGTAGATCTTTTTGCTATTTATTTCTTTTTCAGTTAGCCTTAGGCAAAAGGAAAACCTTAAAATCGGGTGCTGTCGTTAGATTTTTTAACGACGCGTAAAGAAACTCCTCTTCTTTTGTGGGTCGTTAAGGGTACCTTAACGACCCACAAAAGAAGAAGATAATTTAAAATGAGGGACAAGAGACCCCCTAAAAAATCTTATTTGGACAAAGGATCATATTATACGCATTAAAATTATAAAAAAAAAATCAGATTAGATAAATTAATATTCTAAATAATGTGAATCAAAAAGTTAATTATGCATATATCTAGTATAGGGGGCTTCTCTTTTCTTGCAATTAACATTTTTTAAGTGAAACTTCTTTAGCCGCGGTAGAGTAAATTTGCTTGGATGAAACGACATCGAGAAACGAAGTTTTTGTTGTAAGACTCGCCTGTGACAGATATTTTAATCGACTGTCGGCTTAGGCCGGCAGTTGATTTGCCGGTAGGCGAATGCCAAAGGGTTGATGTTTACTAACACGTGCAATTTTTCAGAATATCATCCATCAATATATTTAACAATAGAGGGCTTATAATATCCCCCTGATTTAATCCTACAGTTGTATTAAATTCTGAAAAAGTACAAAGTGCAGTTTCCAGTTCGCACGCAGTCTTTATAAGCTCTTTATTCTATTACTATGAGCCTTTGGTGCACATTCCTGTCCCTTCCACAGTTCTTCTTAGAATACCCGATCAAAAGCCTTTTCTAGGTCAACAAAACAGGCATGTTGTTCTCAGTCATACTCTTATCACCTTGGGTGTACGGTGTGCCCCTAGTCGGTATAAACCAGGGGTTCCCAACCTTTTTCCTTCATCGACCCCTTTAAAAAAAATGATTTTTTTCATCGACCCCCTGCATTTTTCCATTAATATACAGCATAAAACGTTAGCAGAATTTTAAATATTGCACTTAAAAATCCTAAAAGATAACAATGGTGCTAAGAACTTGGACAAAAAATTAGAATAAATTGGCTTTTATAAGATTTCAGATAACAGATACAAACTTGATTTCAGATATATAGCTACTATGATTGGACAAGAGTTCGATTTTTATTAATGATGGTCATCGTGTGATATATTGATTTTTTTTTTAACATTTGGCCTGAAATTACCATCATTGTATGGTCACTATAGCTAACACAACATATCTCTTTTAATTGTTTTAAGTGTTCAGTGTAAATTTTTAAAAAAAATGCAAAACAAATATATGTTTACCTGTAGTGTACATTTGTAACACTACGCTGAAAGAAATTCTTCTGAAATTTCTCCAAATCTGGATTTATAATATCGAACATAGGTATAACATCAAACTGCTCTTTCTACAAAAAGTGGATTCATCAAACTGCACAAAAAATTTACTAATTTTCAATTCACAAATCTAGGATTTTTTAGTATCTTCTGACATTTCATTCATACGACGTTGTATGGAGTAATTACAGCGCGGAATACTTTTTAAAACTGTTCCAGGGTTAATTTTCATAACAGTTTTTATTACCTTTTTTATTGCTGGTGGGCGATGTCAATTTTTCACCAGTGGCGTGTGAATATCCGGCTTTTGCAATTAACAAAGAAATATTGTAAGAGGCTTCAAATCCACCAGCATTATTTACTGAAGTTGATGGCTTAAGAAATTATTTAATTTTCGTTGTAGAACGATACGAAAATTTTTCTTTTAGATTCTTGAAATAATCAATATTCAAACATTTTAAATTTATCAAAGACCCCCAATAGATTCCTGGAATACTATAGACCCCTTTTAAATTTCCATAGACCCCCAAGGGGTCCATCTGGACCTCGTTGGGAACCTCTGGTCTAAACACTCCTTGTACATCGTGAAACTGCAGTTTCACATCTCTCAAGTCACACGGTCTCAGTCGTGCCTCGAGGATTCTGCTGTAAATCTTTCCAGGAAAACTTAATAAGGAGATTTCGCGATGTTTTAACAGTTTCAGTTGCCCCCTTTTTTAAATATAGGCACTACAACTGATAGCTCCCAATCTTTCGGGATTGTACATGAATTCCAGGCTAGAGCCAGCACTCCGAAGAGAACTTGAACTTGGTCACTTCTGAAGCAATTCTATCGTATCCTGCAGCCTTTCCCATATTCACATGCACCTTGCCAAAAGCTATTTTAATTTCCTCTACTATGATCGCATTTTAGTTTCGTCACCCGTTGGTTCAGCAGTTCTGTAAATTACTTTAACCATAGATTCATGATGTCTCTCCTTGGTCAATAGTTTCCCTTCTTTTTCTCTAATAAATTCCAGAGGACAATCATTTTTGTTTCTCATAATTTAAATCATATTATAGAAGAGTTTCAAATTTTCCCATGCGCCATAATTGCGCCATTTTCCCATCCATAATGTTGCCGAATTTTTCCTATGTTGTTCTCTTTGCCTCTCTTACAGCTAGTTTGACCTTCTTTCTTTACTCTACATATTGTTCTTTTTTCTTATATTTTGCGTCAGTCGTTCAGTTGCAAGGTACTGGTATAATCCGATAGACAGATCTAAATAAGTTTTTCATATATCATTGTGGTTCAAATAAATATCTAAAATTTTTTTCAATGTTAACATTATAAAGGTACCGATAAAGAGATTATAATTAGTTTAAAGTTAATTCACACTAACATTTCAATAGCGGTTTATATAAACTTTAAATTACAAACATTATTATTAATAGTTTAAACATGAGAAATATAAACTTAACAGCTATAATAATACATATTATGTTACAATAATAGCTATTATATGTTCAAAGGTAAAAAATTACAAGAGTCTGAATAAAGAATATTTTAATTCGTTTAAAGATCAAACGACATTCCAAATGTTTCAATAAAAATATGTAAACACGTTTATAGTTTCCAACAAAGCATACAATTTCGTTACAATTTCGTTAGCATACAATATATTATTTGAGTTTATTTTTTTTATAAATAATTTAAGCTATCAAATGACTTTAACAATAGACTAAAGACTAAATCTATATTCTTATCCAAAAACGACCAACGACATTTATATCCTTTTAACATTAAACTTGTTATTTTAAACAACAAAAATATACTAATTATATATTTAATATGAATATTAAAAGCAAATGTTAAACTTATAATAAATTAGTAAAATTATTGATTAGTTGAATTAATGTTAATTATCTTTTTTTAAAAATTTTAGAATAAATACAACTGAAGATGAGCTTTAAATAAGGGTGGAAACGTTTTGGTTAATGAAATAGTGGTTTTCCTAAAATTTACACCTCATCAGCCATCTCTCATATATTTAATGTTTTTACGTAATAATAAATAAAACTAGTATGTATTTTAATTGGTTTCAAGCATATATTATATTTGTCTTGTTTACATACAATAAATGCATAATGTTGATTCCATTGAAATACGATATGGAATCTAGTACTGACTCTGTCCCCCACTCCCAAACTCAATAATTGATCATCACCCAGAAGTAATTTTAAAAAAAAACAAAGCATTTGTTAAATTTAAATACAATTTTATTACAAATAAATACAATTAAAAAATCATGTATACTTTTAGACTTCCAAACTTACTGAATTAAAACTCAATATAATAAAGGGCTCTTGATCGTTATTATATTTTTAATTGTTTCTGTTAATTTTTGATTGTTTTAAAAACAAACTTTGGACAATATTGTGTAATAACATATACTTTACGCATATTATATGTTACTTGAACGGGCAACCTACGGGATTTTATAGAATCTAATTTTTTTTTTATGAACTCCGTGAAAGCATCAGATGCCTGGAATCTAATTGTTCAATATTTGTGTAAATTAAATTACCCTCCAGAAAATCAGTATTATTTGTCGCAGTATGTACTAAATTTATCTTTTATTTTATCATACAAACTTTAATAACAGAATAACTATAGTGTAGTTTAATACAAATAATAGAAACCAGTCTCAGTCTCTGACACTGTTAGACCATAAGTCTAGTAGGAGTATTTACTCCACACACACTTGTATGTAAGCAACGGTAGCTGAGGTGGCTAAGGCACTGTAATACATTCGTTCATTCTTCAATCAGGCGGAGGTTCGAGTCTTCCCTAGACCACCCTAGTTTTTATACAATCAATCGAAGGAATACATTTAAACAACCGCTGTGCTGAAAGATATTTGTGGAAATATAGTTTGGCTAGTGAACAACAAAGAGAATTAAATAAACAAGAGATACGAAAAATAAATAAATAAGAATTCTTTAATATAAACAAAACTTCGTTCTCATTAACTGAAGCTTGGGAATTACACTGTCACGATGTCTGATAATAAAAAAATCACCGATCTATTTCAATGTAGAAACATTAAGCGTATTAGGAACGAAGCGGAACTGGAAAACCGAGGTGAAGAAAATATACCGGTTGGAAATATGTCTGTTGACTCACTCATGACTCACTTAATGGGAGCCATGAGTGAACTTATAGACAGAAAACAACTTGCTACCAAAGAGGACCTGGAGATATTAAATCGCAGAGTGAAGACGCTGGAAGAAGAAAACAGGCAACTTAAAGAAGAGGTGAAGCGAGTCAACTCAAAGCTTGAGCTCCTAGATAGGAATCTAGATCAAGTGGATAATTTTCAGAGAAAGGGGAACATCATCGTAGGAGGACTGGATATTCAAGGAGACAAACCAAACTACCGGGAAAAATTTAACGATCTTATAAATAATGTACTAGAATTAGAAGGAAATATGGAAGTAGAAAATATCCGTCCAATAAGAAGTAAACCTGGCCAGAACAATCTTTTATGTGTGGAACTTAAGAAACATGAAGACAAGATACACATATTTAAAAGGACGTGGAAGCTCAAGGGAACAAACTACTCTGTACAGGATGACCTCTCCTTCCAATCAAGAAAGAAAAGATATTTTTTGAGCCAAATCAAAAAGGAAATACGTAGAAGTAACACAGAAATAAAAATGAAAATAGTTCGCGATGTGTTATACGTGGAAGACAAGCGATTCACTTGGAATGACGGATTAGGCCTATTACATAGAGGTCAATTAGGAACAGACCTAATACAACAAATTACTAGGCAAAACTTAACACCCTTTATTGAAGAACTTACTCTAGAAAATAGAACTCAGGATAAAATTATAAAATAGCAACCACAAAACCGTAGAGAACAAGAGAGGGTATTAGTAAAGAATAAAGTTTTATGCAATATTATTACTTACAACTGCCTGAGCCTCCGCAATGATACTAGAATGGTAGAGTTATTAGAAGAACTAGAGAATACAAACTGGGACATAGTTGGTCTGGCCGAAGTAAGGAGAGACGGGGAAGGTTCAATTGAACTTAATTGCGGTTCGAGATTCTACTACAACGGCTTAGGATGGACTGGCGGCACAGGGTTCCTTGTGAATGATAAGATGAAAAATAATATTAAATCCTTCAAAACATATTCCTCACGTATAGCCAAGATAATATTGAAACCTCTAGGAAACAATAAAAAATACGGACGATATAAAATAATTCAAATTTATGCACCTACCAGTAGTTCCACAGAAGAAGAAATAAATAAATTCTACGATCAGTTGCAAGCAGCCTTAGACGAAGATAGATGCTCCAATGTAATAATAATGGGGGACTGGAACGCAAAAGTAGGAGCATCAGAAGGAGAAGAGGTAGTCGGTCAGTTCGGGTTGGGAAAACGGAATGAACGAGGAAACAAATTAATAGAATTCTGCGAGTCTAATAAGTTATATGTATTAAATACCTTCTACAATAAACCCCAATCTTCTAAGTGGACATGGATAAGCCCGGATGGAAGCACAAAGAATGAAATAGATTATTTTATTAGTAATAAAAAATCAATAATTGAAGATGTCGATACATGTCTAGAGATAAACACAGGTAGTGACCATAGAGCAGTGAGAGCTGTTGTAAACATTAATGTAAGGAAGCACTGGAGAGGAAAAAAAGAACTAAGATTAAAATTGGACTTTCTAAAAGCTAGTAGCTACGATCAATTAGTAGAAGAGGAACTTCGTAACCAGGTAGAAGGAAGGGAGAGCCACGACATCGATAATCTCGAAAGAGATATAGTATCAGCTATGTTGAAAGCAACCAACCGAGTCAAACAGGAAGAAAGCATAAATGCTGTTAAAAGATCGATACCGACAGAAATTAAGAAACTTATGGCAAAGAGAAGGAAAATGAAAAGGAATCATAAGGATAAAAATGAGTTTACTCTCATATCGAAGGTTATAAGAGACAAATTAGAAATGTGGCACCGAACAAAAGATATAGAAGAATTGGAGAAAAGCATTAGACAAGGCAGTAGCCTGAGAAAGTGCTTACAACAACAGAAAATAGGCAAGAAAAATCTCATCTCAATAAAGGATAAAAAAGGGAATATAAAGCATGAAGACTATGAAGTAATTGAAATTATACGAGATTACTACCAAGAATTATTTAATACACCACCTAACCATATGCATCAAAAGTCATATAGCTGGAGATCCGAAGAAGAGGGAAACGTTGGAAAGGATGTCGCAGGAATAATGAAAATGGAAGTGGAGCATGCCGTCAAGTGTCTTAAAGGAGGTAAGGCAGGTGGAATGGACGGTGTTTTAAATGAACAACTAAAAGCAGGAGGAAACAAATTAATAGAAGAACTATGCAGTCTTTTTAACCTCTGCTTATCAACAGGAAACCTTCCCCAAAACTGGTACAACTCTCAGCTTATACTTTTGCATAAGAAAGGGGATAAGCTAGACATAAAAAACTACCGTCCAATAAACCTTCTCTCTGTAATCTATAAAACTTTTATGACTATAATTACCAAAAGAATATCCCCACAGTTAGATTACTTCTCCTCCGTTGAACAGGTTGGTTTTAAAAAGAACTTCAGTACAACGGATGGAATTTTGGTGGTTCAACAACTTGTAGCCAATGCACATGAATACCAATTCCCGTTGGCACTTCTATTTATCGATTTCGAAAAGGCTTTTGACAGCATATTCCACGATAGTATAATATCAGCCTTGAACAACAACAGAGTGAATAAAATATATGCCAACATCATAGATTCGATAAATAGAAGTGCTATTATACACATAAAAAAGGGTGGCGCAAAAGCATGTATTAAACCAAAGAGAGGTACAAGGCAGGGCGATGTTCCATCCGCAAAAATATTTAGTGCGACTTTGGAGGAAGCATTCAAGGGCCTACAGTGGAGTGACTTCGGTATCCGAGTAAACGGCGAAAATTTAAATAAAATAATGTTTGCTGACGATATCGTGCTTATAGGGAAAAGTATAGAGGAAATTAAGATCATGTTTCAAGACCTAATAAAGGAAGCAAAAAACATAGGCTTAAACATAAATTTCAGCAAAACTAAATTGTTCACCATGAATATCAATTGCGACGCCACAATCACAGTCGAATTCGGCGGCTTTCACACTGCGCGCGAGACCGATTCCGATTGAGAAGCAAACACATGTATCAGCATGGGGCTGTTCACATTAAACGCCGTGCGAGACGAGCTGACCCGGGCGATTTGTTGCGAGCGTTTTTGTTAGCTAAAAGTTTTCGGCCGCCGAAAACGCATTGTAAACGGTTGCACGTGCGGACTGGTAGATAATCGGCCGATCGGCGTCAGTCTCGCGCGCAGTCTGAATACGAAAACGCTCGGCTCGGCCTTGCTCGGTCTCGTGGGTGGTGTGAATACGAAAACGCTCGGCTCGGTCTCGCGGGCAGTGTGAATACGAAAACGCTCGGCTCGGTCTCACGCGCAGTGGGAATGCGAAAACGCTCGGCTCGGCCTTGCTCGGTCTCGTGGGCAGTGTGAATACGAAAATGCTCGGCTTGGCCTTGCTGCCTTGCTCGTTCTCGTGAGCAGTGTGAATACGAAAACGCTCGGCTCGGCCTTGCTCGGTCTCGTGAGCAGTGTGAATACGAAAACGCTCGGCTCGGCCTTGCTCGGTCTCGTGGGCAGTGTGAATGGAAAACACGACCAAGTAATTACGTACTCTTAATATATGAGAAAGCTAGGAGGAATTGTCTCTGACCTTTTTTTATTTTTTAAAAATAAACCATACAAATCGAGGTTAATGACTTGAAGGAATACTCATTTCAAATTTCAAGAAAAAATAAAAAGTTAAAAAAGCATATTATGTCGATTTTAAAGACTTTTTAAGAAATTCCAAAAGGTTTAGTCTAAAAGAAAATTTGAAACAGAGACCTTGCTTCACTCGGTAAATTATTTTACAAATGATTCAACAAAATCGTACTTTGTGCTTAATGAATGAATGGGAAAAACTAATTATAGTTTTTAACATTTAAAATAATTAAAAAGAACTATCAACTTATCTTAATAATAGCAATTGACCTGAATTCCAAGCAAGAATTTAGTTTAGTTCTTGCAAGCAAAATTGGAAATATAGAGGGAGGGAAAACAATAATTTAATAACGTTTCTAGACCTTGAGCTTCTATCTTCTCTTTCCTCCTCTAACTTTCATAATTAACTACCAACTTCATCAGTTTCGCTGAAAATTAATTGTTCCTCTTCACTTTGACCGGTAACTTTAAAATGAGGATAACTCGAGTTTGGATGAACAAGGGTTCTGTCTCTACACTCGGGAGCGTGAAGGGTCCAATACACCCTTAAATGCATGGACATATTACCTTATTCCTCTTTTATACATTCCTCCACTCAAAACCCTTTCAAATTAAATTGGCTAACAGAAAAGAGAGGAAACTGAATTTATAATTTAATATCTGACCTGAACTCTAAATGAATTTTTGAAGGATTAAAAGGGAAAAATAAATATGTGTCGAAGTCAGAGATTTCAGTAATAAATTTTCCTCCAAAACAGTAAAATATTATATTAGATACCTCTTGATTGATTTAAAATACCAAACAAAAATACACTCGAACCAGATGTAGAATCTTAATAATTGCAGTTCAATAATCAGATTTCAATATTAACTATACATTGAATTTTAGCGTATAAATGGGTGAAAGATTGAATGCAGTAGTAGTCCAAGCTACCAAGGTAAAAATATGGTATAACCTCCGATTTCCATGAAGATGCATCGATTTTCATGAAATTTTGTAAATAAGCTCTACTTACCCTTCAGATCTACACTACCCGACTTTCTATGCCGATATGTGCTTATTATTATGATGGGTGAAAACTACCCCTTATTGCAAAAAGCAATAATAAGTTGAAAAACACTTACAGGGCTAGCATTAAGGTTGTTCGATGCTTCAATACACTATTTATCATTTTTCAACCCTTTCTGACTAATTTCATCCCTTATACAATACAGCACCCCTGTTAATATAAAATTGGAAAAACAACAATTTAATGACTTTTTAATACATTATTTAAAATGAATTGGCATCTTTTACCGTACCTAATTTTTCAACCCTTACAAAAAAAAATTTTAAGGAAACATATCATTTAAGTTAATATTTATACAAAAATTTGGATGCATGGAAGGAAAATTATAATGAAAAATTGTTGTGATATATTTAATTAAATGTGTAATATTTTATTTGACATAAAAGTGAAAAAAACTAAATGAGTCAATATATAAAATAGAGTTTAATTAAAAGTCATCGTCATCGTCAATATCGGTATTTTTGTTTTCCTCCTCATCTAAAGCCACTATTGGAGCACAATTCTGGCAATTTTGACCAGCACATTCACCGCAAATAGAATTACAAAAAAATCCAACTTTAAGGGCCGCACATGATCCACCACATCCTTTTTTGCAATTGTAAAATATCATTTGCAAACGTTCTTCGGGTGCAGGATTGCTCCGGAGCCTGATGGGAAAAGATCCCTCTACTGTAGTCCACCCCCGCAATCAAAAAAAAAAGAAAAAAAAAAAAAAAAAAGTGGATCGTTTTTTGGCTGTCTTGGTTAATTTTTAAGCAAATGGGTTGCTCAATAGCTCATTTTATAGGGAATTCCATGACCTACAAGCTTATTAAAGTTAAAAAAAATTCCGCTCTTTAATTTTAAAAGAGCAACGTTTAAAGGGCTCTAAAACGGCACCAGTCACACGTTATTGTGAATTTTAAAAGGTTATATCTCGGTTAATTTTTAAGCTACAGAAAATTACGTATTTTTGATAGTTTTTAATTATTTTGAAAAAAAACAACAATTTTTTTTAAAATTTCAAAAATGCTTCTTCCACTTTAAGCATATTTTTTTTCAGAATCAAGCATTCTAAATTGTTCAAACTTCAGGTAATAAACTACTCTAATAAAGTAAATCGTAGGTGAATTATCCTTTATAAACAATTAGGGTAGTAATGCGCCAAGGGTATTAATGTGGGTTTTTCCCCCCCCAAAAAATGTATAGTTATTATTTTCGTCATAACTCTCTTTGTTTTTATACTAGAGAGTTCTACAACTTCTCATTTTAAAGCTCTTTTAAAGTACTATATAAAAAGTCAATACATTTCCCCCATAAAATTGACCGTTTTCCTGCTATTTAATGTTCAATTAAATTCGACTTGATAAAAATGTGTAACCTTTAAAAAGTTATATCTCTATGAGTATTGGCTCTACAGCAATACTAAAACAACAAATATCTTAGTTTTTTAATAAGTCTCATTTTTACTCTTTATAGTTTTTTCGATAAAATAAAGATTATTTGAGTTATTCGAGAAAAACCGATTAAAAACGTATTTATTTTTTTACGATTTTCAATCACAAATAAGTAAAAAAATATTGAGTTTTCAAAAAACTCTAGAACATTTTTTGCTTTAAATGTGTTCCTCTATCCATTTGTGAGGTTATTTAGAATATAAACATTCTCACCCCCCGAGTTGGGGTGGTATCCACCCCCAGGGTAAAAGCACACATCGGCATAGGGTAGATTTTGTTAATTGAGGTATTCCCTATCTACTGTTAAAATTTGAAGAAAATCTATGCGTCGTCATGGAATTCGGAGGTTAAAACCTAGGTAGCCTGGACTATAAATAGTTTCCTGGTAGCAAATGTATATTCCTAACTTTTGCTTAAAATGATGTTAGCATACATAGGCAGCAGTTTTTGCAAAATAATGTAAAAGCCAATATTACTGTTATGCTATTACGAGATCTTTCTACCGAGCAGTGATGTCCTTCAACAACCCCAATCTATATTCAGAAATATTCAAAGCCCTAAATATATAGCCGTGATGGAATTTATGCGTTTCCTTAGATCCTTGCTGTTTTAAAGACGGAGGCAATATTAATTTTGAATGCAGTGCAAACACTAGAAAGTGTCTGTCTTTTTAACGACCAACTTTTATAGTACATACCTTCTACCTAAACTACTACGTATTATCCAGACATGTTTAGTTCTACCCAAATTACAACGTATTATCCAGATATATTTAGAACTGGAAGTAACTTTTAATTTTATCGTATTTCTTACTTGCAATTAATTTGCTTCAATTTACCAGTTACGCATTATCTACGATATAGTTAAGCAGCGAAAGGGTGGATAACCTTTTTATGGGGCGGGCAAATGTAAGAACTTTTTAAACACAATCGGACCAGCTGCGCGTTACAACTTCGATATAATTAAGACAATGGTACAGTAATTTAGAATAATTATAATAAAGAAAAGAATTCAATGAACGCATTATGCAATATGATCTATTATTATTACTAATAATATATTATGTACCACACTGGTTTAATATTGTAATAATCGAATAGAATAAGGTTGTCTCTATAAACGCAGAACAATGAACCTATGAACTGTGTGAACTGTAATAACACCCTAAAATGAACTTTCAGAGAACAGGAATTTTATATTGCCGATTAAACAGAAATAAAAATGCTTTGCACATCATAATAAGAAATTAGACACTTAGATTTCGTAAATACTCCACTAAATGGTTTTTGAAGTTAGGCAAAAATTATATAATGACCACATATATAAACAATCGAGTGAAATAAAATATTCTCTTTTTACTACGTTTTTATTAGCTTGCTTTCTTGTTTGTTTGTCCGGTACAAATCTGGCAATCGATTTCTAACTAACTTCCCGAATAGCTAGACATTTGAAACTTTTAGCATAGCTCAGAACACGATGACAATGCATTATTTTAATACTTTTAGCCAACTTTCAGCAGAATTTAATTGGTTTTCAGTAAATTTTGCTACATGGAAAGTTAGTTCGGAAAAAATCCGCAAGTTATTTTATTTGTTTTGCCATGTCCCATATTTACGCAATCTTCATTTTGACGGGTTTCAAATTTGTGATTTTTATAAATAAGGGATAAACATTTAATGACAGCAAAACAGGAAATATATCGATTATATTATTTATCGATTATATTATTTATCGATTATATTATTTCAAATATATCGATGGCACGGTTTAGATTTGGTGTTGGGGAGATCCGTTGTACAAAGATTTGTCCTTTTATAGGTTTAAGATCAGCCCTCTAGACTCTAGATGGTTGTCATTTATGTGAAGTAAATAAATTCGGAACTATTTTTTTTTTTTCACTAACATTATATATTATATAACAATAACAATTATATTATCAACATTACATACGATTCAACAGAAAATTTAAAAACGTAGTATATAAAAAGTTCTTTTTATCTTGAAATTATTTACTTTAAATCAAATTATAATTATCAATAACTACGGGAGACATACAGAGAAAAATAGACCCCCTTCCCGGGACCCGGTGCGGGGGTCTATTTTTCTCTGTATGTCTCCCGTAGTTATTGATAATTATAATTTGATTTAAAGTAAAATTTAATATTTCCGTAGTATGAATACTACCAAAAACTTAAAAATTTGAATTTTTAATAGATTGTACTAGGTACAGGTACTAATTGAGTATTTTATATTTATAAGCGTTAATTTTCGATCTAGTTCTATTGCCGAGAACATTTGGCTTGCTAGATTTGTAGAAAAGATTGAAAGCTTGGATTCGGGGAATTTGTATCGGTAACGACAGAGAAAAATCATTCTCCCGTATTGCTCAGTTGGTAAGAGCACCTGTAACGGTTTAATAGGAGGACCCGTGGTTCAAGTCCCGGTGCGGGGGTCTATTTTTCTCTGTATGTCTCCTGTAGTTATTGATAATTATAATTTTATTTAAAGTAAAATTTAATCTTACCGTAGTATGAATACTACCAAAAACTTAAAAATTTAAAATATTCTCTTAATTATTCAAAGAAATATAATAAAATATTCTTTTAAATAAAAACATATTTGAGATTATTTAATTTACAGCAATATTTATCACATTATTTAAATTACCATGAGGCAAATATTTAATGGGATACCTAACCCCCCCCCCCCCCCCCCCTCTATTTTTAGAATTTATAAGGAATTCCTTTGTCTAAACTATTAAGATGAACTATGAAGAATTTATAAGGGAATCATTTGTATAGAATATTAAGACAAAGAATATGCGGGCAACCAGCAGCAATATAACAGCCATAGAAGAAACCCTAAATGTAACCCTCGAACACCTAGGATGCTGATAAGAGAATAATGAAATGACTGTAAATGTAGCTAAAACAGTTTACCAACTATTCACTTTGCCTACGAAAAAACACTCAGTAAATTTGAAATACCTTTCTCAACCACTCACACAGACAGATGAAGCCGCTTACCTCGGTGTTAAGTTTGATAAAAAACTTAATTGGATAAGTCATGCTAATAATATGATCCGGGAAAAAGGCCTTAAACGTATGAACCTGATGAAAAGGATGACGGGTACGACATGGGGAGCAACCCCTGACGTACTGGCTCTCACATATAAAGCTTATGTCAGACCAATATTGGAATATGGAGGAGAGATATATATTACAGCGTCAGAGGCTTGCCAGAAAAAAGTAGATCAGGTTCAGAATATGAGCCTCAGACCTATAACTGGTGCACCTAAGTCAACGCCAATAAGTGCTATGAAATTGCAAATTGATATCCAACCGCTTAACAAAAGACGAGAGGTTGCGGCCATGTATCTGGTAGAAAGGGTGAAAAGGACAGGCATTGAACACTGGAACTGTAGCATAAATTCAAACAAGAGGCTAAAAACACAGACTACTTTCACCATTGCAGTGGAATCTCTCAGAAACAAATATGTACTCTCTTTCACTTGAGCCTAGAGAAATATTTCAACAGAAACACCTTGGCCTCTCCCTGCTTCTAGCAGAAGGGAAGCTAGATCTAGTAAGACCGATCAAAAAAAAGGATGCACCGGTGTACGAGCTAAAGGCGCTTGCATTAGAAACCATCTATCTACTCACGCTACCCGTCACCTCCATGGTATCATATATACACAGATGGATCTGCCCACTAATAACCACTAATAACGCAGGAGCTGGAGTCTACTCTCCCCTTTTTCAAATAGAAGCACCGGTTGGGATAACTGCCACAAACTTTGATGGGGAAGTACAGGCAATCAAGTTGGCAATAGACAAGTGCCTTACACGAGATCTGGACCAGATTGTCATCTTGGTGGATTCTCAAGCAGCCATCACCGCCCTTACTAGCATTAAAGCCAACCACGACAATATTGTAATGGAGAGTAAAATTGCTATAGACCTTTTATTAAATCAAGGACGCAAGGTGATTCTCCAGTGGATCCCAGGGCACTGTGATATTTACGGAAATGAAGAGGCAGACCAGCTCTCTCGCAATGGATCCCAAATGCAACAAATTGAACGTCCGCTGACTTATGCCACTGCAAAGAGAACAATAGTCCAAGCCGTAAAACAGCACACAAGTTTGGAGGAAAATAGAATTGCTGCAGGTAGAAAATGGGAAGCGCTCGTAGACAAGAAAAACAGCATCCCAATGAATCTCCCAAGAAATCAGGCTGTGGCATGCTTCAGAATACTTACCGGGCATGACTATTGACTATCTAATGAAACATTTACATCGGATAGGAATTAAAGATACTGCCCTTTGCACATTTTGTGGAGGAGGTGAAATGGATGGCGAACACCTAACATCACGTGCTTCCTTGGCAGATATAGTGAAGAAGACTGATGAATCAGAATATTCATATAAAGCTAAATTATATTGGACTGCTCGTCGCCGTATAGCTGAATCGGCTGCAAACCGGCAGGGTGTAGGGTAAAAAAAAAAAAAGACAAAGAATATTTAGTCCAAAGAACTTTGGGACAATGAAACGTCACACTTCTGTATGAATATGATAATATCACTTAGTCTAATTAAATATTAAGACACGGGATTACCCTTACATCAAAGTAACTTGGGGTGGGTAACAAAGTAAATGAGTACCTATTTATGCATTAGTAATAGATGCGATTTAATTAATTTATATTTTTATTCATTTATAATATTTTTATTATTATGTGTAAAATGTATTAAGTTTAATAAATTAAATCCACTTTTTGAGCTATAATAAAGCCATCTACAATGAAAAAATAAAATTTAATGTGAATTGAAGTTAATTTCTTCAAATGATCTGAACGATAAACTAGTTGGTATATGAGAATTAGTTTAATTTTCCAGATCAGCTACTTTTATATATTGTTTGTATTTTCACACAGTTAATACACATAGTACATGAAAGTACCTAAATATAGTATATAAAATGTACAATTTTATCCAATTTATTTTCTTCTAAAGTGCAAGTTGCAGTTTAGAGGAACAACCGTCCTATATTTCTTCATAGAATCACCTCTGATACAATATTATATACTTTCATATTATATTACAGAAAGAAAAAAGAGTATATAAGAGTAAAGTATAAATATAGAAAAGTTATGAACAGGAAAGTAAAATAAAATTTGAGAATATGCTTTGAAACAAAGTATAGGAGACAGCTAAAAGCTTAGCAGAAAAGGTGGGGTAAGAGGTAGAAAAAATATATATATGAACTTAGGATTAATGTTATTGTTCACTGTGTAATATATACTGTGCGCAGCTATTCATTTAATGTCTACGTGAATCCATCGAGCGTGAACCAGTTCGTTGAAAACCTTTGCTATTACACCAGCCTGTTGTAACATATCGCCAGCCATAGTTATGGACTTTTCATCGGAGGGCTTTTCGCACTGGATTCATCTCTCTCCCCCTACATCCAGCACTAAATTGTTCAGATATAAATCTCGACCTCATACCAAAATTCCGCTCCCTTTTTTTCTACCTACCGCGTGATTCAGTGGACAGCTTGACAAGCTTTCCGCGGTAACATACGTGGTGGAAGTTGTTTAGCTACCCCCCCTAAAACCCAGAGAATACACACCTTCCTTTATAAACAGGTAAAAACACACACAAAAAAAGGCACATATGCGTACAAATACAAAAAACTTCAACGTCAAAAAGAGTTTTTACAAATATAAACCTATAACTATATTGGGCGTATAACCATGTATAAGGCTTGATAAAAACAAAGAGAGGCTGATAAATGAAAACATGAAATATACTTACTTTAGATAGGAACAAAGAGATCAAAATCCCCTTAATAAAAAAAACCTGTCAGTTACCATAGCCTAAGTTAATTTGTAATGTTTTTCAACAAGGAAAAGGGCTCTGTTTTGAATGGAACGTAAAGAGCTTCATAGCTTAAACTAAAATAACATAGGTCGGGAATATAAAACGATAAATTCCAATTTAGAGAGATTGCCTTTACGCGTAATCTGAGTGAAGTAGGATTTACTCGTAGTTCTGCTTATTTTGTTAATATTAACAAGTTGAGTTTTTTTTTTTTATTAGAAATTACTAAATGTAACTTATGTCCATTTTATGGGCTCTATCCTCATATATATGATTTGATATATTGTATATTTTTGCATAAACCTCATTTTTAACTACACCACTAAACACATCTAGATTTCACTAACATATTTTATAATTATATAGAAGTATAAATAAATAAAAATAGCCATACTAATAAATTAATTGTAATAAGAAGAAATGAGATCAACTACGCACTTATGCTGTCCGGACACTCCTAACATTATGTTACTACTATTTAAGATACCTATACCTACTACTATACCTAGATACCTATACCTATACTAGTACTAGTAGGTGTGCAATGAAGTTGCCTGCTTGCAATATTGAGCTGAGCGTGCATTTTAATCTTAAATTTTATTCATGCCTTAAAATTCATAGGCATTTTCATTACATTAATAATAATAAATAAAATTTGTTATGAATATTAAACAGCTGATAATTAACAGGAAACAATTTTATTTATAAACAGCTGATAGTTAACAATGAACATTTTTATTTATAAACAGCTGAAATCGGATCAATAGTAATATTTCTTTTTTTATTTTTTTTTTTAATTAAAAAGCATATTTTTCCTGTTTTTCTATTATACCCCCCGCTTAAATGAAAATATGAGAAAAGTGAACGTAACAACAATAACTGTAAGAGCTTTCCAACGACATACATCATAAAGGGCATATACTATTTTAACTTTTGTACCCCGTTCCCCGTACCCCTGTGTACTAATTTGGACCATTTCAGATTTATACCTTCCTGTGGTTGGTCACTATGACCGTGTCGAATTTTGTGCGGATAGGTTTAGCCGTCCAGGAGGAAATATGTGTCCAACCAAATGCCAAGTGTAGTATAAGACTCTTATACTAACAAAATTCGACACGGTCATAGTGACCAACCACAGGAAGGTATATAAATCTGAAATGGTCCAAATTAGTACACAGGGGTACGGGGAACGGGGTACAAAAGTTAAAATAGTATATGCCCTTTATGATGTATGTCGTTGGAAAGCTCTTACAGTTATTGTTGTTATGTTCACTTTTCTTGTTGTGTTTGTTGTTCACTTCTGTTGTTATGAATAAAAAATGTTATTCATATAAACTTCTACTGATAGAACATTCTCTAAAGACACTGTCTCATTTGGGTGTTCAATATAATATGTATTCACCTACTAAGTGCTGTCACCTTGCAACGAATTAGATGAATTAGAGAAGATGTGGTGCAGTCCCTAACATCTAGCTTGAGTTGACTTTTTACTAGCTTTACGACACATTTTGGAAATCAGTATCTACCTTTATTTATTCATTTTTTTCCCCGGTCTCCTCTTATACTATAGTAACGGGGATTTTTAGTTTAAATTTTTCAAAAGGCTGTAGTCTACACAACTTTCTACCCTCCCATCCACAACCGAGTTGTAAAACTTATAGTCAGCTCTAAAGGTTTGTGAAGTGAGATCAAATTAGAAATTCTCGTATGAACTTAAGCATTCACAAGCCTAATGTCAGGTTGTTTTAACGCTGACAGGTTTTAATGACACATTCGTGACTCAGTTTATTGTTTTCATTCTCTCACTGTTCTTCGTGTAGCAAATAGGTAGCAAATAGTATAATAATAAAGTGAGTTTTTTGCAATTGTTCAGTAATTAGCCAAGGATAAAAAAATGATACTCAACTGTAGTTACTGAGTCTTTGACGCGAATTTAAAGTGGTGGGTTGGCTCCAAGAAATTGGTTGAGCACCACTATTAATGAAAGTTAAATTTTAATAGCCATATTACTTACAATAGCTACATATAATTTTTTAGTAATCGGCCAAGGATCAATGAAACTTTATTAGCATTTCAAAAATAGAAAAGCTCTTCTGTTAATTATCTTACAGTTTAACAGTTTAATTATTTAAACTTATTATAAAGAAGGTTGAAAATCCCTGCTTACATTTGAAAAAGTTTTATCTATAACCACATTTATTAAATTATTATTCCGTGATTTATTTTAAAACCATTATCAATATTGAACTTTTAATTTAAGTTTATTTTTATTACATTTTAATTAAATCATGCAAGGGAAATATGCGAGGATGTAGGCAGTTAGTCGTGTGTAAAACAACCACTATAGACAATCTAGTTAATTTATCTAGTTTCTTGGCTGATTTATCGTTCAATTATGTAGTTTTTAATTGAATCAAGCATGATATCTTGAAAAAAGGCTTCCTATAAACCAACACCAACCCTCAGTTATTTTTTAATCATCTCCACCATTTTTATTCTCCTTTTCAACCCTTTTTTATTTTTTAATAATCGTACCAGAGTAAGGCTTGAAAACAAAATAACCATAATAAAGAATTATTATTTTATTATTATTATGATTTTTTTTTCTCTCTTAGGGTAGAAGATGGAAGCTTTACTCTATTATATGCAAACCTAATTTAATACTTTATCATGAGTTTACCCCAAATCTTGGAGAGGATGTAATGGAAAAAGCATAAAATATTACTTCTACTGCCAGATATGAACAATATTCTCACACAATAATACGAAATTATTATTTTATGGAGATAACATTTTTTTTAAAAAACTAGGAAGGCTTTAGATTTTGGTTGAGGATAGTCAATTATAACACATTGAAGGATATATATAATATACATATTTTACACATTAAATTAATGTAATTAAGAGCTTGAAGATTGCTAATGAAGATTGCTTTACCTAGTAGAAGATAAAGCACATATAGTAGGATTATATAAATAAATAATCTATGTATAAATAAACCAAAAAGAAACCAGTTCTTTAAACACGCTTTAAACATTTTTAGATGAGGTTGTTTGATTTTTTATCAAAAAACTAATAAATATTTTTTAAATATACATTTTTATACAGATTTCCGTATTGAATTAAATTACATTTTCATAGGAAATACATAATTTGTAAAAGTTTCAGCTTACTACGCACTACGCACGGAAAGTAGTATAAAAATGTATAACAACATTTGTACCTCACAAACTTTTTCTTTAAGTACGAGGGTAAAACATATTTCCTGTCTTAGAAGCGAACTGTAGAAGAAGAAATATTACACATGAAAAAAACAAATTTGTCTAAAATCCAGAGGCTCCAATTAAATAGAAAAATTAATTCGTTAACACAATTAAGCTTAACGATTTTATGTACACAATGTCTTCGTAAATATTTGCATTAAGTTTTTAATAGTGAAATGTATTGAATTAACTGCTTATTATTTTTTTCCTAAACACGCACAGCATGTAAGAATTGCACATATTAAAACTTTCAGCTACAAAAAAGTACATATTTTCATACAAAACAACTAAGAAGGGTAACTTACTCGAAAAAATTAGCTTAGGTAGAATTAAGTTCAATGTTAATTGTAAAAAAAGTCCAGTCATGCACCATGACTTAATGAGCGAATTTTCAAAGAAATCTGCGGATTGTTGGCTTATGATAATATAGGAAAATTTTGGTTTAGAATTTGCATGGGTGAAAAAAAAATTTGGTACACAAGTACGAGGTACAAAAGTCAAAATCGTATTTACCTTTCAAGATGCATGTCGTTGGAAAGATCTTTAAGAGTACAGTAATTGTTGTTATGTACACTTTTATCATATTTTCACATAAAAGGGGGGTAAAATGGAAAAAACACGTTTTTTGACCCTAAATGGTCAAAATTTGACCCCTAAATGGACTCCAAAAATTCTGGCCAACGAACTCATCCTTTCTTTTGATATTATTGACATTTTAAAATTTGTTTGAAATTTTTAAGTGCATCCTAAGGGGAGATATCGTCTGGAGTGACACATATATACATACATATATACATACATATATACATACATATATACATACATATATACATACATATATACATACATACATAAAAAAAAGTGTTAAATTTTAGGAATCGATTCAGAATGGTCTAAAACGGATTTCCATGGAAAAAATTTTCAAAAATTCGCATTATAAAAATTTTGAAGCCATTGCAATAGCGTAATTTTCTTTGAAAATTCGCTAAAAAGGTAAGCAATATGTAGGTTTACTGGTGTATAATACTGAAGCAATATTTTTAAGGGTATTTACAAATTTATTGAATGATTGTAAATTGTATAATCTAAATGAATAAATAAATATAATAATGAAGCAATACAGAGTGATTAAAATAGAATGACCCATTTCCAAAATTAAATTATAAAAATCGTTGAAGTGTACTTAACATGTTTAGAGAAATTAAGCTATACGTACAACTTAACTGCTCGCTAAGCTGCTGCGCTGCTTAACTTGCTGCTTAAAACTTAATTGCTTTAAACTTGTCAAGTGGTTTTTATAAATTAATTTAGAATCACCCTGTATTTATATAGGTGTATAATAATGAAGAAATATTTATAAATTATAAAATCTTGTTTTACAAGTAGGTAGTGGGAGATTTTATTGATTTTTTTGTCATGCAATACAATTTCAAAAGGGGTAAAAAAGACTTTTAATTTATATTATAAATTTATTTAGAACTGCTTTTGTAGAAGAAAAAGATCAGAGAAACATTTATTTTAAAGGTAAAAAAAATGCTTTATTGTATATGCTTAAACGTCTTTTTTTTCTTTTTCTTTTTTTTTAAAAAAACAACTTTTTTTCGTAACAAACAATAGAAAAAAATAGCAAATAGGGGGAAAAACGGAGAGGGAGGTACAACTCGTAGAGAGGAATTAACTTTCTATTGTTTAAAAAATTGTCATCAAGAGGTTAGCTCGTCCGGTCCGGTTCGGGTATAAAAAGAACTCAAAAGGGTCACCTAATGCAAATGAGAACCATTCTGAAACAGCTAAGCCTAAAGGAGTTTTTCAAACTAGAACTTAGTAGGAGAATTACTTATAAAAACTGGAGCCGCGAAAAAAGGGAGAAAGAAAAAAAGGAGAAACCAAGAGGAGGATTAATACGAGAAGGCAAGATATTCAGACAAAAGACCGCCCTTATAATTTCGAATTTTCTCCAGAGTGGAAAGAGGCTTTAATAACAATTGTTTTTAGGAAAGGGAGAACTTTTTTCTAAAAGCTTCTCGTTTTTCTCACTCTCTTTAATATAAAGACAAAGAATTAAAATTAAGAAAAACGTTTGGAAGAAGCAATCGGTTAACAAGACTTGTCCTCCCCATTGACAAAGGCGTCATCAGCTGGTGACAATAAAACAGAGAGCCGCCAAATGAATTGAAACAAGTCGTTGAGAAAAACGCCTCTAAAGTAAAATAAACTGTTAAATTGGAATGAAAAGTTGAAAAGGAGGTATTGGGACAAAAAATAAAGTTGTAAAAACAAAGATTAAAGGCTAAGTTTTTAACTTAAAATACAAGTTAAATCGACATTTTCTTCTGATATAATCAAACAGATGCTGGAATTGTTAAAAGCTTCTATTGCAAATTACGTCCAATTAGGATTAATTTGACTAATAGGATTAATTTAGGGCTAATGATGCCTTATTTATTATTAAATGGTTATCAAATTATATGAATGAATATTTAAAACAGATAATTTAATTGAGATTATCTACGAGAAAAGAGTTTTCTCCTTAACATAAAAAATAAACTCAATACAAAGTGGCAGTAATAGTTAAAATGAATAGTTTATAAAGGAGAGGGAAAATAAATATTGTAAAAACAAAATTAATTTTTCTCTGTGGAATACTAACAGAAGCTGATAGTAGCAGAATAATTCGCAATATTCAGAGATGTTGATAGTTAAAATATGTAATTTTTGTAAGTTATATAATTATAATAGATTTAACCTAATTATGTATATTGAAAACAAAATTAAAATTTCAATATTTTTATTATTTTATCAATACTAGTTGCAGTTTCATTAATCAAATTTGAAACTTGATTAATTAAGTCTGTAAATTTAATTTTTTTCCTAGTCACAATAAAAATAAGGTTTATTAAAATAATTACACTTATTATTTTTACATAAGAAATCGTAAAATGGGACCTATAAATCAAATAAATATCCCGAGCAAAAACTAAACTATTTTAACTCATTGATTTCAGGTAACGGCAGTAAAATTTGACACAAATTTTCAAAACATGTTATCTCTGGACACTTTATAATTCAGGGAATTCTATGAAACTTTTCGACCAATAGCAAATTCATGACCTTAGTTTCCAGTGGTTTAGAAGTCTACAAAATTTTCGAATAATTTCAAGAAAATTCTTATTAATTTATAAATGGTTCATAATGAAAGTCAGTAAGGATTTACTCAACTCTCAACCCGAATCTGCCAAGAGAAATGTATTATTCATGTTTTCAATTTTAACGATTCCAGTTCAACTGAGAAATTAAATTATTACTTGAGTTCATCTCTTATCATTCTACCCTATAGCAAATTAGTTTAGTGTTATATAATTTAACCAAATTGAATTACCTTAATTAAACTAATTGATCCTCAAAGAATAAATTATTATTATTATTACGTGACTTATTGCTTGTACGACTCCACTAATTTTGTTAAAATGTATTTTTTTACTTTAAAAAAGTAACGACCAAGTCACAAAATGTTCTTTAACTAAACATGGGTTAATTCATATAGTAAGTGCCAGAGAAATTTCCTAAATGGTGGTTAAGAGTGGTCGTTAGAGGTGGTTAGGTGTGGTCAGATGTGGTTAGAGGTGGCTTTAAATCTCGGCCTGGTACGTACAATATGAATTTACCCTAAAGATGTATTCGATAATTTAAGAAAAAAAAAATTAAGTTAATACTAAATAAGTTCCGACAGTGTTTTTTTCTATTTTACAGCAATTGAGACTTGTAATAAACAATTTTTACCTGCATATTGAAAAGCCATTAAATGATTTTTCCTCCAAGTAGTAACTAAGAACATCACTTACCTGAAACAGACATAAAACAGAGCTATAATTAAAACGTTACTACAATTAGTAATACAACAATCAATATAAATTAATAATAGTTAACAAAACAAAAAAAAAAAAAAAAACCATATACACAAGAGTTATATGATGAGATTTAATACAGCCCATTAAAATAAATTGTTTATAAGTTCATAGGACTTGTGCCAAATTTTGATATAGGACGAGCTTTTACTTGAAGCGATTTGCTGTAGGACAGCAAAAGGGGTCTCTTCTTATTAAGAAAATTCTTATCTATATACTTTAAAAGCTAACTTTCAGCTACAAAAGATGATTATTTTATAATAATTTGTTGAAAGATAATGTAAATAACTATTTAAATCAAAAACTCTCTTTAGATTATAATTCAATTAAAATACGGAAAAATGATTAAATTTCAAATTATAACGTCGTTTAAATAAATTTTAAGTACTTGTATAAAATTATTAATTTATTCTATATAAAATTTATTTATTTTTTTCCTTATTTAATTAGAGAATTAGTCTGAACGATATAAAAAAATGAAGACTTCTCCCTCTTTAAATATTATGATTATTAAATAGTTATTAAATGCTTTAGAGATATTAAAAAATAGGAAAAGGAGGATAACATTATGCAATATTCTTGTTATGGAATATTAATAGGAGATAATAATAAAACATAATAGAAAGAAAGTCATAGAATAATAATGCGTTTGAATTATACAAGAGATGGTGTAAAATAATATAATATAAAACAATAATGTTTATAATTAAATGATTAATTATATTTATGTTTGATTGATTCAAATTTACAGAATATTTAATTAAAAGTTGATTTACAAAATTAATGTATTTTTTCTCTCTCTTTGCCTCAATAAAGCTGTTAATTTGAGTAAAATGCAAATAAGTTTTGTGATTAAAAGTTGTTTAATTTTGTATCTCTTTTATTTTTTAAATCTTTTGTCATATTATTGATTGCATGAATAATTTGCGGTTAAACTTATTATACACCAAAAACCAACACGTTTCCTCTAAATCTAAATGCTTTTTATAGAAGACAAAATGACTTTTAGGAAACTAGGATCAAAGAAATTTATCATGCAGATGATCAACACTGCATCAAGTCATTACAGTACGGCAATAATAAAATAAAAATACAGACTTCACAAAAAACCAAAAAAAAAAAAACACGAATATTGAGAAAATACTCTTATATATTGTAGCATCAACTTAATAAAACAGGTGCGCTATCTAAGAACTTCGTTTCCATATTTAAGTGAATAAGGACTCATCTAGAAAGTTATTATAAATTAAAATGAGTAGTGGCAAAGTAATTGACAATGATGTAGGGGAGCTGCAATCTGCAATTATATTTTTATCAGGCTAAATCATGATGCATTAAAGCCACAGAAAAAGAAAACACCATAAAATGCGTCTGGTGTCGCGGGACACCCAGTAGGAACGAAGTTCCTAACGCTTTTTGATAAATATAAATTATAAAATCACACTACTAAGTATAACTACTTTTAGTTATACATGGTGGAATTAGAAAAGAGACAAAATTATAAGATATACCTACTACGCTAACTACTTGTACTTAGCGGAGTTAAGGCAAAAGAACAGATTTGTTTTATTTATTTCATTTATAATGATTTATAAGTATATATACACAATAATGATATAAAATAAATATGTATTAAAAATTGAGAAAATAGACTATAGTGATGAGTTGATAGTTAAAGCGTATGATTGTAATAGAGTGTCTAGTAGAGGGGGAGCCACCCTGTATGCTTACTATTTCACCATTACACAATAGTAGAACATTTGTACTAAACTGTTTTGGTTTTTTCGGCCTAATGTAGGCCAAATTTACTTAAATATACTTGCAATCCACTAATTAATGTGGAAGCATTTGCAGAATCACTATCAATAAATAAGTTGTAGTTGTAAAAACACATGAGGATGATACAGAACGCAAATAGCAACCAGTCAACCTCTTGCATAGCAGCCTCCAGTGCAGAGAGTGTTAGTGACAGAGGAGACGTCAATCAGAACTACCCTCGCTCTGCTCGTTCGCGCTCGGTAACTCCCGCCACTCCCTGGAAATATCTGAACTAGCGTTGCCTCTCTTCCCTTATCTTGGATTTATAAATTGACACTACGACTACAAGATACGTCGACACGATATACATTTTATCCTTTCACATTAGTACTGTATTGTAGTTCACTCTTTATTGGTAAAAATCTTTAAAATTTAGATAACTAAGAAAAATATTTATTATCATATCCATCCCCCCCTCCCAAAAGTTGAAAAAGTGCTATTTACTAACCCCCCCAAGAATTTTAATGACGCAGTCTTCGTCATAACCCCCCTCTGTGGGCACCCCTGTGCAGGCCCGTCGAGAGCCGTAGCGGGCCCCACGGCTAGACCTATATGGGCCCCCTCTTTTTACTCGTTTTTATTCGTCATTTTGGGACTTTACACTAATAACTTGTGTATTGGATTTTTCAACTCTTATAATAAGTTCTATTTTATATTTATTGTAAGTACTACTAATAAACTCTTATTACTGATAACTGCAGACATACTACTGATAAACCAAAGTAAAACAAACTCATTTTGAAGATTACAACTATTTTACCGCAGTAATGTTAAAAACCCAATTATGACTTACATTAATATGGGTATATGAGTCATAATTATGACCTAAAATTAGACAGAATTGTTTGAAAACATTTATAATTTCTTAGTCCACAACTAAAACACAATCTGGACTAAAAAAAGTCCTATAACTGTAAAATGTTGTTTACGTTCATTTACGTTTTATACAATTTTATTTAATATATTACAAGGGGGCTCAGCTCCCTACTCGATTCACTCGACAAACCCCCGAAAAGCGGCCGCATCGCGGCCGCTGCCTAGAATAGAGTATACAGTAGAATCCCTTGTTTTTTTTAGGAGGGGGCTAAATTTAGGATATTTGCAAATTATCATATCAAAGAAGAGGGGGTATAGAAATCAGTGGAAGTGGTAAAATCTAGATATTCTCTCATAGTAAAATAATTTAAATGTTTCTTGATGGTAGTTTACAAACTTATCAAATTAAAATAACACTCCGTAGCAAAGAACGGGTATCCAGCTAGTAAAACATAAAATAATAATTTCGAATAAAAAGTAAAACAAACAAAGAATGTAACAGAAAATAAGCGAGAAGGAAGATTAAGGGGGTGAGAATGTTACGTAGTCTATAAGATAATTCCCTCCTATATTAAAAAAAAAAAAATAATAATAAAAAAATAAAACAAAAATCTTCACTTTTTGAATAGCTTTTAATTCTAAGAAAATAACTATAAAAAAAACAACAATAGTTTGATTAAGAATTTAAATAAAATTACCTCTAACCATAATCGTTGTGTAATAAGATTGTTTATTATAACAAAACATAAATTATTCAATTTAACTTAATAGGTAAATAGAAAGAATCAATCTACCTTTATAGCTTCGCTTCGTTTTTTTCAATCCATCCTATGTATATCTTCATATTCCATTGTATTCTCTAAATGCTGTTATAAATATACGTAGAATTAACTTTGAAAGATATTACCGTCGATATTACACTGAATAACAAATCGATCTATCTCCAAAAACAAGATTTCAACAAAGAACAACGAACAATGAATAAAATATAAACTACATACACGAAAGATGTACTTTTCGAAAGAAAAACGTATAGAAATCAAAAAGAAACATTTGAATTATAACACACATTACAAATATAAAGACCCGCTACCCGATTTAAAATACTTTTCCTCGATTAAGAAGTGAATTTAAAGTAAGATTCTACTAAAATTACTGTTGACCTAATTAGAGAAGTAAAAACAATATGGCCGACGCTCTAAAACTATGGGACACCGACGCGTCCCAGTGACTCGTCTCTTTCAGGGCTACCACACTACCATCGTATCAAAATTAAATAATCTAAAGTTTATTATAAAAAATTATTTAAAATAAAAATATTATAAATAATAATTATTCATCATGGTGATATTATATTTTAAATATGTTTTTAGTTTAACCGAAACAAAATATGTTTAAGTTATTTTATTTTTTAATAATTTTGTTCGCATTATTGGTTTAACCTCATAGTACTGTGGTAAGTGAAAAAATATTTTGTTTATATAAGATTAAATGAATAAATGTTTAATAAAAAGACTGTTTATTAAATCAAGTTAAATCAAATGGTATTTTAAGTAGAAAGTAGAACTACAGTATATGGAGCCCCTACTATACATCGCAAATCGCTACAATCGATTGTTATATTGACGCCATATTTCAATATATCCAAATAATGTGTGATTTGCGTAATTTTACACGTTTTAACGAAAATGTGTTAGTTTCGGGTTTGAATTTAATTTTGTTAACCTTAATTTTTTGCCCTAGAATTTTGAATCGCCGCTCCACACCGCTTCGCGGAGCGCTCATTTCTATAAAAAAAAAACCCCTCCTGCATATAGACATGTAGAGTTTCAAATCGAAATATAAAAGAGTTTAACAGACAAGATATATCGATATATTAAGTCTTGAAAGTGGTTTATACTGAGATAACGTGTTATCAGAAAGAGCCCCATATACTGTAGTTCAGCCGTCAAGGTATATGTGTATGTTCTATATACAAATCTACAGTTTTGCTCCGATCTCGATGAAAATTTGCATATTTGATCATCAAAGCAAGGAGAAACTCACTGTCTACATAGAATTTAGAAATTTAAATTTTGGTACACAGGGGTATGGGGTAAACACAAGTGATGAATACGGGGTCAAAGTAATGAATACCCTTCATGATGCATATCATTCAAAAGCTCTTTAAGAGTACATTAATTGTTATTATAATACATTTAAGGGGGTAAAATGTAAAAATACATCTAAAAGTCAACGTATGTGTGTATGTTCTTTATACAAATCTACAGTTCTTGTCTGATCTCGATGAAAATTTTTACACTTGACCTTCAAATCAATGGGAAGGTCACAGTCTACATGAATTTTCGAAATTTAAATTTTGGCACTCAGGGGTACGGGGTACAACTCAAGTGATGAATATGGGGTCAAAGTAATGAATACCCTTCATTATGCATATCGTTCAAAAGCTCTTTCAGAGTACAGTAATTGTTGTTATCTACAGTTTTGTCATATTGTCATTTAGGAGGGGGGTAAATTTGGGATATTGTAAACCATTGTAGTATCTTTCAGGCTAGCATGCCGGATTTTTCAACCATACATGGTTGAAAATGAATGGTGGTGTATTTAATATTTTTTCAACTTTGGATATGTCCAAATAAAACTGAATAAATCATTAATCATTGATTTTGTTGACTGCTTGGTATGGATCACTCAAGTTTCCAATCACACTGTCAATTAAAACATAAAAAACTTCAACTGTGAAGCGATTTTCTGGGTTCTCTGTGGATTTTTCTTGAAACCCTTCGGGATAAGGTTTAGTAATTTTTCGCTTCTCAGTCTCGGTACCGGGAAATTCTCTCGCAAACTTAATCACCACACTTGGCTGACAACTTTAATATTAACTAATATTATTTTTAATTATTATTATTTAATTATTTAATATTTCAATCATAAATATTGGCGTGATTGGGTGTTCGGGGCTTTGGATCGGGGCCCTTTAGGGGAGGTCCGGGCCCCCCGGCATCAGCCGTACCTGCCGCCCCCTCTCGACGGGCCTGCCCCTGTGTAATGTAAACATTATAAACTATACAGGCTACAGGATACAAAATCAATAGATGAGTCTACCATTTTGACCTAGAAATAGGGTCCGTTTTAGTCAGGTTTTACTGCATTATATTTTTTGTAATAATAATTTAACTAACAAAAAAAAATATGTGTGAGGCTCTTACGCATTAGATGTGAAACTTAAGTTCTAGAATGCATTGCTCTCTTTCATTTTTTTACGAATTTATTATTTCAGTATTAAGAAATGGTTATGGGAAATTTAATTGAAAAAAAAAATAAAATATTGCTATTGCTACGCTAAGGCAACCACATTTATTCCAATAAAAATAAATGTTTGTTTTGATGTGCTGGTCTTTAAATAGATATAATACAATTAATGTGTAAAAATGTTACACTTGGACGAGTCTCGAATCGCAAACTTCGTTACACGATTATACTATATAAAAAAATTCACTCTACCGCCGCCAAAGAATTTTCACTTCAATAATGCTTTATATAAGTACAATACTTTGTCACAGATTTTAATTTTTTTTATTCCAAAGAACAAAATTTCCGAAAAATCAGTGATGGTACCCACCGCGGGGCCCCCGGAAAAACGTTGCTTTCTCTATTTTAGACGATTAGGTCCGCTTTAAAATTTTTAGCGATCTTTAACATTTCATAGCGGTGTCGCTGTTGGTTTTACTAAAAATTTTACTAAAAAAGTAGTTTGTCTCATCGATATAGATGAAGTTAGAATGTTTTCCCGTCCTAAAATTCCAATTTTACATTTGAAGCTTACGTTTACGCGATCGTTGCGCGGGACCGCTTGGGCAGATAACGTTGTCCACCGAACTCGTCCTCGGCATTGGTAAAATAAATATGTGCAGCAAATTTCAACTAAATTGGTCAACTTGTACTCACGTTATCGTCATCAGTCGATTTCGTGACAGATGGTTAGGTCACGTGACGGTCGATTTCGTTACCGGTATTTTTTCGGATTCACTCCCGGAACTCCGGCGCTGTAACGTGGAACTTTGTTCCAAAAATGTTACTATTCTTTACTATTAGTAATCAACCGACATTAAATCTTATTAACTTTTAACTAATTTCTAACGGGTGGTTGGTGGTTTCTATGCAATTGAAAATTGTAAGTTAAATTAATTATATTATTCTCCTCTAGACCTAGACTTGTGAGTATAAATACCCCACTCCAGCTAACACATCTTGGCTTGCGAATTCCTGAAGGTATGAGGAGGTACAAGCTCCTTTTTTATTACGGCCGCGGAGGTTCTATCTATTGCCTCACCCACCACTTTCTCTTGATCCGGATTTATAAGGTTGCAATAGAATACTTAAAGACAGTCGTGACACTTCGTTCTTGACCCATAGCGGGCAAAAACACAAGGAGTAAATTATAAAAGTAATTTTCCAGCTGAACTAATTATAAATTATATTGAGTGGAAAAAAGCTTCTTCTGGTTTTTTTAATAGTTTACAAGCATTTACGCTTCGAAGCTTAGCTTAAAATATCGAGGGGTTTTATTTAAATTTATATTAGAATAAATCTTTTGGTTTATCTACATTAATAAATGGGAGGATATCTTAGGATTGAAGTAAGTAAGGGGAAGGAGAGGGAAGAAGACTACATCTTCCAACCCGAAATCATGTAATTTGATATCTACCCTCTGTCTATAGATTAAGGAGTTCCCCATCCAATATTAAATTCCCCTTTCAAGAATTATTAGAGATAAACTTCTTTTTTCCTCTGGTCACCTTTAGGGATTTCCAGCTTTCTCATATTTGCTAATAACAATGATTAATGGAGGGCGGATTATTGTAGAACCTTTTAGCTGTCATATTATTATGTAATTAATCTAATTCTGGAGCCAAGCCTAAACAGCACCATTTTCGGTCTCACTCTTAGAGTAATAAGAAGTACCCAACCTACAAATCATGATCATCTTAGATAAAAATTACCTCCAAACTGACAAACTTCCCTTTATTTATCAGTTGAGACTGAAAATGGTTAAAAATCTATTGAAGAAGACGACAATCGAGTATATAAAGACGGTATACACTTCTGACAACAAAACTTATTATATAAATACACAGCCTAATTTAGAAAATGTATTGTATTATGTACTAAAGAAAAAAGCATGTTAGTTGGCCTTGTAATGAAAATAAAAATAATAAATACAGTGAGGGCGATGTTACGTTATATACGAGGATGTAAAGAGGTCATAAATGACCTTTTTTATTATTAAAAACCTAACTACAGCGATTTTTCTACTTTCCTGTATTATTTGTCTTACTCAAATTACAATGTCCCAACCAAAATTAACAACATTTTGTTTATATTTTAGCACTAAATATTTCATGCCATTTATTGTAGCCTTTACCATTATTACGATAAAATATATATTATTTAAAACTAAAAATGTATTTAAAAAAACCAACAATATAACAAAATGATTAAAATTTTAATATTTTACTTTATGTAATAATACGAGTAATATAGCAAAAGCATTAAGGCGTGCTTTTAGTTATTTTATATTTTCGCTTAATATTAAAAATACAAATTTACACTTTTGTATTAGTTAGTCTGTATGAAAAAGAAATAAAATATTTTGTTGAATTTTGTCGGTAAAGCCTTTTATATTCACAGAAATAAAACTCTTTATAATCCACGCGTTATATAGAGTATTTTGGGGGTTTTAAAATGGTTTATTATAGCTAAAACATTGATCTGGAAACCAGACTGCGCTTATAGAATCCAAGTTTTATTTTTCTTTTTATTCGTTGCCAAAGTAAATTTTTGCTATTCCACGATTAATCAATACCTTATTTATTTTCACTCATAAACAGCTATTTTAATGCTAAATACATCATTAGTGTTTTTTCAATTTTTTTAAAAAAAAACTTCGAATTTTAATTTAACTGATTGTTTCGTGTTTTAGTTGTTTGTTGTATAAATTTAGGAAATCTTTAATGATTCCTAACGAGGAAGGGCGTAATTATTGGATCCTTCCTCCTCTACTATGGAATAATATTGTGACCTCAGAAAACACATTGTTTTAGTTATATGAATTATGATTTCTAGATATGTTGCGTTGTTATAAAGGACATCGTTAGTTATTACAGAATTATGTGTCCCCATGAAAGCCGTGGTTTTTAGTCCAACGAATGGAGTATTTTTTGAAGGCTAAGTTTGTTTATTTACTCGAATCAAAAAGTTTCACTCCTTCAGATCTTTCAAAAGTCTTGTTAAAGTTGTTCTCAAACTTGTTTCTAGGCTTGAAGCTTGTTGTACTTTTACTATCAGATCTAGTGCTTTTATCTTCTACGGGGAAAGTAGAAACAGTTCATACGTTTCTTTGTAAATATAAAGCTAAGTCGTAATACATTATCAATCACCTTAACGATGAAGGAGCTAATAGAGAGGCATTTATCACATGATATTAAGGATATTTTGTAAAAAACAAATCTTGAATTTGTGTAGTACCCCGACCACTTAAAAGTCTTCTATTTCCCCTCAACGTAAAAATAAACCTCTAAATCACCAAATAGTATTATAATTGTAGCTGTGTCTTTAATTCATAATAAAAATTAGCATAGTGTTATGCCGGGATTCAAGAAAGATAATTTACAAATAAAACCAATTGGAAATAAAGTAAAAAAGCTATTTGTTAAAATATAAAAATAAACCTCATTAGTCTACTCACTTTAATAACTAATAAAATTAGTCAAATCACAAATAAAAATCGGTCCGAGACAACTCAGACAAACTTTCTCCTATACGAGTTTATAATTACTTAGCCCAGTGTTTCCATTTATTAATTTTCAAATGTACATTTAAATATTATTGAACATTTCATCAAAATTTATTATAAAAATAACTTCTCCTGGGCGGGGAATCGAACCCGGGCTCTCTCCGTCTGCGTATTAAGCAAATTTCTCAGGAACCAGATTTTTCCCGGGAAAACGGCTTATATCGTTGGATTCGTATTCAAATGGACTATATTTTAGAATTTATTAATCAAAATCGTCGGAACCGTTTTCGAGAAATAATTTTTTTTCATGTTTTTTAAGAGTTTTTGGGGGGTAGCGCCCCCAAATTTAGAGCTAAAATTAATTTCTCGATTTCGCCTCGGGGTATGATTTTTCTGAACATGTATGCCAAATTTCGTCAAAATCGGCCCAGTAGTTTAGGCTCCAGGCGTCTGCACAGACGACAGACAGACATTTTTTAAAACCCACTTTTTTGGACTCAGGGGACCTCAAAACGTGTAAATCCATCAAAATCACAAAATCGAATTTTCGCGCCATCACAATACTTTCTCTTTATATGAGAAAGTAAAAAAATTAGGAAAAGGATGAAGCATCCCAACAGAAATTAAAATAAATACATAGTTTATAATTCCATCTGGGGATATATCATCACGCAGATAATATTTTAATTTAAAATTAATAAAGAAGGTCAATAGTCTTCCAATAAATAAAGGCTTCACGAAGAGATTAAATTAAATAAATAGCAGTAAAGTAGCAAATATACGCTCTTACAATAATTCAAAATTTAAAAAGAATAAAAGCGTGTATACGAATATAATACATCAAATATTATAATTATACGTAACAGATAACATTGTAACACATGAAACACTTTATTTATGTAATATGATGTACAGATACTCCCATAGAACTCTCGTTTATTCCAGTTACATCTTTCCCTTTACTCACGAGAGAATAGAGTCCTGATATAATATAAATTACGAATAATATTAAAATAGACGTCAGAGAAATGGAAATTTTCTAAAAAACACGGAGATCATTACCGTTTAATTTAATTATAAAATAACGTGAGGATATCATTAGTAAAATTATGACACTACAAATTAGGACTTGGCCAGATGTAAATACAACAGAAGAGGATTGTCATAAAGTAACCAAGCACTCGTTTCTCTCCCTTCTGAGTTCTCCAACTTTATATTTACTACAAGGGCTTCTCTTGAAAAACATTTGAAATTTAAATTTTAACCTTCGCTAAACACTTTAAATTAATTCAGTGCCTAATTACACCATTTGATTCTGAATAAATAAAGTAAATAAATAAATAAAATGCTGGAGAGAGAGAAAGTTGAATTCCTTTTTATCCACATATATATATATATATATATATATATATATATATATATATATATATATATATATATATATATATATATAAATATATATTAAACAATTTCCAACTTTACTATTTAAAATATAAAAACTATACAAATTTATTGTAATAAAGAATCAGCAATTTGGCTTTGGCTAAGTAACAGAAATAATTAATATAAAAATATCATTTTAAAAAACTGGTCTTATTTTCAACAATTTTTTTTCTTTTTTTCTGTATTCTACACCTAAATTGTTTCCATTTGCAAAATTTGGGAATGATTGATAGACGGGAAGTGGTTCAAAATTGGAGTAATAGGTGTGCGATGAAACTTACAAAGCAAAGTAATATAAGACCAGAAAAAAATATTTCCATTTTTTAAATGAAATTATTATTATATTTAATAAACTGTAGGACATATTATGTCTATAAAGGACGTTAAGGTGATAAGTTTTCACACGAGATTAAATTTCTATAATAAAATAAATGTAACAAAAACATTTAAATTAAATAAAAAAAATTAAATTAAATTGAAATTAAATTTTTTTAAATTAAATTTCTATTGTTAGCACCATAAAAGGTAAGATTGCGAAGAATTTTGATACATAAGTATAAAAGGTATTATAATAATATCGCATTCACCAACTTATTAAGAACACTTATAATTTTAATAAAGGAGACCAATACTCCACATTAAAAAAATGTGTAAAAAAAATGATCTCTCAATCTTGTAACGGGCCTGTTGTTGTGAGATTTATTGCGTAAAGCGTGTTTCATTCATTACACAAAGTTAAAAATAAATGTTTGAAATTTTTACCCACGGCAAGATGATTTTCTGCTACCTATGTCAATAAGATGATTGTCTATAACCTATGTCACGAGAAGATTAGTCTAGATGCAATACCGTGAAGTCTTAATAACTATTAATATTGAAGTTAAAATTACAATTAGAAAAGCATATTTTTGAATAAATATAGAATAATTCAAAAGGATTGAGTTTAGATTCAGATTATCAGTTAATATTTACTGTCATCATTTCATACCCTAAGATTTACATACAAACGATAAGAAATTTACATGTATTGTCACTGGCTTTGGCCTTTCCAGTGCTGGCGACTTACTTCTTCTACTGATAAAAAATTCCTTTACTGAATAATACCAAGTATTTATTCTGATTATATTGATTATACAATGATACGAAACCAAACCGAAATTATTCTTGAAATTATACTGATATTATACAAATTTCAATTGATATTATACTTGTAATTATACGTAAAAGAAATTCAGGATCTTTTCCAAAGAAAAATATAAATTAAACTGTACAGAAAAAAATGTCAATCTAAAAACATGACTTAACTAAATTAAATAATAAATACAAAAAAAACAAGTAAAAAATGATCGCTGCCTGGGCCAGCGACATGTATACATTGCAAAAAACGAATGCTTTCAACATTAGATAGTATAACGTTTGTAATTATATTATTATTTTTATGTACAGAAAAGTAGGAATCTAGAGAACACAGTAGTCGCAAATATTTAGGGAAAAGCGCCCTTCACTATCTGGTAAAGTTCATTGACGCCCTCCACAAATATAGAAATAAGGGGTCAATACCCTCTTTATTCTAAAATTTAAGTGCCAGGCCACTAAGGGTTTAGACTTTATTATTTTTCCTCTCCTGTGGAGAGGTCGGTCAACTCATTTTCCTCTACAGATTATAGTGTTTTTATTAAATTAATGCAGTCTTATCGGCTGACTTGATAAATTAAGTAAATATACTTCGAGAAGGAAAGTTTAATGAAGGTTGAAGATTAAAGAGATATGGTATTAGTCCGAAATTTAAACATTTTTGTTATGCTATGAAGCAGGAGCCAGCGCAGATAATACAGATATATAAACTGGTTCTAGGTTTGGTAGAGCTAACGTAACTCAAAGAGGAAATTAACAGTGGAAGTGTTGAATAAATTGTTTCATATTATAAGAACTCTCTAAGCTGTAATTTGCGTCCAGTTTTCGGTGAGTTTTTTAAGCTAGTAACGAAAAATGTTTATGAAGCTTCGTATGAAACACAGGAATAGTAAGTATAGCTTTCTACAAATAACACTGTTCTGCAAAAAACAGCTTCAGAATGAAAACGTCCTTTTCTGAAGTATTTTTGTGTGCTGGATCCGAATGTGAAGTCAAAATTTCTCCTATACCTACAGTTTTCCCAGAAAATGCGCCTAAAGTTCGGAAAAATTGTGTTTTTGGGGGTTTTCGCCCAAAAAAATTTAATTTTTCAATTTTCTTAACAAAGTAATGTAAGCCGGTTTGTTTTTACTTTAGATTCGTGTTCTTCGTGGTTTTAAGATATTTAAATGCCCAATATTAATTTTTTGGTTGAAAACCCCATAAACACAATTTTTCCGAACATTAGGCGCATTTTCCGAACATTAGGCGCATTTTCCGGGAAAACTGTACGTGTAGGAAAACATTTGACTTGAGATTCGGATTCAGCGACCTCGAAAACATAAAGTTCAGATAACATTTTCTTGGAGCCCGAAAATTCGTTAAATTTTGCAGAACAGTGTAATTACCGTAAAATTTAAGGACATTAGCCTGAGAAAAGACGGACTATTTACGAGTTACTTTTTTTTTAACAATTTAACGATACGAAATATTAATAATTTATAAACTAAAGATATCATCCTTTGGGACCGTTTATTTAATTAAGTTTGAATTTATCGTCTCCCTTTTTAAATTCTAAAATAATAATACATATTCATAAAATTAAAGTTTTCTTTTCTTTGTACTAATTTTTTAACTGCAGCAGCAAAAAATAATAGAACAGACCCAAGTATAATTGCAGAAATACAAAATACTGGTTGTGTAGAATAGGAAAACAAGTTCACCATGTCAATTCAGAATTGTCGGAATAATTGCATTAAAACTTAGCAGAGCGTGAATAGCACCTAGTCTCAGCAGGTGTCACACTATATTCACACATCCAAAAATGGGATTTAAATATTCATTGCTCTACCTATTACAAACAATGGACAAAATTAAAGTAAGAATTATATAGAAATACACAACTTTAAATAATTCTGATATACAAATAAGACATTATTAGCATGAAATGAATTATTTTATCTAACATAGATTGCTATGAGGACAACATTAATTGACTATATTATATAAATAATTAAGATTTAGTAATAAACAAAATAATAATTTGAGGGGAAACACCAAATGGAAAAATACACCAAATACAAAATGTCTATCCCAAAAAATTATTTTTTATTACCATATAGGACTAGTCATATTTTCAAAACATCGTCACCATCAGCACACTAAAGCGGCAAATTGAGCATACAAGATGCATAGACTACATCTAAGCAACGCAAATTCTGTAAATTATTAAACTGATAACGAACCTGTCAATAACTTTAAGATCGTTTTAAATGGACGAATACATTTATTTAATTGTTGATAGCTTCAGTAGTTAAACATAAATGTTGGGTTTTTGTTATAATAAATACTCCAATTCACCCCTATAACAAGCAAATGAGGGAATGTTATACCCTACGATGGCCACAAGAACAAAAAACTTAACTACCTTTAATTCCCTCCTGACCACACCGTTCTTTCTAAAAAAAAAAAATGCCGGAAAAACATTTCCTGCTCATTACTCTTTTTATATCATTAGTGCTTTCTACCTTAATACACCTTTTTAACTTAGCCCTTTCTTTCACCAAGCTATTCTCGACTTCAAACTCCTATATTTTCCTACAAAACATAGATTATTTTTATCCTCACTTATTTTCTCGATTGACTTATTTAAGTTCACAAACCACGGTGTAAAGCGAGATTTAAAGAATTCGAGTGCATACTTAAACTTTTGCTTCCTATTTCTACCCTCTTGGCTTTGGCATAAAAAGAAATGTTAAAATCTATATGTGTTACGAATGAAAGTGTTGGTTGAACGAGACCTATGATTTTTGCTACATCCAAAAATAGTGGTTTTGTTTCAACATTTATTTTTAGCTATAATAATGTTTTCAGAGATGCCAAAGAAGCCCTAATTGCTTTTGGTTAAACCTAAAGAGTTAGAAATTTCATTTTTAGTCATTCGTAAAAAATATATATTTTTTTTACGACACTCTGATGCTAAATCCGTCCCAAAATAGAGTAAAAAGAGTAAGGTTATCCACGCACATCTGTAAAAAGTTAACATAAGTTTCTTCGGTAATAGAGTTTTTTTTTTAATAAAAAGTATCTATATATTTTATAACTTTATCGCAAAACTCTTTAAACATGGCAGAGTTTTAATCAACACAATACGTTTTAGAAATATTCTAATTCTTACGTTAACAATATTTTTTCAAATGATAGATTTTAAATATTTCCGAGAATATCCAAGATAAGGCCAAGGGACACACACTAATCAAAATTTCTTGCTCAAATATAAAATTTAACAAATATCTTGATATTGTAGAAGCACTCTTTGTAAGATTCTTTCCACCAATTGTCATGATAGTCCAAGGCCCCCATGATTGCCCGAACCTTTCTTGCAATCCCATGCCCCTAAAACAAGAACTACTATTTGCTAAGAATCAATTTCACGATCATTCTCGTTATCCTTAAACAAAAAACCTTCATAAACAAGAGAGATCATCAATCAGCAAGATAAAGATAGTGGCGGAAAACAGATAAAGTTTGAATTTTTATTGTAATAAAAATTGATGTAACTATGTAAACAAAGTATCTTGATCATTAATTTAAAAATAAATTTTTGCCGTTTCTTTTACGTCCAAATTAAGATTAAGTTATTAAAGGTCGGGTATCGGTCACTTTACGCATCTACTTGATGAGATCATCAGTGTGAAGCATGTCCCCCCTCTCTGGGATACAATCTCACCAGATCTGTCGAACTTGGTTTCAGGGGAATTGCCAGTAAGCTTACCACTCAGCTACACCGGTCCCCCTGTAAGTCTCAGTAGTCATTGATATAATTTAAAACATTTCTGACAATGACAGTAAAACCAATAGATGATGAGCCAACAAAGGAAAATAAATGACCTTTATTCTAGCTTTACAAAGGTTTCCCACTGAGGCAGTGCATATGAAACAATAACAGCATACTTTTATACTGTTGTTAGGCTTTCAGCTGAATAAAGTCAGTCAGTCAAGGTTAAAAGGAAAAACGGCAAGGAGTGGAAGTAGGTACGATGCAGAATCGGGTTCAAGGATAGCAAGTTACCTGATGATGACTAGACGTCTTGCATTCACAGAACTAGGACTATGACGTTAACTTTAAAATTCACATACTACAATAAAAAGGACATCTAAAACAAAGTACCTACATTCATCTCACTTACTATCAACAGAGGATTCATAAAAATAATATCCCGAGGTGCCTATACTTCTAACTCTTAGCTAATTAAAAAAAAGTATTAGTAATTAAAATACAAAAAAATCACCTATTCATATAACATTTGATATAATATTTGATAATTATAATTAGCTAACTCGTTTGACCAGGACAGCTATAATAATCATCATAAAAAATAATTTTTCGTATTAACAATCTATAACATTAAATTAAATATATTCTCAGATACAATTTCATTTAAAAGTTATTAAGCATAATCCTTGCCTTGTTCTTCAAAATACGCAGCTAGTTCTTTGAGCCTAAATTTAATTAAATTCTTCAGCGAAGTGTATTTTCATAGTTTGTGAGCATTTTTTATATTCAGTAATATATTTTTCGAATGAACACTTCTTAATTAAGAATGCTTGATAAACTAAACAAAAAGACGTGAAACACCATTAATAAAAATATTTAATATTGCTACACACACATATATATATATATATATATATATATATATATATATATATATATATATATATATATATATATATATATATATATACATACATATTATAACAGAACAAAAGTAAGCAGGGGAGAGACAAAGATAAAAGATTCTACATGTATTTTAAGAGTAAGGTTATAGTTTAATTATTAAGAAGATTATCTGTGATTACATAGATAATCAGAACATAACGGAGGAAAGACAGTTTGGGCCCGAGCCTCCAATAGTGAGCTGGCCCTTACCGCACGTTTCCTATTATTAGAAAATCTAATATCTCTATACTTGTATAAAAATAACACCTGTGTGTGTATATCGCCAAGGCGGATCAATTCATTGAAACCAACTCAACCTGCTAGTGATCATCTCTCGGCTCATTCATCGGTCAACGAAAGACATCACTTCCAGGCTTGATAAAATTATATCAAGATTATATAAAGACATAAAATTATATAACTTTTATTTTACATTTAATTATTAAACAATAATTTAACCTAATTGGTTATATTTTTCTATAGAACCTATAAAAGCCCTATGTTACTATATATACACATATATATATATATATATATATATATATATATATATATATATATATATATATATATATATATATATATATATATATATATATATATATATATAGAGAGAGAGAGAGAGAGAGAGAGAGAGAGAAAGATTTTAAAAATTCTAACAAAAGAGTTTTGCATTTTTAATTTAAAAGTTACTTTCACTACAATCAATAAAATATAAAAAAAACTGCGTTCTAAAACCTGGCCAAAATTTGAAAATCGTTAAGAAAAATAAAGTTTAAAAGTTGGTTTTTGGTTATTAAAGATTAACTTCGCTAAAGTTAATCTTCTTCATTTCAGGTCTCGTTACTTACTGTATTTTAAATACATACTATTTTAATTTTCAACACATTTTAAACAAAAAATTGTGATGATTGATTTCATTAACTCTTATCACAAATAAGTTTATTTTTTAATAGATTTAAAATTTCTATTCAAATAAACCTAACATGAAATTACGTTGTAATTAGTGTGGCACATATAGCTTCCTCAATCCTATCGCGTACCTAATTGATGCTATGAAAATTGTTAGATTCATTTACAAGAATAAAAGTATCCATTTAACAATTTTAATGTGCTGGGTGGTATAAATTAATAAAAATGTGCAGGATACTTCTGACAAGCCATAAACATTTCTTAAAAATCAAAATCAGATGACTATTTTTGAAGATATAAATGTATGCTTGTGCATATAAGGGAGAGAAAAGAAATGTTCACAGATTGTTTGGAACAATAATAAGCTAATTATGACCTACCATACATATTTAATTAAAATCGGACAATTAGTTTTTAAGATGTGTTGGTTCGCAAAAAATCAACAAACGCAAGACCAAAAATGTTCCCTAATGTCAGAAACGGATCATTGCTTATTTACTTTCGGTAAGCTCGGAAGCAGAACTTAGACAGAATATATGTATCTTAAAGAATATATGTAGAGTATATGTATCTTCGTATATGTATCTAAAGAATATATGTATCTTATGTATCTTAAGAATATTTTGTATCTTAAAAGATACAAAAGACAACAGCAACCATATTTGTTGTCGATATTTAAACAGATAAATATAGTTTAATCACTAACAAACAAGACTGCAAGAGTGCACTCGTAACACTTGGAACATTAATGAAACTTAACAACTGAAAGGAAGTGTGAGCAGATAAATATTAATAATCTTAACTCAGTTTGAACAATAAAAGCAGCAGGTAATGCTATTATTATTATTATTATTTTTTTTTTTTAACATTACATTAAATTTTAATTATTCTAATTGATAACGAGAGGCAGTAAGTATAGGATAAAAAATATGAGAAAACATTAATTATTACGCTTATTATGATCATCCATTAGGGAAATTGAGTGCTAAAGATCGTATATTTTAATATTAATATTTAGGAAAGAGTAAAAGAAAAAATAAAATAAGCTTAATGGCATCATAAAAAAATGAGGATTAATCGAAATAAAAGATACAATTAACAAATTAATTAATTACCTTTGTTTTTTTAACTAAATATAAAAACCGATTTTAAGAATAATGAATAAAAGAAATAAAGTAGAAACAAGCTATCCGAAAAAATCAAGAACAAAACTATCATATTCTATAAGAGATAGATAGTGGTAGTTCCTTTTACTACCATATCATGATATAGGCCAATCTATCAGCAGGTAAATAAATGTAATGTCTAAAAAGTTTTTGTATTTATGTATAAATAAATATTATATATATATATATTCAGCACCCCAGAGGTAAACTGTGTTAAGTCACAAAAAAACAAATTTTTCAGAAGAGACATTTTAAGATTTTTTTTGTAATCAAAAAATTACAAACAGACCAAGGCTAGTGTTTCAAGTAATAAAATAAATTACTATCATTAAGATAGAAATTATCCTTGGTCTGTTTTTAATTATTGATTTAATTAATTAATTGATTTAATTAATCACAAAAGAAATTCTTAAAATGTCTCTACTTAAAAATTTGCTTTTGTGACTTTTACACACAGTTTACCCCTGGGGTGCTGAATATATATATATATATATATATATATATATATATATATATATATATATATATATATATATATATATATATATATATATATATATATATATATACAAAAACTTTTTATACATTACATTAATTTACCTCCTGATAAATCGACCTAAGACGTGGCAAAAACAGTGCTACAGAATGTAAATCCCTTTATGTCCAAGTTTTTCAATTTATACTTACAAATATTTAATAAGTGTTAAAAAGGTGGTTGTTTATTTTTCGTTTTCAATTTATTTCTATCAATATCTCGGAAAATAAAAATCTCACGGACTTAGGTAGATATAATTAGATTCATATTGAAATGGACAACATTTTATAGAGTGATTTAATCAAAATCGTCGGATCCGATTTCACAAAATAATGTATACATTTTCAGAATAATTACATTTTAGAGTTTTTGGTGGTTAGTGAGTGATCCAAATTACACAGCTAAATATTATTTCTCGATTATGTCTCTGAGTAGGATTTTTCTGAAAATGTATGCCAAATTTCGTAAAAATAGGACCAAAAGTATTTTTTTGACTCCACGCGTCTGCTCAGACTATCGACTAGAGAGACAAGACTGACATTTTTTGAAAAATACCGTTTTAGGTTTCAGGGGTCCTTAAAACGTATAAATCCATTGAATTCTCAAAATCAAATTTGTGATTATCTAAATATACTTTCTCATTATATAAACAGCGTCTATTATAAAGTAAAAAGGAATATTTTGCCGTATCTGCTTATAAACATTAAATCTGTTTAATAAATAAACCTCTAAATTTTAAAGACTTTTTGTCAAACCTTAATCGAAACTATTTTAATTCAACCTGGTATACTTTCTTAATTAATTAGTATTATTAAGAAACTTCAACAAAATCAATTATTAGTAAGTCAAAAGATTAAAGTTTTTATTAATTATTCGGCCAAACATTTTACAAACTCCGAACACAAATTCACACTTGACCTTCTTGTTTGTCTTTGGGTTGGTAACTATAATTTGGGTGACGTTAATAAGAGAAAAAGACAAACGATGTAACAACTACAGGGTGGCGCAGCGTGGATGACCACATTTTAAATGGTTACCATGCGCTTAATACTAGAGCTAGGAGATAGAAATAAAGCAAATTTTCTAGCTACAATGTGGAAGTTTATTGGACATAAGTCAAATTTTCAAGTGTGGAAGATAATGTCCGATTAATGATGTAATTGTCGATTTACTCATTCTTAGAGGCGCTGGGCGAAGTTGCGGATCATATTCTCTAACATCTCGTCAGGGATCCGATTTTTTCATCCCCTACTCAAAGCATATCGAAATGGATACTGACCAAAAACACTGCACCGTGGATCGCATCCGTCAAATTTTTCTCGGCCATGTGATTTCCCGGAATGGTGTCGGTTCCATGGCCACGCTCGCCCAACCTCAGCTCGTCTGATTTTATCTTATGGGGATATCAAAAGGCCAACGTTTATGTCGACAAACCACGTACCCTTGCCGAGTTGAAGGACGCGATCTGCCGTGAAATCGCTCGGATTCCTGTCAAGATGTTAGAGAACGAGATGGGTAACTTCGCTGAGCGCCTCTAAGAATGTGTAAATCGACAAGGACGTCATTTATCGGACATTATCTTCCATACTTGAAAATTTGACTAATGTCCAATAAACTTCCACATTGTTGCTCGAAAATTTACTTCATTTCAATCTCCTACCTCTAGTATTAAGCACTTGGTAACCATTTAAAATACGGTCATCCGCGCTGCGCCACCCTATAGGATTTAGTGTATTTGACTATACATAGATGCTACGTAATAAAAAATCTTCTCTTAGTTTGTTCGAGCAAAAACATACACATATACAACTGGTATAGTAAGCAACACTCGTGGAACGTTGAGAAATGAGTTAATATTATTTTACTTACGATAATAAGAGATGTTTTCACTATACAAAAATAGCAAGCCTTAAATATCTTAGAGAAGTTTACACTCTCAAGTTTACCATTCAAAGTAATGGTTACTGAATACATGGAGGAGCTTTCATTTCATATATTTATAAACGACAAGTATGTTTAAAAAAGTACAAGTTCTGTATCGTGCCAAATGCGGCCTTTTTTATTAATGTCTTTTATAGTTTAACAAGGTTTTACAAAATGATGAATTTAATTTTAACATCATATGACATTTATTTATTTAAAAGAACATTATTAAAAATGAAATAAGACAAACTGTGTTGAGTATTCACAAGATAGGAGAGAAAGTATTAATTCTTCAAATTTGTTAGGAATTATAAAACTTCAAATACTAAAAGACATTTTAAAACATCTAATTATCTTAATAAGCCATAACCTCTAATCCTAATAATATATATGTATAAATGAAATAATATTATCGGCTAAGTAACATATTTTTTAAGATAAAAAACTACAGAGAGATATAAAAAAGTTAAAACATTAGCACAAATATATATATAGTTAAAAAAAACCTTCCATTAGTTGTTAAATGTTATTTTATTGCGATTTACCTTAATAATAAACAATATGTATTGTACCAAGTAGATAAAAACTGACAACATATTTATATAGTTTTACCATAGTCTATGTGTAATAATACGTATACGATTTAGTTATTTACAAAAATAGAAGCAATAATGTTTATCAAAATAACAATAATGGAAAGGAATAGGCAGCCCAATAATCTAAGTGTTCGATGGGCGCAACTATCTCAGCCACTGATGGAAGTTTGAAATAAAAAGCTCAGTAAATATAGTCTCTATTTTCTTTAATTATTATAAGATATTACAGAATAAGTTCCTGAAAAATATCTATCCCCAAAATCAGAGACAAAACCCTAATTGATATCCAATGGTCTAACAGGCCATTCAACAATGGTTCAGTTTCTTAAGCAATTATACGCGTATACCCTGAAACATGGTTTAAAATTTAAAAAAAAAAAAAAAAACAATATTTTAATAATGGAACAAGTGAATAATAATTTAACAGGATTAATTAAAACATTAAAATCAATAAAACAAAGCGTATTACATCCCTGACAAAGATTAATCATAATATACAATTTTCTAGCTATTTAATAAATATTCTGCAAGAAACCAGCTTCATTAAGGCATTATCCCCTAATTCAATTGGACAACATTAACATGCGTCATAAAAAAATCCATTAAAACAGAATTAATCAAAAATAAATAAACATAACACTGAGCTTTTAATTTATCTTTTAATTTACACAACCCGAATGGATTTCAAACATAATTTTATGTTATTTTTTTGTTTTTGTCTTTTAAAACTCAATGGTTAAGAACAATTTAATTTTAATGCCACAGTTTCCGTATAAGTTATTGTATGCACTATAAACTATCACTATACACAATAAGAATAACTATGGGATTATTAGTTATTAATTTCAATCGTGAAAAAAATATAGGATCATTTTTAGCCTATTTTCGAGCTCATTTTATTATAAATTGTACTCACCAAGTTCCTCCTTTTTAACCTAATTAAGTTAGCTTTTATTTTTACCAAGATAGTAAACCTATTTTTCCCACTTAAAACCTCAAGGCGTTTAGGAGGCGACTGCAGTGTCATTCAGTTAAAAGCATTACAAAATTTCGAGAAGTTTCTAGGATTTCTCCAAAGGAGTTAAAAATTAGTATTTTTAAAAAATTATGATTGCGTAATTTGAGTGTGCGGAGAGTTAGTAAACAAGCAATATTATCAATACTCAATAAAACAATAAACCAATAACTCTAATTAAATTTTAATTGGGATGCTTCATAAAGGTGGCCTGGCCATACACGTTGCTGCATTCCTAACAAATAAACCTGCACAGGAAAACCGGAGCATGTGTGCTATCATTTCATATCTTGATAGCACCCATGCTCCGGTCTGCCTGTACAGGTTTCCTGTCAGGTATACTGCAACGTGTACGGACGGCTTAAAAATACGTATTCAATGAAATCTACTCTACACTAGTATGAGGGTATAAATCAGAGTTGAGTGGCCTGGTGAACCCTAGCTAGAACTTGCAATGTGATAATACTGTAATAAGATATTCGGACAGTTCTTTGTACTCTGGTCACTGTTGCCCGTTCCACTATGTCCACTGTCAAAGTATTAAAACCATCTATTGTTATCCTTTTTTTATTCATTCTAAAACTTCCGAACTGAAACAGCCATTGTTAAACCTCCCCAAGTCCATTCTTTAATCCCATAGTGAGAGAAATGTTTAAAACTCAATGGATAAAAGGCAACACATATCAATACATCGCAGACAAACCTATCTTTACAAAAAAGGTACAAGGCTTGGGCCTTGTTTGGAAAAACGAATTATATAATGGTTCGCTATCAGACCGAAAAACGTGGTAAAAAGACAAAATACAAAGAGATTACTATCGTTAAACAGACAACAAGAATAATAAACACAAAGAAGAACTTTTAAGTTAGTTAAATGGGATCTGAAAGATAAATCTAAATAAAGATTCACAAATAACAAAAACAAAAATTAGATGAGGAAAACTCATATATAAACCAGCTCTGATATCATGTACAACAAGAATACACAGTCTAGACGGGAAACAAACCATTAATTCTAATTAAAGGACGGTAATTACATTATTCAGTTGCTACCAGACATGTAGTTGCAGTAACTTTGGCTTTATAGGATTAATAAAAAAATTATATGATAGCATTTTTTTTTCGTCCCACTAACCACCCACACCAAATGTCAATCCAATTTTTTTAAAGGACATAATTATTTAGACCATACAAGTACATACATCAAACATGTTATAACAATTTATTTAACATTGCTCGGGTACTTATTACAAAGTAACATTTAAAAATGGCAAGTAATAAACAACAGCAGTGGTTGTCATATCAAATTTAACTATGTTATTAACTTTTAAAAATTCAATCTCACAAGTCGAAATGACGATAAAAATCACTGCATAATAATGCAACATCAAACTTTACCCAGTATTGAAGTATACTACAATACAGGATTAAACTTTTATTATAACCAGGAATTAAGTAAAACTGCAGATGCTGCAATAATGAGTTAATAAGCAGTGAGAGCTGCGCTTAAACAAGAAAGTTATAAAGTTGGCAAAAGAGATTAATGCTATATCCGAAATAGTTATCGATGTCGGTTTCTTATGAAAGAGATATATGAACTAATTGTAAATCGATTAAATAAATTATTTGAAAGTTCACATGAAATTATTCTACACCCACAATGATTATACACGGTTAAGATTAGGCTCTTGCAATAACAAAAGACGTCTTAGCAGAATACATCTAAGAGAAATATGCTTTAGAGGTACTGTTTCTAGAGAAATGTAAAATAATGTGGCTGCACCAATCTGGGTTAATTTTAAACATCAAGGTACTTTAATGTCAGTAAAGAGAAACTTTTTTTTTCTCATTTTGTTTCCCTAAGTCAAGTCAATTACAATGATATTGTAGATTTGGATGTTGCTGTAAGAGCTCACTATCATTATTTCAAATGAGACAGAGAAAAGATGCTCATCAAAGCAAAGAAATCAAAGTTAACGACCTTGGACATTCTGGCTAAACATCCACTCAACTCTAATGTTCAACAATAATGGATACCTTCAAGATTACAAATACCTTGAACTGAGAGTAAGATAGGTAGACAGTAATTGTAGGTACGTCAACAACTTCCCCCTCCCTAATTTCCATTACTGTCCAAACATCACGTTCCATTAGATATTAGAACTAAAGCAGTTACATCCGAGTTTTTCTTTTTTAACATTAGCCTAGTCAAAATACAGATGAATAAAAAAAAAATAGTAACAGTATATTTTATTATAAAAGCTATAACATTAAAATAAACTCTTCGAGGAGTCAATGCGGATTATAAGACCAGGCTAAAAGTCGAATTAGTACTTCTTTCTTTACTACTACAATAAGGTTACTGACAAAACATAAATAATTACGCTTTAAATTTATGCTTAATTTTCACATGAATTTATTAATATATTATCGTTTAATGAGTGAGAACTGTGTAATTTATACATGATAGTGTTTTGAATTTATTTAGTAGTGTTTCGAAATATATTAATAAAACTATTATTTGCTAATTGAAAAATGCATCCCCACTCAGATATATCTAGGAGCAATTAAAAGAAAGGCTACAGCGCAACAATAGAAACATTGCTCACAATTTGTGTGATGCAATAGGAAAAAAGCAATTGAAAACCGACGCTAAATTGACAAATAGGTAAATGTCGTTTTATTTCAATAATTTCTAGTATTGTTTAATTGTACCTTCCACATAGCATATACTAGGAATAGATAACTAAAACAATTTGTTTTACTATATTCTATATATCGAGATAAGTTATATTGCGTAAAAGCGCTGTGATCAGTATGGCATATTCAATAGAAAATGGGTAAAATAAAAAAAGATCACATTAATAATTAAATATTATTTGGGAAAAAGTAAGGTAGTAAAACTAGATCAATTGGTAAAATATGCTATGTATGTATCTCTGTATTAATACATATTAAGATCAGTTGTAGAAAGTATTACTCTCTTATGGGCGAACATTAAATATTTTTAATATGGCTTTAAACTCTTAAGACCGTCAATTAAAATATTTGACTATAATAAATTGCTCCACTCGATTCATTATAAAAATAGAGATATAATTTATCTATATATATAAAAGTCAACGTATATGTGTGTGTGTGTGTGTGTATGTTTGTTCTTTATACAAATCTACAGTTTTAGCCTAATCTTGATGAAAATTTGCACACTTGACCTTCAAAGAAAGGAAAAAATCAAGGTCTACATGAATTTTCGAAATTTAAATTTTGGTACACAGGGGTACGGGGTACAAGTAATGAATACAGGGTCAAAGTAATGAATACCCTTCATGATGCATATCGTTGAAAAGCTCTTTAAGAGTACAGTAATTGATGTTATGTACAGTTTTGTCATAATTTCATTTAGAAGGGGGGTAAAATGGAAAACTGTAGCTATATCATATTTGTTCTTTATACAAATCTACAGTTTTAGTCCGATCTCGATGAAAATTTTGCACACTTGACCTTCAAAGCTAGGGGAAACCCCTTTAAGATGCATACTGTTAAAAAGCTCTTTAAGAGTACAGTAATTGTGTTTACGTACATTTGTAGGTGTAAAATGGAAAAATATATCTAAAAGTCAACGTATGTGTGTATGCTCTTTATACGAATCTACAGTTTTTTTTCGATCTCGATGAAAATTTGCACACTTGACCTTCAAAGCAAGGGGAAATCATACGACATGAATTCTCGAAATTTAAATTTTGGTACACAGGGGTACGGGGTACAAGTAATGCATGCGAGGTCAAAGTAATGAATACCCTTCATGATGCATATCGTTGAAAAGCTCTTTAAGAGTACAGTAATTGTTGTTATCTACAGTTTTATCATATTTCCATTTAGGAGAGGGGGGGGGGGATTCGGTATATTTGCAAATTATCTTAACTGAGAGTAGGGGCTATAGAAATAAGTGGGAGGGCTACAATCTAGATATTCTCGCATAGTAAAAAAATTTAAATGTTTCTTGATGGTAGTTTATCAACTTATCAAATTATAATAACACTCCGTAGCGAAGCACGGGTACCCAGCTAGTTTAAAATAAGATTGAATTGAAAAAAGAGCACTCTAAAATCTAGAAATCATCGGTTGCTTTATCTTGCACCATCAATGTTACTCTATTTAATAACAATTTTCTACTATAGCAGGAAAATTAGAACTTAGAATTTCAATTTAAATCAGTATCACTTGATTAATTGCTAATATGTTTTTTCCCTTTTGGAACGTGGTTTAGTACTAATCAAATTTTTAAGGATCCGTGGTTTGAGTTATATTTAACTCTAGTCGAAGAATCGTTTTCTAACAGATCAAATTGGATTTGAGAGTGGTTACAAGCGTAATAACACGTTGGAGCAATACAAAAGAAAAAGAGGGTGGGAATTGATAGCTGTGGTCACGTGCACACAGGGGATATCAACGAAGAGTTCCGAGACTAAAATACCTTGGAATGCGTCTCCATAGACAAGGCTCCTAACCTGACATTCGATTTCTACTTGCTACTTAGCTCCAATAAGCCTTTTCCACCTTACTTAAGGAAGAGATGAGATAAGTTAGATTACACGAGTTATATTTCACCTCTCAAGAAGCTAAATTCTTAGAGCAGATGCAAAATATTGATCACAAGTTGGCACCAAGAAGTGAGACTGACAGACAAGAATAAATATTTATCTGAATAAATCGTTAAAGTATACCTATTTTAAATAATAATTAACTCCATTAAAAGCAGGAAATCATTCTTGTTACTTGCTATTGCTGGTCACTTAGCAAAATTGAATTTAAGCGTAGAAGCTATTTTTTCCTCAAAATCCAGCAATTGATTTAAAACCAACAATTTTAATAAAGCAAAAGATTGGTGGGATCAAAGGACTGTTGCCTTTTTAATCGGAAACTTCAGACCCAGCCATAATTTCAAATGTTATGAGACACAACAAGACTATTTTTAATTGCATTTTTTCGAACACTGACTGCAATTAACGGTTGCAGTTGGCTTTTTTAGTCTTGTTCTTTTATGGTTTAATGTTTGCTAAAATAAATTTCCTAATATTCTTTAAGCTACGATTGGAATGTCACTGTAACGAATAATTTAAATCATTATGGGTTTAAGAGAAATGCAAGAAAATATTTTTTTTAAATTTATCTAAAATTATCTCCGCCATGTGTTCTTTATAGAAATTATTTAACTGCTTCAAAAGTAAAATAATATTTACATAATACTGGTAGTTAAATCTATCTAAATTAGAAACCATTAGTAGAAGAAATCATTTACAAAACTATTAGCTGGTTCCATCGAAGCTTTAAGATACTTAAAAAATAGTCTAGTCCCGATTAGTTTGGCACAATGCTTCCTCGCGTCCCATCACATACTTTTATGATGTTATGCTTGATTTTCCCCCTTTTTTCTAAATTGTGAAATTATTTGTCTTTTTTACATGAATAAAAGTAAAAAGAGTTAAAATAGATAAGGAACTATCTGTGGGCTACGACACACGATCCAAATTCCTGAAAAATCTAAAGAATACTTTTAAAGATATAGGTAAATAAATGAATGTACGGCCGCATGTCGAAGAAAACGTAATGGGCGCAAAAGATTAAAACTTTTATGGGACCAACAATTGACTAATAATTATGACCTATTCATGTTTCATTAAAATCGGACGAATAGTTTTTAAGATATGTTGGTTCACAAAAATGTTGAACGCAGACAGTTACAAGATTAAAAGTGCTCCCTGGTGCGGATTTCTGTCTTAAAATCTTTAAATTCTGAGATAAAAAATGTTCGTTCTTTTGGACGAATTAAGAAAGAATTAAACCTCCTCCTTACCTTTGCTAAGTTCAGAAACAAAATGTATAAAATAAATTTACTTTATATTTTTCCTTCTTCGTCTTATTTAGGGTTTTAAATAATAAACTCTCCTTTCTTTTTAAATGTCAGCTATATTTCGCCTTAACTTAAGGCTTCTTCAGGCTGGTTAATCATTGTTAGAATATAATCCGTTTTTTATTCTTTTGGTCTTTGTAAAAGAACCAAAAAAACTTTGTCAAATAATTGTTGACAGTTAAAATAAATAAAATTAATCCTATATGATTAACCGGGAGAAACAGTTTTATATTCGTTATATTCATTTTAACTGTATAAAGTGTTTTATTTAAAGTTATATGTTTCACACATAAAAATTTTTTTTGACAAAGTTTTGTTTTGGTTCTTTTATACAAAGACCAAAAGAATAAAAAACAGATTATTTGCTAACAATGATTACTCAGCTTGAAGAAGCCTTAAGTTAAGGCGAAATATAGCTGACATTTAGAAAAGAAAGGAGAGTTAATTATAAAACCCTAAATAAGACGAAGAAGGAAAAATATAGTTTTTTCAATTAAAATAAACGGATTAATAGGAGGCCCGTGGTTCAAGTCCCGTTGCGGGGGTCTATTTTTCTCTGTATGTCTTCCGTAGTTAATGATAATTATAGTTTGATTTAAAGTAAAATTTAATCTTTCCGTTGTATGAATACTACCTAAAACTTAAAAATTTGAATTATTATTTTAATAAATAACAATAATTATTAGCACTTTTAATAGCAGATATAAGAGATTTAATATTAAAAACAAATAAGAATTGGAATTAAACTCAAATAGAAGGTTATTTAGATGCAGGTTAAAAACAAAGATAAACATGGTCGAAAAAGCAGTGTCGCCAACCTCATTGCAACAACTTTATTACATTAGCCATTCATTTTCTACTATTTATAAAATAATTAAGTTGCAATCTTTACTTTATCACCCTACTTTACTTTTTCGCCCTACTTTTACTCTTTCTCCCAACTTTTTGAGTTCAGGGATGAAAAGACTTACTTTAGTCCCTCTAAACTAATTCAAAATCATAACTTTTTCTCCCTACTGGAGATAAAATATTTTAAAATAAATTGACGGTTGAGAGTAAGTTTAATCAGTTCAAAGTTGTAATTAATTTTCAAATATTAAATAAATGAGGTTGAAACTGGTCTGTCATTATACGTTAAACAATATAAAAAAACGAGAATTGTATTCAATATTTTAATATGTACTTATTTTCTGTCAAATATTAATTAGAAAGAAACCATGCCATAGTGTTTTGTAAGGAAGGATCACGCACGTTGTACCAATAAGCATGTTTAAATTAATATCTTTACTTTTAGGTCAAATAAACACTGGGTTTTGGGTTTGGCTTTCACCCTGAATCCACTTTAAGCTAATCAGCCAGTGGCAACAAGCCAAAACATCAAGTACAAAGGAATCTCGTCTCAGAGACTGAGATAAACAACAAAATAACTAACAATTCAAACCTGAGTTCTTAATACACTTTTCAATCGCCTACCAAAACAAAAATTGTGAATTGATATATTATGTTTGAATCTTGAAAAATATATTTTGGTCCTAACAACCACACTTTCAATGCCCCATTCGTGACCCCCAATATGACCATTCGTCCAATTATTGAACGTGAGGAAGCAATATGACTCACTAATTGGCTGAATATTTGTGCTTATCCTTTATTATATATTTGAAATAATTCTATGATAAAAAAAAAGGTTCTTGATTTATTATTTTTTGAAATACTTCTTTTACCGACTGACATTCAATGACCTTTTTACTTTCTCATATATGTGTGAATATAGGCGTGAAAATTCAATTTATTACGTTTTGAAGTCACCTGAGTCCAAAAAGTGGCTAAAAAATATATGTTGTCTGTTGGCTATCGTCTGTATAGACGCGTGTAGCCTACAAATTGCTGGACCAATGTTAAAGAAATTTGGCATACAATGTCAAACATTCATACTCTTATCATTTTTGAATTGGAGGATATAAAAATAATGGTCGTTCTTCAGAACCATCACAATGCGTCTGTTACCTTTGGTAAGCTCAGAAGCAAAATTGTAAAATTTAGTCCATTTAAATAAGAATCTAACCATGTTTTTTCCCGGGTAAAATCTAGTTAATTAAGATATTAATATTGAAATTTAAACACAATCACCACATTTTAAATATGCCTAATAATAAATAAATTAAATTAGTTAATATATTTTTATTTGTTTTTAAAGCATAAAGCGTAAATCTTTATAAAAACAAATATGTAAATATATTTTTATTATTATTAATTAATTTAGATATTATGGGATTATACAACTACTCTTGTACTGTGGGATCCGTGTACAAATTAAACCAACGAACGTAGAAGGTTAAATTTGTATGGTAAGTACAATTGGCCAATTCGGACCAACCATCAAAATTTCATTTAAATCAGACAAGTAGTTTTTATGATATAAGACAAACAAAGACCAACAGACAGACACGGGACCAAAAATCAAAACACGTTGACATAAACCCTGTAACTAGGTTGCCGGAGTCTTTAAATTCGACTCATAATCAGTAAATGTATCTCATAATTAATTTTAAGTGTTATTGCTTCTGAGCTTAACGAAGGTAGCGGAAGCATTGTGATCATCCTGAAGAACGACAATTTTTGTATGTATCCGAATTGAAAAATTAAAAATTAAAAACAAGTACAAGAATAAAAATATTTGTTTGAATATACAATCCATAATAACCACACTTGGTCAATAAATATTTATGTTTTATGCCTCTGCTCCGTCTTTGGGTGGGAATGAAGTTATCTGTATTACATTTTAATTCAATACACACAACATTCGCCATTAATCCGTGCACACTAAAATCCTAAAATTAAAAATTCCCTTGATTTACGCAAGAAAATTAGCATTGGATGGTTCGTATGCAGTGCGGCGAAAATATTTGTGTGTGACCTTGTGAGTCAAAGCGTCTGCACTCACACCACAATCAACGTACACAGCCATATTGTACAACGTACAACGCAAATTGTTATTGGTGTGGACCCAGCTTTAGAAGCAAGTTGAGAGAAATAACCAATTAAATTTAAATCAGTGCAGGTATCTTTCGGATTCATATGGTGAAAGTTAGAGGATTGCATTAATTTTGTTACGGAGGAGAGATGGTTTGTGTTGATTGAATTTCAAGTCTAGATTGTCAGCGTGTCACTTTTCAACTGGAAGAGAGCCTTCAGGCTTCAGCGTCAGAGTGAAATATAGCTGAATTTGCTCAGATTCTACAATATTGTCTACAGAAAGTTCAAATTATAAAATTAATAGCTGCAAGAGACATGGAACATTGGAGTATATACTGGGACAGTAAAAACTTTTATATTTTAATTGTAAAAGATTGGTTGTATTGTCATCAACAGTTTCAACGACTAATAAAAAATTGAAGTAGTTATTATCTCTGTCTCTTTTCTGACGGTTAATTTAAAAACAATCAAATTCGACTATAGTTTTGTTGTTGTCTTTCACTTGTGAAGTTAAAACCGGATTGTAACCTACCGATTTAACTATGAAACTTTAATTTTACAGCACATATAGATAAATAGGAATGTGTGCTCTAAGAATAAAAGAAAAATGTTTCATAATAACCTTAAAGAAAATATGAAAGCAATTATTATAAAACAGTATAATAGAACGATAAAGTTATATGTGCTAAAGAAATAACTTGGCGCAAAGGTGAATTGGTACAAAAACGAAACCAAATATCGTCCTCAAATTTCATTTAACACCCTCCACGTGACGCATTCTGCATAGGGTAGTAGGTATATTACCTATAACAATGACTTTTTTGAAATTTAAACGTCTTTATCTGTCGTAGCACCACATTTGAGTATTAAATTGGCGAAAACATTTTAATATTGAATGTAGTTTAGTTTGAATTATACACGAAATCTAAAAAAAATATAGAAAATCCATTGTACTATCTTTACATCAATTTATTTAGTACATCATACATCTTTTTATGTAGTACAAGCTCAACTATATATGTTTAGATTTACCATTATATATATTGAATAATTGAGCAATAATACTGCTTAGTGGGGATCGGTATTTCCGAGAGGTAATACCTTTAAACCAGTTTTGATGTAAGTAGTGATTCACACTAATGATCACATAGATATTAATATAAAGAGACTGATCTCTCCGTAAAGACCTAAAACTTAAGTCATTTGGTCGTATAGGTGTCTAATTTATACAAGATATTTATATTAGGACTTAATTTTACCTTATTATTATCACTATTTGAAAAAATAAATCATTTGTTAAAGATAAAATGGTTTAATACTAACCAGAAACAATAGCTAAAAGATAAACTGAAATAAAGGAAAACAAGTAACTCCTAACTTGCGTCAAGCAATAGAACTAGCTTTATAAAGAGGAAATATTACACATAAAAGGGTTGGTAAGACAAAAGGAGTTGTAAGTAAATGTAAACTTGGACACGGAAGATGGCTATGATTTATACCAAGATAGAGGTCATGTCTCTTGGTTCTATGTGGCTAAGGGTTTAAGGAAACTCGAGAAGTAGCTTTAGGATTGTTCCTACTGGCTACAACCTCGTATAGCTTTGAAGTCAAGTTGGCTTTAATCCAAAGTCTAGTGACCCAGGTGCTGTGCTCTACAGAGAAACATAAGTATCTCAGCAATGGACTTAACTAATACAAGGAAACCGAGCAACAGAGCACAGTAATGAGTAATGCTATGGTTTAATCAAAATAAATCCTTTGATCTTCAGCCAGAATGCACCGACTAGAAACATATCGTCAGTGTAATTCTAATACCTCGTAACCCAAAAACTCAACTTATCATGAGAGTAAAAAACCATAATACATTTCTTGATATTTATATGTACATATATTGATTGAGATATTTCTTAAAATAAAAACCTCGTAATCCACGAACTGCACCAGTTTTAGATACAAGGTATTTTTTTTACAGGATATATGTAGCACTAAAATAAATTCCCTGCGGTTTAGGTGGTATTTTCCAATCGATTCAGCGCACTTTTTACCATGGGAATAGCTCATGACCCATATCATTTCATATGACTTAGAAGGCATCTTGATGTAAACAATTCATATATATATATATATATATATATATATATATATATATATATATATATATATATATCAGCAATGTAATACCGTGTTTTTGCACACTGCAATAAGGTACAAAATTTGTGTTAGTGAGAGACACCATTACGCCATGTCTTGCATCGTTTCGTCGCGTCCGACTCATCAGGGGCCCGACGATGCCCACCCAACTCTGGACCTATACCAAATCAAGAAGATCAGATGTAAGGGCCAAAGCCAACAGCTTTGTGACGTATTGTCTAATGTTGGAACAGTTCCTATGTGTCACGCTTGCGTGGCACATCCCTTGGTGTCTCTCACTAACACAAATTTTGTACCTTATTGCAGTGTGCAAAAACACGGTATTACATTGCTGATTTGTTTTGCCAGCCAAGCAAGAATGGCGGTGTGAGAGCACGCTCGTCTCTGGTAAAGCCCTTACATCTGATCTTCTTGATTTGGTATAGGTCCAGAGTTGGGTGGGCATCGTCGGGCCCCTGATGAGTCGGACGCGACGGAACGTTGCAGGACATGGCGTAATGCCGAGCCAACAGCTTTGTGACGTATTGTCTAATGTTGGAACAGTTCCTATGTGTCACGCTTGCGTGGCACAACCCTTGGTGTCTCATGTATATACATGTATGTTCATGTATATACATGAACATATTTTAAAAATGTGTGAGAAAAACAAAGGCATTAAATTAAATTCACAAGAGTTACAGATAGACTAAACTTGTCTTGATTTCTTCCCCCAAGGCGAGAATCGAATAGCGATATAATTTAACATGCAAGTGCAAGACGTTATTAAAATTGGAGATAGAGAAAAATGTGGGGTTGAAAAGGCTTTTCTAATAATATTTCCAGCTAAACTAAAAGATAAGCTAAAAAAAAGGCTTAGTGTCTACTGAAGTATGAAGTAGAGATCAGCAGGATTCCATCTGTGCAATCCTAAGCATCGGCAATGTCAAGGAATATTTATCATATCATACTATAAAAAGCTTCTCCTCATGAATCCCTTATCAAAAGCCAATTCCCTTATCACGCTCTAACAGTGTCTACCACAATTCAACGTATACAGATATTATGTGCAATTTTTTACCCCTTGCACACTGAAAATGCAGAATAAGCAGTAGCTAACTGTGTTCTTCTCCCTAAAACCATGTTTTCACGGTGATAATAAATATTTAGAGAACATAATATGATGCTTCACAATAACTCTTACGAACAAAAGTAAATAAATACTAAGTTAAAGAAATAATCATTAAAAATTAATTTTGTCAAGGACCCAGCTAGAAATATGACTAAAAAACCATTAATTCTACCGTACTACTGGTTTTACTAGTAGTTCGAACCGCAATAATATAATGACAATATTTGCTATCACTTTAATTGAAGTTTCGCTTTGTATCATGTCATGCATTCAGAAGTTACAAAGATGTCCAATTTATGCGATGAGCAGAGTCAATTTTTAGTTGCATCAGGTGAGACAAGCATTAGAGAGAATACTTCATTAAACATTAACATCTCATTTTTCATGATTTTTTTTTTTTTTCAAGTAATTTTATGATAATTGACAATAATTTGGTTAATTTATAATTGTTCAAGCAACGGAGGCCCAAAACAGGGGTAAAAAACAAGTAGTTTTGAATTTTGGTATACAGGGGGTATTCCTGTTGAGCAGGAAAAAAACTGCAAAAAACTGTTTTGGGTAAAATTACCCATTGGTGAGGGTGGGGACCTACAGATAAACACACACCCAAGAATGTTCCCTAATGTCTAAAAAAGATTTCTATCTTGGAATTTTAGCAATAGGAGACATCAAAATTGTTCGTCCTTTAGAACGACCACATAGCTTGCGTCAACTTGGGTAAGCACGAAGTACTGTGAAAACACTGATAGAGAAAATATAAGAGAAATACTACTATACAAAAATGGGCTAAAAATCTTTAATGCTAGCTAAACATTGGGAAAAGATAGTTCAAAAAGTACACATTACCACCACTAATATTTCTTCTCTCTCATTTCTTCTCAAATATCCAAGCGTTTAGAGAAAAAAAGAAAAATAATCTCCAAATTTTTAAAGCTAGATAATGTGAATATTGCATACTATACAAACAGTTAATGAAAAGTCAATTATCTCATCTATTAATTTGTATTATTAATAGAATATATAGTATGTATTAATTTAATCATAAGACAACATAGTGGGGTGTATCGCGGTCTTTATCTCAAGTTATCTAATACTTTTAATCAAAGTTGATAATTTGTAGGGCGTACTCATATTGATTATACATTAAATGTTAATTGCTTAAGAACAATGCATTATAAAAGTCTAATTTGTAATTTAAATAGTTGTATTCATCTAATCTAAAAGATTACTTTAAGGTAATAGATCATTTTTTTTTTTAAAGAATTCCTAATATAGAATCTAAGTAAAATGATTAGATAACACAAGAAGTGAAAAGATTAAAGCTACTTCTCAAACTCCTTATAATCTTAAAAAGCAATTAATGCAAAATCGAATTGTCGAATGAACTTTGTGAGGGTAAACTGCGTCAATTCAACTCCACTCTGAAAAGATATTAATTTCTCGGATCAGTTAACTTGTTAATTTAAAAAGAGATCGATACAAGGGGCTCTAAAAACGATGCTTCAATCTCAAATTGGGTAAAATTAAATGTTTAAATATTCAAAAACTTGGGAGGCAAAGGGTAAAAACGAGGGGATAGGGAAAATTCGCTTCTAGATCCTAGAATGAGAAAATTATGAAGGGTAGAAGCTCTGAATAATAGGCCGGCAATAACAATAAATAATTAACAGAAATTAACTCAAAACGAGATACAAAAACAACAACCTCTAACCTTAGCAACAAACAGTAAATTTCAAATGCATCGCTTTACTAGTATATATTTTAGAATATTATAAAATAAAATTGATTTATTTAAAAAGTTTTAATTAAAGGAGTTAACTAATTTAAAGCTACCTTTATTTTGTTAAAGGAGTCGAAAAATTAAATAAATAGCCTACCAATTAGTGTGGCACATAGCTTTTTCGCGTCCTATCCCATATACTTGTTGTTAATATATAAGTTGTTATTCTTTTACAACCCATAATAGACTAATTTATTTAATTTGTTCCTCCTTTTTGCAAATCTGTTAAAATTGTTTTGATATTTGTCACGAAAAAAGTATAAATTTAGCAAAATGTAAAGAGAAATAGTCAAGAAGTCATCTAAATTTTTCAAATATCGGATGAGTACTTTTTAACATATAGGTGTAAATAAATTAATGTTTTTGTGCATGTGAAAGAGAAACAAAAACTGGCGCTGAAGGTTGAATTTTATATAGGAATATTTATATTTATATATATTTATATTTATATAGGAACAGCAATGGGCAATTAATGATCAACCATCTAAATTTCATTAAAATCGAAAAATATTTTTTAAGATATTTTGGTTCTCAAAAATTGAACGACAGACAAACACGGGACCAAAAAAGTCCCCTGATTTCTGAAACGAATTTATGTCTTGGATTTTTTTTAAATCAGAAACACAAAAATTTTCTATTGTCAATTTTGTTTGGTTGATCCCTTATGAATATATTAGATTTCCTTCTCCTTTGGTCATCAGGGATAAAAAAGTTAGAATATAAAACTATTTTCTATTAACTTAAAATTTGGCTATATTTCACCCTGGGCATCTTTAAGCCTTAAATTGTAAATCAAAAATTACATTTTTTTTTTGTTTTAGAGATTACTGCAGAGTAACTCCTTGACAATACTAGGTGAATGTTACTCAAATATTGTATTAATTTAATCTCCAAAACAAAAAAAAAAAAAATTTTTTGATTTACAATTCAATAAGGCCTGTAGATTGAAGATGCCCAGGTATGGGCGAAATATAGCCAAATTTTAAGTTAAAAGAAAATATTTTTATTTTCAAACTTTTTTATCCCTGAGGACAAAAGGAGAAGGAAATCTAATACAAACATTTTCGTCCTTCGGAACTCTCACATGGCTTTCGTTATATTCGGTATGCTCGGAAGGAAAATTTTTATTTTTAAATTAAAATAGAGAATTTATTTGAATTAAATGTCTGAAGCCAACAAACGACCCGGCAGGCCTCTCATTTTAGACTGCAAGGATCGTTAGTAGCCAGCTCAAAAATGTATTAATATTGAGTAAGAATTTTGAGTAAATGGAATCGTAAAACCGTAACGTAATGGGTGTAGCCATCAGCCAAACATAAACTAATGCCAGTGAACTGATAACTAGGTTAGTGTTAATGATAACTAGGATAAACATCCGGACTTGTTCAAATTTGCAAATGAACTCCAGGAACGGGAGGGAAAGACTTGATAATGATCCAAGTTCGGGACCAACATCTGAAATAATAACGTCCAACAACTTGACCTAGTCCGTTTCTATTATTGGTTTGACCTTTTAGCGGCCGAATTAATCCCAGCCAACAGAACGGATCCAACCCCTAATGCAAAGGGTAGACAATTAATTCTTACATCAAACGGAGCTAAGAATCTATTGCATTGGGAATATTCAATAAGACTTAGTAAAACGACAATAAGAAAACTAATAACTGTAATCGTAATAACTAGCGTTAGATATCTGACTTTAGTAATTAATGTAGATCTTAACAAATAAAGTTACATTTTTAAAGTATTGGCAGAAAAATCATTAAAACAGGATTTTAATCTAAACAAGAATACACTTTTTCTATTATATAAAAATATGTTGTTTTTTTTTAATTGTTTTTAATTTATAGTGAAGGTTGATAAGAAAAGAAAACACTTTTACTTGTTCAATAATTTTAATGTCAAACCATAAATATATTTTGACTTACATACCGGTTTCAACTTATTCAGTCATCATCAGTGTAATGGTAATTTTACAAGTTCGGAATAGTATATAAAGGTTAAAGGACGAGGGGTTTGGGGTACATGGTGTGGGAGGGGGAGGTCGTTGTTTTCCTTGTTTTTAATTTCTTAAGTGAGTAGTAAAGGACACTTGATATGGCAAGAACAAACTTAAAGAGCTTTCATTTATTGCATACGGCAGACACATTAAACTATTTATTCATGTACGCTAATTAATTAATTAATAATTATGATGAGTAATAAATTAATATAATGATTAATAATGAGAAATACTCTTCTCTATAATAGCCTATTGTACTATTGTGTTCTAAGAATGAAAAATACTCAGCTTTTTTATAATATACTAATAATATTAGTTCTTTTACTTTTGAATAATATATATATTTCTAAATAGCTACAATAAAATACTATAACCTTTCTCTGATGTTTATGAAATCGCCTTTATAGGTAAAAATAAAAAAAATTAAAATTATCAAATTTAAAATAACATTGCAGCCATAATAAGTCGGAATTGAGCCTCATCATTTGACAGTAATTTATTATATGTAATTTCTTATTCTAAAAAAGAGTTACACGAATAAAGCAAAATTTAGGAGTTACCTTCTGCCCATACTTCGGCTACTTAAAGTTAGAACAAATGATGAAGTAACAAGGGATTATCTAGCACTCCCTCTTTATAATCATTGTAACCCATGGCATGGCTATATTGTAAATTTGACAAAAGTACGTTGCAACGTACTATCGAAAAGCTCGCATTCATAATAAGATTTCAACAAAAAGCAAAACATCTAAAAAACGGTAAAACAGAACAGGCGCGGTTTCAAAACAATAACACTAAGAATATCAATAAGAACATAATAAAATACAAATAATGGCTTAGTTTGGATCAGGGATTGTATTTTATCTACGATTACGATACGAAATATAATAATATTATGATACGAATAATATATATAATAAGAATAATATATATGATAATATAATAATATATATACGAATAATATATAAAACGAATAATATACATAATAATAACGAATAATATATATATAATAATATACGAATAATATATATTATGATACGAAATATAAACATTTTATCTATGTTTAGATGCCTACAAAGTTATTCTTTTCAAAGTTGTATTCATTGCGCATAAGCGCTTTATAATTCTTCTTTATTTCCACACTAGTGCGGAAATAAAGAAGAATTCTTCACCTTATTAGCGTGTTACATTTCTTCACCTCTTAACGATTAGCGTGTTACATTTAACAAAACTAATTTGCTGTTTGTTTAATTGAAGTAACTGTTTTTTTCTGTATTTATTATTAAAATCCAACAATCGTAGATAAAGTACGGCACCCAACTCATGCGAAAACTGCTATTTTGCTGCTCGTGAGCAAAATGTGTAACTGCTTTGCTCGTGTGGTTTTACTACGTTGGCTATCACTCGGGTGTAAATTCCTCACACTCGCATGCAAAATGCTACTTTCCCCACTAGCCGCGAAATGTAGGTACTATTATCTACCTACTTGCGGCAGCAAAATGAGGCATTATTGATCTGATATCGGGCAGGGAAATGTAATTTTACTGCCTAGTTATGTTAATTTCTATGCCTAGTTAGTTAAATTAGGCAACTTAAATTGTTATTGTTATATTATAATGTTGGCAATAACAGTTGATATTATTATCTCTACATTATATATTATACTTTAATAAGTAATCTTTAATAAATAAACAAAAATAATTTGTTTATATTTCTTAATTCTGTTCAATAAGTTCAATTATTAGTAGATCTTAAATTAAATAAAAAAATAAACAACAAAAATAGCAGAGTAACTTTACATACTGTACACTGCAGCTTCATGTCAACATGTATATATTATTATTGATTTCATACTGGATTAGACCAGCTGCTTTTCTTTTAAGATTTTTGTTTTAGATTCAGTTTGCTATTCACTTATTGTTATTATTCCAAAGTGTTTTTTACCTATTTGACATTTTTTAATAATTAATTAATTTTATTTGGTATGTTATTATTTTATTAATAACATATTTATTAACTATGTTATAATAATAAAGATGCTATTTTAGCAGTTAATTTTTTCTGTCTCTTATAGATAAAATATTGTATCCATCAAGGCAGCGAAGGAAACATTTATGCCTCATGTATTCATTGCCTGCCTCGGCAGTCAATTAAGTAAATTACCGTTAATTTTCATAGCCTGTCCTCGCCTCTGGCTTGGAGGCTAATCTAATCACTTATTAGTAAAATTCTATTTTGCTGCTTAGTTAATATAAATAACTATTTCTCGATGACTGAACTACGGGACGTTTTAGTGAAAGAGTTGTACCCTCGACGGCAGGTCGTGCATAAAGATGAAGGAGAACCTGTCACTCTTGTTTGGAACAATACAATGGGTTTAGTGGAGGGAGGGAAAAGGCAACTAACCACTTCAAAGTCTGTAGGTACCTCTGCAGAATTTTTGTTTCCCAAGCTTAACCCTCTGACAGTGGGTACTTGGGGACCCCAAGAGTCTAATCACATTAGCGATTCCACGGGCGTCGACTCCAGGGGAGCAACAGTCGTTGGCAAAGCTCTAAGGGTAGGAACGAAGACACTATCTTGGTTATAAACCGCCATATCTCCCTTGGGATCTCAAAAGGGCATTTGGCAAAACATCGAACGAAAATAAAGGGAACAAGTATAAAATAAAATTTACCAATAATAGTAAAGATTAAAACAACAATCCACCAGCTCCTCGCCGGCTTTTAGTAAATAAGTAATAAGTAATAAATATAAAATCGATAATTTACACAATGGTAAAATTACCTGTAATTTAGAGAACATAACAATAAATTTTCATACAGTACAAAGGTATTTAGTAACAAGGCAGCAGTTAACATTCAGAGTAGGTTAGCTTTATAATTTAAATGAAAATACTTAATGGGAGTGAATGTTCCATTACGCTTGCCACGTTATCTCAGAATTATCTATCAGTTCATGGTTCTTTTCTGAATCAACTTGGGTGAAAAATTAACTTTAACTTCTAACTGCAAAAGTTGAAAGAAGGCTTATCAGCTGGCCATTAGTAAAGCAATTGCCTTACGAACAACAAAAATGTACTATACATTTAAATATATAGTACGGTTCATATTTCTCCACAAATAACTAACTAAATACAATTTAATTAGCACAACTTTATATATCCATAGCTATTGATAAATAATTTTACCCATAGATAGTTCGAGTAAAACTTAAGCAGAAATGAGCTCACAAAACTGAATTTATAAACTACCATCAGATTTGCCTTAGGCGAACATTTTTATCTACAGATTGCAGAAACAAACTAAACACCTCACTCATAATTTCGGCTACGAAAGGTGTATATTAATTTAAAAAAATGAAACTTTTATGCCACCGGTAATGCTAAAAAATAACCGGAAATTTACGTCAACTTCTTGCCAAATACTTCGCCGTATTTTTGTCCTTAATTTTTCTTCTTACATATTGATAAATCGGTAAAGTGACTGCCAGGTAGACGTGGTCGAGGGGTGAATGGTAGCTAAGCTATAAATCACCAGACAAACTGATTTATGTTTGGAAATCCGTTTGTAGGGGAGACTGCCTAGCCTTGGAAAACCGCACAAGAACTTCCACTGAACTCAGCACAAGACGGAAATCACCGTAGCTCTTGTTAATAGCTTTCATTTATACCTTAGCTTAAGGCAAAAGTCTAATCTAAAAACCGGTAAGTCATTAAATCGTCGAATTGATCAAATGCATTGTAGTATCGAAGTTTTTCCTTCACAAAAAATGTAAAAACTATTTCTAAAGTTTATAACAATTTTTTTTTTTACAATATTGTGCCTATAAATAATATAAACTTCCCCTCAAAATTATCGCACCACCTTTATATTTTTATGTTCACACAAAAGTCGTTCAATTGAGATCTTTTGCTTCCGTGCTTACCGAAGGTAACGGAAGCATTGTGTTCACTTTTAGATTATTTTTTGTATTCATTTTGAAAACGAAAAAGTTTTATGTCTCCAATTTTAAAAATTCCAAAACAGAAATCCGTTTCAGACATCAGGGATCATTTTTGGTCCCGTGTCTGTCTGTCCGTCTGTCGGTCTGTGTGTCCGCGAATCCTGAAACGTGCGTAAATATCGACGATTTTGATGAAATTTGGTAGACATGTTCATTTTACCAATGCACAGGACGAGTTCGTTGGACAACATTATCCGTTCAAGCGTTCGCGCGCTAGGCTCGCGTAAACGTGCACTTCAAATTTAAAATTCAATAGAGACAAACAGTTTTTGCTAATACAATTTTTTAGTAAAACCAATAGTTATACCGCTATGAGGTATTAAAGATTGCTAAAAACTATTAATAGTTTTTACACAATTAACAATATAACAATAATGTACATGATAGGATGCGAGGAAGCTATGTGCCACACGAATTGGCAGACTATTTTTTATTATTTTACTCAGGTCATCTTTGTGCCTATTGGAAATACAACTAAATTAAATACATAAATCCTTTAGCAAATTTTATTATATCAAAAAGTACGAAAAATAGATTTTAAATTTTTACAAAATTGTATTTAATTGTAGGAAAGAAAGAAAATACACATTTTTTTATTAATACCTGGAGTTACTTCCTTATAGCACGTAGGAGGGCTTCTACCCTTCTATATCCATACTCCCTATATCAAAGTTTGAATGTCTTCCTGGGGGATATTGTCCCATTCCTCCTTGGCAGGAAGGATTCTCGAGCTCGAATCCTTCTTTTTAGCAGCATATCCCAGACATGCTCAATAGGGTTCATGTCCGGGCTCCTTAGTGGCCAATTTATGGTGATAATCCCAACCTGGTGAAGGTAGTCAGAGACGACCGATGCAGTGTGTGGTCTAGCATTATAATGTATGAAAATGAAATTGGGGCCGATGAACGAAGATGCATTTGCTCAGATGGGAATGGTTTTTTGTCTTATTCTTCAAACAAGGAAATACAAATTACAGAGTAGGTATTTGTATAGTTTATTGAAGATTAGATATTTTATACGAAGAGAATAGTAGTATAGTGATCACTTTGCATTGAGAATCTATAATGAAAGACTTCATCAAAGAGCAAGAATGCAATTAAAAGGAAACTATATCAGAAGTAAGTGAAGTATATATCAAAATACAATATGGATGAGTTTGTTTTCTTTATTATTCTGATTAAACTCGTAGCAATATATAACTGCAATAGTCGCCATAGCGTTAAACCCAAAAGGGTCGTAAATGTTAAGAATGAAAAAACTCCAAGTTGATATGATATATTTATATTATGAATAAAACAGTAGAAATAAATGGCATGATAAAAGTTTAAATTTTATAGGGCCATTTCAAAGTAATGGATTCATTTCAAGGCAATGGAAAGCATAAAGGTGCAAATGTAATATTCATTACAGAAATGCAGTTGCATCTTTCATTACGGATTCTCATTGAAAAAGTGGTCATTGCACTGCACAGTAAAGTTTCAATTAGGAATTCAGAGGCAGCTTTAACTGTTATGGACTGAGAACTGCTACATACAGTCAGTCTACTGTATAAAGTATGAAATAATCTTATGCAATTTTCTATTCCAACACACTCAAATAACTAAGTCAATAATATTCATTTGGTAAAAGGGTTATAGTGTGGTCTTAGCATATTTAAGTGAATATTTATGTGAGGGAATGATATTATGGAGAAAAACTATTTTAGTAAAAATAAACCTTATTGCGTCACAAATTCAGGACCGGAAGTTTTATTGAGCGGCGAAGAAACTTCCTTGGATTGAATACGTTAAAAAAGGAAGGAAGCTCAATGTCCCCACAGGAACGGTTTCTAGGTGATAATCGTGAGGACAGTATAACCCCGTAGGGAATACAGCAGCCTGTTAGCTTTACGACATCCGACACCCTGCTCCGGATCCTCACTCCGATATTCTGGTGTATTGGTGATTCGGCAGCGAAAACCCCACTGACTCCACAAGCTTATACCAAGCTCATTCACATTCTATTGTACCATTCGGACTTTCACCTTTAACTGTTTCCTCTTCCATAAAGAAAACTTAAAGAAAAATGCTCCTTACATTTGATATGTTATTGCTATCTACAATATAGATCTATATAGATTGAATTCGAAGAAATAATAAAAAAAGAGAGACAATTGGAGTCAGCAGAGGTATAGATAAGCGAAGAAGATAATTAACGGTAAGCTTGGCAGGAATTAGGAATGCACATGGGAATCAATAAGGAAAGATATTACGGACAAATTATGAAGAAGGTGATAACAATACTAATATAGAAAACACTTAGTGAGCTTCCCTACGAGGGTAACGTAAGAGAGGAGAAAACTTGTAACAAAGATTATCTGGAGGTAATTATTTTCTTTAGAGATAAGGTCTAGATCGAGAACGAACCAACAAATATTATGGGAGCAACACTGAAAGCATCTTTAGAGTATTTAACTCTTTCTTAAATACACAGTGAAAATGAATTTTATCTCCAGTAGGGAGAAAACGTTATGATTATGAATTAGTTTAGAGGGACTAAAGTAAGTCTTTTCATCCCTGAACTCAAAAAGTCGGGAGAAAAAGTAAGAGTTGGGCGAAAAAGTAAAGTAGGGCTTTACTCCCTAGGTGGATAAATAACTATTAATTCTATAATATTTAATATATAGACAAGTAGTTTCAGGAAAATACTGAATAATAGGGGAAATAATTTATAAAGTTTTTGAAACTTTGTGAAAACACTCTTAAGGGGTGTAGTACTAAGAAACAGTAAAGTTCCCCCCTCTTGTGGGGGCGCGTTCTCCCCCCCCCCCCTCTCCCCTCCTTAGAGTCCAAAATTTACTTTTTTCACTTTTTACGCAAAACGGTTTATTTTTTGAAGAAAAGCGTTATTGACAAAAATATTTTTCACATAATTCTGCACAAAAATGGTCCTATGCTTGTTTGAAGTAAGACGTACCTTTTTCGAGATATTATGGTTGAAAGAAGAAGAAAATATTTTTGCAAAGCACATATCTTAAAAAAAACACATCCAAAAAATAGCACGGAATAGTGATTTTGTTTTTAGTCCAAGGCAAGATCGAGCATCTTATAATAGCTTCCGCATTTGTCAGTCGGTCTGCCGTTAATTCACCTGAATCTCCGAACGTACCTACACAAAAATTTGTAACTTTGCAGTTATGTTATGAATTCAAATTTTTAAGTTTAGGTCTATTTTTCTCTGTATGTCTCCCGTAGTTTAGTAAATGATAATTATTATATTTTGATTTAAAGTTATGTTATGTTTAATAAACCAAACACAGAAAAGACATTGGGAAGGCCCAAAAAATAATCCCTCAAAAACAACGGGTTGAATATTTTTTACAGAATTGCTTATTATGGCGATGTTAAATGAAAGATGAGGACGCCTTTAGTGCAAATATACAGGGTGGTCCAAAAGTTCTCCCCCCCCCCCCCCCTCTTAACTTTAGAGCTGTTTGAGATAAATTAATGAAACTTAGGGAATTTGTACCATGTAAAGGAAGTTTGTTTTCAGTTTTCATGCGATCACGCACAAGGGGCAACTACCCATTTTGCCCCAGGCCACCCAACTTCCTAATTTCAAATTGGAGAGTACATTTTTGATAGCAGATTTGGATTCTACAGTGAAAAATTAGAATATTTAACTTCCAACTCTTTTTTTATGTCCAATATTTTGCCCTGGGGGCAAAATGGGTGGTTGTCCCTAGTGCACGACTGCACTTCCCTTTCCAACAATTCCAACAAGTTCCCATTATTTATTTCAAACCGTCATTTTAAAAGTTAAGAGGGGGGACTTTTGGACTACCCAGTATATTTGGTTTCGTTTCTGTGATAGTACTTCTTTGCGCCATGTATCCATAAAAATTGATTTTTTTTAATTCCCTCTTAATGTTTTAACAAATCAACAAAAAATTTGTTATTCTGAACTGTGATAATAAACGGTTTAAAAGTTATATCTAAAACAAACTTTAAAATGGCCGCCATCTTGAAACGGCTGGGCTGATTATACAGGTTCAATTTTTTAAATTGCCTACGGACCATTTGAGGGTACTAAACGCACATACTTTTAACTTAATTATTGTTTTCTTATAAAAACTAATGAGTTATTACAATGAGGTGGAAAAACCAACAAAAATCTCAACAAAAAAAAAAATCTTATTAAGATTGTAAGATAAATGCAAAATAGAATTGGGAATGACACCCAGAATAGAGTCAAGTTTCTGATATACCTTCGAAGTTCCGTTTGGTCCGAACGAGGAGGAAGAGAGAATGGCTTAAAGGTCAACGAACCGAATCTTACATCTTTTACCTTGATGCTCGCATCCCTGGAACCATCTCGACCCGACAATCCAGAGCTGCCAACTATTTCAGAACAAAACACTGAATTCAATGACTTTTTATATTGGGTCACTTCAAATATGGTTGACTGTCCTCAAGTTTAATATAAAATAAAATATATAGTCTTAAATTATTAAATTAAGCATTTAACAAGAAAATACAAAATCTATAATAAACCTGAAATTTGAAATTTCATCATGGAAGCATTCTATTCCCAAAAACAAACTTAAATATTAAGATGCGGTAAATAGCTAAAATTCTTTTTCCTCCAGAAGGGGGAAAACATTAACTTTCCCCCCTAGTTTATAGGGAGGAAAGGATCCCATTACAGCCTAGTTGTAAAAATCTTGTCGGAAAGTAAAAATCGTGTCGGAAAGTAAAAATCGTGGTGGAAAGTAGGAAAGGAAAGTCCTTCTCTTGATACATATTTTTTATTCAAATTAATTTAGCACTATAACGCCACACGTTAATTGTACGAAAACGATTTTACTCCAAGTTTATTATGTCGGTTGAGTAGTTTAATTAATCTATCTTCATCGAAGAGTCAATATTTTAATTAATGCGTTAGTTGTTTATTTTGTAGGTGTTTAACTAAACAAAAACAACATTTTATGAATAATCTCATGTGTTAATGCATTTATTTCGGAGGTTTTTAGCAATTCCATGGGTATTCCCCACCTGTACAGTACAGTCCTTTTATTCCAACATTTCCCGTAAGAGCGAAAATGCTGGACGTTTCATGTATTGATTTTAAAAAAAATATTGACTACATCGAAAATTCGTATGGATAGAACTTCTTAAAATGTATAAAGGAAAAATTCAATCAATCAACTAAAACATAGGTTGTTACATTAGAAAATACCCTCAAAGCTATCTTTCACGCTTTGGAAGAAAGAGTTCCAGGTTCCAGTCCCGACTCAGGTAAAGGGCAAGGGCACCATGCACGGTTTATAAACCTAATGCTGCGACACGCCAAACCCGTGTCATCCATTACAAGGCCAAAGCCTTCCACGGACTGTTGCACCACGGATTATTATTATTACTTAAATTGGATTATGGCATATTAATATAGTCTTTTAGCGAATTTTCAAAGAAAATTACGCTATTGCAATGGCTTCAAAATTTTTGTAATGCGAATTTTTGAAAATTTTTTCCATGGAAATCCGTTTTAGACCATTCTGAATCGATTCCTAAAATTTAACACTTTTTTTTATGTATGTATGTATATATGTATGTATATATGTATGTATATATGTGTCACTCCAGACGATATCTCCCCTTAGGATGCACTTAAAAATTTCAAACAAATTTTAAAATGTCAATAATATCAAAAGAAAGGATGAGTTCGTTGGCCAGAATTTTTGGAGTCCATTTAGGGGTCAAATTTTGACCAATTAGGGTCAAAAAACGTGTTTTTTCCATTTTACCCCCCTTTTATGTGAAAATATGATAAAAGTGTACATAACAACAATTACTGTACTCTTAAAGAGCTTTCCAACGACATGCAACTTGAAGGGTAAATACGATTTTGACTTTTGTACCTCGTACCCCTGTGTACCAAATTTTTTTTTCACCCATCAAATTCTAAACCAAAATTTTCCTATATTATCATAAGCTAATAATCCGCAGATTTCTTTGAAAATTCGCTCATTAAGTCATGGTGCATGACTGGACTTTTTTTATAATTTAACCATTCATTTATCATCCCTCCTGTTTTCATTCTATCCTCAGAGTTAATTTACAAAAAAAAAGTCCGTTCTTTTAGACTTAAAAATCCCAGTATACTGATTACATCTTTCAGTACTAAATTATTATTACTTTAACCCAACTTTTTTAAACCCCTTATTTGACTTTTAACTACAATCCTTAAAAAAACTCACTGCTTGACTTTTAATTTCGTTTTCTTCTAGAATAACCCAGTGGTGACAAATTAAATCTTTCTTGCCACAAATATACAGAGATAAAAATATCGTAACTAGCAAGTTATAAATGTTCAAATCCTAAATGAATTTTAAAAAAAATGCAATTTTTCCTTAATCTCAATTTCTTTTTCTTTTTTGGTTATTAGAGAAAAAGATTTTCAAAATCTATGAACTATCATTCCTCTCTACTTTTATGAGTAAAAGTAAATGATATAACGTTTTCCAAAATTCACTAGGTCTAGGTAATCCTAATCCTTTGCTATCATGTGAGTATCATAATTTAAATTGATGTATCTTTAATTTATCTTAATCAAATAAAATAATAATAAACAAGTACGGCGCGCTTCACGTAAGTGCATGAGGAGATAATTGCCGATAATCTGGTACGATCGTTTCCTTTATGTAAAATTGCAACATTTTATACTAAAAATGTTCAATAAATTTTATCATATTAATGTTACTTATCGGTGACACATCACATATGTCTCGTATTTGGTGCGTGTTTGGTATAACTTTTCGTAATTTCATGAAACTTGATTAAAGACTGTTTCCGTGTCGTAAAGTAAGATAAACGATGAATAAATGTCGGCATTATGCAGTATGAACTTCTTTTGCCGGTGTTTTCACCCATTTGAGTTACAATTTTGCGTAATTTACGAAATTTCTTAAACTGTAAAAAATATCAAATCATCATAGTTGAGCGGACATCGGAAACTGCCCCCAATGGCCCTGCCTATGCTCTCTTTTCAGTCCCTAGACCAGGGCGAGGAGTTAGGTCCCTTTGCCTATACTTAAATGTAAGCCCTCAATGGTTCGTGAACACTTGTCATGGTTTTAGCCCCAAATTTGGGGGCGCTACCCCCAAAAGCTCAGAAAAAAAAATTATTTCTCGAAAACGGTTATGACGATTTTGATTAAAAAATTCTAAAATGTAATCCATTTAAATATGAATCTAACGATATAAGCCATTATTCCGAGAAAAAACTAGTTCCTGATAAAATAGCTTAAAACCTAAAACGCATTGAGGGGGGGGGGGGGGCCGGGTTTGATTCCCCGTCGAGGAGAAGTTATTTTTATGATAAATTTCAATGAAATATTCAATAATAATAAAATATAACTACAAAAACTTAATAATGGAAAATTCTGGGCTAAGTGTTATGAACTCGTATATGAGCAAGTTTGTCTGAATTGTCTCGGACCGAATTTTTAGTTTGTAGGGAGTAGCACGCCCAAAGTTAGAGCTAATATTCATTTTTCGATTTTGTCTTGGGATATGATTTTAATTCCATCATAATTGGCCCAGACTTCACACAACGCAGACAAACAGCCGACACACAAAAAACTTTTTTAAAATCACATTTTTGGACTCGAAGGATCTTACAACCTTAAAAATCCATAATAATCGAATTTTCGCGCCATAGCAATACTTTCTTTTTATATATATTATAAAAAGGATATGAGAATAAATATGAGAAATTAAAAATGTATTTATAAAAAGTTTTATAATTAGTTTTATTTCATCCCCCTGTGTTAAACATTTAGGGTAGAATTTGCAAATTTTCAAGTTTAGTACGTAGTAGTCAAATTTTAGCTGACTGACAACTGATATTTATTAATCTAGCTCTTTTCACAGAGATGGAGTTCATTCAATCGGGTAATTAAGAGTGACTAATTTGCTAGATATTATGTTTAAAACGATTTTTCTGGTTAAAGACTGATTTTACTGGCAAGAAATTCTAAATTACTTTTATAAAAAGCTGTACTCGTTGCCTTTGAAGAATTTTGCCTCCGACATAAGTTAAATCCGTTGAAATTTGTTTTGTACAGCACAGTTTTATATAAAAGGAGTATACCTATACCAACATTATATTTTCAATTTTCTATTACTAACGTTTTATGCACTCGCTAGTTAATCGTAAGAAGATCTATTATTAATTTACATAATTACTATTATGTAAATTATTAATTAAATATACTATTATTGCTTATATTTATCATTTCTTTTTGAAATTTTGCACAATGAGTCACTGTAAGTTTTCTATGTAACGTTAGTTTGTTATGAAATAATATTAAAAACATTTAATTAAATATTATAATTTATCATTTTTAACAGGGTACTAGCCAACGCTGTGGCTAATTTAACCATTTTTAAAGTCAGTCTAGCGTATAAAGTTTATTATTTGTACCTAAAACAACTAAAGAGGTTGAATTCGTTAACATAATTGGACGGGCTTTTGTATAACACAGTGTCAAAGAAAGAAAGAGATGCAAGGACAAGGTGATGAAAATCCTCATGGTTTTAATCACAAAACCGAAATTCCATTTCATGATGAAAAGCCTTTAGCCTACGAGTAGTCCTTCCACACTAATCAAAAACCTCAATGAAACTTTAAAATAAAGATAATAAAGCACATAAGTTGCACCCTATATCTTGATAGCCTTGGCAAAGGATTAATTAAAATACTGTAAAACCGTAAAACAATATCTATCCCACAACATATATCGCTAAATGGCCAGCTATATAAATGTAGGAGATATTTAAAGCTTCATCAGATTAAAACAGAAAATTAAAGCACTGTCTAAGCAAAGTAAGATACTAACAATTCCTAACACTGTATGAAAAATAAAATGAAATTATTATTATTATGTACTTTGAAAATAAAATTTGTCTATTCTGGCGGCTTTCACACTGCGTGCGAGACCGAGCGAGGCCAATTCCGCTTGAGAAACAATTATATGTATTAGCATGGGGCTATTCACATTAAACGCCGAGCGAGACCGAGCGTTTTTTTTTCGAGCGTTTTTGTTAGCTAAGCGTTTTCGCCCGCCGGAAACGCATTGTAAACGGTTGTACGCGGACTGTTAGGTAATCGGCCGATCGGCTCTGTCTCGCGCGCAGTGTGAATACAAAAACGCTCGGCCCCGCCTCGCTCGGTCTCGACCGCAGTGTTAAAGCCGCCTAAGTTTTAGTTTCATTTCTGTGATAGTCTAAGTATTAGGTCAGTAGTTAGTGAACTGAAATTACAGCTTGAATATAAAGAATCATCAATTTATTGTGATTAACAAAAAATTAGTTAAAGTTGGCGGGTAAGTAAGAACGTAAGTTTTAGTAATCCTGACTTATTGGTAATTAATGTTCTAAAGGTCTTGAAGAGTAGGAAAAGAATACGTAACTATTATTACTAAAATAATTAGTTTTCGCTGACATTTTGAAAACTAATAATATGGTCAAAATTAACTTCTACTTATATGGTATGTCTGCATGTTACATATAATTTTAAAGATCTTCTCGTGTAGATTAAGAATATATTAAGTTTCCCTTGTAGCCATATTGAAAAGAAATATGACCAATATAGAGCAAAATGTAAAACTCTTTATGCGAGTTCTACATGCGCTGCATCACTTGTAAGTTAACGTCTTTAACTATTTATTATTTTAACATTTGTCAATAAATATTATTAAAATTGCTTTATTAATTTAATAATAGCATTTTAGTAATTTCTTTAAATGCCAATTCCTATTACTTTTATTAATTATATTGACTCTTATTGTTACTGGTTTCTTAGTCAATCATTGCAAAATAAATGTTATATTGCACCATTTGTAATAAAGTAAAATTATAATACAAGTGATTGAGTTACCAACCTTAATAAATTTAACAAACAAAAGGTGAAAAATATATTGAAAATGATTTAAAACGGGAGTATAAGGATGATAATAAAATGATCGATCGATACAAAGGAGTAATATTCACTTTTTTCAAAAGATTTACCGATAAAAGTTTTAGCAATCCTTCATTTACAATTCAGGCCACAGGGAGACGAGAAGAGGTATCAATCTGGAGTAGGGTATGAGTTAAGGGAGAGGTTTTTCCAGTTTAGGCGTGCCGGAGCAGAAAGAGGGGGGCCCGTACAAAATAGCTGACTGGGTCCGGGGGAGGCAACCTACTGATCCCCTATTCCAAGTCCTCAGCACGGTCGACGCTTAAAAGCGCTTTCCCTTAGGAAAAACATTGAAACCCCTAGGACCTTGGAGAAAACAGCCTTAGAAGCAAGACCATTCGCTAGCGTTGTCACGGAAAGCACCCAAGTAAGTAAAGACGAAATACTTTTAACGCTTCTACCCTTTTAGTATAGACTTAGCTAAGCATAGAGCTAGCATTTCACGAATCTACAACCATAAAAGAAGATGGGAACAAACACAAACCTACTCTTAAAAAAAAACCTTATTTTTTTCAAACCTAATAGTAAACCCTCTTCCCGTCTAAATTGTTTTTGCGTCCAATTGAAGCAATCAAGGAAGTAGAAAAAAGGACCTTTATTTTACTAGAAGGAATCCTTTTACGTCGATCTAAAAAAAACCACTTCGAAAAACCAGGTCTTGTTTGAAGAGATAGAATACTTGGAGGTTGGAAAGGAAACTGGATTCGGGGTCGGGGCAATAAAACCAACAATGTGAACCTTAACGCTTAATTCCCTTGATTTATACATACTGCCGTAACATAACCAATACAACACGAGCCACCTCGACCATTTACTAAGGTAATAACATTAAAATGTTATGCTACCTATAACAAATCTCTATTTGACGCCATAATCGCTTAGTCAAACCAATTCTGAATTGAAATATGATAACATTGGCCTACTAACCTTAACTGTCGAATGACTAGCTCTTATTTTAAATTATTTTATTATATCTGTTAAATTTTTGTATTGTTCTAAAATTCAACTGAAGTAACTTAAAAAGAACCAGAAAATAGCAAATTAGATTGTTTGCTTCTCGGTAAGGGAGATATTGATGTAGATTTTCTTTATGCGTAATAAAAATAACGTAAATATTAAGATTGTTGTATCTGCATCAAAGAGGAACTCTCTCGAGGTGGACAAAAATTTAAATCCAAGAATTTAAATCCTAACATATTAAACTAGGTCCGTATTCCCGCACTGTAATGTATTAATTTATTGAGTAATTTTTATTTATGTGACTATGACGCAAGCGAAAATTATTGGAACATGATTATTAAATAAATTACCTCATTAAAATTAAGCACTATGTATACCTGACAATGCTTAGTTTTAATTACATTTTATTTAATCAATTACTTCGAATATTTTTTTACCTTGTCACATAAATAATAAGCAGGTCAAGTGTGTGCTAGTCAGCACACAGCAAGGGTCCGTAGGCAACCCTGTATAGTTTAAGTAGTACCCTATTGATGGTGTTTTTTAAAATGCTAAAAAGCTTACTTTGAACTATGCTATGGGTCTGATATTCTCAAAACACATAAACTAACTTCTGATAAAGAATTTTTTTGCCACTGAACCGGACTACAACCATATAAATACATCGAAAAGACCATAGTTATAAAAAAACATATTTTGTCAATAAAAAATAAAATAATATTTTTTTTCGAAATTTCCAAAAAGTGGTATCTTTACTTTTAGTCGAAGAATGTTCAGGAATTTTTTCAGATTTTTTGCACTTCACATAACCGAGATAGAAGGGGGGGGGGGACACGTTTCACACCCACTTCAAACTAGTCTACGCTCGCCCTATCAAAGTTATAACCAAAGAATTATATATTTTTGTAATCAGCTCGACGTACCCTTTCATATGATACCCCTCAAGGTATCAAAACAAAATAAAAAAATTTTAACCCTTAAGTTTTTTTACCCTAATTTGTTTGAAAAATATTTTTTTTAAGTCGCTATATTTTTAAAATATGTGGGTAGGTACAAGACACATACATGCCAAATTGCAAAGTGATCGGACGAAAGGTGTAGCCGTGAGAGCAGGCGACAGGACGGACGGACAGACACACGCAGGAAAATATAAGGGTCCTTGGTTTTGCCTACGGACCCTAAAAATTACAGGATTTGCTAATACATTTCCTAAAAAAACAACTTTGACTTGAAGGGTATGTAATAGCTTAATAGGGTATGTAATTACACTAAACTTAGCACTCTATACAGGAAAAAATAAACTCATCTTTTTTACATGGAATGTCGTTAAAATAGAAAACTTTTTAAAATTAATAAGCCAGACTCTTAAAAAATTATGTAAATCCCAGAGATATTTGTTACCAACTTTTAGTACTTGAAATTTGTTAATAATTATTAGTATTACAACTCTTTTGATTAATTTCCTACCACGAGAAGAGAATAAAGAGTTTACTGAAGGGAATAATTAAAACGATTTCTGGGTTAAATCAATTCCTTTAACCCTAAAAATGAATAGAGAAAACAAATTTTATTGGATTTTTATACCTTTGGCCTTCTCGAGAAACCAAAAAATTAAAATAAATAAAAATAGTTAAATAATATTGTTCACTCGGCATAAAATCTTTTAGAAGAACTGTGTTTTATAAGGTCATACAGGGATATTAAAACCAACTCTCTCCTTTACAACATCATGGCTATATTTCGACCTCCTCTTGGGTCATCTTCAAGCCTATAAAATAATTCCATAATTAAAAACAAGGTTTTAACTATTTTACCACAAAGCTGAAATTAGGTAGTTATTAACAGCTATAACAAACATTAACTTATTTACCTTATATGTGATTACAAATGATCTCATTCCAAGTCAAAATTTTACAAAAAGTTTTCCATACTGTTATCATTACCTCCTTGGTAATTCGTCCCCAACTATTATTCCAACAAGTTTGAAATATTAATATGATAAAAAACCTATCTCCCCATATCATAAATAACAACACATATCTTAAAACTAATTTAACATTAAAAACGGAAAAAAACGTCACAGCTTGTTTTTTCCGTTTTTTTCCGTTTTTAATGTTAAATTAGTTTTAAGATATGTGTTGTTATTTATGATATGGGGAGATAGGTTTTTTATCATATTAATATTTCAAACTTGTTGGAATAATAGTTGGGGACGAATTACCAAGGAGGTAATGATAACAGTATGGAAAACTTTTTGTAAAATTTTGACTTGGAATGAGATCATTTGTAATCACATATAAGGTAAATAAGTTAATGTTTGTTATAGCTGTTAATAACTACCTAATTTCAGCTTTGTGGTAAAATAGTTAAAACCTTGTTTTTAATTATGGAATTATTTTATAGGCTTGAAGATGACCCAAGAGGAGGTCGAAATATAGCCATGATGTTGTAAAGGAGAGAGTTGGTTTTAATATCCCTGTATGACCTTATAAAACACAGTTCTTCTATTAATTAATAAGGGATCACTACAATCAGTATTATAAAATCTTTTGTTCGGCGAAGCCACTACATTTTTATGTGTGAATAGATTGATTTGATATATTTTTGAACTTAAGTTTACCAAATTTTATATAATTCATAAAACACAGGTTAAAAACAAAGTTTGTCACTTAATTTATAATAAAAAAAATCATTTTTGCGTTCGAGCTTACCGAAGGATAAAGGATGCATTGTGGTCATTCTCAAGATCGATTTTGTTTTGGCTCTGAATTAAAAAATGCTAGACAGGAATCCGTTGGACATGTTTGGACTCTGTCCGAATACTTTGGAAATTTGGTTGTTACACTAACTTGTTTTTATTACAAATTATATATCTAAAAGTACTAATCCGATTTTGAAGAAATTTGGATAGTTTATTGAATGTAAACCACAGATGGTCTCATATTAATTTCAACCTTATGGGTACATTTAATATTGAATAAAAAGACGTGTAACCCAACTGGGAAATGAAACAGGTAAACCAATAAACACTAGGTTCGGCTTTCATCCTAAATCCACTTTAAGCTAATCAGCCAGTGACAACAAGCCAAAACACCAAGAACAAAAAAATCCAGTCTCTGAGACCAAAAACCAAATTAACAAAATAACTAACAATTCAATAACTTGGGATCTCAATACAATATTTAATCAACTACCAAAATTAAAATTGTTCATTGATATACACCAAAATCATACTTAATTATTTTGGTACCATGTAATAGTACATTACGCGTCGAGTGCGGAAAGGAGCATTTTGCATGCGAGTGTGGAGTTTGCACCCGAGCGACAGCGAGGGTAGTAAAACCACACGAGCAATGCAAAATGCCGTTTTCGCACGAGTTGCGTACCGTACTTTATCTACGATTGTTAGATTTAAATAATAAATACAGAAAAAATTAACTTGCTGTATGTAAGTTCGTATCTCTCTCTTGATAAAGATGGCATTAATTCTTGAGTTGTATTTTTTGCCGAATTAATTATTTCTGGAGGAGTATTATTCTCCACATTTTCGTCAAAGTCACTTGATTCACTCATTGTTTTTCACTAAAAACTCGATATAAACAGTTACTTTAATAAAAGAACATCAAATTAGATTTGTTAAATGTAAACAAACTCGCTAATCGTGCGTAAAGCTGAAGAATTCCTGAAGAAGAGCTGAAGAGGAATTATTCAGAACTATGAGACGCGCATACGCAATGAATACAAGTACGTAAATAATCACTTTATATGCATCTAAACAAAGATACAATGTTTATATTTCGTATCAATCGTAGATAATAGTACATTACGCGTCGAGTGCGGAAAGTAGCATTTTGCATGCGAGTGTGGAGTTTGCACCCGAGCGACAGCGAGGGTGGTAAAACCACACGAGCAATGCAAAATGCCGTTTTCGCACGAGTTGCGTACCGTACTTTATCTACGATTGTTAGATTTAAATAATAAATACAGAAACAAATAAACTTGCTGCATGTAAGTTCGTATCTCTCTCTTGATAAAGATGGCATTAATTCATTAGTTGTATTTTTTGCCGAATTAATTATTTCTGGAGGATTATTATCCTCCACATTTTCGTCAAAGTCACTTGATTCACTCATTGTTTTTCACTAAAAACTCGATATAAACAGTTACTTTAATAAAAGAACACCAAATTAGTTTTGTTAAATGTAAACAAACTCACTAATCGTGCGTAAAGCTGAAGAATTCCTCTTCTTACCGCACTAGTGTGGTAAAGAAGAGGAATTATTCAGAACTATGAGACGCGCATGCGCAATGAATACAAGTACGTAAATAATCACTTTCTACGCATCTAAACAAAGACATAATGTTTATATTTCGTATCAATCGTAGATAAAATATAATTTGATCCAAACAACCACACTTAAAATTTCCATGACCATTACTAATAGGACGCAAGGAAGCTATGTGCCACACAATTGGCCATAATTGACTGACTATTTCTCTAATATTAACTTAAATTAATATTACGATAACATCAGAAATTAGAGTGTCGATGGAGGTCACATTAAAAAAGTCAAAGAGACAGTTTTTTTCTATTCCTATAATAACAGGTAACTAATAGATTTAAATAAAAAAATATCAGTTGGGTTATAGGTACTTTACTTGTACATATTCTTACTTTAACATGTTTATTTTATTGTTGTTTTTTTTTTCTTTTGGGTTTTAGTCCCGATCAACTGCCAGGGTTATTACTGGACGGGGGTTATCCGGCCACTTTACTCATCTAATCGATGAGATCATCAGTGTAAAACATGTCTTACTTACCTTTATTTTATTGTTTAACAAAGAAAAGAGTTGTTTTTTTTTCTTTTTATTTCTTATGTAAACAATTTAGTAAAAAGATAGTAAAAACTAAATAGGAGTGAACCATTAAAAAGGTAGGGTCTTGCATCTTTCCCCGTTAATGAGTTAAACAGTTCTAGTAGCAGTAGCACGGCAATTGCTACACAGAAGAATTTCTAGTATGCCCTGCATTGTTGTTAAGTTCAAGTTTTAGGAGTTCTCTAATCTGGACAAGGACTTAGAGTTGAGATCACATTTCTCAGAAGTTAAACTTGCTTTCTTAAGCCTAACAGTCTCGGGTAAGCGTTCTTTCCCAACTGCTATCGCACTCCCTATTCTTCGTTAAAAATTGTACATTAGAAAATTCTAGAAGTACTACAAAAATTCCAGACTAAACAAAATTACAAAACTATATTTTAGGAAGATAGATGGCGGAGGTTCAGACTCTCCTTGCTGAAGTTCTTCACCACATTTAGCCGATCACCTAGCCTCAAGATTTTAGTAGAAGGGATACTAGGAAATTACAGAGAATGGCATCCGCCGGCCACTTACGGTTGACCCATAGCCATATTCTCCCATAGGTGGCCCGAAGCAGATGTCACTATACAACATCTAATGACTAAGTGTCCTGCGCTCCGGTCGGCAAGACGGAAATTTAACACAAATAGGCCAATTTCAGTAATATTTTCATCGGCTGAAGGTCTCAGATTGACACTATAAATTCCAAATAATATGTTGGCATATATTTTTTTAATCAGAAACAACATAGGGAAAACCGCTAATGAGTACAGTACGTGCAGTCGAAGCGGTTAAAAAAAAAAAAAAAAAAAAAAAAAAAAAAAAAAAAAAAAAAAAACATAGGGAAAAGAAATAATAAAATTATGATAAGTATTAAAATAAATAATAATCTTAGAATGTAAGTAAAAAGGATTAAATATCATTCAACAGGAAATTATAATAAATTGGTTACACCGCTAATGACCCATGTGCAGTCAAAGCGGGGGAAAAAAAGCTATACTTTGTTATTTACTTATATGTATAAGTAAACAACTAAGGACTGGAAAACGCACTAGATACGTTTTCCAATACCTCCTATACAACTGAAAAGTATTTAATAATAAGTGGGGCACATAGATTCCTCGCTGTCTCTCGCGTTCTAATGATGTTCTGCTTCTACGACCCATGTTTGTCTAATTTATTTAATTATTAAAGTATTTAAAAATTGTTGTAGTTTTTTTTTAAGTCTCAATTTTAGGAATATTGAATGTATGCAGATGGTTGCAAACAACATGAGATTATAGTTCTCATTTATGGGCTACTGTCGACTCACCATCCAAATTTCTTAAAAATAAAAGGATGACTACGTACAAAAAAAGATATAAGGAAAAATGAAAAAGTCTCTCCGTGTACCTCTCTTCTCCGTGGAGATACTTTTTCATTTTTCCTTAAGATGACCTCCATAGAGGCTCCCATATCTAACATAAAAAGATATAGGTTTTATAAAAATGAAGCGTTTGTGCGGAAGAGATATCACTGAATGGTCCAGAAGGTTGAAAATTATATAGGACCAACAATTTAGAAGTTGTTAAGTAGAGGGATAGGGATAAGAGACTATAGCCCTATCAATGAGAAGGGGGGGGGGGGTCGTAAAGCTATCCTTAGAAAATTTACATTAGATACATAATTATAATAAATCTTTACAACACATATATTACATAAAGACGAAATAGAAAATGAGCTTAAAACCAACCATCATTCTCAGGACGAACCCTGAATAGGAATGTGCCGGATTAGGCAGTAAATCTAGTTAGTACAATAGTTGCTTGGTCTCAAAACGTAAAATCATTAGTGACACGAAGAAATTTATCTAAATTTAATTGATGGGTTTGATAGTTGAGATTGAGAAGTAAAAGCTAATTGCGATAATATACAGAGACCTTTCGAGAAACCTTGATGGGTAAAAGCTACTACAAGTTATGAGAAAATTAAGTATTACCTCGAATAGCTGTCTTCTTAGAACTAATTACAAGGATTGGAGAATATCATGCTGGTTAACCGTCACTAAAGGTTACCTCTGCATCGAGAGAAACAAAATAGTGCAATTTGTAAAGAAGAGATCTTATAAAAAACGGTTCCGTTTGATTAGTAAAGGAAGAACTTGAAAAGAATAGATATTGGGTGGGGTGGTATAAAACTGTATACGAAGCATTGGTGAAGTCGCCTATACCTGGGGGCTAGCAGATCAACAAAGAGCATTCCACCTCTACCTCTACCTCTTCCAGGTTTTCCCTAGGGTCTACCCTTGAATCCCTCAACCTCTGTCCTTTCCCAAGGGACGTTGACTCAGTTAAAAGGGGACTAAATGCCCGCACAGATCCTAGAGATTTAAATTGTATGGATTTAAGGGAATGCTTTAACTAACTAACAAACATGGAAAGACGTATCGATCAATCCTTAAAGAGGATCCCGATAAAAGATTACTGCTTATTTAACCACTTACATATATATTAAATAAAGAGTTTTAGTCAAACTCAATAAAGAGAATATAATATTATCTAAATAAAACAAATCTAATAGAAATTTAGTTTGAATCTTTAGTAATTCTTGGAACCAAAGTTTCCAAACTCCCAATTTATATCCATATATCAAATATTTGAAGTTGAACTACAATACCACAATGTGTACCGATAATCCACAAGTTCGAAATATTTCAATATGTTCTTCGAAATCAGCTGATCTCATAGAACAAATGCAGAACTAAGACCTATATATATTTAATATAATCAAAAGCTGATGTTATAAATACACCTATTTAATCCTATAAATAATGGTCTGGACTTTATTTCATTATACTAGCTGGGTACCCGTGCTTCGCTACGGAGTGTTATTATAATTAGATAAGTTTATAAACAACCATAATGAAACATATAAATTATTTTACTATGCAAGAATATCTAGATTCTATCTCTCCCACCTTGTTCTATACCCCCTCTACTCTTAAAGAGCTTTTGCATCATGAAGGGTATTCATTACATTGATCCCGTATTCATTACTTGTACCATACCTCTGTGTACCAAACTTAAATTTCGAAAATTCATGTAGGCTGTAATTTTCCCCTTGCTTTGAAGGACAAGTGGGCAAATTTTTATTGACATCGAGCTAAAACTGTAGATTTGTATAAAAAACATACTCACACATACGTTGATTTTTATATATATAGCTATAAATTTCCATTTTACCCCCTCCTAAATAAAATTGTACATAACAACAATTACTTTTCTCTTAAAGTGCTTTTCAACGATATGCATCGTATGAAGGGAATCCATTACTTCGACACTTTTACACCGTACCCCTTTGTACCAAAATTTAAATTACGAAAATTCATGTAGACAGTGACCTCCCCCTTGCTTTGAAGGGAAAGTGAGTAAATATTCATCAAATTGGGATAAAACTGTAGATTTGTATAAAAGACATACCCTCATACAGACACTCTTCTTTTTATATAAGATATAGCTATATTTTTCCATTTTACCCCCTCCTAAATGAAAACACATATGACAAAACTGTACATAACAACAATTAATGTAATCTTAAAGAGCTTTTCAACGATATCCATCATAAAGGGTATTCAGTCCTTTGACCCCGTATTCATTATTGTATCCTGTTTCCTGTGTACCAAAATTTAAATTTCGAAAATTCATGTAGACACTGATTTTTTCTTCCTTTGAAGGTCAAGTGTGCATTTTTTGATCGAGATCGAACTAAAACTATGGATTTGTATAAAGAACATACACACATACGTTGACTTTTACATATATATTTTTCCATTTACCCCCTAAATGCACGTAAAATCAATTATTGTACTCTTAAAGAGCTTTTCAACACTATGCATCATGAAGGGATTTCAACTTTGACATTTGTACCCCGTACCCCTGTGTACCAAAACTTAAATTTCGAACATTTATGTAGACAGAGATCTTCCCCCTTGCTTTGAAGGTCAAGTGAGCAAATTTTCATCGAGATCGAATTAAAACTGTTGATTTGTATAAAGAACAGAAACACACTCACACATACGTTGAATTTTATAGATATAGATATACATTTCCATTTTACCCCCCTCCTAAATAAAAATATGACAAAAACGTACTTAACAACAATTACTGTACTCTTAAAGAGCTTTCCAACGATATCCATCATGAACGGTATCCATTACTTTGATATTTGTACCCCGTACCTCTGTGTACCAAAATTTTAATTTCAGAAAATCATGTAGGCAGTGACCTTCACCTTGTTTGGGAGAAAAGGAGTGTAAAAATGCACCAAATTGGGATAAAACTGTAGATTTGTATAAAAGACATCCCCTTATATAGATACCTACTCTTCTTTTTATATATGTATAGATATAGTTATATTTTCCATTTTACCCCCCTCCTAAATGAAAATATGACAAAAGTGTACATAACAACAATTACTGTACTCTTAAAGAGCTTTTCAACGATATGCATCACGAAGGGTATTCATTATTTTGATCCCGTATTCATTACTTGTACCCTGTACCCCTTGTACCAAAATTGAAATTTCGAAAATTCATGTAGACCTTGATTGTTTCCTTGCTTTGAAGGTCAAGTGTGCAAATTTTCATCGAGATCGGACTAAAACTGTAGATTTGTATAAAGAACAAACACACACACACACACACACACACACACACACATACGTTGACTTTTATATATATAGATTAAGGTGTAATGAGTCAATAAACTCGACGAAAGTGGAGTAAATAAAATATGAATATTGGGGTCTGCTAATGCTGGCAAGATTCTGAAAGGTTTGCTAACACCTTGCCAACAACCGAAAAAAACAACAACAACACAAACAATGAGTATTTTAAGTAGTGAGTACAATATTGTTCCAAGAACTATTTTAGTTTTATGAAGACATTGGGCTAATGAGTTTTCCCCAAAAGGTTTTCAAAATAAGTGCTAAATGATATTTATAACAGAAAAAAAATATACCTCAATTTATTATTAAATTAAGTGAGAGATTTTACTCGAATGGCAAGAACACGTCGAATTGGGTAATCAGTTTTAATATTTAACCATTTCTGAGACGGCCTCATATTTCAATTTTAAAATTAGATGTCTGAGACACTGGCGCCTAATGACATGCCTCGGGCCGTATCTAGGTAGTGGGCGGTAGATTGCCGAGCACTAGTTCACAAGGATTACCAAATCTAGTTAATTATGTTAGAACAAACCAGAAAAAAGTAATGATAACTTAATATCATAACCAATGTAACATTTGTTTATACTAAGTCAAGAAGTGCATTAATAATAATTAAACAATGACAAACTTTAAATAATCGTCCATTAATTTACATTAATGGTTCTCATTTCTCATATACTCGAGTAGCCTGATAAATGTTTAATGTTTCCGAAATACATTTGTGATTTCGGAAACTGTAAATCATCGATAAAAGCACTTTAGATGTAAATCGATTTCATGCAGCCTAAGTTAACAAGCAAGGTCACATAAAGTATTCATATGAAATTTAACATTTTTCACTCTCAGATTTCTTAAAAGCATCTTTCAACATTTAAAAAAATTGATTTTACAACATATTTATAATAAATAAATAATAAGTTCATATTTACTTTAGTGGACAAGTTATTTATAATACATACAATTAAATGATTATGCGTACGCATTATAACTAAAACAATATTATCAAATTAAAAGAGCAATATTTTTCTTCTTTTAATAACAAATATTCACTTATTTTTGTTCAACTATAATGTGCTATTGTCAAAATAATTACAAGTTAAGCTAGAGCAAGCTTGAAAATTCTTTTATATTACTGGTCTTATATTACTTTGCTTTGTAAGGTTCGTCGCACACCTATTACCCCAATTTTGAACCACTTCCCGTCATCCAATCTTCCCCAAATTTTGCACAAGAATACAGAAACAAAAAAAAAAAAAAAATTGTTGAAAATAAGACCAGTTTTTAAAAGTGGCATTTTTATATTAATTATTTCTTTTAATTAAATAGTGGCAGATTGTCGACGGTAACGTTTACAAAACTCATTAATACTGCGAAATACTGCGATTCTATTCATATTTCAAACTAAGCTTCATTTGTTTCTATCTTACTTCCATCGCAAAAAAATCCTTAAGAAATCTAAGATCAACTGGGTAACATTTTTTATAAATACGTTATCAGCTTTTATTTTAAAGTTATCACCATAAATAATTATATAGGCTCCTTATCACACTTACCCATTTTAGTAGTTTTATAAAATATGTACTATGTTTTGAAACCATGAGAACATGGTCCTTTTTTACGAAAACCTAAATGCATAATATAGGTTTATTGAAAGAGCTCATTGAGAAGAACAAGAATAGTGTGCAATACCTACACCGGTCGTTATCACTATTATTTTGTAAACCGAAAATCCCTTCATTGTTTACATACATACATATATGTAATATAAAAATATTATTTTGACTGCACTCAATAATATTATACTACATTTTTCTGCGGCTAAAGATATCATTAACTACTTCACATTTTGTTTATATCCACTAATGTATTTACGTTTGAGAGCCTAAAAAACAATGTCGCGAATGATGAAATACGAATGATAAATTGCTATTCCAGGTGTAAAGTTTGGGATTCACTTTTGTAATATAAGAGGGTTCTCTAATTTATATTGTAAAATAAATTTATTTATTTCATAGTTGTTTATAGCGGTTTTAAATTAAAGAACTTTTTTTTAATTCTCTTTTACTTTTTTTTTAAATTATTGTTAATATAAGAGAAAATTATTCATTATTTAAAAAAAAAAATACTGCTTAAAATAAAACAATAATAATAAATGTAACAATTAAGGAAAAGTAAGTTTAATGAATTCATTTGTTAATTTTAAAACGTTCAAATTACTGACGGAAATTGAAACTCTTAAATATCATGGTTTTAAAACTCGTTAAATTAATTAAAATAAATAGTACGATGTCGTCACATTTTTAATATCTTAAAAAAGCGTTTAATAGCTTTTTTCTTCATCAAGGGTCGAGAAACGGAATAAAATAAGTCTGTAAGAGGTAAAAAAGATATAAAAAGTTTTTTACTATAAGTAAAGTGGATAGATAAATAGAGATGAAGATTACCCTTGGGACAACAGCCAAGCTGAGGTGTTGTACAGTTAAATTATGTAAATAATTTGGACGAGTGCCGAACCTTGTTTCACAGCTTGAGGTTTTGCATGTGAGGGCTCCCCACCTCCTTCTCATAATGCAAGGGTTTAGCCTTCCCTTAGATGGTTCCATCGCCTTAAATAAATATAAAAACCCGGATAAGTGAATTAACTTTTGCAATATTTAAAATGAACTTGGATACTTTATGTTATCATCATTTTTTTTTCTCTAGCTTGTTTGGTGCATTTGACAAATTATTTAGGAAAGTTTTTACTCAAGCCACTTCACTATGTATTTATCCAATTTAACCGTAATACCTTCTCTTTAACTATGCACAGTAAAAACTCAAGGGACCTCTTTTGTTTAACTATATAACATGAATATTTTGAGGGAATTCCTTGAGTTAAAAAAAAAAAAAAATGTCTATAATAAAATAAAAAATAAATTAAATATTTCAATTTAAAACAAAAGTTTAACAAAATCGTTGGAGTAAAAATAATATAAACTGAACACATTTGAAAATATACGGAAGATGAGAAAATAACTAAAGCTCACATATTTCGTCTCCCTCTCTTATATACATTTAGCATCCTAATGAGGTATATTCATACTAAAAACCAATAAACTTTCTGATTTAATCTCAATGCATTTTTAAATAAAACAGCGTATCCCAACAATCTACAAGTATATAATTTAAAATGAGTAGAAAATATACCTAAATAGATTTTATTTTTTATTTATAGCATAGACATAGCATTATTATTCAATACATTTGATTATATTCATACAACTAAAACTAATTTCACGGCTAAAATAAAAATATTTTTCAAAAATATATAAACTAACGTTAAATACGCTTTGCGTCTGAATGCTTTGGCTATATTAGTTGTTTAATCAAACTTAGCTTAAATTAAGCTTTGATCTCCACGAATTGTGTAAAAATAATTTATTGTTCACAATAGTGTAATGCAATTGTTTACGGAAATATAAAAGTATTTTAATTTTGCCCCTGTAAAGTTAACTTTGATTAAAATAAGTTAATTAAATTGTAAATTAAAAAAAAATCTTCAAACGAAACTCTCTTGAGTTTACATTAAAAAAAATAAATACTAGACTAGTTGTTTATCGGACAGTTAAATAACGACAACTTTTAACTTAGCTTCAACACGAGCGTCACACGATTTATATATATATATATATATATATATATATATATATATATATATATATATATATATATATATATATATATATATATATATATATATATATATATATATATATATATATATATATATAAACCACGCATCATGGAAATAAAAATTACCTTGTGCTTTTCACTCAAAGAAATACAAAAAAGTGTCCCTTTAATTATGAGTTCTTTTAATGACAAAATAACTCAATTTTTTCCTGCAAAAATAACTATGTCTATCTCTATTACAATAACCCTTTTAGATTTTTTTTTCATCGAAGTGCCTTCAATTTTGAATTTGAATATTATGAAAAGATTAATGCTAATTTTATGTCTATTAATATCACTCTATACTCATTCGAGATTCTATTTATAATTGTTTTTTTTTTTGTTTTTTTTTTATAAATTTGGTTAGAATCCAAAATTAAAAGCCTTGATTCGTCACACGTATTTAATTTGTAGAGAGTTAAAAACTAGTAAGAGGCATTCTTTGTTTCAGCAGATTGTTATCATGCATGACACAGTTCTAATTTAATAATACATAACACAGTTATCAATCTAATAGAGGTATAAGTTTTTTTAATGATCAACTTGTGACTGAAAATATATCACCAAAATATCAACAATATCACTAAGAAAAAATATAATATGTTAATTGGCCAAACGTAGTGATGTCTATGTTTTAACTTTTCTTCCCCTGACATCGTTTAGCATTTTGTCTGCAAATGTTTGATACACAGTTACATCTAAAAAATCTACCAACATGGATTATTTATTATGAATTTTATTTTTAATTATTAAAATTGATATGCATACGAGTATATGGATGCGCTTTTAATAAAATAACAAAAAAAAAACAATTCTTGAAATTTAAGATGACTGTTTACAATTACCATAAAAAAATAATTTTTCCCAGCGGGGAATCGAACCCGGCCTCACACCGTCCACTGTAAAAGCTATTTCTACAGGAACAGGAACGGGATTATTCCCGGTAAAACGACTTATCGGTAAACGAAAATCGTCGGAACCGATTTCGAGAAATATTTTTTTCCACGTTTTTTAGAGTTATTGGGAGGTAGCGCTCCCAAATTTGAAGCTACCTACAATTTGTTTTCTAAATTTCGCCTCGGAGTATGATTATTCTGAACATGTAATCAAAATTTCTTCAAAATTGGCCCAGCAGTTTAGGCTCCACGCATCTATACAGACGCGTCGGACAGACAGATATTTAAAAAAAAACAACACTTTTTTGGACTCAGAACTACTTTTTCGACCTCAAAATGTGTAAATTCATCAAAACTTCTAGACTCTCTATAAATAAATAAACGTATACGAATATATATATATATATATATATATATATATATATATATATATATATATATATATATATATATATATATATATATATATATATATATATATATATATATATATATATATTTAAATTTTAAGTCATTAAATCGATGTATACAAGTATGGAAGTTCTTTTTTGTGTAGGAAGTGAGGTCTGTTCGCAGTATATCTAGTATTTCATAGTAGCTGTACTGTTCACAGAACTATACTAAGGAACAAGATTTAGAAGAGTTGATGCAAATAAAATACAATGTACACCTACAGTCCTACATTCACCAATAAACCCTGCTAAAGGTAATTAATTGTTTATTTAATACTTCGTTTAATTTTACTGATACTAACTATTGTCTATCTTTTTAGTTTTCTTATCCTTATCATTAATATTATGGCTCTTTTGTCATCAATAAGTCAATTCTATAGACTATAGTTGATGACTATGATATTATAAGTTTTTTTTCTTTTTGTAAATAAATATTTATACATTTATTGGAGAATAAGAACCACTTTTAAATTAATTTAAAAGTATTGGGTTCCGTCCTAATCAGCAGAGCACCTAAAACAACTGTACATAATGCACCGGTATTCTATTCATAATCCTACAGCCTATGTAATTTAATTAGTTTAAAATTAAAATGGAATTAGTTTAATAATAATAAAAAAAAGAAGTTTTTCTTGGAAGAATGTAGGCAAAATTAACAGTATAATATAAAATATGGCCGATTCTCAATTGTTATCCCCTCTCTTCATAACTATAATATTTCTTAGATTAAAATCCAATTCATAACATAAAATTACATTCCATGAAAATCTTCACTTCTGGATTTTGTTTTTCTATAAAATGTAATAAAATTATGTTTATTTTTTAACTTAGTAGATTGTGACTGATGTATATTATTATTTATTAATCATTTCCTATGTTTTAATGATTTTGATTTAATTATTATTTTATTTTATTTAATTTCATAAATTAATTCTTGCTTGTATTTAATTCCTTCCGAGCTTACCGAAGGTAACGGAAGCTATGTGACCGTTCTGAAGAGCGAAATTTAAAAAAAAAAAGACAGAAAACCGTTTCAGGCATCAGGGAATATTTTTGTGTCTGTCTGTCGCTCAGTTTTTGCGAACCAACATATTATCTTAAAAACTCAGATTTTAATGAAATTTGGATGGTAGGTCATATTTAGCCCATTGTTGGTCCCATTTAAGTTTTAACCTTCTGCCCCCATTTGTTTCTCTTCGACATGATCACAAACCTACATTTATATACACCTATATCTTCAAAAGTACTCATCTGATTATTATTAAATTTGCGTTGTTTGTCAAAAGTAGACCGCATATAGCACAAGATTAATTACAACCGCTCTTTAAATATTGCTGAATTGATACTTAAATTCATCTAAAAAATCAAAACAATTTTAAGTTAAAAATCGGGAGAAAATGAAATAAAACGACAATAATGGGCTGTAAATGCATAAAATCATTAAATTATACGAAATAGGACGCGAGGAAGCTATGTGCCACATTAATTAGTAGAGAATTTTTAAATTAATTCGTGCTTGTAAGAAAGCTTCAGCGATTTTTTTTTAAATAAAATTGTAAAATGTAGTTAATTTAAATATGTATCTAATCATATAAAATGAGAAAAATTTAGTTCCTGAGCAAATAGTTTTAATTGCAAAGGTTTAAAAGGTCGGGTTTATTTCGCCGCCGTGTAACCATGAACATCCGAAACAACGCAAAAATGGAAAACACTGGACCAAGTAAATACTTATGTATTCTGTATATGAGAAAGTTTATTACAAGTGGTATCAGAAAGATTTTTGTTTTTAGTTCAAAAACAGGGTAGTAATAGGAATATAATTCATATTTTTTTGAGACGCTATATTTATAAATAGTTTTCTACATAAATGTTTTTATACGAGAGATACAGGATGAAAGGAATAAAAATAAAATTAATATGCAGGTACGGTATTTCTCCTTGTAGAATTGCGTAGCCAAAAGCCATTGATATTAACGCCTGTGGATGCAGCTGGTGTAAGATATGGAGCAAAGGTTTTATATTGATATATAAAAATAGTATTGGGTAAGAAGAGCATATAGAACACTCCCTCCCTAACCTAATGTCGCCTTCTCAATAAACGACCAACTACTTCTATAAATATAGCACAAACTCTTCACTACCACTAGCAAAAGACTACCCTTCCATATTATACATACATAGAGTATATTATGCACAGGGAGTTCAAATATATATTCGCATCATATATTCACCTAATATATCCACTTCACTTACACAACCTAAACTTACAGTGCACACAACCAGTAATAAAGTTTACCAACACTTTATCAAACTCTTATCGGAATAATAAAAAGAGTTAAGTTAACCCTTATCCAATATTTGCTTGTTATTTTATTTATAAAATGTATACTTAAATATAGTTTAAAAAAACCCTTACTACAAAATAAATAAAGAAAGGGAACAATTGATGCACAAAACTTTCCCTCGTTCTATTCGACGAATGCCATGGCATGAGATTAGGACCTGTTTCGATTCCCAGTGAGGTCACACTTATTTCTAAGCAATGTTAAATTTGCCCTGACGGTTGCAATTTATATGGAACCGTCAATGTTCTAATTATAACCTCCTATATAAATTTCATTGAATTCGGAAGAGTATAACTATTAAGATACAGTGGTTAGCAAAATATGTTGAACGACAGGCCGGCAGGCATGCCGGAGACCAAAAATGAAAAATTGAGACAAAAAATGTTCCTGTGCCTAGGAAATTTTGAATTTGGAGGCGAAAAATTCGCTCTTCAGAATGATCACAATGCTTTCGTTACGTTCCTAAATTCCTAAGCAACAACATTTCATATATTAAACTAAATATATAGAGGGAGGAACATATTATCTAAGAAGAAAGATACTATAAAAGTAATTATGTATACCGTAAAAGAAGTTTTCTTTGTGGAAAAGCAAATGATTGATTATTTAAATGGAAAAGACTGGGGATCATTGGTTACTTTTACAGAGCGCGCTTGGTACTACAGGAGATATATCCTTCAGCATGATATCTAGCAATGTATATGCCATTTATTTATTTTTTCTATTCTTTATAGTATACTAGGGTAATTTAAATATTATTTGGAATGCGAGAGAATATCATTAATTTAAAATGAGTTAATGTTATTTATTTAGTTAGTGCAGTGATAGTAATAGGCCTATAATGACTAACTCCAGCTGACGGCAAATTGGCCAAAGCTTATAAATGCTGAGTAAAAAACAAAAACAACTATCAATGTATTTTCAACTAATAAAGCATTTATTATTATTATTATATTCATAAAAATATATTTCTTAAAAAATATAAAATAGTATGTATAATATACAGTTCCCAATCGCATTCAATGTCACTGGTGAACCCGGATACCAATCCCACACACCCCAAATTCACCTGAATCTTTCTTCACTTGAATTTTTTTCAAAATATAGAAAACTTTTACCCGACCTTTAAATACGAAATTTAAAATCAAATACAAAATTTAAGCTAATTTAACACATGCAAACAAAAAATAACTAACTTGAAGCTGTGACCACTACAGCGGTCAAAGTCAGGATGTAACAGAAATAAATTAACATAATAATATAAATTTAATTTTAAAATATTGCGATTGCTATTACCCTTTCTATTATCCTTTTTATAAGGTACGTTACAGAGACGATAGAAAAGTTTTTCTCAGTGCAATTATTTAGATTGACGGTATATTGAAGAGTTTCTCAACAAAATTAAATATATAATAATTATTTTTAATAACTATTTATAAAGTTAATATATAATATACCAGAGGGAACAAACACATTTTCCGGAAACGGTGGCAAATCTATAATTTTTGACTAATCCTCGCCGTCCTAAAAATATATTTTAAGCGCAGTTATAACCACATCGCTGTAATTATTTAATGTATGTATTATAATATTTATTTTGTTTTCATTTGTATTTATTTATTAACGGTATAATCTACTTTACTTAACCAACACTTAAAAAAAACTTTTTATATAAAAGCAAAAACAAAATTTCCTTTAATATTTAACTTGAAAAACCAACGTAAAAACAAAATTAAAACTTTTTAATTTTAAATTTCAGCTGGAATATTAAAAAATAAATAAAGTTCTTAAAAATCTAATTTTATACACCCATTACCAACGAAAATGTAGTCTCGTTATAATGACTTTTGATAGACAGATAGATAAAAATTTAATATTACCTTTATCTAAGAAAATTAAAATTCACCCACTTACCTGAAACAAATAAAAAAGATATACATATTTATAACAAAATTTAAATTATATAATAAATTAGTATAGTAAGGAAAACAAATTGTCCTAAGGTAGAATGAGGTAACTAAAACTGAGGTGAACAGAGGCAGGTATGTAACTGAAAACTTGCCACAGAATGTTGTGCCTTCTTTACAAGCTTTACCTGCTAGCTGTGATATAAATGCATCACCAAATGGACCTGTCACAAGAATTATCACGCTTCAATTGAGAGCTACTCCTATTTTGTATAATTAGAGAGAGGAGTATTTTTCTAAGGGAGAGGGGGGGGAGGGTATGTGTAGCATATAATTATCACTAAATAAATATGTGCAGTGTAATATGATTCATACACTGATACAATTATGCTCCCATTGTATTAAAGGAAGCAAAGAAAGTGTCTATATACTAAATTATTATAAAATTTGAATATAGTACATTTCAAGGAGATCTGGATGGGGCTTCCCGTGGGTGCGCCACAAAGCGTACAAAATTAAGGTTGATTAACAACCTTCTCTTTAGGTTTCTGTATGAAGTACGAAAAGAAACCTTATATAACGGCTCTGTCTGAGTGTCTGTCTGTCCGTTGACATGTTTCAATTCATAAACTACTATAACTAGGAACATGAAATTTGGCACACAGGTGCATCTCGGCAATTGTGACAACTGTACACATTTTGGAGTTTTCACACTTAATATTTCCAAGATGGTGGCCAATATGGCGGGCGACTAAAAAAAAGTTTTTAGCCACCATGACATGTTATACACATCAAATTAAAGGTAATGAAGTGTAGAAAAATAATATGCAACTATTAAAATTTTACACTTAATAATTTTAACTTAATCATACAGAAACCGCGCGATTATCGCCTACTTACGTGAAGCGCGCCTTACTTATTTCTATTAAAACATTGTAATTCTAAAGGAAGGAATTTCGACTACATATTTATATATATTTAGATATAACATCATTAAAAATAGTCAGCCAATTAGAGTTGAACAAAGCCTCCTAGCGCTCTATAATGCACTTAGTGATATTTTTATATTAAAAATCATTATTGTCTAATTTATATAATTTTTCCCTTCTATTTTTTAAATCTGTCAAAGTTGTTTTGATTTTTGATACTTGAATAATAGTATCAATTAAAAGACACGAATAAAAAAAAAAAAAAGACATGAATAAAAGTATCAATTTAGCAAAATTTTAAGAGCCCAGACGGTTGATATTACTTTGGTACCATCTGGCCTCCTTTCGACACACCAGAACTTTTAAAGATATAGGAGTAAATAAATATATGGTTGTGCTGTGCGCGTGTAGAAGAGAAACAAATATAGGCGCAGAAGTAAAACTTATATGTATATGCGATAAACAATGGGCTTATTATGACCTACCATCTAAATTTCATTAAAATCAGAGGAGTAGTTTTTTTAGAGTGTTGGTTCTCAAAAATGGAACGACCGATCGACGGACCAGATCGACACGGGACCAAAAATGATCCTTGATTGTCTGAAACGGATATCTCACTTGGAATTCTTGAAATCATAAACATAAAAAAACAATTCGTTCTTTGAAACGATCACACAGCTCATAAGCTCAGAAGCAATGGAATAATTAATCTCAAATTAGTAATTCTTAATAATTAACCTCAAATTAGGCATTAATAATAGCCAGTATAATCTTACATCTACCTAATTTCAATATTAAAACGTTAAAATATGATTCTAAGAAATGATTACAGAAGAGTTTTGAGTGAGTCGACGCGTTCAAAACAAGTCAGAAGAAATTATAAGATATTTACTATATAACTAGGGAGTTTATACACTACAAACTCTCACTCAGTTTCCGGTTTAGAAAATAATTAAAACAATTCCAGGAAAGATTTAGGAAGCTTTTAGGTTAACACTGAATTTAAATCCAACAGTATCTAATTACAATGAAGTCTCGACGGTCCGAGTTCCGATAATCCGAGAGTCAAACGAGAGTGTACGAAAAGAAGGAGGTGGAGTGGCTCCCCTGAATCAAACAATTCGGACAGGACAGTGTTCCGTAATCCGTATGATTTCATGGGATCCCTTTCCTATCTGAGCAGCTGTGTTTACATCAAATTCAGGGAAGCCTATTAATTAATTTCTTCTTCTTCAGTTCTAAGTAAGATCTTTAACCGAAAGCATCGCATAAAACCTTTATATTGAGAAAACGAAAACTTACCGTACATAGTTTGCAGCTAAAATAGATACGTTATTACGTAAAGGTAAAGGTGTTTCATCGAAAACAATTGCACGGGAATAAGGTGTGTAACAGTGGGTGATTGGAAACAGAAAATGATGAAATTATTTTAAAACCTAATGAAAATAAAATGTGAATGTATGTATTATGTTTCAATAAATAATTAAAAAGTAGAGTAAGGATTCCAAATGCACATTTTCCATAAATATCCAATAATCTGAGTTTATTGGTAATCCGAGTTATTGTATTGCCGGTCTCATCCAACTCGGATTATCGAAACTCTACTGTAATTCAATTTTTATTTTACCACATTTAAAATGTGTTTCAAAAGGTGAATATTCAAGGTCCGCCTACACTAGAGGCGGAGCGCATCGCATTAAAGAGTAAGATTTTCGTTTTAGTAGTCAATCATAGTATATATTATATATTGAGTGTGTTCGGACTGTTTCTGAAAAATATTTTCTTAAAATGGATAGCTCTGATGAGCAGCTTAATATATTTCAAATTCGTTTTGATGAAAAAAAAGCGTAGTATTTTGCATTTGGTGTCACAATATTTTCCTAAACAGAAAGATGACTGCAGAATTTCATACTTTTTAAAGATTTTTAAGAGAATGAGAATTTATTTGTCCAATATTATAGAATATAGATTAAAATATTTTGTAAGTTACTTGAGATTTTACACCAAGCCGACAAACAACTTTATTTCATGGGGCACTTACTTAACTTTAGCCTTGAAGCATAACATCTAAATCATTCTTACTTTGAATGAATGAATGAAGAAATATATTGCCAATTGGTGTGGCACATAGCTTCCTCACGTCCTATACACTTATAAGATATACTTTTGCAAGCCATTATTGTCTTAAGCAGGCCCTACACTATCAAACCGCTTAATCTAAACAGCGCGTCAAGCTGATTGACACGTACGTAGCCTTGGGGCGCATCAAGCATACCATCAATCTTTTCTTCAACACTCATTTGTGAGGTTTCGACTAGTGAACTGCTCCTACTGTACTGTATAGCGAATCAGAATTGTGTAGATACCATGGTTTCGAATCAGGATTAGGGGTTTCTCATCTTGACAGTTATTGCTCTCAAACGTAAAATATAAGGCCTTGGTTTTGCCTACGGACCCTAAAAAGATCCAGAGAAAACGACGTTGGTCGAAGGAGTGGAACTTTGCACAACTCCGGACATTCACGATATAAATCAATGAGAAGGCTAATAAATTATCGATCGGCATTATTATCTACGATGTCCGAACAGTGGCGTAACTATGGACCCACACGGGCCCGCATTGAGGGAGGGCCCCCACCGTCAGGGGGCCCTCAAATCAACGACGACGGGGGCCCCGCATCTAAACGCAAGAGGTTTTTTTTTGCTCATCAATTTTTTTTGGCGAGGGCCCCCAAAAAGTTATTGCGGGGACCCCCAATGCCCTAGCTACGCCACTGTGTCTGAACCTTCGGAAGCGAGCGGACGGTCCTCCATCGCTGGTGTTGAGCAGGTGATTGACGGAAAGCTTGATCAAAATTGCTCTAGACTATCAAGAGCTCCGTCCAGCCTTCGTACAACATTAAGCAATTATGAATCAATAATGAATTTTTACGGTTCTAAACTATTTTCCTTATTTCCTTTTAATGTGTAGAAGTGATGCTATTTATCTAATAATTAAACATGCCGAACACACCGAATATTTTCACCCTTTGTTTTAGACAATGATAATTAAAATAAATAAAAACACGATAAACAAATTTGCTTTTTTAAGAAACATTTTAATTAATTAATTAAACATATCTTACATTTTGTGTAAAGTTTAATGTTATGTTGTTCGAGGTAGTTAACAGAGAAGGTTGGAAGTTCATTTAATACTCTCACCTCCGGATTACCTGCGTGCCATGGAAATATTATTACTTACATTTAATTTAAATTTTATAGCTTAAGTAATCATCTCTTTTAATTAAAACGTTTTAACTTAATGTAGTAACATGTTACTAAATTTCAGGTTAACGAGGGGACGTGTTTAAGTTACTAATAGAGGTAACCTTTAAGCTGTTTACAGATCAAGTTTATGTTATAGAATCCCTTTGCAATTACAATAGGCTTGGGTGAGCACAAATCAAGGTAGTGGAGCTTACGTTAGCACATTATTCTGCATTTACACCTATATCCAGTTTATTGATCCTCAATGTCTTCTATAATCAGCCCGGTGCAGGGTATAATAAGTTTCTCTGGAGCACCCACAACCAACCAACATAACATTATTAGGAATAATTTTAACTAATATTTAGGAATTGGAAGGAAACAGTCTAAAAACTCCAGTTGTTATTATTGTGGATTTAATAATAATTGGGATATAAAAGGGACAAATATAGACAGACTTAGCTTTTAATTTGTTAAAAAATACACAATTAATTAATAGGATTAAGTATTAACATAATTATTTAAATTGATGCATTTACAACGCATAAAAGTAACAATGTGTTTTGCACATATTTCGCAGAGAGAAATATTTTACATTTTTGTAACTAATAATTCATTTTCCGAGGGGACGAAAATATTAGTATTGTTTGGGTAGGAGTTTACAAGTTATGTCAGTACACTGCTTAGACAGAATTGCAAATGTGTGATACGTTTTATTTCATAAAATAACATGACCATGACCGGCCGTAACTTTTTTCCTGTCAGTCTGTCGTCACCGGTGACTTTATAGTCGCAATACTGGCTGAGCGCAAACGATAAAAAATATTTTTAGTTTAAGGTGAGAAATAAATTAGAATTTGTAATCCAAATTTTAATTTACTCGAGTCATTTCGACCCTTTCTATGTTTGTGTTGTTTTAAATCTTATTACATACATTAAAACTCTTGATGCGTCGATTAAGAATATTTGGGTTTTTTATTTTTTATTTTGCCAAATAATGAAATGCTAGTAAGAAAAAAACTTTTTAAAAAAATTGCAAATTAATTTTTTTTATTTATAATAAGCTTGTAATACTTAATTATTGAGCCACACGATGTCACACATTTTATATCTTACAATACACATAAAAAGTAACGTAAATTTTATAATAAACATCTAAAAGTATAATATAAATTTAAATAATAAATCTTTACGCAACAGCAACTCTGAAAATTCGCATAATTTCTAGTTTTATCAGAAGCTCAGAGTAAATTAAGTTAATTTTACATCAAGTAAATCAGTGGTTAAATTTCCTAAGAATATCCTTTTACCTTTTATACCTTTTCCTTAAAGAGCCCATTTAAAGCTTTACATAATGACTTTAGGCATATATAACATAAGACTTAGAATAATCCCTTATGCGGATGGGATCATACTCTTGAATAGGATTTTCTCTACTTAATTACGTTTTCTCGAGATCTTGTAACATTAAGCATATGTAAGCCCCTCATTAGACTTTAATTTACCAGTACACTATACTCGAGAATAAATATAAGGAATAGTCACTAATGATTTCACTAACACAATATTCAGAATTGAATTATTTTAGACTTCTCGTGAAGTGGTATATTATTAAAGTCACTAATCTTGTTTAAGGCATTATTTGACTTGTGCCTTTAGAATAAGGAACACAAGGAGGCTTTCTCTTATCTTTTATCTTAGCTCTGAGTTAATAATACGCCGCTAATTAGGATAACCAGGTAGTCTATTCATATCTCCTTTTAGTCAATGCATATGAAATCTTTCAAGATTAACCATTAATAAAAAGTACTAGGCCGCAAGCGTATATAGCTTCGAAAGTGTTTAAATATCTCAAAAATAATTAGTAGTACATAATCAGAAAGTATTACATTTTTACCAAGAAGACGAGAAAAAGGTGTTATCTTTATCTTAAAAGTCTTTAGAATCCCAATAATTCATTTTACACCCCCCTCCCCCCCGCCAAAAAAAAGAAAGAAATATGAGTTAAATATTTATTTGATATTATTTAATACAAGGAGTCATCCCGCCCATATCAAAGTAATACTACCTACTGCTAAACAAGTTTTAATACTGAAATATTAGAGGCATTTGCATATTTTGTTTATATCTGAAAGTTGATAATATTAAATATAAGCCTATCTAAATACTCTATTACTTATATCTAAATAGAGTTCACCCGAGAGGCTTCTCGGCTGAGTTTCGGGGGCAAAGTTTTGATATTTTGGCGGCGTGTTAGTTGACGCCTCAGACTCATGAATAATTCAATTCACGGCATCCTTCTACTCCTACTTATATTCTTAAAATCTTTAGCCCGTATTTTCCTACAAAAATATATTTTCACGTATTCACAAACAAAATAATAATAAATATTCTATTAAATTAAATTAAATAGAGCTCCTCAAAACTCTTTATATTTCTCTCGTTGTTAAATAAAGTATAGCTAACCTAAGGAATTATAATTAAAAAAATTTAACTAGGATCAAGTAATATTATTTACTTGCTTTTACTTAGATAGTACTTACGTTATGGGCTTGGGTAAATATAAATAGTATGTAAGAATTTTATAAAATAATTATTATTAACATAAAAGTTAGTAATTTAATAAATAGCAGTAACACAATCACACTAACTAAATGAGGAACCATAAGTGGCCTGCTTTTGTCAAAGCATTCAGATTTCTTTAAAACCGGAATTTCAACATATAGTTGTTTAAAAAAGTGTGTGCCAAGTAGTTTAAAATTTGTATGGGACTAACAATTGACTAATTATGACATACCCAACAAATTTCATTAAAATCTGATGAGTAGTTTTGAAACGGATTTGTACCTTGTACCTAGGAATTTTCGAAAACGGAGACAAAACAATTTCGTTCTTCACAATGCTTCCGTTACCTTCGGTAAGCTCAGAAGGAAAATAAATATATAAAAATGTGATAACTCTAGATGGACTGGAAGCGAATTAAAACATAATTCTCAGTCTACATAATTTAATCAAAATCGGTCGACATTTACTCATGTTATCGTCACACGTTTCAGGATTCGCGGACACACAGACCGACAGACAGACAGACACGAGACCAAAAATGTTCCCTGATGTCTGAAACGGATTTCTGTCTAGGAAATTTTAAAATCGGAGACATAAAGTTTTTCGTTCTCAAAAGTGAACACAATGCTTCTGTTACCTTAAAATTCTTGAACATTCTTCGAACCAAAGTAAAGATACCACCTTTTGGAAATTTCGGAAAAAACGTATTTTCTTTTTTATTGACAAACTTCGTTTTTTTTTATAATTATGCTCTTTTTGATGTATTTATATTTTTAGAGTCCAGTTCTCTGGCAAAAAATACTTTATCAGAAATTTGTTTATGTGTTTTGAGAATATCAGAGCCATAGGATAGTTCAAGGTAGGCTTTTTAGCATTTTAAAAATAACGCACTATAGGAGGAATGGGCGCTATGCATACGGACCCTCACTGTGTGCTAGCACACACTTGACCTGTTTATTCAATATTAGAAATGCGGTTTGTATCTTCAAATTTGACATCGTTGATACAACTCAGTCCCTTTTTCAATTTCAGATATGTAACGATATTATTATTAAAATAAGTAGAAGGCAATATATAAACTTATTACTATAAATTATTAAGAATTAAGAAACAATAAAATGGGAATACAGATATTCTAAATTAGTAAAATAACTTGATTGTTTCTTGAAAGTGGTTTATAAACCATATATTAAAAATAAAAAAAATAAATAACACAATCCGTAGCGAATCACGGGTATCAAGTTAGTTTTAATATATTTAAATTGATACTCAAGTTTACTTCAATTTTTAAAATTGTAATGTACTATTGATTTCCTTAAACACTTGCTTTTAATTGACCATATAATATATATGTGTGTGTTTATTGAATAAACTCAGAGTGTTCTCTAAAACTTATTTAAAAAGAAGGCACTGGTGCAAACCAACTTATCTAAACAATAGAATTACGAGTTATTATTTTAGTTCAAATTAAACAGAATTAGAATTATTTTATCCTAAAATATTTGAAATATTGAATTTCATCCATCTTTTTCTAATAAGCTGACGATCGCTCAAAAATATGTTTCAATTAGTTGAAACAAAATGTCATGTTAATTAACTAAATTTAGATACTTGGAATATTAACAAAACACAGGTAAAAAGGTCATCCTATTTTTCAATTTTCATAACGAGATTCTAGAATTCAAATCCTAAATAAACCATTTTGGTATATCTCAAAACCCTCAATTCATTCATTTAAATTCAGAATTGCAAACCCATGTAGAGATGCCATATTATCGTGGTAGGGAATTAATATACCGTTAGACAGAGAAGCGTACAATTTATTAACAAAAGACACACGTGTAGAGTCACATATATATTCTCAAAAATAATTATGTCGATATTAATAATTTATTTTAACAACATGGTAACATTTTTTTTTTTACTTGATCAGGAGTTGTATATACAGGATGGTCCAAAAGTCTCCCTCCCCCTCCCCCCCCCCCCCTAATTTAATAGATAAATTAATGAAACTTGGGGGATCTCTACCATGCAAAGGGAAGTTTGTTTTCATGCAATCACCCACTAGGGGCAACCACCCACTTTGCCCTTAGACCACCCAACTTCAAAATTTAAAATTGGAATGTATATTTTTGATAGCATATTTGGATTCTACGGTGAAAAATAATAATCTTTTACTTGAAACTTTTTTCTATTTCCAATATTTTGCCCCCTATAGGTGGGCAAAGATAGCAAAATAACCCTTCCGATAATACGTTGTAAAATCTAAACGGTTAGAGATAAATTAATGAAACTTAGGGGATCCGTACCATGTAAAGGGAAGTTTGTTTTCATGCAATCGCGCAGTAGGGGCAACCTCCTTTTTTGCCCCTAGACCACCTAACTTCAAAATTTTAAACCTGGAATGTATATTTTTGATAGCAGATTTAGATTCTACGGCAAAAATAAAAATATTTTACTTCAAACTTTTTTTTCTATCTCCAATATTTTGCCCCCTATAGGGGGGCAAAGGTGAAAAAATGGTGGATTTCAGCGCTTGGGGGCAAAATGGTGGTTGCCCCTAGTACGCGAGTGGATGATTACACACTTCCCTTTACATGGTACAGATCCCCCAAGTTCCATTACTTTATTTCAAACCGTTTAGATTTTATAACGATGTAAGTGTTATTTTTTTTTGTACTATTTCGGAAGGGTTATTTTGCTAACTTTGCCCCCCCCCCCCCCCCCCCCCCTCCCCTGTTGAGGGCAAAATATTGGAGATAGAAAAAATTGTTTCTTGTAAAAGTTCATTTTTTCTTCTTCTTCTTTTGGGTTTTAGTCCCGGTCAACTGCCAGGGTTATTACAGGACGGGGGTTATCCGGCCACTTTACTCATCTAATCGATCAGATCATCAGTGTGAAACATGTCTCACCCCGCTGGGATTCAAACTAACAGCCGGGGTTTAGACCTTGGTTTCAGAGTCACATATATATATCGCAAAAATATGCACTCCAATTTGAAATTTTGAAGTTGGGTGGTCTGGGGGCAAAGTGGGTGGATGCCCGTAGTGGGTGATTGCATAAAAACAAACTTCCCTTTGCATGGTAGAGATCCCCCAAGTTTCATTAATTTATCTCAAACCGTTCAAAAGTTAAGAGGGGGGGGGGAGACTTTTGGACCACCCTGTATAATAAAAAAAAGTTTAATCTATACTCCCGAAATACGAGCTTAGCTACATAAATGGACTAACCTATAACCTATACAGATATATGAATAAAACTGTACGGAATATTATTCCCCTTTGTCAAATATATACACTTGGAACGTGAGAATGTTGAATGTATAAAGTATACGATGCAGTATAAAGGTTACTCATAACTCTTACAGCATGTAACCTTAGGATAGTAAAGAAGATATAAGTAAAGGATGTCTGTAACATCAAATACATTGAGATAGTATTTTCAGGTAAAATATACAGTGATGTAGTAGCATTCACTCTAGAGGGAGAGGGTGTCAGTAGGATGTGGGAGATATAATGCTTCCGCAAGTATGGGTCGGCCTTATGCAGAAGCAGAATCCCCTCAGCAGGAAATAGAAGATGGACCAAGAGGTCAAGCCTCAACCAGGAGTACGGTTCGCTAACCATTCAACAGACTGTGAAAAACCAAGCCCTATAGACAAGAGGATTTTCCTTGTAATTTAACGCTAACACTATCCCCAACCCAAAAGACAAAGGTTAGACAAAACTACTTTCCTCTCTACATTTTAAAAATAACTAACTGGTATTACAAATAAGGGAACAGAGTTAACAGACAACAATATAAACCTACTTCAGATTAAAAGTAATTAAAAAATAATTAGCGTCAAAGCCATAACAACAACTCTATCATAGTCAAAACCAGTTATTGATATTTAGCATTTGTATTGGTAATAGTAATAACTAACTGTCAACAATAGTTTTCTAACGTAAATTAGAAATATAAAAGTAAAATTGATTTTACTTTTGTAATAAGAAGAGCCCAGACCACTGAAATGAAGTTAAGAGAATTGTATGCAACTTCCTGGTTTTAATAATTTTATCAATGGGTTTTTTTTAATAGTATGGATAGTGAACCAAATTTTTTGACTAGAGAATCAATACGAATCCCACTAAGTATCGGACAAGAAAAAAAAACTCTCTTTAGTTATAAAAAAGAATCACTAAGACTCTTACTAGATATAAGAAAACTGTTGAATAGAAGATTTAAATTGAGAATATAGGATACGGGAGGTACAATATCCCACACAATTTATTGAAGAATAAAAGAACTAAAAGAAAACCATATTCGTAGAAGACGTATAAGAGGAGAATCTGAAGATCTTTTAGTAATTTTGTCAGCCAGGTATACTTTCTACATAGTATAGTCGTCTTTAATAACATCTGAATACATATAATGTAATACTCGCCTATAAATTGTAGAACCTATTCTTTTTCTAAACTATATTATAAATTATTAATTTAATTACTTTCAGACCGAAAATAAAGTAGCTATTTTGAGTTTTTTTTTAAACTAGTCGTTATCGTAAATTATTATTTTTTGTACTTTTTTTCGTAATTTTACTTAGGGTTATTTATTATTATTTCTGTATTAGGTTCCGCTTGAACGGAGAAGGGGGGGGGGAGAGGACTGGAAATTTATGTAGGTATCGTTAAAAAGAGGGTGGTATCGAATATAAATCCATTGCCAACAGGATAAGAAGATATTTCGAAGCAATTTCATTCCCAGATTCCATCTACTCAACTGATTCGACCGTTTTCTCTCTACAATTTTTTTATATTTTTTATTTTCAAATAGATATATATTATAGGAAAATAAAATGTACAGGAAGAAAGATAGTCAAATAACAAAAATAAACATAGAAAGCATGAAATTTAATAAAACAAGAATATATCTTATCGAGAGGAAGCTGAAAAAGAAAGAAGACAAAAACACTACGACATGGAGGAATCGAAAATTAATTATTCAACACAGGGACCAAGAATTAAAACAGTTCGAATTCTTTTCTATATATATATATATATATATATATATATATATATATATATATATATATATATATATATATATATATATATATATATATATATATATATATATATATATATATTATATAATATATATATATGTGTGTGTGTGTGTGTAGACTGACAGCTGAGTATTTTGTTGCAAATATTCAAAACTAGACGTACTATAATGGTACAATAACAAGTAACATTCTCACATATATTCAGAAAACATACTCCAAGGTAAAATTGGAAAAACTAATTATAATTCCAAATTTAGGGGTGTTGTTCTTCCAACTTTACAATTGTGAAGAAAATAAATTATTTCACAAAAATGGTTCCGACGATTTTAATCAAATTAATATATCGATGGAATCAATTATAATACCAAACAATGAAGCCATGTACTATTGTTAAAAAGTTATTAAAAAATGACCGAGTTTATAGTGCAGACAAAATGGAGGATAGGGTCAGGGGTCGGGTATCACAATAAAAAAAAAATCAGAGGATAATAATTAAATATACATACGTGAGACATTTTTATTTCTTAATTTTCTGCGATCTCCGATTTTATCTTATATACCTATACTGTCAAGATAATCGATTAGACAAAAATAAACACGATGTAATACTAATTAATACTTTAACAGGACAAAATAAATCAATTAAGGTTTCAAAACCTATAAATATATTAAATGATCTAGACGTTATTCTAGATAGCTAGAATTCGTTTTTAGTTTACAGGAGAGAGCGACTCAAAATTTAGAGGTAACATTAATTTGTCACTTAAATCTTAAGGTATTATTATACTGAATATTTAATAGTAATAAACAATATTTTATTGAAACATGTTCAGTAATCTAGACAGATAGCTCCACGCGTCTGCAGAGGCTGTAGTTCTTTGCAACATTTTTAAAAAACAATCCTAAAAATGGAATATCTATCAAAATTAGATTTTCTTAGTATCACAATTCTTTTTTCTCTTACTCTTGGTTAGTAAGAAACACTGTTATCTTATTCCTTTCCCTCTCTCTTCCTGGTTAACACAAACCATCTTAAAATGATCTTAAAAAATCATTAAAACAACATTGTTGAGTTTTTTTAAGAGCATAAATAATTAAAAAATAATAACTTTAAAAAAAAATGGAGATAAATTTGAACAAGAGGTTGGGGATTAAGGTAGGAAGTGTAGGCGGGTAGTCGATAGGAAATGCTGGTCGCAAACCCGCACAACTGCGTTGGCTTAAAAAAAGAGAAAAATTATAATTACCATAATACCCTCATCCTTCTACATCACCTGGAGCCTTCAAACTCAGACTCCAGACTTCAGAAGAAAACCACAAATTTACTTAAAACTGTTCCAACAGGAAAGGATTCCTAAAAATATTTCAAGTCGAAGTTTTTTTTTATTTGTTATACATTTTTATTTTCTTTCTTAAAAAAAACGAACAAGAAGCTCTATAAAACTTGTCGAAAAAAAAGAAATTATACCAACTTTTAAAACTTTGTTTAGGCTTTTAAAAACCCTCTTATATCAAACTAAAAATTAATGAAATAACTTAAATCTTTAATTTCTTAAGATCTTTAACTGTGGTAAATGAGGATGTAATGACGCATAATACTCATATTAATTCAAAATTTATTCATTAGTAATGAAGTGGCAATCTAATGATATTATCTTTTATTAGCCATTCATTCCAACCTAATACAGAGTTAGATCCTTTATATAATTCACTTTTAACAAGACCATTAACTCAATTTTTTTAAAAATTCATTAGTGTTGTAATAATGATTGATGGTTTACACCTTACACCCTAGTACTAACCTGACAGTCTACCTCTCTATTCTCTACCACTAGCTTTGTCTACGATTCCACAGTTTATAACGGCATTGTATATTTTTTACTTTGTCATTGGTTCAAATTTCATCTTGATTAAATAAATGATTATTTATCGTACCAAAAGCCACCGCCGGGTTACACCGGCCGGGTTTACACGATGTAGCAAATTCTACTATATCGTTACGTAATTTAACAAATGCGACAACAAGCGGAAAATTGTTATATATAGCAGATTTTAGAGGTTATTTAGGAGAATTTTTCCATTTTATTTAGGATACAAATAAACCAGTCATGCACCATGACTTAATGAGAAATTTTCAAAGAAATCTCCGTATTATTGGCTTAAGATAATATAAGAAAATTTTAGTTTAGAATTTGGATGGGTAAAAAAAAAATGGGGTACACGGGGATACGGGGTACAAAAGTCAAAATAGCATTTACCCTTCAAGAGGCATGTCGTTGGAAAGCTCTTTAAGAGTACAGTAATTGTTGTTATGTACACTTTTGTCATATTTTCATATAATAGGGGGGTAAATGGAAAAACACGTTTTAATGCGATTTTGGACCCTAAATTGTCAAAATTTGACCCCTAAATGCACTCCAAAAATTCTGGGAAACGAACTCATCCTTTCTTTTGATATTATTGGCATTTTCATTTTTTTTTTTTTTTTTTTTTTTTTTTTAAGTTGGCTTTGCCTTGAGGGACACATACACATAAATAGTGTTAAATTTCAGGAATCGATTAAGAATGGTCTAAAACGGATTTCCATGGAGACAATTTTCAAAAATTCGCATTAAAAAATTGTTGAAGCAATTGCAATAGCTTAATTTTCTTCGAAAATTCACTAAAAGATAATAAAATAAAAGAAAATATATAAGGAAAATATATAAAAAAAAAATATATAAGGAAAATATATAAAAGGATAATATATATAATAATATATAAAGAAAATTCTACTACGTATAGTTTTGGAACATGTAGCAATGTTATAATAATATAGCATAAGTTATATAGCAGGTTTTGCTACATAGTGTAAACCCGGCTTTATAATAAAAGAATTATTTATTGATGCAATGAATAAATAGTCTATTACACAGGATATTTCATTATTAATAATGGAATGAATGATATAGAATGTAGTCCTAATTTGTTTCTGTAAATGCTTTGGACCCAAAGCTTCTAATCGTTTTGAAAAGAAAATACATGATAATAGCAAACAGCCACTGAATTCCTAGCATGAGCCCTAGGGTGAAGGCTAATAGGTATATAATAAGTACATGAAATGGAGAAAGATTGTTTTAAAATGTTTAAATAATATAATTTAGATTTAAATCAAATTATAATTATTATTAACTACGGATTTGGTAGTATGAATACTACCAAAATCGTAAAAAATGAATATAATTTAGAGACATAATTAAGATTTTAAGAGTTTTTATTTAATATTTTGCATGAAATAATTACAGACGATGAAATACATTTAATTAAACCTATTATACTATTTTATTTTTTAAATATCGTTTTAAAATTAATAAATATTTTACTCGTATAATAAAACAATAGAAAACTTATTTCACAAACTTATAAACATACAAATTTAAAAAATATAGAATCATACCTGGTATCGATTTACAGATAAAACAAGAACCAATCTCAAATACAATACCCGGAATAATAAAAATACGAAGAATAAAAATGTTGCACAAAAAATTACAAAGTACAATATCAAATATCATAATACCCTTCTTAACAATGGAAGCTTTCGGAAATATTACTGTTGTACAACTTGTATTGTATTCTATATTCAATCCTCGTAACTTGAAGGGATGAGTAGAGTTAAAGGAATAAAGACGATATAAAGAAAGTAGAAGGAAATTCTTAGAAACCTAAGATTTTTAGGGATTTTAGGGCACGTTTACATTACTCCAGGCCCAAAAAATGACCCCTTTTAAGATAATACTAATTTTGTCTACACAACATAACTTCCGCCAAACATTCCATGTCTGAAAACCGGAAATTCCTATCCAAGATAAGAAGTAAAACATACTTTTAGCTTAAGCATTCCTTTGTTTTTACCTACAAGGAAATGTCTGAAGCACAGTTCTACAGTACAAAATAGATTCACATAGTAGTATGTAATACCATGGTACATAATAGTTGTTAACTAAAAAAAAAAAAAAAACCGAGAATTTTTTACTTAAATGAGAGTAGGTATTTCGAAGTCACCAAAGTATAAATAAAGAAAGCAAAACTTTTGAGGATTCTTAAGCTAAGTAAAACAATATTTTTAATCACAATACATAATATTTAACAATATTAGAGCTTCTATTAATTGAATGCTTTACATTGTACAGTTTGCAATATTAGCTGAACCAATAAATAAAAAATTTAATATCATATTTAGTCATTCAATTTAGCCTTAGCTGTGGTAACTTCCTTACTTATAAAAACAAAAAATAAAGTAACACATATTTAGTTACAAATCTACACTTAAAGCAGCGTTTTCATACGCGAGCCTGTCTTGCCCAACAGTCTCGGATGGGGCTGGCTCGCCCTTTCAGTTAACCCAAAGCGAAAAGTTGAGCGAAACTCATCCACTCACCCGCTTACGCTTAAGCATGCATTTATTTACACTAACAGGGTGTCACAGAACAACTATTCCTAATTTTCAGAAATGATAGAGGACACTTAAATAAACATTCTTCATTAATAAAACTAGTGTCCGAAATTATTTAGCAATTTTTATAAACTTTGATGCAGCATTATTTCTAATAAAATGTTCCTTAACTATATTGCTTCAATTTATTAAGAAAACTACTCTTTCCTGTTGTAATTGAAATTGTTATTTGAAGATTTCTTGTTTACCTTCACACCGAGAAATTTCCGGACACTAGTTTATTTATAAAATATGTTTATTTAAGAGCCCTCAATCATTTCTGAAAATTAGGAATAGTTATTCTGTGACACCCGGTATATCTTTAAAAGTATACTGATATGACGAACTTAACCCACAAATGGTCCCACCGACTGCGCTCTTTAAATTTTGCTAAATTAATCATTTTATTCATATAAAAAATCAAAACAATTTTGACACATTTAAAATAAAAGGAGGGGGAAAATAGACTGCCAATTTGTGTGGCACATAGCTTCCTCGCATCCTATTACGTAATTTATTGATACTATGATTTACAAGCCGTTATTGTTTCCCCCGTATTTTTAATCTGTAAAAATTATTTAGATTCTTTACATGAATAAAAGTATCAATTCAGCAAAAGTTAAAGAGCACAGACGGTTCAAATTGATCTGGGACAAACTATAAAAGTTTCATACAATCTGATAAGTAATTTTGAAGCTATTGGTGTAAATAAATGTATTTTTGAGCGCATGTGGAAAAGAAACAAATGAGCGCAAAAGGTTGAAACTTATACGGGACCAACACTAAGCTAATTATAATCTACCATAAGAATTAAATTAAAATCAGACGTTTAGTTTTTAAGATATGTTGGTTCGCAATAATAGGAGACATAAAATATTTTGGTTCTTCGAAGCAGCTTAGAAGCAAAAGTAAATTAGACAATAATGGTGTAAAAAAGCATAACACCATTTAAGTAAGTTATACAACGCTAGGAACCTATGCGCCACACTAATTAGCAGACTACTTTTGTCGTAATGGATGACGAAAAATATTTATTGAAACGTATGCCTTTTCTGGCCCTTTCATAAGCGATAATAATAATAAAAAAATCCCGTAAAGTACTTGCAAGCAAGATACTAAAAGGATTTCTTCGGTCATAAGAATTCATAAAAGTACATTATTATTATTTATTTTTATTTTTTACAAAAACAAAAATATGTATAAAAAATTCACTTTTAAGAAACAAGATGTGCATATATTATTCTTTACTATCTTCGGTATGCACTTATTTAATTCTTTAAGGGGTAAAATGGCCACCATTTTGGAAACACGATATATTTTTGTGTACCAACTTTTAACACCTTTAAAATGATACCCAACTTCGAATTTTTAAATGACAAACATTTTAGGGCTCCCGAGTTACGGCAACCTAAAATTTGTAAAATTTGACTTTTTTCTATCAACTCCCGGAAATATCGTTGGACCACAGAGATGCATACAGTTGCATTTTTGCTTTTTTTAGGACCTGTCCTAATGGGGTAGCGGGGGGGGGAGGGGCATTTTTTTTGCGTTTATGTTTTAATTTATTGGGGGGAAAAATGACAGCCATTTTGAAAACACGATATATGGTTGTGAACCAAATTTCAATACCTTTAAAACGGTACCCAACTTTGAATATTTAAATGACAAAAAAGTTAGGAGCCCGAGTTACGGCCCACTAAAATTTTTAAAAAATTACTTCTTTATATCAACTCCCGGAAATATCATTGGACCACAGAGATATATATTTATGTATTTTTTAACACTTGTCTTAATGGGGTAGTGCAGGGGGGGGGGGGTACATTTTGGGTTTGTTTTAATTTTTGGGGGAGTAAAATAGCCACCATTTTGAAAACGCGATATATATTTGTAATCTACATTTCAATACCTTTGAAATGACATCCAACTTGAAAATTACAAAAAATATAAGATATTGCGATCTATTCGCAATTGATTTCAGATCGCAGAAATTTGGGGTGTTTAAGTCCGCAATAATTTTTCTATTTTTTGGCAAAAAAGTTTAACTTGTATACCAAATTTCAAGTCAACAGCTTCAGTAGGTTAGAAGATATACTCCAAGATGCGACGGACGGACGAACTACCAAAAGCATAAGGGTTTCTAGGACGACCTCGAAACCCTAAAAAGGGGGATGTTGACAAGAGGAGATTCTACCTTCGACTGACTGGAGTTTGACCGGACTTAAGAAATAGGTTGGCAGAGAGAGTCCTAAACGTGGTCGGCCCGGGACCAGTCCACCAAAAAGGGCTCGTGTGTCCTCGGGTTGCCTCGAAGCTTCTGTTCTGGATTTGGTATTTTGAGCCCGAGTCAGTTGCGAGTGCGTAGCCTATCGGCTCGAAGTTAACTACCTCGAATGAACCACACGCAAAAGTACATGGTCGCACACGGCGAATGCTTCAGGATTGCGTTTTTTTTTTCGAAAAGAGTAATCGGACGAAAGTGAACAGCCGGCATAACACTAGTTGAAACAGGAAAAGAAAGACACTTTGGATGCAGGTCTAAAACCGACTGGGAGCTACCTCACGTAACATACTTTGGATGAGGACCATTTTTCAACTAATCGAAACTTGTTTCGCAAACTAATTCCGAGGGTTTTAAAGTAATTTACATGAAACAACTTTAAAGATTTAAATTGGAACTTCAAGATTCAAATTGGAAAAAATCAAAAATTAGAATAACTATAAAATAATATTTAGTGATAATATATAGATAGTGTTTAATCAAAGCATCTAAATTTTGCTTCCGAGCTTACCGAAGGTAACGGAAGCTAAGTGATCGTTCTAAAGAAAGAAACATTTTTAGGTCTCCGATTTCAAAAATTCCAAGACAGAAATCCGTTTCAGATATCAGGGAACATTTTTGGTTCTGTGTCTGTCTGTCGGTCTGTCACTCAATTTTTGCGAACCAACATATCTTAACAATGAAATTTGTATGGTAGGTCATAATTAGCTCATTGTTGGTCTCATATAAGTTTCAACCTTCTGCGCTCATTTGTTTCTCTTCCACATGCGCACAAACATACATTTATTTACATCTATAGCTTCAAAAGTACTTATCTGATTTGTATGAAACTTTTATAGTTTATCGAAAGTAGCCCGCAGATAGCCACAGATTAATTTGAACCATCTGCACTCTTTAACTTTTGCTAAATTGGTACTTTAATTTATGTATAAAATTTTGACAGATTAAAAAAACGGGGGAAACAAATTAGACAATAATGGCTATTAAAAGTATAAAATCAATTAAGTATACGTGATAGGATGCGAGGAAGCTATATGCCACACCAATTGGCAGTCTATATACTTAAAACAAACGAAATAACTATTAAAACTAAATTCCTTTTTATAAGGATTTTGTAATACATATTTTCTTTTAGATCATTTTTAGGAAAAATGTCTTATAACAAAATACACGGGGAAAGTTATAATCATAAAATGACTTGAAATAAAATTACTGAGGGTATCATATAATCAAGAGAAGCGAGCTTGGATATTAAGATGGAAAGGAAAAAGTTTTTAAGCAAGTTAAAGTTATGAAATTCTAAAGTTTTCAATGTATACCAAAAAGTACGCGCATGAAAAAAGTAAATAGATAAATAAAAAATAATATTCGAAAATGTTAATGCTGGACTTCCTACGTATCAAGATGTTCAGGTGGGTGGAATTATGTGATAAAATATATTCAACCTACTTAAATTTAAAAAACGAAAACAGAATATAAAACTATTCCAGGGAATGAATTTCAATTATTAAAAAGAAATACTTAAATATTAAAACATCTATATTTTGGATTTCAAAATAAGGGATATTTTTGTAAATAACCAACTATGCTCACTATTTTCTTGTTATATTCAGAAATCACTACCAAAAAATAGAAGGTAATAACAAAATTACTTTCCTTAGAATTATTAAAATTATTGTATATGCATATACTAGTAGTTCTGTGAGCAGTACCTCACGTAAAAAACAGGATTAATCGATTTTATCGAAGGGTTTGAATAAAAAAAAAATAGTTTTGGATTTTGACATACTAAAAGTACCCAGAGGTGGGAGGGGGGTGAGCTTGTGCCTTCATATTAGTTGCTAGGTCCCTTTATTATGTTTTCTATAAATATCTCAAAAACTAGCAGGTTATTAAAGAAGATTATTTTATACCAATTAAAGAGCATAAAATTTCCTACAAAAATAGGTTCTATACTTCTTCCCAAAATTCAAGAAAAACAAGAAATAAGCATCTTGTATGTTTGTCTATCAGTAACGTCTACGTGTTCGACGATAATTTAAATAAAATTTGACCGATTTAGTTGAAACATGGTCTACACATGTTCTTTTTACTAATGCCGAGGCTAAGTTCGTTGGACAGCGTTATCCGTCCAAGCGTTCGCGTGCAATGCTTGCATAAACGAGAGCTTCAGATTTAAAATTAAAATTTGAGGACAGGAAAAGGTTTTACCTTTATCTACTGAATGAGGCAAACATATTTTATAAATAAGTGTTTGTAGTAAAACCAACAGCAACACTGCTATACAAAGTGATAAAAATCGCTAAATCCTTTAAATAGGATTTAGACGACCAAAGAGATAAAACAACGTTTTTACCATTATCTTGCGTTCTAACGTAACGATTTTAATAAAATGTCATACATCGTCTTATGTACAATTGAAACAGTCATGTAACATTTAAGGTTGATATAAGCATAATTTCTTGTGTATTGAAGTGATAAATTTTATAGTACATATTTGAAAAAGATTTCCGGGGTGTCTAAATTGGTAGAATAGCAGTAGGACCCAGATCCCCCACTACACGACTATCTATTACAGTTATAATCTTTAACTTAGCAACTCACTTTTAACTATTTTCATAATATTCAATATTTGTTGCATTACGCTCTTTTCAATGATAGAGCCTCGCGATGCCAAGTTAATAAGCTTTAATGCCCCCCTTGACAAGCCCTCTACACCTTGACATATACATATATACAGGGCTGTGTGTATATATGTATATATATACACAAGCAGTGAATTCTGAGGGAAGCGGGTGCCATCCGGGGGTTGATTAATTTAAGATCAAATTACAGGAGTAAGTACGATAAAATATAAATCTATCGTAATAATACACCTTTATCTAGAAAATTATCCAAAGTTAAAAAATATTGGGAACACCTGTCTTAGACAGGCGGGCCTTGGCACACTAATTTATCGCTAATAATCATCAGAAATAATTTTAGACATACTATATACATCAATCATATTTTTCATTAACTAGCATTAAACTTAATCGTTGTCAATGAAACTTCAAATTCTTTTATCAATTAATAACTTAGAGGTAGTAACAAATATATTATAATCATATTTATTTTCATACAAGGGGTCCTCGGTCCATCCTAAATATTTTAAAGCTTGGAATACTTCATTTATTTTTTAAGATCCATGAGGAGATGTTATGCGGAGACATGGAATAATTTAATAAATTATAGGTAATAAGTTGGTTAAAAGAAAGATAGTTAAAAAAAAATCAAAATAAAAAAGAATCTTAAAACTATTATCTGGACATTAAGACAGTTCTCAATAACAGTATAATACTGGTATTGCAAAAATTAGACTCTAAATGTTACCTAATTTTTAATGTCTATAAAATAATTATGTTGTTTTGTGAAATTTTAACATTTGAATAAATTATGATTTTAACTTGATTATAGGTAGCCAAGGTTTTCATTTCTTAATAACCCAAACTAGTCAAGAATTGAGGAATAAATTTACTAATTTCATCTAAATACATAAATACTTTATAAAGGTCTTAAGGGTAATAATAAAATTCCTCAGGAAGCAACTTCAGGCCAAAAAAAAGATTAAAAATTATATTTTCTTAGGGCTGAAGATGCCGCATGGGAAGGTAAAGTTATTGTTAAATGAATACTTCAGGTATTATTACATTATTACCCTTATAACCTAGATATAATATAATATAATATTATATCAAGTACTAACTAAAATGGGTAAAAGAGTATCTATTCTACTACAATGTCCAATATATACATAAATTAATGAATAAATAAATACACTAATTAATAAATTAATGAATTTGTAAGCCTTAAAGAAAAATAATATAAAATTAATAAAAAGACAGAGTTTCCCTCAAATAGTAAGACATATTGTGGTTGAACGACATAAATAGGTAAATAAACCTTGCCTAAAAATGCCTTATTAAATCCAGTTGCATTTTGACTCAAGACAAACCGTAGACAAGATATTTAATAGATACTAGTTAACATTTCTGCATGATTTAAATTTAGTTAACATATTGTAGCTTCTTCAAGGACGAAATTCATTTGATCTAATTTTAATTATAGAATCAACAGGTAGTTTTTTTTTTTTTTAAATATTGATGTTAACTTCAACTATAAAAACAGTTTTCGAATAAAAATGAAAAAACACCATACGCTTTTTTGCCATTCCGAACACCAGTTGTTTTTGACCGTATTCAGATAGTTATGACTGGTTGAAACATTCGATTCAACTATGCAAACAGGTTTTTTAAGCTATATCGGCCCCAAGGTCAGTCCAACTTTGAAAGTATATAGCAGCAGTACCCAGTACCGATTTAAATACATATGATATATACTATATATTATATTGAATAGGGATTAGAGAACTCATCATTCGTAATCAAAAACTTCCAATATATAAAGTTATTATAGGTTTGTTCCAACCCTCCGATTTGTACCGTTCTTTGTATCACTGCACGGGTTGGAACAGTTTAGAGGTCGGTACGAAAAACTGTCACAAGTTGGGTTAGAACGGCTTTTAACTATTGCGCATGCCCGTGGCGATCCCGCAGACAGTACAATGCATGGTTGGAACAAACATAATATAATACCAAAGGTCAAGGATATACAAAGAAAAATTATTTGTATTTACCAACGCTTTATGAATGAAAACATATTTAATTATATTACTATATAAAAGTCCAGTCATGATTAGCTTATAATAATATATGAAAATTTTGGTTTAGAATTTGGATGGGTGAAAAAAAAACTGGTACACAGAGGTACGGGGTACAAAAGTCAAAAAAGTATTTACCCTTCAAGATGTTGGAAAGCTCTTTAAGAGTACAGTAATTTTTGTTATGTACACTTTTTTCATATTATCATTTAAGAGGGGGGGTAAAATGGAAAAACACGTTTTTATGCTATTTCTGACCCGAAATTGTCAAAATTTGACCCCTAAATGAACTCCAAAAATTCTGGCCAACGAACCTAAACCCCCTGGGGGGATGGCCCTTCTGGCCATCCTTTCTTTTGATATAGGTAATTGACATTTCAAAATTTGTTTGAAATTTTTAAGTGCATCCTAAGGGGAGATATCGTCGGGCGTGACACATATAATAAAAAATCGATTCAGAATGGTCTAAAACGGATTTCCATGGAGACTTTTTCAAAAATTCGCATTACAAAATTTTTGAAGCCATTGCAATAGCTTAATTTTCTTCGAAAATTCGCTAAAATAAAAAATAGTAAATGCTTGTGGCAAGCAAGGTTATTAATGCCAGGGTAAATACTTACTTCACGACCCAATTATCTTCATTTTAATTTGATGTAAATATTTATTATTTCTTTATTTACGTACCGATTAGCAACAGTAATAATATGTTAAAAAAAATCGGTCCAAGTCAATAACTTTCTCATATACGAGTCCATAATTACTTAGCCCAGTGTTTTCCATTTATTAGTTTTCGTAGGTACATATAATTATAATTGAACAGTTCATTTATTTATCATAATACAGTTCAAAATTTATCATAATAATAGCTTCTCCTCGGCGAGGAATCGAACCCGGCCTCTCTCTGTCCGCGTTTAAATCTATTTTCTCAGGAACTAGATTTTTCCGGGAAAACGGCTTATACCGTTAGATTCGTATTTAAATGGACTTCATTTTAGAATTTTTTAATCAAAATTGTCGGAGCCATTTTCGAGAAATTTTTTTTTTTTTTTACGTTTTCCACAGTTTTTGGGGGTAGCACCCTGAAATTTGAAGCAACAATTAATTTCTCGATTTCGCCTAGGGGTATGATTTTTCTGAACTTTTATGCCAAATTTCGTCAAAATCGGTCCAGTAGTTTAGGCTCCATGCATCTGCACAGACAGACATTTTTTAAAAAAACACTTTTTTTTAGACTCAAGGTACCTCAAAATGTGCAAATCCATTAATGTCTCAAATTCGAATTTTCCCGCCATCACAATACTTTCTGAAATGAGAAAGTAAAATGTGATAAAAATATTTAAAATGTGTTTTTCTTTTGAAGTGATTGTTTACAATTTGTTATCGATTTTCAGCTAAATCAGATTTATTTTAACAATATTCTTACAAACTAGATTTTGCTTAGAAAAACTACGATTTAAATGGACTACACAACAGAATTTTTAATTAAAAATCGTTGGGAGTGTTTTTGAAAAATAATTTTCTTTTTAAAATAAAGTATTTTAGGGGGAACGCCCCAAAATGTAGTTAATTTATTCCTTATATTAAATACATTTCAACTGTGAAAAATGAAATAAGCATACGTTTTTAAATACGAGGTAAGGCTTTTAAGAAATTAATCTAATTGAAGTTTTTAAGTGCCAAGTTGTGTCAGTTGAAATATTGTATATAAGAGTTATACTATATCATCTCTAGCAGCTAAGGAAGAATATGCAATATAAATGAAAACCGTGAAATTCACTTTCTTTTAATAAATGTGTCGCAGATAAGGAAATGAAGTAAAACTAAGAATATATGATGTGATAGTGCAAGAATAAGAATAAAAGTAAAAATAGAACCAGAACCGAAGGAAAAAAGTATTTAACAAAATAAAATAGCCTAAATTACTATTATTAAGAGGATAAACGAATAATTTTTCTACTTTGCTTAAGATCAAGGAGGCTACAAAAACGGGTCAATATTATGAGCTTATTAAATTGTACTCACGGATTTAAATAAATAATAACTATGTGTAAATGACTTTATATAGAAGATAAATAGGAGTAAAGAATAAGGTAATAATAATAAAAATATAATTTTATAACAAATTTTAATAGACCAACGTGATGTAATTGTATATAGATATACGCTCAGGTGGATTGTCGTGAGAGAACATATCTATGAAAAATAAGTAAAGGCGGAATAAGTTTTAGGAGGAATTGTTAAAAGTTAGTGTACTGTTATATGATTTTTATATTTATTAATTAATTAATTTTATTGTTAAAAAGTTAGGTCAACATGTTATATAAAGACGTAAGTTAATGTAGATGTGAGAAATACAATTTTTTAAATCTTCTTTTAGGCCTGAAGATGCCTCAAAGGAGGTGAAATATAGCCAAAAAATTGAATTAAGTTATCATTACCCTACAGACCTTAATAAGAATAAAAATAGTATAATAGAAGTAAAGGGTAATAAACTAAGAATATGTGAAAATTCATTCATCTTGATTACAGAGGCAAATATATTATAAAAAGGTATTGGATACTATAAATTAAGTGTTTATTTACTAAAAGTAAGTTCCAAAAAATCTTGCTAATTGATAACTAGGTAATAATTATAATAATGCAACAAGTAATTAAAAAAATCGTAAATTAAATTGACAATTGTATATTCAATATTCTGGAGAATAGACAGGAAATGAAAAATAGAGTTCACACAATGAATTTAACCCATAATCAATTAGCCACAATTTATAATCACAATTTACATATTTTATTTTTTTAAATTTAATAGTTTTATTGTTTTTTCTAGTTATTCTAAAATCTGTGGTTGAACAAATCATCTTAAATCCCGTAATATCTAATTTACAAGTAAAATGAAACATACATATTTAAAAAGTTTTCAACAGTTGATTGTTGAGATTTAGATTTTCAGCAAAACAAGATATGATTATGGACTGTTTTTGTTGTATTTTTTTTTTTTAATCAAAATTATCAGAACATATTTCGAGATTTTTTTTTTTTTCTTTACGGCTCGTTTCAGACTCTTTAGAGGGCAGAGTCCTCAAATTTAGAGCAAAATTATGTCTCAGTTTATAATTTCTTTTTTGTAGAAATATGTCAAATTTTATCAACAGCCATGTAGTTTAGGCTCTACGAGTCTGCATAAACAATAGACTTTTAAAATCAACTTTTTTTTGGACAAGGGATATTAAAACAACATTAAAAAACACGCATAAATCCATCAAAATCATAAAACCTAATTTTTTGCGTTTTAAACATACTTCCTCTATCAATAATATATATTTTATAGATATAAGTTAGAAAAAATGTCTTAATAAATCTTTCTTCGTATTTTTTTTGCTTAGGATCTATGAGCGAAAGCTCTTAAACTCAGATTATTATTACCAACCAAATCTCCCGAAAATTAGAATATTTGTTAAAATTATGAACATTTTTTTTTATTTAATCCTAAATTTAGACTTAGTTTACAAGCATAATTAATTCACACAGTCAGTAATAATATAGAAATGTTTTTATACTATTTACATTTATACTTAGAAAACTTACACGAGTGGATTGTCAAACTTATATATTTTGTCATAATATGGCCTTGACAGCTTAATTGGTTTGGTTGATATAAATATAATTATAAGATCATTGCAATGAAAAGATAGATACTACAACTAACAAAAATATGAGATATCAGAATATCGACCTAGTCAATAGCTTTTTCTGATTTTGACACACTAGTCTTCTTTTAACTAACTATAATATTTGTATTTCCAAAGTATATTCGGTAACTAATCAAAATTTTCGTAGAATTATCAGGATTTATTAACAATGATTAACATTAATACTTGCGCACTTATATGTTGGAGAAGTTTGTTTACATAAGTAAACAAAAAAAAAAAAAAAAAAAAAAAAAAAAAAAAATCAAAATTTGTGAACATGGTATTCTGGCTTTCCATGGCAGTAATCCTAAAAGGGAAAGGATGGAGCATCGTATCAGGCCAGAAAGTAAAGTAACGTTTCGCAATCCACAAATTATTTTATCGATTAAGGAATGTTGGTACCTATATAGTGAAATGAGAAACTTATAATTTCTATTCTAATGTCAAAAATGGTATCACGGTACAATTTTAGAGCATGTGATCAATCAAAAATTTAAAATTTGTTAAATTGTATACATACAGTTTAAAATGTCTACGTGTTTACTTTATATTTGGAGGCTGCGTTATTATTTATATAAATAAAAAAACTTGACAGCATAGGAACGCTGGAGACTAAACCATTTAGGTAATTTTCAATTTTAACAACATCAATAATATCCCAATCAATTTTTATTTTTAAAAGTCTTAATGCTATGAGTTAAAATTTGATAGAATAATAATTTCATTTATGAATATTCAATATTCATAAATAATAAAAATCTAGAAAACTATTCGTGTAAAGTAAAACAAAAGCTATGCTGAAGAGACATACTAAATTCTTCTTTGCCTACAGGAAATTATGTTTAAAGGTAAAACAAAAACAATTAAACCTCCATAAACTAGAAATAGATATAAATAAATCATGACGATTTCCAAATATGTAGGTGAAACATTGATTTGATAAATAAAAGGTAAAGCGATTTAATTCTGTATAGTAAAATATAAATGTGTTTTAAATAAATTCGAATTCGAATAGTATATTTGATATTTGATTTATGAAGAACCGCTTTCATCATAGATATTATTGTGAGATGACCAAGATTTTAAATACCATTAGTTCATATTTGCTTTGTTGTCCTTGTTCTTTGGCCTCTACACCGCAGGGCGCAAGAATTTGCGATAAATAATTGCTTCATTGTTGTAGACAATAAAATAACATTTTTATCATACATTTGAAGTTGATTATCTATTTTTCGTATTTTGATTCAATATATCATTCTATGGATTAATTTATTATGAAAAAGTATTTGAACAATTACATAATTTCAAAACAAAAATTAATTTAAATAAAAATAATAATAAATTAACAGGAATGAAGGATACCTTTGCCTTGTTTAGAAAGTACAATCATCCTGCTATGTCTCAAAGATGATCTGGTAGGTATATGACGTCCTCCTATATCAGGTTTGGCCATATTCTGGGGTACTGTAGTGGACATCAAAAGAGCTACTTGTCTTGGTCGCTCGTCACCTGATGAAGAACCTGGACTGCCGTCTAAATTATCGTAAAGACTAGCCGGCCTTCCACCTTTTCTACCTTCCATTATTTTACACACAGAGTTTAAAATGAATTTGAGGGAAGGCAGTCACCAAGAAAATTTATATTGAGAAAAGTAATGATAACACTAAATAAGCTTCCACAACATCGCACTTGTAGAGAAGCCGTAACGAATGTACCTCCCTCATGAACTGTCCGGACGTTACTGAAGCTGAAACTGAAGCCTTGAGCTACTCGGCTACTTCACTCCCCTCTCGTACCTCTGTCCCTCCGCCCCTCACTCTACCGTCCTTTCAAATTCATTCCTGCTCAAATTATACCGGCTTATCATTGCTTCCTCCGGCGTCCAACCAGCCACTGGTCCTTTATCTTCATAATTTCTCCCTTCATATTTTTTCTACTTCTCCATCTTATAAATTTCACTTTTTCATTTTGAGGCCTCTAGGCTCCAATATGACATTTTTATTCTTTTCAATTTTTCTTCTTACCTTTTTAACTTATTTTACCTTTTACAAGTAAAAAGATAGATTTTTTTTTCTTCAACTTAATTCAAAGAAAGTAGAAATTTAATATATATATAGAGGGGTAAGTCGCAAGATATTTTATTTTTATTTTTTGAAAAATGTAAGATAATTACAGACAAATACTCATAACTGGTTATTTCATGTCAACTTAGCAATATAAAGTTACGTTTTAAAATTGAAATACTGTCTCAAGTATTTTCATTTAATACAGTAATGTGAAGGTATGGGTGCTTTCCTTTTTCAATCATAGTATTATTTCTTTATTATTTGTTATGTAAATGGACAACCTACGCATCTGTTTATCAAGATCTGTCAAAACATATCTAATGATAGCTTTTTAAATTATTTAATGTCAAAGTAAAATATTTAATATAAAATGTAGATTTTAAAAATTTATCTTATTCCCCATCTATATACCCCACTTCATCTGAGCCTATGTTTAAATTAAAATAAGAAAAATCAAACATCAAAAGTAGGAGAGTCATTTTATATTAACTTAAATTGAAACAGTATGTACTTATGTATATTGTTTTAGTTTCATATTCCAAAATTTACCTATTGGCCTCGATTATTAATTAAATTTTAGACCTTCCGTTGCAAATACGTTATATACATGTATATCAAAGAAGAAGTATCATTTGTACCGATAACTTACCAAATCTTATTATACCTAATACAAATAATTATTAACATCAATTTCGTGTAGATATAAATAATGTTGCATCATTATTTAAACCTATGTCAACATGTCATTTAAACGTGCATATAAGTACTACTGTTATAAAGTATAACAATGTAGAAAAACAAGCTATCCAAACAGGGTCGTAGCGTAGAAAAAAATCCATTAGGGAGCTTTTTGGATAGTGTTCCGATGAGTTCGTATTATAACTAATTGGGGGCCCCTGTCTTAAGTCCCTACCTTGAGACTAATCTGACTTAATTTTTTATTACCTTCTCATATAAAGAGAAAGTATTGTGATGTCACGGAAAATCGATTATGAGATTTTGATGGATTTACACGTTTTGAGGTCCCATGAGTCCAAAAAAGTGTTTTTTAAAAAATGTTTGTCTCTCTGCCGTCTGTGCAGACGTCTGGAGCCTAAACAACTGGGCCGATTTTAAAGAAATTTGGCATACATGTTCAGAAAAATCATACACCGAGGCGAAATCTAGAAATAAATTTAAGCTTCAAATTTGGGGGAGCTATCCCCCAAAAACACTGAAAAAACGTGAAACAAATTATTTCTCGAAAACGGTTTTGACGATTTTGGTTAAAAAAATTCTAAAATGTAGGTACTCCATTTAAATACGAATCTAAGGATATAAGCCATTTTCCTGGGAAAAATCTAGTTCCTGAGAAAATAACTTAAAACGCGGACGGAGAGAGCCCGGGTTCGATTCCCCGCCAAGGATAAGTTATTTTTATGATAAATTTTGATGAAATGTTCAGTAATAATTAAATGTACATAAGAAAACTAATAAATGGAAAACACTGGGCTAAGTAATTATGAACTCGTAATATGAAAAGTCAGAGTTGTCTCGGACCGACTTTTTTTGTCTTTTTCTTTCCTGTATAAATTGGGCCCCACGTTTAAAAAAGTTACGATACCCAAAATATTATAATTTTTGAGAAATATAATAATCTTAACCTCGCTTACTTATATTATGTAATCTACTGAAGAATAATTATTTACAAAGATAACAAGAATAATAATATAAAAAATTGTTAGTATAGCATAATTTGACATTTATTTAAAGATATACTTTCTGTAGGATCACTACTCGTAATCGTAATCCCATTTAAAAGCGGCGGCTTATTCCTATTCCTGTATGGTTTATTGTAGGAAAGATTTACAGCCATCTTATTATTATCACACCCATCACCCATATAGCTGCTGTTTTAGTCTAATTTTATCAAACTCTCATATTCTTTCATTCTGCGAACTAATTCCCGACTTTTCCCAAAAACTACTGATAGGAAATGGTGAACCTATATTATTTATCCTGTAGCTTTATTTCAATATTATTTATATTCAGAAACTGTAGGACTGGACACAGCACATACAAGATTACAAGTTTGAATTAAGATAACTACCTTTTCCTGGTTATTTTATGATCTTTAAATTTCATTATAATACTTTTAAAACTTAATTTTTTTTAAACATTTTAACCATTAGCAGTCCTTGGGTGAAATAAAACCACTACAGTACACGAGTATGAACAGTTTAAACATTGATTACTCTTTGTTTCCGATTTTAAACAAAATCTTAATTATTTTCATCAATCTCGGAAACTAGAATTTTTCTGGAAAGCAACTTATATGATTAGATTAGTCTTTTAGGGGTAAAGCAATACTTTCTCTCTATTATATGTTATGAAGATGAGAAATTAAAAATAATTGGATCCCCATTCCAGTTTATTTTTAATTTATATATTTATATATATATATATATATATATATATATATAAATATATATATATATATATATATATATATATATATATCCATATACATATACATATAAACTGTTATTACACTAAATTGTGTAATTAATAATTAAATGAACCTTAGTAAAGTTTTAAATTAGATTAGCTTACTATATGAGGTAGAAAGTAGATGTATTCAACAAATATTTTATTACCTATGCATGAATGTATTTGCATATTTTTTTTTCTCTCTCGTTAATGGAAAAGTATTTAACATAATCTTTATACTTGTGATTTAACATCATCAGTTTTAAATAAATACAAATAATGGATTATCATGTAAATAGAATTGAATTAAAAAGCTTTGGAATTTGTTCGCATTTAACATCCTAATCCCTTATTTAATTAAAAAAGAAATATCACGTTGTCCTTGTATAAACAATCGCATATTAATTTTAGTGTCTCTGACTATGATCAAGACCTTGAAACAAAATAAGATCAAAAGGAGAAAAAATAGTTTAACAATTATAACAAAGTTTAAGTTCAAGTAACAACAACCAAAAACTAATTACTAATTACGATTTTATCGAGAGTTTTCCCTGTACGATCCATTCTAAATTATTTATCTGTTACGTAGACACCTAGGCACTTCGAATGGCACTGGTGGAAAACATCGTATGTGGTCGCAGCAAATATAAATATGTAAGGTAGTGTAACTTTTCAATAATTAATATTTACGCATTATATTACGGGGTTAAGCAATATGAAAGGGCATCATTAGCTCACAGACTTTTATTTTTATTAAAAAATTATAGACACAAGTTTTTATTTAGATTTTATTGGAATTGAGCAGATGATCTTAATTAGCAAAGCCCACGCTCTGATAACCTCGTATCGTATACTTTGAAAAAGAAAAACCTTTAACGGTTTTTAAAGGAGTTATAAGAAAAGTATTTTGCTCGTCTCACAATTGGCCTATGTATCCAGTTTCCTTACTCTGTGCTGAGTTCAAAGTGGTGCAGTTGTTCTTTGAAGAAGAAGGCTTGTGGAATCGTGACTAATAGCCCCACAGAAAAGTAGCAAGCCCTTGAGCCTTAAATTTAAACCTTCCTGAGCAGCACAATCCTATACTAGACTCTCTAAAATCCCCTCTCACAGAAACCGTCCAATATATTCCCTTGCATGTAGTTTAAGAATAAACTTACCAGCAATAGTCTCCTTACTTTAAATCCTAAATTTAGAGGCTACTACACATTGTTAAAAGATATCTCGATATTAAAAATGCGATAACACTATTTAAAAAAAAAATATATATATATGTATATATTCTAGTTAATAATTAATGAAAGAAGAGTAAACTGATTGAAGGGAAGACTAATTTAAATTTAAGTCGAACAGCAAGAGAAAGTTTTCTCACATACATCTAGTTAGCAGTTTCATATGGTGTTAATCAAACTTTGCCAAGCCAACACCAAGTCGAAACTCTTTGACTTTGACCCTTTTCATACCCAAAGTAAACCTTAATAAGTTCTACATACATCTTAAACTTCTACTCAAAGTTCACTCACACACATATATCTATAGATTCATATTTTCCTTTACGATTTTACAGCTATCCTACACTAATATTCATAATGTCATTTAGTATTCATTTACACATATCCACAACTAACATTCAAAATATGAGTAAATAGTCTGTCAATTAATGTTGCAAATAGCTTCCTCATGTTATGATTTTACAGACCATTATTATATAATTTATTTTTTAATCTGACAACGTTGTTTTGACTTTTTACAAGCATAAAATATCAATTTAGCAAAATTTAAAAAGCGCAGACGGTAGAAATTAATATGGTACCATCTACAGACTACTTTTCACAAACCATCCAATTTTTTTAAATACCGAATGAATGTGCTTTTAAATATAGGTGTAAAAGCGTGTATGTTTGTGAGCACGTGGAAGAGAAACAAATGAGCGCAGAATTTTGCAACTTATATGGGACCTACCATCCAAAATTCATTAAAATCGGACGAGTAGTTTTTAAAATATGTTGGTTCGCGAAAATTGAGGACAGACCGACAGACAGAAACAAGACCAAAAAAAGTTCTCAGATATCTGAAACGGATTTCGGTCCAGGAATTTATGAAATCGGAGACATAAAAATATTTCGCTCTTCAGAACGATCGCAATGCTTTCGTTACCTTCGACAAAATAGTACAATTTTAACATTATTAATTATTATAGAGACGATGTAACTTTATTATCGATGAATTTAAATATAGTTTAAGGATTTGGTTGTTGGTTAAATCAAAATCTATTAATCTCACACTTTTTTATACTGACAATATTAGTCAAAATTCCATTTAATGTATTTTGTAGTTTTGGCTCCTCACACTGCTGACAAACGTTTCAAATCTCAATTTTGAATCTAGGCGATCACAAGACTTTGCATCACTTATGTAAAGTGTATATGAGACAGTAAACACAAAAAATCAGTATTTCTTTAACTTCTTCTAAGGATACGGAAAATTATCTTCCGCTCTTAAAATTATCTACCACAGGGATGTCTAAAACGGCTGATTTGTGTGAAGCCGTGAAGCTAGTGACAAATAAAATTTAATGTCACGTTTTAAAGAAAAGATTGTCAATAGCATGAACGTTATTTTTTATCTAAAACAGTATCGTATCGGGGTTATTCTCTTTAATTGCCGAGAGGTTATGTTTTCATCAGTTGTAAAAGTGTAGAGATGTGAGTTTGTTCATTTGGTCAATAAAATCTTACAAGCTGGGAAGAGTTGTCTATTTGAGGTTTCAGAAATGTTTATTACCCCGGCCAGGTTTCTGTGTGAAGGGCAGATGCCGGTCGTAAAATCCGTTCCTTAGCGAGCCTGGTTACAGCGTCCAATGTCTGCAGCCTCGTTTGTGGCCCAGTTACCCGCAACCCTACATTTTTATAGTCAACCGTAACGTTATAGAAAAGAATATATTGCTGTATCTTCTCTTGGAAAAAAAATCCTATTTATAAAAAGTAGTATTGTTTCATTATAATAAAGACCTGTATTAACTAACTTATCTCATTTTTCGACAAGTATTGAGATTCAGTGTTTGTTTATTAATCTGTCATTAAAGAAAACCTTTTGTTATTAAAATCCAAACAAAACTTTCATTGTACACCTAAATAATTTCTCGTAAATATCCTTTTATTAATTCTGTTATCTATATTAGCTATTTAGATTAAAAAATATTATCACTGCATTTATATTTACACAGATAATTGCAAAATAAAAAGGACACAATGCAGATCATTATTCCAAATTAATAATAAACTAGCTTCTTCTATAATCATACAATGAATACAAAATGGAATCGTTCACTAAAAATAAATAGCTAATTCTTAAAAAAAAAAAATTTTTTTTTGGCCAGTATCAGTTCTAGCCTACAAGATTACAAGAGGAACTGTTTTAGTTTCTATCACTCCAGATTTATGGAGAAAGAAATGTTATGTTGATAAAAAATTATAAATTTTAATTAATTGAAAACTATTTGAATTGCAAATATATAATGTGAGGGACTGTGTTTCAACTATAGTTTATATACAAGTAAGTATGGAAATTTGATATAATTTTAATATTCAGTTTTCCTTTTCTTTCTTTATATTTTGAACAAAGTAAGCTTTCAAAAAAAATTTATGAATATTATATTTCGTCGAAGGCTGTTTTGTTTAATAACTGCTTTTGTTTTTCAACAGCTAGTTGTTAAAAGTTTGAATAAAAAAAACAAAGAATAATAATTATTCTTTGCCCTTGGATATAATAAATTGTTAGTCCAGTATAATATCAATAGAAATTACCCTCTTTTATATCGAGATTAAAAGAATAGCAATTTGAACTTTGAACTAAGCAGAAAGTGAGTTGCCTTTCTTCTATTCTAACATTTCTTTGGTAATTTCCTTTTTGTAGTGAAGGATTAATTACCATTATTGTACCTTTTACAGAGATACGACCCACGTGGGGGGAGGGGAGAGAGGTGTTAATATCTGGTAAGTGTGGTCAGAGATAGTTAGGGGGCGAGTACAAGTACGTGCAATTTATTCTCAGGACTAGACAAGTAAAAAACAAAGGGCAAAAAGAAAGAAAGCTTGCTTGAACGATCAGTATAAAAAAATGGCAATTTTTTAAGCAAAAAGTCAGGTAACACCCAATCATCTATAAAAATGGAGGATCAGACAAAAAACAAATAAATTTTCCAACTAAATAAAAAGAATGGAAACCAAAAGAAAGATATAGCAAACATGAATATGAAATACCAATTTATGAATTTTGGGATAGTATAGTTTGACTATAAGAAATAAGTTTGCATACAATTTCAGGAATAATATTAACGTAAAAAAAATGTTTGAATGAATTTTTGCAACATTAGTAATAACATAATAAATCTAAATTAAAAAATCGGTCCGATACAACTCAGACAAACTTTCTCATATACGAGTTCATAATTACTTAGCCTAGTGTTTTCCATTTATTAGTTTTCGTATGTTTATTTAATTATTATTGAAAACTGTATCAAAATTTATCATAAAAATAACATCTCCTGGGCGGGGAATCGAACCGGGGGCTCTCCGTCCGCGTTTTAAGCTTTTTTCTCAGGAACTAGATTTTTCTCGGGAAAACGGCTTATATGGTTAGATTCGTATTTAAATGGGCTACACCTAGAATTTTTTAATCAAAATCGTCGGAACTGTTTTTGAGAAACAATTTATTTTTTTTTTCACGTATTTTTCAGAGTTTTTGGGGGGTAGTGCCCCCAAATTTGTAGCTAAAATTCGTTTCTCGATTTCGCCTCGGGGTATGATTTTTCTCAACATGTATGCCAAATTTCGTCATAATCGACCCAGTAGTTTAGGCTCCAGGCATCTGCACAGACAGACAGACGACAAAAAGACATTTTTTAAAAACCACTTTTTTGGACTCAGGGGACCTCAAAACGTGTAAATCCATCAAAATCTCAAAATAGAATTTTCGCGCCATCACAATACCTTTCTCTTTATATGAGAAAGTAAAAAATCAGGAACGGGGTACCTCGGAACTTTTCCTCACTAAAGTGGCCTCTCCTGCTGTGAAACAGCAGGAGGAAGCAAAATTGGGCGTGGTCAGTACTTGGATGGGTGACAGTTTTATATTATCATTTTTAAATTATTTTTATTTATTTTATTTCATTTTCATTTATTTAATTATTTGAACTTTGGCGGTATTTTGACACATGTAAATAAACTTTGATGTTTAACAAAAGATTCGCACTAATTAATAATAACATAATATGTTTGCTTATAACTTTTAAACTAATTAATGGAATTTCATCAGGTTGTTTTAATATTTGCTCCTTATTGTTTACCGGTTTGCTAACTCAGCAAACTGGGTTCAAGATGGAGGAAAATGTTGATTTTCTGGGTGGCGCAGAACTAGAAGTAAGGACTGATTTTTCTGCCAAGCTTAACTCTCTAGACTCTAGGTTATACCCTGGGAGATACGATGATAACACACATGCACACACTCACACACACACGTACAGACGTCATGCTGAAAACCAGTCAGGAGGTCTTACAACACCCAAAACGTATAATTCAGTTGAAATCTCAAAAAAAAATGTTTTGGGTAAAAACATAACTTTTCCTACCGTAGGTGAAGAAAAGTAAAAAGTTAATAGTTTATTGGTAACTTCTTTTCTCTATTTATCTATCTATCTATTGTCTTAACTATCTATCGTTATGAATTGAGAATTTCGTGATAATATAATAGTATTTTATAACTATAATAGGTTTTCTATTGTTATTTTTAGGGTTTCGAGGTCGTCCTAGAAACCCTTATGCTTTTGGTAGTTCGTCCGTCCGTCCGTCCGTCCGTTCGTCGCATCTTAGAGTATATATCTCCCGACCTACTGAAGCTATAGAATTGAAATTTTGTATACAAGTTAAACTTTTTTCCCAATAACAGAAAAGCTATTGCGGACTTAAACACTCTAAATTTCTGCGATCTGCGATCAATTGCTAATAGATCACAATATTTTATATTTTTTGTCATTTTCAAGTTGGGTATCATTTCAAAGGTATTAAATGTAGATTACAAATATATGTCGCGTTTCCAAAATGGCGGCCATTTTACCCCCAAAAAAATTAAGACAAACTCAAAGTGTACCCCACTTGCACTACCCCATTAGGATAGGTCCTAAAAAAGGGCAAAAACACATAAATATATATCTCTGTGGTCCAATGAAATTTCCGGGAGTTGAAAATTCGAAGTTAGGTATTTTAAAGGTATTTAAATTTCGTTCACAAAAATATATCGTGTTTCCAAAATGGCAGCTATTTTACTCCCCAAAAATTAAAACAAAACGCAAAAAAAAATGTCCCCCCCCCCCCCGCTACCCCATTAGGTTAGGAGCTAAAAATAAGGCTAAAATACAAAAATATGCATCTCTGTGATCCAATGATATATCCGGGAGTTGATATAAAAAAAGTCAAATTTTGAAAATTTTAGGGGGCCGTAACTCGGGAGCCCAAACATTTTTGTCATTTGAAAATTCGAAGTTGTGTATAATTTTAAAGGTATTGAAATTTCGTTCACAAAAATATATCGTTTTTCAAAATGGCGGCCATTTTACCCCTAAAATAACTAAATTAGTGCATACTACCGTAGATAGTAATGGATAATAAAATATGCACTCCTTGTTTCTTAAAAGTGAATTTTTATACATATTTTTGATGAATGTTTCGATGATGGATAATTTAGGTGTACGAAAGCGACATATTACATATTTTTGTTAAAAAAATAAATAATAATAATGAACTTATGAATTCTTATGACCGAATCGAAGAAACCCTTTTAGTAATTTGCTGGCAAGTACTTGACGGGATGTTTTATTATTATTATTATTTTTATTTTAGATGAGATTTGAATTTCCTAGTACTAAGTAACTGAAACTTCCTGGTAAACGTGTATATCATAGGGGCGCCCTCTCCTATATAGTTTGAGAAGAGAAATACGGTATGCTTTTCCTTATACACTCACACTCTAACTCTTAAAGACAAATGGTAGTTTTTAGTATTGAATCTGTAGACAGAAAAAATATCACTTTACCTGATGATTATTATTTGCGTAGTATTATTTACGTAAAGGTAACTAGAAAGACGAGGATAAATCTCATTCAGATTTGCAAAGTTATATTATGTATATTTAAATTTGAGATGATAAGCAGAGAAGAGGCCAGATTAGTTAGAGTTAGAATGAAAAAAGCTTTATGAGACACTAGCTTTCGAATAACAGAGATTGTCATCCGACTAAAACACAATGAACTACCGTAACATTACGTTTAGGAACCTATGTAAACCTGGGCTGATGTTATAGTTTAGTATAAATATCAGAGAGCCCCTGTCACTTAAAGGATACTCAGACCCTTTAAATTATCAAAAACATCTTAAGAGGTAGAATGACTCCAAACACCACGCTAGCGAGGGAAAAGCTAAAACCAATCAATCATAGCAAATTAGATTAGGTTGGAACAGTGAAACGTTAATAATCAAGAAAGAAGGGAAGTGAATTTGATTAGAACAGTGAATCTAAAATCAAAGTTTTTAAATAGTGTATCAATCACGAGTTTATAAGTTAGATTACAACGGGCCTTGGTCTGATTCTTTCATCCCCAATACATTAACATTCCAACAAGTCTTCTTTTATACTCCATAACTTATTCCTAACAAAAGTAAAAGAACCTCGGAAATCTAGACTTGACCAAAATCCAACTGCTTTCATACTCAGAAACAAGGAATATACAACCAACAGGGATCACTGTATCCTTGAATTGGAGTCGAAACACCATAATTCGATTCCTAAAGAGATCCTTCCTCTCTGGGAATAAGTCTTATTGAGATACATCTTTAGAGTGGCTAATCTATCGGTCTTACAATAAACCATTATATTATTTATGGCAGTACGGGTAGAAGAAAATAAAGGAAAAATGAATTAACAAAGTAAACTTTTTGATGTTGAATTATAAATCATTAAATATTTAAATACATTTAGTTTAACCGATAAAATAAGCTTCTTTTTTAGAACGAAGTTCCTTATGGCACGTTCTGGAGCCCGGGAGTGAATCCGAAAAAACCGACCAAAATCACCGTCACGCAAAATCCGTCACGAAATCTACAGATGACGATAACTTGAGTAAAAGATCACCGAGTTAAATGAAATTTGGTACACATGTTCATTTTACCAATGCCCAGGCTGAGTTTGTCGGAAAACGTTATCCGCCCAAGCGTTCACGCACAACGCTCGCGTAAACGCGTAGACGGGCAAAAGTGTTATTAAGGAAGCCTGTTACTTGACTTGTTTTGATTATTTTTGTTATGTATGTCAAAAATGTCACTTTGTTTTGTAAATAAATAAAATATAATCATGTAAAATTTCACCCTGATACAAGCAGAAGCTGTAGAGTAGGAAAGAGATATATTTTATAATATTTTAAATTAATTGGCCGGGTATGTAGAAAACAGTCCTATTTCAATCCAAACTCCTTTAACAAACATACTCTTTAACTATAAACTCATTATGATCAACTTTTTTCTCATATTCAATATAATATTTATGTTGAAAGCTGCTTAAATTATACAAATAATGATTTTCTTTTAATTTTGTCTCTTTTCTAACTCCGCCATGTATAAGTAGTTAGCAATGTATACGTACTTAGTAGTGTGATTTTATAATTTATATTTAATGAAAAATGTAAGGAACTTCATTCCTACCGGGTGTCCCGCGACACCACACGTATTTTTAAATTAGTTTGTGCTATAAGTTCTAGGTACGTTTATAAAAAGAAAAAGACTTGTTTATGTAAGTTAAAGTTAATAAACAATTAAAAAACTGTTTACTTTTTCATAACAAGTTAAATCAAATAGTAATTCCGTTTTAATCTCAGGTGACATTACTTCAACTTTATTCACCAAAATCCAATAATTACAATGTATTACGCATGTGTTTCACGCAAGAGTAAGATATAAGGCAGAAACCTACACCATTTACAAACGTATATACCATTTAGAATTAAATATAATTGCTATTATTACATATTATATTTATTTATGATTCTCGTACATCTTAACTAATTGTATAAAGCGGTAAGCAGAGGCGTAGCTAGACCATTGGGGGCCCCCCCACAAGAACCTTTTGGGGGCCCTCGCCAAAGAAAAAATTGATGAGCAAAAAAAAAAAAAAACCTCTTGCGTTCAGGATTGGGGCCCCTCCTCGACGTTTGTACAAGGATAGTAATTCCAGTTATTTCTGGATTTGGGGGCCCCCTGGCACTGGGGGGTCCTCCCGCAATGCGGGTCCGCGTGGGCCCATAGTTACGCCACTGGCGGTAAGTGTTTTTGTTAATTTGTATTTAGACGCTATTCTCCAAAACTACTGGACCTATTTGAATGACATTTTTACCATAAGTAATAAAGTAGGCTATCTATGTGTATGTTATAAACAAAACTTTATATTTTTTCCAGTTTTAAATTTGGTTGTTTTAAATGTAAAACAACTCGATACCTCACACATAAATTAAATACAATTAATTATACATTATACAGAGGTAAACTGTTGTAAGTAAATATATTATTCAAGCATTGGGAATCAATCTTCAGTAATAGAATAGGGGTTCATTGCTAATTGGCAATATATCATATCAGAATAAGGTAATCAGGATTTAATTAACTACTCTCACCGATACTGTACTGCATTTTGGATCTGATAACAGAGTAACTGGGTCTAACAGGGTATACAAGTTTAGAATTGTAATCTAATTAAATCCTTTGATGTGTGCGCTTGTATAAAATATGACACTGAGCGATCAATAACAAGATGTTATGATATTGATGGGCATAAATGATCATTTAAAAAAAAAAAAAAAAAAAAAAAAAAAAACTAAGAAGAAAGAGATAACCATTAATAAAAATTTATTTAAAATAACCTGAACTCTTTTGCTCTTTGTTTATTCTCCCCAGACACGTTTCGTTTATGGAATACCTTATATGCTTATGATATGCCCCACGACACATCAAGACTTCACAGCCATATCCACTTTGGTTTATATAGGGAGACTAACCAATACAAGGAGGCTCTGGCAGGGTCTTAAAGTAGCAGTTAACGTTAACTACCTAAATATATAATTAGTATTCAATTAGATTTAATATTTCTTTCCTCTATAAATTTGGAAGACGCATATTTCAGTTTTATATAACAAGGTACCTAGTGACCATCAACATTATTAAATTTTAAGTTCCTTATACATAGTTAATATTATACTTTTCTCTATTTTTTGGTTTTTTGGGATGAAGTTATAAAAAAAACATTGCTATTTTTTATAACATTTTTTTATTGGAAAATTTTCGCCCACACCTGGGCATCTTCAGGCCTTTATCAATGTAACATTGAGTCTTCAAGAGTTAAAAAGAAAGGATTGGGAGTGAGTAACATATACTCCTCCACACATTCTCTAGTTACTCCTTCCTTATACAAAGTTAATATTATATATATATATGTAAAAGAGGCGTGCATGTATATTTTTTATTCACAGAATGTTTAAATGTTATCTCACAAAATTTTAATTTATTGGTTAATACAGTCGTCATGCAATTCATTATTTTTATATGCGTAGATTATTTATTGATTAGTTGAAATTATCGTATTAGTTATATACATCAAGACTTTTACTTGTAAGGCATTTTAGGGACTTTAATTGTTCACTGTACACACATTGAAAAATGCTGTACTATATTGTCGCCTAAAAGGAAAGTTGTTTCTCTAAAAAAGTAAATTTTTTGAAAAAATAAAAATTTGTAACGGTCGGGGAAAGAAGAGGCAAAAAAAGGGAGGTAATGGAGGAGTATGAGCGCTTTATACATTTATATATTTAAGGGACAGTGCGTGCTGGATAGACAGCCGCGGCTTGGAGCCAGCAGAGCCTGGATTCCGTTGATTTCTACCAAGGCCTTACCATTATTCAAATCAGCCTCAACAATAAAGAATCCCTTATAAATATTCAAATTGAACGTCGCTTGACTTTGCCATCATCGATTTATACTTGTCAACCCTCTGACAAATTATTGTTCAACGGAAAAAACGGCTAAAATACCTCATCATTAAGCTTATCTCCTTGATATACAAATACGATTTTTCTTCTTAGGAGTAAATTTTGTATTTCTCTCTCTCGCTCTCAATATCCTTTCGAATGGCAAATAATTCGAACTGTAAAAGTAGATATAAGAATATTTTTCAGCCTAAGGGAAATGTTTTTTTCCTCGACAACCAAAGCGGCAGATAATGATGCCTATTGAAGAGGTAGATCAACCCCCTCATTTTTGTGTGTGTAAACACGAAGTTAGAGTAAACATTTTTGGTAACGATTTAACTTTATTTTTATGTTGTATAATGACATATGCACGAACAGAAGGGAATATCCTCTTATATAAATATTATTAGAGGTATTAAGTGTTATTTAATATTTTACTAGTAGGAGCGAAATATTAAGATATTTTTCTTCCAAGCTTACCAAAGGTAACCGAGCTATGTGTTCGTTCTGAAGAACGTCTTTATTTGTTTCCTATTTCAACAATTCCAAAACAAGAATACGTTTCAAAAATCAAAGATCATTTTTGGTCCCGTGTCTGTCTACCTATCTGCACTCAATTTTTGTGAACCAATAATAAATTTTAAAATAATACACGTCAAATTTTAATTAAATTTGGACGTTAGGTCATAATTAGTCCATCGTGATGTCCCATGTCCCATATAAGTTTCAATCTTGCACACCCCATTGGTTTCTTTTTATGCACACAAACACAAAGATACATTTATTTACACCTATATCTTTAAAACTTCTTATCCGCCTTTTAAGAAATTTGGATGGTATGTCGATTGTAGCCTACAAAAGGCCCCATATTAATTTCAACACTCAATAAATTTTGCTAAATTGATAATTTTATTCATGTAAAAAATTAAAACAACTTTGACAGATTTTATTATTATTATTATCATTATTATTATTGCAACATAATACATTTTAATCAAAATAACAAAACTTAAAATATAATAGTAAAATAGGATGAAATTATAATTCTGTTGTTGTTTACTCATATACTAGGTCACCCGAGCGTAGAGGAGGAGTCAAAGTCTGTTTACTAGTTATCTCTTTTTTTACTCTTTTAATCAACAATAATTATTTATTTATTTTATTATTATTACTACGTTTTTAGTAGCTTGCTTTCTTGTTAGTCCAGTAATCTTTGCAAATCTTGCAATCGATTTTTAACTAACTCTAATTTTCCGAGCAGCTAGACATTTGAAACTTTTAGAATAGCTCAGAACACGACGGCAATGCATTTTTTTAATACTTTTAGCCATCTTTCAGCAGAATTTAATTCGTTTTTAGTAAATTTTGCTGTATGGAAAGTTAGTTCGGAAAAAATCCGCAAGTTATTTTATTTGTTTTGACATATCCCGTATTTTCAATCTTCATTTTGACGGGTTTCAAATTTATCATTTATGACAGAAAATTTAAAAACGTAGTATATAAAAAGTTCTTTTTATCTTGTAATTATATAGTAAATAAATCCACTTTTTGTAGTTATTTTCACCGTACTATATCATGCATGTTTATAATATTTCTTAAGCTGTGTTTTACTTCTATTTTATTCCTATTGTTGTTCTATTGTATTATATTCATCCAATTTTATTGGTAATTTATTGTAAGGTGTAGGTGATATTCGTGTCCATTGTTGTTTTTCTGTAGTTGTTCTAGATTTCTGCGTTGAGAGTAAGTTTTTTGCTTGTCCTCATGTACTTCAGTGATGTGATATTAGAGTGAATTGTGTGTAGTATTTTTTAGTCTTAACTAGGTTAAGTAATACGTGAATAGGTCTCTATAATATTAAGGATGATCAGTAGTTTATTTATCGTTTCAGCAGATTTGTACTTAGGTGTTTACTTGTTTCACTACGTTCAGCTCACATACATTACATAAAGTTAAAAAAATATGAATAATTTTCCTGAATTTAGCGTTAATATCGTTAACATAACATTTTAATACCGTTATAGCGAGTGCTATACTCTTTGCTTTGCAGTGATATAAGCACTGGCAAGGTTTATTGCAAGAGGGGCAATTGGTTTTGTGTATTATTAAACTCGAATCAATTGGTTGAATAGACTTATTCAAGGAAAAGGCTATGTAGTGAGATTTACTACTATTTAGGGAAAGATTTTTAGCCAGTCAAACATCAGCTTCAATTCCAGGATTGCTTCCTCGTGGACTTGGTTTGAAGTCTCGCCCCTAAACAATGCGATTGAATCATCTGCGAATGAATATATTGAGCCTCCGTTATTCAACTCCATTTTAACTCGCTCTCCATTTCAACTTTTACAGCTCAGCCACGTAAATTGAGACTAATATTGGATCGAGAACTGTTCCTTAGGGTGTAGAAAAAGATGATATTTCTTCCTCATTGTCATTTATTTTTTTAGTCTATTGTTGAAATATGGAGAGAACCTGTTAATAATGTCAATAAATAATGCTGGGTGGGGAACGGAGTCAAACGCTTTAGCGATATCCGCAAGAATGCCGTTTTTGTACTGCTATCCAATTCCTGGTATATTTTCATAATTATATCGGAAACTGCATCTTGATTACTTACCCCCGCCTTAAATCCTTATTGATTTCTCCTTATGCTATTATTTATTTCTATAAATATTTAAGTTGTTTTTTGCTATTTTTTCGATTATCTTCGCTATCTTCGAAATCATGGAAATAGGACGATAATTCCCCCATGTCTTCTTTGTCTCCATTCTTATAAAGAGGAGTAATGATTGATTTTGCTTCCTAGCTTACCGAAGGTAACGGAAGCTATGTGATCGTTCTGAAGAACGAAAAATGTTTAGGTCTACGATTTCAAAAATGCCTAGACAGAAATCCGTTTCAGACATCAGGGATCATTTTTGGTTCCGTGTCTGTCTGTCACTCTGTCGTTCAATTTTTGCAAACCAACGTATCTTAAAAACTACGCGTCCAATTTTAATGGAATTTGGGTGGTAGGTCATGAGTAGCCCATTGTAGGTCCCATATAAGTTGCATATAAGTTTGCATATGTGTTTTACTTTCTACGCTCATTTGTTTCTCTTCCACATGCGCACAAACATACATTAATTTACACCTACAGCTTCAAAAGTACTTATCTGATTTGCATGAAACTTTTATAGTTTATCGAAAGTATAGCCCGCAGATAGCCCCGGATTACTTTGAACCGTCTGCGCTCTTTAACTTTTGCTTAATTGATACTTTAATTCAAGTAAAAAATCAAAACAATTTTGACAGATTAAAAAAACAAGGAAAACAATTAAACAAATTAGACAATAATGGCTTGTAAAAGCATAAAATCAAAAAGTACGTGATTGCATGCGAGGAAGCTATGCGCCACACCAATTGGCAGTCTATTTTAAAAAATATCAGCGCCTCGCTGAATACTTAGATTAACTAGATGGGTGATATAGACTCAATTGTTTCCTTTTTTCTCTTTACAAAATCTACTGTGATTCAGTCCCATCCTGGACCGGAACCACCCCGCATTTCAGATAAACTACTTTCCCCTTGCTTTCCATTTCCACTTACTTCCATTTGCTTTCCTTTTAAAATAAAAGGCGCGAAAAAATCTAAAAAAAAATTTTAAAAAATGGTTTGCAAAAGCATTATATCATTTGAGTATACGTTGTGTAAACGAGAGGAAGCTTTGTATTACACTTACATCTTATTAGTAATAATATCAATTTAAATTATAAATTTTTTACTACAACTTTTATATTCAGCAGTAAATAATTCAAATATATAACTATAACATATATACAATGATACAATCTAAGGTAACATAGAGAATAGTATTTATAAATTCCGCATATTGGTTACTTGATAAATTTCGAGTAATTCAAGCGTGACATTTCCGACATTTTACATAAACCTCTAGGATAGGAAACTATTTCACCATCCTTCAGTAAACCCGGAATTTCATTAGCCTGTAAAATGTTAAACAACGAAATATTTCATGTAGCATATTCGCGTGGAATAATTGTATGCATGTATATATACATATACGTTAAAGAAAGGATGATTAACGACAAAACGACTGAGAACGTTACACATAACGGAGGTGGAAGGCATGCGATTCCTTGAGATGAAAGTCAAAGGTAAATATAAGGGTTGTATGTGTGCGTATCAGTATGTCAGTCTAGTTAGGAAGGCATTTGCTCTAAGTAAGAGGGTGGGTTCAGCCCACAAGGTAATTGGATGAGCCGTTGGCTGAAGGTGGGTGAGGCAAGTACATAGTGCAAGTTGAGTAGAGTAGGAAATTAGGTTAGCGGTGAGGTAAGGCAGCGACTGGCAAGTACCAACTGGTGGCACAGCAAGTCAGCTAAACCACACCAGGCTTTAGCTTCACCTTTACCCCCACCATCAATATTGGACATGTTATCTTTTCTCTAACCATACTTCTATAATTAATATTAAAAACTTTACTTATCTAATAATTGTAGCTGTAAGCAAAGCATGCAATATCACTGCTTTTAAATTTTCATATCACTTGTGATTTTGTTATTTTGTATAAAATATTCCAATTTTGAAAACTTATTGATGCATCTAATGTTTATGACTAAATTATATATGTCTAATAATGAACAGCGAATGCTTATTGATAAGAAACAAGGAGTTTTTATGCTAGAGGAGTTAATGATCAAGTTTCTAGAGAAATATTTAATATCTTAATTTGTTAATAAGTTGCAAATACGTATGTCTAAAATAGTTTAATTTCGATTATTAGTTCTCATGTTAAAATGTTTTAAGAAAGAAGGTTTATTTTTACAATTTATTTTATTTTTACGCAGCTCATATGTATATGTATATATATATATATATATATATATATATATATATATATATATATATATATATATATATATATGTGTGTGTGTGTGTGTGTGTGTGTGTGTGTGTGTTACATATTATAAGGTGGTCTAACCTCGTGTCTAACCTCCTCTAAAAATCCAATTTATAAAATGTCACTAATTTCGCTCTTAATGAAGTTGCCAAATATATTATCAATGTTATTGGTCTTTATCAATAAAAATTAAATAGCCAGCACAAAGAAAGAAATAATTTAATATAAGGATAGATTCTCTTATGCAACAAAGTTTCTAATGCTGTAAAAATGAAAAAGTTAAAACAATATAAAAGTGAAATATATATGATAAAGTATTGTAATCTCCCTCTTTAGGCTACATTAAAGTAAAAAGGAGTTACCCTTACAGCTTTTACTTCTTAGACTTGGTTTTTGTTTTACATCATTCGCTATATATTTTTTTAAGCCTGGTATTTTTTATGAGCTTACTGAATCTAAAAGCTGAAAGGGAGACGGAAGAGAGAGAGAGAGGTTCTAAATGAAGTTTTTTTCAAAAAAAATAATAGCCTTCACAACCAAAGCTCTCCGGAACACACGATAAGCACTTTTTTCTGTAAAGAGGAAGGAGAAAACAAAAATTGTATAACACTAGTATCAAACTTGCTCTTTTTTTAAAAGAGAAAGAGTGAAAAAAAGTAAAAATGCAAAAGGTGGTAAGATTGCACTAAGAGTAGGAAGTACAGAAGAGCAAGGTTCACATATATATACTAGCTTTATATTGCTAAAAAAGTGAATAACTTTTTAAAAGTATGTTAACAGACTACCTACATAGATTGGAATAAAATCTTCAGAAAATGGAAAACTTCCAATTCTTAGATAAAAATATTTAAAAAGAGACGAATAAAAATGACTAGAGAAGATTAAAATGTACAAAATTAATTAACTGTAGTTGATATCCAGTCAAGCATTTAGAGGTAATTTGATTAATTTTATTTATGACAGGATTTGTCTTGTTTTATTAAAAGTTTGTTAAAGAAAATTTACAATTAAGTATGTTAGACGTGAAATTTGTCCGCAGCTCTCAGATTTGGAGAAGCCTTTTTAATAGAAAACAGCCATTACATGCAGAGAGGGAGTTGTTTTACTACTTCACATTGCATTTTACTGAGAAAACTTTAAGATAGTTTCCATGTGTATGCTCAATGCAATTGCTTTTGAAATGCTTTACATTTTTTTATTTCTTTAAATTATTCAGATAATTTAATATATACACCCTTGTAATTCAAATATAAGGGCGAAACATTTCCGATGAAGAAATGATATTTATTCTTTTTTTCACCTTATAGCCATCTTACACTGCATTTATTCTTTCTTTAAGATTTATTCATTTGTATACCATGGAGGTTGTTATGTATTAACACTATTACAAATGTACAATAATTATACTGTAAACTAATCTCGGTTTTCTATCTTCAATTATTGTTTATTATTAAAAAAAAATGGATTTTAATCAAAATAAAACTCAACATTATTTTAACACTAATGATGCTAAGGGTCCCCGGAACCTTGATGCAATAAAATATTTTATCACAATAACTTAAACCTTTATTTTCACTCAAAATATTATTGCGTTACATTCTATTCCAACAAATTATCCTTGAATTCGTGCGACATACGTTATGGTGACTAAGGCTGTTCGAATTTTTAATTGAATAACTAATTATCAGGCTACCAATATCTACAATTTCGTTCTCACTATAATCTATATATCTTTAAATTATTCAATACCATACTCGTATTCATTTGAAACTTGGAAATCGTTCGGGCGATAGGCGTAAGGGTGTCCTTTATGAGGACATTTAGGGACAATTTCCTGGGCTATATGAGGGTGTGTGAGCAGTAAGAAAAAGCCTTAATATGTTTGTAAAAGCTAGAATTGAGGGGAATGGTTTAATAAGTATAAAAAGGAATGAACGCACGTGGGGCAGTTTTACATTTTAACTGAAGGCCCAGAGCAGCTTGTGCCCTGTTTGTGTAAAACGCCTGTGTGTAACAAAACTCTAAAATAATGTTCCTTAATTAAATTTTAACCCTATCTCACCATCCCTTTCAGAAAATCTACTGCAGTAGAAATGGAGAATATGTTTTACTTTCATATCATTACACGTTGTTCTATTATTTCCAAGACGGAGACGGAATACATTGCTGGTAAGGATAAATTTGAATTGACTTATAAAATTTAAGCAAAGCACTTGTAACAAGTACTTTGCTATATCACGTACCATGCAATTAGTCTTGGAGACTTAAATTAACTTTCTTTACCTGACATTTTGACATATTTTATTCATCTTATATATTTTAATTAAGCGAATCTGATTTACAGTTAGTCTAGTAAGAAGGTAAGGAACAGATTTTTAAAGTTACAAGAAGGTGACAGAATGCGATATCAAGGCAGAGAAACGAAGTAAACACGGCTGACTGACAAGCTGATAAGCCTGGGAAAGCCAACAGGATCTGTCCATAATGTTGAAAAACGAGAAACCTCTGTAAGAAGGACAAGACAAGGCTTGGTGGGTGGTAGGGGTTGCCAAGACACAAGATTGGCACTTATAAGAGCGTTTCCAAGCAAGAGAATCTCCTGGCGAGACGTGCTAGGGCGTTAATCAGATGGGCGCGTGGAAAGCAAGCTCTGTCACATGACAACATAAATCTTTGACTTTACTCCCAACCCTTACCCATTTACCCCTTCTTCTTTCTCGTCCTTCTCCATCTCTTCTTAACTTTCTTCCGAGGTGTATTTCATATCCTGTTTTATCTTCTTGCAAGATGTTTCTCCTATATATATATCCTGTCCTATACAGAGAACTCTGCTATCCCATGCTCCTACATCCCATCACTTTCCTATCAAGTAGATCTGTTCCTTCTTCTCCACTACCCTCGGTACCCCCTAGTCCTCCACTTCTTCTAACCCTATCTTCTACCATATCTCATCCCTTTACCTTCCAATTCGCTGAGTTTTCCTCCTCACATGTTCTCATGCTCTACAATATTTTACATCCACCGTTTTACCTTACTTCTCCATTTCTTGGTCACCTATGACTAGACAACTCTTGCAGAATCTATTTTATCAATAATCCTCTATTACATTACTATTATCTCTTTAGCTAGATCGGCAATAAACCTTTTCTATGGCTTAGAAGAATCAATACCGGTTTCAACTTATAATTTATGAGTAATAAGAACTTCTTTTATAGTTTAACTAGCTGGGTACCCGTGCATCGCAACGGAGTGTTATTATAATTAGATAAGTTTATAAACAACCATAATGAAACATATAAATTATTTTACTATGCAAGAATATCTCGATTCAATCTCTCCCACCTATTTCTATCCCCCCTCTTCTTTGATAAGCTAATTTTCAAATATCCTAAATTTGCTGCCCCCCATCCTAAATTAAAATATGACTAAACTGTACATAAAAAAATTATTACTGTACTCTTAAAGAGCTTTTGCATCATGAAGGGTATTCATTACATTGACCCCGTATTCATTATTGTACCATACCCCTGTGTACCAAATTTAAATTTCGAAAATTTATGTAGGCTATCATTTTCCCCTTGCTTTGAAGGTCAAGTGGGCAAATTTTTATCGACATCGAACTAAAACTGAAGATTTGTATAAAGAACATACACAGACATACGTTGATTTTTATATATATATAGCTATAAATTTCCATTTTACCCCCTCCTAAATAAAATTGTACATAACAACAATTACTTTTCTCTTATAGTGCTTTTCAACGATATGCATCATATGAAGGGAATCCATTACTTTGACATTTTTACACCGTACCCCTTGGTACCAAAATTTAAATTACGTAAATTCATGTAGACAGGGACCTCCCCCTTGCTTTGAAGGGAAAGTAAATATTTATCAAATTGGGATAAAACTGTAGATTTGTATAAATGACACCCTCATACAGACACTCTTCTTTTTATATAAGATATAGCTATTTTTTTCCATTTTACCCCCTCCTAAATGAAAATACATATGACAAAACTGTATATAACAACAATTAATGTAATCTTAAAGAGCTTTTCAACCATATGCATCATAAAGGGTATTCAGTCCTTTGCCCCCGTATTCATTATTGTACCCTGTTCCTTGTGTACCAAAATTTAAATTTCGAAAATTCATGTAGACAGTGATTTCTTCTTCCTTTGAAGGTCAAGTGTGCATTTTTTGATCGAGATCGGACTAAAACTGTGGATTTGTATAAAGAACATACACACATTGGCTTTTAGATATATTTTTCCATTTACCCCCCTAAATGCACGGGAAAACAATTGCTGTACTCTTAAAGAGCTTTTTAACAGTATGCATCATGAAGGGTTTTCAATACTTTGACATTTGTACCCCGTACCTCTGTGTAACAAAAATTAAATTTCGAACATCCATGTAGACTGAGATCTTCCCCTTGCTTTGAAGGTCAAGTGCCAAATTTTCATCGAGATGAATTAAAACTGTTAATTTGTATTAAGAACATAAACACACTCACACTTACGTTGACTTTTATAGATATAGATATATACATATTTCCATTTTACCCCCCTCCTAAATGAATATATGACAAAAACGTACTTAACAACAATTAATGTACTCTTAAAGATCTATTCAACGATATGCATCATGAAGGGTCTCCATTACTTTGACATTTGTACCCCGTACCTCTGTGTACCAAAATTTTAATATCGGAAAATCTTGTAGGCAGTGACCTTCACCTTGTTTAGAAGAAAAAGAGTGTAAATATTCATCAAATTGGGATAAAACTGTAGAATTGTATAAAAGATTCTCTCATATAGATACTCTTCTTTTTATATATAGATATAGTTATATTTTCCATTTTACCCCCTCCTAAATGAAAATATGACAAAACTATACATAACAACAATTACTGTACCCTTAAAGAGCTTTTCAACGATATGCATCACGAAGGGTATTCATTATTTTGATCCCGTATTCATTACTTGTACCCCGTACCCCTGGTACCAAAATTGAAATTTCGAAAATTCATGTAGACCTTGATTTTCCCCTTGCTTTGAAGGTCAAGTGTGCAAATTTTCATTGAGATCGGACTAAAACTGTAGATTTGTATAAAGAACAAACACACACACACACACACACACACATACGTTGACTTTTATATATATAGATTAGTTATACTCTATATATATATTTTTATAGCACAACAATAGGTTTGTTCCAACCCCCCTATTTGTACCGTCTCGAAGATCGTTCGGGAAGCGTTTAGGAAGGGTTTTATACGCATGCGCTAACATTGTACTGTAATAAAATCATGCCAAGGTTGTAAGGGGTTTATAGGACTATAATTCGCACCGTATTAAAAACATTCAAGGAAACCTAACAGTTAGGGAACCTTTCTATTGACATGTGTGACGATTGACATAACTGCGCATGTCATACAAGCCAGTACTTGGTAGTGTCAAAGGATCGATTGGTCGGTACAGTCAACGGTTCACAAACGATCCCTGCGCTTGTTGGAACAGTTTGGAGGACGGTACGAAACACTGTCACAAGTCGGGTTGGAACGGCTTTTATCCATTGCGCATGCCCGTGGCGATCCCAATAACAACTGACATTTAAATTGACAGTTTAAAAATGATAATAAACAAAAAAATATTTCACTATACACCTTCCCTTTACTTGTGTACCGTTCAGGGTCGGTTAAAGCGTGAGTTGGTCTTAGGTGTTATTTAGGGCTGGCCTCCAACTGCATTGAAAATGACCCTGGGTTTCCAGTTCCAGTACTGAGTCCAAACTTTTTGAATGTAAATCATATTTTTCCCAGAAGAAATCTGCCTACTGACTAATAATTAGGCCGGGGAAGAGCTTAAGCCTGCGACAACGCTATATCTGTAACTGAGGAGGCTTAATAAATCTAATTTGTTTTAATTTATAATTCATTAGTAATAACGACTCCTTTTATAGTTTAAGTAATTATATTCTTATACATCATGACTTCATGACAAATGTTTTCATAACTCGACACAATAGCAACTGCCCTTTTAACTTGACAGTTTTAAAAAAAAAAACATTTAATAAAAATAATCTATACAATACAATACCGATAATTCGAATATGATGTAATGAATATTTGATGTAATGAATATTCGAATATATTGTAATGAATATTTGTGATTGTGAAGATCAGGAATCAGGTGAAAGTAGGTTTTTGTGCATTAATTATAATAAAATAGCTTATTCAAAAAAAAAATTAATAAAATATATATATATATATTATATACCTATTTTATGGTACAATATACTTAACAATTTGGTTACCGATAAGAAGAGTGTTTTAAGGGTTACCCTGCTTTAAGTCGGTTGCTTTCCATAAGTATGCAGACCTTAAGCCCGGGCGCACATTGAGACGCAGGCGACGCATGGCAGGGCAGCACAGTTTTTTCCTACCGCAGATAATACGAAACCGCACGAATTAAGACGCAAAGCAAGGCAGGCTAGTATTACACCATACCCGACGATAGTGGTGGATATGGATGTGATTCGTGTATTTCTGCGGCTGAAAAAACTGTGCTGCCCTGTACTGCGTTGCCTGCGTATCAATGTGTACCCGGGCTTGTAGTATTTATAAGAAAATATTTCTTGCTAAAAAAGGGAACTCTTAACCAAGATTGAATTAAAAGATAAACAAAATGTCAAAAATCAAAAAGTAATTGATTTTAAAGCAAGAAATGACTAGATGTCACATCTCGGGGAAATGGCAATGCAAAGATATTCCAGTGGGTTGGTTTTGAGAGAAGTTATAAATAATGGTGCTAAGTACATAATAAAGCCTTTCCTCTTCTCAGCCGAAGAAGCTGAGAAGGGAAAAGCAGCGAAGTTTCGAAGCCCCAAGTCTGACCCAAAAACGTCAGGACGCTAGAGTGACGCTGGATTAATGAAGGCGACGCTGTGACGCACCAGCCGCCTGTTCCCAATTCATCAGAAAACGTCACTCAAAGGGAAGTCGTAGGTCTTCCACCAGTACCGGTATAAAGGATAGGCCTTCTAACTCTCCACCACTGCTAATAAAACAGTTTGACGGCATTTCACGGTTTTTTCCTAACCAGTCTAAAGCGTTTCCCCTTTTGGAGCGGTTTCCGTTTGTTCCACGACCGAGCAGATTTTCCCCGGGAATTCGGAGTAAATGTTTAAACAAGCCAAAACAAATACCCTTGTTTTCAAAGGTTGACGAAACGCATACAAATAATCCACATAGATTACACACTCGATTTCTATTCCAGTATTTTAGATTGAAAATCTACTATTTATCAAATAGAATACACACATTTTTATATTTACTCAATTCAACAATGAAACTTTAAGCAAAATAGTCTGTTCTTTATATTTTACTATTTTAAATAATTCTAAAAGGAAAAGGAGAAATAAGATACTATCAACCTTTATTTTTTTGTAAAGACTGAATGAAAGTACATATATTGTATAGATATTTTTTCAATTATTATCTTTAGGGATGGATCATCATTATATTGTCAAATAAAATCAATTTACCAATGCATTAATGCTAGATACTTCGGAGTTTACATTCTTTGAGGAACCGTCATAACTCTTTTAAGTGTAAACATGTATAAAAATGGTAGGTAATAATAATTGAAAAAAAGTGGCTAAGTATCTATGTGCTTTCAGTCTACTTAAAGGGTCGGTATGTAATTTAACAAATCTGACGAGTTAGTTTTTTTCTTATATAAAATATGCGACGTATAAAAAATTCCATTAAAATTGTTTTTGTCTTTTGACAATGAATAACTGTGATTTCGATAACTTGTTAAAATAATAGAGGGGAGACACGAAAAACGCAGTTTTTAAAGACACATGGCACAAAGATGAATTGAATATATAAATAATATATATATTATATTACTCATGGCGTCTTCCTCGTGAACTTAAACATAAAAAAATGGATTTCGATTCTTTAGGCGACGGGGTTGGGGGAAGTAATTAAATACTTCAAGAGAGAACTCTATCAGAGGATAATAGTCATAAGAAGAAAGAAAAGCTGGACAAAAATTAAATTAAAAACTTGTTCAAAATATTTGCGTTTAAAAGATATGAACATAAAATTTAAAAGTATTAAAGGAGATGAAAAGTAAAACTGGAATAAAATAGTACATTACGCGTCGAGTGCGGAAAGTAGCATTTTGCATGCGAGTGTGGAGTTTGCACCCGAGCGACAGCGAGGGTTGTAAAACCACACGAGCAATGCAAAATGCCGTTTTCGCACGAGTTGCGTACCGTACTTTATCTACGATTGTTAGATTTAAATTATAAATACAGAAAAAAATAAACTTGCTGTATGTAAGTTCGTATCTCTCTCTTGATAAAGATGGGATTAATTCTTGAGTTGTATTTTTTGCCGAATTAATTATTTCTGGAGGAGTATTATTCTCCTCATTTTCGTCAAAGTCACTTGATTCACTTATTGTTTTTCACTAAAAACTCGATATAAACAGTTATTTTAATAAAAGAACTGCAAATTAGTTTTGTTAAATGTAAACAAACTTGCTAATCGTGCGTAAAGCTGAAGAATTCCTCTTCTTTACCGCACACTGTGTGGTAAAGAAGAGGAATTGTTCAGTTCTATGAGACGCGCATGCGCAATGAATGCAAGTACGTAAATAATCACTTTCTACGCATCTAAACAAAGATATAATGTTTATATTTCTTATCAATCGTAGATAAAAAAGTTTACGTTAATACTTATAATTTTGAGACTGAAACATGTTAACTAGGTAAATTACAATTAGCCTACTGAGCTATAATATTTTTATGAATTAAACAAAGAAGAATTGTATGAAAAAATAGACTGCCAATTGGTGTGGCACTTAGCTTCCTCGCATCCTATATCCACGTACTTTATTAATTTTATGCTTTTACAAGTCATTATTGTCAAATTGGTTTAATTGTTTCCCCCGTTTTTTTAATCTGTCAAAATTGTTTAGTTTTTTTACACGAATTAAAGTATCAATTTAGCAAAAGTTAAAGAGCGTAGACGGTTCAAATTAATCTGGGGCTATCTGCGGGTTACTTTCGATAAACTATAAAAGTTTCATTCAAATCAGATACGTACTTTTGAAGCTATAGGTGTAAATAAATGTATGTTTGTGCGCATGTGGAAGAGAAACAAATAGGCACAGAAGGTTGAAATTATGAATGGGCTAATTATGACCAACCATCCAAATTTCATTAAAATGGAACGTGTAGTTTTTAAGATATGTTGGTTCGCAAAAATCGAACGACAGACCGACAGACAGACACGGAACCAAAAATGTTCCCTGATGTTTGAAACGGATTTCTGTCTTGGAATTTTTGAAATCGGAGACCTAAAATATTTTCGTTCTTCGAAACGATCACATAGCTTCCGTTACCTTCGGTAAGCTCGGAAGCAAAATATATATATATATTAGATAATTACTATACGTTTTATGGAAAACGGTTTTGGTGATCATAACAATTTTGAAAACTTTTTTGGTATTTAAAATCGTTTTGAAAACTGTATTGTTATTCAAAACCTCAAAGATACATTGATTTCAGAAAGTTTTGCGTCTAAGGTCACAATAGCAAATTTTTGGTATTGTATTGAACCTGATTTAAAAAAATCAAAAGAAAAACGGGGTTTGAATTGAATAATTGAGACATGCGCAGTAGGTATGACAAGCAGAGATATGATAAGCAGAGATATGAAAACTTGACTTAACTGTAACTAGTCTGGGAGTTAATAGTTTTCAAAATGTTTGTCAAAACTGTTTTGAAAACTCGTCATGGAAACGTTGTAAATATTTGTAAGCATATTTCCAGAAATTATGTAAATAAAAAGAAGGAATACACGGGAAATCCACGAGAAGGCGAATGTTACAAAGTCTATTGAAAAGAGAAGAACAGTTGAGGGTTACCAATACTAAACTTGCTTCTTAGTGTCTACAACCTATCTCCGTCTCTCATATTTTTTTTTTCTTAACATTAACTAGACCAAACAAATAATTCTGACCTACATTAAAAATAAAAACAAACAAACATTCGTTTGTGAATCTCTTCAATTCTAACAAAAATACCTATGCTAAAAAGAAGAATTTGTTTATTATTTAGAATAAAATTATATTCTATCTTATTACATATGATCGTTATATATTAAAAATGTAGTTCCTATATGAAAATTACGTTTAAATCAAAACAATAAAAAAGCAAATACCTTTTAATTCCATTACGTACATTCACTCTGTCGTAAGTGTTCTTCATAATTCTTCACAGTATCTCTTTTTTTTCTTCAAATTCTTTCATAAGAAATCATAAAATTTACTTAGAAAGATAGTGTGGTTAATATTGCACTAAATAGAACTTCGATTTAGGCCGAAAGAAAAGATTTTACACGGAAAAAATAAAACTATGAGAAACATAACCTATACTCAACTTAAACACGCAATTTAATGAAAAAAGTTTAAAACCAAACAATGGAATAATGGTTTATTCCATTGTGTACACAATACATTAACAAAGACGATTAAATATTTTGAATACTCAATTTAAATTAATAAACAAATTTATAGGAAAGTTCAACGGATGTAATGTATTATAAGCGCAATAGATCCAACATGTCCGATAAAATGTAACATATGAAAGAAGTCGTGTTTACAACTGCCGTATCAGTACTACCAAAACAACAATATGAAAATAATCTAAAAATAATAATAATTATAATCTAATTAATACAAATTATTATAAATAGTAAATAATAATTCATATTTTTAGTTTGAAACTAACGTTTAATAATTTCTTTTTTTATTATTTTATATTGCGAACTGTTATAAAAACAAAAACCCCTTTTGTTTACATTATTTAAAATCAAAACGGTTTTTTATTAACCACTAAAGTAATGAACCGAAAGGACTTTTCACATTTTTAAAACAATTTTTAATTGTTAATCAATATTATAGGCAATTATAGCCGAATTAAAACTATTGATTTTTATTTTTTTTTTTTTTTTACCGAGTTTTTTATTGGCATAAGTAACAAAACATTTTTTGTGTTTACCGGAGCCATAATGTTATTTTGAGTATTGGAGCTTTTTTATTAAATTTGTGGAAGGGTATATAATGGATCATTTTGGATTATATATTTTTATTTATTTTTCTTAAATGGAAACTTTTTTGATTGGACTTTTATAAGGGTTTTTTTTGTAGGTATTTAAATGGGTATTATAGTAAGTCTATGGACTGAGTTAAAAGGGGACCAACCTGGCATTTGCCTTGTATTTTGAGGGAACCACAGATAACCTCAATTAGGTTGGGTGGAAACGAGTCCTTCCAGTAGAAAAAAAGTTTTCTATTGGCAGTTATCGCTATTTTTTTTGGAGGGGGGGTCTGTTGGTGAATGGTCTCCAGATTTTTAGATTTGAGGCTAAGGGGAGTAATTTATTTCTTTTACGAGATTTTCATTTTATCTACCCTCATAACGCACCCCTTAAAGTTAATGATTTTTTGGGGGTCCCTATATTTTTTCATTGTTTGGATTTTTACACATAGCATAACTGCAAAGTTCCTATGTATATATATATATATATATTTTTTTATTTTTATTTTTTTTTTTTTTTTTTTTTTTTTTTACATTATCATATAAAGAGAAAGTATTGTGATGGCACGGAAATTAGATTTTGAAATTTTGATGGATTTACACGCTTTGAGGTCCCTTGAGTCCAAAATACAAAAAATCGGTCCAACTCAAACAAACTTTCTCATATAATCTCGGCCCCAGATCCCAGAACACATATATTTATATAGTTTTCTATACAGACGGATACGCATGTCGAGCTGCTAGCTGTGACTGTAAACTCACCTGCAGCAGTGTTACTATAGAACCTTCCTAGTGAAGTGACAGTACAACCGTCTGGCACAACCGTCTACTCCAATCATACTTTTAAAATATAAATAATATGCATTCAACAGGTGGTTGTTTTCGATTTTCAACAAAATCAGATTTATTTTCATCAATATCGCGGAAACTTGATTTTTCCCAGGAAAACGGCTTATATCGTTAGATTCGTATTTAAATGGACTACATTTTTTAATTGTTTAATCAAAATCGTCGGAACAGTTTTCGAGAAATAATTTTTTTAGCGTTTTTTTCAGAGTTTTTGGGAGGTAGCGCCCCCAAAATAAAATTAAAATTAATTTTTTGATTTCGCCTCGGGGTTATTTTTTTCCTGAACATGGATGCCAAATTTCGTCAAAATCGTCCCAGTATTTTAGGCTCCACGCCTCTGCAAAGACGACAGACAGACATTTTTTAAAAAACACTTTTTGGAACTCAAAACGTGTAAATCCATCAAAATCTCAAAATCGAATTTTCGTGCCATCACAATACTTTTTCCTTATGTGAGAAAGTAAAAAGTGGTTTTTAAAAAGTCTGTCGTCTGTGCAGATGCCTGGAGCCTAAACTAAAGGACCGATATTGACGAAATTTGGCATATATGTTCTGAATAATCATACCCCGAGGTGAAATCGATAAAATTATGTTTAGCTCCACATTTTGGGGGCACAACCCCTCAACAACTCAGAAAAAAACGTGAAAAAAATTATTTCTCGAAAATTGTTCCGACGATTTTGATTAAAAAATTCTAAAATGTAGTACATTTAAATACGAATATTACAATATAAGCTTTCCGAGATATTGATGAAAATAAATCTTATTCTGTTGAAAATCGAAAACAAAAAGTGAACAACCACCTGTTGAACACTTTTTAAAAATAAATTAAAAAGGCATCGCGTGGCTTTATCATTGAAGCGAGCTTTATGCAATAAATATTTAATATTAAGCAAATTAATAGTTAATCATGCATTTTTTTTTTTTTTTTTTTTTTTTTGTATTTTAATAGTTAAATCAAGATGAGTTTATAGTTGGAGTTTAGTTTAGATGTGGGACACAACTTTACTTGGAAGGTTCTATAGGAACGACCCTCGTAAAGGTGGGTTCACAGTTACAGCTGGCGGATCGACACGCGTATCCGTCTGCATAGATACCAATACGAGTATATTTTTCATATTTTCTTGGATCTGGGACCGAAATTATAAGAGAGAGTTAGTCTGAGTTGTCTCGGACCGATTTTTATGGAGTACCTATTTCGGTTCAGAGATGCAGGTGCAACCTCCAGAAAATCAAACACTGGTAATTATAAGAGTTGTCGGTTTTGCTAATGTTTACTAATATATAGACCCCAATTATATCTATCTTCCTCTTAAGGCCCCATAAGGCGCCCATACACGATGTTATAACATACAAAATGTTTGCACAAACTTGATGTCGGGTAAATTTAGGTACGTGTAGGCTATACACGTCAAACATCATGTTTACCCAAACATTTTGACCGTGTATGGGGGCCTTAATACTATTTTCAAAATGTCATAATTTTCTAAGGTAAAAAGTTACTTCAAAACAAAAGAAAAAGATATTACCGAAAATGTAGGCATTTTTAAGGGGGTTCTCGAGGGGACCTGTAAGGGACCAACAAATAAATTCTAATTGCTACTATAGCCTAAGGGATTATAGCTGGGGCCGGAGGGAACTCGCGTGAAGTCTGGGGTTAGTGGAGTCCATTAACGGCAATATACACAACCTAATGTTTAGTACAGCGAATATTCGGTCCATTACTGAGGCATTAGAGGGTTAAATATACAGAGACTAGGTCGAAATGAGAACCCCCGGATACACTAGGCCTCCAGAGGATTACGTAGTAAACTAAGCGATATAGATATGCCTAGATAGGAAGAGCTGTAATATAGAACACGCATTTTACAATTGTAACAAACAAAGATATTTTGAGATGTCTATTAACAAACCAATCTACCTCATATGAAAACTAATAGATGCACTTGTAATTCCACAACGGTAATTATTTCATTAAAAACATTATCATTTTGCTCTAGACTGAATAATCGTAAATATAAAGATCATCGTCATAGGTAATAATATTTGTCTCTAACGTTATTTAAAAATTGTAGTTGCTTCATTAAATTTGTGTCGAGTTTATTCAAACTACGTATATGCTAAAAAAAATCGCAGGAGCAGAGTTTTTTCATCAATTCCACCAAAGCACAAACGGCACTCTTTATATATGCTACTAGATTAATTACATAATTAATTAATTATCCTGGAAGACAGAAACGTTGCAACGAGAAAGATGATAGGAATATAAATAAAAAAATGTAATAATAAATCCAGAAAAAAACCAGATTAATGAACTTGTATTTGGAAACTAACTAATAACGACTAGAATTTAGAAGAATTTTACTGAATACGAAAGGCTAGCCTTCACTGCCCGCTCTACACGGGGCTCATACTATAGGAATCAGTGGCTATTTTTCCTATTATCATATAGGCCAAGCGATTAAATGAAATGCCTAAACAGTTTCGTTTCCAAAGCCTTCATAAAAAAGAATCAGGACCATATCATATATTTATTCTTATTCATCCATTATACCCAGAGAATTGCAGTTTGAAACCCGTCTATTACTAGTGCTAGGATCTTACTAGTACTACTACTTGTTCTATGTTTCATTTAATAATTTAGGTTCTACTCAATATTTTTCGATGAACCCAAGCATGCAACAAGCACTACATGTTAGCCTACACCACTCCATAAAAAAGAATAGATTTTGTTCAGCCGCAGTTTTGTGTCAATAAAGTCGGTCCTGTGGCGACAGACAAACACATATATACAAAACATACATACATACAAACAGAAAAAATAAGTTCAGGCCAGTTCTGGTTTTCGTAATGCATGAAATGAAAAAGTATTCAAAAAATATTCCAATTCTGAACAATTTACAGACAAAACTTTAATTTTATAAATATAGATAACTAGCTTACACCCCACGCTCCAAGCGGGGATCATGCTAGGAGTCAGTGTCGATGTTATTTATTATCCTATGTAGGCCAAATAATTAAATGAAATAACTCCTCCAAACACGTTATAGAAAAGAGTCAGCTCTATATTATAATTATTTATTTCATTATTTCGAATTTAATACCCTACGAATCGGAGTTTGGAGCTATTTAAAAAAAAAGTAAATGCAATCAAATTAGTTCAGAATTAATTATTTTTAAAGAGATGCCCATGAAAATTTAAACAGTATACATATTAAAATATTAAAAATGCAAACGTAAATAAAGTAAGTAATAGAAAATATAAGTTTTGTTTTGAAGTAAAAATTCAAATAACTGCGATTGTTATAAGCAAACATCTCAAAGCGTATTTTCTTTTTAAAAAATTCTTAATAATTTTATGGTTCTACTCAATATTTCTGAATAAAACCAAGCCTATTAGGTTAGCGCAAACAACTGCATAAAAATTCATGGATTTGGAAAGTCGGACCGGCGGCGACAGACTTATAGACAGAAAAGAAAAATGAAATGTTTCCCAATTCTGTTCAATGTATAGACAAAACATTTATTTTTATATTCATAGATATAAAGGGAAATATTACTATTTCGTTAAAATAAAGCCAAGAGCTTTATACCTTCTCAGCCTATTTAAAGGGGTTAAGGAGGACTGTAGATGAGATATTCTATCTTTACATACATAGATACTATAGTTCCAAGTCTGATATAATGTATATAAAAGCATGCCACGTGTGTAAATATGTTAAGGGAAGGCGTGTCTGAAATTCTCTTCACAGTTAATTAAGCTAAAGCTATCCTCGCCTCCTTGCCAATCAATTTAGTTCAGTACGCTTCGCTTCGTGCCTAAAGCTGCTTCACTCCATCAGCCTCAGTTTCGCTCCTTTTCCACTTATCTCCGGGTCAAGGACAATGTAATCAATCCTTTTTTCTAGATAATATAACTATGGTAGCTATTTTAAGAAGATATTTATCTCATGTGTATAACAGCGACCTTCATTCTACCCTCTTCAAGCATTATCCCTCTTCAGAGAGAAGAATTAAGTTTCATTTAAAAAAAAAACGCTTCAGCAAACGAGAAACGTCTTTTTAATAACTATAATAATGTCTTTAATATTTTAAAAATAACGTATTCTTTGTCATAACATGACAACCGCTGGATTGTTGTAGACTATTTATTTTGGTATTCACTGCCCTAATGAATGTACATCAAATGGAAAAAAACGCATTCAATACATATTGCCCCCAATATGTACCATCCAATATTTATATGTACCCTCTCAAAATGTAATTTGTACTATCAACTACATATTCCAGTATTGAAATATTCTACTGCAGCATAGCTTCCATCAAATGTTGTGATCTCATTCAAACCAAGTGATAATTTAAAACCAAGTTTAGTCATGATAACGTTCTCGGTATGTTTAGATTCAAAAGGTATTCAGATTCAATGATCAAAGGTTTTTAAGTCAAAAGATATTACTCAGAAAAGAGAAGAGGCTGCGGAGAGCTTGTCACCTCAGAGAATCTAACCAAGATGACAGGTTGGTTAAACACTGTGCAAGCTGACTGGTCCTTGAGCCTTTCCGCCCTAATACGCCCTAATTCAAGAGCCCGGAATGATGGGATCCAATCTGATTATGGTGGCACCTAAGGACTCAACCGAGCCGAAAATATCAGAGGCTTTACTCAGTAATACTTGATTAGACAAGGCCGTATTGATTTCAACAAGATAACATTAAGGGTATGGAAAAATTGATCAAGTGCCTAGTACGGCAGACATCCTTTTGTCGAGATTAAACCAACTTTGATTGGGTAAGTAAACATACATGTTTTAAGAAACAAATTATACTCCCATATGTAATATGTATCTTTAAAGAAGCTGAAGATAACTTGGATGAAGTTATTGATAATAGTCGCTAGTTAAGTAAAAAAAGAAAACAAATCTTACATATTAAAACATCTACATGTAATTTTAGAAAAGAAAGAAAACATGTGACGTGTGTTAACAAAAATTACAAAACGGAAAATCCCAGGTTAAGCTATTCTAAAAATACGGGTTTGGTATCTAACAGTTATACGCATACATACTTACCTAAACCTGATAAAAAATAACACCTAACTATTTGCTCAATTAATTATCGATCAGTCTGTAAAAATAAAATGAAATATAATTTTATTATTCACCTTGTTTATTTTATTTTTAATGTATATATAATATATATATATTAGTCCTGGAGATAGCGTGCAAAAAAGTGTCTGAAAAAAAGATCAAGCTAGAATTTTGTATACAAGTCAATCTTTTAGCGCCTTTTAAGAATATGTGGTCGGCTAAGTTCGTCTGCGGGACATAGCTTAGCAATAGGCGTTTGAAAAAAACAAAACGGTGGAGAGCGGCCATGTCTCACCAATTATGGTGGACAATGTGATTTTCATGATCCTGAGTACAGAATTAGTTAGTAGAGCGAAAAATCAAGTTGATGTTAGTTTGTCCCTTGATAGGTGACAACGTTGATTTTTAGTAATATTTGAATAAGTAATTTATCAAGTGTGAAAATAAAATCGACTTGATTTTTTCTCTATATACGTACTTTGTTATAAATGTTGTTATAATATAATAATGTTTAAAAAAATATATAAATAAATAAATTATAATAATAATACTGCTTTATTATTACTATTAAAGGAAAAAATAAAAAAAAAATGCTAATACTAGAAAAAATATATAAATTTATCTGTATTTCATAAGAACGACCATTGTGAGGCTTTATAAAATTAATAGGGCGTACATTAATTGCACGATCTAAATGCTTTGAAGGCTGTTTTTCCCGTTATTATTAAATTATTAATACATTTATTATTCCATTTATAGCAGCAGAATATTTTTATATTAAAGAGATTTGAAATCATTGAAGTTCAAACACCAGCAATCAGGGTTCTATTCCCAAAGAGAACATAAGATATGTTGTAAAATATCCGACCGCCCTACGCAGCGCTTACTTAACTTTAAGTTAGTTACTTACCACTCAGAAATAATAATGTGTAATACGAGTTATGATAATAATAATCTACATAATAAGGAATATAATAATCTCGTAATAATGAGGATTCCACTACATATTATGTATTTAACATTACAGTGGCTCCTGTATAATTGGCAAACAAAATTTTATAAATTAATAGTTTGTTTAACAGAAATATTGCAATATAATATAAAATTCTTCTCTTTCATTGTTTCATAAGAACTTGATATTTACTTGTAAGGTTGAGTAGATCTCATAGTAAATATATACCCTTGAACCATATCTTATTATACACACACACACACAAACACACACACACACACAAACACACACACACACACACATATATATATATTATATATATATATATATATATATATATATATATATATATATATATATATATATATATATATATATATATATATATATATATATATATATATATATATATATATATATATATATATTTACACGCTTTCTATAGGTTAGGTCGGGTCAAGAAGCAAACCGAAGTCCCTTTGTATTTTGGAAATTCAATATAGAAATACGCTGTTTTATAAAATTCGAATAAAGGATACGAACAGGGATTCAGCGGAATCCAAGGAACAAGGAAAGCAAATAGTGACAGAAGTCTAGTCCAAGGTCTAAAGGCCCGTCAGGTACTTGAGAACTAGAAAGGGTCTCAGTGGACTAAAACTAAAAGGCAGAGAAAAGGGCTCCTTACACACCAGGTGTTCTCCACTGCTTACACATCTGGCCCTCCCTTTAAAATGAAAAATATTACCTTCATAATATCAGACAGTACCTCTGCCTTCGCATCGCAACACTGGCTTTGGCTTCTATATATTCTACCGACATATGACTCCCAACATAAACTCCTTTTTCTCTTATTTATTAATTTTAATTTGAAGGCAATTTTCATTTATTATATGTTATACAAGACTTTTATGTGTGTCGAATAAATTAGGCTCTTATAACTTATCGCTTGGTTAGGCAATAAACATTTTTTTTATTATTGTGACTGTATTTTTAAATTCTGCTCCTAAAGTACAAAAATATGTTTAATATTTAGCCGCAGACAACCGATTTCACAATAAAGAAAACTTCACATCATGCCATTGAATTTGATCACAAAACCGCTTGACTAGATGGAAAATTTTACGATAGGGGCTAAAGTAGCTGCTTCAAATATAATTAAAATAATAATAATAATATGTGTCAATGAAGAAAAACCGTTTTGTATGGTAATTTTGCATTTTTTATAACCATATTTTTTCTTATAACAGAAAGTTATTTTATAAAACAATGATTTTTAAAACAAACTTTTTTCAGTAAAATAGTATATTTATAGCTTGAAAAATACATACAAATAAATTTAAACGATTTTATAAGAGGGAACATTTGTTTTGTAGAATTTTATGGTGTGCTGTAGGGATTATATGATGCAACGGCGTATGCTAAGCATACAGACTTACAAATCTTCATTACGTACTTCTATCATACTAACTAACTATTTGCGGTATAGATGTTCTTTAAAGATTAACTGGATCACCCAGCTATAAATGGGTCAGCCGACTTATAGTGATATAGTCCCGGAGTTAGCGTGCACAAAAGTGTCGGACTAACATCATGCTAAAATTTTGTGTATAAGTTAATCTTTTGGTGCCAATTTAGAATATGTGATCGGCTAAGTTTTTCTGCGGGACATAGCTTTGGCAATGGGCGTTTAAAAGAAAAAAACGGTGGAGAGCGGCCATGTCCCACCCATTTTGGTGGACAATGGGTCTACCAAAATTATTTTCATGATCCTGAGTACAAAATTAGTTAGTAGACCATAAAACATTGTCACTTGATAGGTTAGTTATTAAAATATTACTTCAAATCAAAGTAGTCACCTATCAAGTGACATACTATTATAAACTTAATTTTGGTCTACTAACTAATTCTGTACGCGGGATCATGAAAATCACATTGTCCACCAAAAAGGGCGGGACATGGCCGCTCTCCACCGGTTTGTTTTTTTCAAGTACCCATTCAAGCTATGTCCCGCAGACGAACTTAGCCGAGCACATATTCTTAATAGGCACTAAAACATTAACTTACACCTACACAAAATTCTAGCTTGATGTTAGTTTTTCCACTTTTTTGCACCCTGGAGTAATAAACTAAATCTGAAATAAATGTATAAAAAGAGAATAATAAAGATTTTAGGAAACACTACTCTAGAATATATACAAGAGAATATAAGAGATCCTTAAAGTAGCTTCTGCTAAGGAAGCGGTAAAAAAGTTGAGAGTAGTCAACTAGCGTCAAAAGTTATAAAAACAACTAAAATATAAATCTTTTAAATGGTCATCAATATTCAAGATGGTGCATCGTAAAAAGACATAGCCTATGGTACTTTGGAATGCATAATAAACTTATTGTCCAAATTTTAAGAGGTTTGATTTGGTGGTCCTTGAGAATTTTGCTAACATCAAACTAACATTTCTCTCTTTAGATGATCGAGTCAGCTATGTCTATGTTTAAACTTTCCTACTTAAAACTGGACTCGTTTGGCATTTCGAGTGTGTATATTCGAATAATATAATAGTAGGATTATATGTCCCACTTAATATAATACATATTATGTATGTTTAGTTCAAAGTTGATCAGTAAAACTATTACGATGTGGTTTTGCTTAATATTCTGGAGGTTTGATCTACAGGAATAAAGCTACTAGAAGAAGGGTCGTTGGGTTTAATGTCAAATAATAACTAGAATCATTCTCTGTTATAAGATACAAGTCAGTGTAAATGAAGTGGAATTTTGGTGAGTTGATGTTGGTGTTTTCACCGCAGGACACGAGAAATCCATCTGGAGACCATATCATTTCACTGGTGTAGTATAATTCCCCTAGATATTATTCACCTTCCTCTCTACCTCTATTCCGCATTTGAACTTTTTACCTTCTATAATATCTTTACAAAACATGTACAAAACTCAGTACTTATATTATTTTTTACGCTGCATTTATACTATTATTTTAGAATTGAGAATGTAAGTAAGTAGAGATTATCTTATTTTATCTAATAAATAAAATATTGCTTAACAAACTTGAGCAAACACATACACTCAAAATAATTATAACATTACAACCCATTAATATTGTTATGAACTAATAAAGTAAATAATTTAAACTTCACAATAATATAAATGATACACACTAAATCTACAGTACCATCCATAAATTATAAACGGAGCATAATTACGAGTAATATTAACTGCTACATATTGTTATTGTACGTTAGGTACATAGCTAAGATTTGGGATTACTACACTGTGTTCATTATAATCCAAGCAATTATTTCTGAACAAACACAAAAATGACTAATGTTAAAGCTGTACAAACAAATAGGAAAAGCTTTATTGAGACTATTTATTAATTTTATAACCATACTATATGCTAAAAGAAAAGTATATAAAATGTCAATGTGTGTTCTTGGCTGAATAAAAAATTCACCTCAGCACGGATCCCTTATAAACGAAATTACGCTCGAAATATTCATGGACCACGGTTTGCAGTCTTATTTCACACAAATTCTTAACATTTCTTTCAAGTAGTGTCAGATCCAAGAGAGTGGGGGTGGCATTATGGCTATGAACCGAATAATAAATGTAAGTTTATATTACCATTGCAATCATATAAGTATTGCATATATGGTTGCATATACATATATACTTTGTAAACTGAATTATATCCTATCAAGACCATTCACTAGAGTTATCGAGATGTCCAAAAGTTCCAAGCCCTACGTTATTACCCATTATTAGAATTTAAAATGATAAAATTATAGGATATTACAAAAACATATTTTATCTTCACAAAGAGATAACTATTATATCGAGAAAGGTCTGCTTTATTTTCTTCCTTCATCTCTATTTTTTTTCTAAGGTTTATAAGGAGCTTCTTATCCATTTGGGATTATTTTTTCTTATGAGGATCAAGGAGAATAAAGTAAGAGGATAAGAAAAAAATGTCTACTTTATAAGAATAGAGGTTTAGAGGAGGAAATCCAGCGGAAAGAATTCACATGTATTTTTTAAGTCCATCGTGTTGGTTGAAGGTGAAGGTGGTAGGTTTAACCCCTTGTTGAAGGTTTTTAAGGATGCACCCTCACCCCTAGTACCTTTCCTTAGCACCTGGAAAGAGAATCTTCCTTATTATATCCACAAGCTCTTTACAGCACCTTATTCGCTTCGGAACCCCACCTCCCTCCTATACCTAATTGGACTCACGACTCCCTCGTATTTTCCACTCTTTCTTTTCTTCCTATTTTCCTACTCCACCAATTTCGAACCGGAAATTTTTTATCAGGATTATCTTCTCACTTAAAGCTTCCTTCCACCCCCATTCTTGAAATATCATCCAAACATTTTCATACTTTTTAACGTATCTCTGAAATTTATAAGAGCTATTTTTAAAGTAATTTCTCTTGTAACCCTGGAAATATGTTTGTTCATAAAATTATTCAATTTTAACTCAAAAAAGTAATTGACTTCAACCTAGAAGGAAAGGAGTATCTCTCCAATAACTCCACATCAATATAATAAATTAATTATTATCGTTTATGTTTCTTATGCACTTATTTTATAATCGGAATTACATCATTAGATATAGTTGTTGAGTAGTGAGGCTTAAATTGATTTATTTTACTACGTTTTTATTAGCTTGCTTTCTTGTTTGTTTGTTTGTCCGGTACAAATCTGGCAATCGATTTCTAACTAACTTCCCAAATAGCTAGACATTTGAAACTTTTAGCATAGCTCAGAACACGATGACAATGCATTATTTTAATACTTTTAGCCATCTTTCAGCAGAATTTATTGGTTTTCAGCAAATTTTGCTATACGGAAAGTTAGTTCAGAAAAAATCCGCAAGTTATTTTATTTGTTTTGACATATCCCATATTATTTGCAATCTTCATTTTGACGGGTCTCAAATTTGTGATAGATAAACATTGAATGACAGCAAAACAGGAAATATCGATTATATTGTTTATCGATTATATTATTTCAAATATATCGATGGCACGCTTTAGATTTGGTGTTGGGGAGATCCGTTGTACAAAGATTTGTCCTTTTACAAAGATTTATAGGCTTAAGATCAGCTCTCTAGATGGTCGTCATTTATGTGGTAAATAAATTAGGAACTATTTTTTTTTTCCACTAACATTATATATTATATAACAATAACAATTATATTATCAACATTACATACGATTCAATAGAAAATTTAAAAACGTAGTATATAAAAAGTTATTTTTATCTTGAAATTACTTTTATGAATATCGTGCCTTGAAATAATTGTTTCGGCTTTTATTTACTGCTCAAAATTTAAGCAAAATGCAGAAATGGGAAGAAAAAGTATCAATAGTAGGTTTTGTATTCCAATTAGCTTTCCTGGAGTTCAATATCATCGATGTGTAAACCCTTCCACTTAATTTCATATCATAAATTTGTCGGTCGGTGTAATTAAAGAGTATAATAAAAGTTGTCCTAAGATGAGTTATGAATACTACTGCCGATCTAAACAATAAACGAGATGGTATTGCGCCAGAGCTATCGATATCAATCGTATTTATCTTGTGCTATTTAAGGGGTGAGTAGGGAAAGTTCCCCTTCCTCTAGTTTCGGGGTGTTAGATCCCTCGCTGTGTTATTTATGACGTAATTATTCCAGTGTATTTGGCGGAATAACCTAATTGGGCCAACTTGTAGAGGGAGGAGGGCACGCTGACGGTTATTACTTGGGCTTCAAATTAGTTTTTGATCTCCCTAACTAGATGCGCGTTATCAAGCTCGCCGAACAAACTCTCTAACTCTCATCTCAACAGTTAACTGCTTTCTCTCCAGTTAACTTAGTAGTATCTAACTAAGTATTACTATCTCTAGTGATAAGATTGACTCTAATGATTTTCCCGACTCGATGAATCCTCTTACCATCAGAGAGCTGCGCTAATGTGAGAGGAAGGCCAGAAAGTGTAACCAACTCACTTTTTGACAATTAAGTCTCCAAGCTTCATAATCTAAACAGCCTTTATTTAACTATTATCACGATATAAAACTAAATGCCATCATATACAACAATTATAAGTAAACCAAAAGACATTTGAAGCAATTCAATGTTACGAATATATGATTAGATGTTCTCGTAAGATGAGATATAACGAGGTTAGTTCAAATTAAATAGGAGCATTGATTCTTGTTTATTACTACTGGATATAGTAATTATTTAGAACTATCAATTATTGTGATATTTAAACGTTAAGGAAGATCAAATATACCAGATCTAAATTGAAGTAAGTTTTTACTTTTATATAGAACTATACAAATATTTAAATACTAAAACTTTTCAAATTGTCTTTTCTGTGTAATATAAATGTACGTATACCTATATAAATAAAAATGAATGTTTGTCTGTCTCTTATGCCTGCCTAAACCACCGCTCATCCGACTGCAATGAAACTTTGGGAATGGTTGGACGCATGCCCGGTTAATAAAACTATGTTCCAATTTTGGTACACAGGGGTACGGGGTACAAATGTCAAAGTAATGAAACCCCTTCATGATGCATATCGTTGAAAAGCTCTTTGAAATTACAGTAATTGTTGTGTACATTTTTGTCATATTTTCATTTAAGAAAAGGGTATCATAATATGTGGAGTTGAGTCTGCCATCATAAGTTTTCCGACGGAAGTGGCGGAAGAAATCCTTGAAGATTTTTCTTCGCAATTCCACGCAGAGCTAAACCTCTCACCTACAACATCAAAAAAGGTAGAGCTAAGAGCCCTTAAGACCCTGAGATAGCTATTCTTCCATCAGATAAGGGTAACACAACAGTTAAAATGGACACGAACAGCTATAAAAAAAAATGAAGCAACTCCTTGAAGATACGATTTACCTCAAAATTAGGAACCAATAAGCAACAACATCAAAAATGAGGTAAATATAAGCCAATCAAACTCTCTACGATAGAAGAAGATAAGACGAGGAAACTAAACTAAAATAGCGAGATACTTGGCAGAAGGACTCCAGTCCGACCCCGGGAAGTCTCCTAGTTTTGGAAAGAACTCCACACATTTCGTAGAAAAACTAAAATCCCTTAACTTGAACGGCTGAACAGATTTTGTTGGTTTTTGGGTACAATGTTAAGCTTAATTCTGCGGGTGTTATAGGCTATAAAACGTTTTGCTAGCTTTATATAGAAGAGAATGGGGCTAGCTTTATAGGAGAATGGGGCTTCTAAATAGATTTCAAAATTATAATTTTACTTTTTATAAAAAACGAATTTAACCAAAATTGCAGAAGAGGCTACAGACAATATTTTATGTTCTGTGGAATTTTCTGTAGAAAGAGCTGTTCAATCGTTGTCAAAAAATATTTAGATTTAATTTTTTTAAACATATATTATTTAAATAGTTTATAAATCATCAAGAAGATATTTTTTTTTAAATCACACCTTACCATGCCTAATTTATAACATAATTATCCTATTTATAACATATTAAACCTTTATAACATAATTATCACCACTTCTTTTAAACGATAAAATAAAATTTTCGAGTATGTACGTAGTATAATAATAATTTATAAATTATATTGATATTCTCCAATAGGGATTGTACAAAATTTTATCCCTAAAGGGAACAAGAGGAAAAATAAGAAAATAATGGGAATTGAGGCCAGACTGATCTTCTAAAGTTAGAAAGTTAATAATTGAGAAAGAGCTCCTATTTTGGATGTAAACATATAATATTAAGCAAATATATAATAGTAAACATATTAAGCAAAGATAATTCCAATTTTAACTCAGGAATGTGAAAAGACACGGGGGATACAGAAAGGAAATACCCCTACTTTTCCCGGAAAGTTACCTTTTAAGAATTTTTCATGAGTAGTAGGAATTATTTTTGCAAATTATATTATCAAAGAGGAGGGTATAGAAATAAGGGGAGGGATAGAATCTAAATATTCTCGATTAGGAAAATAATTTAAAATTTCTTGATGGTAGGTTTAGTTTATAAACCCATCAAATTAAAAATAATACACTCCGCAGCGAAGCAAGGGTATCCAGCTAGTAATGAATAAAAAAACGAGCTCTAAATTTGTAGCAGACAGGGAATAAACATAATCGAGACTCATAACTTGTGAATGACACTATCAAAAAATGTACAAATGCCTGCAATAGCGAGTTAGATTTATAGAAGTAGGGGAAACATATTTCACAATATCCCGTGATAGTTAGTGAATTAATTAATATTAATGTGATTAAACAATTTTGGCTGCTTAGTCTATATGAAGTGATCTTGTATGAATTTCTTAATGCATTGCTTACTGCTACATTTAACATCAAAGTGAGGATCAGTATCTCATATTAAATTGATATAGTTATGTATACTACAATGTCTCCACTTCACATGACAAATGATACAAACTATTACTCTCAGTCCTCAAGTAACTCAAACAGTCTAAGTACTTAAATCAATGGCTCGTCAGTTAGATCCCCAAGTCAATATAGTTACATACAATCAAAACCACTCATCCTTATAACAACTTATCAACTTGATTATTGTCAAAGGAAAGCGATACAGACTTTGATATATAATTAGGGTCCGTAGGCAAAACCAAGGACCCTTATATTTTCCTGCGTGTGTCTGTCCGTCCGTCCTCTCGCGTGCTCTCACGGCTACACCTTTCGTCAGATCACTTTGAAATTTGGCATGTATGTGTCTTGTACCGACCCACATATTTTAAAAATATAGCGACTTAAAAAAAATATTTTTCATAACAATTAGGGTAAAAAAACTTAAGGGTTATAAATTTTACATTTTTTTTCGACACCGTGAGGGGTATCATATGAAAAGGTACGTCGAGCTGATTACAAAAATATATAATTCTTTGGTTATAACTTTGATAGGGCGAGCGTAGGCGAGTTTGAAGCGGGTGTGAAACGTGTCCCCCCCCCCCCCCCCTCTTTCTCGCTTATGTGAAGTGCAAAAAATCTGAAAAAATTCCTGAATATTCTTCGACCAAAAGTAAAGATACCACTTTTTGGAAATTTCGAAAAAAATATGATTTTATTTTTTATTGACAAAATACGCTTTTTTACAATTATGGTCTTTTCGATGTATTTATATGGTTGTAGTCCGGTTCAGTGGCAAAAAAATACTTTTCGGAAGTTAGTTTATGTGTTTTGAGAATATCAGACCCATAGGATATTTCAAAGTAAGCTTTTTAGCATTTTAAAAAACACCATCAATAGGGTACTACTTAAACTATTCAGTGTGGCCTACGGACCCTCGCTGTGTGCTGACCAGACCAGCACACACTTAACCTGTTTATTTTCAATTTGCAGTCAACCGCACGTTGTTTTGAGAGTTCAACGTTGTAAACTGAGTATAAATTATAGAGACTTTCAAAATCACATCAAAACAGCAAAATACTATTTATTTTATTGATATGATTAGATATTCATTCCGTTTTTGTAAAAAATAAATAAATTTTGATTTATTAAAACAATATTATCACATAATAAACAGGCCAAGTGTGTGCTAGTCAGCACACAGCGAGGGTCCGTAGGCAACCCTGCGTATAGTTTAAGTAGTGCGTAACCTATTGATGGTGTTTTTTAAAATGCTAAAATGCTTAGGGGGGGGGGGGGGGGGGCACATTTCACACCCACTTCAAACTTGCCTACGCTCGCCCTATCAAAGTTATAACTTTATAACCAAAGAATTTTATATTTTTGTAATCAGCTCGACGTACCCTTTCATATGATACCCCTCACGGTGTCGAAAAAAAATAAAAAAATGTTAACCCTTAAGTTTTTTTACCCTAATTCTTTTCAAAAATATTTTTTTTAAGTCGCTATATTTTTAAGATATATGGGTAGGTACAAGATACATACATGCCAAATTTCAAAGTGATCGGACGAAAGGTGTAGCCGTGTGAGCTGGCGACCGGATGGACGGACAGACACACGCAGGAAAATATAAGGGTCCTTGGTTTTGCCTACGGACCCTAAAAAGACCAGTCATGCACCATGACTTTATGAGCGAATTTTCCAAGAAATCTGCGTATTATTGACTTTTGATAATATAGGAAACTTTTGGTTTAGAATTTGGATGGGTGAAAAAAAAATTGGTACACAGGGGTACGGGGTACAAAAGTCAAAATAGTATTTACCCTTTTAAGATGCATGTCGTTGGAAAGCTCTTTAAGAGTACAGTAATTGTTGTTATGTACACTTTTGTCATATTTTCATATAAGAGGGGGGTAAAATGGAAAAACAAGTTTTTATGCTATTTTTGACCCTAAATTATCAAAATTTGACCCCTAAATGGACTACAAAAATTCTAGCCAACGAACTCTTTTCTTTTCGAAATCTTTTCTTTTGATATTATTGATATTTTAAAATTTGTTTGCATTTTTTACGTATATCCTAGGGTGAGATATCGTCTAGAGATACATACATGCACACATAAAAAAAGTGTTAAATATCAGGAATCGATTAAGAATGGTCTAAAACGGATTTCCATGGAGAAAATTTTCAAAAATTCGCATTACAAAAATTTTGAAGCCATTGCAATTGTTTAATTTTCTTCGAAAATTCGCTACAATTATCTAGTAAATTTTAAGTTATATAAAATCTTGGCTATGGTTAGACAAAGAATAAAATTTAACAATAAACTTAAAGCATCATTAATTTTACGAGCAACATTATTAAAATGATAAACGGTCGAGTATCGAGTTAAAACAGAGACCTCTCTCCACACGGTCAATTACTTTTAAATTTAAATATACATTGCGGAAACATAAACTGCATTTTTTTTTTTAGATTGATACACATAGTAGCTTTAATAAATAATCAATCACATCATTTCCACTAATCAAATAGTCACTCGCAGTAAACATCAGTAAGCAAACGTTAAAATGCAATAAATCATCACTAGCTGTAGACTGATACCTATCTTTATCAGTGGATAGGAGGATCCATCGTTAATCATGAAGAGTGATTCATGCAGACTTAGGTAAGTGATGTGTGCATGTGTTTTGAAGCTTGTACATATAAAGTCATTGTATTGTTGGTGTCGGTTGTCTCTATTGTAGGGTGCGATGTTGTGTAAACGCGTACATGATCCTCATGTCAGTAAATGCTTGGGAGGGTGGTGTCACATGCACACTCCCCTAACCCTACCACTTGATCCAACCCTGTGGAGGAGTGTTTGTTAACACAACTGCCCACTTATCATTTTAATTACAGGATTGGGGAAGGGGAGATGTGATGAGAGGGCTATGAGATAGATGAGGAACAGAGAAAAGAGACATTCAAAATTCAAACCCAGCCTTCAAATCCAATAACACTGCTCACTGGATCAGAATTAAGCGGCAAAATCCGATAGAAACATCAAACGTCATTTTTCCCCAACCTTCCTCAAATCTATAAAAAGCAAAAAAATCTCTCTCCCGATTGATTAGAACCTTCCTCTGATGCCTCATTCAACTCCAACTCAAAGCTTTGCGATAATATGGGATGTTTATGGGCCCCACGTGTGCACCCTACTCGCAATATCTCAGTCGACAGTTCAGTCAGTTATTTTGTCCCCACATACAATAGACCAAGGGGAAATTGGATTTGAAAAAAGCTTTAGTCTGTTCAGAGTATTTGTTATATAACTAGAGTTAAATTAATTACTTCCAATTCCGTCTAAATTGATGGTACCTACCCAGAATAAAATATTTAGATAAAGAAGTTATACAAAAATTGAACAACAACTTAACTATGTAATTACTTATTTTACAGTAAATATTACTTACCATAAAAGCATAAATAAAATACATTTCGTCTCAAATATTATAGTGTATCTAATAATAACGTGAATCCTATTTTAATATTCGATAGTGGAAACAATTATAAATCAATCCAGTTAAAAATATAATTACATATCTTACACTCTCATAAGTTATAGAGTTAAATGCAAAAAGAGTTTCATCTTGTTGAACTCAAGAATGATTATATTCCCTGCTGAAATTGGAAATATGTCTAATTACTTCCTAAAAATAAGAGCTTTAGAAAATATATATATTCATTTTTTTTTTTTTTTTTTTTTTTTTTTGTTATTTACACACTCTCTAAGACGAAAGCCCTTCGTAGCCAAACATTATAGCTTATTACAGAGATTATTCTATCAAATACGATATTATATTCAGTTTTTAAGGAGTGAAAATGATATTAGTATAAGGGAAACTTGTTCTAATATATAGATGACCACTATTTTGAATCAAAATGTTCAATCGGGAATATCTTTCACTTTAGATTTTTTTATCATAAAAGGAAGCTATCTTCCAATTTTCAAGGTTCTAGTGCAATTAGCGCCGGACACATCGTTATTACGTATAACATATAATAATGCAAGTAGCTTGAATAATGACGTCAAGAGAGAAAGAGAGGGGGGGGAGAGAGATTAGTTCAAATTTAGAATATTAGATAATATATTTATTTTATACGTAGTTAAATTACTGATATTTTTAATAATATGAAAATGGATTTTTCTTTGTGAATAAATTGCTTCAAATGAGTAATATGTACATAATGGTATAAATGCTATTACAATGTATGTAAAAGAAAAAAATGGGAAAAGCTCCCCTGCAATAAATGTAACATATTTTAAAAGCCACAGCTGGGAAAATTAGAATATCTAATTCATTGCTAACTCCCTGTCTTACATAATCTTGTTCTAGCAGCTGCTGTTCTAATGCGAAGCAGTTTAGTTAAAACTGTAGATTACTTGGTTTCTTTTCTTTCGGGTAAAAAAAATAAATCAAGAAGCGAAGTTTAAAAAAGAATTTATTTAAACGATTGTGTTGAGTACCGAAATAGCAAGGAGTTAGTTTTACCACTACTATTCCTTTTAAAACAATGAGCTACATTCTTACGCAAGCATATACAAACATTGTCAAATAGATTATATCTATGTATGTGCTAGTTTCATTACACTATTTTTTTATAATCGTTTATAATTAACAATTTAATTATACCATTAAATATTGTTGAATCAATGAAATAAGTAGGTCAGTTGTAAAGATCTTTAATAATTACAAATACCTAATATAGTTGTTTTATGGTTAATTTGACGATTTAATGGTTAAATTAGGTAATTTTTTTGACTGATTCTCATTCATTTTTATAAAAGAAAATTAAGGAAATATATTTCTTAAAGCAGTCGTAAACTAACACACATTAAAGAAAGTACAAAATGTTATTAAATTTACACATTCATTTACCATATACATATATATATAGGTAAACCGATCTCAACCAAGACCTGTGACCATTACATGATCGGGGTACGTTGCGATTTTGTTTAATTTACGAGTGAGTGATTCACTGAGGTATATATACATTGTGTTATTTATAATTCCTAACACAACTAAACAATGACCCTGAAATAACATGCATAAAAAAATAGCTCTATTACATAGGTTTTAAAATAAAATAAATAAACTTTTTTTCTACATCAATTATATAATTACCAAATAAAAGCACTGAACAGCAGTAGTAAGTGATTTGTGAAATAAGGACTACAAATTTAGGCGGACGACCCCAAAAATAAAACAAAAAATTCAAGGTTTATCCCTAGTTCGATCACCCGGGGGGTCACAATGTTTTTATCGGTAATGAAATGACAGCAAGGTAAATTAAATTTGTTCGGGAACTTTTTATTGCCCTATAATAAGGTATTTGCATGAATCATTTCAAACTTTTAGGACTAGCCGTTGTAGGGTGGTTGAGGGGGGACAATTTTTTAGGCTATACATTTTAACTCATAAAACCAATAAGGAATGTAACATTTTAAAAAGTATATATACATATATATATATATATATATATATATATATATATATATATATATATATATATATATATATATATATATATATATATTTATAACCTACTCTTTAGAAGCTTTCATTTGATACCCCACTCGAAATTTTAAAAAAATTAAAATTTTGTCTCACAGCACATGTGCGCAAAATTTTCATTTATAAAAATTAGGCGTTTCCCCTAATTTATTGCCCTATTATAAGCTATTTGCATAAATTATTTCAAAATTTTAGGACTAGCCGTTATTGGGTGGTTGGGGGGAGGGATTTTTGTAGTACCTATACATTAACTCATTAAGCTAATAAAGAATGCAACATTTAAAAAAGCATATACTATATATATTTGTAACCTCCTCATCAGCAGCTTTCATTTGATACCCCATTCGAAATTAAAAAAAATTGAGTTTACCATATTTTTGTGAATTGCGCATGCGCATATTAAATTTTTATCTTCTCTTTACTTTTCCTATGTGTGGATCAAGAAGTTACGCCAGTCTTTCAAATTTCAACTTTTTACCTTAAACGGTTCGGGATTTATAAACCAAAGAGCGACGGACATATACGTACAGACACATCAACCATACGACATACGGGTTTGAGAGGGATCTACGAAACCCTAAAAATACAGGATAAAGAAGGCTAAAAGAACATGGATTGAAAAATAAATAAAAGGACTAACTTCATATTGGAAATATTCAGAAGGATTCAGAGGTGAGAGTTGCTTAGGAGGGATTGAGAGAGACGGAATGAATTTCAGGTGAATTGAAATTATCTACTTAGGCATTCTCCCTTACGGGGATAGCGGAATTCCCTAATCGACTCACAAACCTAAAACTAGAAAATTCCTATTCAAATATGGATGAGTAAAATTTAAAAAAAATATCGGGTACGGTACCTCGGAACTTTTGGCCTCCCTATTGGCCTTTTGGCAAAGTGGCCTCTCCTCCTGCTTCGCAGCAGGAGGAAGCATCATTGGACGAGGTCAGTACTTGGATGGATGACAGTTTTGAACTAAATGATTTTTTTATTATAATTTTTCAAAAAAAAAATACACTTTAGTTTTATTTATTTTATTTCATTTATTGAATTATTTGAATTTTGGCGGTATTTTGACAGACATAAACAAACTTGGACGGTCAACAAAATTATCCCAGTAATTAATAATTTTGTTCTAACTTTTAACTTTTAAACTTAAACTAATAAATGGAATTTCATCGGTTTTTTTTTTGTATTTGTTTCTTATTTTTTCCTAGTTCCAACGATAAAAGTCAGTTAAAACAGTTCTATTGCATTTTTTTCTTCTAAATTTATAATAATATTAATTAGGGTTTTAATCCATTTAATCATTAAAATTAATATTAGAAATAATTAAAATTGGAAAAAAATTATAAATTTACTTACGTCCATAGAATTGCAAAAATGTATCCTCATCCATGATTCCGAATCTTATAGGTAAAGGAAGAGTTGACCGAGGTAGTGGAAATAACGATGTCCTAGCGTAGAAAGGACATATCGTCAGAGAATACAATGATCTGCTACGTACAGGTCTCTTTCGCACAACACATTTTACGGGAGTATCAGATGACTCTGAGGGATCGGCTACTGAAACTGGCTCAGAAGTTATAATGCAAAGATCTGAGGGAGAAATATCTTCCGAAATATCTCTATGATTCTTATAGGTAAAAGACCCAGAAATTGAATGAATCTGTTCTTCTGATTCACACAAAGAGGGGTTGGAACTGTGGTCAGAGCAACAGCTTTGGACATCTATACTTGGAAAGGAAGATGCACCTTTAAGTTCCGAGGAAAAGAAGGAAGATCCGCTTTTTGAATCGGAATTAAGAGCAGAAACTGAAGAACTGGAGGAGTGCTTCCTCAAACTTTGAGGAGAGGGGTCCAAACACATAAAGTGAGTATCGCGCACGTTTGTCTTGGATTGTTTAAGGTCGGGTGGTTTATAAAAAGGTTTACTCGTGAATTCATTTACGTTGAGAGCATCCGTACTGTCGGGTGATATAACGATTGTCGGTATCTGTGTCGAAGTTGCAATGCCAGAACGTTTAACTTCTCCGAAGTGGGAATATGAATCCCACTCGTCGACGGACACACGTCGAGGTTCAGGCGGCTGTTCGGTCGATAAATCGGTAATGCTATGACGATTAGTGTATATTTCAAATCCTTGAACAGGGTCGATGCAAGGTTTCGAAGGCTCTGTGTAATTCAAACTGTTCTTCTGGATGCAGTAAGGACATCTGGTGGCGCAGTAAGACATGCCAGGCTGAAATTGGCCTGACTCCCCTGGTTCTCCCGTCTGCTTCTCCCTAGAGTCGATCACTTCTTCCATCACACATCACATGCTCTAGACTGGTTTCGGCAAAACTATTCACTTTATCTCCAGCGTTCGCCTATATTTAGCAGCCACCTCCATTCTATCCTACTCCGATAAACATTTTTCCGCCCGGATTCATTTGTTTGGTGTATTTTAACTTCTTATCGACCAGATTCCCTTTCAACAATAATGTCTGCCTTCATTTCTTAAAATAAACATTTACTTTAGAGAGGAAAAATATTTAATCATCCACATACTTCTTACATCGAATTACAGATGGTAGTTATAATGACAAGTTTATTAAGCGTTTAAAGAGACCTTTTAACAATTTATCTTTCACTAGGACACTATCTTCCCACCGAAAATATTTTCATTTAAATACTAAACTAAAAATAAAATAACTTTTACTTTTTTTAACTGTTATAAAAATAAATAAATATTATTTAATAGTGTTCAAATGCATTATTTGGGGGTAATAATCTGACATCTTTCTTACATTTGAGGCATTTGAAGATATTAATAAATCGAATAAAACTTTTTCTTCATGCAGTGAAATACATGCAAATGTAATAATAGTTATATGAGATAAATATGTGATTTGTAGACTGAGAATAAAATAAAAATATAGATAACAAGGATCAGCCAAAAATAAAAATTGTGGATCTACTATAACGTTTGGGAAAAATTTATTTCCTTCTTTAAGTATAAACAAGAATGGTGAAACCACATAACTATTATACCTTAAAGAGGGAATTAAATTGTTCCAAAAGGTTGGTAGATTCAAAGTTTCTATTTTTATTAAGTAATCTTAAATCAAATAAGTTTATTTGACCCAACAATTTTATTATTTATCTTGTAGTCAAATTAAGTTCATGCGTCATGTTTAATGGACAAACATGTCCGGTTATCGAAGATAAATCTCTTGTCTGTAACAGAATGACTAAAAACGTCGTTGCGCCATCAACCATCTAAAATTAAATACATTTAAATCAATATCGATACAAAATTAAGTTAAAAAGTCAATTATCGTCATGAAATAATTACTAGAGATAAAGTTGTTTAAATAAAATGGAAGAAATTTTTGTTTGCCAGGCTTCTACTACAATGCATAGTATAACCACTATAATCTACAGACTTAAAAAAATAATAAAACACAATTTAATGTGTATATATATATTTTCTTTTTTTGCCTCCATTTTGTTTAACAAGTATCATCTTAATTTAAATTAATAACAGAAAACAATAAGTATACTCACTGCGACAATTAGTTCGTAGTTTATAAGAAAAAAACCGTGCGGTGAAAATATCAGAGTCTTTTGGGCCATAATTTGAGACTCCAATTTTGGCTATAGCAACACACAGACACGTTGAGATATAGTATAGAAGTATAGACCCGTTAAGATTTAATCAAAATACATAATTGACGAAAATTGTTCGATATCATAATATAAAATAATAAAATATAAGGTTAACAAATGTATTTATTTTATAATCTCACAAAGCTAACAGTTCAGCGTTATTTCTACGATAAAAAAAATATATACTAATTATATTATTATGATTGAAGACACGCGTAAAACGAGCAGGAGCAATTACCCTTTTTTGGAAAAATTAAGTTATTTAATAATTTCTACTTACTGATTCTTTAGGCACTCTTGCAAGACATCCCAGTATAACTGGTTTTAGTCATTTCAAAGCGGGTTTACTATACGCGTTTAGAGAGAGGGTTTAATAATTCGTATTTGTCAATTATATAAGTTACCTATATATTTCATAATAGCTACGCGAAATTAATCGTAAAATTACTGTGTCACAGTATAGACAGCAGGTTTAGAATACTTTCCTATGATTTGAGAGAATTACTCACAATCAATACACATCATTGAATTGATCAGTTTAATCAGTTGATGATTTTCACCAATGACAACCAATCTAAACAGTCGTAACAATATGTAAAGTAATCAAAATGTCTGTGAATTAAACTTAAAAATATGAATAAAACTTTAGTAGTTCTGTGAACAGTAAACCACGCATCCAAAAAAAGAACATATTACATCGCTTTTTGACTTCCAGGAACATCCATGCCAAATTTGAAGAAAATTTTTTATAGCCTTTGCAGATATGTAAAAGCAATACGTGACAGCAATGAATTATTTTACTAGCAATCATGCGTGTTGAATGAAATTTTTATTTCTATAATAAACAAATTTGATTATCCATAATATATTTTATTAGATGAGAGCTTACGGACATATCACTCTTATTTTGTGTTTCCCAAAAACTAGTTTTAGTGATTGTGTTCTGCTATTTCAATTTTAACATAAATTCTAGTTTACTATCGAATTTATTGTCTATTTGCAAGTAAGACAATATAAAATTAATTTAATATTATCGATTATTATTTGATATAATTGAATATCTTTCTTGAATATGAAATTATTAACTAAAATTATTGGTTTGATATATGTAATTTGATATAATGTTCAAATAAAATCGCATTTGCTTTAGTATTTGCGAATTTAATTTTCATAGGTTATTTTTCCATAATTCCTCAAAACTAAATAACAATAATTTATTTATTATAGAAAATGTATTTAATACGCTTCAATCCATTTTTATTTTTGCTTATTGCTATATTATTATTTATATTATATTTATCTAGCAATGATGAGAAATTCAATATAGTTTACTTAAATAATATATATATATATATATATATATATATATATATATATATATATATATATATATATATATATATATATATATATATATATATATATATATATATATGTGTGTGTGTGTGTGTATATAGAATTATAGTTTATTATAAACCTACACTATATAATACAAAAACATGATATTGCACGTATGTATTAATTTAAATATATTTTTTTAAGTGTTTCTTATTGCGTTATCTGAATATCATATGGTTTTTATGATAAGGTCTCTTAAACTTTAAGAGGTGTATGGAGGACATAATGGTATATATTTTTTGGGAGGAACCTAGTGTTAAATTCACATTAAACTGTATTCTCAAAGAGTTAAAATAGTTAAGACATGAAAGGAAGTAACATAAGAGTATACTTAATAAGTAAGGTGGGCCCTTTAGGCGTGAATTATACAAATAAATTAAATCACATGAAAAAGATGTTTCGACCCTTTCTTGTAAGGTCATCCTCAGTCATACTCTTGATTTCTATAATAACAACTACAATTCATTAATATTAATGTCTTAATGAAGCAGCAAGGAAATATTTCTTGAAGAAATATTTTGAGTGGAGAACTAATTACAATTATTAATTAAAATGTCTAAACTTACATTAAGAGTGTTTAAGATTTCGCACTTTTCTCATCTCTATAAGGGAAAGTCGTTAATTTTAATTTAAAAATTGTCAGATCAAAACGTCTCAATTCAAATGATTTAATTTGTTTGTATTATTCACACCTAAAGGTCAATCTTACTCATTAGGAATTCTATCAAATAAGGTGTCGAGTCCAACGTACTCCATAAGAGTATATTAAAACCTTTTTGGGGGTTTCAAATAGTAAATTTAACCTTAAGTAATTAAAGTAAACGTCCCTTGGTTATATAATTTTAAGCGTCTAACGAAAGAAAATTATCTTGGTAAAGGAATTGTGTATTCCAACGACTGCATAATATAGAAGGCATATTTATCATATTATACTTACATTATTTAGAAGGACCCTAGATGCATCGTAATATACAACTTCGTATAAAACTAGATTAATATTTGCTACCTAAAATAATAAGATTAGTGAGCATAATGTTACGGATAAGTACATATTATATGTACAAAAACATAAATATACACAAAATACAAGCTCTAAGTAATTGATCATGCACCTTCCAACGGCGAAGTAAGAAGGCATTTTTGAGTATTGTATTAGCAATGAGTCAAAAGGCTAAAAGAAATTAACAACTGACCAAAATAATTTTTAACAAATATCCGCTATTATGAAATAATTATAATGTAGGGAAATATCAAATAGTTTTTACCACTTTTCACTACTTTATACTTAATAAGAGCATAATATGAGAACTTTATAACTTGCTTTATTATCGTAAAATGGAAGTGTTTACTTTCAGGAAAAACGAACAAAATTTAACAATTGGCCTACAACTTATATGATAAACTAAAAGGTGGTTCGTGGCTATACTATTCAAAGAAGAAATCCTCAAGGAAAATGCCCCCCGGTATATTCTGTATTTTCGGGGGGATTTCCTTGAGGATTTCCTCTACCAAACCCTCGCCCACACACGGGAGGATTTCTTTGAGGAAATCTTCAAGAAATAAGCCTCCGGGATTTTCTCTACCGAACCCTCTCCTTTCTCAGCATTAACTTCAAAAATCCTCGAGACCGACTGTCGTCAAGTCATTACACGCTCCATCTGACTGCGTAGTTCCGGCGTCTTACGGTGTTTTTTTGGGGGGGGGGATTTTGGGGACTGCAGTCCACAGGTGGTCTCAAGGCCGCCTTCACAAATGGTCTGGACTGTTCGGGCCAAAACTCGAGGATTTCCTCTTCGGACAGTCAGTTCATATCAGAAATAAACAGTTTTGATGATGTCATATTGTTTGTCTATTTATTAAATCAAGAAGAGATAAGGACCACCTGGAACCTGGACATTGGGCTCATTGTCTGAGAAAACCTACTTCCATGTACAGTATCAATATTTAGCATTGACAAATAAAATCATGTCTGCGCAGCGTCGTTTCACGAAGAATGCACTTATCAGGAACAGACTTGGAATACATTTGTCTCTAGGAGTCAAACAACAAAAGATATCTGGGTGGCCAAGACGCAATATTAAAACTCATAAAATGCATCAATCTTGGGGAGCTTTGCACTTTGCTAAAGCAGTAAGGAGAGAGTTACTATCAGACTAAAAACGTTATAAAATTTTCAAAAAATCACAAGCGTAAATTCTTGTGTACCTAAACTATGTTTTGACGTACCATATCTTAACTTAAATGAAACAATATTTAAGGAAAATGAATGCATTTTCGAATTTTTATTTGTATTGGTGTATGTATGGTGTGTTATAAGGAATTTTAATCAGCAAAACATTTGAAATCAATAAAAAATCGAAAACATATGGAGGGTATCTTTATAAGTCTCTCCTTTAATTATTATCGAAGGTATTTCTTAATATGGTTTGAACAAAGTAAAAATAAAAATTAGCAAAATAATCATAATAATATTTTAAAGATGTTTCTTAAGTATTTCTTTTCATATATTTAACGTTTGGTCTACTATTCGAGCTATATTATTTTTTAAAATATATTTCTTACAGTCAGAATCACTAAATATTTTAAGGTTTATAAATCTTTCCATGCAGTTTGGAATTCTAATTTCAGTGTTTTTTATTTAGTATTTTAGTTATAGTTACTGGGGATAACCCTTTGCATTTGCACTTCTAGGTTCGTTATTTGATAATGAACTCTGATAATAAATTTTAGACAGTAATTGGCCGACAAATAAATTTAAAATCGAATGAAAAATTCACGGCTTTTGACACAGAGAAGCGATATGAAAAAAAAACACTTGTAAAAGCAAAAATAAATAACACTTACGCTTTGTGAACAAGCATGGCATTGAGAAATAACAACATACAATTCTATGCCATATATAACAAATCTTCCAGCTAAAGCTACAGTAGGTCCTGAGACATCGTCCATCGGTTCCGCTTCTCTCAGTACAGTAATAAACGTGTAGGTATTAAATGTCGAATTCGACAACATATTTATAATTCTATATATGATTTGCCATTCGTATACTTTAGTTACTAATCTACAAACGGATATGAGTTGATTAGTTAGTTTTATTATGGTAATAATTTTAAAGACTTTCTTGCTGTCGTAGTGACTCGAACCAATTTGAAGTATTTCTCTATGAAATAATTCCAAATGTTTATTAACTGCAAATAAGTAGCTGTGAAAAAGTAAATGAGAAAAGAAAACAATGTAAAGGGGAGAATAACTGACTAAGTTATCCAAACTTTTTAAAAATACATAATCACCGTAAAAAGTTTCCGCGTAAAAAAGCATATCTATTAAAGCAACTACCGTTACAAATGTATATGTACTGATACCAATAATTATTATTCCTTTAAAATTATAAGCACAATCTAATGAGATTTTTTTCAGCTCAAATTTAAGATCCTTTACAACTTTAATAGCAGTTAAAATTTTAGGATAATGACCACAAACTATGAGACATTCGATAAGAATACACAAATTCGAAAGTAAACATTGAGATCTATCCAAAGTTAAATAATAAATAGATTTAAACCATTCGGGATTTTCTTTTTCCATGTTGTAAACCACAAAAAGACAAGAAATCAAGTGGAAAAAATATAGAATAATAATAATGAATAAGTAAACTCGAGGAATTTCATTTGGACCACAACGAATTCTACCTAGTATAAATACACTTAAATTATCATTTAACGATTGCAAACGGTTGTTTGTCATTTCCGTAATTAGGAAATTTAGAGGCAAAAAGACAGTTTTAGTCGAGTAATGTAGGGAATGTAGAGTTGGATACTGCGGGAAAGTTAAAGCATGGTTGTAGCACCCGAGTACTTGGAAATTAATGACTAAATAATTATGTTTGCATTTACTCCAGCAGTATAAATGATACTACTCTTAAACTTTACCGACTAAAACTGTTTTCGTAAATCGTTTTTTAACACCAATGGTGTTATAATGTGGTTTACTTAGACCCTAATCAATGTAAACCAACAATTCAAACAAACTTAGAGGAATTCGATTTATTTATACTTTATTTATATAATATAGGCATACAATTATTTGTGCATACAAAAAAACCATTAAATACACTTAAATTAAATTAGTTTTAATTGTGAATAAATTAGACTCGCTGATATAATAAAAACTTTTCTATACTAAAATCGCTACAGAGGGTTTTTATCTTTACGATTAGCAGATTTATTTCGTTATTGGATTGTTATTTACTCTGTTGAAACTTATTTACAGCATATATCAAAATCTTTTGTTGATTTTACAAATTCGGAGAAGCATAAAGGGTATTTTTTTTTAAATCATACATAAAATGTAGTTATTTTGGCATTTGTGTTATGGTAAGTGGAATAGTAATAAAGAAATTGGCATTTCAAAATAATTAATTTACGTTTCTCCCATGTACATTTATGTATAACAATTATTTTATATTTAATTTGTGGTTTGGTCGTTTTAGGGTGTATTAAATAAATCGTATTTATCTCATATGGCTATATTTCGACCACACCTGGTCATCTTCATGCCTTGATTTTGAGAGTGTTACTACATTTATTTTATAATATTATTATTAAATAATTCATAATATTAAATAAAATAACTGTAGTAAATCAAGGCATGAAGATGACCAGGTGTGGTCGAAATATAGCCATATGAGATAAATACGATTTATTTAATACACCCTAAAACGACCAAACCACAAATTAAGTAAAAATTGAATAGGGACATCAAAAAGAAAAAGAATTATTTTATATTTATTTCTATAAATAATCCCAACAAAAACACTTGAGTAAAAAAATATGCCGTCTCGCGTAAAACGTTGTGTGATTATTGGTTTAGCCATGCCTCCCCGTCCAAGTAAGTTCCACTACTGTATAGGTCTATACCGTCCAGTAAAAGTGAGGGATGTTGTTTGTCTGTCCCCCTCTCTATTCCCTGTCCCTCACAAACTCAAACTTTTCTTTCCCAAATCGCTCTACACGTTTAAATTAAACATTTTCTGACTTGGCAATTACGGATGGCACGGCTATGCACGGCTTAGCCGAGGCACTGCCGTGCCCCCAGATTATTATTCATATGAATAATTGGTAAAATTATAAAAATCCTGTTTTATAACAGAGTAAACTGAATAGTTTTCTAATAATTAAGGATATCAAAAATAGATCTGTAATCTGTACCTTTATTGTATGAAGAGTAGTAAAAGATTCTCTAGCAGGCTCAATGATCGGTTGACTGAGTTAGAAGATATTTCATAAAACTTAAGTTTCCCAAGATAAAAATATTCTTACAAATCTCTCTTCTTAAATTATCTTCTCGTCACCTGAAACAAATATATATATAAAATTAAATTCAAATTTTTAAGTTTTAGGTAGTATTCATACTAGGGGAAGATTTAATTTGACTTTAAATCAAATTATAATTATCATTAACTACGGGAGACATACAGAGAAAAATAGATCCCCTCACCGGGACTTGAACCACGGGCCTCCTATTAATCCGTTACAGGTGTTCTTATACCAACTGAGCTATACGGGATGATTTTTCTCTGTCATTACCGATACAAATTCCGAATCCAAGCGTTCAATCTTTTCTACAAGTCTAGTAGCAACCCAAACATTCACGGCAATAGAACTAGACCGAGAATTAACGCTTATAATTATAAAGTACTCAATTGGTACCTGTACCTAGTACAATATAAAATTAAAGTTTAGTCTGTAGATTGATCAGAATTGGAAAGTTTGGATATTTTTTCATTTCATGCATTACGAAATCCAAATTCGACATTAACTTTTTCATTTGTCCGACTTAATAGAAGCAAAACTGGATGAACAACATCCATTAAGTGGTGTGGCGCATGTTTTAGGCTTGGTTTCATAAAAAAAAATTTGAGATGAACCATGGTTATTAACAATTTCTTAAAATGAAAACACTGCAAATTTTCGTAAGTATCAAAATTATTGATTTTTCACATCAAAACGTTCTTTGTAAATTTTTTTAGCCTTCAAATTGAAAATACACTGCCAATTATAGTGGCACATAGCTTCCTCGCATCCTATCGCGTATACTTTAATGATTTTAGTTTTTTAAAATCCATTATTGTCTAATTTATTTAATTACGTTGCTCGCGAACGCTTGGGCGGATAACGTTGTCCAAGGAACTCGTCCTGGGCATTGGTAAAATGAACATGTTTACTGTATACCAAATTTCATTAAAACCGGTCTACCTTTACTCAAGTTATCGTCACACGCTTCATGGGACGTGGACACACAGACGACAGACCGAAAGACAGACAGACAAATGTTGTAACCAAAAATGTTCCCTGATGTCTGAAACAGATTTCTGTCTTGGAATTTTTAAAATCTGAGATATAAAATTTTTTCGTCATAGAAAGTGAACCCAATTCTTCCGTTATTCCGTTACCTTCGGTAAGCTCGGAAGCAATATTAAAAATAAATTCAATAACATTTAAAAAAAAAAATGAATTATATCATCATGTAACATATAACTTTACGTAATTTCTCCATAAGGGGTAGGTCTTCCATAAGGGTTTTTTGGGGGTTAAAAAGTTGCAATATAATCATAGACCATTTGAAAACCTATAAAAAGTTTAAAATTCTTCATAGGTATACCATTAAAACATCTCAAGCCTTCAATCATAATTTTATAATAAAGGGGTAGTTTAAAGGGTTACAACTTTGTAATTAGTCGTAAGTTTTCTAATGAATAACAAAAGAGATGTAATACATTGTGAATGCACCAAAAGAAAATTTTACGCTTCTAAAAACTTTTTTTTCCTATTTTTTCGGGCATGAAGGGGTAGTTTTTTAAAAATTCTAAGGGTACAAAAGTAATTAAATTTCATAAATTTAAAATAACTTTCATAAAAACCTTTAAAGGAACTTGACCCAACATATTTGAAGATGAATTGAATCTTTAAAATAAGTAAATCTAAAATTTTCGCATTTTTTCCATACAAGGGTATAGTTTTCACCCCCAAATAGCAAAAAGCACTCATCGAGACAGTATAACTTTTGAAGTAGGGGTTCAGATGAGCTTGATGCAATTTTTCAGGACAATCCATTCAATCCGAAAAAATTGGGAGCTTTTACCTTATTTTCGCCTTCATTGACTGGACTACATAAAAAATCTCTAAATCGAATGTTCACGCCATTTCAAAAGTTCATCTCTGAATGTGGGAAAGTAAACAGTTAAAAAATTCTGAAATGTATACGAATGAACTAAACTGTCATGCTTGACGGATTAGCAATTAACTTTTCGATTGTAATTTCCTAATATTGGTTCAGCCTCTATCTCATAAGGATTTACGGCATCTAAGATATTTTTCTCCAGTATGGTGCCAATTTATCTGACATGTTATGGCAGGAGGATTTATTTGGTTTAGTGTGTGTTTACTTATTTTAAAATATATAGTTCGTTTACACATGGCCCAGTCGATATTAGTACACTGAGTAGGTACTCGAAAGTGTAATTCAAAAAGATGGAGCCAAAAATCAAGACGAAGAGTCAATGCGGGAATCAATAAAAAAACTGGAGAAAGAAACAGAAATTATGGTAAATACGCATAGTTATTATAAAATAAATAGTTTGTAAACACAATCAGTTGAACAGCTTAACATTAGACAAAATGAGAAGCTCTTCTGTGATATTATTATATCTTATCCTCAAGATGACCATTACCCGATTGAGAAAGAAAAAATAAAGCAAATACTACAAATGAAATAATTATCATCACATATCAATTTAGTTTATATAATATAATGGTCAATTATATTATAAAAATGTAATGGTACCTAAATCCGTATCTTACTAAAATATGTAAGTTAAAAGTTAAAGTTCGATCAAGAAGTGATGGCAATTTGAGGAGTCCGCTAGTGTTGATGTTTTAGTGGTGTCATGTATGTCAGTTTTAAATAAAATAGGCACACAATAAATACACACTAGAAATTCGCTAATAATATTTTGCTTTTATTTTTATTAATAGTTATGGAGAGCTATAATTTATAAAATATCAAATAATAACACTAGACTGTACTGACTTGGTGAGTTCCAATTTTAAATTAAGCTAAATTTACAGTTTTTCCCGAGTGCCGCCATCACTTTTTGGTCAACCTTTAAGTAAAATATATATAAAAGCTAATTGAATCATTAGATAACAGTATAAAAGTTTATATAACAAATTAACAAGCATTCAAGTATTGCATTAACCAGGTTATCAGTAATTTACACAATCATTTTTTATTTTCCATTTGTTCATAAAACATTCATTGTTTTTAAATATCAAAACATAAACGTATAAATTAAATAGTCCTTCCTCGTTGGATGATTATGAATAAGCTTTCAAAATGAACGAATAAATAAACAGTCCACTTGATAAGGAGGGTAGAATATAAAGATAATTACGAGATAATGTGTAATAAGTATTTAACTCTTATCCGAATATTAAGTGTAGGCAAAAGATGGTAAATTATTTTACAATTACTAATGTTTAATGTTGTGTGTGGTTAGGTTTGAAAGCCAGCATGACGTCACGACAGATTTTGATTGGCTACATTCCGAATTGAAGAGGAAAGGCGGGTATAGTGGGATCCCAAGGTCACCTGCCTGACTCCCTCACTTATCTGTGTGTGCCGTGGCCGTGAGCAGTCAGTTATTATCTAATATTCTTCAGGGAAGGACCAGTTACGAGCGTAGAACAAAAGAAAACTACTATTTGTATTTTTACCGCAATGGAACGCGCCGTAGAGAAAGCGGATTTCGGACCAGGAACGCGAACAATTATCCAAAATAAAGACGCCCCGGCAAAGGGAGCTCACTTCGCCGCATCTGTCGAGTTTTTCTCAGTAAAGTGCGGTGATAAAGAGTATAAAGTCGTCGGTAAAGTACAGCCAGATAATGAATGGACCAGAATCATGATGAGTTCGGATTTCCAGTTTATTACAGAGGTTCTTATGTATAAAGAAATATTGCCTCTTTTCGGCGTGCAAGACCTCTTTCCAATTTTGTACTACGGCCAGGCCGAAAGCAATCCTAAAGAAGACGTCGTCCTTCTGGAGGACATAGGAGTCTCCGGTTTCAAGGTAACTAAAGAAAGATTATTTTTAAGCATCGAACATCTAAGATTAGCTGTTAAAGAGTTAGGAAGATTCCACGCAGCTTCTTTCGTAGCCAAAAAGACTAAACCTCAGGAATTTAAAGCTCTAGTTGCACGATTGAAGTACAAACGTTATTCAGATGAAGAATGTACTATAGAGCAGTGTATGGCTCGAGGAGTTCAGCCTCACATGGACAAGCATGGTGACATCCTGGCACCTGCATTGGCAGCTTTGCAAGATAAGAATTTCTTCGAAATGATAACAGAACCTAAAGAACCTTGGGCCATTGTCTGCCATGGTGACTTTTGCCGGAACAATATCATGTTTAAGTACGAGGGAAATAAACCTGTTGCTGTCAAATTTTTTGATTTGCAAACATCTCGATACTCATCACCAGCAATAGATTTGTCGTTCTTCCTCTACCTTAACATGGATAAAGCGACGAGAGACCTCCATTGGGATTCACTTTTAAAAGATTATCTTGAATCTCTTAAATCCCATCTACCCTCAGATATAACTATAGACGAGCAAGGTTTCTATGATGACTTCGCTTCAAGAGCAGTTTACGGCTACTACCATTGCTCTTTCTTTTCCCCCATGATGATGGTGGAAAACCCTCCTGTTATGGAAGATTATACAATGGTATCCCCGGAAGAAAGAGTTCAGATTATGATCACTATAGGCGGTGACGAAGGAACACAACTTGTTGCTGATATAGTTGCACATTTGTTAGAAAAAGGGTACATTAACAAATTTTTAGAATTCGTTAACAGTGTTAAGAAATAAACTATTTTTTTAACAAAACAAAAAATAATTTTGCTATTTTCAATTGAAAATAGCTAATAATTATTATACACATTAAACAAATACCCACATTGTATATTTAAAAATTGATTAGTACATATTCATTGTGGTTTCTTCGTTATTGTAAATACATATATAATAATATGATTTTAATTTAATACACGTATAATCCTGAAATGTTATATTTTTTTGTCTTCTTTGTAGAGCACATTTCCTAGTTTTAATAATAAAATACTAAGATAAGAGCATCCTTATAGTCCTAGACAGTGGCACAGTAGGATATAATGAAAGTATTAAGGAACTCAATTATATATATAACTATAACATTCTAGGGTTCTAGGTTTTCAGGTGTAGTATACGCATCATGAGGGATGTGATGTCAGACGCTTCACATTCTACTGTCTAGTCCTTGGAAACCCCTGGTTTAACCCCTTATCATAATTAAAGGATTTACTCCAGGATCATAATTAAAGGAGACTCTACCAAATCAGGGATTAAAGGTAGAGAACGTGCGGCGCCAAAGCATGCCCCCAGGTAAATGAGTAATTTTAACTCACGAACTAAAATTTTATTATCTAATCTGTGACTACCAGGAGAGGGTTTGTGTCTACCTGTCAGGAATTCTATCACCGATCCGTTGACAAGACTGCATTACAAAGATTTAATACATTCTTAAGCCGGCCATATACGTTGCGATATTCCTGACAGGTAAACCTGTACAAGTAACCTATACAGGTACACAAGCAGGGGCGTAGCGGACACCCCCGGGCTTAGAGGGGCCCCCAACCGATCAAAAGAGATAAAAATCCTTTGGGGGCCTTTTGGATATGGTTGCTATAATTTCGAAGTAAAACTCATTGGAGGTCCAGCCCCACATATTAGGAATTAAAAATAAACCCAAAATGCTTTTATGATTTTTGAGAAAAATAATAATCTTAACCTTGCTTACTTTATATTTATGAGGAATAATTATTTTATACGAAGAAGCCGAAAGAATAATAATATAAATAATTGTTAGTGAATAACATTTTGAAATTTATTTTAAAGATAAACTTTCTGAAGGATCACAACTCAAATTATTTGAAAGTGGTGGATAATTCCTTTATGTTTAATTCTAGGAAAGGTTTACAGCCATCTTATTATAATAATACCCATATCGCTACAGAATTAGACAAACTTGCTCAAACTCTGTAACGGTAACGATAAATGACATATTATCGCGGGTCACCCGTCACCCTGTATAATAAATTATTGGCACAAGTAATGAAATATTACCGACGTGAGTAGACAGTAGACAGGTAGGGTCTCACAAACCCAAGGGTGATTTTCTGAAAAAAGCGCCGATTACATGATAACCAAATATGTAAAAAAGTGTATATCTAAAATATTTCAAATTTTGAGGTTTCCATAAATTTGTAAATTCATACTTAAGTGGGAGGTTTTACAAGTTATTAAATAAGGTGAAGGGGGGGGGGGGGATGTGAAAATTATTTTAAAAATCGCGATAATGGTAGGTAGGGGTAGGGCCGCAAAAAAAAAAAAAATAAATAAAACTCAGAACAAAAAATAAAGAATCAGAACAAAAGAATAAGATAAAAAGAATCAGAAAAAATTATTGTGATTTGTAATGTATCGTATCTGTACACACGCCTATAGACATATATATATATGTATATATATATATATATATATATATATATATATATATATATATATATATATATATATATATATATATATAATATATGTGACGAATGATTAGAGTGGATTACTGGACCTGCTGGACTGCTGGACTGGAGGAGTGTTGGACTACGACTACAGAGACTCAACTGTAACTATAGTTGATTTGTTTACAGGTGTCTTTATTTTTATGGAGACTTATAAAAAGTTATTATCCAAAAAGTTGATTTCATAAATATTTATATGATCCTGATAACAAAACTGATATTAAAGTAGGTGTGTATGTTAAAAAATTAGTCTTAAGATTTCACTTATTGTAATAAAAAGATAAAGTTTTTTCAAAATGTACAATGGATACATAGTGCATAATATTTTCATTGTAAATAAATTACCTAATTATGTCTATTATTATCTTGTATTATTGTTATATTCTAAAATAAAGCTACCTCGCTTCATCATTAGTAACAGTTAATCATATTATTTGAAATAATAGTCATGAAAAGTTTTGATTCTGAGAGTCAGAAAGTCAGAATGACTAATGGAGAGGCGGAGAGGAATAATAAGCGTCTAGTTTAAAAGATAACGTTTTGTTTAAATTGTTTTATGTTCTTCTGTGCCCACCCCCCACAGCGGTCTCCAATCTATGAGGGGTCTAACGTCTAACCTTTTTACTGACGCTTTTGATACATCAAAAGATTCACTAAAATGAAAAAATAATAACCACCATAATACATACCTTACTTCTACAATTCTTATCTGCAGCTTTAGGTAAATTAACTCAATTCAGATTACAAACTACCTCATCGCAACAAAACAAATCAGTAGTTAGTTAACATGAACAGCTGATACTTAATCTTGTTTAAAAAAATAAAACAGGTCTTTAAATAGTCAATAAAAAAGGGTCAACACAACTGTCTGCCGATAAGAGATAACATTTGTTTATTTTTACGTCTCGTGAAAAGACGTTACTAAAACATTTTAAAAGTGTAAGTGTAGTGCGATTGCGATAATATTCATAATTCATAAACATAACCATTTAATTTGTTTACAATGTCGTTTTATAGACTTTGTTCATATTATTTTCACATTTATGTAAGTTGAAAACTTAAGATTAAAGATGGGAGTGAAAGATTTGTGGTCTGTTATATCTCCGGTTTGCGAAAAAGTGTCTCTATGGGAGCTGAGGGACAAAAAAATTGCTGTAGATTTAAGTGCATGGGTTTGCGATTCTCAACATTTTGGTTCTAGTCAGCGGAATATGTACTTAAGGTAACATTTTATATACATATCAGACGTCTGAGTGGCCTACTAATGTTCGATTATTTTAAGGTTTTTGATAAGGAGACCACATTGACAATACTAGATTTTTACTAGGCTTAATCTTGAACTCTGCATTATAATTAGTAAATCAAAATAATATGCAGATTAAATGCAATACAAATTAAACATTTACCAGGGTAAATAAGTATCAAGATGCAGTCACTCAGCAGCTTTTTTACCTCATTCTCCCCACTTCTGCCCCCACCTCTGATTCTTAGACCGGCCTCTATCCTCATAGTCAACTCAATCTCTTGTTTAATGCAATGATCCATAGTCAATAATTGCTTAGCAGCACAATTTCGCTTGATTTATTCACTTAAGAGATTCTATACCTATGTCAAAACAGTACATTTGTAAGATTTTACTGTTGAGAAAGTATATCTATAATCTATATGATTTATACATTTGAGAGACGATATTCTTATATCAAAACAAGCATTCTAGTTAGGCCCCCTCCCCCCTTTCAAACCTGCAGTTTTACCAAGAAATGTTATAGGAAACTATGGTTCCATCCCATTAAACCAACGCTATGGAGAAAAAAAGGTGTAATATACTTTATTGTATTAAGAATTTATTGATGTCTCGATAACCCCATTATCATATAGCTGCTTCTGTTTTATGATTAAACTATTAATTATATTACAGTTATTATTATATTTCGTTTGATACAAATAATTACAGAAAATGGTTAGTGAGAAGTCAAGGATTCAGAATCTATTGTTTGAATGAGCCCCTATTGCACAAAGGATCAGCAGCCGCTTGATTATCAAAAGAATTGAGATGGCAAACCATCCCTAGCAGCTGGATTTGAGAATCTCATATGAATCGCCTACCTGAATCATACCCTACCACTTGCCTTGCTTTCCTTCATTTGCCGTTTTTCGGTAATCCCTAGTTTGAAGGAAGCCTAAGTGATTTACAAGAATCTAGGTGCAACATTTTACTAAGAAAGAAAATTATTCCTTATTCATCAATAAAGATTGTGAATGCCAAATAGAAAAAAAAAATGTTTTTGTTTCATCATTAGTTGGAAATTGGGTAGTACCTTATTGGAATAACAAAAATGAACTTATAGAATTGAATCCTTAGAGGAAAGGTTTTTCTTTTAAAGCTATGCTGCTTATTTATATTTTAGTACAATCGAAACTTTTTCAATTAAAGTTATAGATTACTAAATGAAGATTACTAAATGCTAGTTTTAAGAAATATAATTTTTATCATATCAACTTTTTAATATTGTTTTTAGAAACCTATTCTTTCGCACTTCATACCTACTGCTGTCTGGAGTGCATCCTATTTTTGTTTTGGAAGGCACAGCACCAGAATTAAAAAGAAATACAATTAAGAAGAGAATGAATACAGAGTATAAAGAAGATAATAAAACTAAGACTGTTAGATCGAGATTAAACTCTCTACAGAAACAGGTTTGTGATAAAGAATAAATATAGAATTAGTGACATACTTAATAAAGAAAATATGCTATTTGTTCTGTTTTATGTATTAAAATTAAAAAAATAAAATAAAATAAAAGTGAATCTCATTATAATATTATCAAAATTATGTTTTTGGTTACTTTGTTTCAGTGTGCTGAACTACTATCTTTTATGGGATTGAGTTGTATTCAAGCTCCTGGAGAAGCTGAAGCTTTCTGTGCTCACTTAAACCACTGTGGTGTTAGTATATTTATTCTATTTTGAAATTTGTATAAATGATGATATCTAAACTTTTCACAGTGTAGGAAGTGTACAGAATCAGAACCCTATTCTCTAGAAGGCCGGGGCGGCCTTTCTTCTCTTAAAATGAAAGGAGCATTCAATTATACAAAAAAGGAAAGATAACCGCAAGTAATCTAAATTTAGTTTAGTAAGAAATAGATGTCTTGATAACTCTTTGTAATGGGCCGGCTTGGCGGCATTATCAGTCAACACCGTAGTGGATACCTCTCCCATGTATAATACACATTTCATTTCAACAGTATTTTAAACCTGTTTCAAAAGTTTTTTCCATTTGTTTCATTGTATGTATTGGTTTTATCAAGTCTAGAATCTAGGCCTCTCTTATATTTTAATTTGCTGTGCTAGACGGTCCATTTAAATACAAATTAAACCTTAGAAGTCGTTTTCCCAGAAAAAAATTTAGTTTGTGAGGTAAATGATGAAAACAATCCCTAGTTGATAATAAAAATGTTTAATACATAAATTAAAATAGGTATTATGTGATTTAAATTATTTCATAGAATACTCTTTATTATTGATATTTTAATATGTACTTATTATTCACATAGAAAATAGTCATGTTACAAGAAAGAGTGTATACCCCCACCTCCCTTTGCGGAGATTTGAGACCCTTTGCTGAGCCACCCCGTCAAAAATTAATTCCTACGTTCTAAGTAGAAGAGATAGCATGGATATTAGCTTGTTTGTTTTTGCAGTGCATGAAGGGCATCTTTTAAAACAATTTGTGATTTAACTATCTACCTGACCCAATATGTAGTATTCTAATTATAAAAGGTAACATTTTTAAACGATAGCTTAAGAATTACTAATCGGATTGTAGTAATTCTATTTCAGAGTTTTATTGTAATAAAACTCTCTTCAATTACTTAATTATAAAAGTAAATAATTTTATTAGATTTACAGGATATTTCTTACAAAATATAAATATTTTTAAAAATTTTGCAATTTCATATTTTGAGAGAAATTTGACCGATCAGAGTAGCCAAATGGTATGATAATGGTAGATGAGACATATTCACATTAATGGTCCGATCAATAGATGTGTGAAGCGGATGATATTTCCATTTTGTAGTGCCCTAATGTGTTAAACAGAATATAAAAGAAGCAGCAAAAATAAATGTATATTTTTATTTATTTTTGCCAGTCACTTTTACAATGTCTTATACTTTATGCAAGGAGATTCTTTTTAACTTTTTTTTTGTCTGCAGGATGTATATGGAGTAGTGACTCAAGACAGTGATGCATTTCTCTATGGTGCAGTTAGAGTATTTCGGAACTTCCAATTAGGACCTAGTTACACTTGTGATGTTTATACTTCTGATGCTATAAAGAACAAACTCGGCCTTTCGAGAACTAAACTTATTGCTTTCTCCTTGATAACTGGCTGTGATTATACAAGTGGTATTAATAAAGCTGGCAAAGAATCTGCTTTAAAATTTATCAAAACATTATCAGATGAAGAAATATTTCCTAGGTAAGCAGAACAGTTAAGGATTATTTTTATGGATAAAATAAAAATAGACTACCAATTAATGTGGCACATAGCTTCCTCGCATCCTATCATGTATTTATTGTTATATTAACAATAAAATTATTGTTATATTGCTTTATTATTATATTGTTTACTGTGTAAAAAAAACTATGAATATAGTTTTAGCGATCTTTAACACTTCATAGCGGTATCGCTGTTGGTTTTACTAAAAAATTGTATTTGAAAAAAATGTTTGTCTCATTGAATAGATGATGTTAGATTTTTCCCCCGACCGAAAATTCCAATTTTAAATTTGAAGTTCACGTTCACGAACGCTTGGTCCGATAAGGTTGTCCAACAAACTTGTGCTGGGCATTGGTAAAATGAACATGTCTACCAAATTTCATCAAAATCGGTCGACATTTACTCAAGTTATCGTCACACGTTTCATAGTTTGTGGACACACAGACCGACAGACAGACACGAGACCAAAAATACTCCCTGATGTCTGAAACGGATTTCTGTCTTTTATTTTTAAATATCGGAGACATAAAAGTTTTTTGTTCTCAAAAGTGAACACAATGCTTCCGTTACCTTCGGTAAGCTTGGAAGCAAAATAGTAGTTTTTTCTCAGACCCCAATAGTTATGTTCAATGCAGACCACGTTTAGACCACTTTTATGGAAGAATGAGTAGGTTCTACAAATTATTGGTCAAACCTATTTGAATTAAAAAGTTGTAAACTATTGTAACAATTTTATATCATGATCATGAGTCCTACTCATGTCTTAGGACATGTGGCTTGTTTTAAATGTATACCTACCACACTCTATGACCCTCTATGCAGTTTTTCCCAACCTTTTTGACCTTACAGCACACTAATCCTAACTTATGTTTAGCCGTGGCACATTTGACACACTAATTGACTGATCTTTTATCATATTAATACCATCGTAATTTTATGTCAATAAATTACTAGTGAATATCTTAAAATGCTGTGTTTATTTAGGTTAGTAAAATTGATGGAAATTCATATTTCAATTAAATACAAATAATATATTGATTGATTGGTAAAAACAGAAACATGTTTGAATTACCTACACTTTATAAATTTTTTATCATTGTTAACAAGGCTTACCTTGAACTTTCGTGGCACACCAATGTGCCGCGACCTCCAAAAACACTGCTCTATAACAACTTAATGTGCAATCTGACTCTCCAGTGGTTTTAGAGGAGTTTCTTAGTGTCTACTGTCAAATAAATAAATAATATGATGGAGAAATAAAATATTTAGTGAAGAATTATAAAGAGGAGGTAGTTAAGTGTAAGATAAAAATGACTTTACTTTTGACTGACACATTAGGTCAAATCCACTCAGGCTTCCTGTAGTGTACTCTACCCTAAAGCCTAGTTTGCACGAGTCTAGTATTTTAATAGAGTAGTTTAGTAATTTAGTCGTTTGGACACTTTGCTACTTACTCGACACTGACTAAAGTACTCGACTGTGGCTACTAATACTAAAATACTCAACCCGTGCAAACTAGGCTTAAGGGTTAATCATACATTTTTGAGAAATTAAATGGAATTCTCAAATTTCATACTAACAGACTGCATTGGTATCAGTAGTAAAAATTATGAATTTTTAGTTTTAGATTAGTTATAAACCTCAGGAGATTAATCAGGCCCAAAATATTCTTTTATTACCCATCGTACTTATACTACAATTAAACTGTTATTGAACAACTGAGCCGTTAACAATAGACGGTCTTTGATTTCATCTGAGATTAGATTAAAAAATTCAATTGCCATTCGCAGTTAACTTTAAATCTTATATCAACTTTTTCTTAATTGTTACAATGTTATCATAATTCTTCCATTGTGTGTTTTAAATTTGTATCTAATTGTTTTTAGGTTTGAATCATGGAGGAAAGAGAATTTGTTCTCCAATTTAGAAAAGAATAAGTATTCAATGTAATTTTTAAAAAGACAATTGTGATGAAGTATTGTTATTTGTTTAGTTCTTTAGTCTTACACTGGATAATTACATATAATATATTATTTTTGCAGGTATAAAGATATTGAAATGACAATTAGAAATAAAGCTTTAAAGGACAAAGATTTTCCTAGAATGGAAGTTGTAAATGAATATCTAACAATTCCTGATGACATCACAGTAGAATACACTTGGAAACTACCTTGTATTCCTAAGTTTGTGGTAATTTTCAAATTCGTATTTTTTGCTACCTAAAACAAACTTGCTTAAGGTTAGATTGTAATGTTTTATAAATATTTTATATAAAATTATCATATAAAATACAATATAAAATTACAATAAGTGATGTGCTACCTAGTTTATATATATATATATATATATATATATATATATATATATATATATATATATATATATATATAAATAAAAGTTCAACCAGAGATGCCTATCAAGGTGTGGTTCAGTGAAACAGGAAATAGTAAGCATTATTAATTGGCTCAGATCAAACCATGGGATGTATCCTAAAGAACATGTTCTCATCAAATATAGGAAAAAATAATAATTTCTTCAATAAAATTTAAAAAAGAGTTCAAAGGGCGTACTATTATTTCATGTTGTTAAAAAGTAATGATAAAGACGTGATTATGAAGCAAAATACAAATTTATTAAGAAGAAAAAAAAATAAAAATCTGAAATATTATGAAAAGGCACTCTTAACAAAATGTTATGGCTTTTTTTATAATTTTTATTAATGGTGAACCCTTTTTAAATTGATTTGTAAATAGAAAACTATATATAAATATATATTTTCTTTGGATCTATTAAGGGTTAAATAAAATTTGCTTATTCCTACTTTTTCTTATTAATGTTATAGACTTGTTGAAGAAGCCCTTAGTTAGGGCGAAATATAGCTTTTTGTTCTTAAAGATAAGAAAAGGAGGAATAAGCAAATTTTATTTAACCCTTAACCCTTTCAGGACGAATGCCGTGATATTACGCTAAACCAGGACTACATCCTAGGCCGAATGCCGTGATATCACGAAGCACCGGGACTGCCTTACAGGGCCGAATGCCGTGATATGTCGTCGTGCACTTTTTATACTGTTTTATCATTTTATGAATTTCTGGGTTGCAAAATGAAACATTCAAAGATATCTTATAATAGTTTAGGGTGTAATAAAGATGTTTAACAAGATTCGATTGTATTTGGGTTGGCCGTTTTTAATTTATTGATATACATATATAGCGTACAGACAAAATCAGTTATTTTTTTCGACTCTTAATTTTTTTTTTACAAATAACAGAATTATGACGCTATTTTCGGAACTAGAGGATGTTTGAAAGTTTCTTATCTATTCCCAGAAGGTGTCTTATCTATTCAATTATTTTAAATCTTTGTCATTTTAGAGCTATCTTCAGGGTTTAGCGAGAGGGTGTCAGCCTTGAAGACACCTCTGACCCTCTCGCCCGATAATTCTTGTACTTTCGCCGATTCCCTTCGTATTTTTCGTTATCTACTTTGCCCTTACACTTATCTCAAAATATACAATCTTGATTATTATAAAACAAAAAACGTATTCAGTCCGTATTTGGCTTACCCGTGCAATAATCTTTGTCAAAAAATTACGCAATAAATCGCAACTAATCGGTGTAACTATTGTTTGTTCGATTTAGACTTGTTTTTTTTTTAATTTATTTATTCTTTTTATTTACCCGACTTGTTTATTTTTTATTTCATTGCTAAATTATTGTTTTGTTTCCGAGCTTAACAAAGGTAACGGCGGCTACGTGATGGTTCTAAAGAACAAAAAATGTTTAGGTCTCCAATTTCAAAAATTTCAAGACAGACAGTCCGGACCCGTTCGGCAGATCCGTTTCAGACATTTATTTCAATTTTGTTCACAGGGTTTTGTCAATAAAATAATTTATTTTCAAATAAATGGCTATGTGTATAGAAATTAAATAAAGTAAATTTAAAATAAATAATATAAGAATGAACATATTACGCATTTATTATAACGCGCCCCCGCCTACAAGAAGTTCGTGGCATACTATGCTATATATGTATAAGCATAAATTATACAATTTTAATAGTAAAAGAAAACCAATGAGTTCACTTTTTCTCTCGTATAAGGTATTCACAAAAAATACTTTTTTAAAATAATAATGAATTAATAAAAATACGAACAGGTAATTTGTATATATATATCGAAACAAATCAATGTGACAAAAATATTTCTATAAAAAAAAAATATTCAACATAATGGTACATTAATACAGATTATAAAAATATAATTGGATAATTTATAAAGTATGTAAAAATATAATAAATAGAGAATGATTAATAAAAGATCTAGTGAATGTATAGTAGACGCGAGGTAGAAAAGTATTCAGTCCAGGGGTAGAACTAACTGTTCCTCCCGTACCGTCCCCACAACTACACAGTCTCTTACCAACTTCGTACTGAAAGGGTTAATAGATCCAAAGAAAATATATATTTATAAATAGTTTTCTATACACAAATAAATGTTATGGCTGTTTGGTAAAAGCTTATCAATACCAAAAAAAGAAAAATATATCTGATAGGTAGAAGGACCTTTTTTTTAGGACCCAATTTCATAAATGTTCTAGGTGTATGGTTCTTCTGAATAAAACAGCAATTTAATACATACATTATATATGTGTGTGTGTGTGGTGCTATCCCTTACTCAGCAATGAAAAGAAGATTGGATTTACAAAAGAGTTATTTGGGCAAATTGGTTTTTCACATCTTATCAAAGTTAAGTTATAAAATAGCTGCAAAAGCTAGTGTATTATAATGAAGAGGACTGTTTAGTTTTCAGTTTTAATACAAGTTTTTATACAAATCTTATTAGTCACAAAATAATTAACTACAGTAATATGATTATTCCTAAATAATTAGGTGCAAACAAACCCGATAAATTTCCCCAACTTTTTTTTGCCCAACTATTGTCTCTCGTATTGTATTGATAAAAATAACGTAATATGCCCTTAATAAGCAGACACATGGGGAAGTGTGATTGAAAATATATTGTTTATCTAACTTTAAATAAAAAATTACATCCAATTGTATAATCACATAAAAATAAAAAATGCTTTTAATTTTTAGTCTCTTGCTGTGAGAAAATTGTCTTGGGACGAGGACTACAGCGAGAAGAAATTTTTCCCTCTAGTGACAAGATGGCATTTAGTGAATGGTGGTGCCGAGTGCGGTTTAATAATGAAACAAGTAGTTAAAAAAAGGAATCTTAAAGGAATACATGGCTATGATGTGATTTGGAATCAACATGAGGATCTGATAACCACTGAGGATCAACATCTAGTCCAGGCTGTTTATCCTGATTTAGTGGAGTCTTTTGAAAGTTAGCATTTTAACTTAATTATTACACATAGGTCAAATCGAAATAGAGGAATAAATAATGCTGGCAGATAAAATTAATTTTGTAAATAACATTATACTTACATTTTGAAATGGAAGTATAATTGAGGAGCTTAGTATTAAAGACAGACAAGAGCACAGACAATCTCTCTTATGTTATCTACTGCAATAAACAACTACCTGGATTCAGAAAATTAGAGTTGTTGCTTCTGAGCTTACTGAAGGTAACAGAAGCTGTCATCGTTCTGAAGAACAAAAATATTTTGTGTGTCCGATTTCATAAATTCCAAGACAGAAATCTGTTTCAGACATCAGGGAACATTTTTGATTCTGTCTGCCTGTCGCTCAATATTTGCGAACCAGCATATCTATAAAACTGCACGTCCGATTTTAATGAAATTTGGATGGTAGGTCATGATTAGCCTATTGTTGGTCCCATATAAGTTTCGACCTTCTGCGCCTACTTTTTACTCTTCCACATGCGCACAAACACATTTATTTACTCCTATAGCTTCAAAGTACTTATCTGAGTTGTATGAAACTTTTATAGTTTATCAAAAGTAACCCGCAGATAGCCCCAGATTAATTTGAACCGTCTAGGCTCTTTAACTTTTGCTAAATTGATACTGTAATTCATGTAAAAAATTAAATCAATTTTGGCAGATTAAAAAGAAAAGGAGAAACAATTAAACAAAATAGACAATAATTAATAACTTGTAGAAGAATAAAATCAATAAAGTACATAATAGGATGTGAGGAAGCTATGCACCCCAATTGGCAGTCTATTTTTTTAATGTGTTATATATGTTAATTTATTTTATATTTAATTACAACTTACTCAATTTAACATAAAAATACACATGATTATGTATATTCTAAACTAAGGATGTTATATAATTTTCTTTTTCTAATATGACCTGGTAGGTCAAGAAAATGTATACACAATATGGCTTTATAGTTTTTATTACAACTTATTATCATATCGTTTTTCAGAGTCAAAAAGGAAACCGCCAAAAGAAAAAAAGGCTACCAAAAGGAAGAGAAAAAAAGATGATGAAAACATTGAAGAAGTCCCTCCTGCTAAAACAAAAACCATTGAAAACTTTCTTTTACAGAATAAAGAAAGTTACAATCAAAATGACTCAATGTGTTATGATGAAAATTATTTAAATTTATCAGCTATAGTTCAGACTGTGATCTCAAGGACTGATGCTAATCCAGCATTAAATATTTTAAAATCTTTAAACAATTAAAATCAATTACTTTTTTTTATAATTTTAAAAATATTTTAATAAGTGTTATATAATAATTGTTCAGTATCAAGAATCTTCAAATCAGTGTTATTATATGTTTTAAATCATGATATTTTTCAAAATTATGTGTTAATAATTATGTTTATTCCTAATATTAATATCTCATTATTTTATTACCTTCAAATTTGTATTCTTAGTATGTAGTTCTGGCTTTAAGGGTTAGTTATCATAACAATTCTTATTGTTGGCAAATGGGATTGGGAAGGGGGGAGGGTGTGGTAGAAAGCCAATGAGTAGTGCCTATGACTTTTTTGACAAATAGAACACCAAGCTAACTAGGCAAACAAAAATGAATGCCTTGTGGCTTTATTTTTTTCCCCATATAGATTACCTAACCTGAGCTGTTTATTAAGTTTATTCTTGTATAAAATGTCCAATGTACCAAAATTATTAAAACATATTTTAGAACACTAAATACAGTAGAGTCTCGATAATCCGAGTTGGAGGGGACCGAAACTCGGATTATTGGAACTTTAGGAAAAATGTGTATTCTTTATTGAAAAATAATACTTACATTCATATTTAATTTTCATTAGGGTTTTAAAACAATTTCATCATATTCTATTTCCAATCACAAAACTCTCTGTTACATACCTAACACCCGTGCAATTGTTTCCAGTGTCACACCATTACCTATACGCGACAAAGCATATCTACTTTCACAGCAAACGGAAGATTCAGTATGTTTTCGTTCACTCGTTATTAAAATGTCACACGATGCTTTCGGTAAAAGATCTAACTTAGAACTGAAGAAGAAGAAATAAATCCTTCTCTACTAACACTGTCCTAATTGTGTTTAATTCAGGGAACCCCCTCCCTCTCCTTCTTTACATGAACTCTAGTTTGACTTGGATTATTGGAAACTCAGATTGTCGGAGCTCGGATTATTTCTACTGTAAAATAATTACATTATGGTATGCCACAATCAGGTAGGTGTGTGCAGCAGAAGGTTGATGCTGAGATAGCGATTCACCATATTATGGTCAACTTAGTGTTTTAAATCTTAATTCACTTTTTAAGCTATTATAGGCATTTGATTGATGAAGAAGTCAGCATATAAGTAGAGACCGAGATTTAAATTATAATTTATAGTTGATATTAAAAGAGCCCTGTAATAAAGGAAATAAAATAACTACATTTTTAAATATAGAAAAGAAACTATAAAAGTTTCAAAGAAAACCAGAATGCACCAACATAGAATGATATTTTTGGTCCATAATAAAAATAAAATAAATACAAGTGAGTGTCGAAGTAAAAACTGTGGTCTGTGCCAAATGATTTTTAATACATTGACAACACAGGAAAGTAAAAAAATGGAGTGGAGAGCCAATAAGAGGTAAGGATATTAAAATCCTGAGCTCTCAGTATCTGTCCTCCCTGACTAGAGCGGTTACGCATGGGAGCAGGGAGGGAAGTGATCAGTATACAGCGAGTTGGTACTTACATTCAGTAAAGGTGAGGGGAGTTGTCGAGTGTGGTCCGTGAGGTATGAGTTGCAATATGACAGCGGAGAGAGATTTTCAATGATTTGAATAATAAATTACCAGAACACTAGAAAATTATTTTGTTGTTAAGAGAAATCTTAGACCTGCAATACTGATCAACCGAGCATGTGAAGTCAGTACGTTTTTTATGGTGTGTAGTTGCTATGTTAAGCGATTGTCTGGGAGCTGAGGAATGGGAGCTTGGTTATGGATGACTGGTGCGGGGCACATGTGCCATAATGAAGAGCAAAGTTGATGAGCACACTTTTCTAATCGTTTACCTTTATCCTCCATTTCCTTAACCAAGGTTCTAGAAGTAACAAGTGACTTTCGGTATAATCAAATGCGAGCAAATTGTATTCAGGGACAGAAAAGATAACCTTGTTATCAGTGAAGATGGCAAGGATTACTGTGGAATCTGTCATTAAGATAAGATTTGAGAATAAGGTAATAGGTGAACGGTAGGATGCCCTTGAGCTTCAAAAGCAAGTCAGTGTGGTTATTATGTGTGTGTGTGTTATTATTATCTATAGATACTTTAAAAAAATTTCAGATTGCACATAAAAAGCTTGTGACTCCTCTAAAAAGACAGCAAAACAATACTCTTTATTTTCAAAGGAAGAAGCAATGGCATCAACAAAAAATGACATTGATGGATAATAGAGTGGTGTGAACAGAAACCAAATTGATGATCAGGAAGGAAATCTTTGAGGATAGGAAATCAGTCCGCAAAGGAGTTTTTCTAGGATTTTACCTATTACTAAGAGGAGACTAATAATTATTCTTGCAGCTTACTGCTTTGTTTGTCTGTGAATAGTTGACAATCAATAAAAAAAAGGAAGGCACATCATTTCAGAAGACATTTTTTAATTAAACAGTAGATCAAGTAATTGTGTAAATATTGTCTATTTATCCTAAATGAATAAATTATAGTGTTTTTATAGAAAAGTATCGCAGTGTTCTAATTGAATTTATTTACACTTTTAAAACAACTTCTAACCTCTCACAATGCTATGTCAATTGTTTCCAGTTCTTTTGCAAAAAAAAGGTCCTTTTTTCACAGAATAAACTGATTGTTCCTTAGCTTTGAGTACTCATATTTAGGATTAAGGCCTTTTTGAAACAAACAAAAAAGGTCAATGTGTAACACAATTAATTACTTAATCACATTTAAGGGTTTCATGGTTTAAAATATTTCTGGCTGACCACTAAATGCAAGTAGGAAATATAGTTCTAAATACAAGTATTAGAGTCCTTTCATCTACACTTCTGTTATCTATAAGTTATCATGAAATTTAATACACTTTACTCAGTATTTTTACAGATGTAGCTAATTTTAATTTAAAACTGCCTTATGTAAATACCGAGTACCTATAGTTAGTTAGTTTTTATAGTTTTAAGAATTCCAGATAATTTGTGAAGTCTACATTATAAAAGTAATTGAGATCTGGAAGAAGTAAAAGTAAAGCTTCTGTAATTTTAAAAAATAGACTGCCAATTGGTGTAGCACATAGCTTCCTCACATCCTATCCACGTACTTAATTGATTTTATTATTTTACAAGCCATTATTGTCAAATTGATTTAATTGTTTCCCCCATTTTTTTTTAATCTGTAAAAATGTTTTGATTTCTTACACGAATTAAAGTATCAATTTAGCAAAAATTAAAGAGCGCAGACGGTTCAAATTAATCTGGTGCTATCTGCAGGTTACTTTCGATAAACTATAAAAGTTTCATTTTAATCAGATAAGTACTTTTGAAGCTTTAGGTGTAAATAAATGTATGTTAGCGCATGTGGAAAAGAAACAAACAGGCGCAGAAGGTTGAAACTTATATGGGATCAAAATGGGCTAATTATGACCTAACCACCCAAAATTCATTAAAATTGGACATGTAGTTTTTAAGATATGTTGGTTCGCAAAAATAGAACGACAGACAAAAACAGAACCAAAAATGTTCCCTCATGTCTGAAACGGATTTCTGCTAAGTAATAAAAAAATGCAAAAGTAACCAGCAGAGTCAGTCTAGGTAAAAAAAATGCAAAGGTAATTTAAATGTTGCTAATTTAACAAAAAAAACATTAATGTATACAGTGCAGTCAATCTGTAAATTTGTGCGGAAAAAAATTGAGGATGATTTTTTTTGCGAGGATCGTTTGGGACACATGAGAAAAGCTTAACTTCAACTTTTCGGGAACATCCAGTTGCGGAAGTACAGGGTACGGGCTACAAAAGTCACAAAAAGTATATACCCTGCATGATGCATGTCGTTGGAAAGCTCTTTAAGTACAGTAATTTTTGTTATATACACTTTTGTCATATTTTTATTTTTGAGGGGGGAAAAAGGAAAAAAGGGGGGGGAATAAATTTTTTTTAAAAAGTTATAAATATTTTTTTTTTCCTTACTCGCTTGGAGCACATAAGAAAAGCTTAACTCCAACTTTTCGGGAACATCCGGTTGCGGAAGTACGGGGTACAAAAGTATATACCCTTCATGATGCATGTCGTTGAAATGCTCTTTAAGAGTACAGTAATTTATGGTTATATAAATATTATATTGGGAGTGGAACAAAACTGCCCGAGGACTGGAACCTGTGACAACGGAGCTTAATCCCGCACCGGAAAGACTTATGAAATTGATTGCCTGCGGCTGTAAAATAAATAATTGTGGTGCAGCTTGCGGTTGCAGAAAGGCGGGTTTCCCATGGTCAGTTGCTTACAAATACTGTGGCGGAGAAAATTGCAGCAATGTACCTCTCGCAGATACTGAAGAAGATTTCCTTGAGGATACTGACTTTGACTTGCCCTCCCAAGTCGAACTTCTGCCTTCAATGTCTACTAGCAAACATGAAAAAAGTACATTAGGGAGTGATGCAGAATCAGCAGGAAATTTAACAGCGGACGATCAACCGGCAAAAAAGCGGAACTGGAGTCAGAAAAATAATAAAAACTTGAGATAAACGCGAACAAAAGATGAGTTTCCCACATCCACCTTCCGGACGGTCCCACAAAATTGGATTTAACCTGTTCTTATATACCCCAAGTGATTCATAAAAAAAAAAGTTCCCTTGAATTTTGACTTTTATCACGGCAGCTTTTTTTTTCCTGTTTTTCCAATTTACCCCCCTCAAAAATGAAAATATGACAATAGTGTATGTAACGAAAATTAATGTACTCTTAAAGAGCTTTCCAACGACATGCATCATGAAGGGTATATACTTTTTGTGACTTTTGTACCCCACACTTCCGCAACCGGATGTTCCCTAAAAGTTGGAGTTAAGCTTTTCTCACGGGTCCCAAACGATCCTCGCAAAAAAAAAAAAAAAAATCTTCAGACAGCCTCTTATCACGACAGATTGACTGTACTGATAACAATTTTAATTTATAATCATATTATTATAATGTAGTAAAATAAAAGTAAACAAGCAATATTATTTAAAATCCTGTTGATATTGTAAGTGATTTTATCTACTCACAGCAGCAAAATTAAGCATTGTTGTACTGTTTTCAATCTGCAAAATGTAATTTCTTGATTCTTTCGTAACATGTAAAATTTAAAAAACACGCAGCAAAATAATAAAGTGACTGCAAAATATCAAAGTGTCAGCAAAATGACAAACAGGCAGCAACATTTTAAGAAAAGGTTACTACATCGCAGGTTATGAACTCTCCCACATTGTTCATTTTTATACATTTATTAAGTGTAATATTCTGCTAAATATTTATATCTTTTTTGAAAATACTATTAAAAATTATAATAATAAAACAAATTTTATTATTTTAGAGTGATTATTAAAAATAAATTGCTAAAAATTGAGATAAAAACAGCTGTTAATAAAAAAAGTGGCAACACTGATCGTTTTGCCTTTGTTTTGTTTTAACTTGATGACTCAAACTTCTTTATACTTATAGTTTTATACTTGTTTTATTACAAAGTAATGTTATATTTTTAATGGGCTAAACTCGGCAATAGTGTACCCCTTCCGTGTAATCAATGTCTTTCGAAGTCGTACAGTTGGCTTCGATATATCAATTCATCCCTTCCATTCGTATATAATAATATATGTATATAATAATTATATATGTATGGTTTGTTCATAGAAGAGTTGATATCCCTTTGTCAAAAAATACGTTGTAGTGAGAAGGGGTGCGCTATTGCCGATATTTACCTTTTAATGTATTAATAGGTTTGTTCCAACCACCAGTTCCGAATCAGTTTGGGATTAGTCCGTGATTGACGTAATGCGCATGCGCGATCATTGACCGTTGGGAATTGATTTGTGATTTCGTTTTTGTTGGAACGCTCCTTTCTCGAACCAAACTGTTTGCTGTGGTAGGTTTTAGCACTGTTATCAGAACAACTTTTTGAGTTGATCGTTTATGTGATTTTGCGTTCCTGTGCTATCAAAAATACCTGAACTTATTAATATTAAAGATATGGATGATGGATGAGTCATTAGTTGATGAAGATAAGTGCCAGTCGCTTAAATCAGGGCCTGGTTTAGGCCGCCTAGGGGGGGCCACACCACAAAAGTTTCATTTTCTAATGCTAATTAAGCTCAAAAGTTGGAAGTAAAACTTACATACTCATAGAGGATATGACGAAAACACATGCACACATTTTAGAAATGTTTAATTAATACATGAATTCACGATTTCATTTCGATTTACGCAATTCATAATTTTTCGGGCTTAGTGAGGTGAGCCAGTTTTAGTACTCACGGCACACTCGTATTTTTATTGATATAATCCTAAATGCTCTTTTGTTTTAAAAAACAAATATTAATCTTATTCCAGTTAATGAAAGAAATATTGCGGAAATAAATCTGATTCTTTTGATATTTGTTTGAAAATGAAATAAGTATCAAAAGTCCATCTTGGAAAATAGGTCCAATTTTTATTTTTTTCAGAAATATCTAGAAAATGCCATTATAAGCACAAAAATTCATCGTCGCATTCGTACAAAAACATTTTAAAAAGAAGAGTTGATTCGCAAGAAAGGAGAATAATAGGCGAGCGAAATCAAAACAAAAACAATGAAGCGGAGCGGAAGGTTACGTTTCTGTTCACCCAAACTCAATCCCAAACTACTAGTCCCTGCTGCCGATCGCTGACTGCTCTGACTGGTTCCAAACTAATCCGTGATTTAATCAGAGCGTGGTTGAAACAGCCGATTAACAGTCGGACTCAGTCAGAGTTTGAGTTTGGGCTCGTTGGAACACTTTCTTCCAAATGTACAGTTCCAAACCAGTTTGAAGAGTGGTTGGAACAAACCTAATATGTTTACCTAAGCTTCCATTTTTTATCTAAATAGTGTGAGTAGATAGAATATTGTATGGAACAAGGCAGCAAAGGAAATATTTCTGCCTCGTGTATTTATTGTCTGCCTCGGCTGTCAATTAGGTAAATTACTATTTGTATATATATATATATATATATATATATATATATATATATATATATATATATATATATATATATATATATATATACACCTATATATATGAGGCATCATCTATATAACTCGTAACAGTAAAAGGAACTTGTTTTTATTTAATTTTTACATTAGTAAGTCAAGCATAGTTACTTCTTTATGTTTTCTATTATCTATTTCTATTTTATATACTATATATTGTAATATATAATACATATACTTATAATAAAACTAAGTATTTAGTTTTAAATTCTACGAGTAAAACATATTTTTAAATTCTATTTATTACGTCTTTATTATTGATTTCTATACATTATGTACTTTATATTTCACTAGTTATATTTAGGTGTTTATATAAATATATATATATATACAGTGAAAATCGTTTAAGACGAAACTGAGGGGCCCAACATATTTTTTCGTGTTAAAAGAATTTCGTGTTAAAGGTTCCATAAATACCTTTAATGTCAAATTGTTTAATAAGATGCATACAATTTACATTCATACATTGTATATTTACTTTTTAATATATAACACAATAAACCAAATAAAAAATGTAATAAAAACTTTAATTTTTTGAAAAACAATCTGATTTTTTTTTTTTTTTTTGCATTGTCTTTTTTTAGCATCAAATTGCAAAAAAGGTAGAGTAGGTGTTATTCACAGAGATAAAGAGCCCCCTCCTGTGTCACCGGAGGGGGTTGTTTAGAAAACATTATCATCTCGTCTCACCCCTTCGGTGTCAGTATTTCTAAGCCGAGATAAAAGATTCTCGTCTGGGTGTCTCATTTTTATTTCCGATCCCTCTTCACTATCGCCGGTTTATATGAGGTGTTGCGCTTATTGGCCAAGGAGTTAAAACGCCTCTTCCTTGCCCGCGGGTAGAGGAGGGATAAAAAAAAAAAAAATAATAATAATAAGTTGTTAAATATGTATTTTTTTCGTTACGAGAAGCGAATTATTTTCGTCTTAAGCGATTTTTATTTCGTGTTAAAAGAAGTAAAATGTATGAAAATACCTAGTATTTTGTCGGGACCGCAATATTTTTTCGTGTTAACCGATTTTTCATTTTAAGCGTTTTCGTCTTAAACGATTTTCACTGTATATATATATATATATATATATATATATATATATATATATATATATATATATATATATATATATATATATATATATATATATATATATATATATATATATATAATAGCATTTATTTTGAATATTTTTACATTTATACATTTTATTGTTAACGTTATATATTAGAATCTTTGTCTCGTAGATGTCTGACGATATCCCCTCTACTTCTCGACCCAAGAGATTGCTTAGGGAGAAAGATGAAGTTATCACCAAATTTAATTTTTATTTTATTTTATTATATATATAAAAGCTATAGTATTATTGTACAGACGCATATATTTCTTTCTTCATATTTTGTCAGTAATTTTAGATCTTAGATGAGATTTATGATCTTAGATTATACCATTGTTACAAGTTAGTTTCATAAACAAATAAACATGTTTTTTGCCGTAATTCTTATTTTTATTTCTCTATTTTCCTAAAATAATTATCTCTGATATTGTCCATTGAGCAAGGATTTGTGAGTAAGGATTACAGGCTGAAATGTTTTTGGCTTGGTAAGGATAAAGTTATTTGTTTGTGAAAATAATAATAATAATCCCTGGATGTTAATCCAATTACAGTATTGTGCATATACATGGCAATGACCTCCAAGGAGTAATTCTCACTCTCTACATTATTGGGTTCAATGTCAGGTAGCTATATGTAATACTTAGCTCTTTTTGCAATAATGTTATAATTATTGCATCATAATAATATTAGGTTTTTCTTTTAGCTCCTCGGACGGACTTTTACAAATAAATAAATAAATGTTTAATTTTTTAAGCAGTCAAAGTTGTGAAGAATTTTTTTAATGGTGATCAGATTAGGCGTTTGTTATATACCTGAATTTTTGAGCTTGAAGAAGTAGGTTTATCATAAATATAAATGAATAAAAATACTGCAACAATATAATACAACATGGAGTTCTAGGTCTTACAGTGGTGACCACGTCATAGTGGAAACTGAGTTTCTTCACAGTTCACGTTCTTTTTCATTAGTACAATATGCTCTACCCTGAAGATGCCTCTAGAATAAGAGAAATGTTGGAAATATCATCTACTATGACACGGTCACCATCGGAAGTCCTGGAACTCCATTGTGAACACGACCGCGGAAGCCTATGCACCAAGATAATACAACATGTCATGACGCATACGTCTGCGTCAAAGTTGCGCCTGCCTAGAGTTTTATTGGGATGTGCAAATGACGCAGACGTCTGCACCATAAAATTTGATCCAATTTTAAATGGGAAAAATGAAGTTATTAATTTTTTTCCATAATTTTCCTGCAACATAGGAGGTAAATTGAAGTCAAATTTAAAAAAAAAAAAAAAATTGCGCCTGGGAAGCAACCAGCGGAGCTGAAAGTGTTAACTTATAGAAAACAGGGAAGTATAAAATCTTACACTTATTCACTGTTCCCACTTTAAAAAAATTGCTATGTATGCCTATAAGTATGCTATATACATCTACAAACTAATGTATGGCTTTACACAAGTATTAGGATAAAATGAATTAATGATACAACAATCTAAATTTGCCAGTCTTCTTAAAATTACAATAAAAAAGTTTAACTATATAATTAATTCCATAGCACACACAATGTAACAGGAAATAAATTACTTTTAACTATCATATTCATGACAATTTTTCCCATAATATAACCATGCAGATTCTGTTATTTCATACTTTGTTTAAATGATGTCTCCAGACATCTTGTTTAGTGTAAAATAGCTTAATATTCATGTTTTCTGGGAATAAAATCCAGATTATTTTTCTGTTTAATCTTAGGTTTCAAAGACTAATAATAATGCATCTTATCAGGCAGAGTGGTCCTCCATATTTTATTATTATAATATGTTACATGGTTAAATAATATTTGATTGCTGTTTGACTTGACTAGTAGTGCAATTTCAATACTTTATTTTGATAGTTATTGAAAAATTTAATAAAAAAAAGAATATATATATATATATATATATATATATATATATATATATATATATATATATATATATATATATATATATATATTTAAAAATATATTTCATAATATTTTCGTACCATGAAACCCTCATAAAACGATCGATAAAAAACTAAAAAAAATCATTAAGGAATAAAAAAAAAAAACGTACGCAGTAAATAAAATATTTTTTTAAGACATTTCATAAATAAAATTAATCATAAAATAAAATGTTTTTTTAAAATATAAATAGCAGAAATATAGTTAAGCCATTCAGAGAGTTTTATAAACTGGACATAAAGGCGAGTAAAAAGTTCCTGTGATCCTAAATAAAAAACAAATAAATAAAAAATAATTTTATACCTGTGATATTTGTTAAATATTCATAGGATACTTACAGTTAAAATTGAATTGAGAGAGAGAAAAAAACAAAAAAAACGATTACGATAAAGATAAAAAAGTTTCAAATAATAATAAATAATAAAAACTTGACTTTTCATTTACACACGACAGACACCATTTAACAATAATTGCTGCTCTTTTTATTATTATTTTTTTATTTTTTTTCAGTCTTAAATAATCTTTACACATTAAAATGATTAAAAATACTATTTAGGCATTAATTACAGCGATAAATAAAGTTTAATTATATACAGTAATTATTTGTTTTCTTTTTTTAAAATTATCTACATAAAAGAGGGGAGAGGGAATAAAGAAAAAATTAAATATATTTTCCGAGTCGTATCAGGTGTAAAATCCCTCCTATCAAAAAAAAAAAAATAATAAAATAATAATAATAAAAATAAAATTGTAATCGTTGTAAAAAATACGTTCGAATGTAATTTATAAAGACTAAATTTTTATTTACAATATTATATAAACAGTTACATTTTTTTCAATATTATATACTTATTTATAGATTAATGATCTAGAAAAGTGACCTTATTTTATTTAATTTATTTTTTTAATTGGACTAGTAGACTGATTTTTTTAACAGTGCTCTTTTTAAGACTCACAAATATAGCTTAGGGTGATTTTATATAAATATAATCTTGAAGGAGAGCCTTGTTTATTAATTTATTTATCTTTTTTTAGCAACTAATTATTTTTTTCAAAGTTTCTTTTCAGCCCACAATGACTAGTGAAGTTTTTTTTTTTTTGTTTAATGTTAAAAATAATAATAATAAAATAAATCAGTAATATATAGAATTATCTTATTATAAATAGTTTTAAGATCATAAATAAATGTACCAAAAAATATGAGAGATTTAAAAAAAAGAAAATATATGACATAATATTCAGGCAGCTTAAGCGATAATCTTGAAATTATAGCTGATTTTGAAATTAGTGATTAAATTTAAGTCAACAAAAAAAAAAAAAATTGTATATATGCAAAAAAAATTGTTGTCTCACAATTTTTTTTTTAAGCGGCAAATTTTTTCTTTTTTCTTGAACAAATGTACTATAGAAAACACTTTTTCCCCTTTTTTAATCTCATTTTTTTCTGATTTGGTTCTAAAAGTTAACTTTATTTTTTTTTAGACAAGGTAAAACCCTAGTTAACAGTAAGAATTTATTTTTCTTTATTAAGCTGAGTTGTATGTAAAACAAAAAAAAATATCACGGCTAAATAATATTAACATATTTCAAATTATTCATACTTAAAAACAATGTACAGTTAATTATCTAATTTTATTTTATTTTTAAATGTTATTATATTAATTTTTAAAAAAATCACTTTGTTTAAAAAACGTTATTTCAACCCTAAATTCAAGTTAGAACCATTTAAGTTATTTATTTTTAAGTATGAAATTTGAAACGGATACAAACCACTAAATTCATTTTTTCATACAAATGTAATAGTTTTTAAAAATATTTTTAAAGAGAGAAATGTTAATGATGGAATCAAATCTAAATAAATCAATAATAATATAAATTCTTATTTTAATTGTTTTTTTTTTGGTTTTATATAATTTTAATAGAAGATTATCTCTCATTTTATTTCAGGTATAGAAGTATAAATAATCGGATAAGTATCATAGTTTTTCTTTCACACATCTTCAATATTATTAATTTTAAAAATACATACATAAGTAATAGTACCTTCCCTAAAGACTTCTAGCTTTTTTCAAATATAACCTCTTGGCTGTTAAATAACTGATTTGTTGCTTCATTTAATAAGTTACAAATAATAATTTTTAGAAAGTAAATTACAATGCCCATTTTTACATACACATATATGAATATATATACATCCATATATGTAAGAATGGTGTATTTATTTATGTTTTAAATTGATAAATAAAGCAGGAAGAATCTATTTTGTTATACATTATTTTGTATTGCTCTTAAAAATGTGGAGAATTGTATACAAAGAGAAATTAAAGCAGCCAAAAGGTTAATTATAAATAAATCCATCAATTGATAAAATACAAGTCACTGAAGGACTTCATTCATTAATTAATACATGGCCAATATTAATATGACCACTGGGGGAGAAAAAACAACAACATATTTGTTGATTTTTTTCCCCAGGGCTTATTCGACCATAAATAGATTCTTTTGTGGCAGTTCCTAGTTAACTTTTTTCCATGGCAGTGGATTTCAATGGAACCAGACACAACGTTACAATGACAAAGTGACATAACATCATCTTCAGTGTCTCGAGCTATCTGTTGTAGTTAGATCAAGTGGACTAGGAGAGTTGACACGAGATCTACTGTTAGTACTGTCAGGGGATTGAGGTGCAGTACTGTACCCCTCCATACTTCCGTGACCGTTGTCTACAAATGAAAAGTTAATAAAATCAATAATTATAATCTGAATAAAATAGAGTCTTGATAATCCAGGTTGGACGGAACTGTCACTAACTCTGAATACCAATAATTTTTGGAAATTTATTAAGTGAATTTGGAATTCTATTTTTTAACTATTTATTAAAAAGTAATAAACACATTCATTAGATTTTAAAATAATTTCATCCCATTCCGTTTTAATCACTCAATTGTTTACAATGACACACCTTTATATATATGCTACAACACATCCATGAATTTTCACAGCCAACAGAAGTTAGGCTTTTTTTTTATTACTCGTTATAAAAATTTAAAGCGATGCTTTTTTGGATTAAGATATGACTTAGACCAAAAGAAATAAATTATTAGGCTTCCCTGCATTTGAATCATAACATCTGCTCAAGACAGGAATGGAATTCCATGAGACCACTGGCCTGGCTTAATTGTGTTAAATTGAGGGTGCTGCTCCCCCCTCCTTCTTACCACAAACTGTCATATAACTCAAATTATTATTGGAAATATCAAGACTCCACTATAGTTAGTCTGCACTGAACCCACAGAAGGGGAACTGCAAATTAGCGAGAGATTACTGTAATCTGATTATTGCCTATTATTTTGAAGTTATATAACTGATAACCACAAATTAAATGTCTACAGAGAATTGTCAAAAAACCTTTTTGAAATAAGTATCACAAATTAACAATAAAACAAGTATCTTACTGTGTGTATGATGAATCACAGGATGTAAGGGTGCTGAAGATAGTCTCCTACATAATGCCTCTACCTCTTCTCTATGTCTTTTTTGCATAGCTTCCAGCTCCTTCTTTTGTCTGCAACAATATTTTTTGATAATTAATCAAAGTAGTAGTGCTACCTACTCTCTTAGTCTTGTCAACTACTGTCCGTTTAGTTGAAAGTTATTTATATAGCTTATTTTATTTATTTTTATTTCAGTTGCTTCTTTGCGCATTAGTAAAACAAACATTAACAGAGTGAAATATCTAATTAAACATATTTAAAAAGTTTACCTCCATAGAAGATTTTTCAACTCTTCATTACTAGAATCGACTCTTCCTTCATCTTGTTCCTAGAAACAGAAAATACATTAATGTCATTATACAGTTGTCTATCATAAAAAACACTAGTTTGTCAAAGATAAAATTAAGATAGCAGTGATGATTTGTTAAAAGAAGAAAATTGTAGCATCTTACACAAAAATCCTATTTTTTATTCTGGATTTACTATATAAATATCATTTTTTAGTAAATTGTACTAAAAAGTAAGTTAATAAACAAAGATATTTATCTAGTAATAGTATCTAATCAAAATGACATAGAGCTTAATTATTATATAAAATAAGATTTTAATAAATACCAAAAATAATAACAATAAAAAAAAAAAATACACTCATATTAAGAAATTCATTAGCAGAAACATAATTAAAAAAAAAAAAAAAAAAATCAGCAACCTACAAAAGAATTTCATATGGATTCCAAAATAATAATAAGTTTTTCAAAATACTGGAAGTTTAATTTTGGTATTTATATTATTTTTTTAAATTAAATCTTAATCATCACATTATTAGGTTATAACAGGATGAGAAATCCGGCCACTTCATTATTCCTCTGGATTTGATCACAGTGTGAAAAATAGTTCAACTCTCTGGGATTCCAACTCACTAGATATGTCTGTATCTAGACCTAGGTTTCAAATGTTGTGTGGTCCCGGGTTTTTATTGATTGCCTAATATTTTAGATCATTGTTACCCCCTTCAATCAAAAATATCTTTACTTATACATTACCATACTTTCAGTTTAGTTGAAGCTACCTTAGAAAAAATACAATTCTACTAATGTCACTTAGTAAATGAACAGGATTAACTTTATAAGCAATACTAATAGCAATATGCCTGGTAAACAGAACATGACATGATTCAAAAATATATATATATATAAATTAAGAATTCAAACCAATAAAAAAAGGTGGAATGATTATGAAATTCATGCCCATGCATAGTAAATATGATCAATTAATTATATTCCAGATTTGAGTCAATGTTAATTTTGCTTTTATACACAACTTTAGAAATAGTTCTCTAATAAAAAAAGAATCTGTAATTGAAAGATGGTATTATGTATTACATTTGAAAAAACAGGCCAATACAACATGTCCTAAACTTCATCAAACTGATTTTTCCATTTGTTAGTTGTAACAGGATTTCATGGTTATATTCAATTATTACTGAACATTTCATCAAAATAATTTCTTCCTGGCAGGGAATCGAATTCTACCTCTTACAATTTGCGATTATACCTATTTGCTCAGGAATTATATTTTTACCAGGAGAACAACTTGTATGGTTAGATTTGTATTTAGTTAGATGACATTGTATAATTGTCTAATCGATATTGTTTTCAGAATTTATTTATTAACCATTTTCATACGAGTTTTTGAGGGATAGCACTACCAAATGTAGAGCTGAAATTAATTTCTCGATTTTGCCTTGAGGTTTAATTTTTATAAACATGTCTGTACAGCCGACAATAATATTTATTTTTAAAAAAACACTATTTTGGACTCAGAGGACCTTAAAACGTGTTGAAAATTAAATTTTTGGGCAATATGAATTGGGCAGACACAATACTTTCTCTCTATATATACTATGTATTTGAGAAAGTGAAAAGAAAAACCAGGAGCCCTGAGAGGTGTATGACCACCCCTATCTTTATTTTTATGTTATTTTCTTTTTATTATATTCTTACCTAAATGTATAATTACTAATGTTAATCATTATGGTAAAGTCAATATTAAACAAATTTTAAATGTTAATCTATTTTCTAGTAAACTATACATCAATTCCTGCAATTTATTTATTTAATAATTCCTTGATTCATATTATTTAACTTGTTATTATTATCATCTTCATTTTTTTTTTTTTTTTTTTTTTTTTTATTATTAAATTATTTAGTACTGAAAAACAAATTAAGCATCATGTAAAAGCATATTTTAACAATTTTATTAGAAAAGCAACAATGTGGAGAGAAATAAAAAATCACCAGAAAAAGGGAATATTTATTTACAAAGAATACATTAAATCTGTTAATGAATGTATTGTTGATTTTTAAAATATTTTATTAGTAACAAACTCGGATGTACACGCAGATTTATTAAAAAAGTGTTACAAATAAGAATAGCCATATTCCCCTAAAAATAATAAATAAGTAACATGCTGAGTCTTAAGAGGAGTTTACACTATGCGAGCTGACTGGAAAAAGTACACTGTCTTGTGTGTGCATGCAGCACTTGCCTCTTACTCGCACCTTGTAAACACATAACAAGAGTGTTAAGACAGTCCACTCACTTCAGTGAGCGGACTCAGTCATCTTCTAACTTTTTTACGTACCAGTTCTAAAAAAAAGAACTTTTTCATTTCAACTGTCCTCATTTTGAAGACAGCTCAAAATATTAACTAACATGCAAGTTAGCTGTCCTGCCCCTGCTGTTGTTCCAGTAAACTCGTATCGCATAAAAGCCCCTAAAATTCATTCATAAAACTCCAAAATATATAGTTTTTAAAGGAAAAATAAATCCTCTTCAATATTAAGGCAGAAGGTTTATTTCAAAGATAGAGGGGAACATTAATTAAAACAATTCGATGGGAAGATTAGACAAAATAAGAGGACAAGTTACAAATAATTAACTCGCAGAGCTTAACCCAGAGAAGGGAAAGCAATATTTTTCTTTAAGTTAAAATTCCACATCTTTTTGAGAATTCAATAGGCTATGAATTTGGAACCCACGAGCAAATCTACTAAACATTGCTACTGAGGGTAAACCATTTTATTTAGTGGTAGTTTCTTCTTTTCCTTAAGGACACCTTTTCACGCAAACAAAGTTAGTGTAAGTTTTCAATGCCAGAGAAGCAACTTAATGAGAGGAAGGAAGTACGGAATAATTTGGGTATTAGAGGTTATTAATAAAAACTTAATTTATCTGAATAAGTACAAATATTAGAAATCTTACCACACCATAATTCAATTTGTTAATTTTTCCATTTTTTAGTATTATTTAGTTTTGCACATAATAATCAATGGTTATATAACAATAATACAATTTAAAAAAGTATAAATATCTATAAGACATTTTTTTAACACCATATTATAAAAAAAAAAAAAAAATATATATATATATAAAAAAATTATAATAATTCATAGGTTACCACTCCTATGCTTAGAGGAGGTTTCTTAAAAATACTAAGACAATAACCTACCTTTTTGAATAATGAAAAAAGTCAGAAGCAGGTGTAAAATAAAAGCAGGAGGCTATCAGTAAATTAAGCATGCAAAGTCAACTGAATACAAACTGTTAGTTGAAGAGCCATGATGAAATCAAAAGGTATGAATTATATGGAAAGAGTGAAAGTATAATGTTTGATAGATTTAAAATCAGAGGTAAAGGCCTCAAAGTTAATGTTACTTATTAAAAAACTAATTTCTTGTGCAATAACTAAAACATGGATAGAAAAACAAATAAAGGGAATGTAGATATACTTTTTTTTTTGTTTTCTCAAAGATTTTGTCAGAGCTACTCACAAAGAAGACAAGACTTTTTATACAACCTCTCTCTGATCATGTTAATGACCTATTGAGTTAAAAGTGCTTAGTGACAATTTAATGCTTTATATTCATCAAGTCACTTCATGAATTTATTTACTTCATTGACAATAAAACTTTAATTTTAAACAATGAGGAAATTTATAAGGATTAAAGTCAGCATGTATAAATATATTAAAATTATCTAATAAGATAAATAAATAGATAATTTATTAATATTAGTACTTTTAAAATGAGTTAGAAATCATGGACTGTGGGAAAAAAAGTATACATACATTTATGTTTTAACTATCCAAGTTAAGATCTTGCAGTACATTTTCATGAAAAGTATTGTGATCTGTGATGCCAATAACCTCCAATTTGTTTTGTCATGAGATGAGGGAGTGTACCTTTGTGTTTGTGAAGTACCAAGGGATGTAGGGTTTTGCCTGTGAAGCGGCTGCATGGATCTCTCCATACCCAAGAGTTCTTGGCACCGGTTTGATACGGGTAGGAGACTGGGGCGGTAAGAATGCCGAGCCATGGGATGTCCTTCCGTGGGCTACAGGTGGGACAATGGCTCGCTTCCGGCTTATCTCAGCTACATGTACACTCCCTTCACTAGGCCATCGGCATAAAGCCTCGAGACACATGGTAAAAGTTAGTAGAGAGTAAGCAATAGCAATAAATTTCTATTTTCCTTAAAAATAGGCTCATTACATATTAGGAGGTAATAGGAAGGAAAAAATCAAATAATAACTTTTAACTCATAATGCATTTGAAGTTATTTAAAAAAAAAAAAAAAAAAAAAGTTCATTTATACAGGGAATCTTTACTTTACCATCAGGAGAGTTTGTAAACAAACAACAACTTCAATTTCAAATTAATATATGAGAGTGATATGTGTGTTTCTTTTAGCCAAAATTTTATTTAAAACTATATACTACTTCATAATAATATATAAAGTAATGAGTCAATTTTTTTAGGAAAATAACTTGCTCCTCTCTCTGTAACCTTTTTAGGTAACAAAATCAAACATTGCAAATCTTTTAGGCAACCCAACTTTTGGTATACATTTAAAACAACAAAAATTAAATAACCAGTGACAGAAGTACAACCAAGCAAGAAAGTAAACGTGTAAAGTAATAAGAACACATTAAGGGACAGAGCCAAACATTTCTGAAAGCAATATAACTATCAGGAAATGTATAATATACTGGGACAGAGTTTTAACTTGTTTTATTAAGTGATTATTACTGAAAATTTATATTAATAAAAAATCTAGAAGCCAGTTGGTTTATTATGCTCATATAAGTAAATAGTATAAAAAAAAATGTGTTAATATATTATGTGCTGATATATAGAGCCTCAATCCGATATTTTACAGAATAATATTATTTTAATTTACAAAAAAAAAAAATGGTCATGAATAAATTGAGAAATGTATTCAAGAAATTACCAATGAAATTAAATAGAATGAAAAATTGAAAATAAATCGAAGAAACAAAAAAATAAAAATGAAATAAATGAAAAGCTGTATAAGCAGTAAGAAATGGAAGAAAAGACTGAATAAGCTTATTATCCACAGTTCCTTCTGTATTACCATATAAAGTTTAAAAATAGCTATAATTTATGTTGAGTTGCCACAAGGTTCAATCTATACTTACCTTGACATTAGTAACTGAAGATACTATTCTAAGAGATCAACACAGAAATTAAATACAAAAACACACAAACAGTGAGATTGTTTTTACAAATTCAGCCAATATCTTATTTTATTTTATATTTTATTACTCAAAGATGAATTTATAATAGGTACATAATGAATGGAACTCTAAGATAATATTTACTCTGAGTTTTATTGAATATAAATTAAGGTTAAATAATTTAGATGACTTAATTAATTAAGAAAAGAAAGGACTTGATGCAGGAAGAAAAGCTAAGGAAGAACCAATGAGAGCTTGAGATATTGTGTCATGTCAGTTGATCTAACAAGACAAAACAAAACTCACAGATCATTGGTTAGACTGCGTAAGTTCACTTCTATTATTAATACTTACCATAGTAAGTATGTGTTACAATAAAATTTAATGAAACTAAAAGATGAAAATAAATTATTGCTGTGCTAAATTGATTATCTATTATAGTTTCTAGACAATAAACTGATCAATTTCTCTCTTTATATTTTATTCACTATGTGTAAGTTTTCTTGATGTCTTCTTGTCAACAATTATTATCATAATCAAAGTTCTACGAATATAGAGTCAAATGAAACAGAAATTATTTACATTGAAAATATTGGCTGAATGTGTTAAAATAAAATATTGAGAAGAAAGAGAAAATAAGTAAACATTCATGCAAAATAAAATGATACAATAAATAAAATCGAGAAATATTAAAACACATATTTCATGCCAGAAGATTTAGAAAATAAAAATATCTGTCTTAAAAAAAGATACTACTTGTATGAATGTTTTGTCCTTTGTATAAAGTAGTATGATTGATGTAAAACAAATGCATTATAAAAGTTAACAGTGAAATTTAAGTTTACAATTAAAATAGCGATTTTAAAATGAAAGGAACATTTGCTCGTTCCCAGTGCAGTCTACATTTTAAAATAATGATATATTTTAGCGAATAAAATTAAATCCAAGAGAAATTTTACTGTTTATTAATCATAAATAATTTTAAATAAGCTAACTACTTCAATGAACACAATGGTGCTTGGAATACTTAGAATAAGTAAATTTTATGCTTCTTTATACAGTAGAACCTCGATTATCCGTCTCCTGATTCACACTTAACCTTCAGGGACATTTACTGAACGCACCCCCTTTTTTCGATTTCAAGAGCCCTTCTACCTCCAACCAACCTGGAGTGTGACCATGAAAGCACTATCTGTAAATTATTAAGCTCAAAAAAGTGCCAAGATATTTTAACTCTTGGTTTGACGAATTTTTTGTGCCTCCAGTCAAAAATAAAACTAACATGTCACTTTTAGCCCCAGCATTTTATCCTTTCTCGCTTAACCGTCTTTACAATTATCTGTTAAGGCTCCGGTCCCATGGTGAACAGTTAATCGAGCTTCTACTGCATCTAAGTTCTAAATAAGTTAATGCAATAATACATGTACCTAATTTTTTATGTAAAATGGTGCCTTTAGAATGTACAAAATGACAGCTTAGTACAATACCACAGAATTTTTCTTTATTACAAAGTATCACTTAAAGGTCAAGAACTTAAAATTATTTATAATGAAGGCTTTTACAGGACCAAAACCACTTCATACACCATTATTTTACATAAAAAGATAAAGTATATGTATTGTTAACGATTCAATATGAAAAAAAGAGTAAACAACTGCTGATATACTAATATAAAATAAATAAAAAATTCTTCAATAAAAAATATATATATATATATATATATATAATTTTAACGTTATAAAAAAGGTTATTTAGACTGTATAAAAATTAGAAAATAAACAATTTTAAGGTCGTAGAAAGTAAAATGGTACAAACAAAAAGTGAGAGACAAGATACTTACAGAAGTTCCACTTAATAGACGTTTGGTATTCCTCTTGAGCTGTTCCACATCGTCAACATGTGAGTTGGTAACAGGTGCAGTGCTTGCCTCTGAAACAATTAATTATTATAGGTGTAATAAATCAATTCCAATATTAATCATACAAATACTTACATAATGTAAATGCAACATAATGGATCCATTATGAACAAATCCAGTATTAGTCGTCAAAGATTTGTAAATTTCCATATCTAAGATTCATAAATTTCATAATTCAAGGTAGTAGTAGTAATCTAGTAATTCCTACTAGAACGGGTAGGACGAATCACTAGTTAGAACCTAGCAACTAGGCCCATTTTACTAGCCCCGTGGTGGAGACTTCCAGCTACATCACACATCATACATTTGTACATTATACTGCTGAAGCGAGTATGGTGTGGTCATTAGTGAGTTATATAAGTGTGGGGGAAGAGTGCCCCATAGGGAGTGTTCCTGGACCTGCTCCGTCTGAGATTCATAGATGTAACTGGCACGGGATCGAACCCACAACCTTGAGTCGCCTCAACTTATTGATAGCTGGGCGAGCGCCTAGAGCCCCTGAGCCATGCTGGCTCCCTTAATTCAAGGTAAGTAAATTATAAAATGATTAGATCCAAAAACAGCTACCTGGTGGAGGGGAGACAATTTCAGGAACAGATGATACTTGAAATCTAGAAATTTTCCTCACAGGTGTCCCAGATGATGAAGTGGATGCTTCTGGTTCAGGAACAACGTCACTTCCCTCCTATACACAAAAAAAGAAAAAAAGTTGTAAACAAAATTATGTAACTATTACTATACAATAAACTTAAAGGATTGTAATTTTTAAAAACAACATTATGCCACTTAATCTCCCATGTAAATAAAACTTCCTGACACTATAAATTACAAAATTATTTATGTGATAAACTTTAATTTCTAAACAATAGCTGAAATGCCACAGGCAAAGGATAAAAATCACTGATGCTGTTACAAAGTGTCTAGGGGGTTTTGTTCACAGTGTCAGTTGTGGGTCTACTTACAATTCTCTTATAACTAAATCTCCCCAAAAACTTTTGTAAGTTTATCTTAATTAATTGAACTAACAATAATTTTTTAATATCTAATTTATTTTATCTATTTACCAATCTATTTTAAGATATCTCTCCAGATACTCAGATATAAGATTTTTTTCAATACAAATAGCCAAAACTAATAAGTAATTGCAGTGGTGACTTTAACATAAAGTAAATATTAACTTGAAGGTTGATGATATCTACAGATGAGATATCAATACAAACAATTAAAAAAAAGAAAAGTATATGAATATTTACATTATGAGAGCTGGGCAAGATGGTTGCAGCTTCACTAAGATGACTTATTTTGTCTAATTCCTTAAAAAGAAAATAAAAAAAAACACAAAAATGGTTAAATATTTTATCAGAAAAACACACTTGTCAATTTTTTTTATAAGTACAGGGTCAGTCAATAGAAGTGCTTTTTAACTATTAAAGTGCTACTATTAAATGAAGTATACTTAAGATAATAATAATGGGATCAAGTACTGGAAGATTAGTATGAAATAAAAGTCCGAGTTCAGAGATGAAGTTTATCGATTCAGAGATATCACTAAAAGAGCCTTTTCCAACATATATATGACCAAATTATAACAGTGATATAAATAAATGCACCCTCTTACACTTTGGAAAAAAAAAATCTCTGTAAATACCAAACAAATCACAAAATAAATTTATTATAATGTAACACCCTAACAAAAATAAGCATACTAAAAACCTCCATTTGATAACTTCTATCCCTTGTTCTATATTTAAAAAAAAAAAAAAAAAAAAAAAGGATTGTACTCGTTCCATGGAAGTTATCGTTCTCAATGTAGTCATCCCTCTGTTCCTCTGTTCTAAACCATCCCACCAGCAGTTTATCTTTTTAAATATTATAATTATAAATTCCACTATATGAAAAATAATTGTATAATCTACAATAACAGATTTGTAATTTATTTGCCCTTGTAAAGTTTTAGATGACAGATAATGCCCAGGCTCCATGTCAAAAGTTTTGAATAAATGTTATCTCTAAACTTAGTCTTTTACTTCTAACCAAACCTTTAGTATATTAGAGGGTAAAGTCAACTAAACTACCCTTCAGATTTATCATAAATGGGATAAAGTAAAATTTAACTAACTATGTTAAAACAAGAATAAAAAAAGTTAAAATAATAAGATAAATATTGAAGAGTAATAAAGATATATATACAAGGGAGGAGAAATTTAAAAAATAAATAGATTTAAAAAAAAAAAACAAAAAACTAATATACATCCCCTTACACAATTTCCAATGAGAAATTAACAATTTCATATACAGGATAAATATGTTCATGCTTATTTCTATTAATTATTTTTTATAAAGTCAAATTTTTATTTATCTAAGACAGAAACATAGACAACACAAAAGTTTAAAAAGGAAAGAATTTAATATCTATGTATTAATTAAAATATGTGTAATAGGTACCTGATCTAGATCATGAAGGTCATGTAATATCTTAGATTTATCATCTTTTGGAGCAGGAGATATCCCTCCTGATTCATTACCACTAACACCACTCTACGCAAACAAAATACCAATAATAATTCATGGTACATGTAATGTAGAGTAACTCTTATACTTAAAATTTGGGAATTACTAAGCAAAGGATCAAATAATGCCTTTTTAAAAAATATTTAATTTAATTTTGGATTAAATAGAAAGCAAAATATATACAATAAAACAAAAATGTTGGTTCTAATCAAAGTTATTAATAAAAAATATGTTAAATAGAAAAATAATTAAGCATATTACTTACTAATGTATTTGTAGCGGGTTGGCTAGTGACATCTGAATCTTTATGCTTAAATTCAGGTTCTGTAAACAAAATTTTATTTTACTTAAAATAATAAATATTTTTGTTAATTCACCTATTTATTTGTAGAATAAAGAAAGTAAGTATTCTGTAGTTAAGATTGGAAATAAAAGTCATGAGATTTAGAGATAAAATGTTTATACTTTTATCCCCAAAACCTCTAGAATACTAGATTGATAAGTCCAACTCAACAATTCTTAAATTGAAGTAGGATTTTTTTTTTTTTCTTCATTAACGGACATAAATATAAGCCAGTTAACTCATCTAATCTGACGGTTACCACTGAGGAACTTGTCGTCCACCTCTCTGATAATTTAACCAGCTATTTTGATGTGAGGACAGTGGTTCTAAAGCAAGCACCTTAATCCATAAGTGAAGCCATCACAAATTTTTATTTTTGTTATCAATGTGCAATAATAGATTTTCAAAGAAAATATACCCTTCTTTAGGAATTTAAGCTCGTCAAATTGGTAGATAGATCAAACAATTTTGGAAATTCTTTGGCTCTATTATTAAAAAAACAATAACATAAATTAAGATATATAAAAAAGTAATTTAAATATACAAAACTGACCAGGAATATTGACAGATGGAGAGCAATCTTGAGAGTTGATTTGAGAAGCTGTGAGATCAGTATCAATGATGGGAAGATGCGAGGATGTCATACCAGCATGCACAGTACTTTGTGGAGACAATGTACCCTGATAACATAAATACATCTTAATTAATTAGCAGTCAATTTAAAGAAATATGTTAAAGTCAGTTCAGAGAAACACAGGCTTGTGTCAAAGTGTATTCTGGCAACTATTGAATTGAAGAAACAGAAAAAAAATCAATAATGTAATGTTATTTTTAATGGAGGGAAATGCATATTTAATAGTGTAAATTTATATTCCATGTTTTCATGAAATTAGCAATTTGATGAATCTGGTTTCTAATACCATTACTTCAAATTCAATTAATAAAAAATATACCAGCTGTGAAGGATTGGAGATGGAAGCAAGTTTCTGTTGAAGAGTAACCATGTAGGAATCATAGGAAGACTGATGAAAGTGAGGAGTAGGAGGATGTGAAGGTGGTGTGCCACCCAGACTCATTTCACTTGGCTGGGCAGTCAGCTGAACCAGACGACTCTGCAAATCTGCTATAGTCACCGGGCCTCTGTAATAAAAATTAAAGAACATATGCTTATAGTTCAGTCTCATAGACTAGATAGCAACTAAATGCACAGAACTTGTATCACAATGGTACTAAAGAGCCATCAGGGAGACAGTTGTTGCACCACAAAAACCAAAAGGGTTGTGGTTGTAGTAAGAGAGAATATAATAAATCATCTTTATAATAAACATTTTAGTAGAATGTTTTGTTGTTGTTTATTGTCATTGTATAATTAGTTTTTTGCTTATACTTTTTTCATGGGAGGTTTGTGGGTAGAGAATAGATTAATAGAGTGAATAAGAACAAGGTTCATTATAATGAATAACTTGGTTTCTCGGTGAAATCCGTGTCACGAAGAGTTCGAAGTCCGACATTACATTTCTACTTCTGGAAGCATCTTCAGGTGGGTGGAGAATCGTAATTAACTCGAAGCAACAACAAGGTATGCTGAAGATGCTTCCAGTAGTGGAAGCGAAATGGACTTCAAACTCTTCTTCTTCTTGGTCGACCTTTAATGTAGGTAAAGTAAAGTGAACCTTAAATTGGTCCTTAGGCTTCCGCGAGTGGACTGGTAATAAATAACTTGGTTTTCCGATGAAATCCGCTTCACTAGTGTCATTGTTTTGGTGTCATGCGAGGTCAGTTTTTATAAAATGGACCACTGTGTTGTTCTTTTGTTATTAATAATTTTATTTTTGATAACTTCTATATTTTTTTTATATTTTTTGTAACAAGCATCACTGTTCCTGGTGATCACTAATAAAAATATAATGGGGAAAAACAAACTAGAAATTCGCTAATATTATTTTGATTAACACGTTCAGGACGGAGTGCCGTTATAGCAGCACTACTAGACTAGTCTCAGTGCCGGGGTGCCGTTATACCGGCACTGAGACCCTACTCGATAAACCGGAGTGCCGCTATGGCGGCACTAGACTCCCTCTATTAAATTGGGCTATTGTGGGGGTTGGGGTTATTCCTTAGTCTTGTGCCTTTCTACCCGGGTTAAAAGTAGAGGGGGAAAAGTGGGGGGGGGGGGAATTTGGTTAATTTTTTTTCGAACTTATATATCATAAAAAGTAAGAAAATATTAAAAACACAATGTCGGATTTTTGGATGTCCACTCATAAATTTTCAGGTTCTGGTAAGAGAACGTGGATTTGCGTCCCGTCCTGAACGTGTTAATTGTCATGGAGAGCAATTATTTTTATAATAACAAATACATATTAGGTTTGTTCCAACCACATTATTTGTAGCGTCCTTTGTATTTGCATCATCCCGTGGATTTGTGGATCGTACAAAAATTGTTTAGGACAGTTGTGACTGTAATTCGTACTGTATAAAAACAAACAAAACAGGAAACCTAACAGATTGGAAACCTTCCTGTTGTTATTTGTGAGATTTGACATAACTGCGCATGTCATACAAACTAGAAATGGGCTTTGTCTTAACACTCGACAGTACTGACTTTGGCAATACTCGGAAGTTCCGACTTTAAACGAAGTTAAACTTTCAGTTTCTCCCATGTTCATGACTTCTTGGTCGATGTTTAGTTATTGTTTAGGTGTTTTAGCTATTGCATGAGTCTCCCTAACTTATAAACCCCTTCATTACAACATTTCTTGTAAGATCGTTAAAAAACTATTAACTGTATTGTTCGTACAAATTTCAGGCAAAACTTGGCAAGAACGGCTAGGAAATTTGAGAATCTCTGGTAAATATGTATATGGGGAAGATGCCCCCAAAAGGAATAAACTATCAACAAGTGGATAAAGCGGTTTTGAAAGGGACAGGAAGTTACGGTAATTTCTATGTCTAAGTCCTCAAATGCCTCCAAGTGCAAGTAGCACCAGTCCGCCTGAACTTGGCCCGAGAGGGTTGATGGATCTTCCATTATGACATGGCCCATTGCACACATCTTTAATTGTGGGCGAGTTTTTGGCTTGGAGGAGAATCATCATAATCTCCTGATTTGGCACAGTATGAGTTCTATAAGTGTAAAATAATTCTCCATGGTCGACATTTAGGGGACGTAGAGACCATTAAAACGGCTATGACGAGTCAAAAAATTATGAATTTATTCAATATTACATTATAATATTTGTATACTAGCTGGGTACCCGTGCTTCGCTACGGAGTGTTATTATAATTAGATAAGTTTATAAATAACCATAATGAAACATATAAATTATTTTACAATGCAAGAATATCTAGATTCTATCTCTCCCACCTACTTCTATACCCCCTCCTCTTAGATAAGCTAATTTTAAAATATCCTAAATCCCCCCCCCTCCCCTAAAGTAAAATATGACAAAACAATACATAAAAACTATTACTCTACTCTTAGAGAGCTTTTGCATCATCAATGGTATTCATTACATTGACCCCGTATTCATTACTTGTACCATACCCCTGTGTACCAAATTTAGGTTTCCAAAATTCATGTAGGCTGTCATTTTCCCCTTGCTTTGAAGTTCAAGTGGGCAAATTTTTATGGACATCGAACTAAAACTGTAGATTTGTATAAAGAACATACACCCACATACGTTGATTTTTATATATATAGCTATAAATTTCCATTTTTCCCCCTCCTAAATAAAATTGTTCATAACAACAATTACTTTTCTCTTAAAGTGCTTTTCAACGATATGCATGATATGAAGGGAATCCATTACTTTGACATTGTTACACCGTACCCCTTTGTACCAAAATTTAAATTTCGAAAATTCATGTAGACAGTGACCTCCCCCTTGCTTTGAAGGGAAAGTGAGTAAATATTCATAAAATTGGGATAAAACTGTAGATTTATATAAAAGACATACCCTCATACAGACACTCTTCTTTTTTTATATGATATAGCTATATTTTTCCATTTTACCCCCTCCTAAATGAAAATACATATGACAAAACTGTACATAACAACAATTAATGTAATCTTAAAGAGCTTTTCAACGATATCCATCATAAAGGGTATTCAGTCCTTTGACCCCGTATTCATTATTGTACCGTTTCCTGTGTACCAAAATTTAAATTTCGAAAATGCATGTAGAAACTGATTTTTTCTTCCTTTGAAGGTCAAGTGTGCATTTTTTGATACAGATCGGACTAAAACTATGGATTTGTATAAAGAACATACACACATACGTTGACTTTTAGATATATTTTTCCATTTACCCCCTAAATGCACGTAAAAACAATTATTGTACTCTTAAAGAGCTTTTCAACACTATGCATCATGAAGGGATTTCAACTTTGACATTTGTACCCCGTACCCCTGTGTACCAAAACTTAAATTTCGAACATTTATGTAGACAGAGATCTTCCCCTTGCTTTGAAGGTCAAGTGAGCAAATTTTCATCGAGATCGAATTAAAACTGTTGATTTGTATAAAGAACAAAAACACACTCACACATACGTTGACTTTTATAGATATAGATATACATTTCCATTTTACCCCCCTCCCAAATAAAAATATGACAAAAACGAACTTAACAACAATTACTGTACTCTTAAAAAGCTTTTCAACGATATGCATCATGAAGGGTATCCATTACTTTGACATTTGTACCCCGTACCTCCGTGTACCAAAATTATAATTTCGGAAAATGATGTAGACAGTGACCTTCACCTTGTTTGGAAGAAAAAGAGTGTAAATATTCATCAAATTGGGATAAAACTGTAGATTTGTATAAAAGACATTCTCTTATATAGATACTCTTCTTTCTATATATATAGATATATTTTCCATTTTACCCCCCTCTTAAATGAAAATATGACAAAACTATACATAACAACAATTACTGTACCCTTAAAGAGCTTTTCAACGATATGCATCACGAAAGGTATTCATTATTTTGATCCCGTATTCATTGCTTGTACCCCGTACCCCTGTGTACCAAAATTGAAATTTCGAAAATTCATGTAGACCTTGATTTTCCCCTTGCTTTGAAGGCCAAGTGTGCAAATTTTCATCGAGATCGGACTAAAACTGTAGATTTGTATAAAGAACAAATAAGATATAGCTATATTTTTCTATTTTACCCCCCTCCTAAATGAAAATATGACAAAAGTGTACATAACAACAATTACTGTACCCTTAAAGAGCTTTTCAACGATATGCATCATGAAGGGTATTCATTACTTTGACCCCGTATTCATTACTTGTACCCCGTACCCCTGTGTACCAAAATTGAATTTTCGAAAATTCATGTAGACCTTGATTGTTTCCTTGCTTTGAAGGTCAAGTGTGCAAATTTTCATCGAGATCGGACTAAAACTGTAGATTTGTATAAAGAACAAACACACACACACACACACACACACACACATACGTTGACTTTTATATATATAGATATTAGGTTTATTTGTCTGTTACAGAGGTCTTCATGAAAAAATTACATACATAAATATATTTTCATGAAAACTCCATTACTCTTTCACTTATGATTCGTGTTTGATAAGCACCATCCAAGTCATTAACAATAGGAATCACACAAAATGTTTGTTTTAAAAATATGTTTAAAATTAATTATGGTAAAAAGTTAATAGAAAATAGAGATAGAAAGTTAAAAGAATTAAGGGCCCACTCAAAGAAGATTGAATACTATTTTATTGTAAACATAAAAATTAAACTGCTATTAAAAATTTGTTGCAATCAATTGCTCATTTCAATTGAAGTAAAAATATTTGTTTCTATTATACTAAATAGTGTGAAGTATCATATTGTATCTTTCCGTAAAAAGAAGACATAATAGTTATGATGAATTTGATTTAATAACTTGAAATAACATATTTTTTGCAATCCATCAAGGTTAGATGATATTTTTGAAATGCAATTATTATTTTTTTCTTTATATTTATTTATAGATTTTTAAATTATTGTTCTGCATTATTTAAATACAGGAAAATAATTGTTTAATAGTTTTATAAAATAAAATACATACTTGAATGTTGATTTCATTCTAGATGGTCAAACTACACACATATTTTCATCAAACACATAAAATGTAACAAGTAATGCACTTATAATCATATTATTTGCCATTAATAATTTGAAACGAAGTAACAGCACAAACAAATGTACTAACTTTCCTGCGATACTCACACATCAAGTGAATAATCGCTGTAGCAATGGAAAGATATCGTAACTGAAAGAGGCATTTAAAAACTGGTTTCATTTAAGACAATTAAACAAGTGGCTCTTCCAGATGACCTATGACTGGTGACAAAAGATTGTCAGCAATATGAGGTCAGGACTACACCTACAGACTTATTTACCAGGTTAAAATCATTCTGAAGTATAATAAGAATCTGACGATAGTTAAATACGTAATTGAAACATAATTATGATTAATCTTAGTGTAAATTAGGAACAATTTGACAATAAAAATCCTATTTAAAAATATAAATAAATAAATACTTACACTATACAAATTAATACAATAAAATCTCATCATTCCGAGGTAAAATCATATAAAAGGAGATACAAAAAAATGTATAATAACTAAAAATGGAGTCATTTTATATTTTTGGAAATCATTTTTCAGTAATTATTTGAAATATTAAGAATGCAGGTCTATAAATTTAAATAGCTTTTATAAATGTAATAGTTCAATACTATATTCACTTTAATAAAATAAATGTTTAATGGATTATAAGAGATAGCTACTCCTTATTTGCCAAGAAAAAAAAAAAAAAAAATCTTCTGAAAACAAAGATAATTATGGGAATTAAATATGCAATTGACTTAAAAGTCGAGTATATTAAATAATAAAAAAAAAAAATATATATATATTTTGAATTTCCTATTTCCACGTCGTTTTATGGCGATTAAGTTATAAACATTTTTGTTCTTCTATTTGGCGGAGCTTTAGATTTGAATAAAATTTTTGTCACATAAAAATAAATATTTTAGTCATATAATTAAACCTATTATAAATTATTACAAAAAATACATACGTGGAACTGTCAACAGAATTGTTGTGAGATAGCTTAGTATGAGAGTTCGAGTCATCAGCTGGAGTAGGATGAGTAGCTTGATGGTCAAGAGGAGAATCACCACGACTAATTTCACTGCTGCATATCCCTCCCACTTCATCATGAACATCATCTGGACAAAAAAGAGAATATTTATGAATTTGTATATTTTTATATTTCTCCTCAAATTCATTTTGCAAACCTACGCAACACTTACATTCTCTAAACAAGCTGAGACTCACAGAAAGTGAGCCCACTGCTTAGATAAAGCTCGCGTAGTTCTCCAGTGGGCAGAATGACTAAGCCAAAAGTTTCCTATCTCGTAGGCAATCTTAACATTGAGCAACTCCGAGGCGAAGTGGCATCTAAGTGTCGCCTTGGAGTTGCTACCAATGTTGAACTACTCCCAAGAGGTGCTTATTCTGCCTCTCTCCTTGGTTTCTTCTAAAATAGCAGGAGAACAATTTTTCTACTTCAAACTTGTTGGTTAAGTTGAGAAACGCCCCGATCTGTACAAACTTCAATTTGCCACAGTATTCGAGGAAGGATCTCATGGACTAAAATTGGAAGTGAGATGAACAAGATTATTTCTTCTGCACACACACACACATTCCAGCATTAATCTCTGCCTTAAGAAAAGAGATATAATGTCAAACAAAAGTAGGAATGGCTTTTTCGAACTACTGTGATAGCACAAAATAATAGTTTGTCTATATAAATATTACAACTATATTTACCTTCAATTTCAGTATTGACTGGAGATGAAACTGATTCTGAACCAGGATCTTTAGGAGCAACAACCTGCAATAAGAAAATGTCAAGAAAATTAGATTTTTTTAAGAATTCTAAAAGTAAGTTAGTAAATTATAGAATTAATAGAAGAAGTTACAGGGAAGTTAACAGGGATAACTAGTCACAAAACTTTGACACAATCCATTAATAATTGCATCAAATGGAGTCTTTTGTATAAGAAAAAAGAAAGGTGCCTCCCAACACAAAGTTTTATTCTGTAAAGCTAGTAAGAAAATATAAAGCTAAATAAAATAGAGTTGGCGGTGAAACAAGTTTAAATCTCACATATTTGAACCTGTGTCACAAAGTTTACACTGAATCTTTCTCTTTCACACTTTATCTCTTCTTAAAGCCACCAATTATTAAGATAACCTATTCTTCTTCCAGTTCTAAATATGGTTCAAGAGTACAAACGTAATCACAAAATATTTGAAAAAATAAAAGATAACATAAAAAAAATCAAAACCAAAAAAAATAACCTTAGTTGGAGATTCGACAACGGGGCTAACAAGAAATCTTGATATTTTCCTCATCTGAAATTCATTACAAAAATAAATGAAAATACAAAAAAATAATGTAAGTAAAAAAAAAAAAAAAAAAAAAACCATTAAAAAAAGATTCCATTATCTGCAAATAGCAACATAGACATGCACAAGAAGAGCTTTCTACCAATACAACAATGTACCAAAATAATACTAAACTTGAACCACTACACCATTATTACAATACAGAAATATGTACCAAAAAAATGAATAAAAAAACTGCAATACCATTAAAAAATTATCCATAAAAAAAAGAAGAAAGAAAAAAATAAAAATAATTAAGAAAAAAAAAAAAAAAACCAAAACAAAAATACACCTAATTAAAGAATAACAACCAGCAGCGAAGCTTAAAACAAAAAGGAGCAAATAAAAATTGATTGATATTATTTATAAGTTGATGAGCAGCATATTTTAAACAAAAATATAAAAATTTCATTTTAACGACGTAACAAAAAGCATAGCGAAGGTTACCCAACTCCTAATGTCATTAGTTGAATAAAATAGAAGAATATATTCTCCATAGTTAAGCCTTTTATGAAAAAGTTATGAAGAATATGAAGCCTGATAAATTTTAGCTGCTATACTGTTCATTTAATTCATTAAATTTACAGTAAAAGCACTAATGGTTATAGTTTCATTTACTCACACAGGGGATTGTGATAATAAGAATATTTTTATTATTTAAATAAAAAAATTATCTAGGCTTTTCTAGAGTTTCATTCCCATATCATCCTTTATAAAGGTTGATAGTGCCAAGCAAACTGGTACATTCTTTACAATTAGCCCTGGAATTGAGTATGTAATACATAGTTTTGAAGAAAGTTGTTACTTGGCTTAAAATCATATGCAAGGAAGTTAATGGTGCCTTTTCTTATATCCCCCCACCCTTTCAAAGGCTAAACCATTGAGAATTAGACAACTAAGGAGGACAATTTTTACAGCATATTATATTAGATGAATAAATAATACCAAATTGATACATTTATAGCCAAAGAGATAACAAAAATAAACATTGATACTTTACAAAAAATAATAAAATACACGTGGATAATATATACATACACAAACTTTTTTTAAGATTAAAAGTATGTTAATATATACATATAAAAATAAATAATTTATTTTATAAATATGTAAAAACTAAAAAAAAATATATATACAGTTGGACCTCCTTGTAAAGAACTTCTGTACAATGAAAATCTATATAAAATGATTATTTTTATGTCCCTCCTAATTCTCCATAAAAAAAAAATATAAATTGAGAAAATAATTTCTCAACTGAACAAAATTCATAAAAATAAGGTAAATTCATAATTTTTAATATTTTAAAAACCGGGACTCACTATTTAAACTAAACGAAAAAAGTGGAGATTTTAAAAAAAGATCTAGAGGTTGTAAGTATAATGATGTAGATAAAGCAGTTCTGTGATGGGTGATAATGGTACGGAATAAACAACAGATGGTACTCATATTTCTCTTCTAAAAATTATTCTATAAAACCAATTTCTTTATAGCAATTTTTTTTTCTGGAACCATTAATTTCGGGGTCAGACTGTATACCATGTCATACTCATAGTCCATATAAAAAATAAAAATAATAAATGAATAATTTCGGAGCCTGGCACTCCTTCCATCCTTATTTATTACTCAAATATACTTATATTTTATTAATGATACACTTGAGTGTAAGATCTTACACTATCTTTTAGAAGGTAGGTTTTTTATTTTTACTATATATCGTCAACACCATGCTAAAACTATAGAATGTGAAAAATGTATATACTTTATAATAGTTTACTTAAGAATTTTTGACTTTTTAGCTCTTGTAAGAAAATTTTTGTAAAGTAACAAATATGATATAATTTTTACATTTACACCAGAAAATAAATACATAGAATTTGCCATTGCAAAACTTGCTTTCTACATTAAACTTACGAATGTGTCAGATTCTATATAATTAGCCTTGCAAAACTTTTCTTCCTGAAGAATAGAACCAAAAAATATGCAAGATCCATTACTTTGATTTGTAAAATATTTTGTTTCTACCACAATAATCCAGCGAATGTGGTGTACTCGTTAGTTCACACTTCAAAATGCCAAAAAATCAAGGCAATGGAAGATCAGTTGTAAATTTAAAAATATGATATTTCTCTAATTTTATATACAATAGAACCCCTCATATCCGTCACCTACAAAAAAAAGGTTGGATAATCCATAGAAAAAAGAAATGCAACTATTTCAGAGTAAAAATTAAATCTTTATTATTAAAAATAATTTACGTAATCTAATCTGCATATCTATGTATGAAAATTCATACTAATCCTGCAAAGGAATACGCTTCAAAGTCTTTCAGACCCTTACTCCAATCATTAATTGTTGTTACACCAACTCTTAACTCTGAAGCTAGTTTTAGAACGGACTCACCTTTGTCAAGCCGTTGAAGAACATCTAACTTCTACGGTAATGTACACACAACCTATTTTTGTTTCAGTTGAGCCGTTGTATTCACTAAAAACATCACTGGATTGTAAATATAGAATTACAATGCACGATAATAAGAAAAAATCACAGGGAAGTACTTGCATCCAAGTACTTTTTAGGGTTTTGTAGATGATTAAGCATACCCGTTATGAAATAATGATTTTTTTCTTCGATCTCAAGGGTCCTAGGTTCGATCTCCCGGGGGGTCAAAATGTTTTTCATCAGTACTAACGACTAGATAAATTACATTTTTTCAGAACATTTTTATCGCTCCACCATAAGGATAGCCATGAATTATTTTATAATTTTAGGACCAGCCGTTATATAGTGTGGGGGGGGGGGGGGGGGGGGGGCATTTTTTTGGGGTATATTTTGACTTATAAAACCAATAAAGAATGAAAAATTTAAAAAAGCAAATATATATTTGTATCCTACTCTTCAGCAGCTTTCATTTGATACCCCACTCAAAATGTTAAAAAAAATAAAATTTTGGTAGCACTTCAAATTGTCACGCACAAAATTGGTAATTTTTAAAAACTAGAAATGAACTCCCGGAAATATCATCGCCCCACAATAAGGAATTAGCATGAATTATTTCGAAATTTTAGGACCAGCTGTTATCTAGTCGTTGGGGAGGAGGGGAAATTTTTTTTTTGGGTATATTTTGATTTTTTTACCCAATAAGGAATGCAAAATTTAAAAAAGCATATATATATTTGTGTCCTACTCTTCAGCAGCTTTCATTTGATACCCCACACGAAAATTAAAAAAAATATAAATTTTTGAGTTTACCACAGTTATGCGAATTGTGCATGCGCATATTTAATTTTGAACTTCAGTTTATTTTTCCTGTGGTTGGGTCAAAAAGTTGCACCAGTGCAGCACTTTCGCATAAACAGTTCGGGCCCTATGAACCAAAGAGCGACGGATGGACGGACACATCACCCTCGGCATAAGGGTTTTGAGAAGTATCTACAAAACCCTAAAAAGTGTAGCAATCAGTACAATAGCAAAGAACCAACTGGTTGCTTTTATTTTTTTATACTCAATATTCTGATAAGGATGAAGTTCGGTTGTGTCAGAATAAACTTTTTTTTTTTTTAACCAAGGGGTGTCATGGTTGGATATACCGAGGAGTCGGATATCCCAAGGTCGAATATCAGGGGTTCTACTGTATTATTGTCTAGAGTATTAAATTGCAATTCAAACTGACTAAACTTTGTCCTAAAACAAAACAAAAAAAAAATGTATGAAAGGGCTAATTTTAACTAGAACATTTTTTCACTCTAATGAAAATTCGGATTTTCATATTCGACGGTGTATATAATATGTATTTAACCCATTCAGCGCTGCTACCTAGTGGCTAATTAAAAAAGTATTGCAGCCTGAACCTACCCTTTATTTGCTACACAAATATTATGCAGTGCCTTTTTATCTTATTTTTCCTATGTCTTTTATATATTTATCTGTTTCCTCTTCCCAGTGGCTATGTAGCTCGCAAATAATAATAAATAATTAAATACAATAAAAAAAAAAAAAAAAAAATCAAATTATTCTTTGATAAATTAAACTTTCTTTTAAGATTACAAAAATTACTACAATAGATTATTATAATTGATTAGAAAAATATATAAACTGGAGAGAATTACAGAACAAAGTATTTTGATGATTCTGAGTTGATGGATGTTTAAGGTGTGGTAATGATATAAACACTTAGTTTTTCATTGTGAGATGTTTCGACCCCTTTTTAAGGTCATTTTCAATCACTGTTTAGTTATTCTAAAATAAAATAAATACAAATAAGTTAATTAATAAAGCATAACAATTCCATATATATGTTTTGTTTTTTCCATTTTGTATATAATTACTCAAATTATGAATAATTAATTAAAATAAATTTAATTTAGTAAAAACCAATTGATCTAAAAAATGTTAATTAACCCTTTGAGGCCTGTAAGCTGAGATCTCGGCGAACCAAGACCGGGGCTCAGGGCCTGTAAGCTGAGATCTCGGCAAGCCAAGACCGGGGCTCAGGGCCTATAAGCTGAGATCTCGGCGATCTATTTTTTTTTCTTTTTCGTTTTTTTTTAGGCCTAGAACTGTTTAATAAATGACATTTAGCGCTTTCTAGTAGAGGTCTAAGGTACTACGAAGCTTCTGAAAGAGTTGTATAGATAGCGATGTAGGTAGTTTATGGCATAATAGGGATAGACGAGGCTGACGTCACAACGAGCTGTGGAACTCTAAACACACCCGGACTCCGTGGCCTTTCACCCCATTTTTATGCATTCAACCTTGTTTTTCCCCAAGGATTTTACACGTCCTTTTTCTATACACTATACATATACATTTTCTTTTCTTTCCTGACACTTATAATACCCTGGCATTCCCCACCCTCTAGATTTGTAGTATTTATTTTCCTAGTAGTATTTGAAAATGAGGAAGCAGACTCGGTACCAGTGCGCCCCGTGTAATGTAACCCCCCCCCCCTCTGTGTAATACCTTGTTTCGAGTTATACCACACGAAAATTAATTATTGAATGTAAAATAGTCTTACGAAAAAAAAAAAAAAGTTTAACTTCGCCAGTGCCGGTCCACAGCCCGGGTCAAATAGGGGAATAGGACTTATTTTTTTTGGTTTCTTTCATACATTTTATGTTCTACCTAAAGTTCGAATCTTTTAGTAAAATTATTATAAGGTTGTAACTCTTTAATTTTTATGGTTTACAACATAAAATGTGGAAATTAGAAATAAACATAAAATGTAATTTATAGTAAGAGTTATGTATATATAATTTTATCTTTTTATTGAAATAAAATTTCGTTTATTAAAATATACTAAAATATAGTTCGATCTATGTAGAACGAAATACAAAAAGATTTTTGTTCATATATGGAAAATTGTAGAAGATATGAAGAAAATGTGAAGTGAGTCAAAAGCGGGATAATTTTTACAATTGCCGACGGCCGGTACATTATACACTTTTTTAAACACTTTCGTACTTTATATTGTCTACCCAAAGCCTGAATCTTTTAGTTTTATTATCATTTGGTTGTAATTCTTTAATTTTTATGTATTTTAACATAGAATATGGAGTTAAGAAATAAAAATATTAGAAATAACACGTAAGATATAAAAAGTGTTATGTATATATCATTCTATCTATTTATAGAAATAAAATTTCGTTTATTAAAATATATTAATATATAGGCACAACTATCTAGAACGAAATAAAAAAAGATTTTTGTTCTTATAAGGAAAATTGTAGAAGATATGAAGTAAATAGTGAAGTGAGTCAAAAGCGGGATAGTTTTAATGCATGGTTGAAAATCAGTCCGGCCCGGGGGTTCATTACTGAAAAATACACTCCGTCCCCAGGGTACTTATAACATTGCAGCGCTCCGTCCTCAAAGGGTTAACAATAATGTAATGGTATTGAATAATGAAATTTTCTATTTACTTACAATAATGATGTCATTGAGGTGAAATTACCATGTTATTACTATCTCTATAAGAGAGGGTCATAAAATTAAAATATATAAATCAATAAAATTTACTAGTAACATTAATAAAATAAACTGAACAGTTGACACACACATATATATACAATAATTTAAACCATAATTTTAACAAATTTAGAGTGTGAAAATTAGCATATGAACAAAAAGTAATTATAAAAAATATAGACTGAAGTTTTTTACCGAGATTATTGACTGTTTAATCCTTACTATTTTAATTATTACTCTATGTCTTTCTTAATTTCAATGGAATGGGACAGAGGCTGATAGGATTGTCAATATTATTCCATAATTATATATTTAATTTAATTGATTGGGATAATTTTTTCATTTAAACAGTGATTGAAAATTACCTTAAAAAAGGGTCGAAACGTCTCACAATGAAAAACTAAGTGTTTATATCATTAGCCCACCTAAAACATCCATCAACTAAGAATCATCAAATTACAAATAAAAAGGTGTTAATTTCCAACGTTTTTAGAAGAAAGTATGTGACTGACATTTCCTTTACTTTGGGGGAACATTAAAAAATAAATTACAAACTATGTTTAAAAAAATAAATAAATAAATAAATAAATAAATAAATAAATAAATATATATATATATATATATATATATATATATATATATATATATATATATATATATATAAATATATATATATGTATAGCGCATTTAAAATTAAATTAATAATAAATAAGTAAAATACATTAGAAACAAATTATTGTAAAAATAAAAATAATCAGAAATCACTTTTAAAACGAGGACATTTTATTTACAACCTAATGAATGTCAAGAATATTCATTATAAAACAACTTTATTTCCATAAATAAATAAATATAAAATACGTCCCTTACACTTTATGGTTAAGTCCAATAGTTTCTAAGTTATATTTGTGTGCAGGGAAGATTTTTTTTTTTTTTTTTTAATCTTTATTTTGAAATATTTAAAAGTAGCTACTTCTTAGTTTACTGGTGAATTTAACTAGAATATACAAAAACTTCATTCAAACAATTTTTTTCTTAACATTTAAAATAAATATATATAAAATATTTTATATGATATTAATTAGCGTTGGGAACCAATCGATTGAAAAAAGTTGACACGGTTGTTTTAAAATATTCATTCATTCGGTTGTGGATATCTAGTTTTCATTCGACTGATATCAGTCTATAGTTTGGAGTTGTATTAGTTGTAATTCGGACGTGTATATAATGTAGACGTGTGTATAACGAGATAACGAGTGTCGTCGCCTTCTCACCCCTCCTGTGCTCTGAGCCCTTCACCGTCGTTTCTTTCCCCTACCCAAAACCAAAAAACATCCGAATGAAACATTCGAATGAAAAATTCGATTGGATTCAGTCTGAGTCTATATTTTTTAATTCGAATGAAAACGATTTCGTAGAAGGCTGTAGTTTGGGACGAGATAACGAGTGTCAAGCGCCTTCTCACTCTCAGCCCCCCTCAGCTCTGAGGCCTTTACGGCCTCCACCGTACTACTGCTATATAAAAAAAAAATCATTCGATTGAAACATTCGACTTGCGGGTTCAGTCTTGGTCTATATCTTTATTCGTATATCCTATACCCGCTATGAGACTGTTTTCAGTCGATTGAATTCAATCGACTGTTTTTTCCCGAATCGACTTATTCATTCGGTTGTTTTTTCTAGTCAGTTGTCCCAACGCTAATATTAATATATTTTATGTTCAAAATTAAAAGAAAAAGATTAACAGGAACAACAAAAATCAAATAATAACTAAATAAAAATGGAATTAAAAAATCCAAATATTATTATGTAAAGGTTGATCAGTACTAGCAGGAAGAAGTACTTTCTTCGGCTGCATCCGATATTTATCAAGCAACAGTTTAATATTGGAGAAAAAAACAAAATTTAGCAAGCATTAACAATATAAGTTCAATAGACATTACACCAAAACAAATTTGAGAATTTTATTATCTCATGCACAAATAATAAGTATTACGTGAAGAAATAAGAATTTAGACAAGATACTACACCTAAGAACAAAAAAGAAATAAAAAAGGGCTTTCATATATGAATGAAATTTAGATGAAGCAATACAATGGAAAATAAAAACAAAACAAATAATAGGATAAAAATTGACTGGATGAGACATACTTGTAGTAAACAAAGTAATAAAAGCATAGGCGACCTTATGGATACAATAATATTAAGGATAAAAAGATTATTAGGGAAAAACTTACTGGAGTAGCACTTGGACTTGGTTTTGGGCTACTCTCATCACCTGTCATTGAGTTCTCATCCTTCTGCAAAGTCAAATATAAAAATAATGGTCTTGCTTTTTTAGAAAACACTTCCAACAAGCTTAAACACAGAAAATATTAATTAAGTTTTGTTTTTTTGCAGGATAAAAATTGTAATACAAATTTTTCTACAGTATAACAGTTAATATTAAACAGCTACTAATCAGTCAAAATTGAACTAATATATCTGTAGCATTTGGACAGGACTTTGAAACAAAATTAGATTTATGTTCTGAGATGATGTGGTTTCATGATTGATACTTAATTCAATTATTGGATGGATATTAAGTGTAGGTGTCTGATAGACAATAAAATCACAATATAGTTATTCCAGTGTACAATGAAGAAAACAAAACATATTTTTTTCCTAAGTTCAATAGAACTTTTACTGCACTCAACTTTTCAATAAGTCATAACTGAATTACGAAACACAACATAGTACTTAAGAAATGAAAGATATAGGTACAGAATCCCATATAATTATCCATAATCCTTGATAAGTTCTACTGAAATCTCAGATGATGTAGTATAGTCAGAAATATGTGAATAAAAATTCAAAGTAAGAGTGCATTGACTTTATATTACATTAGGCAAAGCTGAAAGTTTGCATAATTTTTATTAAAGAAAATTTTCAATAATCCTTTAGAAATAAGAACTAAAAATTATACAAATGAGAGTGAACTGGCAACGTATTATATTTATTTTAATCTGAAAAATATGCCCGATTATATAAAGGTTTTTACCTGACACAAGAATTCAACTTAAAACAAAGTAATTTTAATAATATGATTGCCACAAAAATTCAAAAAGATATACACTTAAAGTATAAAACAGCTTTTTTTTTTTTCAAAAAACAATACAGATCAGCAGAGGCTTCTGCTATTTTTAATCAATTTTATTTTCTATTGATTTTTATATTTATAGCCTAACAGATAACTTCCAATAGTATACTCTTAATCACTATGACCATGAAAATCATGTTAACAAAAACTTTCTTAACTTTTGTCTTAATAATGCAAAATTGTGTTGGTTTTAGGATCCGTAGGCAAAACAGAGTTTGTATGCTTTCCTGCGATAGTCTGTCTGAAAAACCTAACAATTTTATTTAATTTATTTATTTTTATTTTATTTTTATTTTATTTATTTTTTTTTTTTTTTTCCTTTTAAGAATTTTATTATATTATCATACAAAAAAATATACATAAATACGTGTGTTTATTCATCCCACCACTAGAGGGTAAGCCCTGAGCTGTGGTGAGAGTCTCCTCCTGTTCTTAGTGTATTGATATCTTTCATTGTTTTTGGAAGATAAAAATGCATTTAAAAATTGATTATTTGACGTCATTATAATAAATAGTTAAAAATTGTAGCTAAAACAAACTTTTGAAGTTCTTCCGCCATCTTGGATCGGTTGGGCCAATTATGCAGATTAACTAACTCATCCTATTTTGTTAATTGCCTACGGACCATTTGGCAAATATATTATTTTATTTATTTGCTATTATATGACATTGTTCTTCTTTTGATAAAAAATAATAATTCTATTGTAATTATTTAATGATATGACCGTCAAATAAAATGTATATAAAAAAAAACCAGGACATACATTTTATTTTTTCAAGAATAATCTGTAGCATTTTAATCATACGTGCTTCTAAATGAATTTTAAATTATTTTTATTCTTAAATACTAAAATTGACAAGTAATTAAAAGTTAACATATTTAAAAATAAACAAACATGATTATCAAAAAATGTTAAATAATCAAACTTTATTCTAACCTACCATCTATGATTTAAACTAATAAAATATTATTGTTAAAACTGTTCCACTATTTCAAATCAATCTCAATGAATTAATTTATTCTAAAACCCACAAATCATTTCTATGTGGCAATAACTGTCACAGTAATCTAGAATTTCAACAATATCTTTAAAAAACTAGGATCAATTATTTGAACAATGTAAATATAATATAATAATGTGTGAAGTATAAAAAAATACAAGAATAAAAATGTGAAATTTTGAAACAAATTTGGTATAAAATAACGAAATTCACCAACAGATGAATAATTGATAAAACAATAATTTAACCACAATTAATCTAAATAAATTGTCCTACTCTATAATAAAAAAAATCTAAGTACATTAGATTTTAATTAATATTCTATAATTATTTGCATTAGATTCTAATATTAAATTTATCTTTTAATAAAGTTTAATAAATTAAATTAAGGTGATGATGTAAGAGCCAAACTTGCAGAATTAGCATGAAGGTGCTTGAAAATAATGTTGATGAATAATTAATTATAATAACTTGTTACTTTTCCACATAGTAATAGTACATATTATTTTTTCTTATTAATTTATAATTCAGCATATCATAGAGATATTTAGTTATTAGAAGAGGAATGTTAGTAGATTAAAGCTTCTCTGAAGGTACTAAAGCAATGCATTACAGTTGATGTGGAATTAGTGTTGATTATTGATACTTAGGTTAGCTAAACTATGTGAGAAAAAAATAAAGCTTTTCTCTTAATAACATTTTTGTTTTGTTTTGATTGTTTTGTTTGCCTAGTTCGTCCGACCTTCAAGAATGCAAAATCCAGACCTCTCATTGGCTCCCCACCCCAATTTTTAGATTTTTTCCGCACTCTCAAAAAACAACATTTATTCTACACAAACTGGATCATCGATGATTTGTTAAAGTTTTGTCATAATTTCCTCCAGTTACAAAAGCATGAATGGCAGCAGTGTGCTACCAGAGACCGCCCCTACATAAGGGATTAATAATTAACTATGTCAACAGACTTATGCCAATATTATGAATCAGTTGAAATGCTAGTACAGAGTGAAGAAAGGGAAGCCTCGTGACTCGTTGAGGTATAGGCGAGAGAGGACCCGTCCCTGGGCTCTATAAAAAAGTTTCCACCTCCAGCACCGCTGGAGGTGGAAACCTTTTTATCTTTAACCAATTGGAATGTCACTTTCTGGCCTCACTCTTCTTTAACTCCGATATGTAGTGGTCACACGTAGCCTGGCCTAAGCCTTTCCTTACTGCTAGTAGGTGGTCACTGTTAGCTTTCCTTTTCATACACTGGTTAGGTAGTCAACTTCTGGCCCCCTAGGACTTTTCCCTAATCCTGACCGGGTGTCACTGTTGGCCTATTTCCAGTAGCTGGTGTGATGTCACATCCTGCGCCTTTCTTTTTCCTGGCTGCGGTTCGGTTGTCACATTCTGCCCTCCCACTTTTCTCCCTTTCCGCTGTCGGGTCATCACTGACAGCTCTTTGTACCTTTACTAGTTTAAAATTGTCACTGTCCAACATTTCGTTTTAGTCAGTGGGGTTATCACCTCGGACAGAGCCTTTTGACCTCACTCTTTCTGGGTGCCACAGATAGCTCCTTATTCCTACACAGCTGGTGGTGCTATCACTCCAAGCAATGGCCTCCTTGTCCTTACCGCCAATTGGTGACGTTTGGCCTGACTTGTGCAGTTGCCTCTTTAATTCTGCTGGTGGGGTTGTCACCTATAGTCTCCCCTTTTGACTTGACCGCATCAACATTCTGCCCTCACTTTTCTCCCTTTCCACTGCCAGGGTGCCACTGTCAGCTCTGTTTATGTTAGCCACTGTAGTCTCTTAGTTGTTGGGGATGTCACTCACAGACCCCAACCTTTACCTATCCGCTGTTCAGTTTTCATGTTCGGCCTGATATTATCCCTATTTACAGGGTAGGGTTGGATGGCCATTTTCTGCTCTCCCTCCTTTCCACCTGCCTCCTGGTGGTCACAAGAGATCATTTATTCTTTCTCCGGTAGGCTGTCACTACCAGACCATTTCACTTTATTCCCTGTAGCCACTGTGCTACTGTCACTTAAATTCAAACCAAATTGTTTTGTCTTTATTCACCCGCAGATAGGGGGTCTCTTGTTCTCAAGTAAAAAGAAAGACTGGCGACCATGTTAGTTTCTTTTGTCCCAGGTCCCCCCTCTTTTGCCCCCAGGACTGGACGGGGCTTTGGTCAGGACCTGGCCGCCAGTGTCAACTATTTCCAAAAATATATCTATTATATGATTGAGACGGAATAGTTTTAAATTAATACTTTTAAATTAACTAGGTCAAAGAGGGTTGATAGCAAATACAGTCCTTCTTCCAATAATAAAACCATCTAACTAAAGATATAAATTAATAAAAAAATAAAAATAAAAAAATAAAATAAAAAAATACTGATATAAATATATAATTGTAACTCCAAACATTACAATGTACTAAATTAAAATACCTTATAACGGTACGAATTAAAACTGGTAACAGTTTATAAAATTTACAGTTTATATTACCAATATTAACAACGAATAGAAGTGAATTTAACGGCAAACATGTGAATGTTATTTAGAAAGCAAATTAACAATGTCCTAATGAAAACGGGAGCTAATTACAAATGATTAACCAATAAACTCAATAATAATATGCAATAATCATACCGACCTGATGAAATGAATAATATGGAAGAAGGATACCTCTCTTAAAAGAACTCAATAAGTTCTAACACAGAGGACAAATAATTTGTTCAAAACTAAACAATTAAATACAACAACAATAACAACAATGCTGCTTGTTAAGAAAAAAATTGCCTAAAACTCAGCTGCGCTCAACATTAATCTAAGTTATTTTGGATTTTGTTTTGCTGCTTTTTGGCTTAAGGAGTTTTTTAAAACTATTTATCAACCATGCAATAAAGATAAAAATAAATAAAAGCAACGACAGGATTTGATCAAAATAAGCAAAACCTTTTTTCCACTTATTACAACAAATATAGATAAAAACACCACGAAACAAAGCCTTTACTTATATGATACTTAATTTTCAATTGAATTTTTTGCCCATTGATAATGAGGAAAAAGGAAAAGAGAGAGGGGCAAAAGTAGAAAGCAAAGAGAAAGAGGACTAACACAACATTAAAATAATAAGAAGAGATAAGAAGTAAGATATTAAAAAAAAAAAAAAAAAAAAAAAAAAAAAACGATAGAGGAACAAGAAGTGTTTTATGTGTAAAAAAGGTTTTATCCTTGCTGCTACTTTTTTCTTTTTTTATCAAGCTATATAGCTGTGTACTTGTAGAGCCCATGTGCAAAACCACCATTAAGAATATAATATGTATTAAATATAAATAAATAAATGTCATAAAAAAATATTAACTAGTTATTATAATACTGTATAAACTTGAAACAAAACAATAAATTGAGTGAATGTTGTGTAAAAAGATATTTAAGATTCGCACCAAAGCAAGAACCATGTGTGCTGAACTGAGTAAATAGAAAGAATAAGTAGCAAAACCATAAATATTTCCGCCACCAAGCCTCTTATAAGTTATAACAGCAATTTGCTGAGAACAGTGTGTGCAAAATGGATTAAGTGAATAGTAAAGATGTGTTCATATTACTTTAAAATTTAAGTACTTGCTTATGCAAGCTTTGCCCAATGATATAATTAACAAGTAATTAATGTGTATATAATATTCTGAAGACCTTAGAGAAGGAGTATTGGCCGTTACTGATGTCATCTACTGACATCAACGCTTGAGGGACATCCCTCTGAAAGATATTTGGGAAATAAAAGATTTGTCAACCAAAGAAAGTTTGGTTTTAGCTTATTTATTTGTGTTTAGCTTTATAACTGATTTTATTTTTAATATGCTAATTTGAAACCCTTTATTAGATAAATATAGGCTAGGTAAAACTTTTTTAGTCTATATTATACTATACCATGTATTTAGATTTTTTTATGAGTATTTGATATATCTTTTTGTTACCTCTATTTTATATACTCAATACTCTCTATTCAAAAATGTTTCCTACATTTTGCTTAATGTTTGTTTAAAAAAAACTCCTTATCAACTTTTACCCTTTGTAAGTTTTAATTATCAAGTCCTCTACTAAGATTTTTTGTTTTTTCTCAAGTTTTGTATTTTTTTAGGCTTTATTGCCTCTTATTGTTAACATTTCTTAATTTCATTTGTTATAGTTCCCATAAAGAAGGTTTTAAATAAATTGAAATGTCAGGTTTTTGGATAATGTTGTGAGGGGTTTTCATGTTTTTTTGAGACCCAACACTGATTTCTTTTAATTAGTTTATATAAATTAGGTATATATATATATATATATATATATATATATATATATATATATATATATATATATATATATATATATATATATAAAACTATAATTAGATTAATAAAAATAGAGAAATAAATAGTAATAATAAGTTTGTGGTAGTGCACATTAAGGATCATAGAAGTACACCTTTATTTATTTAAAAGAAAAACAAACCAAAAACAAGGTACTCAAAATGAAATGTGTCTTGAAGTATATTGTGATGTGTCAAAAGGTATCATGTTTGGGCTTAATGTTAAACTCAAGACAAAAGTTTTCATTCGATATCATTCAAAAATTTTAGTTGAGCTAAAAATAAATAAATAAAAACATAAAAAGTTAATTTTTTTATTTTATTTCTATAAAACTTGGCATAAAATGGCACTCATGTTGCTCAATTGAATTGTATGAAGTGACTTCCCACTTAAGCCAACGCACAATCTGACAGGCCTGACAGTTTAGACTGAACAGAATACACTGGCCAGGCCTGTTGAATCGTGTATTAGCTTTAATTAGATTTCTTTTTAACTATTTATGGACACAAGCTACTAGTGTTAGATAAAATAAATTGTTGCTTATTTATTTTTATTTTTTAATAACTATATGTATAAAGAGTGTAAAAAAAAGGAACCTTATTTTATAATTTATTATTGTAAAAAAAAGCTGTGAAGTAGTAGAAATCAAGCAAATGAAGTTGTTATATAACCTAAATGAATGAGGATGGAAAAAATAAATGTAAATTTTAAGAAAAATAATTATTCTAAACAGTATAAACATGACAAATTGAAAAAATTTTTTTTTCTTTGAATATAAAACAAAAGAATCATAATCGGAAAAAAAAAAATTTGACAAGGTACTGATTTAGTTTATGATTTTTGATCCACCATGACATGTCACAAAAGATCTATCATTATTACTAACTTTATTAAAACACACCTAATCAAATTTTGGCGACAGACAGCTAGCCACTTGTTTCTGCATTAAACCATAGATACCATTTAACCATTTTTTTTTTTAAGTTATCTAAATTTTTACAGTTCTATAATTCTAATAATCATGAAGGTTGACAGGATTTAAAATTAAAGTGGAATTTAAGAACTTCACTTATAAATTTCATGACAAATTACAGAATTGAATCTCAACCTTAGCTGTTCTGCTACATTACTGAATGATTTTGTAAAAGTAACAAATAACCAGAGCAACCAGGCTATTCAGTTAATAAATTTTAGCAGTCAAGTATAAACAGTATTTTTTCATTTTAAGGACCAATAATTTTCTTCAATTTTACTCAGTAATCACTAATATGTATTTTTTTATACAAATAAGTTAATTAGATGTTAAAAAATTAACAACAAGTAATAAGGCAGTATACAAACACAATTGAATTTTAATTTTACGGTTCCTTATCTTGTATGAAAAGTATTGTTTTCAACCAAAAATCAGAAACAGATTTCAACAGTTATCTGTATTGGAGTCAGTTGATTGAGCCCTATTGACTCACATCAGGTTTTATACCCTGATAGCAATTTTAGACTTTTTACCAAATTACTGGTGAAGAATATTTTAAAATTGACTTCAAAACAAGGTTTGAAGATATCCCAATTAAGGGATGAAATATCACCTTTATTATAAATAAAAAATTGTTTTTATAACCCCTGATGACCCAAGTTAAAATACATCATTATTATGGATTGGGTATTTTCAAGATTGAGTGGTTTTTAGCGTTTGTTTGGTCTGTAAACTATAAACTACTGTCATAACTCCAACAGTTATTAAGCTAGAGAGTTACTTGGTATATAAATCTGACCATACATGTAGTTGTACCGCCCGAAAAACCGTAAATTTTAAATTTGTGATGTAATTAACCCATTTTGTTGTTAGCAAATATTTCAAAAATAAAAAATACTGATTGTGCTGACATTTGCACTAATTATACCTTGTTATAAGAGAAACATTTCCACTGGATTTTATTCTGATATCTGCAGCCATTTTGAAAATATTGACTTGTAAACTTTGAAGTTAAATAATTTCGGAACTATTTTGCTGATTAAGCTGAAATTTGCACTAATCTAATATCTTTCTATAAGAAAATAATTCCTTTATATTTTAGCTTAATATCTGCTGCTATTTTGGAATTTTTTGGTGAGGAAAAGTTCCAAGACATTTATATGTAGCCCATTTTATATATTGTTTTGATGTTAAGATGTATTGTAGTTACTGACTTTGATGGTTTGGTATCACTTCAAACAAACCAACCAGATGTTTCTGTGGCCATAATTTACAACAATTCTAGTTTTAAATCTCGCCCGCTATCTATGACTTTAGAATAGAAATTATTATTCAGATTCCCTAGATACAATAATAAATTAAATATAAAACTTGTAAGTCTGTGCAATAATATGCAGAGGTCAATGTGACGTTGTTTCCAAAACCAAATCAGTATAGCAGAGTGCAAGGCTTCATAACAAATGGCAAGAAATGTGATAAGCAAATATAAACACCATGGAGCAGTTGTGTTTTAGATAGTTTATTATTATTCTCGTCAATATTATAGTGAACATGTATCTTAAAAGCTTGCATATGCAAGCTCTTAATGTTTCTTAATTAATAAAATGTCAATTTTTCATAACTAGTATGTAAAAATGTATTATTTTTGGTAAATAATTTATTTTGGAAGAACACCAAACTGACATATGAATAGTAATAAATTTATATTATAAAAATAAGAATAAAATAAAAAATGTATGGAATCTTATGTTAACTATGAATGAATAAATTTAATGTTATTTATTTATATTTGCAAGTGCCAATTAAAAATAAAATAAAAATTTATATAAATATATAAAAAATTATACATTAATAAATGATATCGTATGATTTGGATTAGTTCTTACAGATAAAAGTAGACAACAATGTAATGCTTTAAAAATCCATCCACCTCCATAACTCCTCTGAAACTTAAGAAATTAGTAAAATTGGCCAAAAGGAATTGAATAAGAGAGGAAATAAAAAACAAATATATTCCCTTTCTTAACCTAAGGTAATAAATTGTGATTGACTACATACATTTTAAGGTGATGTAGGTAAAAAATATTACCCACATACACCACATGAGTGTTGTGAAAGTTGGGTTTTTGTAAATGTTGTAATACAGGGGCTACATGAAAAGTGTTTGCAATTAGGAGGGGAATTGAATGTTTTTTCAGTATAAGACTTTGAGACGAGAAAGAAAACTTTAGAAATCATACATACAATTAAAATTATTTGAACTATCAATCATTTGTTACTCCTACAATGCTTATAACCCATAAAGAAGTGGTTACTGTAGCCACTTTGTTTTTACCATAAATACTTTTTTAAAGGAGCAACACCCTTTTTTTCAATTATTATAGTTTATTTTTAATTCTTCATTCTTAAGTAATAAAAAACAAAATAGAAAGAAAAATATAATTCCTTTATTATTTAATGGTTGTAAAAGTTATAAGGGTTCTAACCGCCATGGAAATAAATGATTGAAAAATTGGATGGAAAAAGGTAAATGATTAAAAAAATAAAAATAAAATAAATAACTGAAAAATAAAAAAGTAATAAAATCATAATAATGGACTGGAAATAATTCAAAGTATAAATTAAATTCCAACCAAACATTAAGTTTGTAATGCAACAGTGGCAGATCTGCAGTGACAGCAACAAATTACAGAAAAAAAATTGAGGGGGTCTTTTTTTAGTTAAATCTTATCAATATTCTAATCACATTATTGAATGAAAGAGTTGTTTCTTCAAACATTGTACAAATATAGTACTCAAGAATATAAAAAGGAATTGACAAAACACATGCTCTAACTTTCTCTTGTTTGTGCTCACTCATTACAACCAAAAACTATAACTACCTAAACTCAATCTAATTCTGGAGATGTCCCAGCAAGTAGATTCTCCTTTGAACCTCAGTTAAAAGAGATCAAACAGTCTCAGTCTAAGTTCTCTTAATTTCAACGAGGAATTAAGTAGGACTACTGATTTTTTAAAAGCATATTTCTTTATTGTCGTCTTCTAAAGCTTAAAACATTAAGCTCAAACAAGGATGTATTAAAATAAAATGAAGGCCCACTTTGTAAAATAAAAGGCAAAGGAGTAAGGTAATGAGATAAAAAAAAAATTGGTAATGAAAAAAGGCTTAGTGAGAAATAAAGGAGGAGGAGAGGCGTTTTGTTGTTTTTATGTTTGTGGACAGGACTCACCGATCTCGTGCGACGGTGCTGTTTGATTCTTTCTCGTCTCGTCAGTGAACCATGGCGCACCTAAACACTCCCCCACCTCAGTCAAACTCAATCAATACCTCAACTCTCAACTAACCAATCAATTAAACACTTTATCTCCTAATTAGATTGAAAACCACTTAAGACAATAAAATACCACAATAAACATAAAATAAAATAAACAGTAAAACAATACCTAAATAAAATAAAATATTATTATAATTTATCATTGTTAATAAAAAAAAATCCCACATTTTGAAACTTGTGCAAAATATAGTGTTTTCTGATGGCTTATAAAGTTAATTACAAAAATAAAAAAATAAGTTAAGGTTGATGTACACAAGCAATAAAATTGTGAAACTTATTGCAACGTTGATATCAGGGTTTGTGTTAACATCAATGAGAGCAAACTCTGACACATCAACAATGTTCCATAACTTATCTCTGAAACAGGCTTTCCTGTGGTTTAAACAGTCCTCTCTGAAAGAAATACTTAATTCCAGACGTGCTCGAAATATGTGCCGGCACTAAATTTTTTTTAAAATAATAAAATTTAAGAAAACATCTTGGTTAAAAATCATGTGTTTTATTAGAACTGTTGAATGTGAAAAATAAGTTATACTGAAACCAGATTAAAAAACCAAAGTGCACTGCAGGAATTGACTATCAAATTCGACACCAAGGCATATGAGTTTCCAGCAGTTTATAAGATATAGGTGTTAATATAAAATTGTTGTACACATGTGGAAGAGAAAGCAATGGGTGGAGAAAGTTAAAATTACTATGGGTCCAATATTAGGTTAATATTAATCTACCACCTAAATTTCATCAAAATCAGACAGGTAGTTTCTAAGATATGGTGGTTCAGAAAAATTTTGAATGACAGGCTGACATGCAGACACGAGACCTAAACTGTTCCCTGATGTCTCAAACAGATTTCTGTCCAAGAATTTTTGAAATCGTTGACATAAAAATATTTTGCTTTTCAGAACTACCACAATGCTTCCATTACCTTTGAATATTTTATTTTACTTTAGAATACAAACAATTATAAATGATAAAAGATGGAACAAAGTTAAAATGGTGAAGTTTGTCTACATCATGACCCCATAACTTTTATAACCCTGGAAGATCAAGGTGCTGCTTGCATATTCTTTATTGATTACAGAAATGTAGAATATTTAACAAAAAAAAAAAAAAAAAACTCCAGGAGTTAGCAATAATATGCCCTCTTTAAATATTCTTTTATTTAATGATCCAGTTGATAACTTTCATTTAAAAGGAAAGTCCATAAATGAATGATCCCTGATTCATGGTAACACGGATTAGAGGGCTTAGGATTGGTTTTAGTTAAAATTATTAAGCAAAGAATACACTAGATAATAAATAATTGTGTTTCGTGATTTTTTTTTTTTTTTAATTAAAAAAATAAGTGAAGTAAAAAAAAAAAAAAAAAAAAAAACCAATAAATTAGTCATTCATTTTCAGAAACCCTGTAAATTTAAAAAAGGGGTTATTTTTAAATAGTCCTACATGCCAAAATCTTGAAATAACCTCATCTGTTACACAAATATATTAGCACACTACATTATCCCATAATTAGAAGCAAATTAACACCCCTGTGCTGACAACTAATTAATAAAACAACTGTTCATTAATAATTTCATAAAGTCAAAATCCTTAACAGGCAAAAAAAAAAATTCCCTATCACCAATCAAAAGAAAAAACAAAATAACTAGACTCTTCAAAAAAAAAATCATAATAACCCCAAAATATAAAATTCATCAATTAGTTACCCAAAATTATAATTTGTTAGATTTATATTTGATTAATAGTTAAAAGCATACCCTTGGTTTCCTAGAGGGGCTTGCGTTGGGATCAAGTACTGGAAGTTTGGAAGGCTGGTCTTTCAGTTGCCTCACAACTTCTTTAAGAAGTTCAGCTAGAAGTTCAACTTGAGAGCTCCCTAATAACTTTTCTTCAGCCTAAAATAAAAATAAAATACCCAAATTTAAGATAAATAAACTCATATGTTCACCATAAAGTTTTAAAGGATGGTATTTTGATCCTCTGATCTTATAAACTGGTAAATGGTATTTCTAATAATTTAAACAAAAAGGTAAAATAGAAAACTAAATGGCACTCATGGTTAATGAATAGTGGCTTCTGAATAAGCATACATCTCCAAGCTGAGCATAGGCCTCCTACCACCAACTACAGTTAGACAAGACAAAGATGACACACATTTCCTTTAAGAAGGAAGAAGGGTGGACAAGATTTCAACCACTGTTCAGTTTAAGTATATCATTAAAGGTCGAGCAAGAAGTCATGAACACGGGATGATGCAAATGCAAAGGACATTACAAATAACGGGGTTGGAACAAATCTAATATGTATTTGTTATTATAAAAATAATTGCTCTCCATGACAATTAATCAAAATAATATTAGCGAATTTCTAGTTTGTTTTTCCCCATTATATTTTTATTAGTGATTTCTTACCAGGAACAGTGTTGCCTGTTACAAAAATATTAAAAAAATATAGAAGTTATCAAAAATAAAATTATTAATAACAAAAGAACAACACTGTGATTTTTGACTGTGGTTTATTTTATTAAAAACTGACTATGCATGACACCCAAACAACGACGCTAGCGCACTGGTCGACCTTTTAGTACTAATATAGAAAAAAAAATGTTTCAGTTTTTCTCCTGCCAACCATATGGAAGGGGTATTTAACAATCACCACAATTCTGGTCCTTTTTTCCTCATGCAATCGCTTCAGCACTTGCACAAAGTAATGTAGCTTCATTATTTGTGCCCTAAGGAACAAATTTAACAATTCCTTTGATGTTGAAAAAACAAACCATCATAGATTTCAATTTGATGTCACTTGGCATGCTTTTATGGCCAGGATAATAAAGAAAAACAGGATTGCTTGGCTTACAGCTTCCTTCCCAAAGCATTGAAACTGTTTCTGCCGCTGTTTTTATTAATAAGAAACAGAATTTGATGTAGGCACATTGCACCTTACAGTTTACATCTCAAAATCGCCAAGAGCGTTGGGAGATGCTTAAGAAAACAATCCCTCTGTCCCATGTGATAGTTTCTTATGGAACGCTACTAGGCCACCTGAGGAGGGAGAGGGCAGCACTGCCAAATTACTAGTATACAAAAAATATAATTACTATTTTTTTATACCCTCTCGTAGTTAGTCAAAACAAACCTTTAAGAAGGAAGAAGGCAGACAGGAATTCATCCACTGTTCAATAGACCATGTCTCTACAGTATGCGTGTATTGAGTTTTGACAGCTTGGGAATATCAAAAATTTGGGGTGGGGAGACAATGAGAGGTCAGGATTTTGAATTCCAGAAGGTCAGGCCCATTGAAACAGAAAGTGGTAGAGGGGCATGTCACTTAGGATAACCGCATAAGTTGGCCAATCTGAGTGTCAAAAGTCACAACTACTGATTTGGTATGAAAAGATATTTCAGGAGAATACTTTTCCTCTAGAGGAGGAAATTATTACTTGTAAATTTATAAGGATTAATAGTTTTCATAATCAACTTCAAAAAATTTGTTAGATAAGAAAAAAATAAACATACCAAATTGCTAGCTATGTCCATAGGCACAACATCATCAATAGAGAACTTGAAAGTAACTGTCTTTTGTTTACATGCTTCAAGCTGACACTCAACAATGCCGTTAACTGCACTCAGAACTTGTAGCTTTGGACCTGAAGGTTTACTTCTTCTCTTCCCCCCTTTCTTCTGGCCATCACTACTATTGACACATAATTTATCAATGAAACAAAATTAAAGATATTTTAAAAACAAAGTAATGAAAAACAATAATACAAAAGAAAGAATATAATTAAAGCTATATTTTTTTAATGCCCATTTCCATACCTAAAAAAATTAAAATTTAAAAATTAAAAACACTATAACTTTCAATTTAATTAACAAGTTACAATTAAATCTAAAGTCAAATTAAATAAAGATTGAGTAGGGACTTTCTTCCAGAAGCTGTAGATAAAAAATTTACAAAAAAACTATAAGGTAGCATGGTCCAATTTTTAAATATTTGCTTAGCATTTTAAATAACAATTTGAAGACACCTTTAAAACTGCTCCAGATACATTGGTGTTAGGACTTTAGGTTGAAGTAAGTAGAGAGTACACTCACCACTCAGCTATGCCTATACCTGTGCAAAGGTCCCCACACATGATAAACATTTTGATGGTGTAGGATAGTTTTTGGTATAAATTTAAAGCTTATTGATAGCCCCAATTAGTCTTAACTTTGTATGCATTTCTATCAAGTTATTGTCAATTTTTAAAGTAAAGGTTTATACATTTTATCACACTCTATTTTTGCTTATAGCTCCTACACCGTTGAGAATTGGACTATAGCTTATATGAACTTTTTTGCACCAAATTACCTGTAGATGCACATATTTTAGTATGGTCATCTAAAATTGATACACCCTGTATATTTTAATTAAATGTCTGTACATTGATTAGAACTGGAAAATTTATGGATATTTTTTCCTTTTATACATTACGATAACCAAAGCAGGCATGTAAGTCTGTTGTCCGACTTTAGAGATCCAAAACTGGCTTAACAAAAACCATTTGTCACAACAAAACCTACAACTTGTTGCGCCTGTTGCAAGTTTGGTTTCCTCAACAAATATTGAGTTGAACCTAAGTTATGCTTTACCTAAAAATGCTTTAAAATGTTCATAACAATCAAGGTTATTGACTTTTTATATCTTGACATAAATAAATGTGGAGAGGGATGGAGGCACTTAGCCCAACTATTCGGAAAAAGGCAATGTTCCCTAATCGGCATGTACCGCATGTGTGGTCCTGCTTTAACACAGGCAGGGGAGGTGGCCTCAAATAAATTTAAATAAACTAATACATTTAAAGTTAAATTACTTGAGAACTATGCTAGATACGACAAAAAACATATCTAGTAGCAATAGAATGTATCTTTTATTAAAGCCTTAATTCGACATTAGTAGTTGCATTAGTTTATTCGTTATGTTTACTAATGCAGTAGAATAATAAAATCTAAAAAAAACCATGAGTAGAGAGAATTGTTTTGCACCATTTGGAACATTAAGTAATATTATTATTGTCAATCCCCCCCCCCCCCCCCCCAGAAATATTTATGGCGAAATGACAATAACTTGCACTGAAGAACTCTAGATATCATTTTTGTTCCCACTCTTGATTTATTCATATTGGAGAAATGCCCACTCTCCAGAAGTGATGTAAGGTCTTTAACTACTTGCATTAGAAAATCGGTTATTCAAATTAAGAAATATCGAAAATTGTAACACCGGGGATGCCTCTATTTCCTAAGTCTCATTTTGATTACTACGACCTGTGTCCCATTTAAAGATGTAATCATAATGGCAGTAACAAATTGAAATAATAAAAAATTCTAGTGAGTTTATCATGAGTTGCCTCAAGAGTAGAAGGTGAATCATATAAAAATATAAATATAAATGATGTGGCGTACGAGAAACTGGTGGAGAAGATAAAGGCAATTGACTCCAAGCAGACAGGGCTCTAGTAAGTACCAAAATTAATATTCTTCATACTTTGAACTGAAGACATTCAATACCAATCAAATTAACTGTGCTTTGCACAACCCATTGCAAAAAGTGTGCACCAAAGTTTGCACAAAATGTATGATCGTGAATGGGGGCCTTAACCCCATTTTAATAACTAAAATATTGCAAATAACATCAATTACATAAACAAATACAAATAGGTATAATTTTACAGTAGTAATATTGTATTAAAAATAAATTGCATATAAATTCTGCATAATAATAAAAATAATCACCCATCTTGTGAAGTGGTTCCACTAACATCTTCGCCTCCCTGAAATAACAGCAAAAATAAAAAATTTGCCCTAACACTATTTCAATTTTTTAATACCTAAATTAAATAAATATTCAATTAAATTAATATGTCAACCATATTTTCTAATAAGGCTCTAATTAAAAATGGTATAAAACAGCAGTTGTTAATATTCCAAAACGGTATAAGTTGCCAAGGAACCATTCAACCGTTATGCTCTAGTATTAGTTTAGTTTAAAATTTGAAGTAAACATCTCAATGCTCATCACACATTTCCAGGCAGTGAGCTCCTAAAATATGACTTTTGAGATAATATTTGGTCTTCACCAATTACTGTAGTCTGTTATGATGAATCCAACTTTTGCAATCCCATATTACCAAACCATAGTGGTTTTTACCACTCCAGAGAGGTTATAACCAAACCAGAATGGTTTTTATCAATCCAGAATGGTTTCCTACCAATAGAGTGCATACAAAAGCTCCCTCTCTCTTAAATTTAAGTCTTGAAAAAGATCTTAACATTATTATTTTAATCTAAAGCCATGTTAGATTTAAAGCAGTATGAGGATTAAGAGTCACATACAAGTTTTTGGTAAGATAATAAAAGATATACATAAAAGAAAAATTTAACCTGATGGTCACAGGAATCTTGATTATTTTCAGAGGGTTCTTGACCTTCAGGAACAAGTACTTCAGCCGAATGTCTTCTACCCACATCAGACTCTTCAGTTCCAACTTTTGGAGGCACAACTGAGCTGATACTCCGCTGAGCTTTAACCTTTTTTTAAAAAAAAAATATATATATATATTATATATATATATTATATATATATAATACATACATACATACATATATATATATATATATATATATATATATATATATATATATATATATATATATATATATATATATATATATATATATTAGCATAATAACTCTAACTATAACACACCAATCTTAATCACAATATTGACAAATTAAAAAAAAAGTTGTTTTGAAGTACTCAGCATGTTAAGTTAAACTAACGAATAAGATAATCTAGATATTTTATAAATAATTAATAATAACTTTTTCCACACCCTTCAAAAAGTAAGGGGGGAAATAATAATAAAATGGAAAAAGAGATAAAAGTATTAATTATTTAGGTGCTATCAAAGAAAGAGAAAATAGAGGAAGAAAAGTTTAAAAATGAATAAATAAATACTGTCTGTGTTCTATATTGGTAAGAATAATATTGGGTTTTATTAAATCACCAAGATCCAAAAACCAATTTATCTTAAATTTCAACAGCGGTTTTTCCAATTTAATTATAACATCAATAGATCCATAAAGACCAGTCCAATAGCTGATCAATCTATCCTGTAATAATCTTTGCTATCCATATCCATTGAGAAATAAATAAATCAAGAAAAATTAATTTTGGCACTTAATTTAATATTGCTTAATTTCTCATAATTTTATTTTACTTATTAATATTCTCTTGAATAAATCTATAAATATACTTATACTGAGATATTTTTATACAATTATAAATTAATATGCATAAATGTTAAGAACTAACTCATTATAACAATAAAGTCAATATTTAAAAATCTGTTTTATATGATTTTAAGTACATCACAATATTATTATTAATAATTATAGTAATTACACAAATCTTTTAAATTTAAACTATACACATCTAAATCACACCAGAAACTTCACCCTAAAAATAGGTTTGTTAAAAGTAATAGAAATTTATAAAACAAATATAAAAGAAGAGGAAAAATAGATTAATCAAAGAAATAGATTTTCTTAAAAAAAAGATACCTGGTTTAAAACTTTGTTGACCAGACCGCCTTGGACTATCAACTGGAAATGTTTTAAAAAATAAAATATGGAAAGAATATAGCTGTGATAGAGAAGAAGAAAGCACACTACACAAAGAAAAGAACATTAAAATACTACATAAAATCTAATTTTTCAACAATACAGTATCTCTATATAAAATTATTAAATACAAATAATTAGAGATTATCAATTAATTATTTAAATTGAAGACTAAGTAGCCTATTAGTCAATGGCAGTAAAAATCACAGGATGGAATAGTTTGGTATTAACAACGACTATGCAGTGTTGTGTTTCCTAAAACAAATTATCTCATTTCCATTTAAGCTAAAATCTATTCAAAGGTAATTAATTAACCATTTTTACTTTTGCTGTCCCCTTTATATTTAATAATGCTGTATTTTAACTTGGGTCTGCAGGGGTTATAAAAACACTTTTTTATACATAAAAAAGGTGATATTTCATCCCTTAATTGGGATATCTTCAAACCTTGTTTTGAAGTCAATGATACATTTTTAAAAAATTCTTCACCAATAAATTGGTAAAAAGTCTAAAAATCAGGTTATACAATCTGATGTGAGTCAGTAGGGCTCAATCAACTGACTCCTCCTAGAGTCAGTTGATTGAGCCCTACTGACTCACATCAGATTGTATAACCTGATTTTTAGACTTTTTACCAATTTATTGGTGAAGAATTTTTTAAAAATGTATCATTGACTTCAAAACAAGGTTTGAAGATATCCCAATTAAGGGATGAAATATCACCTTTTTTATGTATAAAAAAGTGTTTTTATAACCCCTGCAGACCCAAGTTAAAATACAGCGTAATTAATTAAGATATATTAATTAAAAAAAAATAAATTAAATAAATGGGGCAGCAATAAGCTTGTAGTCTATGGGCAGAAAAATAAAAAATCCAACTCTTGATTGAACTTTGATATATGAGTCAAGGTACAAGGAGAATCTTGATGGAGTGGAATTGAATTACAATTTGAATCTCTAAGATGCCAGAGGGATTAAGTCAAGAAAAAAAATGAAGCAATGAGTAAATCTTTTACTAATTAAAATGAGTAGATATTATTTATGCAATTTAACTAGTGAGGGATTCATTTGTCTGGTTACATAGCCTTAGTTCCCATTATAACCTAAGCCCTTCTGAAATTTAGAGCATATTTAGGAGAAAAAATATGTTTGATTTATTTCCAAAAAATATATAAATATATATATAAAAATACTGCATTGTAAAAAAAGCATAAATATTAATAATAATAAGCACTACAACTGTAAAGCATAAAGTAAATAAAAAGGTAATCCAGAAAATTGATGTAAAGGTTTAGTTTGATATTCTTTTGTTCGTTTATATATATATATATATATATATATATATATATATATATATATATATATATATATATATATATATATATATATATATATATATAATATTTTTTTTTTTTTTTGTATTCTTCACTCAATAAAAGTTTAAGCTCTTATACTCGTCTTATGAGATCAAAGTATGTTTATGGCTTATTATAAGTATTGAAAACTAAACATTGTCAAGGAAAAAACACAATAAAATAAAATAAATTGAAACTGATTTACTAAAATGTTTCAAGATGAAGGGGTTTAGATCATCCACTGTAAAATCTGACCTGTTCTCGGTTATTAAGTTTTGATGCAAATACAGTAAAGACTTTCTTAACATCTTGCTAATATGACAAAAATAATATGAAAAAAGGAAGAGCATGGATTTATGGGGGGGGGGGGGGGGATTATAATAATTAATTATATATTAATATTTATTAATTGATCTAACTGTAAATTATGTTCTGGATTATCCTCATACATAAATAATTTGACAAGCAAAATTTTTACAGTAGAAAATTATAAATTCAATAATTAAATAAGCAGATTATAGTCCAGGAGGATAGCTTGCAAAAAAGTGTCTGACTAACAGCTAGAGTTTTGTGTACAAGATAATCCTTTAGTTCCTTTTAAGAATATGTGGTTGGCTAAGTTCGTCTGCAGGACATAGCTTGACAATAGGCATTTAAAAAAAACAAAAAACAGTGATCCGCCAATTATGGCAATTAGCGTGTCTATCTTAATCTTGAGTACAAAATTAGTTGGTATACCGAAAATCAAGTTGATGTTAGTTTGTCCCTTGATAGGTTATTCAAATATTACTCCAAATTAAAGTGGTCCCCTATCAAGGGACAAACTAGCATCTACTTGATTTTCGGTCTACTAACTAATTTGGTACTCAGGATAATGAAAATCACACTGCCCACCATAATTGGCGGGACATGGCCACTCTTCACCAGTTTGTATTTTTTTAAAATGCCTATTGCCAAGCTATATTCCGCAGATGAACTTAGCCAACGGCACCAAAATGAGCTAGCTGATGTAGCAGCTTGATGTTAGTCGGACACTATTTTGCACGCTACCTCCTGAACTATTAAGGTAAAGGTTAATAAATAATAATTCAATTAAACAAAGAAAAATAACTAATTAACTGAAATATAGAAAAATAATTAATTAAATAAGGCATGAAAAATAGTTTTAAAATCAAGCTTGATGTATCATATGTACTAAACTTCATTAACAAAATTTTTAATTCATGCCAATAATAAAATAAATAAAATCATAATCAGTGGGTCAATAGCCCTTGGAGGGCTTAGGCCTGCCAAAAATTTCAATAATTAATATCTATATTTAATTACTCATAAGTGGGTAAACCTGAAACCAAGGACCAATTTATTTATTTACAACGATATTATGTCATTTATTATATGACATTAATGCAATTTAAACTGTTATATTTAAGTCTAATTTTGGTCTTTAAGTGAATTGGTTGTTAGAACAAATATAATATAGATGACCTTTGTTTAAATCTATTTTAAAAGAAACAAGTTTATTAATCATATATAAATACAGTCAGACCTCCTAATAACAAAATTCTGTAATAAAAAATTTCTATATAATGAATATATTTTATGTCCCCACGAATTCTCCATATAAATGTATGATTCTATAGAACGAAACTCATTTCTTTAAGACGAACAAAATTCACAGAAATAAGGATAAAGATTTGACTGACAATCTTTCTGTGAATTAATATTGGCAGTGTTTTTGACCTTCATTTTCTTAGAACCATTTTCACGAGTTTCTTGCTCTAGCACTCTAATAATTTTGCATATCTCCATTAGGAATTACAACAATCTTTGCACAGTATAGAGAAATCTCTTAGTCTCAGTTTAGAATGTGGATGTTATAAAGCTTGTCTTTTTACAGCGTAATTTACTCACCGTAAAAATGTCTAAAAGAAAAGCATCAATTTCAGAAAAAAGTAATCTATTGAAAGATGTAGATAAAGGAAGGAAGAGCAAAGAAGTAACCTCAAAATATAAAATCAGTCCAAGTTCAGTGCCTACAATTTTAAAACGGGGATTCAATATTTAAACTAAGCGAGAGATTTAAAAAAAAAAATTAAACTGTAAGAGAGAAAAAAATCTTGAGGTTGCAAGTATGAAGACGTAGATTAATTATTTCTGCAATGGGTGAAAATGGTAAGTGATAAAAATCTTCCTCTTTCAAGACCACTCATTTTTTCTCTTCAAACAAAAGAAATTCTTTAAAACAAAATTTCTACATAGTGATTTTTTTTTTCTGGAACCATCAACTTCTTTTTATGAAAGGGAAGCAAGCGTGGCCGAGGTGCTCTAGCTATCAACTCTCACAGCTATCAATGAATCAAGGCAAATCAAGGTAGTGGGTTCGATCCCATGCCATGATGCTCTGATTTAAGTAGCTCACTAATGACCACACCATACCCACTTCGGTGGTACAATGTACAGGTATGATGTGGGAAGTGGCTGGAACTCTCCACAATGGGGTTAGTAAAATGGGCCCAATGTAGCCGATTGCAGGGTTCGAACAAGTGGTTCGTCCTATCTGTCTAACCACTACTACTACACGTTTTATGAAGGTCTGACTGTGTGTATATATAAATTTAGTATACTTTTATTTTTCTTGGCATATGTGGATAAGTGAGAATTTAAGGGGGTTCTGAAAAATATTTGAAGGAATTTTATTTATGTGCAGTTCACCCTTTTACTTCTAGAAAATTATTATATACTCCGAACCAAAATGACAGAGTGTTAATTTGTAAGTAGTGTAGTTTGTTCCTTGTATTATTAATCTTATTGATGATGGGTCTCAAGGAAAATAAAAAAGTTAATTGTTTAGTTATTATATCCTTATTTAAATCAATGGGTTTACATTAATAAAATCGGTTTGGCAAACCCAAACAAAAATTTCTTATATACATAGTGTTAATGAATTTAAATTCCGCAATATTCAATTAATTATTAAATAAATTTTAAAAGTGTTCAACATTTAAAAAGTGATTGATAATATTACATTTTCAATTTCCAGCTAAATCAAATTTATTTTTATTAATATAAAATGACTTATATGGTTATATAAGTATTTAAATGGACTACATATTAATAATGTTTAATCAAAATCATCTAAATAGTTTTTGGGAAATAATATTTTACAGAATTTTTGATGAATTAATTAATTTAAACCGAGCATTCAAGGGTTAGTCCATCAAAATCTCAAAATCAAATTTTCGTGCCATCACAATACTTTCTCTCTATTTATATACTACCCTTATAAGAAAGTAAAAAAGGGAAAAAAGCAAAATGGCTATTTCTAAATTCATGCATATGCAAATTGGAATTTATAACTTTTTACAGGAAGGAAAAAGAGAGTAAACTCAAGGGAAGGAATAAGAAGTGAAGGTTAGCCTTACAGGTTGCTGGTTTGAGTTATCTATGGTTGTTTGTATATTGTGTTGTCTGGACATCTGATCCTGGTGTGGGGTTGGCCTAGGTAGTTCCTGGTAGTAAGTATGCGTATGCATATTGATGTAAGGATCCTGACGATAACCTAGCATCATCTCACCCACCTGTTGCTGTTCCATCTGATCAGTGCTGTAATGCCCCTGAGTTGCATCCACATTGCTGTGAGACACATCCACTCCTTGGTGACTTCCATCAATTGTTTGAGAAATCATCTGAGGTGGAGCCACTTGTGACATTCTTTGAGCCATCATCTGTTCTTGTGTTACCTAAAATTTAAAAATTAATTAATTAAAAAATAAAATAGAGAAAATTTAAAAAATAATTTATCTCATGAGGCAGGAAGGAAGATATTAGACCTGGTAATGCATCTCCTGGTTTTGCATCTGGGGTGGTTGAACTTGTGACATCCTTTGCTGAACTGATTCAGGACCAGCTACTACTTGATGGTAGTTCATATCCAGGCTCTGCTGCATTTGAGGAGCAGCTTTGGACTGTTGATCAGGTTGATTATAAATAACATCGTTTTGTAAGGGAGGCTGAATCTGTGATATCCTGTGTTGGTTGGAGTCTGCTGTCTGAGAGTAATGACTCTCTTGGGAGTATTGAGGTTGGACAGTAGAGGCTCTTCCAGTTGGGTCAGGGGCTTGGTTGGTATACTGAATTTCACTTTTCGGAGGTAAAGAAGGCAATTCTTGCTTCAACTGTTGGTACTGGATTTCACTAGTGTTATACTGCATTCTTTGTTGGTTCCCATCAGTCACAACTTGGCTCTGGTGATAAGACAAATCATTTCCTCCCAAATTCATTTGTTCCCCACTTGGCTGTTGCTGATAACGTAAATCAGTCATTTGGACTTGCTGAACAGGAGGAGGTTGAACTTGGGAGATCCTATGCTGTGCACTGTCTACAGCTGTGCTATTTGGCTGATAGTACATCTCACTATTCTGATATTGCATCTGGGGTGGTTGAACTTGAGAAATTCGTGGAGTATCAGACTGAGGAGGGTGCATGTTGTGAGAATATCCACCAGGATCACCACCGAGAGGATAAGGTGGAATCTGAGTTTGATGAGCCATATGACTATTTACATCTGTTGAAATAGGAGGAACCGAAGGTTGGACCTGGCTGAAAGATTGTACTGAAGGTGCAAGAACTTGTGAAATCCTAGGTTGAGTTTCTGCAGGAGCTTGAGAGTAATTCACTTCTGATGGTTGTGAATAATTTGGAATGTGAGGTTGGACAATTCTAGCTTGCACATCAGAAGAATTCTGGGAATAGTTGATATCTGATGGTTGAGAATAAGTAGGTATATTTGTTGGCTGTATCTGTGATATTCTATGAGAAGGATCCTGAGTTTGGTTTGACATTATTTGATTGACATTCGGTGCTTGCACTTGAGATATTCTCTGATGGTCAGGAGGTTGAATCTGAGAAATTCGGTGTTGATCAGGAGGCTGGACTTGAGATATTTTTTGCTGGTTGATATCAGCAACTTGTGGTTGAACGATTCTCTGCTGCTCAGAAGATTGCATTTGAGAAATTCTTTGTTGGTCAGTATGCTGAAGTTGAGATATCAACGTCTGATCAGGAGGCTGGATTTGAGACATTCTTTGCTGATCAGACGGTGGAATTTGTGAAGCAGGAGGTTGAACTTGAGAAATCCTATGCTGATCAGGAGGCTGAATTTGTGATATTCTATGCTGATCAGGAGGCTGAATTTGTGATATTCTATGCTGATCAGGCATTTGAATTTGTGAAATTCTTTGCTGATCTTGAGGTTGAACTTGCTGAATCCTGTGTTGCTCAGGTTGAATTTGTGGAATTCTAGATTGGTCTGGTTGCTGAACTTGAGAAATTCTAAGTTGGTCTGGGGGAGGTATTTGAGGAACTGGAGGTTGAACTTGGGAAATTCTATGTTGATCAGGTGGTTGAATCTGAGATATTCTGTGCTGATCAGAGGGTGGTGGCATCTGAGAAATTCTGTGCTGATCAGGGGGTGGCATTTGAGTTATTCTATGCTGTTCAGGAGGCTGAACTTGAGAGACTCTATGCTGTTCAGGGGGCTGAACTTGAGAAACTCTATGTTGATCAGGAGGTTGAACTTGAGATATTCTTTGTTGATCAGGTGGTTGAATCTGAGACATTCTTTGTTGGTCAGGTGGCTGAATCTGAGCAATTCTTTGTTGATCAGGTGGTTGAATCTGAGACATTCTTTGTTGATCAGGTGGTTGAATCTGAGACATTCTTTGTTGATCAGGTGGTTGAATCTGAGACATTCTTTGTTGATCAGGAGGTTGAATCTGAGAAATTCTTTGTTGATCAGGTGGTTGAATCTGAGAAATTCTTTGTTGATCAGGTGGTTGAATCTGAGAAATTCTCTGTTGATCAGGTGGTTGAATCTGAGAAATTCTTTGTTGATCAGGTGGTTGAATCTGAGAAATTCTTTGTTGATCAGGTGGTTGAATCTGAGAAATTCTTTGTTGATCAGGTGGTTGAATCTGAGAAATTCTTTGTTGGTCAGAAGTGTACATCTGTTGTTGCATCATAGAATTACGATGCTGTTCAGGTGGCTGCACTTGAGAAATTCTTTGAGTTTCTGGTGGCATAACTTGTGAAATTCTGTGATGGTCAGGAGGCTGAACTTGTGATATTCTGTGTTGATCCAGTGGTGGTTGCATTTGTGACAATCTGTGCTGATCAACAGGCTGGGGCACTCTATTTGCATTTGCATCTTGATATTGCATTTGTGGCATATTTTGCATTTGGCTACTGTCACTGGGGGGTTGGACTTGAGACACTCTGTGAGTAACATGGTCCTGGGGGATACCCATCTGACTTGAATCAACCGACATAGAATGAGACAATCTATGTACACCACCCTGATCCAGAGACGAAGTCTGAGTAAGCCTCTGCTGGCCAGAGTCAGGATACTGAACTTGATTACCCATCTGTTTTAAATCTGGATGGGTTACTTGAGAAATTCTATGCTGTTCCATCTGAGAAATCATATGATTTTGGTCTACTGCTTGAACTGGAGCAGATCTGTGTATTGGGTCAGACGGGGCAACTTGAGATGGCCTCTGTTGGTTTTGATCTGGTATTTGGGAAATTCTATGAATGGAAGGGTCAGGAGGCTGAATTTGACTTACTCTGGGTTGAATGTGATCTGGAGGTTGGACTTGTGACATGCTAACACCAGTTTCCTGTTGAATCTGGGACACCCTATGAACTGCTTCAGGTTGACTGACTTGACTTATGCGATGAACATTAGAATCTTGAATTTGAGATTGAGGCATACTATAACTATCTTGATTTTGTGAATAACTGACACCTTGTTGTACTTGAGGAGTTTGATATTGAATGTCCTGTGTGTTAGGATAATTTTGAATTGGAGGTTGTTGAACTTGAGACACTCTATGTTGCCCTGAGTCTACTTGAGGAAGCGTGTTCTGCTGGTAACTCATGTCCGGTTGGTGGGTGAAACTTTGAACCGGAGATGGCTGAACTTGAGAAATTCTATGTGTTTCTTGTAAAGATGTTTGAGACGGGTAAGTTATTTCCGTTTGTTGCTGATTATAACCTTGTATGTGAGGGGGTTGTACCTGTGAAATACGTTGTTGGTTGGCATCTTGAAGAGGGACATGATTTTGTTGATAGCTCAAGTCACTTTGGGCATAATTTTGTAAAGGAGTATGAGCCGGTTGCATCCTGTTCTGGTTGGAATCCTGCATGTGATAATTAGGCTCATTAGACTGGGAATAAGGAGGGACCATCTGTGTTGGTTGAATCCTACTATTTATATCTTGAGGAGCTTGATTTTGTTGGTATCCTAGGTCTTGGGGCTGTTGTCCATATTGCATTTGGGGAGGTTGGATCTGTGATACTCTATGCTGGTTTAAATCAGATTGATTTTGTTGCTGATACGGTACTTCCTGAACAGGGGGATAGTTCTGAACAGGTTGAGAAATCCTATGTAAATTAGCTTCAGCAGGTAAAGAAGTATGTTGAGGATACATTTCTGGTTGAAAATTTTGTATCTGAGGAGGCTGTACCAAAGAGATTCTGTGATTTGGATCACCAGGTACAGTTGACTTTTGAATCTGACTAGGGAAATTTAAATCTTGATGTGAATAATTTTGAATTGGTGGAGGTTGGATTTGAGAAAGTCTGTGTTGACTGTCAGGAGGAACAAGTGAACCCTGTTGAGAGAAATTTTGCATTGGTGGTTGAATTTGACTGATTCTTTGAGAGGAATTATCTTGAGAGTAAGACAATTCATTTATTGGAGGCTGAACAGAAGAAACCCTGTGTTGATTGACATCTTGCTGATAATGTGTATCTTTCTGCACATCAACATTTTGCTGAATTTTATCTCCTTGCGGAGGATATTGACTATAACCTTGTGTAGTTTCAACAGATTGGTAATACTGCATTTGTTGAGCAGTGGCCTGTTGGAAGTGAGCGTCTACTTCTTGAAAGGTTGTCGGTGGTTGCACTTGAGATAACTTATGCTGCATTTCGGCTTGAGCATACTGCTGAGGTGCTAAATCTGGGGTACCTGGATGTACATGATCAGGTGAGAATTGCTGGAATTGAGGAGGCTGTACGGATATCCTTTGCTGAGCAATATCCTGCATAGGTTCTCCCTGCATGTAGACCTGCTGAGGAGGCTGAACATTGGAAACCCTGTGATCCATTTGGTGTTCCATGACAGACGGCATTTGCACTTGAGGAGGCTGCATCTGACCAGTTGGCGGAGCCATTCCTTGGGAAGGTTGAATCTGGCTTGGCTGGGGCATCTGACCCTGAGATGGTTGCATCTGGAGATTGGGATGTTGAATACCATCTGCTTGAACTTGGTGCTGAAGGATCTGTTGACTATCAAGGCCTATTTCATTTTGACCATAACCCATATTTTCAATAGGAACTTGAACTGAGGGCATCATTGAACCATCCAAAGCATGAACTTGACCAGTACCAGGGAGTGATGTGGAAGAAGTCTAAAACATAATTGTACAATTATCAATTAGGTTTTGATATAAAAAATAGATACAATAATAAATTAATTAATAATTATACATATATATATATATATATATATATATATATATATATATATATATATATATATATATATATATATATATATATATATATATATATACATAAAATTTCTTTCGATTCCACCTCAGAATTGGTTCCAACTTCTACCAATTCTACCTCATTTACACTTTGTTTCTGTTCCTAACTGAGATTCTATTTTAGCACACTTAAAATAAAGTTAAGTATTAAAATTGATTAATTTGCCAATCTCTAGCTATATAAAATGTGATCATTTTTTTGTTATTGATTTTATATATATACATATATATATATATATATATATATATATATATATATATATATATATATATATATATATATATATATATATATATTATATATATATATAAAAGTATACTCTACTTCAGTATACTTTTATAAACATTTTAATTAGACTCTTTTTCTCTCGAAGAAAAAAAGAAATGAAGTAGTTTTTGAATTATTGATAATAGATTAAAAGATATGACAATGATGTGTAGCACACATGTGAAGAAACTGATATTAATGATTAGGAGATGGATATAATTATTATAGAAAATATATTTTTGAGAAATGTTTGGATTTAAGAAAAGCTTGATAATGACCCAAGGAGGGGTTAAATATCACAATGAATAAAGTGATGAAACTTAAAAGTTTTTAATTATACTAATACCCAATAGACCATTAAAAGATTTTCTTTTGAAACTAAAAAATTAAGAAATAACAAATAATGTAAGTGGTGATGTTATATAATCAATTAAATATGTAAAAATAAGACAAAAAATGTTAAATAATAATATAATTGAGAACTCATACCTGAGCTAAGGTTGTGTCTATTTTTAAACCATGGTCATCCTCAGAGCCTAAAAATAAAAATATATATATAATATTTGTACAAATTTGAGTAATTAGCAAATAGTAATCTATAAAAGAGTAGAGTAAATATGAAGACTTATATGTTTGATAGATTAGGCTCTGCAAGTCTGAACAGATAAGACATTTATCAAAACCCAAACTCGGGGACCTGTCCAAAAAACTGTATGCCTGGCCTTTAAGTTCGCTACTCAACTAGTCTTACTCTAAAGCACAAAAAGTTAGCGATGGAAACATCAGTAGAAAGGTGACATAATGAGGTCACACTAAATGTGTCATTACAATACTTTCTCTTTATATATACAAAAGGTATAGGAAAATATAACAAATTAAAAAAAATAAATAAATAAACTAACTAATTTCTGCATTTTGTTTGTGTTCTTCACGAGCCTTTTTCAATGCAGTAATCTGAGCTATAAGCATCTTTTCAACAACTCTGCAGTCTTCTTCAGGAATGATACCAGTATTAGCCTGAAACAATTTGTCCTCAAATTAGACTACAAGAATAAAAAAAAAGGGGGGAAAAATATAAAAATTATTCAACTGGAATAAAAAAAAAAAAATTATTTCCGCATACCATTTCTTTGACTACCTCCTCTGCATTGTCACTTTCCATATCAAAATCAAATTGAATCGCTTCGTTCTCTTTATGTTTATTACTCCGTTTCTTAGGGTCAAGTACACGAAGACGAAATTCCACTTTACTACTATCAGATGTTATCTGATCTTTGGAGGCCAACTCCAATTTTAATCCTACATCATCAGCAAAGAAAACGTGTTCTAATAAATCCTTAATACTAGGCCTGAAATAAAAAATATAATAATTAGATAAAATTCATATAACACTTTGCAATAATTCATCAAATTTTAAGAGACTTTTTATTATTAATTGTTATCAATATTATTGGTATTTGACAATGATCCCATCTATCAAAATGATTATCAGTGTGGAACAAGTTTTATATATCTAATTATCAAGCCCAGATTAACGTTATTACAACTTTGATTAGACGGGTAGGATGAACCACTCGACTGAACCTAGCAATTCGGCCCATTTTACTAGCCCCGTGGTAGAGAGTTCCAGAGACTTCACATCATACCTCTGTACATTGCACCACCGAAGCGAGTATGATGTGACCATTAGTGAGCTATATAAATCAGAGCATCACGGCGAGGGATCGAACCCACAACCTCGTATGGTCGAGCAGATGTGGTAAGTAATTTAATCCCAGCTCTCTGTGGGCTCTTAAAGCCAGCTCTCTATGGAGAGCATCTAAGTCCCACAGATCTTTTATTACTTACAAAGGAGTTGCAATATTTTACCACAGTTATTAGCCTACTACAAAAAAAGTCAATTAAAAAAAAAAAAATGTATTTTCAATGAATTACCTCTGAAATAAATAAATATTATAAGGTTGAAAATGTATTTTCTTTAAAATATCTTTAAAAACTATTAAAGAAATACATACCGATCTTCTCGTTTCAGTCTTATACAGTTTTCAATAATTTCTTTTACTTCAGGGTAAGCAACTTTTTCAAAACTCTGAGGTTTAATGCCCTGTAAAATAAAATAAAATTATATTTAACTTTTTTTATTCAAAAAATAATACAAGCTAAAAAGGAAAAAACTAGGGAACAACAAATAAAAATCATCAGATTACCTCATCAAGGTAACTATTTAAAACTCAATTTCAAATTTTTCAGGCCAGTATAACCACCAATCATATAATAATAATAATAATAATAATGGCTTTATTTATTCATACATAGTTGTGACATAAATACACTGGAACAAAAAAAAGCCTCTACTTCAGGGCTTCTAAAGCCGTCAGAAGGAGGGTTACATTCATTTATCCAAGTACTATATTGTTTGGTTGTTCAGTTAATTGATTTATTCAATTAATTTTTTTTTTTCTTTTTTTTTTTTTTTTTTCTTTTTTTTTTCTTTTTTTTTCAATGCTATGTCAATGATGTTTTTTTTTTTTTTTTTTTTTAGTCGTAGTTAAATTCCTTGGTGAGTATTGCCCTGTAACCACATATTTCTCTCAAATAGGAAGCGAATTGTGAGCACTCCTCCACAGTGTTGCACTCAAGCCTTTGGAGATATTCTTCTTTGGAAAAGTGTCCCTTACCAAAGAAGGACACTCGATACTCAGCGAGTACAGGACAGACAGCAACAAAGTGGAAGTTGTCTTCAACTGCATTTAAATTACAGAGAGAGCATCTGTAGTCTTCTCGTCCATGACAAAAATTTACTTTTAGAAGCTGACCCCTGGCTTTAAACATCCAACCTGCTATAAACCTATCCTCTATTTTGCCCAGATACTTGGGGGGTGGTCTGTTGTCGACTAGTTCAATATATAAGGGATGGAATTGTGAGTTTGTTGCGTTTTGAAAAGCTTTAAGTCTGTCTGTCACTTCTACCCTAGCTACAATTTTCATTAGTTGGCCTCTGAGTTCCTCCACTCTGAGGTCATTTAAATCCACATTTATGTTAATTCCCAAGTCATGCGCCAATTTTTCCCATTCTGCAAACCAAAATATTTTTCTTTTTATCACCTCTTTTGCTAAAAAATTTGTAAGTCTGCTATTATCTAGGCTAAGTGTTTTTATAATGTACTTAAAGTGCAGCTTTAGCACTTAGCAAACCTTGAGGGCAGTCCCGATTCCAGTGCTATGACATAGTTGGGAGTGTTTGGAGGAAGCATGAACATTTTCTTCATAAAATATCTGCTTAGTTTTTCCACTTGCTCAACTCTTTGATAACCCCATACTTGAGCTCCATAAGTGAGTATTGGTTCAATGCCTGCTTCAAACACTCTCAGCTTCTGTTCATAGGGTATCTTCTGGTTGAAATAGGAACTCCACACACTATTAATAGCAAACTTGCCTGTTACGATTTTTTCATTAAAATGTTTTTTCAGCGAGACACTGTGAGACACGGTAACCCCTAGATATTTATAATTTTTCACTACTTCTATTTTTTCTTTTTTAAACCAGAATGTGTCTTTTCTTGTAACCTTTCCTTTGTTACCACTAATCATGACTTTTGATTTGGCTAAGTTAACCGTTAGGTTCCATGTGTCGCAATATCTCTCTAGTTCTTTAATCATTTTCTTAAATGTAACAATATCAGGAGCCATCAAAATCAAATCATCTGCGTAAAGTAAAACTTTGATGTTCATGTTCCCAATCCAGATGCCCCCTGGCAACGCACTCTCAAGATCATTTACAAATAGTGAAAAAATCAATGGTGATAATAAACAGCCTTGCCTTAGCCCGACTGCTGAGAGAAAATGATCAGTGATACCTCCGTTACACCACACACATGGTTCTGTGTCTGATAAGAGTAACCTTAACATGGATACATACTTAGACGAGACTCCCATATTAAACAGTTTATAAAATACTGCCCTTCTTAACACAGTGTCAAACGCAGCTCTAAAATCAACAAAAAAGCAATAAACCTTTTTCCCCTGGCTTGCCTTTATTTTTAAAAAGAGAGGTTACAGTAGGTGTCCAAGGTTATATGACGTGTTTGCTTTTTCTCGTGCTACATTTTAAGAAAAACTATATTATTTTCTAATAGTGCATCAAAAACATTATCCATAGTTGAATTATATTTTGTTTTAAACCATAATATACTGCTTTGAATGTAGTGATATCATCGTAGGTAATAAAGACAGTGAATTAGTGAACCAACACCGTGTTCAAGGTTATAATATTTCGCGTTTCTTTTTGTTTGTTCTTTTTTTTTGTTTTTTTTCTATTGATAAATATTGGAAAAAAGCTATTACCCTATTAGTGATTGAATCTGGCTGTAAACCATTTATTGCTGTAAATTTAGTGATATATCGCCGTACCTATCATAAGTTCAGTGAATGAGTGAATCAACGCCGGCCATCGACGAGGTTACGACCCCGAAATCGGCTAAAAGACCAAGAAATCAAATATCCCCTATTGATAATATCAAATTGCCATCCTTAAAAAAACAAAATATGCTATTGGGAACCAAAAGCAACCCGGCACCAGCACTTAAAATAGATCGCGAGGCAAAGCTGAATGAGATCACATTTGGTCAGCTACTAGACGCAATCACCGCAACCTTACAGGGTACATACGCAACAAAAAAAGAGGTAAGTGAGCTGAGAACTACCGTAAATACACATGATCAAAATATCACCTTGATAAAACAAGACGTCGCCACCATAAGAGAGGATCTCGCCCGCGCAGAAAAAAAGGCTGTAGAGCTGGAGGACAGGGCCCGTCGAAATAATTTAGTATTTAAAGGCATAAAACTTAAGGCCACGGACAGTGTTTCTTGCAGAGACGGAGTGGAACAGTTTCTTAAAGATAAACTGAATGTAGAAGAGGTTCTAATCAATAGAGTTCACATACTTGGCAATCCCAAGTATACCGAGGATCCCAGGATCATAGCCCATTTGCCCTATGACCGCGATATTGAGCACATCCTTAGTAACTGTTTTAAGCTGAAAGGCTCTACCCTGTCTGTATCAAGGGACTTCTCATTTACCACTAGAATTAAGAGAAATTTCCTTATCGCACTTAAGAGGATGGTAGCAGCCATAAACCCAGCAGCCAAAACTTCTGTGATTAAAGACTATTTATTAGTTGAAAGACAGAGATTTTATGTAGATGATAATTATGCCCTTACATGTAAGGGAGAACCACCAATCATATTATTGTATAGAGCAGCGTTAAAAATATTTCGTCATGACCCTATTTTAGGTCGTGACCATAGGGTTGGAAAACGCTGGTATAGAGTAACATAAAAAAAAATCAAATTAAAGGAAAGGCAAAATATACTACCAATTTAGAATTCACCCACTTACTGTTGATTCACACTTGTTACTACTTTGATACCTTATATTAAAACCTATGATTATTTATTCAGAAAAAGTTCTAGGTGAAAAATTCAGGTAGGCCTAAAAACCATGGGTATAAAAATCTAAATCAATTCAATCATTTAGCAGCACTTTAAAGCCCAAATTTAAGATTTATATTTTTTACAATTTGATATGTACTAAATACCAAAATTTCCTGAATAAATACTGAAAATAGCAAAAAAAAAGTGTGCCTGCTCTAACTGTTTATGCTCTAACTCTGTTTCGTTAGTACTGGAATAAAATTATAATGTTTTGAAGAAACTGAATAAAACTCTACTAGGAAACATAATCTTAAGTCCTCTGGAAACAATTCAAGGACTCATTTCACACAATTAACCATTATTACTAAAATCACCTAAAAACCAACTCAACTGTTGGGTGTCATTGGGTACATGAGGATTATCTTTTACAGGAAAATTCCCCAAAGGATTTACACAGTGTTCAAGTTGTACAGAGAATCAGAGATATTAAGCAAAAGTTATTAATAATCAAATTACACTTACACTAATAACTTTTTTGTAGATTTGAGCAGGGCCGGTACATTCTGAATAAGGATATTCGGATGTTGCCATTTCAAGCATGCACATACCAAAAGCATAGACATCAACATTTTCATCATAGTGTTCGTCATACATTTCCGGTGCCATAAACTCAGGTGTCCCTAAAATACAAATAAATGAATGGATATAAATCTCGTAGCACATGTTTAAAAATGTAAAAGCACAATTGATTTTCTTTCCTTAAACATTTACTCTAACCATTTATATTACAGTCAGATCTCCTTATAATGAACTTCAGTACAACGAATATCTCTTTATACCAAATATTATTTATGTCCCCACGAATTCTCCATATAAGTTATATAAAGTGTTTCTATAGAACGAAAAAAATGTCTTAACAACAAACCAAATTCATAGCAATAAGAATAAAGATCTGACTGACAAACTTTCTGTGAATTAATATTGGTGGTGTTTTTGAATTCCTTCATTTTCTTAGAACCATTTTTATGAGTTTCTTGCTCTAGCACTTTAATAAGTTTGCATACCTCCATTAGAAATTAGAATCATCTTTCCACAGTACAGAGAAATCTCTTAGTCTCAGTTTAGCATTCTTTTCAGATGTTTATAAAGCTCTTGACTTTTTACATACTAATTTACTCCCCGTACAGATGTCTAAAATAAAATCATTACTTTCAGAAAAAATTATAGTCAAAGATAAAGGAATGAAGAAGAAGCATCCTTTACATATGAAATCGGACCAAGAGTTCAGGGTCTACAATTTTGAAAAACCGGGATTCAATGTTTAAACTATGCAAAAGAGATGCAAAAAAAAGAGATTTTTTAAGAGATTAAAAAAAAATAATAATAAAATAAAATAAAGACATAGATGAAGCAGTTCTGAAATGGGTGAAAATGGTGTGCTAAAAATCTTGCTCTTTCAGGAACACTCATTTTTTTCTCAAAACAATTCTATACACTAAATTTTTTTAACTCAAACAGTCAATTTCATAGTATAGAGGTCCAACTGTATACTATACAAATTTGATTAATTTTTATTATCAATAAATACTTTAGTTTTCTTTATTTATATAATGATGATTATTGTAAAATAGTGACATGAGCATGGTTATATGACAAGAAATGTCCCCAATTATCTTTAAAAAAAAAAATCAAAATTACATTTAAAAGTCGAAGGAGCTCATTTGTCAAATAAATCAAAATTATAATATTAATAATAACTTGTTCATTATTATTGTGTTTAAAATTTGATGATTATTTTAGCAAGCAAAAAAAAGAGAATGATTAAGAATATAAGTTCATTGGCTCTTAATATACTAATGGTTGACACCATTGATCTTGTCGCTGCTGTACCTCTATACCCTGGTGTTGACCCACAACAACTATTATTGGTAAAAACTTAGGGTGCCACTGTTTCCATCGTTGCACAGCTGCTTTGATAATCACTGCACAAAGATCACTAAGTGAGACCTAATATTCCCTGCCATATATAACGGCTAGTTCTTCGTTATTTCAGTGTTCTTTAGCCACACCATCTATCAATTCATTAGGTTCTATACCAGCGTAACCTCTAAGCTATACAATAAAAACATGTATATTTTGCTTTTATATATTGTGCAGAGTTTTTATAATACTCGATAACAAATAATTGGAGAGCACAGAGTAGGTTTTACTTTATATCGCTTCTACCATGCTTAAACCATCACTAAAGATAATAAATTTGTTGTGATAGGAAGTCAACAATTATTTAAGAGCTGTGAAAATGGTTATTAATCCAGCTATAACGCTCGAGCAAAGAAACTAAAAATTCTCTATTTGATGTATTCTACACAAGTTAACTAAATGTGAAGACAGCTAAAAAAAAAAAAGAAGCATTTTGACTTGTGTTAAGAAAACCTAACACAAATATTAAAGTTCCTTTCATGATCAATTATAGTCAATAAAGGAGGAATAAATATCCATTCTAATGATAACAAACAATTACCAATAACAGATTTTGCAAAAGATCTGTTTTTGAGAGTTGCCAAGCCCAAGTCACCAATTTTAACACTTCCAGTTGTTCCAGTGATGAAGATATTATCACATTTAAGATCCCTGTGAATAATCGGTGGAGATCTCGAATGAAGAAATAAAAGCCCTTTTAATATTTGTCGACACCAAGACTTCAATACTTTTACATTAATTTTTTTAAAGCGTCTAAGATACCTGCAATAAATAAATTAAGAGCATCCTTTAATTCAATCATACTATAATAAATATAATACACTGAAGAAGGAGATTATAAATAAGGTTTATAGCAACTATTTTAGCAGAGCTGTAATAGATAAATTGAGGTAAACTTAAAACCAAATGGTTTAATCAAAGAAGCAAATATAATTATCATCAAAAAAGAAGTCACACTTTGTTTGGCTATTCTAGATAGATTTCATAAGAAATATATTTCCATTATAAGACCATTATGATGCAACAGAAAAACTAAAAATATAATAGATGTGTTAATTAAAATATGACTATCACAAAATGTCAGTAATACACATTACCACTAACTTTAAAAATATAAACTCTCAAAACTATTCTTTGGGCTTTTAATAGAGTGATTTATAAGTGGTCAAATGTATTTTCATGAATATTCAAAGGAATTATTAGCACAATCTTTAATAAATATAATAAGAAGATTTTGCTTATTTATTTTTTTATTTAATTTCAACACCCCTGATAACACAACTATTATTATTACTGATTAAAATTAATATATATATATATTATATTTAAGACAATGAAAATGTAAATTAATATATCCTAGCAATATATTATACATTTTTTATATATATATATATATATATATATACATATAATAATTATATCATATTTTTTTACAATGAATATCAGCTTTAATTACACTTTATTTTCAACTAATAAAGAAAAAAATTTGAAGTTTCTTATTTCTTTTACATTATAGTTGTTTTAAATAAGGGAATTATGAACTAAATTATTTTCCACTTCACCTTTGTTATAGGTAGTCAAATTTTTACAAGTTTAGTTGAATATGATAATACCCACACAAACACACTAATTATATTGTAATTTATATTAGAGTAAGTCTGATTACTTGAATTTATTACATATCAACTAAAAATCAATATCACATATCGACAAAGAATTAAAGAGTCTAAAATAAATTTAGGATTATCAAACGGAGGCTAAACAGAACTAAACACATTTTATTAATATCTAACCTTGAAATGATCAGTCTAAAACCCCTACCTCTTAAATGTATTTCACATATTCATTATGTTCACTCTTTTTATCAAACATGACACTGGATGAATATGAGAGTATTAATCTTATAATGCTAATCCTCTTTCAAATAAACCCAATAATACTGATTTATAAAACAACTAGGTTTGGCAAACAATGTCAAGTAGTTAAGGCTCATTAGAATAAATAATTCACTGTTGTCATTACGTTTTCAAAGTGCCTGATGTCATAAGTTCGGTAACGAGAACAATGTACTTCCGTTTTGTTAACGTTACTTCCCAGTAGTCATAAAATCTCACTATGTTTGGATGTTGCAGACCCTTTAACATTTCTGCTTCCTCCCGGAATCTTTGTCTTTCACATTTATTTAGTTTTTTCTCCTGCAATATAATTAAAAATATAATTGAATAAAAATAATAGTACAGAAAACGGATTTAAAAAATATTAACAATAAGAACAATAACAAGATAACGAAATTGCAATTTTTTTTATAAAAAAATAGAAATTATTAAGTATCAATGCAAGAAATAAATAATTCAGACTGAGTTAGGGCAACCTAGAAATAAAGTCCAGATTGATTTAACTTAATAATAAATCAGTTTAAGAATAATTCTTACAAGTTTGCACCTTTCATAACTATGGATTACTTATTTTAAGGATCATAAAGTGATGTCTGTAAGGGGAAAAATATAACCTTTTTTTAATTAACTAATTGTTAATTTTTACTCACCTATACGATCCTTAAAACAAGTAATCCAAAATTAATAATACATAATTCAGAGTTAAATTTTAAAATAATTTAGGTTTCAATGTAATCTATTTCAAATTCCAGCAACAGCCCTCAAAGCACCTGGGTCTGCAAAAAAGCTTTTTCTAACTATTGTGATGACGGATGAGCGGTACTGTCTTAATTAAAAGACCAATAATATATATGTATATAATTAATTTTCATTTAGAATTCAGATCATTAGTGAGGAATATGTCCTAACTCTCTGAGAACCATACTAATGAAGAGTTATTAAACTTTGACTTTTACAAATATTTTAAGAAGAGCGCAAAATTAACGATTAAATAAACTTTTAGTTATCTAAAAAAAATATAATATAATAACTTTTAGAATAAACTCCAGCACATGGCTACACAATGCGTAGGTATTTTAAAAAAACTTAAGGATCACCTATTAATGTCTATTGAATAAAAATAAAAATATGACTAACCTGTAACTCACACCATGCCACTGATACACCAGTCTGCGTGTCTAAACCTCTATAAACGGACTTAAAACTACCTCGTCCCAACTCCTCTTCAAATTTTAAAAACCTGAAAAAAATAATAATAAATTATAAACAGCAATAAAATAAGAAATATGTGTGTATATTTGTATATATATGGATTGTGTGTGTGTAAAGTTATCAAACAGAATAGATTAGCATTAAAACATAGATCTACTCAAGTTACTAAACATTTTCCCCCCTTAGTAACTTGGTACTGAAGTCAATAAAACAATCTTTTTATTATGAATAACGCCTCTTAAATGCTATGTCCCACGAGTAGGAGTAACTTGAAACATTCCTAAATGTAAACACTGCAGTAGGTGTAGACACAAAACATAGGATATATCACACATGCCAAGAAGATTATATTATTAATTAATAAGATATTTTGATTTTAGAGAAAGTGGGATAACAAAATAATAAGCTTCTTAGCTTTGACCAGAATGGAGTTTGATGTCAGGCTATCAATCTTATATTGGATAGTTTTGTATTTTTCCTAAATTACTATTAGGTATCACCCATAAACAAAATAAACAGGTCAAGTGTGTGCTGGTCAGCACACAGCGAGGGTCCGTAGGCCACACTGTATAGTTTAAGTAGTACCCTATTGATGGTGTTTTTTAAAATGCTAAAAAGCTTACTTTGAACTATCCTATGGGTCTGATATTCTCAAAACACATAAACAAACTTCCGATTAAGTATTTTTTTGCCACTGAACCGGACTACAACCATATAAATACATCGAAAAGACCATAATTATAAAAAAAGCATATTTTGTCAATAAAAAATAAAATAATATTTTTTTCGAAATTTCCAAAAAGTGGTATCTTTACATTTGGTCGAAGAATGTTCAGGAATTTTTTCAGATTTTTTGCACTTCACATAAGCCAGATAGAGGGGGGGGGGGGCACGTTTTACATCCACTTCAAACTTGCCTACGCTCGCCCTATCAAAGTTATAACCAAAGAATTATATATTTTTGTAATCAGCTCGACGTATCCTTAAGTTTTTTTACCCTAATTTTTTTGAAAAATATTTTTTTTAAGTCGCTATATTTTTAAAATATGTGGGTAGGTACAAGACACATACATGCCAAATTTCAAAGTGATCCGATGAAAGGTGTAGCCATGAGAGCACGCGAGAGGACGGACGGACAGACACACGCAGAAAAATATAAGGGTCCTTGGTTTTGCCTACAGACCCTAAAAAGAAGTATGGGTAATGCTATTAAATCTATTTGATCGAGATGTAAAAAAGTTATAATAAGAGAATAAAATGATTACATAGTTCGACTTATAAATCAACAGCAATAAAAATGTTGATAGCCATCAGTATAATGAGGATTACATCTTCCAACTACAAAAGAGATGAAATTATTAAATCGTTCTATCCTGTCTTAATTTTATCCTTAATTAATCAAGTTAAGAGTAGATCAAAAATTGAATTTTAACATTATATTTTAAAAGGTGATAAAAAAGTAATTATAAAATGTTTAATTTCAAGTCCAGACCAGGTAAAAGGTAACTTCCAACCCCCTGTTAAATTTAAACTTAATAACAAACAGATTTTCCCGCACAAATTATGTTATCTGATATCATATTTTACCAATTTAAAAATATTTAACATTTTTTTTTAAATCTGACCTTCCATCAGGGGATACTCCAACTGCCTTTTCCTCGTCATCTTCTCTTGAAGGAAAATCAGCTGGAGTGGATTCATGCTGTTCAGACTGGGTCTGATTATTAGCGTTCTGGTCAAGAACAGGTTGATCCCCCTGGTCCTGAGACTGCTCTTCGCTTTGCTGAGCAACCACTTCATTAGATTTCTGTCCAGTGGCAGCCTTCTCATCCTTCTCTGACTTTTCACCATTTTGCTTCTCACTTTCAGCTTGCTCTTCCTTAATGATTTTGGGTACTTCATTTTTAGATTCAGCAGATGCTTCTTCCCCATCCTGAAACATTAATAACAAATTTGTCAAATTTTAAAATAAACTAGAATAAAAAAACTGAGAAAGAGACTTTTTAAGGCACTAAATGAATAAAGGTGTTTACCATAATCTTAATTAACTTATTATTTTTGGTAAATTACTTCTTACATAAATTGAATTAAATAGATTATTTCTCATATAAAATGTATTAAATAGATTAAACAACTAATGTATCCACTTCACAAAGTTAAGAATAAGCTCAATATTAAACCATCTTCTTATATGAAAAAAATTAAAATCCCATTACTTAAACAATTTAAAAACACACTAAAAACTTTATATAAGCCTCAATATAAAATAAATAAATAAATAAGGAGGTCCCTTTTGCTTTTGTATTATCATGAGATATGGTAGAAACAACTATCAAATAGAATTAAGCAATATACAGGATGCTAACAGTTCGACTATTCAAACTGTAGGAGGTGATTATAGAGATATTTTGCAAAAAAAAGAAATGTCCTGTTAACCATGGTACGATTCTCAACTTATTTTAATAAGATGAAAATCTGAAATTAATAAAAAATTCCTGACGTACTGTTACTTTCAAATTACCACCTTTAGAAAAGCCATTAAGATTATAAATTTATTTACTAAAGGTATTTCTAAGATTTCTGTATCACTAATACTGTAGACATTATGAGACATTTCATGAGTGGAGGATCATGGAATGTATAAAATTCAATTAAACTGCTTATAATTTTAATATGGTTGAGAATCCACAATGAAATAGCAAGAATATATATATATATATATATATATATATATATATATATATATATATATATATATATATATATATATATTAGTTATAAACACCTCAATATTATGATAACAAAAAGACCCAAGAATCCTTGAGAAAGGATCTCATAATTTTAAACATTTGTATCAAATCAAAGGGCGACAAAGAGATCAACCACTAAGTAATTCACTAATAAATAACATTATAAAAAAGAGGTAATAAAAAACCCAATTTTTACAAATAAATATTAAATTTCTAATTCTAAGCTCCATTGTTACATGTTACTTAAATAAAAGCTGTAGCGCAGTGCCCTTAATTTTGCATGTGCAACACTGTAACATTTGGCCTTCTAATCTTGTAAACACATTTTTGTTATCTTAAGATTAAAGTATTATGGTATCTTGACATTATCAGGGGTAAAAACTTTATTAAGCTAGTTGTTTTTTGTTAATCCTAGAAAAATAATATGTTGACAAAAATAGATTTCACTGTCAAAACATAAACTTTTACAGGAGAGTGATCTCACACTGATATTTAATTGATAGATAGTTATCACTTGAGTACTTACTCAACACTTCAACTCAATTTACCTACTCTAATCAAAAACTATAAATTTATGATTGAGTATTCAAAAATTCGATGAAGACAAAAAATTAACGAGTTAACAATGGAATGGGAGGGTTGGTTTTTAACAGTCACTCCAAATTGTGATTTGTTTTTGTTAATATATAAATGATAATTTCAGGATAGTTCAGTTCAAGCCTGAAGATGCCCAGGTATGGGCGAAATATAGCTTATTAATGAATTAAAAGAAAATAATGATATTTTCTTCATCCCTAAAGACCTACTAATAAGAATATAACTTTAAGGACTGCGGTATATTTATATTGTAAGAAATTTTTTTCTACCTTACACACTAAATGTATCACACTTTTTTTAAGATGTCTCCTGTTTTCTCTGACTATAATTATGCTAATTTATAATATATTACTACACAAACACAATTCATTAACCCTATTTTATATTAATACTTTTAAAAGAATGATATTTATTAAAAATTTGAGAAAAACCCCTACTAAGCCTAGGGGCTAGCTGCACAAGGAACATTGATGACAGGTTTTACAAACACTAGATGACGAAATCTCGTGTATAATTTCTTCACCATCTTCAACCTTCACTCTATATACTGGGCTCTTCTGTGAACATTCATAATACCCCTAACAGCCAAGAGATAGCGCTAGATATACTTAAATAAATTTACACTGATACTGTGCCTCTAAGCAGAAAAAAACTTGAAAACGTAAATTTACACCTATATGGCTTAAAGGGGCTAAATACTATGCATTACCTGAGATGTGTTATTGGCTTGAGTTTCTGTTGATGTAGAAGGATTAGATGGATGTTCTTCTGTCCTCCGCCTGCGAAGGGGGGCAGAGCCCCCACTGGGGGTGTACTCTACACTAGGTGATCTACCACTTCCAGGACTTGATTCTACACTACGTGTCCCCGGCCTGCCGGGAGCCCCCAATCCCCTCCTTCCCACCCCCCTACCACCCAATCTGGGTAAAGACACCTGCCAAAAAAATACAAAATAAATTTTAGAAATATATTACAATCTATGATAATTTAGATAAGTTTTGCAATTTAGATATAAAACGTACTAAAAACATGTTTGTATATACACAAATCTATTTAGTTACATAGGAAGCTACAGCATCATTTAAAAGTAAATCAGAATGTCAAAGAATTGTAAAGCAAAGGCAATGTTGTAAGTAAGCATTAAATATGCAGTTTGTTTTGATATGTAATCAAATAAAACATCATAACGGTACATTTTAAAAACTAAAAATCATATAGAAACTCCAATTGTAGGTCAATTGAGCTATGATTAAGAGAAGTCTGAGAACTGACTTTGAAGAGATAGTTAAAGAAACCATAAAACGTATTACAGCTTGCCCAATCCGAGTGATATTTAGCCAATAATGCTGCAAGGGGATATGGAATTTAAATATCCTGAAACTGGCATACTCATAGTCTGTGCATAACTTTTTTAAAAATAAAAACATAATTCTTTGCACAATTTGGATTTACAATTTCTATCAAAATAGGGTCACACATTATTTTGAAAGATTAGTTAGTTTTAACAGAATTTGTATGTTTTCCAAAAGCTTGTATAACCTTGTGATTGTAAACAACCATATTATATTGTTTTATTTATTTATTTTTATTTTTTCTTAGAAGTGAGTAAACATTATAAAAGAGTAGTAGATTTAATAGATCAAGTAGTAAATTATTAAAATAAGAAATATTTTCCCATTAAAAAAAAAAGTAGACAAAAAATCTTGTTATACCTTAAAGACACTCATGGTGGTACCTTTCTGTCTAGTGATGGGGACTGGCCGAGGGCTGAATTTCCAGATCCCGTTTTTGGATTTGACTTAGACCTTGGAGCCCTGGGAGATTTCGAATTATTTGGTTGCTGTGACTGCAGCTCCCTATCCACACTTAGACTTAACCTTGAGTTCGACACACTAAAAAAAAACAAAAACAAAACAAATTCAAGATACAAGTAAATAAAAATAATCTAATTAAATCAATTTGTATCAAGATAAATGCTGAATAAATCGGGTTCTTCACAATTCTCTTCACTTCTTCGCAATTCCCAACTATTTGTTTTTGAATTATTAGTTATTATAAATATGAATTCTTAGATGATAAGACAACAACAAGTCAAAATAGAAAAAGGTAAAATAATTTAATTTTATAAGTTGTTAAATTTTTAAAGTATAATATCAAATCTTCAAGGTACATAATATCATCTATTGCAGCTATTGTTAACATTCTCAGGCAATACATTTAATTTTGAAACAAATACATTTTAGATTATAATGTCTGGAAAATTATATTTTATAATTAGATTACTAAATCTAATTATAAAATACATCCAAATTTTCTGCTTTCAGTTCTGAAAATATAATTTGTAGATTATCTCCACATATATATCTCCTTAACTTCTAAACCACCAGAACTATGAAATAAATTGAAGTCAGAGTAGATTATATTTACCAAAAAATTGCTATTTCCTTTGATTAATAGACACAACTGGATTTACATGAAATAACTGAGTTATATTTCTTAAATAATAATTGTTAACTATAAATTCCTAATCCAATCCTACTCCACTAAAAACAAATCTTCGTCTTATATAACAACCTACTTCAACACTACTAGAAAAAAAACACCATATGAAAAAACAACAGTTATTCAATAGATTCTTTAAATTAAGTGAACAAAATAGCCATAAAACCTTTAAGATAATACACTTTTATCTAGCTTCTAGTAAAAAGAAGATAATGCTAAGAAGTTGATTCATTTTTTTTTTTTTTTATCTAACAACAAAGAATCATAGTTCTTGGAACCTATGAATGATCATTGTAGTCTCAAATATTTGTGCACTTTAAAATCCAATATCATTTCCAATTATAAGATATTGCTACTTGCATTTTTTATTTTAATTTACAAGTTAAGTTAGTTATAGTGCAAATTAATGTTTGATCAAATATTTTTATTAATAAATTTTGGAGCTATATTTAATTCTATAAATATCTGAGGTCTCACATAACATATTTTGTTACTATTCTATTCATTTGATTTTTAGTGGGCAGATAATTTAAACAAATAAAAGTTATTGTTATAAATTAGTTATTGTTTTGAGGCATTCTCCGATTTTAAAATAGTATAGTAAATAATATATTGAATTGAGGAACCTCCTAGTATCAAAGATGGACATACGACCTTTTTTTCGATTTTTAGTTATCGATTGTTTCTTATAGATTTTAGGCTGCTGTATCAGATTCTGCTATCCATTTGCACTAGAAACGACCAGAAAAGGGATAAATATGTTATTATATATGTCATTTTGTTTCAAATACTTATAGACAATTTGACAAGGGTTTTGGTTCAAAAGTGGTCAAACCTAAAACACCTTATCAGGAGGCATTCTTATTTTGCTAAAATCCAGAGAGGACTTCGGCTTCAAGAGTGGAAAAATTAACATTCAAGATATCTTTTGGTTCGAAAACCTTCGAGGTTTTTGTTTCAATAGCGGACAAATCGATTTTTCAACTCAATTTTACGGCTAAAATATCAAATGAATTTTCGTTTACAGAGAGTCTGAGTAGTTTTGAGTCTATTAAGGAGGTACAGAAATAATTTCATAGCTCTAGCACCAGTAGAATTAGTGCTACAGTTTCGGCTTTTCTGGGAAATTGTTAAAAGTGGTTATGTCTGTCATTGATACACTAAGCTCTTCAATATTATACTAAGTAATGTTGAAACTCAGCAACAACGAAAATTATAAAAAGTTTGATTCATCAAAAAAACTTTTAAAGCTAATAAATAATAATACTGATCTATTTAGATAAGTACTGGTCTATTTAAATGAAGATACAAATACTCTACTTACTAATTTAAAAAGAGTTAAAAAATTTAAAAGGACCATAAAAGTTTTTAGGGCAGAGGTTGAAATTACCTAAAATCATTACACCTCTCTCAGCTAAAGATTCAAGGAAATTACCCAAAATCTAATCCTAAACCTTTAAAGCTCTCGATCCCTTAACCTTTAGAGACCTTTAAAACAATACCTATCAAAACATTATGACCAAACCATTTCTTCGTTCTAAAATCTTTTTGTCGTTTCTCATCCACCAATTAAAAGATAAAAAAGCTAATTTATATATACACACGTATATTTAATAATTAAAATGAATAAGTTGAAAGAGTTACTCTCTTCATAACATCTCTTTCAGAAAGATTGAATAGTTTATCAGAGAATTAGTTATGGTATCTAAAAAAAAAAGAGATTATTTTAATTGTTTTAAAAATCTGTAAAGTAAACCTCGCTTGTTCCAGATAACATTAACTGTATATAAACTATATATATCCGTTATGGTGTGGGTCACCCACACAAAAAAAGTTATATATTAAAGAAAAGGGACAAAGAAATAGACAAATTAAGTAGTCAAATATTAATTATTTAAATTCAGAGATAAATATAGCCCTTGTTACATGAAAAACATAAACCCAGACCACTACTTACCAACCAGTTGTGTGCTATCTCTTATATAACCACCAGTTTGACAATGGGTCTTGAGAGGCCAAGAAAAACAAAAATTTGAGAGTAATTGGGTAACATTTAATTGATTTTTCATAAATAAAAATAAATATGGAGGTATAAAGAGTTTTTAGCACTACCTTTTTTCGAATCTTAATTTAGAATGCAAGTTAAACAAGTTACTCAGTTAGTTCTAGTTCTAAAGGTTCCATTATTTTAATAATTTCAATCACTAAAATTTTAGAATAGTTAATGGAAAATTGACAAGAGGCTAATTAAATTACTTATTCCAAATCTTATATGTGTCATTTATATAATCCATAAGTTAAAGTTTGGGAACAGAGGTAATAAATCTTTAAAGATTGACAGAATTAAAGATGTTTAGTTCTTGTTAACTAAATAGCGTAGATGTGTGGGAAAATTTAATGCTTGCTTCTATACAACTCAGGTTTTAGGCACCATTACTGATAATGTAAATATAAACAAATACAAAATCTCCATGAACCAAGAAGTTTGTTTCACCAAGGCTGGAAAAGAACTTTACCAAATAACAAATAAAGACTAATCAGTGCAACAAAAGTATTAAGAGATAATATATTTAATAAATGAAATGAAGTAGTCTACAGGGGGTAAGGGTAACCATCTGGTTAGTCATCATAGCAGAATGTGAGTACTAAGAAGAGAGTAAGGTCTAGTGATGAGTAATAAAAATAAACCAACCTGGAGTGGTATATATCTCTTGGTATCCTGGATCTGGTACAAGAAGTTCTAATGTTCAGAGAGGGCAGAGTAAGTCTACAGGCAACACCTGATAGATTTTCACTTGTTTCATCACAGTCGCCGATAATTCTTGAACTCGTATGGGTCGTTTTCTCTATGCTAATATTGTTGTTTATACTTCGTTTATAATTACGATGGGTATTGCTCATGGCATCTTTTCAATTCCTAACTGATTAGACCATCCTTCTTCGGATCTTTGATAAGATAAAACACAAAAAATCAACACAGACGTTAATCTCGAGAAGTCGATGACACAAAGTTCTAACAAGTATACGGCTCGGTCCTGACGAATTCCCCAATGACAATTATCGATATATTGACTTAATATTCCGAAATATTTTAAGAAAAAACGACGAACTAAACAATTAAATTAAGGACGATCCGACAACCTAATAAGCTATTCTAAAACGATAGTTAAACGTCTTAATAAATAGTTTGTCAGTCGCACTAAAGTTTGACGCATTAAGCATTGTTCTAAGGCCAGCATCTGTTAGACGTTATCAGATCGAATATCCTTATTTCAAGGTCACTAAAGAATAATCTAATAATGCTCTATCTATTTGACGACGGTTAAAACTTGGAATAAATTAAACTAAACAGAAGCATCGCACAAACAAGTTCAAAGTCTAGGTATTTTTCGAGATAGTATCCCCCTGTCAAAGAATGTGATCCTCCCTCCTTGTAAGGACAGTCACACAACGAAATAAATAATTGAACTACGATAAACTACGACAAGTACAAACTAAAACTAAAGCGATTCTTTCTACGTTCATTTTCCAACACATTTACCTAGGGATTGGCAAGAAATATTTCGCGAATTGTTTAAAAGGAAAATAAATATATGACGGACATCACCTACAGCACTTAAACCGACGTCATGCTTGCGTCCTGCGTACAAAATTCTTTCATATTAAATCAATGAAATGGAAAAATAAATGACAGAAAATGTAATTTTTGACTGTTCAAAAATAATAATGTTAATTTTTATAAGTATAAAATTATATTTTTATTCCTTTTAAAAGATAATCAATATATTTTAACATTTACTATATACTCAGATGAACCTTAATTTTCCATTATTCTTAAACGTTTTTAAGAATCGTATAAAATAACTTCTTTAAATATTTATTATTTTAATTTTAATAATAAATACATTTTTTTAGTTATTAAACACGAAAAAGCAAATAAAAGAAAAAAAAACTCAACTCTAGTGGCAAAATTCGAAAACAATTTCAAGAACAAAATTGGCGCTGGATTCAAAATAAATGAAGTTTTTTCCTTTTTTAATTAAAGCAAGGTCTTAAGAAATAATTGTGATATTTACGAGTACAAGGTTAATATTTCAAAAACAAACAAAACAGCTCTTGAAAAAAATATACATTTTACTTACTAATTTTATCCAACATTCTATAGAACAGTGATATCGGAATAAAATTATATCATTGAGTTTATATTTCCTTCTATTCTATTTCATCTCTTAAGATTATAGAGAAACTAAATAAAATATGGAATTTAATGTTTATTCTTATTAAGAGTAGAGGAATATTGGAATCTGCAGTGTCGAGCGGAAGTTAGAGTGCAGTGCTCCCTCCCCCCCACATACCACGATTAATTAATATTATTTTCAGCAATCATCAAAAACAAAAGAGCCGCTTTCAATATTTATATTCTTTTTTAGTAATCTTAAATTTTACTTTAACAGTGTACAATTGGCATACTTTCAAGTGTGGGACAGGGACAACAAACTTAACTCTATTAAAAATTACATATATGTAAATATAATTACTATAAGAAAAATGTGATCTGCTGTTCCTAAATTAATTTCAGCTTCGATTGTTATTGTTTTACTATCAATTTAAAAAAAAAAAAAATTTAATGTATATATAAATACTAATATTACCTAATTAATATGCGTTAAGAAGTTATTGTTTTATAAATTATAATCGTATCAACAATTGAAAATAAAAATATATTTTCTCGTCTTTTAATTACTCCATGAATATTTGGAAAGAGGTGTGGCACAATGCCGCGCCACTCCTCAAAGCAATATAATATTATTTTGTTATTATAATCTTTAACAGTTCTGTATCGTAATCTGAAGGATGCAGATGGGTCACGTAGACCCTTATACTGCCGGCTTAAACTTAAATCTCCAATAATTGAATCATACAGTACACTTATTATGTTATCTAATGGGTCTGCAACAAGTTATAGAACTACCTTTTACTGAATATAATAATGTTTAATTATTTTTCTCATAAGGGGATAAAAAAGATATGACCAGTAGAAGTGTTTAGTTTTATTCATCTGCCCTCACCTTGCTGCAGCTCCTTCCTACACTACAACATACAACTACAATGCTGAAGCTGAAATGATAGTGCTGGCACTGACCTACCATTACCATTTTTATTCCCATTCCCAACAACGGTTATCTTTGCTAATGATCATGATGGCATTAAGGGGGGGGGGGGGGGGGGGGGGCGGCATTTGAAATGTTACCATGAAGTATTTAGAATGCGCAATTTCTTGTAGGGATTCTTCTGCTCTTATATAAATAAACTTAAATCTCCAACGAAACGAACTGCATTAGTTATAATAAATAATACTCACTCTTTTTCCGTATAAAAAAGGGCATATTTTCATGTTCAGAAGTGTTATGTGTTATTTCAACCGCTGGGTATAAATTTATCCAGATGACGACGTAGGAGGTAATACAAATCTGGGGCATTTTAGGAGATTATAAACTATAATGATCTCAGGGTAACTTATAATTACAATATTAAAGAGAATAACTTAAAAATAGTCTTGCAATCTAAAAAAAACAACGCCTTTTAATTAGCATAAATATTTGTGAGGCCCCTTCTATATCTAGAGAAGAAATGATAGGTGATGAAAAGTAAAGAGAAAGAGAGATAGAAAACTATAGATAAAAAATATGAAAATCTATCGTTTAAGATGCGGATAACCGCTACAAGAACAATAACCTTCCCTGAGATGAGAGTTGACGTGAGTTTTGTTGCGTTTTGTTGTACACAATAATTGCATTGCGAATGTAAGAGGACTTTATTAATTTATCTTATTTAATAAGTGACTTATTAAATTAAGTTGATTTTTTATGACTAATTAACGAAGCCGCTATTTAAATATAAATTCACAATTCTAGGAATGAATAACACCAATGCTGTAAGTAAACAGACTAAGTATAATAATATATTTATCATGCTTTTATATATATTATGCATTTTTGTGTTTATGTACGTTTCTTATTTTTTTAAAATTATGTTGTGATCATTATTGTAAAATCGACGCAGTATCAATTTTTTTATTTTTAATTAAATATTAAGTGAGCTTGAGAATATAGTTCCTTTTTTTCTTGTCTAGTATATGTTCGAAATTACAGTTAAAAATACATACCCCAGTCAAATTAGACTTTTGGTGTCGATTAATTTAGACAATGCTGGAATTGGTTATAATCCATTTTGGGCATCCCAAATAGATTAATATAAGTTTGCGACGGTTGAGCTAAACTTTTGGGAGCCAAAAAACCGCAAAATTTAGGACTTGTTTTTAGTTTTTGGCTTTTAACCTCTGAAGGGTGCATTAAAAAGAAAATTGGGTAAAAGTGAGTTGTACGGTGCTGTTTACAGAATCAAAGTACAAAATTAATTTCTGAACAAAATTAACAACTTTGTACAGCTATAACATATTAAAAATTTCACTAAGAGAGAGAGAGAAACAATCTCATTTTCTGAAGTAAAACAACCCTGCTGCATATAGACCAAGTAGAGGTCGAAATCGAAGTACAAAATTTGATATCACCGGACACCGTACAATTCACTTTAGCCGAAAATTGTGCTCTTATCAAAATTAAAGAACATTAAATTCTGCTAAAACAGTAAATTTGGGACAGTAGTTATGCTCAGTTTCATATGTCAGTAACTCAAAAACGGTTATTCCAAAGGAAAAATGTCGAATAACTAAAGTTGTAGGGCATCAAATTCTGCGATCAGAACACTCCTATATATAAAAACATGCGTATACTTCTATTCTATTATAATTTTTGTATTCTTATTTATTTTTTTAGAATGTGGGTACTGGTGGAACATCTATTCAAGAATATTCAATTCGAGTACCGAAGTAAGTTACCTATTTTTAATAAAACATATTGCCTATAATGGCACCTGCTTGCTCTTTAAATTTTGCTATTGGGGAACCTTGAAAGCATGGTCCTTATGAAATAATTTTGGGACCAATTTTAATTTAATGTTTTAATTAAGCATTCTATTTAAATGATAAGATCATTCGTTGCATAAAAGTTTAATGTACAGTATTGACTTAGGTCTAAAAGAAATAGAATATCATATTCAAACAAAAAAATGTCTAAAATACAACTGACAATAAATATGAATTATTTCATCCTCATATCATATACATAATTGAATAGTGTCCCGTCCACGGCGACGACTCACCTTAAAATGATTTGTTATTACTAAAGCCTCGATTACACAAGAGCGAGATTATTCGCTAGCAAGTAAATTCTCTAGCGAGTAGCTACTCACACTGCAGCAGTCAATTACACACAGCGAGTTAAATCGCTAGGGAGTAGCGAGTAAATTCGCCACATTCCCCCGTTCCAGCACTAGTGTAGTGTTGTCATTCTGTTATCAGTAGTCAAGTCAGTGAGCGAGTTAACTAGCTTAACTATATTAGACGGAGCGAGTTTACTCGCAGCGAGTAGCGTGTAATTCGAGGCTTAAGCTAATAAAATAAATGTTTGTTTTGATTTGTTGGTCTTCAAATAGATATAATACCTTATCTAAATTAATTTTACACAGGCTTATCTGCTCGTATACAATAATTCAACAGGTATTATACATCTATTTATTTTTAGATGGATAGGTACAAAGGTTGTAAATTGTTCTCATTAAATTTTTCTTCTAAACAGAGATGTTTTGGACAAGAACATGTTTTCTACAGAGTTTGTCACTAAGGCATCACTCACCAACTAACTGAATTACAAATACAGTGTTAATACTGGTAGTGGTATTCACACTGAGGCGCAAGTATTTTTAATTTCTAATACATCATTATGGTGGGAAGTATCAGTATGGAGTTTTGATCTTTCTATAAAATTAAATTACTAATATATATAAACTAAAGAAATATGTTTTATTTTGTTTAGAAATGTCAAGAAGAAATTTCAAGTTATGCGATTTAACTCCGTTCTTAATATTGATTTTACAAAATGGTCTCAAGTCAAAATGGAAAGGGAAAATAACATGAGAGAGTTTAAAACTGCCGATGAAGATATGCCCAAGTAAGTACTTTTATTTCTTGGTGTCAATGATATTGTTTTTTTTCTCTCTCTCTCTTTCTCTCTCTCTCTTAGTCAAATTTTTTGTATGTTATAGCTGTACAAAGTCTTAGTCATAAATTGTTTGCTCTCTCTGAAACTCATGTCCAAGCTGCAAATTTGGAGGGCTGGCTCAAAGTATAATTTAGTGCAGTTCTAATTATTTGTTCTTGATGATTGACTCACAACTCCACCTGAAACCAAGTCTCAACACCAACAAGTCTAGTATGTTTGAATCCTAAAGCCTAGTCCACACCAGTAGACACGTTGCGAGACATTTCTGTAGACGTTTTCATAGACCGTCTACAGAAATGTCTCGCAACGTGTCTATAGACATCTTCTGAGACCGTCTATGGTCTAGGTCTAGCGTCCACACTTGTAAACACGTTGCGCAACATGCCTAACGTTGCACCATGTCTACCATTTAGAATGGAAAACCATAGACATGCGATTTTGGTCTAGCAACGAGACCGTAGACGCCATTTGTCTCAGCTGATGTCTATAGATAAATCGCAGACATGTCTACTAGTGTGGACAAGGCTTAAGGTGGTATTTTCACACTGATGATCACATTGAGAAGATGAGTAAAGTGGCCAAATCCCCTGTCCTGTAATAAAATTATTATGTGTCGATCAGGACATAAAAATAAATATTTAAAAATAACTGTACAGCATTCGGCTCTATGAGCATGTTGCACAAAAATCTGTAAGATCTTTCTTAATGACTGGTATCAAAATATAAATATTGTATAGTAAAATTATAGAATAATCTTTATTACTTTCTAACAATAGATAATATTTTCTCAGGTTTGGAGCTGGCAGTGAATTTGGTCGAGAAGCAAGAGAAGAGGCTAGGAGGAAGAAATGTGGTATTATAATGAGAAAATACAAAGTTGACGATCAACCTTGGATATTGAAAGCTGGAGGGAAAACTGGAAAAAAGTATTAGTTTATTAACCTATAAGTATAATTGCTTTAAGAACTATATATATATTTTTTATCTTAACATTTGTATGTTAATGGTTTGCTAGAAGTGTCGTGCATGTATAAAATGTATTGTAATAACTTGCTACAATATTAATTTATGTTTTTCTTCAGGTTTAAAGGAATCAGAGAGGGTGGAGTAGGTGAAAATGCATCGTATTATGTATTCACTCATGCTTCTGATGGAGGTATTGAAGCCTATCCTCTTTGTGAGTGGTACAATTTTCATCCCATACAGAGATATAAGGCTCTTTCTGCTGAGGAGGCAGAACAGGAATTTGGAAGGTTTGTTTCAGTGTAATATCCTGTAGGTTTTAAATACACTGAATTTTATTGTATCTTCAATAGCTACCTCTTCATTAATCAGAGCCCTATATTTGTTTTAATGAAGAGGAAAGTATAATATAAAAATCTTATTTAATTTGTATAAATGTCATGATTTTTTCCAGGCGGAATAAAGTAATGAATTATTTCAATTTGATGTTGAGGAAAAGATTAAAAAATGAGGATGATGTTGTTCTGGATGAAGGAGAAGAAGGAAAACCTAAGAAGGGGAAAAAGAAGAGAGACACTGGAGGTATTATTATTTTTACCTTAAACCTGGAAAGAACTCAACTTAACTTCATTACGGCAGGAGCTTCTCAAATTATAACTTGTATAATAAGTATAACATTGGTAAGTACCAATGTTTCCTAATTTTCCTATTATTGTTATTGTTTTCAGATTTGAAAATATCAGAAATGGATGATTGGTTGGAATCTGCAGAAGAGGATTCAGACTCTGAAGAAGATGAGTTCACTGAAAAGAAGGAGAAAAAAGATAAGAAAAGTAATTATTTCTAAATTATTAATTTTGTATTGTTAATCCTTAAAGTATATGTTATTGCATTATTTTTTTTACTTAAATTAAACAAAAATATTTAGTTCTAAAAGTACTGAATAGATTAAAAGTCTTACTTAGTTGATTTCTGTCTGGTATGGTGACTTCTCAAGCTGTCTATGAATTTATCTTATGTATTAAATTGTTTCACTCTAGTAATGCATGTACTCAGCAGAATTTTTGGTTGTATCCAGTCACTTACATTACTAAAATTTTTAACTTTCTCATATATAAACAGTAAGTATTGCAATGGTAAGAAAATTCTATTTTGAGATTTTAATGGATTTACACGTCTTATGCCCCTTGAGTCCAAAAAAGTTACATGTTCAGTAAACATATATCCTGGGGAAAAATTGAAAAATAATTACTGTTGCTCTATATTTTGGGGCATTCCCTTCTCAAATTAAAAAGGAAAACTTAAACACTAATGTTTACAGTGTTATGAATATTAAAGCTTGAATATTTGCGTAATAGCAAATCATTTTGCTCTTATAAAGTTATGTTTTCAGAGGTAAGCTTACATTCTCAATTTACATCTATTTATTTTTTCCGCAGAACCAAATGCAAAAGGCAAGCCAAAGAAGAAAAAGAAGGGTTCTGACGAATCTGCGTTTGAAGAAAGTGACGATGGAGACGAAGAAGGCCGAGAACTAGATTATATTTCTGACTCTTCAGAAGAGTATGTTCTAAAAGAATTTATTTTAATCTTACTTAGTGTTGCAGCATAAATTAGCTTAAAACTGTGTAGTTAGGATTTGGAAAAAATAATAGCATTAAATTAAATTTAACTTAATTACACTTATTGAGAAGATAAAAAAATTAAAATTTTCATCTCTAAAAGGAGTTCAGAGTGGCCGTGATCTTAAAAACTTTGGTCACATCTGATCAGTCATCTATGAATCAAGGTTGATTGCATAGCTCAATATTGATCACACCTTATTCGCTTGGGCGGAACATTGGTGTGTTAAGTGGCTTGATTCCATAGAGGTTTAGTAAACAGTGCCTAAATAAGTGGCCTAATTGCTAGGCTTGAACAAGTGGTTTATCTATCCCATTCTACAACCAGCACTACATCTCTTAAGTCACAACATCCAGTCCAATTTCTACTATCAAGCATTTATAAAAATATTTTATGCAGATATTATAAACTTGATAATAATTTTACTTTTTAAATCTGTTTACAGAGAATCAGATTCAGATAAAAAAGCAGTTGAAGAAATGAAAGGTGTTGCGGAAGAGACGGCTCTTAGGAAACTTCTTACATCTGACGAAGACGAGGATGAAGAGCAAGAAGATAAAGATAAAAAACCAGAGGAGAAAGAAGAGGAGAAGGATGATAAGAGTAAAGAAAAGAAGAAGAAGAAGAAGAAAACTAAAGTTAAAACTGATAAAGAAAAAAAGGGCGATGAAGGTATTACAATTCATTTTTATTTACTTATAGAGCTACTTTGGTCACACAAGTTATGATCTTGATATATATATCTGAGTGCACTCCAACAGGACAGTCTGTCAGACATCTGAGTTTGAGTATGATCCGACCGCCTGAACAGTCATGACTGATCAGGCGGCAACAAGCCTTTAGACGGACTGTTGAGTCTAAACTGTCAGGCCTGCCAGATTGTGCTGTTGCCACCCTGTTTAAACTACCGTAAAACTCTGGATATCTGAACTTGGTCCTACTTAGTCGAGATAATCAGTGGTTTACCATATTTCACAATTAGGATTATTTTAATTTAACTCTCACATACCAATATCAAGCACTAGTTTTCTGGCTTAGTTCTATGAGAGTGTTTTGCTAACTCAAAAATGTTTTATTACTTTTTGTAAGTTATTTTTAAAAAAAGAGAAGTTAAGGAAATGCAATTTACTTTTACTGTAATTGCCTGGTGAATAAAAGTTATATTAAATAAATATTAAGTAAATTAAAAGTTGTTCTTCAACTCATAGGTCTAATTAAAGTGAAGCTTATTTTAGTATCTATGCTCTTTAGATTCAAATGAAATATATAAATGATTTTATTTTTTTTTTTCACTATAGGTTGTAAGTATTCATAACTGCACACTAATTAACCGGTTAAAAAATATATTACCTTAGTGCAGTTATTTTAAGGGAAATTCTAGTGCAGCTAACAACAGAAACTGTTTTTCATGAATGTGCGAATTTCAAAATTTTAGAAAATACTGTTTCAAAGTTGAGGAAACCACATAATTCATTTTTTTTATTACTAATAATTTTTTTTTATGTTCAGCGACATAGTATTGGGCTTATTAGTCGAGTATTATTATGATATTATTGTTAGCTTTTAAAGGAGAAGTCCAACTAGCTAATAAACCCAGAATATGAAAATTTGCACATTCATAGCTCTAGCATAAGGCGGTTCTGGCATTTTATTACATTATAATACTCCATGGCACTACAGCCAGTGAAGGGCTTTAGGCCTATCAATGCCTATGGTTTATGTGATATAAACCATATAATTGATATCCCCTACCAGATAGACAATTTCATTTATAATATTGGGTAACACTGAGTATGGGGCCTCATGCTCGAGTCAGGAATAGAACCCGGAACTGCTTCCAAAGCATTAATGATACCAAGGGCCAAAAGGGATAAAGTATAAAATAATATAATTATTACTTTACCTAACTAATTAAAGTTTATGTTTCAAGTTAACTGATTTTTTATAAATTATTTTTTTATGAATTAATAATTGTTAATATGATTGTATTTTAGACTCTTCTTCAGACTCTAGTGGAGATACTGCTGACTCTGATGCAGAAAAGGATAAGGATCCTGGTGCCATTGGGTGAGTTATTTATTTATATAAGGGTTTCTTATATAAATCTATAAGTTCATATGTACAGGGTCTTAACTAAAACGACTTCTTCTTTCTAAGATATTTTGCCTCTGCTTGTGGCATCTTCAGGCCTTTAAAATTGTTATCTTTGTTTACATAACATTTTTTATTTGAACTATATTTAATACACAATCTCTCCAGCCAACTGCGGCCTACCTACTTTTTTTTTTTTTTTTTAAATAAAATATTAAAATATATGTTTAAATTTCTATATTTTTTTTTTATTATTTACTTAAAATGCTATCAATGCATGGTAACTTACACATTGTCCCACTATTGTTGTTAATTACATGTTAAAAACTAAATTATTTTAAAATAATTAATTTCCTTGAAGAGAAAACATGTTAATTCTCTGTAGGTAGACCACAGCTAACTGGAGATTGTGTATTAAATATAGTTCAAATAAAAAATGTTATATAAACAAAGGTAACTATTTTAGAAGCCTGAAGATGCCTCGAGAGGAAGTGAAATAGACCAGAAAATGGAAATAAAAGAAAAAAGGGTAATCTACAACTAATATGTTGTACAAAGTTTTCAAACAGGTTAAAGATTTATTTAGAGAATTGACAGAATGAATGGAATGACACCAAGCCACAATCTATGCAACACCTAACAAAATTCTAATATACTAGGTTTGTTCCAACAGAGCCTCGGACGGTTCTAGAACTGTCTGGAGCATGCGCACTATCAAAAGACCGTTCCTACATGCTTCTCGGACGGTTTTGGAACTTTTAGTCCCGTGTTCCAACAGAATGCCAACGGATCTGAGACAGTCTTAGAACCGTGAAAAAAGTTCCCGGACTGAAGCAGGAACTCGACGAGAACTACTAATACTAATATACGGAGGCGTGTAGGTTACACTACTACTATTGTTCAACTATAACCTAACATTTTTTTTCGTTTCTTTTCTTGATATCTCCTGTTTCCTAGCGTGTTTTGTTTCACTCTCCACAGTTTAATATTTATACTACTTCTTTCTTCTTTACGTATTATTTTTTATTATGATAGTATATTGGAATAATAAAATATAATTTATATATATTTATTCCTCTTGATAATTAAAATTTCTCATAGCGACTTTGAGTCCTTTATAAGAATTACCTCCGATCTTTTTGTCTGTACATCCGATGATTTACAGACAAGAAAAAACAAACAGACAAATTGTTCTTATAATTTTCTTTTTTGTAGTTTTGAACCCTTTATTTGTAAATATTTTTTAATGTGTGGTTGACCTTTTCTTATATGAGGGTTTAGTATATTTTTAATAAGCGAAGATAAAATTCACATTTTATTTTCTGAATCGCTATATTTCACCATCACGTTTGATTTGGTCTTCTTCAGGCCCATAACAATCCTGTATTTTTGTTAAATGAGTCAATAAAACATTTTTTTTTATAAATTGAATAATTTTTTGTAACATTAACAAATTAAAAAACATAGGTATTTGCCTGCTTGGGAGAGACACTTCAAAAAAGTTTCTCGCAAGCAGTCAACAATAGGGGAGATTAATTAAATTATGTATTAGATACATTTTACAAAAGAATTACAGTGTTCAATTTTTAAAAAACAAATACAAATGTACTTATTTTAATAATTAATCTCTTTGGCGGCTGGAGAGAGACTTAGAACTAGGAAGTTTCTTCCAAGCAATCAATAGCATGTATTTAGTAATTAGGTATCCAAATTTTTTATATAATTTTACAATTGATGTTTCAAAAAATGATAATTTATACAAACAAATTTTTTATTGGCAACTGAAACTTAAAAGACAGGATTGTTATGAGCCTGACGAATCCCAAATGTGAGACAAAAAAGTGACAAATGAAAGTGTGAAAAATTTTTAACTTTGAACACAATTTGCCTTTAATTGCATTCTTATAAACTTTGTTGAGTTTCAATAGAATATTTTAATTCACGTAAGTAATCCATTACTACGTTCACACATCGTTTTGAAAGCGTTTCGGATCCAATTCGTTTTCAAAACGATTCCCGTTCACACAACAAAAAATACAGGTGATCGAAATATTTGTTTTTGAAATTCACGAGTAAAACCTTCTTTCTTCTTACCTAATATGTCCGCGAATTTTTACATTTTATTTACACGTTATTAAAAGTTTTTACAGGTTCTTTATAGTATTAACTTTTGTTTCAAAACGTTTTTGCAGTTTACAAAAAAGAAACGGAAGCTCAAGAAAACTTAAAAACTTCAAGAACTTAAAAAGAGGAAAAGAGTAAAATAACTTGATATCTCGATCCCCTCCATGACCTGTTCATACGAGCGTTTTGAATTTCGATCCCCCATTCTGATCACGTATTTTTGGTGGAGCGGATCTAACACGATACGATCCGTCGATCTCCATTTGTACAACGTTTTGAACTAGCGGATCGTTTTCAAAACCGTTACCAAAACGATGTGTGAACGTAGTACATGTCTGAGTGAAACATAAAGAAAACAAGTAGAGTAGTAGAGAGAGATATGAAGATGAACACAAGAGATAGAGAGGTAACTTAAAGGTTGCAGTTCTGAAAGAGTTCTTAAATCGTTCCAACAGGCTCTTCTTTTTTAATCAGTTCTGAACCAGTCCTCATAGACGCATGTGCATTAAAAAATCCTTCTCGAATGGGCTGTTGGAACAAACCTACTGTCTCTTAGGTCCATTTAAATTACTATTATTTTCATGTTTACTGACTCCGCATTGATTATTTTATTTCAGTGCTAGCAGTGAAGCAAATACTCCAGAAAAAGGAGGTGATAAGCTTCAACCACCAGCTAAAAAACAAAAACTAGATGTTCCTTCAACTCCTCTAAACTATGGGTAAACAATTACTTATATTATTTTTACTCGTATTTCAGTATCAGGCTCCTGAGAGATTAAATTATGTTGTCTTATATTTTTTTGAAAGTCAATTACAATGTTGCAAACTGTCTGGAATCATTCTCAAGGGAGCAATGTATGCTAAGGAACATTGAATAGCTTATAATCCATATCTCTACACTACATGTTACATTTTTTGGAGAAAATAATAGTCTATGGTTTTAGGGATGTTTATTTATATGGGCTTAAGGATGTATGGTTTATGTAATAGTTTATTCACCATAAGTTAGGAGTAGTGAACAGAAAGGACTCCTACTGTCAAAATGACTATTTTCTTAAGAAGAAGCAGAAAGAAGGAATACAAATATTTTTTAATGCTGTATTATTTTATTTTTCAGAGGTGACAGTGGTATTACAGAAGAAGCAGTTAGACGTTACCTAATGAGAAAGCCGATGACAACTACTGAGCTTCTTCAAAAATTCAAGGGTCGTAAAACCGGGCTGAGCTCAGAACAACTAGTCAACATAATGACACAGATTCTAAAACGAATCAACCCTACTAAACAAATGATTAAGAGTAAAATGTATCTTTCCATTAAACCATCATAGTTATTGCTGCAAATCTTGTTCAAAAATTAAAAAATAGAATTCACAGGGTTTGAATACTGAGTGTATAATAGGTTCTTATATAATTACCAAATTACTTTGACCACAAGCCGAACTAGAAACTTAGGTTTTAAAACTGTAAAATTGAAAAAAATATTATACCAATGCTCCAAATTTGAGAACCCTAATTTTGCACATTAAAAATTTAAATAAAAAGTTAGGGTAAATATGTCGTACCTGACCCACTTTATTTTTTTTCTCCGATTTTGATCGTTTTTTTTTTTTTTAAAGTGTTCCCGTTGAAATTCTAAGAACTTAGGCATCATTGGTTTTACGAGTTAAGTCAATAGTTTTATGTTTTTTTTTTAAATATATAAAATCTCCACTCACGAACATACGGGTATTGATGTTAAAGAGGGGATATACGGGTGGGAGAAAACACCTAGTATAGGTGAAAACCTACGATATAGATGCATAAACACTTAAACGTACATTAAACACGGAAAGTCACAATAAAAAGTTGCATTTTTGTAATAAATTAAGTACTTTCTAAACACGCAAAGAGAAAACCAAACATCGCCATCCTTAATATTGAAAGATAACCATTCAAGTAGGTAATACGATAACAAAATTGATATATCGATTAATTGATAGCTGAGAGAAAACGTTTTCCAGATATCGTCTATGTATAATATAACAGTGATAATATCCCTTAGTCTAATTAACTACTTAGACAAAGAGATATTATTCCATCTATATACAGAAGTGTGATATTCCTTGGTCCCAAAGTACATTGGACTAAATATCCCTTTGTCTTAATAGTTATTTAGACAGATGAGTATAATATAAAGATTGTATATATTTCTTAGTCTAATTTATTAAAGACAAAGGGATATTTGGTCCAATGTACTTTGGGACAAAGGAATATCACTCTGGTGTATACAAAATTGTTATATCCCTTAGTCTAATTAGCTATTAAGAAAAAGGGATATAATTAAAATTTTATACAGAAGTGTGATGTTCCTTTGTCCCAAAGTACATTGGATCTAATATCCCTTTGTCTTAATAGTTATTAAAACAAAGGAATATATAAAGATAGTATGTATTTCTTAGTCGAAATTACTATTAAGATAAAGGGATATTTGATCGAATGTACTTTGGGACAAAGGAATATCACACTGGTGTATAATAATAGTGATAATATCCATTAGTCTAATTAACTATTAAAAGAAAGGAATGTTGACATTTGTATATACAGAAGTGTGATATTCCTTTTTCCCAAAGTACATTTGACTAAATATCCCTTTGTCTTAATAGTTATTTAGACAAAGGAATGTAAACTCTCCTTGAATATATTGAAATATTACATATTTAGCGCCTTGTTTCCTCTCAGCTATCGATATATCGATACATCGATTTCGTTGTCATTTTAACCTACCAAATGTTTATCTTTCGATTTTCAAAATGGTGAGGTTTTGTTTTGTTTTACGTGAGAGAAAACCAAACATCGCCATCCTTAATATTGAAAGATAACCATTCAAGTAGGTAATACGATAACAAAATTGATATATCGATTAATTGATAGCTGAGAGAAAACGTTTTCCAGATATCGTCTATGTATAATATAACAGTGATAATATCCCTTAGTCTAATTAACTACTTAGACAAAGAGATATTATTCCATCTATATACAGAAGTGTGATATTCCTTGGTCCCAAAGTACATTGGACTAAATATCCCTTTGTCTTAATAGTTATTTAGACAGATGAGTATAATATAAAGATTGTATATATTTCTTAGTCTAATTTATTAAAGACAAAGGGATATTTGGTCCAATGTACTTTGGGACAAAGGAATATCACTCTGGTGTATACAAAATTGTTATATCCCTTAGTCTAATTAGCTATTAAGAAAAAGGGATATAATTAAAATTTTATACAGAAGTGTGATGTTCCTTTGTCCCAAAGTACATTGGATCTAATATCCCTTTGTCTTAATAGTTATTAAAACAAAGGAATATATAAAGATAGTATGTATTTCTTAGTCGAAATTACTATTAAGATAAAGGGATATTTGATCGAATGTACTTTGGGACAAAGGAATATCACACTGGTGTATAATAATAGTGATAATATCCATTAGTCTAATTAACTATTAAAAGAAAGGAATGTTGACATTTGTATATACAGAAGTGTGATATTCCTTTTTCCCAAAGTACATTTGACTAAATATCCCTTTGTCTTAATAGTTATTTAGACAAAGGAATGTAAACTCTCCTTGAATATATTGAAATATTACATATTTAGCGCCTTGTTTCCTCTCAGCTATCGATATATCGATACATCGATTTCGTTGTCATTTTAACCTACCAAATGTTTATCTTTCGATTTTCAAAATGGTGAGGTTTTGTTTTGTTTTACGTGTTCAAATAGCGTTTATTATTAACAAAAGGTAAAGTTTTGTTGTAATTTTTGTGTGTTTATTATGTCTTAAAGTGTTTGTTCATCTATATCGTAAGTTTTTACCTATCCTAGGTGTTTTCTCCCATCCGTATATCCCCTCTTTTAACATCAATACCCGTATGTTCGTGAGTGGAGATTTTATATATTTTTTAAAATAAAAACTATTGACTTAACTCGTAAAAACAATGATATCTAAGTTCTTAGAATTTCAACGGGAACACTTTAAAAAAAAAAAACGATCAAAATCGGAGAAAAAAAAAATAAAGTGGGTCAGATACGACATATTTACCAAAGTTAGGCTTAATTTTGAAGTAATATGGTAGTTATTATACTAAACCATGATTGTTAATTAGAAGTCCATAACTGGTAAAGAATTAGTGAGACACTCCTATAATATGAATATTTTAATAATAATTATTATATCTAAGATTTAGCTGCCCAAAATGCAACTTTGAAAATAACAATCAGGTAAAGCCAAGAAAAGTAAGATTTATAAGTCACCACTTTTCAATTAAGGCACCTAACTTATGCACCTAAAATAATTTTTGGCTCGCAATCTATCCTCTTTATAATCTTCATTTAGATCTCATATATGATGAAATATTTTTGTTAAACCATTCCTGGTTGTAGGCTGATAAGTTTTTAAACTTGTAAACTAGAAAACTTGGGTTTGTACTGTTTCCAGATGCTATTCCATAAAGAAAAATTTTGGATCTTGTCAATTTCAATTGTTTATACTTTTTAATAAGTTTAACGTGATTATTAGTTTGTTATATTGACATCTTCTAAAATTGCATTAATTTAATATTTATATTGTATTAATCATTGACTGCAGTTTGAAACATATTCTATTATAACTGTTTTCATAAACCTTGATGAGTATATATTGGAAATCTCAGATAAATATACAATGTACAATGGATAAATTTTTTTGACTTGAATAATTAATGCTTATTTTATAAATTTATTAAATATATGTTGCTGTACATAATCAGTATGGAAATATGTAAAATATTTGTAATTTTTTATCTATATAAAACAATAATAAAATTATTTTTGACTAAATTTGAAAGTATTGTTTAATTTTAAATGCCGTAAATTCTAGTGAACAATTTTGCTTCTTTTTTTCTTCTGAAATAGGGGTGCATATTAGATGCGAGTGAAAACAATCCCTATTGATTTTTTCAACTTGACTTTAGTGACTAGCTGTCACCAAAGCATATTCACCATACTCTATTGGCAGTCATAGCCTTGGTCTCGTTCCAGGTCTTGCCCTATATCCTAACTTCATGCATAATGGTCCTTTTCCAGTCCCTCTATCTTGTGCTCTTCCCCTGCGCGGGCCTCTAGGCCTCTTTTGGTCACATCATCCTCCAGTTTCCTCAGTACATGGCCTGGTTCATAAATAATTTCACCCTTTCCAGTCCTCTCCTACTATTCCTGGTTTGTTATTGTTATTACATCAGACCAACTTCATTTTTATCTGTTACAGCCTTAATTAATATTAATAGTACAGTTTTTTCTAAGTGGCTTTCCCTCTTTAAGGGAGATTTTGTTCTCATCCTACTGGACCCTGACATTTTTTAGCCAATTGGTCTATTGAAGTATCTCATATGTTCACTTTGAATAACACGTTTAATATAATTATTAGGGAAGTTTTATAACTATTATTGAAATCTAATGTCACTACAATATAAGTCAATCACTAAAATATGTGTAATAATTTAAGTCTAACTTAGTCCATTAATTATAGTAACTTAGTATTATTAATTATTATAGTTTTAACATCAAACTAAAACATTTTTCGTGGACACAATATTTATTAAGATTATGGCATCCATGAAATAGTATCAATTAATGTATTGATATGTCTCTGAATATCTTCTCTGTCGTGTCTTGGCAGGCTAAGTACAACACCTAAGAAAAATCTTAATTTCTTTCTTACTTCAGGAAGTTCAGCTAAATTTGTCAAAACTTTCAATGCTGATACTTCTAATTCTGTTGGTATATAATAATAAGAAATAATTTCAAGCATGTCCATTACTATTGATAAATTATTTGCCACTTTTCGAGCTTCTATATCTGTTGTAGCAAACATCAGTGCTGTTACAAGTTTGGCTTTAAAACCTTCATTCTAAACAGAAGATAAAAAATATATATAAATGTCAATAAAGCACATACTTTAATCTATTCTAAGCTAATCTTAACGACTTAGTATTTTTAGGTTTCTCTGGTAATAACCTACTACTTTGTCACGACTTAACTGTCTTAAGTAAGAACTATGATGTATCTTTGCATCAAGGAAATTTGACAATAAACGTATCAATGCAATATTGTAAGTAAAACCCATTGAATAGAACCAAGTATTTTTCATAAAACCATCTACCGTCAGTAAAGCTAGTTTAGTCCACAATCACAGTGTTAAATTTTAACATTTTAGCCTTAAGTTTACATATTGTGTATAATGATTTGTCGTATAGTTACGCATTTTCTTTGCTATTACATTTAATACTATATTGATATTAAAGGAATAACACACACATTCACAACACATTACATAACACATTCCCCATAAATTGAAATTTAATATCAAAGCAGCTGTCAGCCTTCAAAAGGCCATCATCAGTGCCTATTGCGGAAGAAAAAGCGTTACATTAGTAAAAAGATTTAGTGAGAGGTGAGACCTCCATAGATGCCCTGTGACCCCCATTTCTAATATTGATATTATCTTATCAAACAATCGTGAAATAAATCAAACTTTGAATTGTACTTCTATTGTGTAGCCCTGACCCCTGGTTATTACCTAATTGTTGGTTTTAAACAAAAAAAAAAATTTTTTTTTACTAAATAATTAATAAATTAAGTATTAGATATTAGAGTGAGTTAAGCTAGTAAAGTGTTCCTAGGCTAAAAGTGTAGTTGTGCCTTAAGATTGTTTTGCATTGGCTAACACCTGAGTGTTTTACAATGTGCCTTGTATTCCTTTTTAGAATAAATCATAAATTTATATTCTAATTTTACTTACAGGATTATCAAGTTTTTGTTTGATCTTGACAATGATGTCTTTATGAGTTGCTGCAATCTTTCCAATAGGACAATGAAACAGTTGAGCTATGACAGCTGCTGCTGCTTTATTAATATCTGGTTGTTTCATTGATAACAAACCAATTATTTCTAAAGCATCACATGTTATTGCGAGGATTCTTGCAGCGTCTCCATCATCCAACAAAAGCTCAAGTAATTCCAATAGTTCTATCTGTTTAAAGAGTATCTAGTAAATCTTTAAATATAACATATTGTTTACAGTTAGTTCATTTTTTTAAAAATTCAATAAATCGTTAAAAAATCTCAAAACTGTTACAACAATTTTGATGTAATTTGTAAATGTAGTCCATTTAAATAGTAATGAAACAATATAAGTTGCTTCCCAGAAAAATGTTAGTTTTGGAGATAATGGGATAAAAAGATAAAGATTTTCACACTAAAATGGGTTTCATTAAAGAAAGCTAGAGAATGGGGACAGTGGCGAGAATGCTCCATTAATTTTCAAAGTGAAAAATAATTAGTTTTGAATGGAGTATTTGATCTTACTTGGCTAGAATTATAGTTTTTTAAAAATCAAGTTTTGTTAATCTTCAATCAAAATTTCCATGTTAGTTATTGCAATGACTCATTTTACTATACTAATTCTGTGCAAATTTGTTAACAGAAAACTTCAGAGAATGTGGTTGTTTCTGCTATTTGAAAATATTGAATAGAGAAAATATGGTAGATTAAAGAACACCTGTTTTAAGGCACCTTTCACATTGCTGTATACCTGAAAGGTGAACCTGTACAAGTGTATACATGTGTGTATGCCTTAAGACAAAATTCTGTTATTGATAATGTATAAAAAAAATGCTTACCAAAATGAATATTGGATTGTCTTTATTATTAATTAAGTCCATTACAACTTGTATGTATCCCCCTTCAACCATTGCATGTACAGCTGGAAATGGACACAGGGATTTTTATGAGGATAAAATAAAAATATTAATTTTTATCAGCTGTCTAAAGTATTAACTAAATATGGATATTCTAGCTAGCTAAAGCTGAACAGTAATGCCCTAGTTTTCTAGCTGATCCAAGAAATATTAGATTTGTTCCAACCAAGCTGAGAACCGTCCACACAATTGTCATCAGGTTGTTACCAGGGCTTGAGCAATGGATAAATCCGTTTACGACTTGGAACTATGTTCATACTGTCCTCCAAACTATAACATACTATGGTGGTGATGGATAGTTGTTTATCGTATGGTACAAATGAATTAAATCAAATACCGGTTTACAGCATGCACAGTATTTCAATCATCATTCCCTATCTGTAGAAAGGTTCCCTATCTGTTAGGTTTCATTGAATATTTTTGCCAATATTCAAATCAAAAGTCAGAAACCTGTTCCAATCTGATAATGAAGAGTACAAAGTGTGCCTGTTCATAAAACATATCCTAAACAATCCATGGCATGATGTTAAGGGCAGTATAAATTGGGGGGTTGGAACAAACCTATTAACTATCAATATTTATGTTTAAGTAACATACAAATGAGTTGTTTGTAATGAGGTTTTGTGGAGCTTACTTGTAGTAAATAACATTCAAAGAGCATAATTTATGATTTAAAAGTTAATTAATTATTTATTTACCTGAATAATTTATAGCTAGTGTATGTGTTGTTATTATGGTGTGATATCTTACTTCTGGAACACAATCGTTTAATAGTTTCTTTAGAACAGGCAATGCACATTGATTCTTCAATATCGCAAGTTTACCTCCTGGTTGCATACTCAGCACTCTTAAGCATGCTAATGCACACATGCATATGAAGTCTTCATTCCCACTTAAAAGCCTGACTAATCTTCAAAATAAATTATTTATTTTCCATAAATTTATTAAATTACCAGTAAAGTGTAAATTAGAAAACTAACCAATGAAAATTAGATAAAATGTGTAAAATTCTCTTCAAATGCATCCAGTTTGAGAGTAAGAGTGGCAAGTATTCTTTATGGAGTCTACATTTCCGCTCCAATTGAAAGGAGAAGAGATTCCCAACCTTTTTGATGCCGTGACCCTGAAAATGTCTCTTAACCCATTGAATGCGTAATCCAATTTATGAACCTACCTACACGACTGAATAATATTTACACTGTGGATACAAACGTGAGCGGGCCTGACGGAGCCTTGTAAGATGATTCTACTCAAGGCACGGAGAATAGAGCTACAGAGGGCTGAAAGGGAGGGCTTGGATCCACCCGCCAGGCACGTTAACACGGCATGGATCCACAGTGGATCCACCCGCATTGAATGGGTTAAACATTTTCACGACCCTACCGAGAATATAGTGTATTGCATACGGTTAATGGCAATACTTGATTTGTTTATTATTTATTGTGTCTGTTTTGAATTTTCTCAGTTTTGTAGTCTGAACTCATGTTGGCAGGCTCATACCCTTTGTCGGAAGTTTAAAGAAAAGAGATTTCAAGTGTTTGTTTTTATCTTTTCCTAATAACATTCCTTTATTTTTATGATTTTATCTTTATAATTTTATTATTTTTACTTTATTAAATTGTATTTGTATGTTTTAATTCCATTAAGAACATAATTATATAAAACATTTTTTGAAAGCATTTTATAAATTTATATCTGTATAATTTCAAAGATTTTCGGTAAACCTAAAATATATTGTCATGGCCCTATTTTGGGTTGTGACCATAGGGTTGGGAAACACTGCTCTAAAGGGGCCTCTCTAGACTTGATCTATCTTAGTGACTTGGACGCTTGTCACTTCAACTGCTGTTACCATTTTTACCACTATTATTTGAGGTAGAATATTTTTTTTCTTTTTGCAATAGTGTTCACCAACATTCATACAGTTTCTCCAATTACAGCTTTAGGTGTAAGATTTACAGGTTTAATTAAAATAAATGTGATAGTAAATTTACTATAAAATTATTTAGTGGTTTGATATTGACCAGTAACTTAGTACAAACCTTCCAACTATGTTAAAATGTAAGGATTCAGCTGCTTTGTCAGGCCTGTATAACATAGCTGCTAGAGTATTTAAAGACCTATATGCTTTCATTTTATCATAACTCATTATCTCTTTAAGCTGAAACATGCATGGTAAATAATGAACATCTTGTTAATTTTATATATTAGAAATATCTTTTGTTGTTTAAAAAATAAACTTTGATTAGCATAAACAATGTTCTGTTAGAATAGTTGGTACTAATGTACTTTTAAATAATTATTTGTCTTAATAACTATTAAGACAAAGGTATATTTAGTCCAAAGAACTTTGGGACGAAGGAACTATCACACTTCTATACATGTAAAAGTGATAATATCGTTTACAGTATGTGCATTATGAGATATCTTTTAACAGCTCAGGGAATCGAAAAATTGGGGTGGGAAGCCAATGAGAGGTCAGGATTTTGAATTTTAGTAGGTCAAGCCAACTAGGCAAAAAATGTCACTGGCCCCACCCCTCCCGCAGGCCTCTAGTGACTTTGTTTTTTTCCCTCACAAAGGTTGGCCAATCTGAGTGTCAAAAGTCAACTCGTAACGCAGAAACTTTAGTCTAATTAATAAAAAAATATTTAAACATTAAAGTTATTTTGGGTGTGTATCCAAGTAAATGAGGGCCGAATAGTCAATATTTTATATTATTTTTAAGGATAGAATATTGATAAAATTAAATTTTAAAAAAAATTACCAGCTTAGGTATAGCTAATCGTCCGTAGGCAACATGTGATTCATTAGTATCAATCAGGGGTGATATGATACATGGCTCTGATGTGGAGAGATGTACAAATTCTCTTTGCCCTAAGAATGATGCACATTCTTCTCTGTATCCATAAACTGTTTGAAAACAAAAATGAATTACAGCATATTATGACTATGAAAGTGATACAGTAGAACTTCTCTTAGATCGCGAACCAGTAAAAAATAAAAAGGATACGTATATTTATTTTTTATATGTGACAATAATTTTTACAAATAGAGTTGCACTTTACAAATATAGAGACAGATAGATTTTTTTAAAAAAAAAACAAAAAAACAGAAGGCCTAATGTAAATAATTGTAAACAACAGTTGTTAAAATGTGTTTAAGTACAAAGTGTATGTACACACATATGTAAAATGTATGTTCCTAAAAAAGAAATGTATATAATATGTCTTATGACACCTTTAGCTTTAAAAATGACACCTTATTTATTAATCGAAAATTTGGTTACCAGCAATTTGAACAAAATAGTACATTACGCGTCGAGTGCGGAAAGTAGCATTTTGCATGTGAGTGTGGAGTTTGCACCCGAGCGACAGCGAGGGTGGTAAAACCACACGAGCAATGCAAAATGCCGTTTTCGCACGAGTTGCGTACCGTACTTTATCTACGATTGTTAGATTTAAATAACAAATACAGAAAAAAAATAAACTTGGTGTATGTAAGTTCGTATCTCTCTCTTGATAAAGATGGCATTAATTCTTGAGTTGTATTTTTTGCCGAATTAATTATTTCTGGAGGAGTATTATTCTCCACATTTTCGTCAAAGTCACTTGATTCACTCATTGTTTTTCACTAAAAACTCGATAGAAACAGTTACTTTAATAAAAGAACAGCAAATTAGTTTTGTTAAATGTAAACAATCTTGCTAATCGTGCGTAAAGCTGAAGAATTCCTCTTCTTTACCGCACTAGTGTGGTAAAGAAGAGGAATTATTCAGAACTATGAGACGCGCATGCGCAATGAATACAAGTACGTAAAGAATCACTTTCTACGCATCTAAACAAAGATATAATGTTTATATTTCGTATCAATCGTAGATAAAATAAGTTATTAGATTAGTTTTAACCAGCAAATCTTTTGCTGGTAAGGATTGATTGTTTTGTAGTATCTCCACTTTCATTGATGTATTTGATTTTATTATTATACTAATATTAAATTTTAAAGATTTATGATTACTTGCGTTTGTAAAATTGATTTAAGAAAAGATCTTTTGGAAACTGAGGCAAGAATTCATCTTTACAGTAATATTTGCTGTTTTGTTCTAAACTCATGATGGCATAATTATGAAAAACCTATATTTCTTTAGAATCCGAGCAAGAGGGGCTATTTTAATGTGTGGCTACTGTACTTAACTGACATAACTTGACAGACATGATTTGACTGACATAAATCAAAGTTATTGTAAATATTAAAAATAAATTCATTATAAATAGTATGAAATAAATAAGTAAACCACACACACCATGGACTTTAATTCCAACCAATCTCCTTCACTCTTATAAATTCATTACCCACCCTAAGGTGGGTAACCAAGTAAAATCTTGCCACATCCGACCTAATTTACTTTTACACCGTTTGTTTACATTATTGTTTCTGACATTTTTTTCAAATTAATTGACAATCTTAACTGGGGAATGTTCAAATATACCTTTGGGACAAAGGAATATCACACTTCTGTAAATAAAAATGACAATATCTGTTAGTCTAACTATCTAGTTAGGTAAAGTAATCTTTAATCCAATACATTTTGAACAAAATAATTTTTTTAAATTGAATTATAAATAAATTTGAAATATAACTGTAAAATTGAGATAGATGTGGGTGTGATTGGAAGCTAGGGATTTTTCTAGCTACATTTCTTGCTTTTATCAAGAGAATCAGTCACTGTTTGACATCGTTCGTGATTATACTTCAATTCTGTGCCCATATTGTCTTGACAGAGGACCCGCGCCAATTTCACTTAAATTTTAGTGAAATTTATACATATAATACAAAAGAAATTAATATGGTACCTGAATTTAAAAATAATATAATAAAAATATGGAGAAAATATTAAAAAAAGTGAAAATTATAATTGAGACTGACTAATTTTGTGCTTATAAACTATGAGACTAAACAACGGTATTTTTTAAATAAAAGAAATAATAAAACAATAAAACCAATTCAAATGTTTTATAATATTTTGCCTAAATTATTTCAAGTTTATATTTATTTTACCTGTTGTGTGGGCACATAAAACAGATTAAGTCCTATCAGGGGTCCGCGGTCCGCGCCTCCTCGTGTCTGTATTAGACCGTGTGCACCCGAGGGTTAATCTATATATATATATTAGATAAGTGAACAGTGAGTGTGGATGTTCTTTATAGGATCTCATTTTTTTGAGATATCTGAACCAAATTTGTCATCTCCCTGGTAAAAATACTGTTACAGTTTCATCCTCTAATACTCACTCACTTTCAAGATGGCGGCCATAATATCCTACATTTAAAGTTCCACCTAATCACCTGGTAGGCAAAACATGGCTCTATCATTGAAGGAAGTGTATGTCATTCAAAATTTTCGCGAACCACTACATCTAAAAACTACAAACTACTCGTCCGATTTTGATGAAATTTATCTGGTAGGTCACAATTAGCCCATTGCTGGTCCCATATAAATTCTAACAAATAATCAGTTAAAAAAAACAAGTGTGACAGATTTAAAAAAAAAGGTCCGATAAATCAAGCGAAACTTTCTCTTAAAGATATTGTGATACTGTATTTAAATTCCATAATATCGCATTTAATTAATTTATTTTTAAACATATAATTATTCGTTTTAACTTTTTGTTTTAGATTTTCAACAAAGTAAGATTTACTGCTTCCAAGCTTAGAGAAGCTATGATCCTTCTGAAGAGCAAATTTTTTTATGTTTCTGATTTCAAAAATTCCAAGACAAGCAACCCGTTTATGGCATCAAGGAACACTTTTGGTAGACATCTTTCTAAAAAATCACTTTATCGAGACCTCAAAACGTGTAAATCCAACAAAATCGAATTTTTGTGCCATCAAAATAATTTCTCTTTTTATAAAATATACATAGTATACGAGAAAAAAATAGACAATAATGGGTCATAAAAGCAAAACATTAAAGTACAACAAAAGCAACACATTAAAGTGCGCGAGAAACATGTGCTACACTAATTGGCAGATTGTATAATTAGTAATGGTTTTGGTATATAAGCATAATAATATTCCAGGTTTAGTATAAATTTAGGTATGTTAAAAATTCTGGAGACCCGCCATACACTAATAAATGAATCTGGGATACAAATTGTTCTGATTTTTTTCTCTTTCTACAATCAGATGTTCCCTCTCCTCCCAAAACTGCTACTGGTTCTTGTTTCTTGAATTCGTGTATGTTCACTTGGTTCTTTTTGAGTCTCTTGTTGGAACTTTGAGGTTTGGATTCCACATTAGATCCCCCTAAGTGTTTTTCTCCAAAACTAAGGTAATTTTTTATTCTTTTAAATTAATTGTATAGTTTAATTTTTATAATAAAATATTTTAATTTCTCACGGGGGGGATTCCCCCTGACAAATTATTATCAATTTGATTGACGTCTCTCATCTGGATGACGCTGGAGGTTAATGCGTATATTTGCAAAGAAATCATTTTTTTATTTTCTATATTATAAATAAATTGGGAATAAGATAAAAGTGGCCTTCGTTATTTGTTTCAAAGTATGCTAAAAAAAAACTAAAATGTATCTATGTACCTAACTTCAGTCTTTCATAATTACACTCTGAGTTCAATTGTTTTAACATTATTATTATCTTTGAGCTATTTTATGAGATTGTCTCTAAGGAATGTCGAAGTTAGTTACTGTTTGATGTTAGGAAGCTTTTTTTGTCCATTAATTTTTTTTTTTTTTTTTATATAATATGTGTTCTATAAATCACAAAATATTATTTTATTGTAGTTATAGTTGCACGAATCAACAGGTGTTTCTTCTTTTAATTTTTTGCAAGGTTGCGTTGTTTTTGAGAGCTGTGCCTAATAGGGTTCATACATATTAGAATATAAATTTGTTATGAAGATAATATCTTTCGTTAAGGTTTTTCTTTTTTCCCCTTTGGAAGCAGACGACCTTGATTTTGACCTCTAACATGAGTAGGGGTAGTGTGGTGTAAAATTATATTGGGGTAAAGTCCTGGTAATAGCTCCACTTAGTATACCAGGTTAAAGTTGTTTAGGAATTTTTATCATTTTGGCACTAAAAGTTGGGATAAAATCATGTCCCACTTCTGTTGTATCTTTATCCCTAAGGTTACTTTAAAAAAAAAAAAAAAAAAATAGCTTTCATTATAATATATAAGTAGTCCTAAGCATTTAAGACTAGTTGATCAAGGAGGGCTATACTCAATCTGACTTTTGATTTAGTAGTCCTTAACTGTACCTACTTGGTTACATCTCACTACTGACGAGACCAGTGTCCAAAGATCCAGTACTTCACTGGTGAAACTAATTACATTATGGCGAATTTACTTTCAAATTAGGACCCAACTTGTGATTATTCTTTTCATAGTTATACATATCATTCAAGATTAAAGGTAGGATCATAGCATCCGTTTTACGTGGGTTTGGGCTATTTAGATAAAAATACATTCATAAAGCTGTGGAGATCCCCCACCCTTCCTTCCTTCAGCACTTGGGCTCTGTTCAGTTTATATACAAAGCCAAATACATTATTAAGATGCAATCCTAACTTTCTAAAAGGATGGTTTAAAAATTAAAAACAAGTGTGTAAGTATATAATATTAACTATGTAAATGGATGACTCAAAAAATTAAATAAAAAATATAAACTAGAGCGAAGAGGACGGGAAGGTGTCATTCAGGTTAGCTTTAAAGCCGGCATCCATGTTGCGGTTTACCTGACAGGTAAACCTACACAGGTCACCTGTAAAAGTAAACCGGACCCTGTGTGCTATCAAATTATGACATAACTTCACAATTATGATAGCACACTCTCCAGTTTATCTGTACAGGTGACCTGTGTAAGTTTGCCTGTCAGGTATACCGCAATGTGTATGGCCGGCGTAACACGAGAAAGTTGGTTTGGTACCAACTTGTCATGTTATGACCGCATATAGATTATTCTGAAGTCCTTAAAAAGCACAGGCTATGAACCCTTAACTATATTAAACATTTGTGAAATAACCTTAGATAGATACTTTTTTGATTGAGAGATTTCACTTTCACTGATTTACACTCAAATATAATATTGGCGTCACACTTATATCCCTTTACTTTAAGGGGACTAAAGCCTAACTTACACTGGGATTTTATGTTTTGATTCATTGTCCCAGAGTTGAGTCCCGGCTCAGTCTGCAATAATGAATCTGGTCCGTCACAGGGCTGAATATTGGAGTTCTGTCCTAAATTTGATTCTCTGACTCATATCAAATAATAGGCTTTAGGAATCTAATATATATCCATTACATTTGAGGCCAGAAACAATATTTTTCTTGCATTATTAATAATAGAAAAATCAGTAGTATTGTCAATGTTTTATCTCACTCGTGTATACAAAAGTCAAGAAAAAATACACAAACTAGGAAGACATTTTTTTTGTAACTTTCTGAAAGAGCAAAAATGTATCAGTCAACTGTAAAAAAATCACAATGAATGCAACCAGGGTTAGACCACTTTACTTAGAAATATTAGTTATAGTAAACACATTATACTTTTTAACTCTGACAGCTTGGGAAAATCGAGAAAAAAAATAGGAGGCGAGTGAATGAGAGCTTGAGATTTTGGCGGGTAATAGGTCATTGCCCGACCTATTACCCGCCAAAATCTCAAGCTCTCATAAAACTCTCCTCCCATTTTTTTTTCTCGATTTTCCTAAGCTGTCAGAGTTAAAAAGTATAATGTGTTTACTATAGTTGCAGCCTTGCAATAAATTTTGGTACTGTGGCAGTACAATTTTTTTTTTTTTTTTTTTTTTTTGGCATTGGCTTAGTTAGTTGTGAGGTGTAATTAGTATAGTTTATAAATTAAAGACAAAGTTACAATTACAATTAAGTTAAATTACAGACTATCAAATTTATAAATTATTGATTTATCAAAAGATCAATTTCATTAATCCTTAATTAACTAGTCTTAAACAATGGTTTTAATTTTTTTTAACACATCGTTTCTCATTGTTGTTTGATTAAAAACATTTTTAAAAAAATTACCAATTTCCTTAAACATCAGCTGTTGTGGTTTTTTTGACAATTCACTGATCAATTCTGCTTTTTGAGTTTAAATTTTGATGATTTAATTAATTTTTTTTTATTTAAATGACCTAAAGAACAAGTAGACACAATATGTATATGTATAAATGATACTGTTTAAAATTCCTAGAATATGTTTTGTAGGAATATTGAATTAAATTCAAAAATATTTTCCATATAAGTTAATTTCATACAATGTCTCATCAAACCATTAGTGATTTTACTGGACACTGGTGGAGCATTTGTGTCAAATTGACACTTTAAATTTAATGAGGAAATAGTTACTTGAAGTTATTGTTTTATTTAATTGTTGGCCTTAAGCCTGCAAGTAACATGGGATTCATGCTTGACCAACATAATATACAGTACAAACATATTGCATTATCAAGAAGGCCAAGTAATTAAATGAAACACCTAATAGTTTATTATTTTACATATTTGAAAGGCAGGCTACCCTCTCTTCCAACAACCCAGTATTTCTAACAAATTTTTTGTACTGCTTGTCTTAAGAAAGACAAATTTATTAAATATTTAATATTTGGAAGCATATATCTGCCTTAGCCTATGTTGGAGGCCAGGAGAACGATCTAACAAACTGCTAAATTTAATTAAAAACCTTCCAAATAGACAGAATGCCTTTTTATTTTATGTTAGCTTAATTATTAATAAAATTATTTGAAATCACAAAATATTAGGCCGACCCAAGAAATATGCTGAAACAAGTAAAATCGATGTATTATATCCCCTTATGATGAGCTCTATGCCATTAAAATCTCAATTAAACAATCAATATATTTTATTTTTATTAATTAGAAAAGATACATTTTTCATTACTCTTTATGGTAAAAGCAGAAGATTACAACTTGTATCATCAGTAATATCATTAAATTTATGTTTTTACATGATAGAAACTAATATCAAAATTACGTGAAATTATGTCATTGCCATGTATAATAAATGCTAAGATTTAAACAAAATCAAAATATACAACTCCTATTAGTTTTTTTCCTTGTCCGTTTACGTTAGTATATTTTGTGAAGGCTATCATGGTTCACTAAATAACCCTTGATAATTAATTTTTATATTTGAGATAGCATAACATTTTTATAAATCTTATATTCAAATCTTTTCTTCATATATAAATTTATGTTTACAATTATTGCCATAATTTACAGTCAAGTATATGCTTGACATACACATTTTATGTACTTAGCTTGGGGATATTAAAATTTACAGTTCTTTCAGTGTCTCCTTAGGTTAAAAAATGAGGTGTAAAAAAAAAGATTGGAAGTTGTAAATACCCACACCCATTTCTACACTTCTCCACACAACATTTTTAATTGATATATGGGTGATTCTCATTTAAAGTGCAATTTCCATGTCCTCAATGAATAACTGGGGCGTTTTTCACATTTCAGGACAGGATTTTTCTTCGTGGTAACGCAGTTAAGCTTATAGAACTACAACCAAGTAAAAAAATAATGCCCCGCTTAATTTTAAAAGCTACAAAAAATTTCAAAAGGCGATTTTGTAATAACCGTGGCTGTCCTTAAGTCAGTTGTTCTTATTCACTTGACTCTAGCTCATACGTTAATAATTTTATTCAAAAACTTATTGGATAATTTTGAAGTAGGATCCTACCAGAATTAAAATATGTGTTAGTTATTAAAAATAATAAATTATAACTTAACGGAACTTCAAGTTATTAAAGTTCAAGCTAATTCCGAGTGTTCTTCCAGTTACGTACCCTTTTAAACATAATTACCGTGCAAGTTATTAAAGTCTATTTTCAAAAACTTTTTAGGTTAAGTTATAGTTCATTGTTTAGGCTTTTAAGACTTCTATTTAATGGTGTATTAAAATTGGGGTTTTATTTTAAACTACTGACCAAAATATTTTCTTAAAGTGTAAAATGTAACAACCATGCACGAAAAAGTGTAACTCACATGGCTAATTACCATGTTTTAATAAAACTTAATTCTGGCCTTAAAATTTGAAAAATTATTTCCCATCTGTCCCGCATGGTGCAATATGTCTGAAATTAGTCCAAGAACATTCCATAATTTTCCCAAAATTTCTTCACAAAGTCAAAATTTTCAAATTTTAGATTCCTAAAATAGCACTTTAAATGAGATTCACCCATATATCTTATTTATTTTGCATGGGTAAAATTTTATAGGATAAATGGTAAACAAAGTTAGTTCTTAAATCAAGAAATTTCTTCATACTTATGTTGTTGAATAATCAAAAAATACTATTACTAATGTTTTCTACAGTTACTAAATTAGATTATAGATAGAGGAGTGGGTTAATAAAGTGTACTGCTATTCATAAAAACCATGGATAATAAAACTCCTAGAAATACATCAATTTTAGTCATGTCTTTCAATCTATTAAGATGGATTAGATAAATTGCTCTTAATAATTAAATCTCTTTGAATGATCATTCCACTTCTTCGCCTTAATTGTTGTATTTTTCCAAATATTTGATAGTCGTTGCATATATTTAAAAGAAAACAACGCAATTACCCGATGAAATATCTGTTTTTATTAGATTATTACAAATAATTTCTGATCACTGTGAAACAATTTATGTTTATGCTAACTTCTTTTGTATTAAAAATCAATTGAAATAGTTAATTGATATGTATTATTAATTGGGGTGATGTATTTGCTAGAGAGATAGAAGGGGGGGGGGGGGGCTTATGGCATAGTATCTTCAGTGTTTCTCTCTAGTGGCCTCTGTCGGTACTAGAAATTTAATTGCTCTTATTGTCTAGATTGTGTTGTGCCTAATCTCTGAACTACTAGTTGTCTCTGTATCTTTGTTTGGGTCAGATCTGGCCCATTATCTCGCTATCTGTCGTTGCCTTCACTCCCCACCCCCGTTAGTTCTGTGTTGTATTTTTGCAAAAATGGATTTCCCATTCTTCTCAACCAAGTAAATATCTTTGCATTTTTCTTTTGTTTTTCCCCTAATCTTAATTCAGTTTAGTGTTAACTTGTGCTACTGACTATCTTTCTGTTCATTATTTTATAGCTGTTTTTTTGTTTTTGTTTTTTTGCACTTTACTAGGTCTTATGACTTCTAAAAGGTACTCATTCTTATTTAATAAATTGCGTATTCAACTTATTAATAAATTAGTGATTTAAATTTTATGTGTTTCTAATTTTGACGTGACATTTGTTTCTGTTATATATTAACTTAAATGTATGCAACCAGTATGATAATACTAATAGAATATTCAGTATATGAACTTATTTAATGTTTCTCTTCTCCCAATACGAAATATGGAGCAATAAGTTAGAGATACTATATAAGCAGTTGACTTAAGTCAACTGATGGTAAATAAGAAATAAAAAAGATCTAACAAATTATCCTTTATATGAACAAATATTTTATCATTTTCAATACCATAAATGATTGAATATAGAGACAAGAAGAAAGAGAGCAAGTACATATAATATTAAGATTAATTTATGAGGATATGTGTTGTGTCTATGGTGAATTTTAAATCCTTTTCTAGATACTTTAAATTAGATATTTTTTGACTACGTAAGATGTCTCAAAAATATGCTTAGTGAGATTAATAACTCCATATTTAATATTTGTTTAAATATAATATTTAATATTGTCAAACAATTATAAACAAATTTTCAAACTTCCAGAACACACAAATTTACTTCATAACTCTAGTTACTAACATAACACTAGTTACTTCACTAGTTTACTTTCATAACTCTAGTTTTTTTTAATAGCCCAGATATTCCTATACCTCACATTGAGAGTAACAGTTGGAATCACTCTTTCCATAGAATATTGATAGAACAGAATATTATGTTTTTAAAATGTTCAAAGTACTTAGTTTAGTTATTTTTAAGTACTAATGTTTATTATAGTTAAAAAATAATGTTTAAATGTATTAATAAATTTTATTTCTAAGTTTTGTTGTTATTCCTTTAACAAATTCTAAAAAATAATGGTGCATGTATATTAGAAATGCTATCACTTTTAACAAATGACGTATACATCTATAGCTATTTCTTTGTTGACCTATGTTAAAATTACTTTTGAGATAATTAGGTTGGATGGTTCAATGTTTGACCGCCTGTTTCTCTCCTCCAAGGCTACAGTCTAAGATAAGACAATCTTATAAGACTCTCTATATATAAAGAATAGAAAAAAATAATCTGGGAGCCATTTTTGAATGTGAGAAATTAGAATTTATTTCGCTTGGTAGCTTAAAACAGTTAATTAAGTTTAATCAAATAGAACATTTGTTATCCAGAGAGTGAGTGTTTGCTGATTTATCTTGTTGTTTTTTTACAAGTTTTTACTTAAAAAAAGTTATTACTCTCAAATAAAAATTGATATTGCTAATCATATAGGATAGTATTAAAATATTTTCTTAAATCGCCGCTTAATTTAGGTTTTTTTGTACAAGTAAAATATTATTTCACTTTTTATAATCCATGCAGATTTTTGTTGAAAACCATAAAGTGTTCTATCAATATCATTCCCTAATGCTAGAATTATATATTTAATTTAAGTCCATAAATAAGTTGCTAATAGTTGTCCCAACCTAATTATTTGCCTTTGAGATATTTTTTTCCTTTCTACGTCTGCTCATATTTCCTTGATACCGTTCATTCATGGTTAAAACATAAAATTCTGCTATACTTAGAAGTATGTAACAAGGCCAATAAATTGTATATATTATGTACATAAATTACAATAAATTCTTGTCTGTTTTAACAAAATTCATATTCTCTCGTGAAATAGAAGTAACACCATTTTGAATTGTTAATAAGGAACTCTCACTTAAAGAAGTTAATTGTTAAATTTATTTTCTTTTATTATTGGGAGTGTAGTTGGAGAGAAATTATTGTAACATTTCAACATTTATGGCTTATGGCTTACTTCTTACTTAAAAATTCAATATTTCTGTATTTGGTAATGATTTATTTTAAGCTATGTATACACCTGGATACAAATTGTTGCTAAATTTTGTTGAGGCACAATAATAACTTGGATTCAAGCTACCGGCAACATTTTTCTTTGATTTAATGCCTCCCGATGTTGACGAGTATTTTTGCTTGTTGTTAGGTACATGAAGCAACATCACTGTCAACATGTTGCCAACATTTTGTTGCCTAATGTGTACTTAGATTTAGATGATTCTTTTTTCAAAACATGTTATTTATTATAAATTGATCTATAATATAAAATCTTAAGCATTATTTAAAGGCTTTTTAAAAAAATCATTCTTTCTGATTGTCAATGAACAAGTAAATTTTTACTTATACTTAAAAAGAGACAAAATAGTGACTGCAGGTTTTTATTTTAAGGTATGGAAGCAAAGAAACAAAAGAAAATGCATGAACATGATGAGAGTGGTTTTACATTTGAAGCTTTGCTGGATGAGAGTGTGCTGGAGAATGTTCCTTCTATTCAAGTATTTGTAGCCAGAATTATTGATAAGAAGAAAATATCTGAATTAATTGTTAGTCTAAATCGAGTTCATCCAATAGAAAGTTTACAGCATTTAAAACGTATTAACAAGGACAGAATTTTAATGTGTTTAAAAGGAAATAAATCTGAGAATGATGTTAAAAAGTTTTTTGAAGATCTCAAATTTAATTTAAGTCCTCTAGGTGAGTTTGAAATATGTGAAGTTCCTGAAAATACTCCAAAAACTCGGAAACAGTTTGATTTGTGCAACAAACTATGGCCTTGTAATTTTCATAAAAATGATTATTTAGAGAAGTTAGTATCAGGGAATTGTTTTAGTGAAGAAGAACAAAGGAATAATTTTAAGTGGATGCGACTAGCTCTGGAAACAGGACAACGAAGTAATGATTGTGGTGCAGTTGTTAGCTTGGGAAATGAATGTATTGGAGTTGCTTGCGATACGTCTTCTGAACATCCATTACAACATGCTCCTATGGTAGCCATTGATCTTGTCGCCAGATCTCAAGGAGGCGGTGTTTGGCCTCTATCTCCTCTAGATCACCACTCTCATAACCCACCATCTTCAGATCCTGCTGGACCATACCTTTGCACTGGTTATGATATTTTTCTAGCACTTGAGCCCTGTATAATGTGTGCCATGGCACTTGTACATAGTAGAATACGTAGGATTTTCTTCTGCAAAACGAATCCTTCTCGAGGTGCTTTAGCTTCAGTAGCCAAAATTCAATCTCTTAAAGCCTTGAATCATCATTATGAAGTATTTAGAATGAAACATGTTCTAAAAGTATGATTGAAACTACATATAAGCTTTTGATAGTGTATTTAAACAGTATCGCATTTTAAAAAGTATACTAGAACAAGAAACTCCCTAAATCAAAGTGACCAATTAAATGGCTTTCAAAGGGAACTCTAACATGATTTATCCTCCTTCTACCTCTATCACACCAACATTTGGTCATAAACTCCTCTTTGTTCGGTTTAAGTGAAGTGAAAATTTATTTTACTTACTGAGTTGGACTATTGCTTGTTCTGCCTGTCTTTGTTTTTGTTTTTTTTATAATTGACATGTAACTACAACTAAAATTTTAATAGATAATAGATTTTTAATAAATATTGTTATTAATTATATCCCTCCCTAGGGCTCAGTTTTGGTTAAAACTGTTCACAAGACCAATAAACTTTTATTTAGTACCTGACTGTAATAATGCATTTTACCCTTTTTAAATTATTATACACTTACCACAAAACTTACAGAGATTTCTAATAAAAATAATATAACAAATTTTTACTCCTTTACTTTTAAAAATAATGATCTAGATCAACTAAAATAAAATATACCAGGATCCAATGTTAACTCTTATCTAATGATGATTGAAGTAAATTATAGTTATAACAGGTTGTAACTATAATTTATTTTGTATCAACTCCTTCCGAGGTAGGGTTACCATACGTCCGGATTTGAAGCATCTGTCCAGTTTTGCGTCCGGATTTGAGAAATGTACAGATTTTACAAAAATAAACAGAAAACGAAGTAAAAGTGATGATGGGGTCTAAGTGGATTATCTCTATCAGTTGTAAAAAAGCTTCTTAATATTATAGCAAATTTTGTTATGACATGCTCAGAATTCCACGTCAACTCAAAAATGACAAGTCTTTCCTAAGGAAAATTAGTTCATCTGAAAAGTATGAAGCAAGAACTAATGAAGAACTCATCCCTGGATACAGCAGAGACTAGCAAAATTTGAATATGATATTAATAAATAAATATTAACAAATATTATATTAATAAATATAAAACGTAATTATAATATATTTATTACTTATTTATTTTCCCAATTTCACAACAAAAAAAAAATTTATAGGGATATATGTATATATTTTTTTTTTAAATTTTCCCTCCAGAACCCCCCCCCCCCCTCGGAGTTCCCTTCATCCTGATCTGGCCTTCATAAATTATGGTAACCCTATTCAGAGGAAATATCAGGATTTAATTTTTGGCGGAGGAGTTAATTATAATTGTTTTTATGACTGAAGTATCTATAATTAGAAGTGTTCAAGTTAATATTATTACTTTTATTATTTAATTAAAGTCTATATCTAATATTTTATTTCTTTGTCTAAAATGTGAGGAAAGTAGTTTTTTTCATTCAATTTAATGTAATACAAATAAAAATGTAAATTGTTTTTTAAAACAACAAGAAAAAACAAAATTAATCAATGTATAACTTAAAACTGTGGACATGAGCTGTTCATTCAATATTTTTAATAGTTTTATAATTACTGGTGGAGCAAAACAATATTTTTTAATCACGTTGGGTGACTTGTGATAAAGACCACTTAAAGGATCCAAGGAGTTAATGATTTGTGAAATTTTGTCTATTAAATTAAGTTTGTTAGTGTTGTTTTGTTGTTTATTAAAGATTGTTAACTGAAACTTTTAGATTGTTACAATACACAAACTCTTTTTAACCCTTTTATATGATGTACTTAATTGATCCACTAGTCTTGTTCACTAATACTAAAATTGTAATTTATTAGTCAGAGTTTTAAAGTACTTGATTAAATAATTATAGGATATGTTATGTGTTTTTGTTAATTGTAAATTAATCATTATAAAATATAGCTCTCAAGATTTGTATTATTATTTCTTGGACTTGTTAAAAATACTTCTAAGTAAGGTTGCATCATTCCCAGACTCTTGACCTATGGCCATTGTTTAATGTATGGTCAACTCATTTTTAATTGTCCTTGTCGTCGAATAGAAGACTTTTAGATTGGGTGTAAGTGTGTGAAAACAGAATGTTTCTTAGACATGATTCGCAACTGTGGCGAATCCTTTTCATGTTCCGTTTCTTTCTATGAGAATCGCTGTGTTTATCACTTGGAAAATAATATACTAATGGGTATTGTCAAGAGAAAGATAAACTGTTGGGAGGGTTTTTACTGTAACTAATGGAAATGATATATTTGTCATGTGTTTCTCAGATGTTTGTCAGTGTCATATTAATTAATTGAAATATTTATTGTTCTCCGTTTTAACGTTCATCAAGGACAGATCCATCTTCTAATATTCTATAGTTAAAATATTTTTTCTTTCTTTACTACTGAATTTTTTTTATATTTTATTGTAGAAAAATTAATTGCAAGTTTAAAATTGTATTATTTATACTTATATTAGTTTTATGTTAATTGTTCATAAGAAAATAACAAATCTCAAAAGATATTATCTAAATTTTATTAAAAATTCATTTCAGGTTATACAATGGTTACTTAAATTGCATAAATTGATATAATAAGTTGCATTGTCTGAGTGGTTGATCTTTGATTAAGTCTTTCTTATGCCGTTAAGTTGGCATAGTATGTTGTGTGAGAGGTGACCTCACCTCTCTTCGTCCCTCAAGAAGATCTTAAAAATGTATCTTGTTAATTTGCCTATTATTATGCTAATTTATTATTATTATAATTTTTTTTTGGGTGGGGGAGAGAATTATTTACCTTTCCATGGATTATAATGAGTAATTGATTTTGGGGATAAATATATAAAAAGCACCTTAATCTAAAAACATTAAATCTCTTAACTTGTATGTGGTAATGGTCACACCATGGTGTTTACTCCGCTCTGCCATCCAGAGTCTTGGTGATTGACACTTTGCAACTGAATGCTGGCAGTAACGATTGGGAAGAACGTTCGGAATAGATAACTATAAAAACCTGAGGTCTTATTTTGCTGGTAGATCACTATACTTAATAATTAATTTAGTGCAGTCCAATCATTAACCTTGGCGACCATTTGTTGTACCAATATACTTTATTTTATTGAAAATCTAATCTGATTATCTTTTTTGACATTAGCTCTAAAGCTGAGTTCACTTGATCTGGCAGGCCTGACTGTTCAGTCTAAACTGTCAGGCCTGCCGCATCATATGTGCCTGGCTTCTGAAGAACGAAAATATTTTATGTCTCCCATTTCAAAAATTCCAAGACAGAAATCCTTTTCAGACATCAGGGAACATTTTCGGTTCCATGCCTGTCTTTTGGTCTGTTGCTCTATTTTTGCGAACCAACATATCTTTAAAACTACACTTCCGATTTTAATGATATTTGGATGGTAGGTCATGATTAGCCCTTTGTTGGTCCCATATAAGTTTCAACCTTCTGTGCCTATTTGTTGCTCTTCCACATCCACACAAACATACATTTATTTGCAGCTATAGCTTCAAAAGTACTTATCTAATTTGTATGAAATTTTTATAGTTTATCGAAAGTAACCCGCGGATAGCCCTAGATTGATTAAATTAAACCGTCTGCGCTCTTTAAATTTTGCTAAATTTGCTAAAAAAAAATCAAAACCATTTTGACAGATTAAAAAAAAGGGGGAAACAATTAAACAAAATAGACAATAATGGCTTGTAAAAGCATAAAATCAATGAAGTACGTTATAGGATGCGAGGAAGCTATGTGACACACCAATTGGCAGTCTATTCTTCCTTTTATTCAATATAATATTTGAATTTATATTAAAACTTGTGATCTGGAAATTTCTTATTATCTAGTTCTAACGTATTCAGATTTGAATTGGTTGTAACTGCTTTAGAGGATAGAGAAATAGACTTTATATACACTTCAAAGTAATGACAAATCAAAGCTGAAATGATGTTATACTATGGCTGTCTACCTGGGAGAGGTCTATATCTATTCTTTAACCTATTCAACACGTCTTTCGATTTAGGAAGGTACCTCTGCGGCGGCTTTAAATAATACCAAATTAGATTGTACAATTTAAAAAAATGTTGTTGGGATCCTCTGTGTGAACAAACACGAGCGGGCCTGGGGGACACTTGTAAGAGGGTTCTACCCGAGACACAAGGAAAAGAGGAGTGGAGTGCCAGAAGGAGGTATGTGGAGGTTGGATCCCTTAAGGATCAAAGCCTTAGCATGGCATGGAACCACAGTGGATCCAAACACATTCAATGGGTTAATGTTCTCTGAGCCCAAGAAATTGGGGTTTAAAAAATATTTGTCTGTAACTAGGGATGGCCAATACTGATTCGATTAATCATACATTAGCCTTGAATCAATTATTTAATTTGATTAGTATTAATCCTATTAATCAATTGAATCTATTCTTCCCATTAGATTTTTTTTTAAAGTAAATAATCATGTCTCTTCTACATATTTTTAGGGTCCGTAGGCAAAACCAAGGACCCTTATATTTTCCTGCGTGTCTGTCCGTCCGTCCTCTCACGGCTACACCTTTCGTCCGATCACTTTGAAATTTGGCATGTATGTGTCTTGTACCTACCCACATATTTTAAAAATATAGCGACTTAAAAAAAATATTTTTCAAAAAAATTAGGGTAAAAAAACTTTAGGGTTAATTTTTTTTTTTTTTTTTTTTTTTTTTTCGACACCGTGAGGGGTATCATATGAAAGGGTACGTCGAGCTGATTACAAAAATATATAATTATTTGGTTATAACTTTGATAGGGCGAGCGTAGGCAAGTTTGAAGTGGGTGTGAAACGTGTCCCCCTCTATCTCGCTTATGTGAAGTGCAAAAAATCTGAAAAAATTCCTGAACATTCTTCGACCAAAAGTAAAGATATCACTTTTTGGAAATTTCGAAAAAAATATTATTTTATTTTTTATTGACGAAATACGTTTTTTTTTTTATAATTATGGTCTTTTCGATGTATTTATATGGTTGTAGTCCGGTTCAGTGGCAAAAAAATACTTTATCAGAGTGTGTTTTGAGAATATCAGACCCTTAGAATTGTTCAAAGTAAGCTTTTTAGCATTTTAAAAAAACACTGTTTATACACTTTACAGTTAAACACTATATAGTGTGGCCTACGGACCCTCGCTGTGTGCTGACTAGCACACACTTGACCTGTTTATTTATCTATGTGGTGTCCAGGAAACTCATTTAGGCAAAACGGGTCAAAATAAGCATCGGCAAAACATCATACAATGGTTGAGAAATTGGATTGATAAAAGTTACTAATACTTATGTTACTCTTTTCTTATCTATTATCCTGCCACCTGATTAACAATGTAAAATGAAATTGTTCCTTGGCAAAATTAAGAAAATAATATCTAAATTTGGGGATGCTTTCTTGTTAATTGATTTTTTCCTTTATGTCCTTATCTTCAGCATTATTAGGTCATTAAAGGACAAAGGTACTAGCTTCTTTACTTATCTATCAATATGACCTTTCTTGGAATCAAACCCAACTTTCAACTTAAGGTTCCTGGGAGAGAAAATTTTGAATCTTAGTCACACTGATCCTCCCATATTACTTACTTATTCATATTAGTGCAATAAAATTAGAAACAACCAGATGCTTGAGTCATAGTCAACTTAACAACAATGTGATTTTAATTGTTATTTAGAAAATTTAGTTAGGTGGTTAAGGAATTGTGCTCTTAGGTACCTTAGCTTAAAGTCTTCGGTAACATACACAAAATTGGATTTAGTCCAAATGCTTTAATATTTTTTAAGTGTCACCACCTTTTTCGCCTCAACATATTCTGTTGTATGCTTTGAATATTTATTAAAACATTCACCTTGGCTGTGAAATGTGATAAGTATTTTTTTTCCTCTTCTAATAGGCTATGACCAATGTTGAAGCAGGTAAATCATTAATGCATAAAGTCTAAGTAGATTTTGTAATAATGATTTTTTTTTTTAATTTAAATGTTAAATCATAATTATTCTATTATTGATTATATTATATTAAATTATTAAAATATTTAAATTAAGTTTAGAGTGATGTAAATTAAAAGTGGTAGTCTTTGTCATAGATTTATTTTAACATGTTATTAATGCTAAATCATTATGATCAGTGTGATAGTTTTTTTGTATCCACTCTCTTTATTAGGGGTTTATATAATAATTTAATACATAATTATTTGGGGTTTAACTGTAACTATATTATTATTATTATTATTATAAAAAAACTATTGTAGAAAATCAGATTATTGAAACTTTGTCAATATTAAATGCTCTTACCCCTATTTATTTATTATTTCTCATAAATATTAACTAAGGAGATTATGCTCTCCCATGAACTCTGAATGCTTACTGACGTAGTGACCACGTGTGCTAAATATTAGCATAATTTGTCAATTTTTACCTAAGTTATTGTTTGATAAAGTTTTCACAAACAAATTCAGAAAATGCGAACACTTCTAGCCAATATTTCTTTATTTCAATAAAAATAATTTTGGTATCGCCCTTCGTACGAAAATATGTGTTTTAACTTATTATTAATTAAAGTGAACAAATATGTTTCATAACTTATACAGATAGTTATAACATTTAGAAATAGTTTTAAAGAAAATATATTTATTTAGAAAATCTAAATATTTCTATGTAACTGTAGAAAGTTAAGTAACCTTTATCTTTATTGGGCTGAAACTGCATATATGTTTTGTTAATTAATCAAACTAAAAACATTTGGCTGACATTTGCCTTTTATAATTTGTTGGCTGAGTTTTTTATGCATGAATATTATATTTAACATCTAAGTTGGAATAGTTAGCCAGTTTCAATTATAAAATACATTTTGACAATAACATTTACACACAATTTTATGGCAACCTAAATAATAATTGGTGTGCTCATACATCCTGTTTTGAAAAGGGTAGACCCTTTATTTTAAACTTTTAAAGGTTTCTGAAATTGCCCAATTTTTCTGTAAATCACATCATTCAGAAGGTATAAGTACATTTAATAAACCTGTCCTGCACATAATGAGTTCGAGACATTTCCCATCTTAGTAAATATGTTTGTGAGGTACGACTATTACTAAACTGAACTATGTATTGGTAGAGATGAATATAATTACATCTTTTAATTTTTAAGAACATGTTTTAATTTATTATTTCTAATGACTGAAATTTTATTTCTTACTTTAATTTTGTGATCATTTATTATATATGTCAAAATACTAAATGTTACCAAAACATTTTCTGGGAGAGGGACCCCCCCCTTTCCCAATATATCAATAGCTATCCCCCATTCCTAATTTTAATGTCCTGTTTCGGACTAAACTATGTATTATGTATGGGCATGGGCACCCTAATAATAATAAGTATATCAAATATTAATTTTTATAACTTCAATGACATGTTCTTTTTCATTATATTATTAGTTAAAAGTTTTATCAAGTCATAGTATTTGTTGACTGCTAATATATGTAGATTACATCGTGTTGTAGTTTTGAGCCATTTTATTATATTTATGAAGTTTTAATATTAAATTATTACTATTTATAAAATTAACTTGCGTCATGATAATATCAAGCAAGGCCTAATGTAGTAAAAAGTTATAAATATTTACAATGCCCCGAAGCGACACTTGAATCTTTTGGCCTTCTTGTAAAATTATCTATTTACTCTGTCTGGAATTTTGATGGATGAGATTTTTAATACTATCAGGGTATAGATTTACAGAACAGAGCAGACAAACAAATTGAAAAAATAAAATTTTTTTATGTATGAAAAGTTTGAACAAAATATATAAAAGGATATTTACTTCACTTGTCTCCAAATTTTGTAACCTGAATATGACCCACTTACTGACTACCTTGAAAGCTGAAACTTGCACAGATTATGTATTCCTGATGACAATGCAATAATCTGTCATGAGATAATTAATTAATTAATTAATTTGATTGTTTTTTTTTGCCCTCTAAATCTTGTAACCTATATTTGAACCATTTTCCGACAATGTAGTAAGATAAAATTTGCCCAGGAGACCGATTTTGTAACTTTGAAACCTCCCTTTTCATGTGATTAATTCATAAATCAAAATTTGATATGAAGATGCGCGAGCAGCCTGTGAACCTGAATCTTTAACTTTGTTTGTTGTGAAATAACAAGACAGTTGATATTTTGTGTGATATATTACTACTCAAAATAGTTGTTGATATATCCGTGTCAGGTTATGTGTTTTTATTTCAAATCGAAGTCAAAATCAAAACAGAGTGATGCCATTGTTGTTATCATTTTCGTTTTTACACTGAAATAACCTTTATTGGAGTTATTATTTTTAAAGGATGTTTTACTGACTGTAATATTATAGTGTTTTTTGTTGATAAAATATACTTATTAAAAGAAATTTTTATAAATCAGGGCCGTCCCTAGGGGTTTAGGCGCCTGGGTCAAAGGCATCATTGGCGCCCCCCCCCCCCCCCCCCTTATTGCCAAATTCACCTAGTAGTTAAGAAGGGGGCCTGGCGGCGCCCCCTGGCCGTGGCGCCCGGGTCAGCTTGACCCGGTTGACCCCCCCTAGGGACGGCCCTGTCTATAAATGCTTTATCCGCTACTTCAATTTTTATTTTATAAATCAAACTCAAATACGTTAAATAATATAAAAGTTCTAAGTATTCTACATTTTAACAAAATTTAAAAAAAAAATCTAACTAATAGTTAAAAGGAGTTTTAGCTCTTACCACTAAAATAAATTATCAGCTTAGTTTGGTATTCGGCCACAAATAGTGCAGGTAGAGAACAGATCTAGTTTGATAAAAGTCCAGTGTGGATATATGTCACAAAAATTACAGAAGCAACCTCCAGATGATGTATTCCCATAATCATAAAAGATTAGTATAAAATATAAAGATTATGTATGCTCCATGACAATGCAATAATCAGTCATTAGGTAATTATTTGATTAACTAATAATAATTAATTAATTAAATTGCCTCCAAATCTTGTAACCTAAATTTGACTCAATTCACGACTACCTAGAAAGCTGAAACTTGCATAGATTGTGTACAGTAGACCCTCGATAATTTGGACCTCTAAAATCCGGACTGCCTACTGAAAAATTTAATAAATGACCAGATAGTATTTAATTGAATTTCATTGGTTTTACATTATATAATGTAAATAAAGAGATGTTTTGTTATCAAAAGCTGAGTTTTAATTAATAATATCTAAGATTCCCTTACACAATAACAGTGTTCCTGTGAAATCACATAACGAGTATAATAGTATTGCTGGATTGTTTTACAGCATGTTTGAAAATTTGGACAAATCGGTAATTCGGACAGTGTCTGGTCCCAATTAGTCGAAATTATCGAGGTTCCACTGTACAGTAGAGTCTCGCTAATCCGGGTTTAACGGGACCGAACCCTGTCCGGATTACCGAAAGTCCGGATTAAACGGAATCAGTTTTAATGTGTCTGTAGAACAAGCTTTAGTAGAGTAAAACTATTAAAATCGAGGTTTTTATCGTAAAAATTACTTCTATTAGTCTCCAAAACATGCTTGTACATCGTAGGTCCACTATTTAAGTTAAGAGCTGTTCTGTCACCAGTCATGTCAAATATCAAATGAATTAAAATAAAATAACAGTCTATCACGCAGGTGGCAGGTATAGAAGGGACATCCTGAGAAACAGGCTGAGTTCCGATATGAAATTCGAGGAGCGATAATCATTTCACAAAAAGTTGAGACATTTGACATTGTCGGCTTGGCAAAATTGCATGGAACTGCGTGTTGAGCCGCCGCTACATGTTTCTTAAAACCCTTCCCCATCTCAGTCACATATAATTGTATTTCCTGGAATACACTTCCTTTATATCTTCCACCCTACATTTCTATGGAACCGAAACAGATTTATGGATGTTCTTACTTATTCTTAAATCTGTTAATTTTTAACAAAATACCGGGTATTCCTCGTGTTAGACTGTTTGAATATACATCTATAAACTATACTAGAAACAATTTTATTTATTTTAATAGACAATAAAAGCAGAAACTCCAATTATCTTAACAATTAATAAATTTTAACAGGCCCTGGTTCCAATATGTACATAGTTTTTGGCCCGTCCGGATTATACGGATGTCCGGACTAGCGGGGTCCGGATAAACGAGACTCTACTGTATTTGCAATGACAATACAATAATCAATTATTAGTTTATTAAGTTGAAATTATTGGATTACGAAATTCTATAAAGAGGGGCATAAAAACATTTGTTGACTTTACTTGTTTTAAAGTTTACTCTTATTTCAGCTAAATTTACTTTGCATTTTTTTGAATTTACTTGTGTTATATATTTTTTTCCCCCGGGGTACTTTTTTTTAAAAAAGAAAGTCCAAAGCAGTAAGTCCTCATATGCGTTGTACTAGTAATATGTTTCATATTACTAGTATTTTTAAACTGGTAAGACCTTGATGAAATACTAAATTGTATTAATTCAATTATGACTACTTCAAACATATTTTTATTTTATTGTCTTTCTCACTTTCCCTGTTATTGGTTTTTAACGGCATACTTATTTGCATTAGCTTTTACGAAATACCCTCAGTTTGATATGACTAACACCTGAACCAATATTGAACTCTTCTTCAAGGTTCTGAGTTGGTGTGGAATTCGATGAATTTTGTAACTATATTATTAAATGAATTGATACCTTTAAGGTCATCAGGGATAATAAAATCTATAAAATTATGTTTTTATTTTTAGTATATGAGATACACATTGGTGTATCTCCTTGGTTTTTTAGAAAAACTAAGGCCTGAAAATGTCCTCTGATGTGGGCAAAATATAGCCAATTTTTAATTAGGCCTTAGTTTTTCTTGTAATCAATTGTGATGGGTAAATGTATAACAAACACACACACAAATATGTATATAATTTAAAAATTTCTGTGTAAAATTAACACAGACTTAAAATAGGTTTTTAAAAAGCTACGAGTCTAGCAACACGGGTGGCATCTGAAAGCAGACTGATGGCGCCAGACTCGAAGAAAACTTTTTTTATTTTATATAATGAACAATGAAGAAAGGTTACAGTGGTAAAGACTGTTTTGTGGTCGAAGGGTAGCTCCGAGACTCTGTAACTTATATATATAATAAAAATAAAATGAAATTACTTATTCACTACTTCATGGCTTGAGTATAGCTTTTTTTTAGAATTTATTATTTCCAAACACTAATTCAAACTAGAAGGGATCAACATGCAATAAAATAATTTATTTATTGTTCTTTGTATTTATATTCATTTTTTTGTCACTTTTCTATGTATATAGAGTATATTTGGATATATATAGTACATAGAGATAAAGTATTATGATGGCGTAAAAATTCAATTTTGATGAATATACATGTTTGAGGTCCCCTGAATTCAAAAAAGTGGTTTTTAGAAAATGTCTGTCTGCAGTCCGTCGTCTGTGCAGACATGTGGAGCCTAACTACTTTGCCAATTGTAATGAAATTTGGCATATAGGACCAGAAAAATCATACCCCATGACGAAATCAAAAAAAATAAATTAAGGTGCACGATTCCGACAAACAACTAATAAATGGAAAACACTGGACCAAGCAATTATGATGTACTTGTATTTAAGAAAGTTAAGTATTAGTTGTGTATCAGACAGATTTATTTAATTTTATCTTTAAATGTGAACTGTAAGAAAAAATTAAACATACATCATAAACTAATTTTACCTCATCACGTCTCTCAATTTTTATGACCTCCAAGTTCAACACAACAGAATACTTTTTAGGCATTGAATGGAAATGTATGTTTCTTATTAGTCTTTAATGTTTTAATTAAGAAGTGACAAACTCGAATAAAGAAATTGAAGCATATTGTTTACATTGCTTGTGTCTTTTTTGTCACTGGTGTAGAAATGAATTTTAAAAAATTCCAATTACAGAATATTAAAATATAATACTGTACTTTAATTTTTTAATAGCAATCTAAAATAGTCATCGTTTACAAAAAATCAATAAACTTATAATATAAATCTATCCCAATGCTGACTTATTTGGAATAGAGCTAGAATGCCTATATTCAAAGTCTCCATTTATACTATAAAAAACTATATAGCACCAAAAATTGTTTGTTTTAGAGAGAACCCTAATATTTATTTTTAATTGAGAGGCTGTTAAACCCAAATATACTTTATTTATAAATAAATAATGTAACTGGAAAACAACAGACATAATATCTCTGATAAGAGTGTACTAAATAATTTTGTCTAGGGTAATGACCCTGATATGCTACCAGTTAGTTAATATTCAAAGCTAGTTATTGTTGGCGCCTATTTCTTACTACATATATGTTGACTTTATTATTGGGACATTGATGGCAATGTTGGGTTAAGTTAAGGATTAGGAATTCTAGAGGTTTGCTTAAAACAATCTTATTGAGTTTTTACAGATAATTTGTTTCTGTTTGTACCATTTGCTGAAAGGGTACATTATTGACTATCAAGGTTTATAGACTATAAAATAGAATAGTGAACTATATAAAACTAGGCAAATATTGTTACTAACCATAAGTCAATTTCTATTAATAATTTAAGAATGCTGCATTAAAATATTTGCAAAACCAAGTATGTTATTTGGTTTTCAAAGCATTTGCTACTTAAGAGATTCATTATTCAATTTTTATTTCATTTGTTTCAGATTGGCACTCGGATAGGAATCATCTGACTGTTAAATCCAACAGACTATTAAAATCTAGATCTACTGGGAGGTTTTGTTTTTTATTTTCGTTGTCTGTTTCAAAAATTTTAACGTTGGCATCGGTTGCATTCAAATGTGAGTCAAAAGTGAATCGTGAGATGCACAGGCGAAACCGACGTTTGAAGATCTTTAGGCATCGCAATGCTTGCATTGTGATAATAGAACCTACACAGGCAAACGATATGGCATTATTGCAAATACCCCATTCAGCACTACCTGAGAAAAACAGCAAGGATCCCCCCTCCGAAGTGTAAATCGTTTTGACCGTGTTGCTCTTTCATTATTTGGAGCTTTTTATTCTTTTTCCCCTATTACGTTAAAAAGAATTAATAAAACACGGTTGTAATAATAAAGTGATATTTTTGAACTTTAGATTTTTTTATAATTGAATCTCGGTAATTTGTTTTAAATATATATTATTATTCTGAGAGAATTTGGTTGCGAACTTACTGTTTCGCACCGTTCAGAAATTAAGCTCCGTATGAGTAATGGATTGCCTTCTAATTTCCGATTTCTCTGACTCTCACCTCCTATTCAGTGGAAATTGGATGGAAAATACAACTAGTGGAAAAAGGAAGCATTGGTCTCTAGACGATTCTCCACCAACCTCCAAAATGAGGAAACAGAGCTGTAAGTTTAAGTTTTTTGTTTTTTAAATTTATGATTACACTGTAAACACTCAGATTTCAATTAGACTACTAAACCAACAAGGTCCCATGTTTACTTTAGTGTTCCTGTGAGTGTATTGTTTAGTGCATATTTGTGTTTCAATTAAATAATTTAAAGTATTTAAATACTAATATTCTTATTTATTTTTTCTTTATACAATTTATTTATATGCATGTCAAAGTTCATCATCAACAGCATAATGATCAATTAAAATGTTTGAAACTATTTCTTATCAGCTTGGTCTTTGAAGGATTTATTGAACTAGAAACTCAGAGTAAGTTATTTTTTTATAAAAAAAAATTATGTACACACATATTTATATATTTTGAATTTTAAAAATATCAATTTTTACTCAAGTGTAATTTAACTTGTCCTTGTCCATTAAAAGAGGGTTTTAGGGCCTATGGGTCCATATTTAAGGGTCCATGTTCAGTATAGAGGGGTGTCGATTAAGAGGGGTTTCACTGTAATTAATCTTTGTCTCTTTTTTTTATCAGAAATAATTTGTAATCCTCATGTGGGAGCTTAGGGATATACCTATAAACAGTACTAGAAACAATGCTATACATTTTTATAGACAATAAACACAGAAACCCTGATAATTACAACAATTCAGAAATCCGAACAGGCCCTGGTCCCAATTAGTTCGGATTTCTGGGGTTCTACTGTATATTAAAATCTCTTTACCATCACATATTTTATGTTAACCTGGAAATTTGGTTTTTAGAAGTGAATGATTAATTTAAAATATTATTATTTGGGGTAAAATCATTAATGATTTAATTATACTATTTAACGAAGAGTTTAATAAACAAATAATATAAAAAGTTATAATTTCTCATTTGTTCCATTTAAAAATCATAAATGAGGTTTTTATTTTTTTTTATAAAATTCTAAAGAATTTTGTTATAGAAATAATTTAAGGAAAATAATAATAATCAAATTGATGTTAATATTGGTATCAGTCTGATTTGAGACTGGCTTTAATAACCCTGTATAATGTAAATGACTGCATTATCTTGGTATCAGTTTTATAGATAATATTTCTCCATAATGACGACACTTGAATACGTTCAGACACTCAGTTGAATGTTCTAAATCATGTTAACCCATACACATAGTTTCTGACCCTCTGGGCTAGAATTTTTTTTTCCTCTCAAGAATTATTCCGTCTCTAACTCACAAATTTTAAAGAATAAAAAAAAGTGTTCTTCCAAAACAAATAGTTTTGAAACACGTTATTTGCTTTTCTGCACTCTTATCTCTAAGGAGGTTATCTGATAAAAAAACACAGGCTCTTATTTTTTCTGTTATTGACATTTTTAATGATTAAAGATGATGTGTGTTTTTCGGTTATTTTATTTTAAACTAAAGTGAACTATTAATTTTATTATACTAACAATGAAGCTGAAAGTAATTGGTAAGTTGTAAGATTTCTCTTAAGAATATTTTTATGTAAATCTTAAAGAAGTTTCACCTTTTTTTGGGAGATATTTTAGCTTGAGTTACAACTGCAATGTTTGTACACATGTCAGTATATATAAAATATTAAAAACATGGATAATTATTGTTTGAATTCAAAAATGAAAAATGTTACCAACTAAGAATGTGTTTGATTATTTTTAAATATTTCTCTTATTTAATTTATTTATTAATAAGTGTTAGGACTTTTTTTAGAATGTTAGTACTTTTTACTTTTCCTCACTACTAATACTAGGAAAAGTATTTTTTTCACCAAACATTTTTTTTTCGAGATTTCAACGGAATTATCCATTTTAGGTGTTTTTAAGACCTCCTGAGTGGTTTTCAGCATGACGTATGTATGTGTGTATGTGTGTTATCATTGTAGCGCCCAAGGTATTTAACCTAGAGAGTTGAAACTTGGCAGAAAAATCAGTCCTAACCTGTAGTTGAGCCGCCCGGAAAATCAACTTTTTCCGCCATCTTGAACCCAGTTTGCTGAGTCAGCAAAAATTTAAAAAAATCGTAATAAATTGAAAATGGTCCTGATCCAGTTGAAATTTGGCTCGAATGTACCTCTCTGTATGACAAACAAGCCCACTAAATTTCATTTTGATTTTGGCCGCCATTTTGAAGTTATAAATTTTTGAATTTTTAAACTTTGACGGTTAATAATACTGAAATTACATATAGGTTTTTGACTTATAGCATATCGTTGGAACCGGAAAAAATTAAGGAACAAATATAAAAAAAACCTGATGAAATTCTATTAATTAGTTTAAAAGTTATAAGTGAATATAATTATTTATTAGTGCGATAATTTTGATGACGTCAAAGTTTGTTTACATCTGTCAAAATACCGCCAAACTTCAAATAATTAAATAAAATATAGGTATTAAAAATAAGGTTGTTTTTTTGTAAAAATTATAATAAATCAGTTAGTTAAGAACGGTCACCCATCCAAGTACTGACCACGTCCAATGCTGCTTCCTCCTCCTGCAAAGCAGCAGGAGAGGCCACTTTAGTGGCCTCTGGAGTGAGGAAAAGTTCCGAGGTACCCCGTACCCGATTTTTTTTTAAATCATAACTAACCAAGATCCCCTGTTAATGACCCAAGTACATTCGAAGTGGTTAAAAAATAAACATTATTTTTTAAAAAAGCAGAGTTTTATTTCTTTTCATATAGCACTTAAAACTTTATTTATGTCTAACAATATTAAGCTTAAGTGAAGTTGGAATGCTAATTATCTCCTAAATGTAGCCAATGAATAATATAGAATTATCAACATACTTGCAGCTTTTGTGACACTTGCTATTTGTAATCTTAAAATTTACAAAATCTCATCTTAGTTATAATTAAACCCAGTTATGCTGGTGTTTGGACTTTGATTTCTGGGATGAGTACCTTAATCCTCTTGGCCACTCTGATATCATTGTTATCGTTATTGTCTATCCTTATCCTCTAATTTTACTGAGTTGAAAATAGCTTAGCAGAATAACTTCTCACATTGTTAAAATGATTGTATCCATTTATTGAGGATAAATTGAAAAATAATCTGTATATTGTCCAATCATATTATCAAAGGATTGTTGACAAAGAGAACTGTTTTGACCACTTTAATTGGTCATCATAATTTAACTGTTGATCCCATCAACAACACACACACACACAAAAACAAAAACAAAAAAAACTCATGGTTAACTAAACTATGAATTCCCTTGGCTGATGTCTGTTTAATTATTGACCTACATTTTTTTTTTTATTAATTTGATAGTTTCTTTAAGATCTTCCGTCTCAATAGAGCATCTTATAGAACCTACTATTTTCAATTCAATTTCCTCTGTTTATTGTTCTAAGTTAGATATTTCTATCAAGATTTTTGGAACATATTCATATGAACATGAAATATATGAGTTATGAGTTGATATGAACTCGTTGTTCATATCAAGTTGTTGTAAAAAATAAAACAACAAAATTGTTAATATTTCTGAGAGATCATTTTTGTTACAGATAGGTTATCCAGTTAGATTAGATTTTATATTAATCAATTTTTCTATAGCTTTTTCGTAAAGATTATTATTAGCATTATATATAAATAAATGGAATTGATTTGTTATTGGGATTAGGGTCTGCGGCCAATTTAGCCTGTTAACTACCAATAGGGGGGTAATTACTAATGCAACCAACTCACTAGTAGGGACATGCGGGTGCTTGTCACATCACAAACCTGCAAGTGATCTTAACTGTAGGAAATGTTAATTTAATGAAATTTAATTTTTCAAGTATAATTGAAGTCTTTATAAAATTAAAGCACTTTAATTTTCCATTTAAAATATTCTGATATTACTTTATCATAAAATATTTTCAGATCCTAACTGTTAAGTATTTACTTTATTTTTTATCACAATTTTGTTAAATCTATTTGTCTTACTCTGTTTTTAAAGTAATTTTAATGGCTAAATATAACATTATAAATAAAAATTACAGGAAAGGTAAAGATAATATAAAAATAAATGGATTGGTAAAATATTTATTTATGAAATAGTCTCTTTATCAAGGTATTAGTATATTGTTTTATTGCTTACTTAACTTAGTTATCATATTTATTATTGTTATTAAAACAATATTGGTAATAGTTTTTGCTTTATTTTGTTCACCTTTTTATGTCCTTATCTATTACATTTTGAATGAAAGAATTTTTTTCATTTTTTAAATTTTTTAAAATTTCATTCAGTTTAAAAAATTAGATCAAAGCTACATTTTATAAGTAATTAGTTAATTTAATATTTAACAAATTTAATTACAATTTGACATGTAGTGAGTTAATTTATAATGGCTGTTGATAAGTAATGCTAGAAGTAGTAATAAATTGGGTAACACTTGTCAAATTTAGCTCATATGTGTTACACATATGTATTTTATCAGTGCGCATATTCGATTAAAATATCAACTTAGAAAAACAAAACTCAAAAGATTTGCTGGTAATTTATAGAGGAAATTGTTTTTATTTTTCAAAATATCTCACTTAAAATTGAATTGTAAACAAATGACTAGTAATATAATATTTTTGAAAGAAACACGTAAGTTTAAAAAATAACATTATTGGTAAAGGCTAAAATAGATTGCTTCCTTCTAGTCGGTTAACTTAGTTTTTGTCTTTTTTATTTCTTATATTTAATTTTAAAAGTATTTCAGTATATATTATGCTCATGGGATGCAATACCATCTTTATAACTTCTTTATTAACAAATACCTGGCTTGTTTATTACAAATTAAGTAGGTTTTTTTATATTAAAACATGCATTAATGCCTAAATTAACTTTCTGTTCTCAGCTAGCTGTTTGAAAGGTAGGATTTATTATTTTGATATCATCCCTGCTCTGGCAAACTTTGTTTGCCAGAGCTTTGTTTTGTCAATTTTTCAGTAAAACAAAATTTTCTCCTTTAAAATGAAGATAAAATAACACAGAAATTAAAACTACCCATAACATGGTTATAAATGAGTTTATTTAACCATTAATTTTTTTTTTTTTCTCTTAAAAAATTGACAAAAATCAGTTTTGCAAGTTGCCAGAGTGGGGAAGATTATGTAATTTCTTTGAGGATTTTTGTTTCTTACTTAAGTGTATTTTTCTTACTTCTGTCTTCTTTCATAATTCAAATTTATAAATTACTTTCTGTGAAAGGTATTTTTTGTATTACTTAATTAACTCAACTAAGTTTTGTATATTTTTATTTCTTTGTGTAATAATTATTTGAAAATAAACACTGTATAAAATTAACTTGGTGTATAGGCTTCCGCGGGTAGACTTGTAATAAATAGTTTGGTTTTCTAGTGAAATCCACCAGATGAAAGTCCAGTTTGAAGTCCGACGTTTCGCTTCCACTACTGGAAGCATCTTTAGGGTTGTGGTGCATTGTGTTGTTGATTCGAGGCAAACCCAAGATATACTGACGATTGAAGAGAAGAACGGCGTATTTATACTTGTTTTCTAGACCGTAGATTGTACCTGGAATCCCCGGGGGTTCCTTTACTGGGGATAATCCTTGGTCAGTATAATGCAATCAGGTAGGTGCTGCCTTCCTCAGTATGAATAAATACGCCGATAAGTAAAAATGTGCCGTTCTTCTCTCCAGTTGTTCGCATATTTGTGTTTGCTTCGAGTCAACATCACAATTCACAACAACCCTGATGATGCTTCCAGTTGTGAAACCCTTCGTGATGCGGATTTCACCGGAAAACGAAGCTGTTTATTACTGTATAAATTTGTTCATCTTGCTCTCTACCATTAGATGTACTCTATTTTCATCTTTGGTCATTAAACTCTCCATGTTATTAAATTGTGATATTCGGTTGTTTTCTGAACTATGTTCTTTGGATTGTTTCAGGCGATGGCATGAATGGGTGGGAGCAAGTTGAAGAACTTGCAGCTGACTTGGATGGAAGTTGTAGTCTTTCTAATATCAGTGTTGATTTAGGCAACGCAAATTTTACGGGCAGGTTAGTGAAGATCTTTTTACTATTAATTAAAGCGGATTGTGCTACTTAGTTGTAAACTTCATTTTACCTTTTAAAAAAAGTTTCACTTTTTAAATAACTTAATCATGTAAATGAATTTAGCATGTTATCTGTAAAAGAGAAAGAAATAAAAGTCTCTTGAATGCAATATCTAAAGCTGTAAATATTGAAATTCTTAAACTGTTTTAACTTTTAAAATTAGTAGTATAATCTAAATAAAATTACATAGCATAAAATTTTAAATTAAATGTAATGCTAAATTAATTACTTAGTAATTTGGTCAAAAAATCTTCTTACATGCATTTCTCATAAATTAGTTTTGACTCTTAAGTTTGAATAATTAATTAAGTTTTCTTAATAAAAGTTTGAATTATTACTTTGTTTTTCAGTGATAATTTACTGGCTCTGTCATCTTTATCTGTATATAAACAAGAGTTACTTTCACCACTACAAAATAATGAATTGTAAGTATTATCCTAAAATATAGTTTACTATGTGTATCAATCTAATCTAAAGCTTAATAACATAAATCTTCTTTAAATTTTTATTTACTTAATTGACATTAAAAGTTGCATCAATCCGAAACATGGTGGCTATGTCACATCTGTCACTTATAAGATCATTGCTCTCATTTCCATGTCATTAGTTGAACAGTGTCTGTCACTTACGTAATAATCTTACACACGTAACAAGGCCAAATTCTTTATTGTAGTGTTACGACAATACATGACATTATCTTTAAGTAAATAGTTTAAATATCCAGCTCCTAGTTAGATACACCACTTCCTGGCAGTGAAAATGATAATTTATTTTACTTTTTGAATATGAGGAAAAACATGAAGAAGGGGTTGTAGTGGGAGAATATTTAAGTACTTGAAGAGGCAATTTATATTAATGAAGAGAGATGGATTTTATACTACAATTTTTTTTTTTTTTTCTGCTAGTAGACAAATTTCCTCTTAAAAAAACTTTTTTTTCCAAACAAATAATTAAGGGTTTTTAATTCCAATATAATATTCCATACTCTTTTTAATTGATAATATTGTTATTTAGAAGTCACCCGTTTCAATAAATTAAAGTTTACTAAATAAAAAGGCCGACAATTTTGAAGGAGCAGCAAGAAAAAGATGACAATTTGGTTTATGCCACTAATTAGTGGCGCATTACAAGTCTACTGCAGGAGCTGGGTTGCCGACCCCTGTACTAAAGAGTTTTATTATTGAAGATAAAATATATTAAATTATAAATAATTACAAGATAAAAATAACTTTTAGTATACTATGTTTTTAAATTTTCTGTTGAATCATATGTAATGATGATAACATAATTGTCATTGTTATAATATAATGTTAGTGAAAAAAAAAATAGTTCTGAATTTATTTACTTCAGATAAATGACAACCATCTAGAGAGCTTATCTTAAACCTATAAAAGGACAAATCTTTGTACATTGATCTTGCCAACACCGAATCTAAACCATGCCATTGATATGCACCCCTGTGTAGGGACAGTAAGAGAAGAAAAAGAAAAATATGTACAAGTAAAGAAGTGCAGGTGCAGAAAAATTAAACCATTACCTAGGACACAAGTGTAAACAAACCTGGTTGTCACACGTTAATTAATTTATTTGTTGTTACTTTTCCTTTTTTACTGTCAAAATGAAGATTGTAAATGTGGGAATTGTCAAAACAAATAAAATAACTTGCCGATTTTTTCCAAACTAACTTTCCTTACAGCAAAATTTGCTGAAAACGAATTAAATTCTGCTGAAAGATGGCTAAAAGTATTAAAATATTGCATTGTCATCATGTTATGAGCTATTCTAAAAGTTTCAAATGTCTAGCTACTCAGGACGTTAGTTAAAAATCGATTGCAAGATTTGTACGGGACAAACAACAAGAAAGCAAGCTAATAAAAACGTAGTAAAAATAAAGATGAATGTACTTCAAATGATGAATTAATAGCCAAACAACAACAGCTAATTTTTTTAATATACACTGGTTTTGACCTTTAATTAGTCAGTATTAGAGAGATGAGATTTGTCTAATTCAAACCCTTTGCTTACCATAAACTATATTGGCTTATCAATAAACTGACTGATTGTTTTAAGACGTATATAATCTTAACCAAAACTACTAGCTTAATGTAACAAGTTATAAGAATTCAAAACTTTTTTTTAAAAAAAATACAGTTATTATATGCATTAGTATTAGGTAGCCCATTATTCATGTCAGAACTTGGTTGGGAGTCTACTTTAAAAGTATTTTACCAATGTGAGTAGATATATATATATATATTTTTTTTATGAGTGTCAAGGGTTCAGTATACAACCTAACCAGAAGAATTAATTGCTGGGTATTGACTCATAAAGGATTTTTTCTTAATGGTACTTCATAAAATAAACTACATCACAAATATATAATAAACGAGTAATCTCGTGCAACTTACAACATACAATAACAAAAATCTTTGACGCCTTGGTGGGAACGTCATTGGTAAACTACAAAAAATAATTAAATGAAAAATAATCTAATGCCTCAGAAATAGCTTATCTAGATTCTGATGTGAGTAGTTTTATGGTTTGAGTTTAAATTGTATCTATATGTTCGTGTTTGTGCTGGAGACACTTCTACGTGCATCGTTTTTATAAAAATATATTGGCTTTATTAGAAATATTATTAACATTTAAAAACAAAAAAAAAATAAAAAATAAATATTAATTTATGGCTATCCCCAAGACCACAGTAGAAAGAAATGATAATTAGAAAAACCCAACTTACATTAAAATAATACATTTTTGGTTTTTAGGTCTCTAACTAAAAATAACAGTTTGTCTCCTGGTCATGTCAAGAATTCTCCTGAATATCAAGGTAACATTTTATTTATTGAACAATAATTTCAAAGCTATTGTATGTTAGAATCAAAATCTTATTATTTACTATTAGATTAGATTACCTTTAGTTAAAACCAGTTTTATTGTTAAAAAATATAATAATTAATTAATATCTCAGGTTCTCCAAGAGATGACAATGATATTGGTTGTTCTGGACTGAACCCTGTACAATCTCCTCTCACACCCACTTCACCCAATACACCTCCGTTAGAGGATTGCAGGTATAAAGAGATTCATTCATTTATTTAATGATACATTTATAGTTATATTAAATTCATGATTTCTGTTTTCCCATCAATTAAATATTATAGGTGAACTAATTTAAGACATATTCCATTAGTTATATTAATTTTATTCATCATTATATTATAATTGTTGAATTTAAAAGTGTGTTTACCTTCTTAGTTTCCCGTTTTCCTACTTTTAAGAGTTACTCTCATGATCCAAATCTATAAACTTCTGTAGTATTGAGTTTTCTCTTCTTTTTTTTACGTCCCGACCAACAATCATTAGGTTATTAAGAACAGGGAATTGGCCACTTTACTTATCTACAATACATTTGTCTCACCTCTCTAGGGTTGAACCAAATATATTGGTGCTTTGACCTAGGTTCCATGGGAGTTGCAAGTATGTTAACCACTAGCTATGCCAGTCCCTGGTAGTTATCTTTAAACTTATTTTTACGTCTTTCTGTAATTACCCTTACTCAAGAGGTATGGGTCCTATGTTTGGCTCCTATTAGTAAATTATCTTCACAAGGTTTCATCGTGTCTGTCATCTGAATTTGTTTACCATTTTTTTAAAAATGTTTAGTTGAAATCTATTTTTTTGTTTGGATACTAATAAAAAAAAGAGCATTATTATTGATTTTGATCATTTATATATTTTTTTAACTTAACTTAATATTTTTTATAACATAAATAATTTCTTTAGCCTATAAACAATTTTCTCAAAAATCATACTTATTAAATGATTTATTTCTATCATCCATTTTATAAAATAAATTATTGATTGTTAGGATAAAATTATTGTTCATTTTCTGAATGTTTGTTTGTCTTCTGAATTACTTCAGATAAGCTTCTTTTTTTTGTAATGTTATAAGATAGTTAGTTTACCATAGAATTCTCTAAATTAACCGTTTAATAAAATATGATTAAAATTGACCTTTTAATGAATAATATATATTTTTTGGTTGCAAAGTGTACACTCAAATGTGAAGAATACTTTATGTTCAAGGGGTTTCACAAAATAATGTTTGAGTGCTACGCAACAACTGTGACACAATTTAATTAAAACTTTTTTTTAACTGTTATATTTTTAATATTAACCGTAACTCTTGGTATTTTTTTATTTTAAATTCTGATCTTTATTTTTTTTTTTTAAATGTTTTCAGTTAATATACTTCCTTCAATCAATGGTATAATTTTAAGAGGGAACTATTTTTATTGTTAAGAGTCTGTTAGAGAGATAAAAAGGATGAAATTTCTGATTTAACTCTTATCTCAACACCATTTTTAAATATTGTTTTAACGATCTGTTATTAATACTGATAATATCCAGAAAAAAGGTGATTTTTTGTTAGTAACACTTGATAAGTTGATTGATTATAGTAAGTCTGTGGTCAAAGATTATAATGCTAATGCCTCACGAACCGATAGCACAAGTGATATAGGCATTATGTTTGAAGTGTTGTGGAACTGTTTTTTATTTAAATTTTGTTAGACCTCACACTTAGATTAAAATCATGATTTTAACGAATGATGATTTTCATTGTTTAAAGTAGGATTTTTTGGTATTTTCATGTGACAATTTTTTAAAAAATATTTAATCTTTAAAAAATTGTTATTCAGCAAACAAATTATTTAGTATTTTGTTTTCCTTGTTATTATAGATTTCAGTATGTGCTGGCTGCAGCGACATCCATTGCTACTAAAGTTAGTGAAGAAACTCTCACATATTTGAATCAGGGACAGTCTTATGAAATCAAATTGAAAAAGTTAGGCGACTTGTCTGAATGCAAAGGAAAACTTTTGAAGGTAAAAAAGTTATTTTTTGAAAAAAATATATCTATGATTAAGAAGTTTGAACACTCGAGTATGCCGTAACTTGCGTTGTTGTGTTTATAATATATTGGGTTCATTTAAATTTCTCATTAATATTATCTTTGAACATCGTATTTCATTAATAATATTATTATTTATTTATTTTATTAAAAAGGATAAGAGTACTATACTTAGTACTGCTACTTACTAGTAATATATTTGCCTTTAAGTTTGGCTTCCTTATTTTAAATTTACTTTCTTGTTATTATACAAATGAAAAACACCCTTCAAAATTGGTTTTCATTTGTTGTTAGAAAATACAACCATGTAATTTTAAACATTTTGATATTGAACACTGTCATAAAACTTTCTTTTAGAACATTAAGAACATTATACTTCAATCTTCTCTTTGTGTAGAGGGATTGAAATGTTTGACTTATATATTTCATCTTGATTTTTTGGGAGCTGCAAAAATCCTGGTAATTTTGTATAGATAACATCTCTGTTTTCTCTAGCCTTGAACTTCAATTAATTCCTACTCACCTTTAAGATTCTGCTTTATATTGACTATAAACATTTAACAATTTACTTATAATATTTCAGAGCGTTGTGCGACTTTGCTTCCATGAGCGTAGATTGCAGTACACTGAAAGGGAACAACTTCTTGCTTGGGAAGCAATGCACCCAGGTGATTCAATATTAGAAGTTGATTTGCCTCTTTCTTATGGAATAGTGGATATTTGCAATGATAACAAGACAAGGAATGCTGTTGAAGTTGTCTGGGATCCTACAAAAGAAGTTGGAGTATATATCAAGGTAATTTATTTATTTTTTCATACTTAATTTTAAAAAAATTGTATATTAATTTAGTTTTTATCTATCTGGAGATACGATTCATAATTCTTAGTACTGTTTTCCTGAAGTTAATTCCAGGTTATCTTAAATATTAATATATTTAAAAAATAATATTAATTTTGCTTTAAATCAAATTATAATTATCATTAACTACGGGAGACATTCAGAGAAAAATAGACCCCAGCACTAGGACTTGAATCATGGGCCTCCTATATATCCGTGTTTCAAGTCCCGGTGCTGGGGTCTATTTTTCTCTGTATGTCTCCCGTAGTTAATGATAATTATAATTTGATTTAAAGTAAAATTTAATCTTTCCGTAGTATGAGTACTACCTAGAACTTAAAAATTTGGATTTTAATTTTGTTTCGTGAAAAGAATCATCATTTTCATTTTAAGGAAGCAATGTGATGTTTTTAAAAAAATTCTTAGTACATAGAATATTTCATAAATACTTTTATCTGTTACCTTTGTCTAACCTACATATTTTATTGGATTGAGGATTAATTATTTTTGATTAAGTTGAAAAGAGGGTGAGAGAGAATGAAAAATGTAATAATAATAATGTACCCACATAATTACAATTTAATTAAATGTGATGGCTCTCTTTCAAAAATATTGAAAAATAATGAGAAAATCTCCAGATTTATCTTGTCATACTGTGATTTATTACATCAAATGTTTTATTTATCTAATGCTTTCATCTATAAAGATGGGATGTTCTTATTTGACATGTGAGTAGCTCATTTAATATTTAACATTGTTACAAAATAGAATTCTTAAACAATTAGAAGAAAGTAGAATTTAATTAGTAATTGTTGTACATCTTTTCTATCAGTTTTCTTATAACTTACTTCACATTATGTTATTATTGCTGTATAAAATATAAAGAATAACATTAATGAGCTTATTTCTCAAGCAGCAAAACAGGTTTTTACTGGTTTATATAATCACAAATCCTTGGTGGCAAAGGGCTTAATTTTATAGTTAGAAAAAAAAAAAAAAAAAAAATAAGTAAATTAATTTAGATAAGTTATTATATATTTTTAGATAAGTCATATCTATTTGAAGATCAACAAATCAAAACAAACATTTATTTTTATAGGAATAAATGTGGTTGTCTTTGCTCAGCAATAACAAATCATTTCGAGGTGCGTTGTCGAGACACTACTCGATTATATAGATAATTGTTTATTAACTTTTTTAAAAAATTTATTTAGTTAAGTTCCTCATCTCAGTCTAAGTAATAAACTTTTTTTTAATTTAATATTTTATTTCTCATAAAATATAAAAAGGAATAGTTGTTAGTTTATTTTTTAAGGAATTAAAAGGCTTACTTTTCATATATTTTACCCTTGTTGGGTTATTCTCAAGCTAGTAATTTAAAATTACACTTTGTACGCCATTAATTTAAAATTACACTTTATATAAAATATTTAGATAGTTTTCATACATTTAATTCTCATAATTTGTTCCATAAAAAGAATTTAAATTTTTCCTTGTATTTAATAAATTATTATAATTATTTTATGTTAGAATTCCTTTTAAGTTATACTTTTTATGCTATTATAATTTAAGAGATTATTATAATTCCTTTTTGTAATTGTGTTAATACCATGGTTTAATTAAAATCATGCTAATTATTCTCAAATATTATGCAGTACAAAGTCATAAATTTAAATAATTATTTGATACTTGTGAGATATTATATTAAGGCACTACGTATAATTTGGCTACCTCCCAGATATTTGACTACCCTGTTTTGTGCTTTGGGTAATCATTCTTGTATCCATCATTTAGTTTACTTGCCATTCACATAAATTTGTTGTTGTTATTTTTAGGTGAACTGTATAAGCACAGAATTCACTCCCAAGAAACATGGCGGTGAAAAAGGTGTTCCTTTCCGCATCCAGGTCGATACATATTTGGCATCAGATTTGTTTAGGAAAGTCCATTCCGCATCTTGCCAAGTCAAAGTATTTAAGGTAAAGGACTAATTATAACTATACATTTTAATAACAATACTTTTTACCGATTTCATTATTATTTTAACCACTTGATAATATTTTTATCTCAACCAAAAAAAAAAAAAAAAATAAAATAAACAAATTATAGTTTTAAATTAGTTTAATAATCTAGATCAGCGGTTCTCAACCTTTTTCAACCCACATACCCCTTTTTGTGTACCATTAACTGTGCTTACCCCTAACAACAACACCTTTTTTTTAAATAAATATTTGTTATATTAAATAAAGTGTTATTTAACTACTGCTAATATTACTACATTATAGAAACAGCTATGAATAGGTAATTGTAATTCCAAACAAGACTTTTCAATTGACATTTTATTAACAAGTTTTTATTTTGTTAGACAGAAAATTAAAGAAATTCTCATGTAACATTAGTGGGAACTCTTAGCTTGTTTTAGTTTGCAAAGGTCATCAATGTTTGGCTCCAGCTTGGTCAAATACTGCCGTAAATCATCCTCAACATTAACTTGTTAATGTATGTATGTATGTGTTATGTATGTTGTGTGTATTTGTTTCTATATTTGTTCTTCAGGTAAGTTAAACTTAAAAACCCTTTTTCACACAAGTATGTTGTCATAAACCCCAGTAGGTACATCACAACAATGTCTGATAGGTCCTTATGTTCTTTTTCAACATTGATCCAAAAGTTGATTACCAAAGTATTGCAATACTTTTGTTTTGATGTTGGCCACACGATATTTTGTTATCCACGCACAAAGTACTCACTGACTATTGTTTCAGTCTAACTCCAGCCGCAAGTACTGAAGTAATAAGCCCCGTGTGTCCTTGCAGCTTTTCCTTACGCAAAAACTGTTGTCACAATTAAATTCTAGCAAACTACCAAATGTAACAATATAATTGTTTGAGGTTTTTGCTAGTTAACCGCGTACCCCTTACAGATACCACAGGTTGAAAACCGCTGATCTAGATCTTTTAATGCTCCTGAATATAGTACAAATTACATACTGACAGTGAATTTAATGGAATAGTATGCTAAAGTAGGCAGTAAATGATAAAATGATATTGTGAATTATACCTAATGTTTAATGAATAATTGGTTGTATTGACCGATATATTGTGGTAATAAAACACAATGATATATAATTAATACACACTTAAATGAAACACACTAGAGGTTTAATCTTAACAATTATAGATTAAACCACCAGTATGTTTTATTTAACCCTTCAGTACTTGCTCCGAGTAATTTTGTATTCCAACCTTTGCAAAAATGAGCATGCGTGAAACTGATGGTCTAGAGTCTAGATAATCTTCAACTATAGTCTTAGCTTTATAACCTTATCAGGGTCACGCACTTTCTCTGCGTTATCAGTTAATTAGGAATTATTTATGCTTGGGGTACATTTTTTTTTTTTTTAAAAACTCCTAAGTTTTAAGTTAACTTATACTGTTGAATGTAACTTAAGTTTATTATACGTCATCAAGTAATGATAATTCAATCATTTTTATGTGTTAATTCACCTCCTTTACACTTTCCCCCTCCCTTAAAATTTAAGGACATTCATAAAATTTAAGTTTTAACGTATTTGGTAAATAATGTCAAATCATTATCAATGGTATAGCGAAAAGTATTTTGTTTTAAATATTAGTTATTAATTAAACTCAGATTTTTCCAATTTTGTTGAATTTCAGACCCCAAAAATGGGAATAATTAAGGGATTGTATATCCCTACCTATCTCGGATTAAATGTGTAAATAGTTATCCTAATGTATAATTATGTCGTCCTATTATGTCCATAAATATACTCAATTCCGTCCACATAAGACCTAAAATTTAAGGGAGTCTTAGGTCAAATTAACCATCAAAATTTTCCTTTATTTTACAATGAAATTATTTTATGCTTAGTGACAATTTGTATTAGAAGCAAACTATTATTTTTTAATTGAACCTATGAATTATTTTATCTATTGAAAATGGTCTCGCCAATGAATTAATAATTTTATTTTAGCTACAATAAATGGATTAATTAATCAATTTTTTTAACATTGTGAAACAATTGCTCATTTAAATCTGGGCCTTGTCGTTCCATTAATATAAACAATAATTTACAATTAGAACTTGTTTAGAATTTATAGCATTAGCTTTTGGTATTTAAATATTCTTAATCTATAAATTTAATTAAATGATTAGTTATTTGTTTTTTAAACAGATTAAAAAACTGGTTTTTTTTTTTAAAAAAAACTTCAAACGTAAAAATAATTCTTTCATTTCTTGGTTTACAAAAGGAGTAATTGGCTAATTATAAATTTAAGATGATGTTTACAATGCTAATATTATATGTATATAACTAATTTTTTAATCAATATTGATTCAAGAGTGATAACCCTAAATTAATTGATAATTGAAAAAATCTATTACTTAAAATATGCATTATTAAGAGGTAAGAATTTTAAGCAGAAGCTGATATTAAATTGACAAAATCTTCATTCCAATTAAGACCTATTATATTGAGAGATGTATTTGTATTTGGTAGAAATGTGACTAATTATCATTTTATTATTTATTTGTTTAAATAGCTCAAAGGTGCTGATAGAAAACATAAACAGGACAGAGAAAAAGTTTTGAAGAGACCTCCAATGGAACAAGAGAAGTACCAGTGCTCTTGTGATTGCACAATTCTTACTGACGTAAGTACTTTTTATGTAGTCAATCAGTTGTAAATAACATACCTAATCATTTTTATAATCCATGGTGCAACAGCCTATGAAGGGCAAGCCCTCTATAGGGCTCATACAACCGGATAGATGCTATTTCACTTTATCAGCAACCCATTTATGTAGAAATGCTGGGTGAACACTGAGCACCCTTGCTGGAATTGGAAATCAACTCCTGCGTGAAAAGCGCACCCTGCAGCAATAAGCTTCCGGGACCCATCAGTTGTATGCATAATATGCAATGAAAAATGCTATGATAGATATAAAAGTTCTAGTTCTATTGTTTTATTATACTGGTAAAGAAAACAGTAGAAATAAGTTGATTTTATATTTTAGGGTGTACTTGTAGAGTGGTTTTTTGAAGAATAATTAATTTTTGTTTAGGTTCCGATAAATGGTGATTTTGATCTGACTCCTCCACCATCAGTTACGTCTAACCCCCTAAATCAAGAGTTGTAAGTACATTTTTTTGTTAAATACAAGTATGTAGTTGTGTATGATGAAGGTTTTAAAATTTAATTTATTAGAATAAATGAACTATTATTAATCATATTAAAGCCCTCTTGTTTCTTAACCAGTGGTCAAGAAACAAAAAAAATCTTCTTGTACCAAGTGATCTTACTTGATAGAAAAACGAGATGAGAACAAGGGAATAGGAAAGACCATAATTTAACTAACTAGATTTTATAATGTTCTTTAAACTTTTCTTTCACAAGCATTCTTGAAATGCTAGCTCAAAATGATATAAAATAAAGAAAATCTTTTGTTCTTAATTTATTTTCCTTAAATCCTAATTGACAACAGAACTTTGAAAATTGAAGGCAAACAAAACTGTTTTACCCATCTAACCATTTATTAATTTGTGTGGGATTGTCTTGCCTTTGAGCTATCAAACCGAGATACACAGGTGTTAAGACTTAAGATTCTAAGGGAAAGATCACATTAGAAAAAATGACTGTGGAATAAAACAGTAGATTAAAAATTGACCAGGGGAGGCAAGGGATATGTTCAATTTTCTTTAGGGACTTAATGTAAGATTTAAGTTAAATTTTTATGAATCATTGTTGGGACGAAGTTCCTTATGGCATGTTCTGGAACCCGGGAGTGAATCTGAAAAAAAAAAAAAAAACGACCAAAATCACCGTCACGAAAGCTACCGATGACGATAACTTGAGTAAAAGATGACCGAGTTAGTTGAAATTTGGTACACATGTTCATTTCACTAATGCCCAGGCTGAGTTCGTTGGAAAATGTTATCCGCCCAAGCGTTCACGCGCAACGCTTGCGTAAACAAATAAGCTTCAAATTTAAAATTGGAACTTTAGGGCGGGAAAAAATTCTAACTTCATCTATTTAATGAGACAAACAACTTTTTTAAATACATTTTTTTAGTAAAATGAACAATGACTGCTATGAAGTGATAAAGATTATTAAAAACTTTATTAAAGCGGACCTAAACGTTTAAATTAAAGAAAACAATGTTTTTACCGATATCGACTAACATAACGATTTTAATTAAACTTCTTACACATCCTCTAAAGTGCAATTGAAACAGGCATGTAAAATTGCAACCTGATACAAACAGAAGTTTTTTAGTGTTGGAGATTTATATTTTATATTATAATATTTTAATTGGAGTAATAGGCTGGCGGAGTCTGATGGGACAGTTCTTTTCTTCTCTACTACCAGCTGCTTTAACTATAAACTCATCAAAATTAACTTTTTTCTCAATTTACAATACATTATTTATTGTAAGACGCTCTCTTCAAAGATAATAAAAAGTTTTTCTTTTAATTTTGCCTTAACTCCGCTAGTACAAATAGTTAATTACTTTTAATTTTGTCTCTTTTCTAACTCCACCATGTATAAGCAGTTAGTATCGTATACTTAGCACTGTGATTTTATAATTTATATTTAATGAAAAGCGTAAAGAACTTCGTTCCTACCAGGTGTCTTGCGACACCACACGTATTTTTTTTACTACTAAAGGGATAAACATGGCTCCTGACAAATGGGAGACACCTGATACAATAGCACGAAGCTTATTAAAGGTGGTTGCTTAGTATGTGGTTAAAGCTGAGGAACCAGTTAGAAAATAAGGTCATTGTTTGCACCAGGGGGGAGTTATCCTGACCTGGCCATGAACTCGTGTATAAATAAAAATGATTGGTAAATGGAATGTATTTGAGGATGTATGTACATAGCAATGAATAATGAGTAAATAACAATAAGAATGGCCAAGTAAAAAATATGGATAAATTATATGTTTGGTGAGGTGGAGCAGGTTGTGAGTAGAATGCTGGAAATTTGGGGTAATTTGATGATTTTCTTCTGTGGGTATCCAAGGCTGGATGCCAGCAAGTATTAATGAATTAATAAGTTTACACTTGTAGAGCAGGGTTATTTAAATAGAACTAAATTTACAATGGTTTCTATGTTTGTCCCTTTTTAATATTCAAAATTTATACCTTTAACGATTAACGACTCCTATTAGAAAAGAATAAATGTACAATGTTCTGAAGCACAAAAAATGTGGATTGCCATTCTAGGTTCCACACACTCACCTTTTTATTTGCTCATTTGATCTTCCCTTCAAAGTTAGAGCGATAAATATTTAAAATTTGGGCAGTTCTACCAGCGGAGTGGGGTCAGAAAGTCTAAACAAAGATCTAAATAGAATGATTCAGATGATGGCAAGGTCAGTCAATCTGTAGGATTTAGTTTATCGATAAAGGTAGTGGTGACAAGGTACTGCTTTAAGATAATGTTCAAGTGATTTATTGTTAATTATACTAATATAAAAAATAATGTGTATGATGTGTTAGTCTAGTAGACCAAATCTTACTACTTGAATTAAATTAATTTACAAGGGCAACTACTTGGCAAATAGTAATAAAAAATCTAAATAAAGGGCAAAAAGTCAATACAGTTGGACCTTGACAGAACAGAATTGATAATTCCAGAAAAAAAATTAGCTGTATAGAAATTTTATTGTATAGATTTTTTTTAAGAACAAAAATGTGTGGTCCTGAAAGAGAAAGATTTTTATCCCTTAACAATTTTATCCCATTACAGAACTGCTTCTCTATGTCATCATACTCATACTTACAACCTCTAGATAAGAGGTTGTTTTATAGCAGTCATAGATAGTTTATATACTGAATCCCGGTTTTTTAAAATTGTAGACACTAAACTTGGAGCGATTTCATATTTACAAGATACTTCTTTGCTCTTCATTCCTTTATCTACGACGTTTAATAGATTTCTTTCCTGAAAGTGATAATTACTTTTTTTTTAGACATTTTTACTGTGAATAAATTAGGCAATTAGGCCGCAAAAAGTCAAGGGCTGTAATAATGTCATAAATTAATTATAAATTCTTAACTGACTAGGAGATATCTCTATGCTGTGTAAAGATTGTACTAATTCGACTTAAACTAATGGAGGTAGAATATGCAAAATTATTTAATTTTTTAATAAGAGTGCTAGAGCAAAAACTCTTATAAATGGTTCTAAGAAAACAAAGGAATGCAAAAAATTATTAATTCACAGAAAATCTATCAGATCTTTATTATTTCTATGAATTTTGTTCATTGTTGAGAAATTATTAATGTTCTATAGAAACACTTTTATATAGAGAACTTGTGGGGACATTAAAAGTTAGTTATAAGGAGGTTCAACTGTATATAGAAAAACAGCTCCTTCAAAGTTATCTTAACTTCTTATCACCTTATCAGGTAGAAGTGTTCATTCATTAATTTATCTTTATGACAGTAATCCTTATTTGAGTCATGAAGAGCAGTTGTAGGTTTTTCCTTCATGGGTTCATTTTAAAACTCTCTCTCCCTTCTCAAAAATGTTTTTGTTAACAATTATTATTTTTAGTATCGTCTCTTTAAACTTAGTAATAGTTTGTTTTAACGGTGTTTGATATGTTTGTTTAATATATTGGATAAGATGTATTGCTCCCTATAAATAAAGAAAGGATTTTTTAAGTGGTCCCATAACAAAATGAACAGTGAATGAATGAACTCGCCCATATGACCTAAAAAATAGTAATTACTGCTTATTTATAGTCCTCAAATCTATAGTTTTATTCTCTTCCTACCTAGATATACGAGTATTTATCTCATATGTATTATGTATATTTTCAATGTGTAATCTTATTTGTTAATTTTTTCCCGTCCTAATTTTTTCCAACTTAAAAACTGGGAAAATTATTGCTAACACTTCTAATATACTATGAGGATCATTCTAATCCCAAGTATATGAAGCATGGTGTGATTTTTTCCGCCTTATAAACTTAGTCCACTTGTTAAACTTTAGCATAATTGGTCAAATTTCTCGTATGATGTTGGATCAGCATACTCCAATATTCAACAAAACCTTGTAAAAATCTACATTGATTAGTTTGGTCAATTCTATTAAATTTTCCCTTAATACCACTTATTAAGTAATTAGCAATTAGCTAACACCCAATATTTTTGCTTCCAAGCATACTGAAAGGTAACAGAAGCTTTGTTATCATTCTGAAGAACAAACTCTTTAATTGTCTCTTATTTCAAACATTCTTGGGCAGATATCCATTTTAGACATCAGGGAACATTTTTGGTCTAGTCTGTTTGTTGTACAACATTTTTGTGAACTACCACATCTTAAAATTTACTTTATTTATTTATTTTTATTATCTTAATTTTATTATCTTTCTTAATTTATCTTTTCTGATTTTAATGTAATTTTGTATCGTGTCATTATTAGCCTATTGTTTTTCCCTTATAATTTCCAACGTTCTGAAGCGGCTATTACTATAACCGTGTCTTTAAAAGTACTCATCTGATTTTTAAGAACTTTTGACAGTTTGTCGAAAGTAGCCCACAAATGGCTCTTGTCAGATTTAAATAAAATGGGAAAAATAAATCAATTATATGTGGTTTCTATTATTTGACCCTCTCAATTACACTAATTAATTATACAATAATGGGTTTTAAATGCAAAACATCATTTAAATATGCAATAGGACACTAGGGAGTTATGTGCCTCAATAATTTCCAGACCATTATTTACATAATCATTTTATATCATGCTGTTTACATGAGAAGTGTGCATGAATATGATTTTACTTGTTTTAACTTATTAATAAATTGAATCAAGAAATTAATTATTAGTTAAATACTACATCACATAATTATTATTATTATTTGTAATAATAGATTTCTGATTATTATACTATACACCTATTTATTCTTTTTTTTTTATCCTAACATGCAATTAATAAATGGTTTTTGATCATGCAAATTGTCCTCTAAATAGTCTATTGCTGGTTGATTATAACCAGTTTTTAACTATTAACACCCAATATTAAACATACAATTTTACAAAAAAAAAAAATGTTAATTTTTTTTATTTATTCTCTTTTTAGGGTTATTAAACTAAAAATTATTGATTTTAGACCATAAATTAATCAAAATTATGACGAATTATCGGAAGTATCTTAAATATTAGGAAGAATAATATTTTAAGTAAAAATGTAAGTTTTTATTCTTTATTAAATGATCTGGTATGCATAAATTTTTCCAATTTTTGGTTTTAATTATTGATAATTGTCTGCTAATTACTTAACTAATAATAAGCTAGGGCGAGTCCAAGTACTTAAGTAAGGGAGGAAAAAGTGAAACATATGAAGCAGTAATTTTATTAATCAAAGACCAGTGCCACTGTTGCCATCTCTGTTATTGTTCTACTGTAAGATTATCTTAAGTTTTGACTTTTGACACTCAGATTGACCAACCTAAATGAGGAAAAAAATATAGCCACTTGGTCTGTGGGAGGGGTGGGGCTAGTGACATTTTTGTTAGCCTAGTTGGCACGACCTTCTATAATTCAAAATCCTGACTTCTAATTGGCTCCCCACGGACTTTACCACGCTGTCAAAAGTCAAAACTTAAGATAATCTTACTGTAGTAACAATTCTAATGTTGAGAATAAAAGAAGACATTGATTGAAACACCATTTACCGTTGATTTTAAATGAGGTAAGAGACTATCAACCTTAATTTCTCCTTCCTGGCAATCATTTGTAACTGAACTGTCTAACAGACAGTGAGGTGTTGTTTATTTTTCCTCTTTTATGCTTAGTTTTATTACTTAACGGGATTATGTTTAAATAAATTCCTTCTTTTATTAACTTCAGTATTGTTACTTAAACAATAATAACAGTGACCAGTGGTTGTCACTGGTGTTTTACATAAAACTTGTATCAAACTTATAAAAATGGTTCAGCTGCAATGTTTTATTTTTTTAAATTAAAAATAAAATCTATTTTTTAATCCTTAATATTTTTTCATTTAAATATGGTGCTTCAGCCAAGAATAGGCTATTAGCGCCATCCTTCATATTAGTTTTAATTTTGTTAGTTTGGGAGTGGCTGGTTGCTGTCAAAATCTTTAGAGGGCTAATTTAACCCTCTTTCAGTCATCCAATTGAGCTGAAACTTGGAACATAGACTCTTTACCAATATAAATTCATTCTATCAAATTGTTGGGTTTATTATGATAATTATTATTTACACAATATTATATAAAGGAATGGCATCCAAAGTATACTGCGGTGTTCCAGTCTGCAAAGCCTAAAAAGTTAAGGGGGAGGGGTTACCTCGAAACCTGGTTAGTCAAGACCGATTTAAATGTTGTTTTTTTTTATTCTCTTACTTTTGAATCCTAGATTAAAGTTAAAAGTACGCTGATGAATTTTTATTTTTTTTTAATTAACAGTTGAAAATGGAATTAATGCAACATTAAACATTTATTGAAAACTATGCTGGACACAACAAAAAACACTAGCATAGTTCTCATGTAATTTAATGTTGCATTTATTTTTTTTTTTTTAATTATTTATTTAAAAAAATATAAATACATAGCGCACTGTTTAACTTTAATCTAGGAGTCAAAAGGAAGAGAATAAAAATCGGTTTTGACTAACTGGTTTCGAGGTGAAAAATTCTTACAGACTGGATGGCTACTGTTGACTATGGTGATTATGCATGGAATACAGATTGGCTACAGACTATGGGTACAGAAAGGGGTGGATGGGGGCACCGGGAAGGCAGGAAATTTTCCAAAGCACCGCCAACCTAATTATAAAAAAAGATACATTGGTCCAACAATTAGAAAAAAACTTTCTTATATCAATATGCTATTGCATTAATGTGGTGCCAGTGATACAATAGCACAATTTCCACTTCTTAACCCTCGGGAACGCACGGTCCTGTGAGGCCTAAATTTGAGATATAACTGTGAAATTGAGATAGATGTAGCTGTGATTAGAAGCTAGGGATTTTTGTAGCTAAATTTCTTGCTTTTATCAAGAGAATCAGTCACTGTTTTGACATCATACGTGATTATATTTTAATTCTGTGCCCATATTGTCCTGACAGGGGACTGCGCCACTTTCACTTAAATTTTAGGATTATGCTAATTTTAGTAAAATTTATACATATAATACAAATAAATTAATATGGTACCTGAATTTAAAAATAAAATAATAAAAATATACAGAAAAATTTGAAAATTATAATTGAGACAGGCTAATTTTGTGCTTATTAACTATGAGACTAAACAACGGTATTTTATAAATTACAACAATAAAACCAATTTAAATATGTTTTATAATATTTTGCTAAAATGATTTCAGTTTTATATTTATTTTACCTGTTGTGTGGGCATATAAAACAGATTAAGCCCTATCAGGGGTCCGCGCCTCCTCGTTTCTGTATTAGACCGCACACACCCGAGGGTTAAAAAATGTTTAAGCGACGTTTCAGACAACAATAGATGGGTCATAAAGACAAAAAGCACCAAGCGTCTTTATGTTGTAATAGGTGCCCTTCTGCCACTCCTACTGTGTGAGTGAGGCGCCGAGGTGCCTATATAGGAATATGAAATAATAATAATGTAAAATATATTTTTTCTTGTACAAGGTACAGGTACGAATTGAGTACTTTATAATTATAAGCGTTAATTCTGGTTTAGTTCTAATGTCATAAATATTGACTGTCTAAATGTATATGAATATTGAAAGCTTGGATTCGGGACTAGTTATCGATTACGGTAGTGAAAAATCATTCTCCTGCGTAGCTTAGATGGAAGAGCGCTATACTGGAAATATAGAGGCCCGTGGTTCAAATCCCGGCACAGGAGTGTATTTTTCACTGTCTGTTTCCCGTAGTTAATAATAATTATAATTTGATTTAAATTAAAAAATAATAATAATGTAAAATATATTTTTTCTTTCTTGATTGATGTTGTAGGTGTTAAATGAATACTATCAAAACTTGTTAGTTTTCATCAATATATTTATTATGAAACGTTTCTACTCTTTTCTCTCTTTATAAGGTCATTTTCAATCATTATTTTTATTCTAACAAATCTGTGTATAAATAGTTGAGACATTTAAAAAATTCCTCCATAAGAGTTCGTCATAATTTAATAAAATTTAAAATATATACTAATTAAAAATATATAGTCAACACATTTTTTAAAAAACACAATTTAAAAATAAATGCAATACATAAATTGTTTTAACAAGAGAAAAAACTTTTTTCACATCGAGAAAAGGTTTTTTCTCTTGTTAAAACAATTTATTTAAAAATACATAAATATTGTTACTTTCTCATTCTTAATTCATAAAAAGTGATTTAAAAAAAGAAAAAATAAAAATATGTGTGAGGCTCTCACGCATTAGAAGTGAAACTTAAGTTCTAGAATGCATTGCTCTCTTTCATTTTTTGACGAATTTATTATTTCAGGATTAAGAAATGGTTATGGGAAATTTAATTGAAAAAAAAAAAAAAAAAAAAAAATTGCTACGCTAAGGCAACCACATTTATTCCAATAAAAATAAATATTTGTTTTGATTTGCTGGTCTTTAAATAGATATAATACAATTAATCTGTAAAAATGTTACACTTGGACGAGTCTCGAATCGCAAACTTCGTTACACGATTTCACTATATGAAACTATTCACTCTCCCGCCGCCAAAGAAGTTTCACTTCAAAAATCTATTTTTTTTTTTTTTTTTTTTTTTAAACTAGTTCATCTTTATGTTTATGGCCTTAAAATTATTCTATGTGAGTATCCCTTTATTTGTGTGAATACTCGTAAATGTATAGGATATCTTCACAGTTTTAAGAAAAATGCAAAATTGTCAGCAGCGTTTTCGAGAAAGCAGAAAAACGTTTTTTCCTCCAGAAGGGAGCAAATATTAACTTTCCACCCTAGTTTATAGAGAGGAAATGATCCCATTACAGCCTAGTTGTGAAAATCGTGGCGGAAAGTAGAAATCGTGGCGGAAAGTAAAAATCGTGGTGGAAAGTAACAGTAGAGCCAACTTATTATTCTTTAAAAATCAGTGTTGCCTGTTTTGTAACTATGAAGTAGCAGTTTTTTTAACTGAATGACTCGACTGGTTAACAGCTTAATAAAAAAATATTAGAGAGTTTAAATAACATATACTTTTGATTGCCGTGATACTATAATTTTTATCGTCATTTTAAAATGTCGTATGACTTCATAACTGAGTTTAAACAAGACTTTTAGAAAAGAGGTAGGTTACGTCTAATCAGGTTATATTTATGTTTTTGATGTCTCGTATTTTAGAGATAAACACAAATAAATGAAATATTATTCAGTTAGTCATTTTGTAGTATTAATAAACATTTGAATTATTAGTATATAGTTACATAGTTATAGAAATCAAAGAAAACATAGTTGTAATTGATGAATTGCACATTTAATTTACATTATTTTTTTTACTAAAAGATGTTTTAAAACTTTTTTATTGTTTTTAAAAGTCATTGTTAAAATTAAAGGAATAAACATTTGTACATTTAGTTATTAATACCTAAATAAATAGATAAATCAAAATCTTAGGTTTTATTTGTATTGATTTTCTCCCTTCTGGAGGAAAAATCTTGTACGTACCACGGGAGCAAAAAGTCATAGTACCCTCGCTATAATTAACTCCCTCGGCTATGCCTCGGGATTAAACTTCATGGTTCCCTCGGCTGCGCCTCAGGAACCAACTAAATAACTCCCTCGGCTATGCCTCGGGATTAAACTTCATGGTTCCCTCGGCTGCGCCTCAGGAACCAACTAAATAACTCCCTCGGCTACGCCTCGGGATTTAGACAGTATGGTTCCCTCGGCTACGCCTCAGGAACCAACCAAAACGCTCAGGGTGTAATGACTTTGTTTCCTCCCTTGGTGCGTAAATAACTATATTTTATCTCTTTCCTAACACGAAAACTAGGGTTGTTTTATATTTATAAATTTATATAATAGAAAAGTATGCCGCAAAACAAAGGCTTGATTACCTTAACAGTTATTTTTAAAATACAATTAGTGAATGCAATCAATTAGTAACTTAACTACTCTTGACATAGAGCGAAACGTATTGATCACAGGTATAGTGCAATATTGAAGCTATAAGCGTAAATATAGTTACATTGTACACTGTGTGATCTTTCAAATCCTCCTTTTTTGGTCTTAATAATAATAATGAAACAACAAAAGAAGCATATTTACTTGTATTAAACGTACATTAAAAAATCCTTTGATAAAGAAACCGGTCTATACCGATTCCAGTTTTTTTTTAACCTTGACAAATTACATAAATAACTATACTTCGTCTTTACACTTTTGTACGTGTCATTGTAAAGGTCACTGGTTCAAAGCTCGTTACCGGCGGTGGTTTTTAAAATTTAATTTGTCTGATGTATTTCAATGCATTTTTTTTTTTTATACTAAATAACAAACTCGATAATTTATTTATTATTTTAAACCGTATAATTAATACATATGAATATATTTTTATGTATTTATTTTTAAATTTCTCATGATGGCCTTGTTTGTAATTTGAATATAACGCCAGTTGTCAAAACCAGGTAGGATTTTGCTCCATTTCTCTTTTTGCTCTTTCTTGATTAATAAGCTACTTTATTTGCGATTAAAATAAATTAAACATTTGTATTCTTGTCCGTTTATTATTATTTATTTTGTTTGATTTGTGTTACGGATGTGTAACCGCATACAATCGTATCTTTGTTTGTTTCATTAGATAAGAAATCTTCTGTTTATCTTATAGTCCACAGGCCACCATAAGAAGTGAGTCGCTGATTGATAAAGTTTTCTTACCTTATGGAATCGCTTATTTATGCCTTGTCCACCGATGAATTGGGTATATGGCATCTGGGCGCTGGGCCATTTCTTTTTTGTTGACATGCCAAACTTGCCCTTCTGCGGGAACATTGAAAAGAGATAGATAAAGTTTTGATTTTCACAGGATCGTTTAATTAAATTATTTAAAAAACAGTGGTAAAGGTGGCCACCGATAAGAGTGGGCCGTTTGGGGTGTCCACCGCCCCAAACATATCGCTTTGCGGGGACGTTGAAAAGAAAACGGCCCACTCATATCGGTGGCCACCTTTACTACTGTTTTTTAAATAATTTAATTAAACGATCCTGTGAAAATCAAAACTTTATCCATCTCTTTTTAATGTTCCCGCAGAAGGGCAAGTTTGGCATGTCAACAAAAAAGAAATGGCCCAGCGCCCAGTTGCCATATAGCCAATTCATCGGTGGACAAGGCATAAATAAGCGATTCCATAAGGCAGGGGTGCCCAACCTTTTTTAATCAAGGGCCACATTGTTAACATTCAAAAGGATGACGGGCCGTGGGCCGGTGGTGTACCGGGGGGGAGGGGGGGGGGGGGCCTCATAAAAAACGTTTTTATGCTTCCTAGGAGGTCAATTTTCCTAAAAGATTTCACCTGATGGTAGGCATTATGAACAAGTGAATTAGATCCCTGCAGTTTTAAGTTTAAAAAATTAGTATAAACTCCACCTCAAACAGACTTCTTTAGGCACTCGCCATAGTATCATTGGCTGCAACTGCTTTACTTATTTCAAGACTTATATTCAAGGGCTTTACTTATTTCAGTTTTCCAATGTTGCTGGGCAAAATCGGGCTGTTCGGCATTAGGAAATTGAAATTAATATATTTTAGATTTTCTGAATGCTTGTAAATTCTTCGTTTTTATGGCAACACGGCGGGCCACATAAAATCGGCGGACCCGGCCCGCGGGCCGTAGGTTGGGCACCCCTGCCATAAGGTAAGAAAACTTTATCAATCAGCGACTCACTTCTTATGGTGGCCTGTGGACTATTAGATTAGACATCGTCTAAATATCTTAGATTAATAGTCCTAATACATATGAGATTATACATCATCTGGATGTATATGAGATTAGATCATTCGAATTATGTTGTATTAGACATCGTCTGAATATCTTAGATTAGACATCGTCTGAATATCTTAGATTAATCATCGTCCTAATATATTATATTAGACATCGTACTAATACTTAGATTAGAAATCGTTATTGTTTCAAATTTCTTAGAAAGATAAAAATAACTCAATATATAAATAATAATGACAAAAAGTGAAGTTCTAAAATAATCTTAGGATACTAGATAAAATCGCTTGTCATATCCTGAACTTTGGTGAACCTTATAGTTGCGCGTGTGTAGTTATTTCATGCGTTCTTCAACGAACTCAGCATTTTTATTAGCAGATTTTCCAAAGCATAAAGTATTCGATTTAGAGATCGCTGTCAATAAAATCGATTACTATGATAAATAGTATCTGAATAGAGGGAATTATAAGAATACTTTGCCTATTTATCGGGGCCTTGAACATGTACCTGAATACACCCAAAACATAGAAAATCCCGCCTTTAATAAATTGTCAGCTAAAATATAAAAATATTTCGGCTATTTATCGGGGCCTAGAACACATACCTGTATACACCCAAAACATAAAAAATATACACTATAATAAATTGTCAGCTTGAATCAGAAAATTCAAATCTATGTACCATTACTGTGGTATGTACCATACCAGTGTTTAGTGATTTTTATTTTTATTTTATTTTATTTTACGTCTGTCATAGAATTGCCCGATTTGCACCCAAAAACACTATAGGAGAAAGTTTAAATCAACATATTGTAATTGTAATGTATATTTTTTGCCCCTGGTTTTTATACTAAACAGTAGAATAATAATTGTACAATATTCTCTACAGGGTAAATAATTATGAACGGATAAACTATATTTTATAAACATTTCTTTTTATCCAATATTGGACTGAAAAACTGGCTTTAATTATTATCTGATAAAATTGACGCACCCCTGTTTATTTATACCTGCGAATATTATGCTTATGATTCTATCATTCTATTTATGTTAACATAAGAGCCTTAATGTATATTACAATCACTACGTACTTCTCAGTTTCAATTAACGATAATATTTTCTTATTGTTGCCATTGACGCCCTGCCATATTTCATTTAGTACTTTTGTTGCGTCAGAGGTTTAATTTGAATTATATATTATCTCTTTTATTAGTCTTGATTAAAGTGGATAATATCGGCTCGCACTGGTTATATTGTCTATTTTAATTACCGCTTTTGATTTTAAACATTGTTTTACGCAATTTTTTTTAATGATGTTTGCCAACACTATCATGGTTTACCTCTAATCTTCTTCATGCATATATATATATATATATATATATATATATATATATATATATATATATATATATATATATATATATATATAATATATATATATATATATATATATATATATATATATATATATATATATATATATATATATATATATTATTTTTCATCCTTTTCATCATTATTTAATACAATCCGTAAACCTTCTTGTATAAAACAGGGTTTTATGCTTTTGTTTACTTCTTCCAAAATTAGATTTTCCTACTCCCAGAATCCATATACCGTTCCTTGTTAAAATAATTGTATCAACAAGTTAAAAATAATGTTATTTTTTTTTACTTTTTCATATAAGTAATATAATATAGAGTGAAGTTATTGTGATGAAAAAATTATATTTTGATGGATTTACACATTTTGGGTCCCAAATGTGGTGAAAAATGTCTGTCTGTCGTCTATAGCTTTAACTACTAGACTACTAGACCGAATTCAATTAAATTTGGCATACTGTTCAGAAAAGTCAACCCCCGTGGCGAAGTCGAGAAATGAATTTTAACTCTATATTTAGGACGCTACACCCTATAACTCTAAAAAAAATGGGACAAAATTATTTCTTGAAAACGGCCCCGACAATTTTGATGAAAAACTTCTAAGATATAGTCTATTAAAATACAAATCCAACAATCCAACCATAAGTCGTTTTCCCGAGATAAATTTAGTTCCTGAGAAAATAGCTCGAGACGAAAAGGATTCACGAAAGGATTTCATTCTCGAGACAAGGAGGATTTATTTTTATGTTAAATTTTGAGAAAATGTTTAATAATAGTTAAATGTAATCACGAAAACAGGAAAAAACTAATAAATGGAAAACCAGACCAAGTTATTATTAATATAACTATGTATATTAATATAGCTATTTATGAGTAAGTTTTGTACGAATTGCACCGGACGGATGTTTTGCAGTATTACAACTTATAACGCTTTGATAAAGTAATTAAGTTCTTAATTACTGCGGAGATTTTGCAAGCTCATTAGTAACATTAATCTTAAATTTTGGCTGTACTGTTTTTCTTATTGCATCATTTGGTTAACACCGCTTTCCTAATGGGTGTCATGTTTATCTCTCTCGGGATGGTTTCCTTGAGAGTAATTTAATTTAATTAAGGACGCGGCGAGTGCTGATAGAGTTAAGCGGCTATTTCCAGTTGCAGAGGGTTTATTGGTTTATCGCAGGGGAACTTGATAGTCAAATCCAAGTAAGAACGTATTGTTGTATTTTCATATGGTGGGGAAGTCATAGTTACGGTACGTCCTTGATAAGAGCGCGGCCCCCTCCCGTCGCTAGCCGGTGAAGACCGGATAGCACCGGACCAGCCGATCGGGAACAGTCAGTGCACGTATTACCGCTAGTCTGAACCCATGCTCTCCGTAGACGCGCAGCCATGCAGCCCGTCTCATCCTCTAACGCCCTGCGCTACGTCGCCGTCGTATTTGAAACGTCCCAGGTGGTCGGATGACGTCGTCCTTTTTTGGCTCGAATCCTTCGCCATAGAGAGAAGAGGGCCCTCTTCGCCTTAAAGGGACCATGTACCTACTTGTTCACACCGTGGTGGCCACCGCTGGAGGTTTGGAAGTTGTCGCCGTGTTTTGCCATGGACTGACTCCTTTAGACGCCGGAATTAGGTCCGATCTCCTAGCCAAAAGATTGCGAGTGAAGCGACTGAAAGTCGAGGAGAAGAAACCGAGACTGAGACATCATATCAAGGCCATAAGACTCCGACATCCCAGTATTATCAAGTCAGTCCACTGGCTATTTTTAGCTTTTGTTTAGTGTTGCTTTGCGTTATAGACACGGGATTTCTTACCGGGATTGACCTTTTCAGTTTACCTGCACTGAGGTCCTATTATTTTTATCAGGCTTTAGGAATGCATTTTTAATTATACGTGTTGCTTTTTTACAGCTGTACTGCATATAACTTTATCAACAAACTTGATTAGTTTACTGTCAATAGAAAAAATACAGCCAATACAAAAAAATTATATTCTAGAACGATAAAGTCTTTTAGTTTTATTAAGTAGTAGTCTATTCAACAAAATCCCGGGTGAAATAATTTAGCTAATGAACACGTTAGCTTTATTTTATATAACTGAAAGTATAGTTTTTATTCTCTTCGTATGTAAAATATCTTGTTGAATTCGATTATTCCATTGCCAAAATGAATTCGATAATTCTAATTTAAATTTTTAAAAGTTAAAAACATATTTATAATAAAATTAAGAAACAAAAAAACATGACAACGAAAACACTTTAACAATTGGTGCTATTCATTTTTGTAATTATAATGTGCAACCGTATAATTTTCAACTTTATATATCTCTTCCTTCTGCTGTATTGTTCTTATTTAAGTTTAGAACGCGCTTACTTTTATTTCTATTTTTACTCTTAACCTTAACTCTCAACAGTAATTGAGTCGCTTTAACGTAAATACTGGGAACCAATTTAATTTATTGACAGCGTGATACAAATGTTTTTTCAAATTTGTCTTCGAGGTCAGACAATGGTGTTTTTTTTTCATTCTTCAATTAAAGATAAAATTCTGAATTTGCCTCAATGTGTTATTTTGTTTTATTTTTATTTGAAAAAAAAGGTTTATTTTTACTTATACTTTTTCAAAGATCTTAAAATGGTTTCAAATAATTACCTATTTTAATTAATTTAAATGTATTCTGCTTTGATGTACAAAGTATGGTTTAAATACTATGCTTTGATGAAACTTGCTCATGCTAAGTAAAATTAAATGAATAGACTTATCTGCTTTTTATCTCAACCAACGAAACCTAGCAACCTTCACGGCCACTTTATTATTATTGTGACTTGTTAGTGGAAACAATAAACTAACCGCGTTTATTCATTGAATTATATTTAGTGTGTTAGTACTTCGTTTTGATGAATATTGTTTTATTTATAAGATGTGAAAAGACCCACTTTTTTAGATACCTATAATTAAAAATAATTTATTTATCGAATTGAAACATATTCATACTGAATAAAATTCTAAGAGTAGTTAATATAGTTAGACCAATTTATTAAAAATCTTATAAATTGGCACTTCTTACTTTAGTCAATTTATTTTATCAAGATAATTTATGAAAATTCTTAATTACATAACCTACATTGCTCAAATATGATACATTAACATAGTAATTGATAAAAAAGTGCTTGACATCAAATAATTCTAACGTTAATATCGTAAGTTGTTCTAACACTACGTTAGAACCCTAATACTTTTAGGGGATAACTCTAATAATTATTACTATGACAAATATATGGGCCATGCTCGTTGTATATTTTATGTGTTGGAAGCATTTTTTACCTGTAATTATTGAAACTTTATACATTTTTACTTTTCCTCAGTACCTATAGTAGGTGGGTAGACAGACCATCTTCTCTCTGTTGTGTAGCTACCGAACATGAAGGTTATTCTTCCAAATTAGCCTATTATTATTCTTCCAAATTAGCCTATATAAAGTGAAATAAAGGTGTTAAAAATTATTTGCCTCTAATTTATTATTGAGGATGAATGAATCCTGAATATATATAGCCAACTAAGTCAAGCTTCGATTTTTTTGTCGCTTTTAAAACTTCACTTAGAAATAAAATGGCGGTTAATTATCAATGCAAAATTGACATTTCTATCCTTATTAACTTGGTACCAGTAAAATAAGAGATTTGGCAGTAAGAGATTGGCTACATTATTTCTTCAAATCTAAATAATAAGCCCCCCGCTCAATGTCCACCCAGCATTGTTTAAACAAATGGGAAGCTCCTCGTAAGAGTGGCGCCACCAGGTTTCGGTTTCGGCCTGGAAACCATGATGATGACACTCCTGGTTGTATTACAACCAGGAGGGGAGGTATGGTTAACGGCCATATCTTCACACGAGTGTGAAGATTTCGGTCCCTAACCCGGGTTTGTTCAATGGGCCCACCTAAGTGGCCTGCGTCTTCAGGTGTAAAAGCCCCCCGGAATAAAAAAAAAAAATAATAAATAAAAAATATCCCTTTGCCTTGTTGTTTCCATGTCTATAATTTTTGTTGGCACATCTTTTATTTTCCATAACTTTGAAAGGAGGTTCTGTTTCTATTTATAGTTTTCTTTATTTAACCCTCCTTAACTAAATTTAAGTTAAAACGTCTTCCTGATACGATTGTATTTATACTTTTTTTAAACAATATTTTATTTTTTATGTTACAGGAAAAAGCTAAGAGGAATATCTGGAGGGGCAGTTGCCAAAGAGGAGCATGTTGTACCCCAGATTTCCCCATTCAATCATTCAGAAACGCCGCCTGTTTCCTATTTGGTATATTTTTTTGACATTAAAAAATATTATTATTTTGCTTATTTTCATAATAATTATGTGTGCGATGTTGTTTTTGAAAGCTAATCAGTTTAAATACTATTGGTATTAAATGTGTTTGATCTCTCATTTTAATATCTTCGCTCGTGTATTGGATTATTATTTTATCATAATGATATTTATTTATAATGATTAATGCTCTTTTGTAGGGAGTTGCCAATTGGACCCCTGAGGAAACAATTGCCTGGTTGAGTTGCCAGCGTTATCAGGCTCACTTAGCCACTCTAGGATCTTACTCCGGTGCAGATCTCTTAAGACTAAGCCGTGATCAGCTTGTCCAACTAGTTGGTTTAGCTGATGGTCTAAGACTATACAACGCTTTGCACGCACCTGCTCCTCCACCTGCACGTACAGTCTACGTAACAGCTGATGGAAGGTTACATCGTCCTCTATATTTAGGTACAGCTACAAAAGCAGAACTTCGAGCTCGCCTTGCTTCTGCCTTCTCACTTCACGGTCTCTCATCTGTGGTTGTAGCTGGCCCTGCAGGTATAAGGATTCTTGTCAGTGATGAATTAGTTCAGCACATTCCTGATCATTCTGCATTCACTGTACAACTTCTACCAGGTAATTTTAACTTTTTACTATAGAGTTTATGTAAATTATTCTTTAAACCTTAATTAATTTAAAAATGATTATTGGACAGCTTATTAAAAACAAAATCAAAATCCTATGATTTAGTTAAACTACTTCTAGTTTGCTGCTTGTAGTTCATTTCAGCTTCAACTTCCAATATAATTTGTACTTAAACATTTTATTTTAATTAAGAAATCTAAAGATTGAATAACAAAAATTACTCATTTTTTAATTTTGTTTCAGGAGACTCGGGTGATGGAAGTATTCAAGCACTTTTGATCCCATCTAACTGTCAGATAACTTGATCTGTTTTCTCTTAATTATATAAACTAATCTCACTGTTCTAGCTGTTTATTAAAGCATTTAATTTAACAGTTCCAAAGTTACGAGAAGAATTGAATCATAATTCATCTGAGTGTTCTTACTACAAAAGACTGCATTTGAGACCAAGCATTCCTCAAAGATTAGTTTTGTTGTATCAGAAAGACATTCCATTTTTTTAGAAGAAGATTCAATGCTTAGAATGTCTTCCAGCCAATCCTTTTTCAGGAGATAATAATAACATGTGTGCAATTAAATTAAATAGTCATTTAAGTAAATACTCTAATTTAGATCATTTAACAGTTAAAATCACATTTTCTGGTAAATTTGATTATTAGTTATCTGCAGATTTGTGATTTACCTACTTGTTACTACAACAAGATTTATCAGACAAAATTTTATTAATTTAATCTTAGTCTCATACTGTGTTGTATGTTGTCCGCAATCCGTAAAAATATATGAAACAATTTTTTTTTTTATTTATTGTTATTAATAATTAATCAAGTTTACTTTATAATGTTTATTCAAAACACTGCTCACCAGCAGACTTTATAATCTTTTTTTAAATATTTGTTCAAATCATTAATAAGAAAATTGATTTATGAATCACTGCACACTACAAACTTTTGATCAGCCGATAGTTTAGTCTGATTGGGTTCATCCCCGCACACCAGGCTAACTAAACCATTTGATTGGTTTTTGGTACATATACTGTCTAATATAATCGGCCGATTGCTTTCACACAAATGCTTAATTTAGTCTTCATCTAGTATACTTCTATGGCTAACTGGCTAACTACTACCTGTTGATCAAAAAAATCTGCAGTGTGTGGTGAGTCTGAAACTGATTATCCTTCCATTGTTAATTTGCAGATCTCTGAACAATTTTACTTCCCCCAAGCAGTTATTCTTTCAAAATTGATTGCATCCACATTCTCTCTTCTTCTTATTTTGAAAAAGCCTCTTGCATTTCTGTTTGTAGTCAATATTATCTGTGATCGTTTTATTTCCAGTGTCAATACCCAATTAATGAGTGCCATTCATTTTAGTCATTCCTATTATGATTTTCAGAATCTTTTCCCCTTTGTTGCTGCTAAGTCATAATGGATGGGCTACTCTTAAATTTATTTAATATTTTTTAAAAGCAAGACCATATGTTTTTAAGTTACTGGAAATATGAATAAAGTACAATCTCTCAATGTTATTTTATTTTGTTTAATTATTTTATTTTTGTTTTATTGATTATTTACATTATATGTAGAACTATTAAAGAATACGTAATTTTATAGTTTATATTTTAGTTGTGTTAAATATTTAACAATTTAAAATATATTTTGCTCATTTATATTAATTTTTTAATTATAAGATTCGATGTTATGTCCCAGTTTGTTTAGATGTTCTATATTGTGACTAATGGCAAATAAAAGAATATTAATTATTGTTTAGATAATTCTTTTTTGTGTGCATTAACATTCTTATAACTAAGATATATTTACAATTTTTTTTAAATATACCTAATTAATGTTATGAATTATTGTTTTATCAGTTAAAATAATTAATTATATTAAAATATTAAATTTTAACAATATTAACTCAATTTTTCATTTAGTATGTAAAATTTCCTTTCCTCTCCATTTTTAAATTTCAAATTTGTTTGTATGTGTTATTCATTAATTTTATGTATTAGAATTTTTTTTTCTATTTAACCCAATTTTTTCTTATTAAAATAAAAATGTTAGTTTTAATACAAATTAAATAAGGTTAGTTACAATTTTAGCTAATAATAAATATATTAACATTTTTTTATTAATAATCTCAATATATTTTTTTTAAATTTAGTTATTTGGTGATGGAGGTACATTTTGAAGGTGTTGGCATATCAGGGTGATTTATTATCTAAGAATAATAAAAATGGGCTTTGTTAAGCAAAGAACTGAATTTTCTTTTGATAATTGAAATTGTAATGTGATTTGCCACTCTCCAATAAAAACGTTTATATAACTATTTTTATTTAAAAATACATAAACACTCTATCATAAGGACTTTAAATTCTTGGATTATATATATATTATGTTTCCAAAAAAATATTGTTGCATTTCAATATCGGGGTTTTGATTCTTCAGGTGAAATTTGAGACTTCTGCATTTAATAAATATTATAAATGAAAATATTGAATATTTATAACGATGGATATGTCATAAAATCATATTTTAAAATACATACTCTAAAAGAAAATTGGCAGAATAAAATAAAATTAAGTTAAACTTTAGAAAATACAGTGTTTATTTCAAGAAAATTAGGAATTTAAGAATTTGAAACGTCAAAATAAAAATTATTTTATTGCTTAATATCACTGTTTGGTGTGATTATTGATGGGGATATCATGCTAATAAACTTTAAGTTAACAGATCTTTAAATTACGTTTTTGTGTTAGAGGTCAGTTAGACTTGGTTTTTCATGAAAGCAAGTATGTGATTAAACTTATTTTTTACTTAAAATAAAAATATAATTATAGGTGCAAACTTGTTTTAACACACACATTCTATAACATATTTATATATTTTTTAGTTAATACTAAATAAAAATTAATGCACTTATTACTAACAATTAAAAGTAAGGGGTTTGAAGGCCATTTTACTTATTGGTTATTATATTATATTAAAACTAACAATTAGGTAGAATATTTTTTATTCTTGATAAAATAAGAGTTTATAACAACTATTATTAATTATAATATTAATTATTATTTTGAACAATAATAATTTTAGAGGGAGAGTTTTTTGGGGCTGGGATATAATGATGTTGACAATTTTTTTGAAATATTTATTTTTAATTTAACTTAATTAACAATATACTTTAATGAATTTTATTTTTAAAATAACTCATTTACTAACCAGGTGTTAGATTATATTTATTATGGTAACGGCTTAAAAAAAGCTCTATTTAATATTAAATTAATTTTAGACTTAATTGATGGAGAGGAAGAGGATTTAGAGATTATTGAGAATAAATTACTTTAAAGGTGGTTTGCAATACAATTACCATCAATAAATCTATAATAGAAGGAGAACATTTCGGAGCTATAAAGTTCCATTTTTCTCTTCAGCATCTCAAGCAAAAAGTGGAAAAATTAGGTGTATTGGTGTATTATATTTCGAATTACTTGTTGTTTTTTTCAGTACAGAGATTATATAGATTAGATAGGACCTTCGCTTTTTTTATTTTTAGTAAACCATTGGCATATACTTTTGATAAAATCCTCTAAATAATTATAAATTAATACCTCAAATCACTTATGTTAGATTTTGTGATATTTACAAATGTTAGAATCCAACGTTTACTTATTAGATTATTAATAACACTTTTATACTAAATAAGTGTATTTATAAAATTTAAATGCAATGCAATAAACAAAATTTTACAGTTATAGCGTTTATTATATGGTATTGAAAGAGACTTTGATTTTTCCACATATTTGAATCCAAAATCCAGGGTGGTTGAGAATCATCAACTAAAGTGAAGTAAACAATTGTGGTCCTCAAAAGATGACAGCAGGTGAAATAAAACACCAACTTATCTCTGCCATTATACTCATACCGTTGTTCTTTGAAAATCTGACAGCTCAAATGGGCCAACCTATATGAGGGAAAAAATAAAACCACTAGGAGGTTATCTAGATTATTCAGTGATATTATTGTTTGCCTAGTTGGCCCGACCTACTACCCGCCAAAATCTCGAGCTCTCATTGGCTCCCCACCCCCCCACCCGTTTTTTTTCGATTTTCCCACACTGTCAGAATAACAAAGTATAATGGCATGAGTATAGCGGCAATTTGAAATAATTTGAATAAGTTTATAGTAAATTATTAATAATAGTAAATTGCTCTATTAATTATGATTCAAATAATTAAAACAAAGAAAAATGAGCCACGAAAATCAACACTACCCTTTAAATGGTTTATATACCACTAAAGTTATGTTTTTGATATTTGCTTTGTATTCTTATTGTTGTAATAAAAATATCCTCCTCCGTTTTTTTTTTTTTTTTAAGATTTGTTGTTGATATGTTATAAATCAAAATTATGTTACATGTATATAGTTATACATATTCTAATAATTATAGATGTTAAAATAATTGATTCAAATAAATTTCAATATTATTTTTTTGTAAATGCCTTCATTATATTTACCTAATAAATTGTATTATTATTAGTTAAGATATGAAGCACATGTTAGTGCAGGTCATCATTAAGTGTTGAAATAAAAAAGTCTCTCCACGTAAAAATATTTAATAAATTCAGAGCACCTTTCAGCCACTAGGGCCATCGTCAGTGCCAAAGATTGAAAAGTGTTCATTAAAACATAGGAAGATGGGAGTGCAGTGTGTTATGAGTCATACCAAACCAACCCAGCAACCGGTACAAGACTCAAGGGTCTTGTACTATAGTGGCTGAAAGCTGCTCTGAATTTATTAAATATTTTTACGTGGAGAGACTTTTTTATTTCAACACTGTATTATTTTTATTTTATTTTTTTCTTTTTGTGAAAAAAGTGTGGTGCTAAACAACACGTGATAATTTGATTGTAGTTACCTAGTTAAGTCATGGATTTAGAATGTGAATATTTTTAATTGATCAGTTTTACTTATGGTTAATAAAATTTGTTAAGAGTGTAAATATAAAAGAATAATGAAGTAAGAAAAGAGTTGGCGAGAGTATGTTTGTTATAATAACAGTGAAATAATCTGTATAGTTTCTTTAGTATGTTGTTAACTTAAATTTGGAGGATCATTTAAAGAAATTTTATATTTTTTGACCCCTTTTGAGGAATCATTTGCTTTAGGAAAAATTTGTGTGGTCAGGTAATAAAACATTATATGTCCGGTGTTTTATAATTTAACAGTAGAGCGAATTCATTTTTTTTTTTTCTTCATTGTAAAAAGCATAATATTTTCGCAATCTTAAACTGCCACCCTTTACTCTTATCATACATCTTACAGCCTACATTTTTTTCTAAGAAGATGTCTTATCTTCATTGCAATAAAAAAAATTCAATTTTGACAAAAGAAAATTAGACGTATTTCATTTTTTAATATGAATGTCGAGTTTACAAAAATACTGCTTGAATAAATTATTAATTGTAATATTTTTACATAGCCCTATAATATTGCAGCCATCTTGAAACCTAATTACCTCATCTACCTGTAGGTATAGTTTAATAGTTTTACATTTTTTTCGCAATTTAATGAGTATTTATCATGGTAACTTCACTTCCATATTATGTTCAAAGTAATTCAAATTTCTTTATTTGCGTATATAAATAAAAGCTGGAGGACTGGAACTAAGAGAATGTATATTATAAATAATGTCCTAAAAAATATCCAATATCCGTTTTATGATAGTCAATTTTTTTTTTTGGGGGGGGGGGGACGGAAAAATGTATTCTTATTTATCTTTTAAACAAATAGCTAGTACAAAAATAAACTCCCCCCCCCCCTCCCCCTAATTATAACCTAGGAGTCTCATTGCATTATATGGTTAAACAAAAAAAGTTTATACTTGTAAAAGAGAACTTAATCTTCATAATTTTAAAGATTGAGTTGTACAATTTTTTATCTCTAATATTGTTTTATTTATAAACTTACACCTACATAATTAATATCTCAGGTAATCGATAAATTATTATACATTTATTATTATAGATTTTAAATATATTATCGTTAAAGAAATAATCATGTTTGTCTTAATTAAAAATGTTTATTACATTTTTGTTTAATTAAATACCATTACTAATAAAAACAGTTATGATAGTGTGAAATCTAATATTTTTTTATTATTAAAACCAAAAGTAACAATAGTAATAATGTTACTTATAAAGATAAATAATATTGTTTTCAAGTTAATCAAGCTTATTTTCTTAGGTTTTATTTTCTGTATTAATAAATCAGTCTAAAAAAAAAAAATCATTTTTATGTGGTTAGCATGTATTGATTAATTGTATTATAAAGTGCCTTATACAATAACTTTAACTGTGTACTGGGATAAAATAAAATTATATATTCATGAATTTTGATGCATAAATTTATTCAATCATATTTAGATTTAAACCTTTTAAAATCCTGGAAGAGGAGAAAGTTTTAATTGAGTTAAAAATATTGATATTTCTTCTTAACTTTTAAGTTTCTTTGAATTCATTTTTATTATTTATGCATAAAGCATAAAAGGAGGTTTGAAAAAGTCAAATTTTACTTAGATAATTAATTCTGTATACTGGCGAGAATACAAAAAATATATATATATAGCTTTTACAAATATTTAAATTTGTTATAAATGTTTAAATAGGTATTGTTAAATTATGTAATTAAAGTAAATAATTATTAATTATTGGATTACAAGTTAATTAAATATTATAGTTGATATGAATTAATTTTCCAAGTACTATGACTCATAGAAACCTTGGATATAACGTGCTAACGTACCATTTAAGTAGCTTGTGCAAAAAAATATTTTAAATTAGTAACTCTTATTACATTTCAACAATGTCAAAGAAAAATGATGAATAAATCAAATAAATAGAAAAATTATATTAAGACAGGATTCTTACTTTTTCATCTATAAAAAAAGTAAATTCAGTGTCAGTGGTATGTTATGAAGTATGAATGAGAAATAGTCAGTTAATTACGAGTTTCAAGCCGGCTTTAAAATAGTCACTCGCACAACTAGTTTTCAATTAGAATCAAAGCAGGCCCACTCACGAGCGCGACTGATTTTGGATTAGTCGGTGACCTCTGTTCACATAGTTCGTATTAACGAAGCTAGTTTTGGCAAAATGTCATACAGTAGTAGAGAAGAAGACGCAATTGCCTATAATAGTCAGTGTCACTATAAACAGTTGCGTGCGCAGCTAGTTTGAAACTCGCGTTGCAATAAGTAGACTCGTGTGCGGGTTAAGGATTTGATTGATTGGTTGAGTCGAATTAAGGATTTGATTCAGGTTTTAATCTGATTTCTGATCGTAATTGTGATTAACGTTGCATCATAACCAGTCACTATTTATAACTTAAAGGGATTTTTTTCTGATTCAACATGAATTAAGTTTATTTACTTCTTTGTTGTCTAACTTACGATCATGTTCTAACTTCCTGGCACGTTTTTTCAGAGCGTCATATTTTTTTTTTTTTTTTTTTTTTTTTTTTTTTTACGGAAATGTCTACTGTACCCAAGAGCTGAAATTTATCTGTGTCACTATGAATTTGGAGAAAACCCTTAAAGAGTTAACCTGTTCGATCAGTTTATTATTTCGCGTCTGTTAAAATATTAACAGAGACAGTTTTCAACCTCTACAATTGGTCTGTATAAATAAATGAATTATGATTGAATTTAACTGATGCTCTCATTAAATTTTATTGAGCATAAATGTTATATTACCTTAAAATAACCCGTTTAGACTTTGCTAATAGATCTCTTTTAGTAGTAATATTAACTTTTTTTTCAAAAAGAATACTCTAAAATCAATGGGTTAAGTACTTCAGGGAATACGTCAAATGGGGCTATAAATTGAATGGGGAATAAAATAAGTGGGTAGGTTAAATTACCTTGCAAAATGAATGACTTTAGAGGCACAGCTTAATAAGTCAAATGGGTTCTGAGATATAGCAGTCTATACTTGAAACTGTAATAGACCGATCAACAAGGAAGGGCAGGTAATGAGCCCCCTGGGACTCAGAATGGGTGTAGAAGAATAGATGTTTAGAGTAAGCTTTTTATATCTACACTCTTATAACGTAAAAACATGGTTATGGTAAAATAATTTACCTTGCACTAAAGAACCAAATATCTCTCCAATTTGGATGAGGGGAAAACACTATTTTAATTTAAATCATCGATAATTTTATTTTATGAAGAAATGTAATATAATCTATTTTATGGCTTTATTTATTTTTTTATTACTGATTTATTATTATTACTTTTATTGCATTAAGTAATAGTTAGGGAGTCTCAAGTATAGTTAAGAAAACCTAAGCTCAGATATTAACAGCTCCATAGTAGACAATGAATAATCTTTATTAGATTTTACTATTAACAATATTATTTTCTATCTAATATAATATGTTTTATAGAGAGAAATTTCTGTTTGTTGTCTGTGCGCAGATGTGTGGAGCCTATACTGCGGGGCAATTTCGATTAAACTTGGTATACATGTCCAAAAAAATCAATACCAAGGCGAAATAGGGATATTAATTTTAGGCCTAAATTTTGGAGAACTAAAACGGTAGATATTACTTCAAATTGAGTAATGCTAAAGAGTAACGATCTTATGGATATTACACAATTTTACGTTTAATTATCTGCACATTTATTTTTTTTAGCTAATAATTTAGCAAAAGAAAAAGGAGGTTAGGACTAATTATACCAGTTAAAACATCAATTAATTATAAGTTATAACTAAATTTAAATTAAAAAAAAAATCGAGTACAGGGTACCTCAGAACTTTTCCTCACTTCAGAGGCCACTAAAGTGGCCTCTCCTGCTGCGAAGCAGCATTGGACGTTGTCAGTACTTGGATGGGCGACCGTTCCGAACAAACTGATTTATTATCATTCTTCAAAAAAACCTTATTTTTAATACCTATTATTTTATTTAATTATTTGAAGTTTGGCGGTATTTTGACAGATGTAAACAAACTTTGACGTCATCAACATTATCGCACTAATAAATAGTTATATTCGCTTATAACTACTTGTAAACTAATTAATGGAATTTCATCGGGTTTTTTTATATTTGTTCCTTAATTTTTTTCCGGTACCAACGATATGCTATAGGTCAAAAACCTATGTATACTTTCGGTATTATTAACTGTCAAAATTTAAAATAATCAAAAATTGATAACTTCAAAATGGCTGCCAATATCAAAAGTAATTTGGTGGATTTGTTTGTCATACAGAGGGGTATACATTCGTGAAATTTCAACTCGATCAGGACCATTGACGATATATTACGATTTTTTAAAATTTTTGCTGAGTCAACAAACTGGGTTCAAGATAGCGGAATTTATTATTTTCCGGGTGGCACCACTACAATTAAGGACTAATTTTTCTGCCAAGTTTCAACTCTCTAGGTTAAATACCTTGGGCGCTACGATGATAACACACATACATACAGACGTCATGCTGAAAACCACTCAAAAGGTCTTAAAAACACCCAAAACGGATAATTCCTTTGAAATCTCGAAAAAAAATTTTTTGGTGAAAACAGTACTTTTCCTACTATAATAGGTAGTGAGGAAAAGTAATAATTGCAGTTTCTATGCTTCTTACCATTATGTTAAAGTACTGTAGTAAATCCACATCCATTGTTCATGGTCCTTCCCTTATCTTTAAAATATTTATTGATAACTTTCATGTGATGAATTATTATCATAATATTTAATATTTTCTTTCTCTACTCATTAGGAACTTAAAATGATATTCAACATGCCATATACAGCACCCTCATTTCGCCCATATTGCTTTTCAAAATACCGGTAACAAATGGAGATGTTACTAAGATTCTAACTTTTAATTTTCCTACTTTTAAAGACCTTTAAAAATATGCATACAGGTTATGTTGACTGAAACCTTTTTTTGTCATCCACCTTATTGGCCGCCATCTTGAAAATATTAAAAATGAAATTTCCAAAAACTAGACTGTTTCAAAAATGCTGAGATCTATATGTGTGCCGAATTTCGTTGGACAAACAAACTCACAAAAACCATAAACTTTTTAAAATACCAAGTTACTGAAGTGGAGAGCTTACTTACACTCGTTCAAAAATTATAAAATGTGTAAAAACTACATTTCTTTATTTACAACAAAAATTTAACAAATGTCCTTGATATAATATTATAAATAGTAAACAGACAAAAATTTATCTCCGATTTTTGTCTCTCATATGAATTCTCTTATGGGTCTAATAATGTCGAGAGGCCGAAAGCAGGCTCAAATTAAAAAAAAAATGTGAAGGAGCGTTTATTTTTTTAATGATTGCGATAACAACACCATTTTCCCACTTATTCCACTATTTTTAAAATAATTAAATCGTATGTATATTCATGCAAATTGGTGATAATTCAAAACTTTGTTACAAGAAGCAAGAGGTTATATTCAGATACTATAATAATCCCATAAAAACCATTCACTCATGGGTATAGCATTTGAGCAATACCCGCGTGGGTGTCTTTCCAATTAATCAAAATCGTTTATTAAGAATTTGCTATGGATGCCTGAATTGCTTGATTCAATGATCTATCTCAAAACAATAAAGGTCGATAAAACTATTGACTATTGACACAGACTAAAACCCACTTTTGAAACTCTATTTTATTAGGATTACCGTGAGGAACTACATTTCGATTGAAGTGAACAATATTTTGCGAGGTTTCCGACAGTTTAATTAATCATAACCATAAGTTTAATTAGCTCATATACGAAGTATACTATGTGTTATAGAAAGTATATATTGTAATGGCGCAAACATTTGAGTTTGATGAATTTATTGGATTTGAGTATCAATATTATTTGTAAAAGAGATATTATTTTCTAAATATTAACAAATATTTTTAAATTTAGTTAAATCCGTTTCAAATGTTTTTAGTCCAGGAGATAGCGTGTAAAAAAGTGTGTGAAAAACATCTAGCTGGAAGTTAGTGTACAACTTAATCCTTTAGAGCCTTTTGAATATATGGTCGGCCAAGTTCGGCTCCGGGACATAGCTTGGGAATAGGCTTTTGAAGAAAAATCACAGGGAGGTACTTGCTTCCAAGTACTTTTTAGAGTTTCGCAGGTAATTAGGTATATACGTTGTTATATGCTGAAATAACATTTTAGTATTTCCCCATCCCGCCATGTATGGAAGTAAAACAAATTTAAATGGATGGCCCCAAAAAAATAGTGTAGAGTAGATTAGATGTCCCTGGCTCGATTCCCCAGGGGTTCGCAATGTTCTTTCGGTCATTTTTTAAAAACAAAATCTGGCAATTTTCGTCGCCCTACCCTAAGGTATTTGCATGAATTATTTCATAATTTTAGGAGTAGCCGTTATAGGTTGGTTGGGGGGACATTTTAGCGCTAACCGCAATATTGGTGGTAAAAAGCATAATTGTCATTAAATGTCATATATTTGTAATCTACTCTTCAGTAGCTATCATTTGATACCCCTCGAAATTAAAAAGGATTAAAAATTTGGGCTTTGCACATTTTTCGCATTACGCATGCACATATTAAATATTTAACTTCTCAATATATTTCTTATGTGTGGGTTAAAAAGTTACGCCAGTATTTCAAATTCCACATCTCTAGCGTGAACGGTTCGGACGATGCGAACAAAAGTACGACGGACAGACAGACACATCACCCTCGGCATAAGGGTTTCGAGGATGAACTACGAAGCCCAAAAAACAAACCAGTGGAGAGTGGCCATGTCTCACCCACTATGGGGGACAAGGTGATTTTAATGATCCTGAGTACGAAATTAGTCACTGGACCGAAAATCAAGTTGATGTCAGTTTGTAACTTGATAGGATAGTTATTCAAATATAACTCCAAATCAAAGTGGTCACCTATCAAGTGACAAACTAGCATCAACTTCATTTTCGGTCTACATAGACATGGCCATGGCCACTCTCCACCGGTTTATTTTTCACCGATGCCTATTGCCAAGCTATGTCTCGCAGACGAACTTAGCCGCGTATACTTATTTTATTCTTAAAAGGCACCAACAGATTAACGTATATACAAAATTTACCAGGTTTATGCTAGTCGGACACTTTTTTACATCTCCTGGACTATTACGTTTATATAATAAAATTTGAAAATGTATGTATAATATATTCAAATAATTTTATGAAAAATTTTTATTACTAAGTGTTCCACACTTATATGAATTGAATATATATGTATTATAATATCCCCCTGAGCAATATATCCCAAATGCTTTCTAAATACAATATTCTATTTTTGCTTTATTAAATCTATAGTAGGCTTCATTTTTTTTTATTTAACTTATTGAAATCCTATAACTGTGATTCTTCGTGGTTAAAAAATATAATATGTAGCCCTCTTGGGACGGGGTACAAGGGGGAGAATTGGGTGCAGAATCTGTAATAGTTGTGCGATATGACCAGGTAGAACCTGTTGTGGGGGTGGCTGTCCCCCGCAAACTAGGGGTTGGCCCCGAGGGGAAGGGTAGAGGAGGGGGTTAGAAAATCGACCAGTAGTCAGGCGCACAGGGCTGGGACAGTATAGCTTTGCCTGTTTTCCAGGCTACCATTCTCAACTTTTGCTCAGGATATCTTATATATTTTTTAACTTTATTTACAACTTACATTTTTTTTTTTTTACTTTCCAAGTATAATAAATCACTTTTGTCATATTTGCATTGTTTCTAAGACAAATCATAAAAAACGAAGACAATTATTCAAAATTAAAGAGGGGGATTAGCTTAGGAAGTAGGATAATATTAAATTTTTTCAACAAATAATTTTCTTATCATTTAGGTTTATCGTTTAACCACGCCCTCGCTCATTCATGGACATCGCACTGTTTCAAGACGACCTATACTGAAGTTTCAACGCTCGGAACAACCCAGGTCAGTTCAAATATCCATTTATTAATGTTTTAATGTAAATTTAAATAATAATTAGCAAACATTTTTTTTTTAAATCCTACCAAAAGCGATAGTTGTTTACTTTAAATAAACTTTGTAATCAATTTCTCAACACAATGCAATTAAGAAGGCAAACAACGCTTTTGATAACAACATAAATTTTAATTATCGTCATTAACTTATAATAATATTCACTCATTCATTTTTTTATTTATAATTATTCATACAATATCTTTAAATTAAACTATATTTATTTTTAGCTTATAAATTGCAATTATAGTATTTATTTTAAAAATTGTTAATGCTTTTATATTAAAAACGAAAGTTATTAGAATTTATATTTGATTGAAGCTGAACATAAGAATAACAACAGGTATTTCTATTAGAGTAGAGAAAAAATAGCTTGCATAGACTTACCTAAATGTGATATCTGCAGAAATGATCACTAAAAAAAAATTAAATAGTTTTTTATTTCTATCTAAAAAAATAAAAATTAATAATACAAGAAGTATTAGAAATTCTGAATAATATCATTCATAATTTGAAATATTAATAAAACGTATTATACATAATTAAGTGGAATATAATTTTATTAAATAAATATTTAGGGTGGGGGTGTTTTAAAGTACAGTTCCACGCCTAAACTATGTACCTCAATATCAAAGTTGTTATTTTAAGATATGATACTATAGATGAGACTTAGGCAATAAAAGATAAGGTAAAATATAATGTTTAATTCAATAAAATTAAAAATAAAACTCTTAATTTTAAATAATAAATGTCATCTATATAACAAAACGTTTCTAATAGTATTCAAATATTTTTGTGAATGATTTATATTGGTTTTATTCAAATTGTCGTCTTTATAATTACAGATCTTAGATGTGTCTTACATTGTTCCAGTTTATCAATAATTTATAATATTGATTTGTAAAAGAGATTAACTTTAAAATAATAAATAGTAAAAATGTAGGTAATAAGGTAAAATATAACATTTTAAAACAGGAAAAGATAGGAGTTAATAATAAGAAATTACTTAACATTAGGAAAATCAAAAAGAAATTTAAGATAGATCTAATTGATTCAAAGTTATAATAAATAATCTAAGTTAAGAAAAAACGACAATAAATAAGATGGTGATAAAAGACACTTAATATAGTAAGATGATAGGATTTTAAGAGATACGATATAAGAAAATAATGAATTATTTAACTTTAGAAACTAAGAGATTAGGATTTAAGATTAAGTGACGTAACTTAAGACAATAAGAGAAAATATTCAGGACAGTAAGAGATTAAGGGTTTAAGACAACGTGATGTAACGGCACAAAGGGCCAACCCTTAGAGCAAAAATCAAGTGGCTCTTTTAAAATTTTAATCATTAAGGATGGATTGAAAAATGTTAAACGGAAAGTGCTTGGATATAAGAAACGATAAGTAAGATACAACTATTATTAATGTAATTTAAAAAAATCTAGTTTTGTTTGTAGTTACAGTGGATCAGAGTATTAAAATATTTTTTTCATTTTATAAAAATAAAAACTTTCTTTTGCCACAACACATGCCAGACTTTTTAGGCGCAAAACTAAATCACAATAGTGTGCTCTAACAAGTATATTGGAGGCTTTCTTCCATCAAAATATTGAGTAAAAAATTAATTACTAAATAAAAGATAATTAAAAAAAACACACTTTGAAAATATCTATAATATTGCAGAATTATTACATAAAAACTAATTTTATGAATGAATACAGAAAAACTATCTCTCCACGCATTTAAATTGAGCGACAGTTTCTCTGTATACATTAACATAATGTAAAATAAAGTAATTTTATGTAGATTTTCGGGTGGTTTTAATTAACGTTCATTGTTATCAATAATCAGAATTACATAATCTATGAAAGTTCTAAGTTACATCATCTGTGAACTGTCGGCTTTCTTCGTAGTCGGAAAGTAGATTAAAATTAGATAAAAAAATGTGTACCTCATTATACAAGTGAAGTTACTAAATGAAAGCGTGTAAAAATTGGTAAGAATAAGATAATTATAAAAACGTAAATTTTGAGGCAATAATATTTAAAATTAAAAGGATAAAAATAAAAACCTCAATTGATTTGTTTAAAACGATGATTTAATTTTGAAGAATTTCTTACGTTCAATTAAGCTAATGCGTATTTTTTTCTATTTCTATAATACATTAATATCCCAATAAATAAAGGAGTATTTTCTACCTTATTTAAATTGTTATTAAATGAATTAAAAAGTTCTCTGACATTATTTATCTATTTAGATTAACTTAATAAGAAAATCTGCAATTTTGTTCGGGAAATTCAACACAGATTTTAACACCAGCAGAGATCTGCTGTTGTTAAAATAGGCAAAAAAAATCATAAAGAATGTATGAAAGAATATTATGAATAAAATATAGAAGGGATGAATGCACATTAGTATGAATATTATATAAATGACAAAGAGTAAATGTTATGTAGTTGAATAAATGTTAGTAGTTAAAGGGAGAAACTGCTGATTTGTTTTCTTATAAGAAAATTGAAACAATAACAATCATTATTATTACTGTGCGCAAATGACCATAGCTGTTTTTGTAATAATTAAATGGAATGTTTCGGTATTATATAGTCCTAGTTGTCGGACTGTCTTGCTTATATATATATACTCTCTCTTTCCCATACCTACCTAAATTAATACTTTTTGGGAATGGAATTCGGTCCTAAGATTATCTCTAAGTTTCAAGAGGGTTTAAAGCAGAACTTAGCCACTCCTTTCTCACATCTTAAATTTTCAAATTTCTCTTTACTCCCCAGAAGTCTATTGCGAACAAAAAAATATTGTTTATGTTTTGAAGAGTAGCCATTTCTAAAATGTAAACGTACTATTGTAAGAATGGTTCGGGCTGTGCTTACTCACCCCCTTTTTTTATTGAACTCGTTAACGTCAAAGAAGTAACTTACTTCGAAATTTCAAGTTGATAGTCTCAAAGTCTCAATGGTTCTAAAGATATAGCCACCGAAAAAATTACATAAAAATGTTTGTCATCTTAAATTAAAAATACCGGATAAAAAAACCTTGCTTAGTGGACGTCCAAATCATCTAAGAAAACATATTTTAAAGTTTAGCAATTCGAATAAAGGGGATTCAGGTTTTAAAAATAATTATAGCCGGCATCTTGAATAAAAAGTTAAATTGTAAAATCCCTTTGTGGAACATGTTTATGCCAAAGTATGATTAATTTCTAAGTTTCAGTTCAAGTTCAAATGGTTTTAAAGATATAGCAAAATGACAATGAATTGTAATAGAGAAAATAATTCCGGGTTTAGCTGGCATATATATCCAAGAAACTTCCTACTGCTCTTGTGTCTTCAGTTTCTGAGATTTAGTTATACAAAGTTGGCTAGAAAATAGTTTTTTATATATATATATATATATATATATATATATATATATATATATATATATATATATATATATATATATATATATATATATAAATATATATATATGACCGATATCTTAAAAATTCCCTTATAGGATAAGTTTATTAAGTCAATTTCAGGGTTTTAGATCTATCGGTACTCAAGATATTATAATCTCAAAAATGACCTAAAAAAAAGTTCACCATTTAAAATGGCGGATCACAGAAAACCCTTGCTTAGTAGAGGTATAATGCTAAATTCATATTAGTAAGGGGATTTCACTTCTAATCACGTATATTGCCGCCATTTTGAATTAAAATGTCAGAGTGAAAAATTTTTTATTTATGACTTAAACAATGAAGTAAGTTATATCCAAATTTCAAGGTTCTAGACCAAATTGTTGCTTAATATAAACCATAAAAAATCATAGAAAGTGGCTGCTATCTTAAATCAGAATATCCTTTCATTGCGGGGGTCTAAATCATTAACGCAAGCTTTGTAGCAAAATTCGTGATTCCAGAATTAACAGTTCTCGAGATGTGATTAATAAATGATAGGGTGGAATTTTTTCTTAAAAATAGTGCATTTGGACGCCATCTTGAAATTGAGTTAGTATCAGGGGAGGATAAAACAATATCAGTATTTTACAAGGGAATGCCAAGTTTGGTCCAGATACTTAAACAAAATTAAAAAGTCTATAAGTAACACATACAAAACAAAAACACATCCACGTTGACTTTTATAATACATAAATTCGTAAATAACTATATTGTAAATCCCAACTAAAAATCGAATCAACATTTTTAATTAAGAAACTGGAATTAAAAATATATATGCGCAGTTCCGTCGATGAGAACCTACTTAATGTATATTAATCATAACAACTGGTGCGACGGACCCAGTTATCTCTTGTATGATCAACTTGTCTCTTCCCAAAAGACCTCTAGAAATTAAATGACAATCCTGACTGCCTGGGAACCTAAGTGGAACCTAACGAGAACGAAACATCCGCCGCTCCTGCTTTTCTTCTACCATCCGGTTGACCATCATAGCCTCTATACTTTACACAACATAATCTGACAGGAGTTTCGCGTTCCATCTAAACAATGGCGCTACATTTTTTAAGCCACCGCCACAGGCAAATAGGGGTTTTGACCGCCCCAGCGGCGTAGGCATTCATTTTAAAAACGTGTCATCTTTCTTGGTAGTTGGAAAATGGATAAAAAATTTGTTACAAAATGTGTACCTTATAAACAAATAATGTCAAATTTCAGCGTGAAAAAAATGATCATTATTGCATTTAACTGAATAAACTAATATGAATAAAAAAAAAAAATCTTTCTTGCTTCTTACTTTGTAATATCTTAAAGTATTGGTATACTTTGAACTATCGCAAATGTCAATCTTAAAGTCTAATAATCTATGTCTTACTTATAATTTTCAATAGATAAAATAGATCGGTTTTGTGAGTAACTGTTACTAATGACCAGATAATTTTTGAATAATTTAAGACGAGAAAAACTTCTTTCTCCTGTGATACAAGTATATAGATTAATGATTAATGTAGAATCTAGATTTTAGAAGACCGCAAAATAACTCTGGTTTTGAGACATTTAAAATTGACGTATATATCGACTAATTCACGACTGCAGTCTCGATTTAATGAGTTGGTCACATGGCGAATTGAGTTCGAAAAAATGAGTTTTATGAAACAAAACAATAGACACCGTATGCAACCAAGAACAAACTCGATAAGCTCGCCTACAAAACTAAAACGATACCTGATAGGTGTAAGGTGTAAGTGCTGTCTAACTTGCAGCCTGCCGTACTTAGTATACGTCGCGACCATCGAAGGTTTAACTTACTTTTAACTTCAAGAACGGCTTATGTTAATCTTGTCTAGGGGTGGTACATTAACAAGGGACATCCTAGCCTTGCTGCAATATACTTATATGTACAGTATATTGTTATTGTACTTATTAGATTAATGTTTTAAATTGAATTGTTTAATCATCACTTTAAATATTCTTAAACTTATCGTTTGCAACTAAAGATTTTGGTTTTCAATTTTTACAAAATATTTGGAGGGGGTCCACTCAATTTGGCTACCTGCCCTATGCGCCGCCAAGGCACCTGATTCTCCTGAGTTCCTGGTCTATTTACACTACTTCGTAAATTCTCCTTGAACTTTTTCTCTCGAACCTATCTAAGAGGGCTGTCTCAGCTATCTAAGCTTGCTTGAACCCTTCTACGAAGAGTTCTCAGTCAAGTCTCATGTATAGTATCCATAGAAATCTTACAGATCTTATTAGAGTCTTGTATATTTTCACGTTTTGTAGTTCATGAAACGTTATTATTTTTTAGAATACTTGTTAGAGAAAAATAATAACTATTACCGGTGGCAATTCTTCTTCTTTTAATTTCTTCTACCTCTCTGCCTTGCGTATTTATTGCTGTTTTGAGATAAATGAAGTGAAACATTTCTAATTCCTAATCAAATCTCCTAAAAACATAATTCTGTTAAGATGAATTTAACTCTGCTGAGCTTAGTTAATGAATAATGTTTGGTAGCTGAGCAAATAAATGAAGAATATGAGAAAGAAGCTCATATTAAAAGAAAATATGAGCTTAAATGCCAATTATGTAATAATCTAATGTTATTGCTTCCGAGCTTACCGAAAGTAACGAAAACAATGTGATCGTTCTGGAGTACATTTTTTAAACAGAAAAAAAAATCTGATTCAGACAGAGAACATTTTTGCTTTCGTGGCTGTCTGTCGAATTGCCCATCAACATCATTTGCTTAATGAACATTTTTCAATATATAAAATGAAAACCGTAAATGTTGACTATTTTATAATATTAATAATTATTGCTTACTTTAGGATCTATGAAGAGTTCCTTATGCACCAATTGGTCCGTAACTGCTGCTTGCTGATGAAGTTGGTTCTCGCAACTTTAAATACAGCTTAAGTCCAACTGATCTGCGTATCATTCTCCTGTAAAAACCAAAAGCGCATTTACATTTAAGAACAGATAATACAAGTATATCAATTTATATCATTCAATACAAATTAAAATCACCCCCTCTCAATAGCATCGCCCTTACATATAAGTAAGATGTATTATTAAATATTAAAAATAATTTTATTTATGGGGATAACAAGCCTCCTTACTATTTTTAATATATCCACTCTCTATTTTGGCAATGTGGAGTAGGAATAACGAATTTCAATTTAATAACAAAGAGTTGGCTCGGACCGATTTTTTAACATAATATTACTGATGCTTATCAGTACGTAAATAAAGAAATAATAATTTATAAATATGTGTGTATATCAAATTAAAATAAAGGTAATTAAGTTATGAAGTAAGTATTCACCCTGGTATTAATAACCTTGCTTACCACAAGCATTTACTATTTTTTATTTTTATGTACTATTATAATTAAATATGCTTTCATTCATAAAGCATTGGTAAATAAATAGTAAATTACGCGTCTAGTCCGGAAAGTAGCATTTTGAATGCGAGGGTGGAGTTTGCACCAGAGCGACAGCGAGGGTAGTAAAACCAGACAAGCAAAGCAAAATGCAGTTTTCGCACGAGTTGCACACCGTACTATATCTAGGATTGTTGGATTTTAATAATAAATACACTGATCATTCTAAAGAACGAATTTTTTTGGTCTTTGAATTATAAACATTTTAAACAGAAATCCGTTTCAGACATCAGGGAACATTTTTGGTTTAAAACTTGCTTGACATTCTGTCGTTTAACATTTTTGCATTTCTCCTTTAACTTATGAAAAACTACTCATCCGATGTAATAAAACTTGAAGCGTATGCCATAATTAACCCACTGTTGGAACCATATCAACCTTCTTTGCCCATTTCTTTCTTCCGCATGTTTTTTTATTTAGAACTTATATCTTTTAAATTAAATTACTACGTTTATTTTTCTTAAAAATCTTAAAAATTTAATTTATTACTCATTTAATTGGTTTTTAGTAAATAAATAAAATGATAAGAAAGTTGAAGTTAAAGTAATAAAATTTAATTATCCTAAACTGATCATTGTTATAAAACAAAATAAAATGATTCTACAAACCTAATACATTTAACGTGAAACCTTAAAACATTTATTGTTGTTTTTTAATTGCTATTTATTAATCAAATAAACTTTAATACTTTAGCAAATATCGGTTAAAAACATAATGCAAAGCTTGTTGTTTTTCGATTAAATTTGTGGCATTTTAACTATTCCAGTTAAAATCGGAATTTCCAGTAATGAAGTGGAGGTATAAGAAAATATATTTGGAATTATTCTGTTCTACCTAATTTAAAAATTAGAATTTAAAATTATATAACTTAATTACGAATAAAAAGAAAATGAAGAGTAATTACGGGTGTGCATTTTCTTTTTTTTTATTACTTTAAGTTCCCCTAGTACAAATATAAATTAAAGAAAAAGAAAAAAAGACTAAAAAGGTGTGCTGTAAGTTGAGTGGACGTTTTGACATTGTAAGGTTTAATTTGTTTAGGCTTTGTTAAAATAAATCTAGCAAGAAGTCTAAGGGTTGGGAAGGAAAGGCAATCTAATCTCACTTAAAGCTTGGCCTCCTAAATTTAATTTCTAATTTGATTTAATCATTAACATTTACCTTTATTATTCATCTATTATATTTGTCCCCCTAATGGCTAAACTAAATATAAAAGGAATACTTTTGGGTTCACAGAAACTTAAAGTTCAAAATTATACTCTTCCATTGTAACTGTGATAATACAATATTATATACATACATATAATCTACAATGGTGTCATTAAGAATCCTATTACAATTATATAATTTTTATGCGCCCAAGAGATTTCAAATAAGAAATAAGCATTTAACCCGTCCATGCCACACACCTTTAACACTAAAGCTCTGCTTCTTTATTCTGGATACATAAGTGGCAAAGCAATATTTATCTTGTACTTTCACTTATCTAGTCCGATTAATAAATTGAGGATTTACAATTAGTTGCATTACTAAGAGTTTTTATAGTGTGTGTGGTCATCAGAATGTACAGAACAGCACTATTGCCATGATAGTCGAACCTATGTTTCGATTATTTAAGTAAATGTTAGTGGTTCTTGACTGTTACCATTCTCGATTAAAGTATATAATAAACATAATGCACTGAAGCTGTTATGTTTGTTAATTTTCTCTTTAGGGTCCATATAGCAAAATAGAGGAGCCTTATAATTTTTAGTTTGGAGATCGTTAAGGCAACTTTATTTCCACGCAAGTTACGTAGGTACGTGTAGTAACCAAAACACAGTAAAATTACAGGGAATATACCCCAAAAAAATCATCCATAAAAAATAAGGGGTAGAAGTTTAAAGGATTACAATATTGTTAACGGAACCCATGTTTCTATAAAAATTGGTTTTTTCGTGCCCCTAACTTTAACCCGTTCGTGTCCTCCTTCTATTTGATTTAACAAATTAACGAAAAAATCTAAAAAAAAAGATCACAGTTATTCTTTGTCAAAAAATTAAAAATAAAATTGTAAGGAATTTTTCATGTCACATATTTTGTGTAAGAAAACAAATGTCACCCATCCCCCCCCCCTCACCAAAAAAACAACAAAAAAAACATTTATATCTCAGGCGCTGATTGAATTTGACCAATTATGTTGGTTAACGAACTCCTCCGACTTGTTAAATGCCTGCGAACCCTTTGTGTGTGCAAGGGGTTTTTTTTTACTGTGTAAGGAGTCTTTGTTTAGTGGTCAATTCTCTCACCACTTTTATTTATCAAAGGTACAAGTTCAAAGGTCAAAGGACAAGCTGAGTGTGATAGATTTATTATTATTAATAATTAACAAAATTTTCCTGACGTAAGTTGTGAGATTACTGTACATTTTCTGTAAGCTTAGACCTATGTATCAGATGTTACACATCAGAATCATAATAGGTATTAAGTACACAATCTTAAGCAGCTGTACCGATTCATAATATGAATAGAAATACCTGATTACTTGATTTCTTGCTACACGCCTAGGTTTTTCATAGATAAACCCACCCTTATTGCTAGTAGATAATATTTATTCTTCATATTCTTGTTAGAGGCAACTGTGTTTCTAACTATCCCTTTTATTACAGTAAATTAATTCTGTCCAAAAAGAAGAAAAAACAATAATACTTTCATCAAAAGTCGGCTTCGGTTTATGCACATTTAGTGTGAACTGAAAACACATATATTTTGCAACATTTTTAACTATACACATTCGATATTTAAAAAGAGCCAGACACTCATAAAAAAAAAGCTTGCTCAATGCCATCTTGACCATAATTTTATTATATTTTTCTCTATCTCAACTTCATTATTAAATGTAACGGCTAAGCATTAGTTGAAAAAAGAGTGTTCAGATATTTTAGTTTGGTTTGTTCTTATATTTATCCGGCATAAGGTGTTTCTAGGAGGAGATTCGCGGAGAGATCATGTATTTTTCATTTAGGAGTTGTAAGAGTGGCAAATCTCCGAGGGGCAAGTTTCAGTTTGAAAGGTGGGAATGAAATCAGATTACAGTGGCTTGTTAAGTTAACACCTGCATTGCGTGAGGTGAGTCCTAGAATTTCTTTCCTTCACGCAAAATCCTCGTCCCATAAGTAGAGTAGATTGAAGCACATTTAGTACTTATATTTGTTTAACTCGTGGATTTATTTTTTTACCATTATAAATCTAAGCTTAATACTTAGGTTCAGGTTAAATTGCCCTTTCCCACTCTTAACTAAAGTAATAATAACTAGGTTTGTCCCATGATGGTGCCTGTGAAACTATTTCCTGGCATTTCTATTTCGTCCTCTCCATTCCTCGCCGAAATAATTTGTAAGTTATAATTTCGAATAAAAATAAAAATGTTGTACAACAATTTATCTTTAACATAAATAAGCCTGATAGATTTTAAAGAAAAACCCATATTCAGATAAACGTCATCAAGCTTCTTAAAGAAGAAAATTAAAGAAAGAATTTTCTTAAAGAAAGAAAATGAAGATATTGCAATGGCTTCAAAACTTTTGTAATGCGAATTTTTAAAAAACTTTCTCCACGGAAATCTGTTTTGGACCATTCTGAATCGATTCCTAAAATCTAACAATTTTTTTTATGAATGTACGTATGTATGTATATATGTATACATACATATATATATATATATATATATATATATATATATATATATATATATATATATATATATATATATGTGTGTCACTCCTGACGATATCTCCCCTTAGGATTTAGGATTAAAAATTTCAAATAAATTTTAAAATGTCAATAATATCAAAAGAAAGGATGAGTTCGTTGGCCAGAATTTTTGGAGTCCATTTCGGTCAAATTTTGACCATTTAGGGCGGGGTCAAAAGTAGCATAAAAACATGTTTTTTCCATTTCACCCCCCCCCCCCCCCCCCCCCTCTTATATGAAAATATGACAAAAGAGTACATAACGAAAATTACTGTACTCTTAAAGAGCTTTCCAACGACATGCATCTTGACGGGTTTATAATATTTTGACTTTTGTACCCCGTATACTCGTGTGTACAAAATTTATTTTTTTCACCCATCCAAATTCTAAACCAAAATTTTCCTATATTATTTTAAGCCAATAATACACATACTTCTTTGAAAGTTCGCTCATTATGTCATGGTGCATGACTGGACTTTTTTAAATAAAGAATGAAATGATTTTAGAAGAGTGATTATTGATTATTTAGAAATTTTATAATATCATATTATCAAATATTCCGTAATATTGTAACAACAAAAATAATATTGTATTGTAAAAATTTACACGTATGAATTAAATTCGCACAATATTATTCCAATAAAATAAATTAAACATTACATTAGCACATTACAAAAATTCATCTGTGCTATGAAATTAATCATCAAGAATTATCATTGTCATCTATAAATTATCTTCAGAGTTTAATGCATAGCTTTAAATAGCAATTTTTTCGGTTATAATTAAACGTTATCATATTCTTAGAACATTGATTTGGTTCTAGCTGGTAACTTATTTATAATAATCCACTTATTGATTTTTTTGTGAGAAGAACTTATTTAGGTCTAAAGCTTTACTTTTGAGACTTCCAGTAAATTGGAAGATTGAGAAAAATATTTTTTAAAAAATGAAGATAAAGTTATGCATTGTACAATCATCTGAGTTAGGTAACTAAATTTAAGATTGTTTTTAGTTTAGTTTTTTCTTTCGTTAATGTGAAAGGGTTAAAAAGTTTTTCTATTATAAAAGTTTGGCCCCTGAAGAGTGATTTATTATCATTATTATTTTTTCTTGAAAATTTCGCTTTTCTCTTAAGTCTTAAGTTTTTGAAAGTTAGAATGACCACTCCTAAAACTTTGTTTAGAAAGTGTGGATAGGATCTGGGAGGGTTGTGATGCTCCTTCTCAATAGATAGTTTTCTTAAATTTAAATTTAAAGTTAGACAAGATAATAAATTTTAAGTATTTCTTTAAGAAGAATGCAAAGTTTTAACTAAAGAATTTGTTCGAGTCTGAGATTATAAGGTTTTAAAAAAAGCAAACTTGCTTAGTAAATCTACTAATATACAAAACCAAAATCCTAAACCAAAGTGTGATCTGTGTTTTAATAGTATAGTGATGGCACGAAAATTCGATTTTGAGATTTTATTGGATTAAAACGTTTTAAGGTCCCTTGAGTACAAAAAGTTGTTTTTATAAAATGTCTGTCTGTAGCCTGTGCAGACGCGTGGAGAAAAAACTATTTGGCCGATTTCAATAAAATTTGGCATTCATTTTCGAAAGAATCATACCCCCAAAGGTAAATCGAGACACTAATTAATTTTTAGCCCTGATTATGGAGGCGCTGCCCCTAAAAATCTCTAAAACGGGGGAAAAAAATATTCCTTCAAATGGTTTCGATGACATTGACTTAAAAAACTTATTCCATTTACGAATCTAACCATAAGTCGTTTTCCAGAGAATCTAGTTCCTGAGAAAATAGCTTGACAAAAAAAGGGGTAATGGTTCGGTTGAATTCCCGGCCGGAGAGAAATTATTTGTAAGGTAAATTATGATAACATGTTCAATAATAAATTAAATGTAACTACGAAAACTAAAAAATGGAAAACACAACTAATTGTGTTGTGTGTTGTGTGACACAACTAGTTGTGTACTCGTACTTTCACATAAGTACGAGTACACAATCGTACTTATGAGAAAGTTTTGTACGAGTTGTATCGGGCAGATTATTACCCTGCAAAATTGAAACAATAAAAATGTGCCACCGCTAATTTTTATTCTACGAGGGGGCTGTAAAATTTTTGATGCTTACGTTTTCTAAAGGTACGCGTGTACACTTCTGAACCAAAATATTGTAAACTATTCGCGAACTGTTCGTGCCAAACCACCTCCAGTCAGTTTTTGGTAAACTAAAGATTTTGGTTCGCTAGTTGGGACGTGTTCGAGTGAGGATCGTTGGTTTTTCTTTCGCTCTCGCATCTCTAGGTTCCATCGTCTACTTTATTTTGAGACTATTGATTCTATTCCATCATACATTATTTTATCATTGAGTGGTCTGGGAAAAATGTATGAACTGATTGATATTTATAAAACTGAATATTAATCCTGTGACAAATGACACCAGGTGATTCGCCTATTTCCAATTGATCGTTGGAGGTTTCCTGAAATACTTTTTTTGGATTACTTTTTACCTCCAACGGCTCCGTATTGTGTACCATTTGGTTCTACAAGGTGTATACGTACTTGTATAGTCTATACGCTCATAAGACAGCTTTTTTCGTGCCACCCTGCAAGCACTCCCCTCTTTCTGCCCCTGTCAATTATATATTATTCAATTTTATATTATTTAAAACATACAGTCTCTTCATTCATTATTAATAACTTGTTTAAACCAAGCCTCGGATAATAATCGAGACTTTACTGTACCATCTACTAGTAAATTTTTAACCGTTAACCACAATGTAGAAATATTTGCACAAGCTTTATTAATTTTTTAATTTACCCTGTTTGAAGTTGTTTTTCATTTGGATAATGTTTCACATTTTCAATAACTTTGATGTGGTTTTTGACGACTCAAGTTAGAAAGCCGCAGACTTCTCTTGACTCTCTGTTTATCTTTCCTTTTGTCTTTGAACTTGAAATTTGTAACCTCTATCGACATTTAATTATTTTTAGACATTTAAATCAATTAATAAACTCTTACATCCATTTTTCTAAGGGGAATATTCTAGCCTAATTAAAATTTAATTACTTTGACTGCAGTGAAATTAAAACATTGAGACGAAATACGCAGATACACCACCTCGCAAGAACATCCGCATATTTTTGCTCTTATTTTGAATTTATTCTCTACATTATTATTATAATAGAATTTATGTCTATTATATCAATATATTCATAGCAAGTAAACTGATATTTTAATAGTTCCAGCATTAAGTTTGTACAGATAATTCATGCAAAATAGGAATTTGGCACATGAATATAAATTTAGGACTTAAATATATCCAATTCAAAAACTACTAAATATAATTGATTTTGCTTCCGAGCTTACCGAAGGTAACGGAAGCTATGTAATCGTTTTAAGGTCGAACATTTTTGATGTCTCCAATTTCAAAAAAATCCAAGACAGAAATCTGATTCAGACACCAGGAAATATTTTGGTCCCTTGACTCCCTGTCAGTCTGTGTGACACTCAATTTCTGCGAACCAACATATCTAAAAAACTAATCGTCCTATTGTTCCCATAAGTTCAATCCTCTGCGGCTATTTGTTTCTCTTCCATATGCACATAAACATACATTAATTTACACTCATCATTAAAAATACTTATCTGATATTCAAGAAATTTGGATAGTTTGTCGACAGTAGCATATAGCTCCAGATTAATTTCAACCGTCTCAATTGGTACTTTTATTCATGTAAAATATCAAAACAATTTTAAGTTCTATAAAAGGGGAAACAATTAAATAAATTAGACAATAATGGATTGTAAAATCATTATAGTTTACGCGATAGGACCCGAGAAAGCTATATGCCACACTGATTGGCAGACTATTTTATTTTACATTCCTAGTAAAATTCTGTTATTTCATTTATCACTTACGAGCTAGCCGAAGGTAACTGAAAGTATGTGATCGTTCTTAAAAAATAAAATATTTTATGTCTCCAATTTCAAAAAAATCTGAATAGAAATCCGTTTCAGATACCAGGGAACAATTTTGTTCTCGTGTCTATCTGTCGGTCTGACTATCTGTCTGTTATCCAATTTTTGCCAATTTTTGGACCATCATATTATCTTAAAAACTATTCGCCCGATTTTAATGAAATTTGGAAGGTAGGCCATAATTAGTCTATTGTTGGTCCCATATAAGTTTCAACCTTCTGCGCCCATTTGTTAATTGATTATATTTCATCAACATTTTAGAAGAACCATCATAAAGGATTACTACATGAGAAGAAAAATTTAAGATTTAAATAAAGGTTCAAGGATAAAATTATTTGTTAATTTCAAATGGTTTTCTTATTTAGTGTAAATATTTTTATGCATGTATGTCGTATGTCTAACATTACATGGTAGACTGGAAATCATCTGCATCATACCTTAAGCGTTCATACCATCTTTCTCACCAGACATTAGTTATCACAGTTATTTAAATAATCTTTTTATATCTGGCAATGAGTGAAAGTGTACTTATTTATAAAAAAATCTCAGTTAAACACAACGATCACACAGCTTCCGTTACCTTCAGTAAGATCGGAAGCAAATATAAAAGTAATACTTTTAGCGTTCAACACCACACTAAGAGGAAATCCGTAAGGAATAGAAGATTAGATATCATTATTTAACTAATGATAACAAAACATAGTAATAGAATGAAATGTAACTATTTTGTCATTGCGGTTTGACACAAACTAACCAACTATAATCTTTAAGATTAGAGCCTTATATTTTAAAACTTGCCAGTTACATAATAAGTTAAGATATATTTGTAAAAGTGCCTAAAACTAAAAATATTTCAACAATATAGAGTATTTTTATACATACTCCATGTAGTATTATTAATTATTATCACACATTATAGTATCTACTTACTTCATTAATAATAAATATGGTTATAATTTTAAAGCAGGATTGTCTTTATTACCATATGATATGCCATTATCATGAGTTATAAAAATAACACAAGAATCCTAATTAAACTTAGGGGTAATTTATTTATTTTAATTCAAGTATTAGTTTATCTCACTATATTAATGTTTTTAGAAGCTGAAGAATAAGACATAAGAAGGGACTTGGGTTTAACTAAAGAGAAACTACTTATGCTTTTTCTTTTTTAATACTAAATGATAAATTACTTATTACAAAGTGGGTTTATTCTTCTGGAAACCCTAATTCATTGTAGCTTCAAGGATTTTATAGCGTGAAATGTAGTTTTTTTTAGAAAACCTAGTTCCGTATTTAAGAGACTTCGTCTTGATCTATAAATTATTTAATTGAGCAGAAATCGCTTTAAATTCTCTAAATTCAATGAAAAACTCTTTCTCTATATTCTCTGTTTCGTAACTCTATATTCTCTATATTCTCTGTTTCGTAACTGTTTAGTAACTCTAGAGAGTTACTAAAGAATGATAATAGGGAATTGTTTTTGTGACAAACTTGTAACTTGAAAATCAGATGCGTAGAAGATTGCTATTGAGAGGAAAATAAGATTTATTTTAGTTTTAGTATCTCTATACAAAAATATCATGCATATATATAAATAAATATATATATATATATATATATATATATATATATATATATATATATATATATATATATATATATATTTTTTTTTTTTTTTTTTTTTTTTTTTTTTTACCTGTTGGGCAAATCGATGCAGAATATGCTCGATAAGGTCTCACGTGATTAATCTTAATAAGAAAATATAATCCACATTGAAAATGACAATGAAAGTCCCAACAACAAAATCTGAATTTCTAGCAAAGTTTTAAAATTCCTTAATATTAACTATGAAATATATATTTTTAGTAATTATTATAAATTACATTGCACTTATATACATATAAAGTGTTCCCACTAATTTTAGTCCCTTAGTTGATTTAATATATCAATGCAAAGAATTCATGAATTTGTAAAAAAAAGTTAAAAAGTGAAAGGTAATATAACTCATGAGGGTAGCGTGAGATAAACATTTCAATAGTTGATAGCGTATTTAGGCTAAAAGAAGTAAGGGGTGGCTTTCTCTTATAAAATATTTATACAATTTGATTTAGTATTCCTCCCGCGTAGGATTTAAATAATATAGGGATCATTTTTGGTCCTTACTTCACTCAGAGCTCAAGCAGTTAGAAAGATTTACAATAGGCTTGGCAAACTGGAAAATATTATAAATTTATTAACTGGAATAGTTTGGGTTGGTTCATGATTTTTCCCTTTGTTTATTTCCTACTTGCTAAATATTAATAAAGCTGAACTGTTTAATTTCTAATGGGCTTACTTCTTTCTTATTTCTTACGGTTTTTGTATTCTTCTTTTTTACGATCGGAGAAATAAAATAAAATATAGGTTTAGGTTTATTTTTTGACCTGAAAATAAGGGAGTCAAATTTCCTAGTAAATGTTTGAATTTCTTTATAAGGTGACGTTTACCAAGAAGGGAATGAGTTGTAAATCACACGTGCGCAATACCCTCAAATAATAAATTACGTAAACTCCCCAATCATTCTTCCCCTCCAGCACCCAGAGGCAAAAATACGGTCTCTGTCAGGTTTTAGCGATGATTCATAGCCCTCCATCTTCTCCCACTCTGTCTATGGTCACCTATCTACCCGTGTTTCGTGTTTCACCTCTGTAAAATCAAATATTTTACCAAATACAGTATTTGGACCTTAGAAATAAACCCTAATTATTCGCCCATACGATTAGTTTAAAGAGAGTTTTAAGTAACGTGATCTATGGAATTAAATAAAATGCTTCCTTTTCTTTAATGCAAGTCACAATTCTATGTACTTAAATTGAAACTATAAAATTCGATATTATTTAAACATACAGTCTATTCATTCATTTAATTACCTTTTCCTTAATTTAATTATTAATAACTTGTTTAAACCAAACCTCGGATAATAATCGAAATTTTACTGTACCATCTAGTAGTAAATTTGTAACCGTTAACCACAGTGTATAAATATTTGCACAAGCTTTATTAATTTTTTATTTTACCCTGTTTGAAGTTGTTTTTCATTTGGTTATGTTTCACATTTTCAATAACTTTGATGTGGTTCAACGACTCAAGTTCGAAAACCGCAGACTTCTCTTGACTCTCTGTTTATCTTTCCTTTTGTCTTTGAACTTGAAGTCTGTAACCTCTATCGACATTTAATTATTTTCAGACATTTAAATCAATTAATAAACTCTTACATACATAATCAAAAGCTTTCCTTAAAAGATTACTAATTGATTTATCAAAGGGGAATATTCTAGCCTAATTAAAATTAAATTACTTTGACTGAAGTGGAATTAAAACATTGAGCCGAAATACGCATATATACACCACCTCCCAAGGACATCCATATTTTTGCTCTTATTTTGAATTTATTCTCTACATTATTATTAGGTATAATACAATTTATGTCTATTATATCAATATATTTATAGCAAGTAAACTGATATTTTAATAGTTCCAGCTTTTAGTTCGTACAGATAATTCATGCAAAATGGGAATTTGGCACATGAATATAAATTTACATCTTCTCCCTTTATGTCCATGGTCACCTATCCACCCGTGTTTCACCTCTGTGAAATAAAATATTTTACCAAATACAGTGTTTGGACCTTAGAAATAAATGGTAATTATTCGCCCATAGTTTAATGAGATTATATAAGTGCCGTGATCAATGGAATTAAATAAAATGCTTCACTGATGTAACCAACCTTTTCTTTAATGTATGTCACAATTCTATGTACCTATAATGAAACTATAAAAGTAATTATACTGTATTCAAAACATAACAAAAAATAAACTAAACTTTAAACTAGGACAGCCACGGACGCCATAGAGATAGTAGTAGAGGTTACTAACAATAAACAATATTAAATATGCCAACATGTGCTATTAGCACTCACAAGGACTGCGCAACCAATTTAATCTCTGATCTACTCTTTGCATTGGGTACTTTCGGAGATCAGTCAAACGCAGGAAAATTATTAGGGCCCTCGATGTGCCTATGGACCCTAAAATGAAATAGATCAAATTTATCGAAAAGTAATCTAACAATAGATTTTTCTTTAGCTCATGACTTTTCCCAAATCGTCATCATTTGCATTTGTGATTTACTGATGAAGTCCCTTTTAGGCATCAACACTTCGACAACATTAATTAGGCTTTTGCTAAAAGCGAACTCAACTTCAGTTAAGCTAACTAACTATGTTGACATTTGCCACGATTGCTGAAGTATAAACATGCAAAAATTCTAATTAGAATAAGATAAGCAGTTTTGCCTCAAAAAAATAAGTTATTGTTGCATAAGAAGAGAAAAAGCCATAGTTATGTCTGTTTCATTTATTTTATTTTATCAAAACTTACGCAACATATTTTACAATATTTTATAAATGGTGTATTAAAATAGGCGTCATACAACATTGATTTAGGATTGCTTATTTCCCGTTTCTACCTCATCCCACATTTGAGGATATCCCACTTCCTTCTGGAAACGGACTTGTCTTTCGCGGACTTAAATGATAAACGTTTCATCATACTTGTGAAATATGTTAACATTATTAAAGACTGTAGTTTATACCCACTTAATAATTAAGTGCATGTAGACTGATAAATATACCAACGGAATGAAGAGACGACCTGTGCGTGACTCGTTCTCGAGGGAGCTCCACTTTCCTAGTATGCCCTTTCAAATGGAAATAGCGGCCGGGGAATTAAGGGCGCAGTGTAAACATATAGCAGTTAGCGTGTCTGTCAACCTAGCCGTGAAATTGATCGAGCCGAAGCTCCGCAAACTACAGACGCTATAATATTCATCAAAATACCTCACAACGTTTCAAATCCCACGATATACATTACCGTTGAGAGCATTGGCCACGTTTTTCATTGCCACCAGCATTTATTATATGTTTTATAATAATAATACTTTTCCCCTATAAATATCCGTATCATTTCATATCTAGATTATACATTTTGGATTTTTTTCTCTAAATAATTCTTTACTTTAAACCTACAATTTGAATAAGCTATTTTATTCATTGAATCATTTGATAGTAATTGATGATTAAATTAAAATTTATTCCCAACATTTTTAAAATACATAAACTTTATGATAATAAGCAATCTTATAACATCCATCGCAGAAAATTTACAAATGAACCTTCTTAAAACAAGGACTGCTTACCTAGATGATACATCCCTCATACTTTACTCATGAATTATTTAAAAAATTGTCCTGTCAATTTTTATAATTGTTAATATAATTTATTCCTCAAAATGGATTATATATTAGCAAAAACTTATAATTATAAATAAACATATAATAATGATAAACAAAAATTATTGCAACTATTGCACATCTTAAAACATTCAACATAATTTATTAATAATAATACTATCAAAATTATTATTATTTTGTTTTTTTTTAATGATTATTTTAAAGTATTTCAGTTTTTATATTTAAAAAAAAGCATATATTAATAATGAAACTAATTACCGAATAATAAGAAATAAAATGGGGATGATATTAAGGAAATGTATAATAAGCTTGGCATACCGAAATACATTATAATCTGTGAGAGTAAATCAGCAAACCAATATACATAAATTTTTGATCAATTACTGATTATAAATTGATAAGTGATGCCTTAGAAAATAACACTTTATTAAAAAATTTATAATTATATTATAAATGTTAAAAGTTGGTTGTGAGACCATTAGAAAGATAGGTTTTTAAAATCAAAAATCTCAATGTAACGATACTTACACGTGGACTATTTTTTAAAAAGAGATAGTAGAGCTATTAATATATATATATATATATATATATATATATATATATATATATATATATATATATATATATATATATATATATATATATATATATATATATATATATATATATATATAATCTATGTGAAGTATGCTATGCCCAAAAACCAGCAGACATTACTGATTGATGAAATGTTTGCACCTATTTAATTTCAAAACGTTAAGAATCAATAAAAATCTTAGCTCTGATAAATATTATTCACATCAATTATATATTTTTTGATCAATTATCAATCTATCAATTGTCGATTTTTATTTTTTATTTAAAAAAAATGAATAACCAGTACACATTGAAGAATAATTCGTCCAGACTGGACTGAATAACAAAGCAGCGGAGAATACAACTTAAGTTTGTATATATGAGAAATATTGGAACTTGAGAAAATAATCAATCAAGTATTCGAACTGGAAAGCATGAGAATGAGAGTCACTAAACGATTAAAAAGGATACTTCTTCTTTTGTTCGAAAGCTCAATACAAAACTCTTGGCTGAGTGGTCTCAATCCCAAACTCCGCATAAAGGAATTTGGAAACTTATTTCATATCATTGCTTCACAGGCGAGCCTTGCTGCCACTGTATCTGGGCGGTTTGTAAGGATCTAAATTGAAAATTATCATTAACCTCCTTCCGGTATTTTTAAAGTAATATTTCGTCCAGTATTTGAAATTACCTACATTTTGTTAGTCAGTGACTAGGTATCAACTAGACAATTACCGAATGACTCATAGAATTTAAGTTAAAAATTCTGACGATTTAAAGAAAAAACGTTTAAGGATTTGACACAACTGATACCTCTAACAAGGTTTGAAGATGTCCCAATCTAATAGATGAAGTATCGTAATAAGTTTAGGGTCAAAATGAGGTAAGAAAAGTGAAAAAAAAAAAAAAACTATTTCATAAGACTTTAGATAAGATGCAGTTGCCTTATCAAATTAATTTTTATAACAACTTTTTTTTGCTTAATTTATTTTTATTTATTTTTTAAAAAAATCAATTTTCTGTTTAATTATGTGATACTTCTTGATGCATGGTTGTTTGATGTGGTTTAAAAGTTAATTATCTGACAAATTTTTGTTTTTAAAAAATGCTTTATATCTTTATTTTACAACCTAATGGAAAACTACATCAGCATATATAAGGCCTGAAGATTTCCCTCTCGGTACGAAATATGGCCAAGTCTTATGAAATAGTTGTGTACACTTTTCTTACCCTGTTTTGGCAATACACTTATTAGCATCTATAATCTATACTAAAAGAGGACCTCAATCTAATAAAGACAAAATATCACCTTTTAACCATTTATTAATGAGTATTTATTTACCCCTGAAGACAAAATTTAATAAATTATGTATAATATATAAGGGGACTTCATATATTTATATATTTATGTATAAAATGGCCCTACATTTGGGTACTGCGGGGGGGAAAAAAAATTAAATTAATATAAGTAAATATATTAATATGTAAATAAAAAGAGGGGTAGAAAAGAACTACATAGTTCATACAATTGTATAATAATACTCTAGTTATAGAGTAAACTTAAGTTAAAATTAATATATTTTACCATAAAACTGTTCTAGGTTTTACGAGGTGGTCTCAAATTATTTGCTCATTAATGACATGATTTATAAAGGTTTACGTTAAAAATAGTCGGAGGTGGATTCACTCGGTTTCTCATTTTAACAGGTCACGCACGAAATCTCTTTGCACATGATCCGTGGTTCCGTGATATAATATATACATATATATATATATACACATATACATATATATACACATATATATATATATATATATATATATATGGATATTATTGTAGCGAAACGGCGACATTGTAGTACATTTTTGTAGCGAAACGTAACCCATGTGCGAAATGTAACCCTCATGTGCTAAACGTAACCATAGTAGTATATTTATGTAGCGAAACGTAACCATTTTCGAAAATGGTTACGTTTCGACCATGTGCGAAATGTAACCCTTAGGTGCGAAACGTAACCCTCATGAGCGAAACGGAACCCTCAATTATTTTTATTTTTTTAATAGCTGTTAGATACAATAATTATGAACTGCAACATATATTAGAGACAAATTGTAAGCACCTCTCTTTCCAAAAGTATCCAATTAATAAGCAATACGATATTTTTTTCTCAATTACAACTCCCTTGACCCCCCAAAAAATTAAAATAAATTAGTAGACAGTTTAAATACAGTGAACAATATGATATTAACAATACGAACCAATCAATTACTCTAATTAAATGGATTGCAATGGTCACATTTCGCTACAGATATGTATTTTCTCATTACCTTTTTGTAGCGAAACGGCGACACAAGAGTATTTTTTTCTTTTAAACATCTTATAGCCCGCAAATAAATTCAAAAATCTTTTGCGCACTTAGTAGAGAGTTCAAATAAAGAGAATTAGAGGATAATAAAGAATAAAAAAAAAAAAAAAATTTAAATTAAATAAAATAAAATGGTCACATTTCGCTACAGATATGTATTTTCTCATTACATTTTTGTAGCGAAACGGCGACACAAGAGTTTTTTTTTTCTTTTAAACATCTTATAGCCCGCAAATAAATTCAAAAATCTTTTGCCCACTTAGTAGAGAGTTCACATTAAGAGAATTAGAGGATAATAAAGAATAAAAAAAAATAATTTTTTAATTAAATAAAATAAAATGGTCACATTTCGCTGCAGATATGTTTTTTCTCATTACATTTTTGTAGCGAAACGGCGACAAAAGAGTTTTTTTTCTCTAAAAAATCTTATAGCCCGCAAATAAATTCCATAATCATTTGCTCACTTAGTAGAGAGTTCAAATGAAGTGAATTAGAGGATAATACAGAATAAAAAAACAACATAATTTTTTTGTTAAATAAAATGCAATGGTTACATTTCGCTACAGAAATGTATTTTCTCATTACATTTTTGTAGCGAAACGGCGACACAAGAGTTCTTTTTTCTCTAAATAATCTTAAAGCCCGAAAATAAATACAAAAATCATTTGCACACTTAGTAGAGAGTTCAAATGAAGTGAATTAGAGAATAATAATGAATAAAAATGAAACGTGTGATTTTTTAGTTAAATAAAATGCAATGGTTACGTTTCGCTGAAGATATGTATTTTCTCATTACATTTTTGTAGCGAAACGGCGACACAAGAGTTTTTTTCTCTAAAAAATCTTTTAGCCCAAAAATACATACATAAATCATTTGCACACTTAGTAGAGAGTACAAAAATGAAGCTAATTATAGGATATTATTATTTTTTTTAAAATCGTTTATTTTTTTAATTAAATAAAATGCAATGGTTACATTTTGCTACAGATATTTTTTTCTCATCATATTTTTGTAGAAACACAAGAGTTTTTTTTCTAAAAAATCTTGGTGAATTTACTTACATAAAGTAAGTAATGTGATATTACCGAAAAATAGACTGCCAATTAGTGTGGCACATAGCTTCCTCGCATCCTATCAAGTTCTTTATTGTTATATTACTTTTTTGTTATATTGTTTATTTTGTAGCAATTATTAATAGTTTTAGCGATCTTTAACACTTCATAGCGGTGTCGGTGTTGGTTTTACTAAAAAATTGTATTTGAAAAAAGTGTTTCTCTTATTGAATAGATGAAGTTTGATTTTTTCCCGGCCTAAAATTCCAAATTTAAATTTGAAGTTCAAGTTTACGCGAACGCTTGGACGGATAACGTTGTCCAACGAACTCGTCCTGAGCATTGGTAAAATAAAACATGTCTACCAAATTTAATCTAAATCGGTCGACATTTACTCAAGTTATCGTCACTCGTTTCATAATTCGCAGAGACACAGACCGACTGACAGACAGGCAGACACGAGACCAAAAATGTTCCCTGATGTATGAAACGGATTTCTGTCTTGGAATTTTTAAAATCGGAGACATAAAAGTTTTCGTTCTCAAAAGTGAACACAATACCGTTACCTTCGGTAAGCTCGGAAGCAAAAGCGTATTTTTTTAAATTTATTAAATAGAATGCAATGGTTTCATTTTGTTACAGATTTATATGTTAATTTTACATATTTTTAGCAAATCGGAGTCAAACATATATATGGCTTATAAGACTTGAAAAGAAGCAATTAAAATATTTAAACACTTTAGAAGTGACTTTAAATAAAGGGAAGAATGGGATTTTACACATTAAAAGCAATCATATTATATTATTGCTTCCGAGCTTAACGGAAGCATTGTATTCACTTTTGAGGATGAAAACATTTTTGACTCCGATTTTAAAAATTCCCAGACAGAAATCCGATTCAGGCATCAGGGAACATTTTTGGGCTCGTGTCTGTATTACATTGTCTAGGATATCGATGATTTTACTCTAAAAAAAAAAAAAAAAATGTTTAAATTCGAAGGTTGACTTAAACACAATTTGTATAAATTAATTTGTTATTGATGGATTTTTTAGGTGTGATTGAAAGTAATCAAATTTTAATAATTTTTATAACTTTAATTGTGAGACGTATATTATAAGGTGTTGTAAGTTTAACAACTGTTTATCAATAAGAAAATTAAACACAATAGTTTTAAAAGTATTGACAAACTCTAAAAAATACATATTTCTTCTGGTTCGTAGTTTTCTCTCCTTTTTTCCCCTTATTACAATGTATAAATTTAACGATATAGATACGACAAAACGTTATACCAAAAATAGTCTGCTAATTATAGAGTGTCACATTGCTTCCTCACGTCCTATTTTGTATACTTACAGGATGTTATGCTTTTACGTTTGATGTTATCAAATTAATTATATTTGTTAGGTTTCTTAAACCTAATTAAAGCATTAATTAAGCAAAAGTTAAAGAGTGCAAACGGCTGAGTACTTTTGAAGATATAGATGTAAATAAATGTATGTTTGTGAGCATGTTGAAGAGAAACAAATGGAAGCAGAAGATTAAAACTTATATGGGACCAACAATAGGCTGATTATGACCTTTCATCCAAATTTTATTAAAATGGAACGAGTGGTTTTTAAGATATGTTGGTTCGCAAAAATTGGGCGACAGACAAACAGACAGACTGACTCGAAACCAAAAAATAAATCCCTGATCCCTAAACGGATTTTTATCTTGATTTTTTTTTATTTGTATAAAAATTATTTATGCTACATTACTGTTGCTGTATGAAAATTAGATTTTTAATGTCGTCATTATGTATTTATATAGTAATTGTTTGTAGCTGAAAAATGAATCCGGAAATTTCATTCATTGCATAAGTATTTTAAAGTACTGTCCTGGAAATGAACATTAGGAATTGCATTTTATTGCTAAGCATATAATAAAAGCATATACCAAAAAAGGGAATAATACAAAAGTGCCCGATACTTCACATAGTAAACTTTTATTTATACATAACTAGCTGGATTCCCGTGCTTCACTAAGGAGTGTTATATAGCGAATGTATTTATATTTAATTTGATGGGTTAATAAACTACCCTCAAGAAACATAGTGTTTTAAAGAGGGGTAATAATTATGTTTGAGAGGACAAATATTCTATCTGAGTAAAATTCATTTGGAAATTTAATTTTTTCACTAAAAATAGTTTTTAAGAAGTCATTTTGACTTTTTATCAGTTTTTATTTCAACGCGCTGAAAATCAGACCCTTAAATTAATTTCTCAATCTTTCTCGGTTTAGGAATTTGGAGCATTAGGCAACTAGGTTCAACAAATAGAATCCATGCGTCTGAACACAAAACTTTTGTTGTATCTAACACTTTGTAGCACTTTTGTTAATTTTTATTTTATCCCAACACTTTCTCGAAATATAAACATCGCACACACAAAGAGAGAGGAGAAGGAAAGAAAAATATATGGATGACAGGGTGAAAGGAAATATGTATATTATAACCTGTTTTACATAGTTTTTATAAATTCAGTAGAATTACAGAATTACTTTTCACATAAGTAAGAAATTAGGAGAGTGAAGAGATGTGAGTCACAGACCGCTTTACTTCAGAGGGTTTGATACCAGGGATCCGAGGAGAAAAAAATAAAATAACACCTGATATCCAAACTTCGAACTATTTTTAAACCTTTTGCAGGAAATAAAGAATATATATACATTAATTATATAAAAACAATATATATATTAATAAAAATATATATATTAATTTTAGTTTTATAAAAACAAATTACTCTGAGTAATGTAAAACACATAATGTTGGCCGTATTCAATAATAATATAATAAAAAAAAATAGTCTGTCGATTAGTGAGGCACATAGCTTCCTCGCTTTCTATTATTGAACGAATGGTATAATGAGATTTCGATCTCTTTCGATTCCTAGTGGGGTTAGACTTATTTTTTTAGTATGTAGTATTAACTTTGCGCAACAGTTAAAATTAATATTAATACGGGGCCATCTGTGGGCAACTTTCGACAAACCATCCAAGTTTCTTTAAAATCGGATCAGTACTTTTAAACATAGTCTGGCCATTATTGTGGCACATAGCTTCCTCGTGTCCTACAACGTACTTAAATGATACTTTAAGAAATCATTATTGTCTTATTAATTTAATTTTTTCCCTCTTTTTATTATAAATCGTATCAATTTAAGCGTATTTTATTCTGGTAAAAACTATAATGATGTTAGTAAAACAAAGTTTTTGCTTCAATACCCAGAGGGGTTACACTTATTATAATTTAATATTAAATGTGCGCAGAAGTATGGAATCTAGATGGGCCTCTCTCCGTCCGCGTTTAAAACTATTTTCTCAGGAACTAGATTTTTCCTGGGGAAATGCCTTATATCTTTAGATTTGTATTTAAATGGTAGACCATTAGAATTTTTTAATCAAAATCGTCGGGACCATTTCGAGAAATTTGGAGCTAAAATTCAATTCTCGACTTCGCCTGCGTATGATTTTCTGAACATGTATAAAATCGGCCTAGGCCTAGTAGTTTAAGCTCCACGCGTCGGCTCCAGGAAACGGAATTGAGATCATTCTGAAAAACGAAAGAATTGTATATGTCTCCGAATTAAAATAGTCTCCCAATTAGAGAGGCCCGTAGCTTCCTCGCCTCCTACAACATACATTATTGATATTATGCTTTACAGGAATTATTGTCTGATTTACTTAATTAGCTGTCACATTTGCTCCTGAGCTTACCGAAAGTAACGGAATGTCAGAAGCTATAAGATCATTCTGATTCTGAAGGACGAAAATTGTTTATTTCTCCCATTTCAAAAATTCCAAGACAGAAATCCGTTTCAGACATCAGGGAACATTTTTGGTTCCGTTTCTGGCTGTCTGTCTGTCGGTCTGTGTGTCTGCTAATCATGAAACGTGCGACGATAACTTGAGTAAATGTCGACCGATTTTGATGAAATTTGGTAGACATACTCATTTTACTAATGCCCAGGACGAGTTCGTTGGACAACGTTATTCGTTCAAGGTTCACGCGCAACGCTCGCTTAAACGTGAACTTCAAATTTAAAATTGGAATTTTAGGTCGGGAAAAAATCAAACTTCATCTATTCAATGAGAGAAACACTTTTTTCAAATACAATTTTTTATTAAAACCAACAGCGACACCGCTATGAAGTGTTAAAGATCGCTAAAAACTTTTAATATACTTTTTACACAATAAACAAGAAAGTAATATAACGTTAATATTAATATAACAATAAAGTACATGATAGGATGCCAGCAAGCTATGTGCCACACTAATTGGCAGTCTATTTTTTTGTGGTACTATAATTTTTGCATTTATTATAAAAATATATGAGTTAATAAGCTAAAATGTTACTTCTTAATAAACTAGAGAAGAAAAAAAGTACTTTCTTTCTTCGTGCACAACATATATATGTTCAATTTAATTCCAAATATACAAACGCAAAAATCTGAACGCTCAAATTTTGTTGACATTTTCATGTATTCACTTAGGCACATAAACTCGAAAAGCTTTACCCAAAAACAACACAATAAAGCGTTACATGAAAATCTCTCACTGTATTGGTACACTCGTATGCAAGCAATTTTTTTATTCGGTATTACCCTATAATTCACTTCATTTGAACTCTCCACTAAGTGTGCAAATGATTTTTATATTTATTTTTAAGCAACATGAATTTTTAGAGAAAATAAACATTAGTGTCGCAGTTTCGCTATAAAAATGTAATGTAATAATCATATTTGTAGCGAAATGTGACCATTTTATTTATTTAATTAAAAAATCACACGTTCCATTTTATTCTGAATTATCCTCTAATTCACTTCATTGGTACTCTCTACTAAGTGGGAAAATGATTTTAATATTTATTTTCGGACCGTAAGATTGTTAGAGAAAAAAAACTCTCGTGTCGCCGTTTCGCTACAAAAATGTAATGAGAAAATACATATCTGTAGCGAAATGTGACCATTTTATTTATTTAATTAAAAAATCACACGTTTCATTTTATTCTGAATTATCCTCTAATTCACTTCATTGGTACTCTCTACTAAGTGGGAAAATGATTTTAATATTTATTTTCGGACCGTAAGATTGTTAGAGAAAAAAAACTCTTGTCGCCGTTTCGCTACAAAAATGTAATGAGAAAATACATATCTGTAGCGAAACGTAACCATTTTATTTATTTAATTAAAAAATCACACGTTTCATTTTATTCTGAATTATCCTCTAATTCACTTCATTGGTACTCTCTACTAAGTGGGAAAATGATTTTAATATTTATTTTCGGACCGTAAGATTGTTAGAGAAAAAAAACTCTCGTGTCGCCGTTTCGCTACAAAAATGTAATGAGAAAATACATATCTGTAGCGAAACGTAACCATTGCATTTTATTTAACTAAAAAATTGAACGTTTTTTTTATTCGGTATTATCCTATAATTCACTTCATTGGTACTCTCTACTAAGTGGAAAAATGATTTTAATATTTATTTTTCGGGCCATAAGATTTTTTAGAGAAATAAAAACTCTCGTGTCGCCGTTTCGCTACAAAAATGTAATGAGAAAATACATATCTGTAGCGAAACGTAACCATTTTATTTATTTAATTAAAAAATCACACGTTTCATTTTATTCTGAATTATCCTCTAATTCACTTCATTGGTACTCTCTACTAAGTGGGAAAATGATTTTAATATTTATTTTCGGACCGTAAGATTGTTAGAGAAAAAAAACTCTCGTGTCGCCGTTTCGCTACAAAAATGTAATGAGAAAATACATATCTGTAGCGAAACGTAACCATTGCATTTTATTTAACTAAAAAATTGAACGTTTTTTTTATTCGGTATTATCCTATAATTCACTTCATTGGTACTCTCTACTAAGTGGAAAAATGATTTTAATATTTATTTTTCGGGCCATAAGATTTTTTAGAGAAAAAAAAACTCTCGTGTCGCCGTTTCGCTACAAAAATGTAATGAGAAAATACATTTCTGTAGCGAAACGTAACCATTGCATTTTATTTAACTAAAAAATTATGTAATTTTTTTATTTGGTATTATCCTATAATTCACTTCATTGGTACTCTCTACTAAGTGGGAAAATTATTTCCGTGCCATAAGATTTTTTAGAGAAAAAAGAACTCTTTGTCGCCATGTCGCTACAAAAATGTAATGAGAAAATACATATCTGTAGCGAAATGTAACCATTGCATTTTATTTAATTAAAATATAATGTGATTGTTTTAATTTGCTATTGCCACATTTTTTACTTTGCCCGAACTCTGTACTATGTTTTTTTTAATGATTTTATACTTGTTTTGTGGGCCTATATGGCGTGTATATTTTGGTCTCCGTTTCGCTACAAAAATGTACGTGTGGGTTCTTTTTCGCTACAAATTTATTCGTTGGGACTGTTTGGATTTTTTACAAATCTGTAGCGAAATGTAACCTAGAATAAACTCGCACTTTTAGGTTAGGGTTACGTTTCGCTACAGACTGATCTATATATATATATATATATATATATATATATATATATATATATATATATATATATATATATATATCAGGGTCAAATTATCGTGATGGATATAATCTTCCTCAATAGTATTAGAATGTGTATAGTATTTCTTAATATTATGATAAAATTTAATATTTGTAAATATTCCTAACGTGATTAATTTATTTCAACTGTTTTGTCTTTAATTCGTTCTCAAACGTATTCAAAAAGATCCGAATCATTTGTTTTGATCTTTTGTTAATTTCCTTTTAATAACAAATATATATAATTATTTATAACAGATTCTATTCTACTGATAAGCTCCTCACACAGGAGGTCCGGGTTCGATTCCTAGCAAGGGGCCCGACGCTCGGTGTACACCCAGTATTTGCTTTATAAATGCTGATGGAGCGATACGCTAACTCCGTGTCATCTAATTCATATTATATTGTTGAACAAGTGCCACGGATTATTATCACTATTTTATTCTATTAATTCAATAGACAAACAAAAGAATAAATCAAGGTTCCTAACTTTTTTCCATTCTCTGGGAAATTACGTATAATGTTATTGTGGACAATGAGGGTTAAAAGGAAGGATAGAGAACAAAACAAATTGTGTTATTAGACAAAAATTAGATATAAATATTGAAAAAAAAAAAAAATAATGACCCATTTTTATAGACCATAATAAATACAAAGAAACAGTGCCTCCACGGAAAATAATATACTTGTTAATTTATAAAAGCAGCTTTCGGCTTTTATAAAGCCATAAACAGAACCGATTTTGGAAGAACTTTAGTTACATTATTAAAAACATGTTGTGGGCGAGTCATAAGATGTCGGAGACTAACGTAAAACTCAGTAAGACTAAGTAAAACTCTAAGGCTTACTTTAGTCTCCGACTTTAAGATTTAGATGACCTCCATCAACGCTCTTACTTCTAAAGTTTATAGATTTTCTTAATTCAATCATTTTAATTGAATTTCCACTAAATTAATTAATCAACTGAAGACTATTTATTGCATTATCAATAATCCATGCAAATTTCAGTTTTCCATGTAATTGGGAAATACAAATACGTCAAATTTAGGTTACAAGAAATGGAGATGAACAAACAAACAAGAAACAAGTAAACTTAAAAAAAACGTGTAAAAAGTTTCGAAATATTGCTATTATTGTTGGGCTAAAGGAATCGATTCAGAAATACCATTTCTTTTTTTGCCTTCAAACGCTTTTTTAAAGCTTTCTAAAAAAAAAACACTCCCTATGTCCTCTCATAACAGCTGTTTTGGACAAGAGCAAAAAATAAAACTAAATTCGCAATCACCTCTTCATTCGCGACAAAATGAGCCATGTTATACGATTTTTATTTTTTTAGTCAATTAAAAAAAAATTAAAAAAAATTAAAATTAGCAACATGACAGTCATACTGTAGGGCTTGAAGTGAAGTGCCGATTTCAAGACACCATTTTAAAGGATTTTTTTTTTTTTTTTTTTTTTTAAGTTGTCGTCCTAGTTTGTCTTATATCAGGCGTTTCAGGGTAGAGATCTAAAAAGAGGAAACTTGGTTCGTAATTAGCTCTTCATTCAAGCCTGACAAAATGAGCCATGTCAAAACCAGGAAAGAACCAGTCTTATAGACGCTTTGGGGTATACAACTTTAAAAATAAAAAATAATCTAGCAAAGGCTTTCCGAAGACACTGTGTGTTCAAAATAGTGTTCTGAAAATGGCTCTTTAAGCCCGACGAAATAAGCGGTTTTCTACTTTTTAGAGAGATGGTGAAGTATGCTAAATGAGCTGTGAACAAAAGTGCAGCAATTACGTAAAATAAAAATATATTATTTTTGGGTTATGACCCAAGGGTTATGACTCAAGAACTATGTAAAATATTAAAATAATAGTACATTACGCGTCGAGTGTGGAAAGTAGCATTTTGCATGCGAGTGTGGAGTTTGTACCCGAGCGATAGCGAGGGTAGTAAAACCACACGAGCAATGCAAAATACCGTTTTCGCACAAGTTGCGTACCGTACTTTATCTACGATTGTTAGATTAAAATAATAAATACAGAAAAAAATAAGCTTGCTGTATGCAAGTTCGTATCTCTTCTCTTGATAAAGATGGCATTAATCTTGAGTTGTATTTTTTGCCGAATTAATTATTTCTGGAGGAGTATTATTCTCTACATTTTCGTCAAAGCCACTTGATTCATTCATTGTTTTTAACTAAAAACTCGATTAAACAGTTACTTTAATAAAATAATAGCAAATTAGTTTTGTTAAATGTAAACAAACTCGCTAATCGTGCGTAAAGCTGAAGAATTCCTCTTCTTTACCGCGCTAGCGTGGTAAAGAAGAGGAATTCTTCAGAACTATGAGACGCGCATGCGCAATGAATACAAGTACGTAAATAATCACTTTCTACGCATCTAAACAGAGATATAATGTTTATATTTCGCATCAATCGTAGATAAAAATAAATAACACATATGAAACCAGGAGATGATTTAATTGCTAATAACGTGGAATGCTATACACATGCTTTCAATTCACCTTCTTTCTTTTAAGAATGCTAAGCACACAGTTTTTTTAAACAAATATTAATTCTAGATAATATGTTAGATAGATCCTAGAAATATTAATTCTAGATGTATGGCTTTATAGAAGCATTTACACTTAGATAATCTCACAGGTACTGAAGAGCCAAATAAGAAATTATGTTGCTTGCAACTTCATCTTCTATTATAAAATGATTAGAAAGAAATGATTTAATTAAAATTTAATTTAGTTTAATTATCGTTTGCCATTTGTTGTGCCTAAGGGAAATCTTAAAAAAGGAATTATCCTTGATCCCCTGAGGCAGAACAACTAAGGTCAAATGTTTTCTGCACAGCTTTTTTTTTTTTTTTTTTTTTTTTTTTAATATTTTGATAACACATATTTTCATGATTTTAAATATTTCGTTCTCTGAGCTTTGCAGTTTATCTACTGAGCTTTTATTCGTATTTAGTCCGTTCTGCATTCATTTTTATTCGTTTGTTTTCTTCTTTTTTTTTTGTTTTTTATATATGTTTTTAAAAAATAATCTAACGGTTTTAAACTTGTTACAGAAGGAGCTTATCAATATGAGTAGAGGGAACGTGGAATGCAAGAGAGCAATAATGTAATATGATTTTATGTTATCAAACATTTATATTTATTACCGTAAAACAAATAGTTTTCAGAATTTGTATCATCAAAGGTTATTAAGAGCCTTTTCCTATCCAAAATACCATCAAGATGATTTGAGTATAACATTGACACGCATTTCATAGGTTTGATATTCATGTTCGAAAAAAGGGACATTATTATGTAAATTTCCTCTTAAGGTCCCCTCTCATGTGGCCTATACCTTCTACTGATGTCAAAAAATTAGCATAATAAGAATCCAGGATGTAGGTCAGTCATATACAAATTGTTATACTGCTCACATATCGTTTATAAATATTGAGACAAATTTTTCATTCTGAGGGATCCAGAAATGGTAATCGAGCCCAGCTCAAACGGCTTTACCAAGTTATTACTCTGCAGTGGTTAGAGATTTTTTTTTTTACGTTTCAGAAATCTAACCGAAATTTCCATACTGGTGTCTATATAGTGTCAAAAACAGTTGTTACGACGGTTAAGGATAAAAATATTTCCGGGAAAATTGTTAAGGGCGGAAAGTTAAGCTTTGATTCCATGCTGGGTATTATGATGTAAAAATTGAACAAATGTTCAATAATAATTCAATTTAACACCGAAAATCAAATACTTAATAAAATGAATACGATTTCTAACTCTCCATAGTAAGTGTGTAGGAAAATAATAATAATTTATTATGACCCCAATTATTCATAATAAATAATAATAAATATAATAAAATAATAAATATAATAAATAATAATAATTTATTATGACCCCAATTATTCAACAAAAACAAAGTTTGAAAATAAGTTATGCAGTATCAGGTGCTATTAGCAATTGAACGGAAAGCAGAATAGAGAGAAACCAGTTGGCTTCGGGTCGTATATAGGATCACCGATATGGTTGCGCGGTATAGCTCTCTCGAATCAAGGCCCTAACCTTAAAACATATACGTTTCGATTGTAATTATGGGCACGTGCTGGACCTACTGACCACACTATGAGGTATGAGGCACGTGAAGGGGGTCATATACAATATCTACCATGTTACAAACTACAAGGTTATAAGCTATCGATTGTAACAAAGGAAGAAGGGTAGAAAGGTAGAAAGAAACAAAGAAAAGAATGTTACGCAGCTGTAAGCCACATGGGATTTAGAGGTGGCAGCTACAGTCAGACATAATTCTTTATATAAGAAACAAGGTGGCAGTAAAGTGTGCTCCCCAGCCATCCCTCCCTCATCCCTCTACTTCAAAATTGTTCGTCGAAGGAAACTTTTGAATTCATTTTTAATATAATCCTAGTGACAGGCAGTTTTAGGGAAATTTGCACCATGAGCCTTGAGGGGGATGGGCATGGGCATCCCTGTGTACAGTCATAAAAACAGAATGCTAAGTCAAGAGCAAGCTTCCTCAGTGTTTAAACATATTATATAATAAATATTTTAAAAAATAAATCGAACCATTTTTTTAAATTCTGACACGGGATTCAAGAAGTCAATATTCAAGTTATACGGATATTCCCAAGGGTTAACGGCTATCTAAAGGGGTAAATAGCTTTTCTGATGGAGGTTCCATGGTTTACTTTTTTTTTACCTCTTTCTCACCTGTGATGAGTAGAAGGAATTAGTACATAGAAGACATGATATCCATAGTGGAGATGGCAGAGTGAGGTAGAAAGTCAAACTACCCAAGACTTCGCCAGAATCGAGAACCCTATAGCTGCCAATGACAGATCGAGAAAATCCTAAGAGAATTTTTTTCCCTTTTTCACTTCAAAAAACTTTTTAAGAGATAGTCAGTCTTGTGAGGAAGAGGGAGTGATAAAGCTGGTGAGATAGGGACAGCGAGAGCAGATAATATGGAGATTTTGTGTCGAGTTGGAATGGGATAGAGATGGGCCACGCTGAAATCGATACTTTGTGTGACCTTATTGCTCTTTGCTTCTTCCGCCACACACTGTCTCATTCTATCCCTCTCTCGTTTTCGCTAGTCTCCTTCCGTTAAAACTAATTTTTTTTCTGCTCTTTAACTCGTTTAATCATCTATAACAGTTATTTCATTTTTCTTTCTACTTCTTTCCTCTCGAGACATCGTTTTCATTTTCTTTTCGCTTTTCTTGTTATATTTTTTCTTTTGATTTAATTTTCATTTGATTTCCCCTTTCTTTTGTCTATTTTATTTGATAATGTAATTTCATTTATCTTTATTTATAGTTTATTGTATGTTATTATATCCATATGATCAATTATTATTTCCACTTATGATTTAATTTTGGAATTATCTTATGCTCTTCTTCTATTTAAACAAAAATGAAAAGCACATTTAAGCTCAAAATTTAGGGTCTCAGCTCTCCATAAATGTGAAGTGAAAAAAAAAAAAAGTCCAAGACAAAATTCCGTTTTAGACATCAGGGAACATTTTGGTTCCGTGTCTGCCTGTCGGGTCGGTGTGTCGCTCAATTTTTACGGACCCACATATCATAAAATCAACTCGTCCGATTTTAATGAAATTTGGATGGTAGGTCATAAATAGCCCGTTGTTGGTCCCATATAAGTTTAAACCTTCGGTGCCCATTCGTTTCTCTTCCACATGCGCCATGCGCACAAACATAAATTTATTTACACCTATATTTTCAAAAGTAACCTTCTAATAATTACGAAAATTGGATCGTTTTTTGAAAGTAGCCCACAGATAGCCCCAGATTAATTTCCGTCGCGTGGCTGAAATTAGGCTTTAGGTGGCAAACCATCCTAATTTCAGGAAAATAAGATGATTACTTTCAAAGATTCGTGTAAATAGAAGGAGGGGATTTAGTCAATTTATAATGTGTTTTTTAAATCGTTTTTCCCTCGAGTATTTCGTGTATTGCCAAGGTAATGAAAAAACACTTCACAGTCGTGTAGCATATGCTATTTTTTTGAGGTAGCAGACAATGAAAAAAAAACATTAAATATTAATCAATGTAATTATAGCAAATATTAGTACATACTTAAGATTGTGAGAAAAAGAAACCTAATAGAGGTTGCACTGTAAAAAAAAAAAAACGATTGACAACTAGTGGATTTTAATCTTACTAAGAAGCATGTCTACTTGATTGCAGCACTAAAAACGACACCTTTGATAACTACCCGTAGGATGAAAAAAAATAAAAAATAAAATAAATCCTAGGAGGTAAAAATAAATTTCAATACAGTTTAGGAGAAATGAAAAGATTTTTCAAATCCACGTAATGAAAAAAATGGATTTTAGCTATGTTTTTTAGGCTGTAAAGTTACTATTTCACAGCCAAAGTAGTATTCAAAGTAGAGGGGGGGGGGGGGGGGGGGGGCTTCACCCCCGTGGGTAAATGAAATTGTTTTTTGTTTGGTAATATGTATTTGGTACAGAAATATGTGAAATTGAACGAATCATATTTTTAGGAAATAATATAAAACCAAATAGTTTAAAAATATATAGAATAATATAAATAATTGTGCATTAAGAATCTAAAATTAAAATAATTTAATATTTTCTTCATTTCAAAATGTTTCACTTTATTCCAAAATAGAGTTGGAGAAAAATGAAGGCCACATTTATTTCATTTTTGTATTGATTCTTGTGTTTTTCTCCTTTTCCTTTCTCTAGTTTATTTTTTTTTCCATTTGTTGAAGTGAAAGCAAAGTGTTTCCTTTTTTATTTCTTTACTGAAGGACCCTTGACAAAGAGATAAAAGTGACTTCGTATTTCACGTTCGTTTCTCCGGGTATAACTTTAGTTTTTTTTTTTTTTTTTTTTTTTAAATCGATTCAACGAGACATAAAAATAATAAGTTGAACTTGAATAACTCTATTTTTAAAATTTATCACTTTGTTTTTACGTTTTAGGAAATTTATTTTAAATGGATTTTTTACTTTTTTTATTTATTTTAACAAATTGATATTACCAACTGGAAAGAGAAAAATAGTGTTTAATCTTTATCGGTTTACACTATTTTTGAGTTTGGTAACTCCGATTATATTTTTCTACAAAACATTCCAAGTTCCATTTGCTATTAGTAAATGAACAAATATGATTTAAGTAAGGGAGAAAAGAAATGAAAAATATCAACATCGATAACAAATAATAATGTGTCGCTAAAAGTTATACTTTTGTACTCGATAGAAAGTTGTACTTATTGTTATGCATGCACAATATGTAAATATTATATTAGGAGAAAATACAGAGTGGCTACTAGACGACAACATTTTGTTTAGCACGCCTAATATTATAAACTTAAATTTACCGAAACTTTATATTTTGGATCACAGATAAACAATGATTAAATGGATATTGTTATCGAAAAGGCAAAGTAATAAGCAATAAACATTCTTTTTTTCTGATTTAGTTCTTAGATCTCTTTTATTGGGATAATATAATGAACTGAATATACAAAACAATTGGTCGAAACAAGTAACTTCTGACATCTTACTATAACTAAATTACTTATTCAACTCTACAGGAAAGATATGTTCAATCATTAAAGTCTCGGTCAAATAGGGTGAGTGAAGGTATGTTTTCCTAGACGTGACTCCAGCGCAACTTAGACTTCGACTTAAAAAAACTTAACTTAGTGCTTTTTATTCTATAGATAGTTCTTATCTTATCCTTGCCTTATAGTCATGTTTAATTGACACTACGCCATTACAAAGTTAATAAAATATACATTTCTGCGGAAAGGTCAAAGCTAATGTAGATTCTGTGGTGTGGTTACTAGTGCACAACTTCAGCATTGTTTTGTATAGCACATCCATATATTTTTCTTTTCGGGTGAATATATCATAAAACGTTCTTCTTTTGTAGCAAACACAATGTGGTTTGAGCCGATCTATAATGGTTATGAGTTATTGTTCTTATCATTTAGGTTTTCATCTCTAGCTTTTTTTGTATATTTTTCCTTTTTTTTAGTTTTTTTTTATTCTCACTTCAAATGGTATATCGATTCCAATTAAAAATTGAAGGAGTATTGATCTCAAATGTCTTTTTTAGATGAAAAAATATTATTTCAAAGTTGCTGAACTGGTTGATTGAATTTATTCTTTCTTGTTATAGATACTTGTAACATTGCCGTGTCATTTTCATTAATCAATTTTTGATTTGTGCTGCCATCTAAACTGCACAGGCTTCTCTATAGCTTTATTGCTAATTATTATATCATCTATTAACACAATACATATTTGACTTCTATAGCAAAGTACACATTATTCATTAGTTCTACGATACTCTAATTATTTTGTTCTCCCATATTTTTAATTGATTTGAATATTACTAGTAGATTGATTGGAATATAAATAATCGCAATATCGTGACTGTCACAACTTAGTAACTATTATAAACATCAAGTATCGTTTCACGCAATGTCAATCAATAATACCTCTTCTTTGAAGGGTGAACGTCCTGAATAAATAAGGTAACTTTCGCGAATAAAATCAATTTCCATTTAATCGTAAAGAAGAACATTACCAATGGTAGAGGAAACGTTGAGCTAAACTTAAAAGGTTTCTTTTTCCAATTTAATTTTTATAATTGAATGAGAGTTCAAAGATTAAGTCCTGAACCAGAACTAAATAGGTATGACAGTGAGATCAAGAAATAATTAAAATATTAATATCCCTGTCACAGTAAATATTATATTAGTTTTAGCTTTTGCTAGTGACGAATTAACTTACTACCGTTTAATAATTTCTTTTAGTAGTTTGCTAGAAGTTACTAAAAGTTGCTTTACCTTGGTGGTAATGTTTGCTCAAGGACTTTTTAATAGAAAGCTTTTGTTTCAATAGTTTTCAGTCATAATAATATAAAGTAATTTACTGGGTAAAGCTAGAAGCGTGAATTTAAAATTAAAGGGTATCATTGGTTTTGATGCATACAAATAATAGTTATTTGAATAGAAAATAGTTATTGGAAGTGAAGAAGGAAGGGTTTACTAATTAAGGATATACGTTAAGAGTAAAGAAGGTTCTAAAATGCTTGCGACGCCTCGCTCTAGTTCTGTTTCTCGTGTCGAGTTAGAGTTAGTTTTAGCTGATTCTGCCGCAGTGCTGCTTTATTGCGTAAGAGAGTCATCAGAATATCCTCTTCCTCTACCTAACATCCAAGAGTGCCTGGTATTAGAATTCAGTAATTTTTACAAGATTGTTCCTAGTCAGAAGATAGGTATATTTAAAATAAAATGAAAATGTAGCCAATTTTCAAGATTCGGCGGGGTATTGTTCCAGTGAGCATCACTTTACTAAAGTTATATTATCTTATCTAAATGTAACAAGGGTCTTGTTTAGAAATTCAAATCAAGACTGAAATCCACGTGAAACTCCCAAAACTCTGGTACTAGGTAGCTCACACTACTATCTCTATTCCTATTCCTTCTGAAACTTAACAAGAAGATAATAATCTAGGTAAGGAAAAGTTTATGACGTCGATTCAAGTACACAAATGTTATCGTATCCTTTATCAGCTTTGTTTACATTTAAAAATACGATTTTTTATAATAAAGGAAGTACTAAATTGGCACATCTTTTCGTTATTGTTAATTTTGATCCAGTAAAGAAACACTCGTATTGTAGTACCACTCTAATATACTTGTATAAACTATAGTTGGATAAGCCCGCAAAAGGGAGTTACCAGAATCAGGCTTGGTGGACAACTTAGATTAGATGAATGGCCAATCTATATATACATATATATAATATAAATCTTATATATAAATCTATATATACAGAAAACAAACAAATCTCAGGTTTCGGTCACAAAAATCGTCACTATGTTACAATCCCGACGTTTCGGTTTTTACTTAAAACCTTCTTCAGGGGCCTAAAAAACAAACGAAATACAAAACACCCATGAAACAAACTCTCAAGACAATCAAAGCGGAAAAAACTAAGAAGCTACTACACAATAAATATTAACCCAAGACCTAAACTCACCGTAAAACATCTAAACAACGACTGAAAAATTCTCACGCGTCAACACCTAAATATACGGAGAAAAACCACAGCCTCCTTGATAAAAAACATACATTTTCTTTTCTTTTTATATAAATAATAATAACAGTCTTCGTAATAAACATAAAAGAAAATTCTCCCCCCCCCCCCCGGTATTCCTAAAATTATAGACATGGAAAAGGGCCAAAGCTAAAAACCTGAGTTTTGTTTGTTTTCTGTTTATATTTACCGTCGAGAATTTATTATATATATATATATATATATATATATATATATATATATATATATATATATATATATATATATATATATATATATATATATATAAGTTGTTTTTTATTCCTGGATTTTAATTCTTTAAAACAAAAGGATTTTTTTTTTTAAAAAAGATCCATTGTTTTATAACATTATACTTATTACATTAAATACATGAAATGTTGGTATAGCTTTTTTGTTTGTTTATTTAGTTGTTTAACAAAGTTTGCCCCCACTATTCAGTGATGTGGGGAGAGACAGGTAGTATTTCCATACCATTTCTTCAAAAAAATTAACTTAACTTCATGTATATACTCAGGCAGTTCTAGAAAATGGTGAAATAATAATTCGGAATATTTACGGGGAAGAAAGTAACTTTGTTGCTTTTAGTATTTCAACGTAAAAAAAAGTACATTTTTGCTCCGAGTTCTACAAATATATATATATTTTACCTTCCAGATGTTCCTACAGTGTGATAAAACATAGAAAGGAAAGAAAAAACTTTGGGGTTGTATATTTAGGGATCTGTATAAAATTTTACAATAAATATAAAGTTTTAGTTTTTTATATGAATACGTAAAATAGACTCCAAAGCACAATCTGCTGTATTTATTTCAGAATTCAAAATGGAGGAAGAAGTTGTATAATGGAGGAATAGAAAGAGGGAATTCCGTTTAACTTTAGATTGCATGTCACATCCAGAACCATCTGGCTGAGGGAGCTACAGTTTACTTTCTAATTCATTTTCATTCTTTACTTATTTATGGTGTTTATTTGTTTTTTATTTATATCTATCAAGTAATAACGAGAAATCGCGTGAAGTCAACTTCCATGGTCCGTAGTCTTTTTGATGGAAGATATAAATTTGAAATAATAATATAGGATGTCATTTTTTATTCATGTAGCCGTCCACAATATATAATATTAAAATAATGGCTATTTTTTAATTAACTATACAATTTGTTTTACTTCGGTATTTAAAAATGTATGGCGCAGTTTACAGAAAAAGAGTTTATAAGAATATTAAAATACTGAAGTTTACCGGTTAGCATGTATTCGATTTCATTTTCTATCAATATTTTTTATTTTTATAGTGTGATATAGAAGTAAAGAAACTAATAAACAAATGATTTACTTTCGCGTGACTTTTACCCGTTAATATTCTTCAAATGAAGGATCTTAAAATGATTTAAGATGATTTTTTTTATAAAACCTACTATGCAGTTGTTGTTGTCCGCATTGTTTCATAATATGAAACAAATAAAATATATTTTGTAACAATATACAAATAATAACGATCATGGCAATAATAAATTATGAAAAATAAAGCGTATATACTTGCAACATAGAATTTTTACAGAGCTCCTATATTATATATACTGTTTTTAAAAGTAATATTATTTTTCAATAAAGGACTAACTTTTTGATAATATTTCTAATGAAATTGGGTCTATCTGAAAAATTTGTCTCTATAATAATAATAATAATAATAATAATAATAATAATAATAATAGTAACCATTTATTTCATATATTGATGCAAGTCAGCGCACATTGCTGTGGTTGCCTTTAGGCTAAGTTCTTTGTTTTTTACTCTCTTCTTTTTATATTGGAAGCCATACTTCTTCATATATTTCTCCCATTCTTCTCCACATCCTTTTGTCTTCCGCAACCCTTTTCCACGTAGCTCCTCCACAAACTCTTTTAATTTCATCATCCCATTTACTAGTAAGCCTGCCTCTTTTTCACTTCCTGTTTACTGGCCACTATATTCTAATAAGTATTCTAATACTTTCTTAGACCATCTTTCATCTTTGGTTCTTACCATGTGTCCTCTCTATTATAGGTTGAAGATAAAATGTTATTGAATAATGTTTATATCATCTTATTTATTTATTCTACAAAGCCACTTGATTATAAATTTACATTTTATATGTTTGATTAAAGAATTATTGTTGACTGTGTATGTAGATAATTATTATATATTGTAGTATAAATGAGTAGCAACGGTTTATAAAGTGTTTATATTCTTTTTTATGCTGTCTCTGAACTGTTATTTGCTATAGTTGCGTTCTTTGATTTCGAAAAAAAAAAATGTGTAGCAAGGCCTTATAGTTTTGTTAATATTCTTCCTTTTTGCTGCCTTTTCTGATACTGTACTAAATAAAATTGCCTGTCAATAAGTGTGGCCCATAGCTTGCTCGCATCCTATCACATATTTTATTGATAATATTTGTTATGCTTTTACAACCTACTATAGTCTAATTTAGTTATTTCCCCCTTTTAGCTTCCGAGATTTGTGATGAAAACTTTTTGTCTTTAAAACATTCCAAGACAGAAATTAGCTTCAGACATCAGGGACCATTTTTGGTCCCGTATCTGTCAGTCGGTCCGTCGCTTTGCAAACTAACATATCTCAAAAATTGTTTTTCCTATTTTAATTAAATTTGAGCGGTAGGTAATTAGGCCATTATTGGACACAAATAAGTTTCAACCTTCGGTGGCCATTTGTTTCTCTTCCACATGCAGACAAACATATATTTATTTATACCTATATCTTAAAAGTACCCATCTGGGTAAATCAATTTGGATGGTATGTCGAAAATAGCCTGCAGACATCCCCAAATTAATTCCAACCGCCTCTGTTTAATAAATTGCTCTAAATTAAAACTTTTATTCATGTAAAATATCAAATTATCTGTCAACAATTGTAACTGATTTAAAATTAGTAGACTAGGCGATCTTCTGAAAAACCAAAATGTTTTTGTCTCTGATTTCCAAGACAGAAATCAGTTTAAGACATCAGGCAACATTTTTGGTCGAACTGACGGACTGTCTTCCTGTCTGTCTGTCGTTCAATTTTTGCAAAACATCTTATCTTAAAATCTAATCGTTTGATTTTAATAAAATTTAGATGGTAGATCATAATTAGCCTAGTTCCATTTAAGTTTCAACCTTCTTCGCCGATTTTTTTCTTTTCCACATGTGCGCAAACATAAATTTTTTACATTTATATTTTCAAAAGTATTAGACAATAATAGGTTTTAAAAGTATCCTATAAATAAATTAAGTATAAGTGATAGGATGCGAGGAAACTATGTGCCACACTAATTAAAAAACTATTTTTTTAATCTGTCAATGTGATTTATTTTTTTACACGAATAAAAATATCAATTTAGCAATATTTATGGCGCGCAAGCGGTTGACATTAATCTGGGGTTACACACTGACACAAGATCTAAATATTTTGTTAAATTTCGTAAATAAATTTGTTAGTGGGTATGGGGAAGAGAAACAATTGGGCACAGAAGAATGAAACTTATATGAGACCAACAACATGCTAATTATGACCTACCATCCAAATTTAATTAAAATTTGACGAGTGGTTTTTAAATGTGTTGGTTCACAAAATTGAGCGACAGACAGACAGACAGACAAACTCGGGACCACACCTACTAGAGTTAACTATTTCCCGAGGACTGAAACGGATTTCTGACTTAGAATTTTTGGAAATCGGAGAATCGTTCTTCAAAAAGATCACATAGCTTCTGTTACTTTCAGTAAGCCTGGAAGCAAAAATATATAAATTAATGAATATGTGATACTGGCTAAAATTGCATTCTTTGATTTCGAAAAGTACTGATGGAGCAAGATCCTTTATATTCTCTGTCTTCCTATCCCATTCTTTTTGCAAATATATTTTTTCTCTCTTATACAATACATCAGAAACCAATATTCAATAAAGAAAGATGTACATTTTCTGAAGTTTCATCTTATTTTTATATTTGATGAAGTAGTTTTCTTCTCAAAATAACATGAATGACTTTGAATTGTGGGTAAAGGTTTTTTTTTTAAAGTATGTGATCGATCAGAAAAAAATTTTTTTTATGTCTTCGATTTCAAAAATTCCAAGGCAGAAATCTGTTTCAGACATCAAGGAATATCTTTGGTCCCCTGTCGGTCAGTCAGTCGATCTTCAACAAGTAGTTTTTAAGATATGTTACTTCGCAAATATTTAACGACAGACAAAAAAACAAACCGTCAGATCTTTAAGTCACCAGTCAGTCGATCTAACTAACTGATATTAAAAACTGCTCGTTGAATTTTAATGAAATTTGGATGGTATGTCACAATTTGTTTCTCACAACTCCCATTTGTTTCTCTTCTACATGCAGACAAACATACATTTATTTATACTTGTACCTTCAAAAGTACTCTGACGTTAAAAAAATTGTAAATGTTCCTTCTTCAGAACGACCACAAAGCTCGGTAGCAAAAAAAGTTAAATAAATCAGACAATAATAGGTTTTAAGAGCATGACATCATCTAAGTCAAGTAGTTATGAGCCACACTAATTGTCAGACTATTTCGTATTCGAATCACCAGAATAAAATGAGTTGATAACATGAGTCCTAAACATATCTTAGCATGTTCAAATATCCTTTATGTAGCGTTAAGTCCCTTATTGTTTATGTATATATACTTAGGGATATGACGTCACATCCAACATAAATACGTGTCTTTCAACAAAAGCACGTTTTTCTTTGACGTTAAGTGAGAGGCCAGGGGCCCGGCCGGTTAGTGTGTGGGACGAGGAACAAAGCACCGACCAGTTTTCCTCTTCAGTACAACTTTCCAAATACAGAGAAAATAAAGGGCTATTTTTGACGACATTCTTCGTCTAGTAAAATTCTTTTACACATAAACGACTCCTTCGTATCTATTTCACTAATTTTATTTTTAGACTATTAATTCAAAAGGCCGCGACGTTACGGAAAATGAAAAAAGACCAGAAGTTGTTTCCTAGTGAATGAGAAAGGAAGGAAAATCTTGTGAGCTTTTGAAAAGGAGTTGAGATGGATCAATTATGTTTCATTTATTAACACGAGAGAATGGGGAGCCACCCTCTACAGTGAAATGATGATTAATTAACACTGTTACGTAGCGATGAATCGTCGGGTGCAATCTATAAATAAGGTAATCATTGCTCCTCAAGAGCTAAGGAAACGGAGCTAATAAAGCAACGAATAATGAAGACTTGTTGTCATAACAAATAGAGATCCTTGGCTACATTGTTTGCATAAATAACTTGGAATTTCTCATCATCTCACTTTTCACAGATTCAAACTGGTTTCCCTATACTTAAAAACTATTGAGCCTTAGACATTGAGTGTAGGTACTTTGTATTGAAAAATGTGTATTTTTATGAAAGGAAAGTTTGCTGGTTGATGTTGCATAAAAGTCGGCTGAGCAAAATATGTAATTATTTATAAGTATTATTACCTAGGGATGGCGCACTAATAAGAGAATCGATACATCCTAGACTGACTTCAATATACTTTTATTTATTAAATTCATTTTATTTATATAGATTGTTTATTCTTTAATTAATCCAAAACTTATTACACATTATTAACATTATCGTTTTATTGTTTTGCAACCAAAGATTTTATTTTTAAATTTATCAAAAATATACTGAGAGGACGGCATCGGGCGCCTGTGAGTACACTGTTAGTCCTTATTAAAATACGGCTTGATGATTTATTTAAAACATTATATGAAAGGGAAAAGAGTTACTGAACTATTTAGTCCTAAATGTGTCGCCCTTAAAATAAATAAGTAAAATGAGTATATAAATAGTTTATTTTCTTCCTATGAAATAAAATAATAATAAAAAATACTCATTTTAAACATAGAATTGTGATTTATTTTACTTTAAGGTTTGAAAAGATAGTTGGAAACACTCAACTAAATAAATTACTTTGATAAATTCATCAACAAAATATTAATAAATTAATCATACTATAATCAGGAGGTGTTGCATGTATCATAATATATTGGCTACTCAAAGAAAAATGTAATCTATTTATAACGAAACACGGCTAACACTGTAAAACATGTATGAAATTTCCAAAGCAGTAATTTAAAAAAGAATGTTCATGAGAGAATAAGCTCTTTCAAAAGAAAATGCTTAGGAAGCTACAAAAAGCTTATAACCTACAAACGTTCTACTTAATAAGTAGGTGATTGCAGCCTTTAGAAAGTGCAGTCAGCAATATTTTGTTGGATTATCCATCATGCAATATATTTTAACATTTTGAGGGGAACCGTCATATCCACCGCCTTTGAATAACATTCCAAAAGATTGGATTTTACCTCATAATTTTAAAATATATTGTCATTTACAGTGGCAGTACAGCACAAGGTGTTGAGGTCCAAAGTAATATGGGTTTAGAACGATTAAACGTGATTTTATCATAAAATATATATACTCAAACCAGCCTGCAACAATTACAAGAAATACCAAATAATGAGACGAATAAAGATCTGTATTGTTTAATAAGATCGTCATCAGATTTTATTGTCCACAGTGCTACCGCACAAATCTATAAAGAGCAAAATTAATCACTTAACCTAAACATAATACTGTCAAAAGCCACAATAGCGCGTATTTATATAGAGTATTTTCCAACACCAGTTATTCTTCCATCATTAAACCAATAATGACAAATTAAAGCGGGCGAAATATCAATTTAAAATAGACTAATATGGGTTTTATTTTAAGTAAAACTAGTAACAAGTTGTTTTAATAAGTAAAACTGATTATGTTAGTTATTCGCTTTGAAAATTATTCATAATCCTCAAATTGAGTTTCAGTAGTAGGTACATAATAAATTTTGCTAGTTATTTGGTTATAAGTAAGTTAAATAAATAGGTAATTCTTTAGATTGATACTCCCCTATGTTCTTTTAGAATATAAATGACATTAACTAAATAACTATTAAGATAAAGGAATGTTTAGTCCAATGTACTTTGGACAAAGAAATATCACACTTCTGTTTTTATAAGGAGAGTACCAGTCTAAAAAAGAACATTCCGTACACCTTCTTTAGATTGTTTCTCCCCAACGTATTTTTTATAAGGGGAGCAACAATCGAAAGAAGTGCCAATAAATATAAATATACTATAAAATAACTATACACATGGTTTGGTCACTCTTCACTTTAAATTGAACTCATCAAATTGTTAATCCAATGCAAACATTTAATTATTGAAAACGTAACACAAATTAACCATTCTCGTTAAAACCAAACCGAGGAACAAGAAGCACTTTCTTAGGGATTAGAACTATAAAAATAGTATTCTTATCGTTACTTTAAAATTCACTTGCAAAGAATAAAATTTTGTCTGGAGAATTTTAACCTTTGCTGTAAACTAGAGGAGAAAAGGTTAAACTCTATGTCAAATTCGCTCTCCTAAGAAAAAAAAGTTATAAAAAAACCAGGTAACTTCTCCGCTTTCCCATGAGACCAACAATCCAGATGTGAGAGGGCTAAAATATTTAACATTATTTCCTAGGGCAACCCTGAGGGAACAAGGGCAGAAAATATTACCTTACCTCTCCGACCATGAAAATACCTAATTACATGCTATTCTGTTTCACTCATTTTAGAATTGAATTAAAAAAGGGTCATATGTTTTCTCTTTTTGAAAAATTCAGTTCATGAGTTAGAAACTAGTGCATGATTAATCCGTTTATGATAGCATGTGTCTAATTTAATTTGATTAAACATCAAAGTTTGTCTCAGGGGGGCATGTTAATAGTTAAATTTTAAATTTCTTCCTCGAAAAAATTAGAATTGTAATTTAAAAGGAAAAATTTAATTAGGGTCAATGATGTGTGCTCTCAGTAAAAGATGAAATTTTAAATCCCTCTATCTACCTATATATTTAACCTTGTACGCATCTCGATTTAGTGGTTTAGAGGTTAGAAGTATCACATAAAACAAAATAAACTTTGGAATGATCATTTTTAATTTTTGACTTGACGAGAAAGAAGTACTGTTTCTGTTTGTTACTTTTGGAATCGATGTCACTGTTATAAATTGAAGTTGACATCTTGTCAGTGTAGAAGTATTGTTGTTGTTTATGTGTATTTAAAATACAAGTTCGTTTTCTATTGCCTTTAATCAATTCTTTCAACAGATTATGAGACTTAGTTGCGCGTAATATTACTGAAGAGTGTAATTTTGTGAGTGTTTTTTTTTTTTGTGAACTTTTTTTTGAGTGATAATACCACATGGATTTGGGTAAGCTCGTAGATATTAAGTTGCAAGGGCAATCTAACTGGGTAGATTGGAAGGCGGATATCTTGACTTTGTTAAGATATAATGGTGCCATCGGGGTAATAGATGGCAGCCTTCAGAAACCCGACCTAGTGCCCGACAATGCTGATGACAAAACTGTTTTAAATTACGAAAAAGCTTTGGAAAAGTATAATAAGGCAGATAGTGCAGCAATTTTAGCAATAAGAGCTACACTACGTCCTGAGGTGCGGGCTCTTGTTCGGATGTGTCCCGATGATGCTAAAATGATTTGGAACGAACTGTGCAACCATTTTGAGAAAAAGAGCGAAGTAAGGTTAAGTAGACTTAACCAAGATTTTTATAAAACTCGTATAACGCCATCTGAATCCATAATAGGTTTCATAGCTAGAGTTCGAACCTTATGGTCTGAATTAATAAAAGAATTTCAGACTGAACTTAGAATTGAGTTGCCTGATGTTCTATTAATTAATAAAATTTTGTCAGAACTTCCACCAGAATACGCGGAGTTTCTTACAACTTGGGATGGGACGGCTAAGGAAAAGCGGACTATCGACGAACTAGTGAACAGGCTAGAACTAAGGGATGCTAGAGCTCAAGTATCTTCTGGAGAGTCTAGTGTAAGTTTAAGAGATAATTCAGCATCGACTGTTTTAATAAACAAAGCTTCAGGTTCTCGTAATAATAAGGTTATCTCTACTGGAAAGAACTACAAAGGTTTCAGCGGAAGATGCTATAAATGTCATAAAGTTGCAGGTCATCTTGCTAAAGATTGCCCTGATCGTGAAAAGTCAGAAAAGTCTAAAAATAGTAATAATGTAATGTTTTCCTGTTTTACAGCTATTAATGTTTCTGACAGCGATGTTTGGATCAAAGATGACGGGGCCACTGACCATATGACGAATTCACATGTGTTTTACAAAACGTTTCAATCATTTAAGGAACCCGTACCTATTACTATTGGTGATGGGAGCTCAAACTTAAAAGCGTATGGTAAAGGAATGATTGATGTAGAATCTAATATTAGTGGAAAAAGTCACTGTATTACTTTCAGTGAGGTGCTTTATGTGCCAGGTTTGATAAGAAATTGTTTTTCTTCAGTCCAAAGTATGAAGAAAGGAATTAGTCATAGGAGTAGTGCTAAGACTATGACTGCTACGTTTTTTTGTGAAGACACTAAAGAAGCACTGATGACAGCGAAAATAAATAATAATCAATTTGAACTTCAGATCAAACCTATAGAGCCGAAACATAACATTAGTGCCTTTGTCCTTAAAAATATTGATGAAAAACCGAAAAATTTAAGAACGTGGCATGAGAGATTATGTCATCAAGGAAAAACGTATGTTGAACAGTATTTGAACCAGAGAAGCATCAAATTTATCAAAGAAGATTTCTTTTGTGAACCTTGTACGTTAGGTAAACAAAGTCGTCGAAGTTTTAAGCCTAGATCTGTCAGAGCAACAAAAGTGGGTGAAATAATTCATGCTGATTTGTGTGACCCTGAACAGAGGTCTATGGGTGGAAGTAAATATTTTCTGGTACTGAAAGACGATTTTTCAAAATACCGTGAAGTATTTTTCTTGAAGAACAAGTCTGATACCTTGAATGCTATTAGAACATATGTTCAAAGGTCGATCAAAAATAATATAATTTTAAAAGAAATTCTAACAGACGGAGGTCGAGAATTTGATAATCAGTCAGTAAGGTCATTTTTAAATGAACATGGAATTCGTTTGCGTATAATAATGCCGTACACTCACGAGCAAAATGGAGCGGCTGAACGTGAAAATAGATCGTTAGTAGAATTAGCAAGAACTGTACTAAAGTCTGCCAATTTGCCGAAAGGTTTGTGGGCTGAAACTGTGTCTACAGCAGCGTATATCCTAAATCTAACAGGTAAAAGTGGTGTAACAGGAAAGGCTCCGTATGAAGTGTGGTACAATAAAGTTGCATCTATAAAACACTTACGTTCTATTGGTTGTACGTGTTATGTCCATGTTCCAAGTCCAAGAAGAAAGAAATTTGACTCCAAGGCGATTAAAGGTGTCCTTATTGGGTATTGTGGTTACGATGGTTATAGAGTGTATATTCCGTCGAAGCAGGATATAGTAACGTCAACAAATGTAGTATTTGATGAACATTTAGATTGCAAAGTACCATCAAATGAGTTAAAAATTGAAAAGCCTATACATATTGAGGAGGCTGAATTTGATGATCAAGAAGAATCCGAAGATATGGATTTACATGTTAAATTGGAGTTGCCTACTGATGATGTTGAAGTTCCAGAGCAGAGAGGTGAACAGCTTGAGGTTGAAGAGGTTGATGGCGTCAATGAAGTCATTGAAGAAGGTAGTAGACACAACCTGAGGCCTAGAGATCAACTTAAAAAGCCTGTAAGATACCCAGATGCGATGATGTTAGTGGCTGATATTGTAGAACCGTTAACATACCGGGATGCTGTAAAATCAACAGAACATGCTCAGTGGCAGGAGGCAATGGAAACTGAAGTAAACTCCCTCAAGGAAAATAAAACGTGGGTTCTAGTGGATCTTCCTAAAGGAAAGAATGTAGTTAATAGCCGATGGGTGTTTAAGGTTAAAAAGCTTGTAGATGGGACTGTAGACAGGTTTAAAGCCAGACTGGTAGCCAAAGGGTACACACAAGTAGCGGGGATTGACTATGGTGAAACATTCAGTCCTGTAGTTCGCTTTGATACTGTACGAGCACTTTTGGCAGTGGCTGCTCGAGAAGGTCTACACCTTGCACAGCTCGATGTAGAAACTGCATTTTTAAACGGAGATCTGGATGAAGAGATATACATGTCTCAGCCCGAGGGGTGTGGTGATGGTTCTGGACGTGTTTGTAAGTTGATTAAAAGCTTATACGGTCTGAAACAATCCCCAAGGTGCTGGAATAAAAAGTTCACTGAGTTTTTGACAGGGTATGGATTAAAAGAGAGTGACGCCGACCCATGTTTATTTATCAGTGACAAAAATAGAAAACTGATAGTAGGAATTTATGTTGATGACGGTGTAGTAGCTGCTGAAAGTCGGTCTGTTCTTGAGAAGTTTTTAAGTGACCTCTCAAATGTTTTTAAAATAAGGTCAGGGCCACTGAAGCATTATCTCGGTGTTGAAATTGAACAACTAGAAGACGGTTCAGTGTTCATAGACCAGAAGAACTACACTGAGAGACTTGTCACTAAGTTTCATCAAGAGACGTGTAAACCAGTCAATATTCCTATCAGTAAAGGTCAAATAAATGCTAAACAGGAAATTTCAGATGCTGAGGTTCTAAGTTCAGAAGAGCGTTCTCTTTACAGAACCGCAGTGGGAAGCTTATTATACCTGGCTGTGGGTACAAGGCCAGATATCTCGTATGCTGTAAGCATTGCGTCTCAAAATTTGGAGAATCCAAGTAGAACTGATTGGAATAACATGAAAAGGATTCTGAAGTATTTAAAAGGAACGTCCAAACTTGGAATTTTATATACTAGTAAAAGTGTGTCTGATTTATTGATATATTCGGACGCCGACTATGCTGGATGTAGTGAAACAAGAAAGTCAAGAACTGGAGTTGTGTCTTTCTACAACTGTGCTCCGGTGTCATGGTTCAGCAAAAAGCAAGGCTCGATTGCTCTCTCTACAACTGAAGCTGAGTTTATAGCAGCAAGTGAGGCGGCGAAAGAAGCTATTTGGTTGCAGAGATTGTTTAATGAAGTTTGCAGAAGTAAAAATACACCTGTGATTTTAACTGACAATCAAAGTTGTATTCACTACGTTAAAAATCAGAGTTTTCACATGAGGACTAAGCATATCGATGTCCGTTACAAGTTTATTAGGGAAAAGTATAATGAAGGGTTGCTTGAATTAAAATATGTTCCTTCTGAAAAACAAATAGCAGACATACTAACCAAACCTCTTGAGAAGATTAACTTTCAGATTCTAAGGAAGCTATTGGGTCTTTCTCAACTTAAGTATCAAGATGGAACTTCAAAGGAGGCTGTTATAAATTGAAGTTGACATCTTGTCAGTGTAGAAGTATTGTTGTTGTTTATGTGTATTTAAAATACAAGTTCGTTTTCTATTGCCTTTAATCAATTCTTTCAACAGTCACAAAGTCAAAGTTTCCAAACTTTCTTTCATAGCGTGGATATCAATTTAAGATACTAAATATGAACCAAGTTTTTACATATCTAACCTGAACTCGACTCTGTAAGCAATCATTTGCCTGATATCACGTGACTAAAGATTTTAAAAAGAAACTTTTTTCGTGATAGCCGAATTTGAAAAGTTTTATATGAGTTCATAAAGAAGTAAATGAAAGAGCTTGTTGTTGGAAAACTTTAAAATTACATCAAGATAAAAAAGCAATTAAACAAAAAAGGAAGTTGAAGTTATAACAGTATTTTAGTTAAACCGTTGTTTCTATTCCAATATCATATAAGAGTTCCGAATAGTAGCATATTAGAGGTAAAGGTAACTTCTCTTTTAATATACGGTTTATTAACATTTTAATAAAAATTTAGTGATTCCTTAAATTTTGCTATGATTAACAACGACAAAGATTTATACTATGATCATTGTTAATATGATTACACAAAATATCATTTTTTTATGAAAATATAAGTAGTCTGATAATGTAAGTATATCTGTTTAAAAGTATGTTAGTTTAGTGCTTTTATATTTGAACCATTATACTCTAGTGTTTTCCGGCACATATCTGCACTCAAGTTCCAGTAAAATCCGCATAAACATTATCTATATATTTGTTTACAATTTCTCCATTTTGGATTGAATGGTTCAATTAACAAGGATTTTGGATGATGTTTTATGGAACATCAAAATAATTATTATGAATAATAATAACAGTTATAACAATAACTGCAGTCAATGCGACGACAATTGCCGCGCGGCCAGAGCCGAATCATCCGCTTGTTCAACTTCCATTCCGATTTTAGTAGCTTTGGTATCACCATAGAGAAACATGAAACATCGATGTTACTGTCATATCTTTGAAGAAGACCTGTTAATTGTTCCAACTGCTACAGGAGTTAGAAGTGAACCCCATTCGATGTACTTGTTGAGGTTCAGAGAGAGGTTTCAAAATGTTCTTAAATAGAGACATTTTTTGAAGGATGATTCAATGTTTAGAAAAAATTTACGCTTGAATCAGTTTAATTACATGTCGTCATTAATGTTTGTCAGGCGAAAAAGACTCTACGTTAGGCTGTAAAATTCCTCTCGTATAACAACCAAAAGTAATGGGTAGATACAATAACTCCATAGAGGTCCTAATCAAATGGATCAAAATATCGTTTGCAATCACATCAGTTTCCACGGCAAAAAAAGGTGGTGCCCATCTTACTTGGCTTCTAGATGCTGCAAGGATACACTGCTACTGCTACAAATCAGCGACTGTAATACGGCTAGGCAGTCACCCGACTATCTAGCCGTATCCGAGCCGCACATTGGAGTCGAGTCTGTCGCGATTAGAAATAGTTCCATTAATTTACCTAAAATGAGTCGCTGCATTGACTCGCCTCATTAACACTTATACAAGAGAGGGTTAATATTTATTATCTATACTTATGAAATATTAACGATGAAATTGAAGAAATTTGAACGGCGATTTTGATTTTTTTTCTCTAAAATTACTGCCCCATCTTAAAACTACGTTGGCTAGAAGAATAATTCAGGATTTTATTAAAAATTAACGTTCATCTATTTGTAAGATGCTAAAGATTTATTATAATGATCGTTTTGGACGGAACTATCGACTTCAGGTCCCAGTAATTATAGCGAGCGTACCGAGCTTCTTTTATCCACCAAAATATGCTCCTTGTTTGTCTGCTTTTCTACCAGTAACGTTTATGTGTTCGACGATCAAAACCTCAATGTTTATTTATTTAATAATATCTCAATAACTTAAAGTTGTAGCCAAGTTATCTTTAGTGGATAGCGTTTACTAATGAAATCACTTGAAGTTTTTTAAAACCTGCAAGTAGATGGTTTCAATCCTTGTATGGACAATTTATAACTCAGTATGATATTAGGTAGAGCGGAGTGTAAAAGACAAGAAGAAATATAAAATGATATGAGTCAACTTTCCTCAGGATAGAAAAGCAGAGTGGCTTCATAGTGATAACAGAATCTAAAGAACTGCAGCCCTTCCCCTGACCTCTATAGGAGAATTAGGATTCTGAAAAGAACATCTTGGACCCTGGCCAAGGTCCTTTAACCATTTAGTCCCTTTCAAATATTTAGCCAGATTCCCCTCGAGTCTAAATGTTCAAAGCTTTGGTCTCTTTCATCTATATACATCAGTGTTGCTTTTTGACACTTCGTTTATCCTAGCCTAATTTCTTCATGCCTCTTATAATGTAGTCTGTCGATTTAAATCTATTACCAAATTATTGTCTACACAAGAGATGTATAAGCTGAGCAAATTTTCAGCAAATGTCAAAACTAATTTTGTCAGCGTTGTTAACATTTTAGATCTATATTTTCTTTAAAAATAATTCTTAATTTTGGAATTTATCTTATTAACGGTTCTTTAAACAAAAATAAAACCAAAAACGATCAAATGCCCCTAAATTGTAATGCGCATTTAAAATTTTAAATCATCTGGCTCATGTTTATTCGAAGTAAACAACTACTATCTTTGTAATCCGCCTAAAAGAAAGGACTGTTATGATATAAATATTTGGAGTACTAACTTTTAAGGACTGACAGTTTCAAAAGAAAAAAACTATTCATTTTTAAGATAAAAATCGCAAAAGCCGAAGATGTGTAATCACTGGTTTAGTTCGCTAAGTTGGTTCTCGCGTTCTTAGATTGGTTTTAAATTCTTATAAAGTCGGGTCTTCCAGTTAAAATTGAGTTAGCTTTTCTGGATCAATAGCTTTCTTAAGTGTATTGATTCTTCTCTCTTTTTACCTATTTCAAAAATGTTTAAATACCTCGTAAATAATTTTTTACTCTTTCTATGAAGGCCCGAATTATTTTCCTTAAGTAATAAGCAGTTTTCTTGCTAATTACACGAATGTTTCACAATGAAGAAATTACATTTTTTCCGCTATTAACTATTCAAAACATGATCAATATTTTAAATCTTATACATTTTTAAAAGCTGCCTCTCCGATTTTTTGCACTAAACAATTACAGTTATGTTTAGACTTCACGGGTGGCATCAATGATCTGTAGTGATAATGCTCGAACAAATTCAAAACGGGTTAGTATTTAGTGTTTGTAAATATTTGTAATTTAAGTCTAAATAAAATATTCCACAAGTTTTTAGCAACATAAGTGCGTACTTTAGTCTAGAAATTAGACCTTGTAAAACGAAATAGTATAAGTAAAAGCACCAATAAAAAGTTCGTTAAGTCCAGAATAACTTACTTCAAAGTAAAACACTCGTTTCTTATCTTATTTCCTCTTTTTCAAGGTCTGTCATTTGGCTTTGTTTGTTGAAGAAGTCTAAACAATAGAAGTCTAAAGGAATAGAAAAGTAGTAATAAAAGTACATAGTTATTTTAAAAGAAAGGAAAGCGCTTTTAAAGGAGTGTTTCGTGACAAGGTCCCAAAGGTATATCTTAAAGTTTGAGAGTAAACGCCAATCTAAATAGATCCTGCCATTCTGCCATGCTTCACTATACTTAAAAAGTACATATATAACTATAGACTCATCGCTAAAGTATTTTCATCCACCCTGATTTAGTATCTATGTATTTAGAAGAGTTATAACCGAAGCAGATCGTTAAATGAGTTCAGTATAACCGAGATTTGCTCGACAGATAAATACAGGCACCGAAAACTAGAATTGCAGAACTAGAAAATAGAAAACTAAAAAAAACCATTAAAGATAAAAATAAAATAGTAAAGATTTGAAATAAATTGCCCGACATTTTATTTCAAACATTAAAAATACCTCATGACATGCATACCATCAATTAGAGAAAACTAATGTTCAAATAAGACAGTAGATGTTAAGGATAGTAAAATACAAAGATTAAGCAATTCCTATGGGGCACAGAACAACTTCATTAAAGCTGTGTGATTTAAACTAATGAAAGGAAGAATGTTAAACATCATTTTAATTTTATGGTATGACTACAATAAAAGCCGTACACGACAACCAGTTTTTCTTTTCTTTAACTGCATTCAAGTCGCGGCCTTGAAAGCTTAGTTAGTTTTTATGTTTAAAAATGTCAACTCCCCTTTAAACTTCAACCCCTAATTGTTGAGCGATGATTTTTTGGAACTTTCCTTTAATTTTCCTGTGATTGGGTTGTTACACATAACGTAACTACAAATTTTTGAATTTTGGGTTACAGACCCTAGCAAACATAGTTTCATTAAGAGTCGGCTTAGCTGGTCAAAATTAATTAAAAGTCAACCAGGCATGAACAGGTCAGTTCTCGAATGAATAAATAAACTTAGATATTGCTTATTTACTTGCATTTTAAAACAAACTGCGAGTAACCATTGAAATTATAATAGCTCTTCCAAGAGTTGACAATAAGAAAACTATTCTACCTTAAACTAATAAATAGTTAACCGGATTAAAGCAGTAGATTGTTTATCAGTTCAACTAGATTGTCTTGAGCTAACAGGTGGAGTAAGGTATAGACTTTGTTTACATTGTCCATTTAACTTTTAATAAGTTTTATAACTAGTTCAGTCATTTGCTTATTTGGCGTTTCTTGAGCTCCAAGGCGTTTATGAAAATCTGGACTGATTTTTTTAAAACAAGACGCTAGATTGCTACTGAATAATTCATTGCGGTTTGGTTGAGCATCATTCATAAAGCTTTCATTCTTTTCTAAATATTTTAATAGCAACAATTGAAACTATTGTTTTTCGTACATCGACACTATCTATGTACTTCTAATACTTACTAATGAAAATAATTAGTATAATATAGGTTTCATTATGATTACCTTTCATTTCCAATGATGAATATTATCAGTCCATATATTATAAACAGATGGTTAATTTCAAAAGCTGGTCAAAGGGAAAAGGAAAAGGTTTGACTAAATAACATGTAACTTAAATAAATCTCTAACCTAACAAAATGGAATAAGAATATTTCTCAGTATTACTAACTAAATATAAAATAGTCTGTCAATTAGTGAGGCACATTTGTTCCCGCCTCCTATTGCGAATAATTTAATGATTTTATGCTTTTACTACCTATTTTTTTTACGAATTTATTAAATTTTTCCTCTTTTTTTAAATCTGTCAAAATTGTTTTGATATTTTTTTATGAATTTAAGTATCAACATAGCAAAATTTAAAGAGCGCAGACGGTTGAAATTAATCTGGGGCTATCTGCTAACTACTTTCGACAAACCTTCCAAATTTCATAAAAATCAGATGAGTATACTTTTGAAGATGTAGGTGAATATAAAAGTATGTCTGTGCCCATGAAAAAGAGGAACAAATGGGAGCAGAAGGTTGAAACTTATATGGGACCAATAATGGGCCAATTATGACCTACCATCTAAATTTCATTAAAATCGGAGGAGCTGTTTTAAGATATGTTAGTTCATAAAAAGTGAGCGACCGACAGACAGACACGGAACCAAAAGTGTTCCCTGATGTTTGAAACGGATTTCTGTACAAATGCATACTTTTTTTTTCTTTGTACCTTGCGTTATCTTAAAGCAAAAAATAAATATATACTACATGAAAAATTATGAGTCACTAGCACTTTGTCTTTATTACATTTATGGCAGTATAATTGAATTAAAATTCTTGGTCACGCTATGAAATTAACAATTTCTAAAAAAAAAACACCAAAAACAAACAATGCAGTGTCCGCGTCATAAATGAAGGATGTGAAATATTACCTAGAGTAGAAATATTAGTTTTATAAATTATCAGCATGTGACAGAGATAGGAAGGATAGTAGAGATAAGACCGTTTCGTGTCCTTCTTAATGTCACTGTTTGAATTGCTAGGAATCACGACAGCTTACGATTATCAAGATAATCAGTGTAATGAATGTCAGCTTTCTCTCTTAGTCAAGATAAGTTTGATAAATCTTTTGCGGAGTATTGCAGAGATATTATTGTCTGTAGTGTAAGTTTTTAATCCTTCTATCTTACTGAAAATAGGATTAATAACTTAAATCATATTTTAGTCTGACTTTTTTTAGTTTTCATGGATAAAGCAATGTTGGTCGTGGTGGTTACAAGTACATAATTAAATTAATAATATAAATAAATGCTCGAAATCAAGGAATTTTATGATTTACTTAGTTATTAACGCATTTTAACATTAATAAACTTATAACTATAAGTTTAAGGTAATTGTAGGGAACAATTTCCCCTGCCACAGGTCATGCGGGGTTCCGAAAATTGAAAAAAAAAAAATGATGGCAAGGCCAGAGCTGGAGGGTTTCTAATAAAGATTATTTAATTCTTATTTCATATTAAGGATATACAAATAAAAATAAAAGATACACTGTTCTCGACAGAACCATCATCTACTGCCAACAGCACTATATTCTACTAAATTTATCACTTCTTCTAGCATAGTTAGAAGAGAAAGAAATAAAGTTAATAATCAGAGCAATATTTTCACAACTAGAGTAGGAAAATATCTTTTAATATATATCTATACTATTAAAGAAATAACAATTCAAGTTTTAAACAGCATGGTCAAAAGAACTGACTCAGTTAAAAATTTTATTAATTTCCCTACTCAGTCATTTAGTGAACCATCTATAAGTGGTAGATTAAAACAGAGTGGTGTTGTGATGTTTCAGAGGCTGTGATGTGATGGTGTGGTTTAGGTAAGGATGGGGCGGTGAGGAGGTGAGCCGAAGGAAAGCATCACACTGGAGCCACTCACGCAGGCAGCTACCATATCCGCCTTGGCTCTAGCCATTATTCTCACCAACCTCACCGTCGTAGCCGCTCTAATCAACTCCAGAGGTAACGCCATATTTCTATGTTCAACTATGAACTTATTAGATTTATAATTAATCTAATTGCAGAGCTATTTAATGGACATTTTTGAATCTGGATGTTAGGTCTAAAATAAGATTGCTAATACATTGCGAGTGCCAATAAGAGATTACGAAGATTCCAAAGTCAACCAATTAATATAATTTTAGATTTACTGTTTAATTATTTTACTAAACCTAACGTATTACCAAAATTGTAACTAATACAATGCCTTTAATTTGATAATTTAAGAGGAGCTATTTTAATTTATTGGTTTATTAATTTACCCCATTTTTAGATATCTTTAATAAATAATGTAATACAGAGAATCAAGTAGATACCGTGCAGAAGATTTCCATGAGTATTCAACCATTTTCCATGAGTATTCAAACCCGTTAAGAAAACGGTTCTGGAAACGACCGTGGAAACAGTGATTTCAAAACGTTTTCAGTTCAAGCTCATAACACAAATTTTTGGTTTTGTATTGAAACAATAGCATGGAAACGGGTATTGAATTGAAAACAGAATTGAGCCATGCGCAGTAGGTATGATGAGCAGAGATATGATAACCTGACAACTAGTCTGGGAGTAAATAGTTTTCCTAGATGCTATCTCCTAGACTCTAGACCTAGACTATACGTGATTCATATTAATAGTAATTAAATCAGAGTTGACATTTAGAATGCATACATTTTTAACACAGATCATAGGAACAAAACCATGTAAATATACTATTGATATTACCATTTTTTAACCGGAAAAAGTTTTATTTTTTTATTTTTCGCTAATATATTTATCGATCGACATCCAATAAAAATAACAGGGTGTGGAAGGACCGATAATGTGAAGAAGAGTTCCGCTGTGTGGTCGGAGATGCTTTTAGGAAGGTGATTGTCTTAGAATTACCGCCTCTTATCCCTTTCAGTGCCGTTAGATCGACTGATAAAAAAAGGAGGCTTTAGCTATGCCTATTATCAGGTTTATTTTAACTACAAGGATCTGTAATAGTGATACGATAAGATGATTATATGTTATAAGATAAAACTCTTCTCTAAAAAACTGGATACCTTCACGTGATAACAGAAAAGTAAAATATTAATTTCAAGCAATGTCAGGGTAGTTCGTTACGCTTAAGGTCAGAGAGTAACACCTAAAATTGTGTATGATTTTATCTTGCTATTTACTTAAAAAAGAATAATATACATCATCTTTAGATATATGTGACAATTTAAATTTTGACTTTTTAAAATGACAAATACATAAATGATTAGAAATTAATGATAAAATTGTTCACTAGTATCTAACTGATGAGACATTAAAAAAAATATCGTTAACTTATTTCACAGTAGATCTATTTATTCCAGTTAAACTACTTATTCAGGCTGTTGCACCATGGGGGGGGGGGGGGGAATATAAAAAATAAATATTTTATGCATTAAATATAATCTTTCAAGCGCAGTTTTTATAAATTTATTGATTTTTTTATTCATCAACGGCATGGTCTAAAATTTTAGATTATGGTGGTTTTAAAGGTGGGGCATTAGAATATTGAACCAGTGTTATTGTGTCCTTATATGTTTTAAAAAAAAGCATTCGACACAGTGTCACATGATTTATTATTAAAAAAACTTTAATCTTTAGGTATACGGGGCACGTGCCACAAATTGTTTACAAGTTACCTACAGAACAGAACACAACAAGTTAAACTTAATGGACTTATTAGTGAACTTACTGATGTAACTTTTGGAACACCACAAGGGACAGTGACTGCACCATGGATTTTTCTAACCTACATCAATGACTTACTAGAACTAACAGACACATACTCTGATATTATATCTTTTGTTGACGACACACTCTTATACTTTAAGGGTGAAACATGGGAAGAGGTCTTAGAAAAAGCAGAAATAGGAATCTCAAGGGTAAAAGCATGGTTTGACTGTAACTTACTGACCTTGAACTTGACAAAAACTAAATACATGTGTTTCTCACATGACATACGAGGAAAGCCACTAGATTTTAGAAATTTGAAAATACATGACACTGACAGTAAAACCATATTAACATACAATTTACTTTCAATTACTGGTCGTACTCTAAGTGATAATACAAAACAATTGGACAATTGCTCATGTAACACAACGACTGACAGAATACGGAGTACTAAATACTTAGGAGTTATAATAGACTGTCACTTGAACTGGAAAGAACAGATTGACTGGGTACTTAAAAGAGTAAGAATGACAATACATACTTTCATTACAGTAAGACAGTTCGCTAATAAATCTGTTTTAAAACTACTTTACCATGCTTTTACAGAATCTATTTTAAATGATTGTTTAATAGCGTGGGGAAGTTCTGCTCAATCTGATCTAGAACAAGTAAGAATAATTCAAAAACGAATTATAAAAATATGTTTAAAAAAACCAAGAGTATATCCTTCAGTTTTGACCTTTGATGAATTCAATGTTTTACCTCTAGATTTATTATATAAAAATGCAGTTTTACTTAATTTCTTCCAAAACCAGACAAGACTGACTGTACAACATAATTATAAAACAGGATCACAAACTTCTGGATATGTACCCACACCTTGTTGTCGAACAGAGAGAAAACAAAGACATCCGTCTTATTTAGGGCCTGTTTTCTACAATCTCCTACCAAAATCACTTAAAAATATTGATAATTTCAAACATTTTAAAAAAGAGGTTAACAAATATTTCTATACCTTAATTAATAAATAGTATAGTGTCTTTCTTTTAATTTGTTTTATTTTTATTTTTTTTATTTATTTATTTTTTTTTTATGATAACATGTTTCTTATGATTTAACACAGTTAATTTGCTAATAATATAAAACTCCCCCGCGAGGGCCCTCTCTCTAACTGCTTTGACACTTACTGAGGGTCCTCACCAATTACTTAATATTATAACTAATGATTCATCACCAGTATGACAACTAATTTTACTGAACTTATCACAAATTGTTTACTTTGTTATTTATACTTTTATATTTTATTAATTTATTTATTTTTGTATCATTTTATGTTTTGGTGGAAATAAAAAAAAAAAAAAGTACTAAAAATTCTACGAAAAAGCATTCAAAACTTTCACGCAGAGGCCTAGATGCCTTTCAAAAATGCCCCTTCAAAACAATATAAAAGACTTTTTTATACTTAAATAAAATAAATATCTTTAAAAATATATCAATAAAAATATTTTTTGAAAATGTGTTACTTATTTATTCAAGGTGGAATTTTTCAGATTTTCTAAATAGTTTCTTACTTTAATTTTAGCTCAAATTTCAGTACTAAAAACCACAAGCTTGATTTTGTCTTCTAGTTCCTTAGCAGACAAAGATCATATGAAATGTATCAATTCAAATAGGAGGTGCGGATAGCGAGAAATTTCACAATCTAAAGAAAAAACTATGTGGGATTTCCTTGAAGGCAGTATTTGTTTTTATTCTGAAAAAAAGGTCGAGTCTAGGGGATCTAAAATAGAAATAATTGGATAACACAAAGCAGACTTGCTGACTCCACACTCTATATACACGCCCTAAGCAGAACGTCAAATAAGATACAAAAAAAAGAAAAAGTACTTTTGAAAACACAAAAAACATCACACAAAAAGCATAGGAGAAGGAAAAATACATCGGACAAATCCCAGCCGGAAAGTGACATGTTGTTATTTCTGAAAATCCTCTGGGAAGAGGAATCCGAGTCTAGATACAATAGTAACCAGATCTAATATCATTACGTACTTGGAAATACAGGTGCCAGATAAAATTAGACCATAACATGGATTACATACAACGACTACAGCCTAACCAGAGACTATTTCAAGAAAAACCCCTCTTAATTGAATTATATATCATCAAAGAATCAACAGATTGATAAAATGTGAACACCGCATTTATATAAACTCTGCATTAACTGTAAAACAAAAACACATTTAAACAGCGGTTAGGTCTTAAATAAGACTGATCTAAGAGCGTACATTGATTATACACAGTTATTTTACTTCTTAATGTATACATGTTTAAACACCTGACGTAATTATACGCTATTTAAAGTTTTTTAGGTTCCGTAGGCAAATGAGAACCCTTATATAATTTCCTTCGTTTGTCTTTCAGTCTGTCGATAACGCACTTGATCTCCAAAAATACCGAAAAGAAAAATTTGAAACTTTGCAGTTATGTTAAGTGTATGTATAACATACTTGGTCCCTACAACATATCCAAAAAATGATAGATACTCGACCTTTTGCAAGGAAATATGTATAAGACTGGCCTAATATATAAACTGCGGGTGTGAAAAACTAATAAAAAAAATCATTGGGTTTCTTAGTTTGTATTGTATAACATTTAATTGCATAGGCTGGCATTGCTTAAACCAAATCCGTGGTTATTTTTAGGGTCCGTAGGCAAAACCAAGGACCCTTATATTTTCCTGCGTGTGTCTGTCCGTCCGTCCTCTCGCGTGCTCTCACGGCTACACCTTTCGTCCGATCACTTTGAAATTTGGCATGTATGTGTCTTGTACCAACCCACATATTTTAAAAATATAGCGACTTAAAAAAAATATGTTTAAAAAAAATTAGGGTAAAAAAACTTAAGGGTTAAATTTTTTTTTTTCGACACCGTGAGGGGTATCATATGAAATGGTACGTCGAGCTGATTACAAAAATGTATAATTCTTATTTTATAACTTTGATAGGGCGAGCGTAGGCAAGTTTGAAGTGGGTGTGAAAAGTGCACCCCCCCCCCCCCCCTCTATCTCGCTTATGTGAAGTGCAAAAAATCTGAAAAAATTCCTGAACATTCTTCGACCAAAAGTAAAGATACCACTTTTTGGAAATTGCGAAAAAAATATTATTTTATTTTTTATTGACAATATACGTTTTTTTTATAATTATGGTCTTTTCGATGTATTAATATGGTTGTAGTCCGGTTCAGTGGCAAAAAAATACTTTATCAGAGTGTGTTTTGAGAATATCAGACCCTTAGAATGGTTCAAAGTAAGCTTTTTAGCATTTTAAAAAAACTGTTTATACACTTTACAGTTAAACACTATATAGTGTGGCCTATGGACCCTCGCTGTGTGGTGACTAGCACACACCTGACATGTTTATTTAACGTTCGATATGAGGATATGAACACTAATGTCCGCCCGATGATGAAACGCTTTAAGGAAACAGTAAATGTTTTAAAAGGTAAATAGAAGACAGGAATAATCCAGATAACTTTGCATTATATGAATTATACAGAGAAAGTTAAATTAAAATCGTTTGATGTATTGTTACATTGTATGAATTAGAAAAATTGATGAATTTTATAAGACGATACTTGACTCATTAATGATTTGTTTAATGATAGATCATATTTACGGGTGTATTTTTATAAATCGGTTAGAGCCCTACTTTGCTACTAGGTGTATAAATGTAGCGGAGAAGTGGAAGGAGACCTGTTATCTGTTTATAGAAAATAGTAGATCTGAAGGCTTTATTTTAGTTTCTAAATTGCCTACTCGTCTGGAAATAATTTTAATAGCGTAAAGAACCTATCAAAGAGAAAACTTTGTAGTCTAGACTCTAGACAAAATAGATATTTCTTTAATCGATGCACAATATACAATATTGTATTGTTGAATATTACCGTCGACTTCATGGAACCTGATTTAGTGTATTGCCTGAGGTTAGTTAATACCAATTTAACTCAAAAATTGAATTTTTTCACAATACTTAAATAACTTTTTCTCTACGAAACTTAAATTGAGAGCGAATAGCATAACTATAGGTAAGGGTAAATAATATAATTTTATTGTTATTGAAGGATATTTAGGGCGTGCTATGCATATTTATATTAATATCTATATTTTAGGGTTAAGAAATGCACGCGATTAAAAATGAATCATTTGTCTAACTCGTTCAAAAAAACATAAAATCAAATAAGAAAACCTTTCACTTTTATAAGTTAAATATTACAAAAGGAAATAAGCTTATTTTACGTTCAACAATCAAATTAGCTAATTAATAATAATAAGAAATAATTGCACTCCTTATTAGTTAATTAATCTGTGGGAGGGCGTTGGTGTTGGTGTTTCTTTGCCTGCTAATGTACATATCAATCGAATTAGATAATGGTTCTTCATTTAATATGACATATGGATATATTCCCAGGGCCGTTGAGAGGGCCCCTGGGCAAGTTAGCATCTGGGCCCCATTGAACAAATAAAGGCAAACAAATGGGGTGTCCGGAGAATTTTTTATAATTTAAGTGGAAATATACGAGTTTTAAGGATTTCTGAGGGAAAGCTTGTCCTTACAGGAAAAGATCTTTGGTGGGGACGAATTTTGAAGTTTAACTAAGATAGGCTAAATAACAAATAAATGAGTTGTCTTGTAGCTGGTATGTTTATTTAAAAAAACCCCTTTTTTTACACTTTGTATAATGCATATAAAATAAAACATAATATAAATTGTTTGCTAAAATAGTGAGATTAAGAGTAAACAAATCATAACACATTTTATTTACAAAAATTGCATTACAAGTGAAAATGTATAAGAGTTATTAATATCAGTTTGTTAATAGGATTTGTAGGTCAGTTTCTCCCCTGTAAATTAACATTGACCATGAAACACAAGAATTCAAACTTCCGTACTCACATTTGAAATAATTTTAAGTTCATCTCAATCGCAGTGGCATAACTAGGGCATTGGGGTGGGGGCCCCCCACCAAAATAAATCGATGAACAAAAAACCAAATTGCGTTTAGAACTGAAAGGGCCCTCTGACAATGGTATAGATGTATAATTCCAAGTTAGATTTCATCATGCTCTAAAGGGGCTCCCATCGACATTGGTACAGAGATAGTCATTTTATGAAATATTAGTGGAAAATAATAATAAGATTTACCCATTTTACATTCTCTACGGCTTAGACCGGTTTTACTAATGTAAACAAGTGAACTAATGTAATGTATATATGTGTATGTGTACATATTATTTGGAAATAAATGCACCTATCTTTCTATAATCTATCATATACATATAGATAGACTAGCAATCCTTCATTTATAGATATTGTAGGTATTCTCAATATACATTAGCCCTATCTCACTTGAGTTCGCAAATCCTTTTACCTCGGTCCACCCTGAACTAAAATATTTAGTTTTACAAATGTATTTACTGTTTTGCTGTGTGAAAATATTGCATGAAAATCTTTCCATTGTAGAAACAAGGTTAATAATCAAATTTCAAAATGCCAAGAAAGATTTTTCTTCAAATTTAAAAATATATTGATTTCACTTAAATAAATTGTTTAAATTATTTAATAAATGAATGAAACGGGAAACTATTGATGTGTCTGCTCAATAAGTGATTCATAATAATTGTCATTTTGTTTTTGTTTGTTTAAGATTTCGGTGAAGGTAATAATCATTTTACTAAATAATGCTTAGATAGGAAGTAATTGTATGCTTTAAATACTTTTAATTTGATTGTGATTCATCCTCATTCCATTAGTAAACAGTGTGTAAAATTTCACTAAATGAAATTTTCTATGGAGGGTAATAAAACATCTACCTACAAACTTTATAGAACTTACGAACTTTTTACGAACAATGCATTTAATTCCCTAAAATTAAAAATACAGAAGCTTTCTCTATTATGAACCCAACGCTGGACACAGTATGTTAAAGAATATTATAAATTCGTCTGATAGTATATATGTGTAGATATTATACTGCAAATATTCTATTTAAAAAATTAAATTGTTAATGTTTTCTTTTTTTATGACACGTTTATTCTTCTTTATTTACTTTTCTTCTGACGTTTATTTGAAAGTAAGTGCAGAGATAAAAAGATAAAGAAGCAATAAACTATTAAATCATAGCGTTTGCTGGGAACAGTAGTGACGTGACTTAATAATCACCGATTTCGAGTTATGTCCATAAATATAATTGGCTATTTGAACTTATTATCATATTATTGGCAGTAGATGTGAGATTCTACCCTATACCGCTAGAGAATTGTAAATCACAATTGTCGGGAAGGACTTTGCTCCTTCTCGTAGTGCATGAGAAGCGTTTGTCATGTATTCGGCACGTCAGTTGCTATGAGTAAGGACTATAGGTCTGTAGTGACGGATGTTTAAGTTACGTAAAGAAAATGATATTTCAATTTACGTCAACAATGCATGGTTAGCTGGATTACTTGATTGAATTAACTACTGACTCAAGTAAGTGAGAAATGCTTAATTTTATAATTTGCTTGTTAAACTGTACTAAAAATTACTTCATGGCAGGAAGATCCTTTCGCTTATGGCAGTTACAAGAGGGAATTTTTTATTTCTTATATTTTTATAATCTAGTCTTAATTTATTTTTTTTTTTTGCATGGTAAAGTTTGTTTTATCATGCAATACACTTAATTAAGATAAAGTACCTTAAACTATTAAAATTTAAACGAGAGATCTCCTGTCATATATCACGTTTGTTATTATTATTATTATTTCTTTTTTGTTTAACAAAGATTAGTGATACATAAAAATTCCAACTCTATTCAAAAGGTGTTGATTTACTTCCTTTCTTATAATTTAATATTTTGTTGTAAAAGGTTTTTATCTTAATGTTAATTTTAACTGTATTTTAGATTTTTTTGTCCGAAAATTATATCTTTAATGGTAATGAACTAATTTTGTATTGAGTAAATGATATATTGTGTTTAATATAAAATGTTTTCAGGTTGGTAAAAAGGTTTTTTTTGGTTAATTTTGTCAAAGTAGTTTGAATAAATAAATAGTTTGTTATAACTAAAGAACAGTATACGTAATTAATATTATATTAAAAGTATTTGAAAGTTATGCATCATCTGATGCATTAGTGACGTAACTCGAAATATAAAATTAAACTTTAAGTTTATGATGCAGACTACTTCTAATAATTTAATACTCGTATATAAAGAAAAATGAAAAACGAAAATAAGTCGTATAAAGGAAGAGAAATAAAAGTTTGAAGTTGCGCTAAGACTTGAGAGGAATTTTTCTCGAAATGTGATTTTCAAGTTACGTTACTATTGTTCTCAGATACTGTTGTCACTATTGTTCTTCGATATTTTTGTCACTATTGTTCTCAGGTATTGTTGTCACTATTGTTCTACATTGTTTTCAGGAGACGCTTTCAGCTATGATAGTGGAAGAGGGTTTTCTTTTATTCCTCATTTCAAAATATGTCTATTATTTAATTTAATGTTTGAAAGTGCTAAAATAAATAATATAAAAAATCAACAAAAAGTACATATTAAATATTACAAACTTCATCAAGGAAAAATAATACTTAATTCTCTATAAATTGCATAAAAATAATTTTGGTGTAGTCATGGATTATAAGACGGAATATTAATGAATTTAATTATAATACTCTTATAATTTTTTTAATGTCATTATGAGGACTAGGTCGACAGATTGCAACTAAAGCAGGCCAATTTACCATTAAAATAAATAAAAATCACAGTCATCCTCTTAGAATTTTAAATCAATCACAGTCATCCTCTTAGAATTTTAAATCAATCACAGTCATCCTCTTAGAATTTTAAATCAATCACAGTCATCCTCTTAGAATTTTAAATCAATCACAGTCATCCTCTTAGAATTTTAAATCATTTCCTCTCATTTTTCACATAAATGACAAAGACGAAGGTAAATGAGAGGTCTATATTTACCCTGAGTTCGTGTATTGGTAGTACTAAGTCTTTTGAGTCTCAATTTAATTAACTGGCTGGATGCTTTGGACGTAATTTACCATCTTAGTTCGAAAGTAATATTTATACCTAAAAGTACTTAGAAAATTGTTTTTATTTAGAAAAACGTTATGTCGCTTTTTCAAGCGTTAGTTTAGTTCTCAATCTATATTAATTAAAGAGGTAAGATAGCAGCACAAACCTTGTAATCAAATAAATATTATATTTTTTTCTTTACATTCTAATCAACTACATTACTAGGTGATAAAATACAGAGCAGATAGATATAATCACTATTACAAATTAATCGTCGTATCCAATGTGTGGAACTTGGCATATCTCTGGAATTTTAACATATTTATTGACTGTGGATCCAGGTCTATTATGATTTATGACATATTAAACATCCGCTATAAATTACCTACAAGTCCTTTATATATGTTATATCTGCTATAGCGAATAGTAACATTATAACTATAATTTCAGTAACAGTAAAAAAAATTAGTATACAGTTATAGCACTAGTTTCCAAAAATGTTTAAATAATTTCTTTTCACAATAGATGCTTCGTTTATTTTATTTCTAGGCACTTTTTCGTTTGTGTACATTAAAGTTTTAGGAGTTAAGCCGCCACTAAATCCTAAATACTTCACTGACAATTGCAATCATTACAGAAACAATAAAAGTGTTTGATTTAATTTTTTTTAAAAATAATTATAAAAATAAAATGTAAAGGGAATAATATTAAAAAATAATAATTTTAATTTATAAATGTAGTACCTAACAATCTTATTTCTTCCTTATTTTTATTGTATTTATTAGATTTACAGTATAATTATTCAATGGATAACTCATCGATATTTCATTATTTAGATAGTTTTTTTTTTTAAACGTTAATTTTGTAAAACTATTTATATTTAAAAAGAGTTACAATTTTTAAATGTTGATTTTTATTTAACAATTTTTTTTATTTTGAGCAATTTGTAAGTTTAATTTTTTCTGTTTTAGAATTATCTTACACAAACTTGAAATATATATAAATAAAACGAGTAAATGTTCCACTAGTTCAACATACTCTTTAATAGCGAAAATAACGACCTTCATTATTTTAATACCTAGAAAAATAGACTTAATTATAAGAATGCATGCTTTGTTACAACAGAGGGAAGCAAATTAACCTTTAATTACCAGCAGTATTTCTCTTAAAGTTATTACGGTATAACACACGCTAAAACATAGCTCTAAATTCTCACAGTGCAAAACTAAAGTAATACGTTGTTCACAAACTTTGAAGTTTTCTACTGGAAGGGTTGTGAATGCAAATTACGTTCTAATTAGAAGAGATAGGAAACCGAAGGAAGGAACTAGATTAAAGTCAACTTTAATAAATATGATTTCATAACGCTAACCAACTAAAAATCAATACAATGCAAAAACTACTGCACTAGACAAAAAGCGATCATTAAATTACTTTTCCAAGAGAGGCCAATGGACTTTTATTACACCATCAAGCCTCGTAGAGCTTTACAGTTTTGGCTGGACACCAGTTTAAATAATCTATACGAAATAACGAAGCCTGCTGGATAAATGACAAAATTAATCAAGTAAAATTTTACCCCCTGAATACTTTTAACCTAATGAACTTTAAAGCGTTTTTAATATATATAAACAATATAGGAATATGATATAAATTAATTGAAGTTTCAGTTATGATGATTAAGCTCTATGTATTTACATTGATATTGATTGATGATTAGGATGTAAGAAAATAATTGTATTACGTAAATGTATAATTCTTATATTGGTTGTATTGCTTATGCTTTAAGATAAAATTTAGTTTATTTTAAGTATCTATTTATTTTTAAAAAAGTATAGTATATCAGTTTGTTAGTTTTTTTTATGATTTTCAGGGGGTATTAATATTAATTAATTTTTGCTAAATACTGTACTCTGGTGGTGGTTTCAGGTCCTGGAGAAGTGATAAACTGTTACCTGCTGTCGTTAGCCGTTGCGGACTTGCTAATTGGGCTTCTGGTGGTGCCGCTGAGTGTCTACCCTGCCTTGGTGAAGGCATGGGTCTACGGAGACCTAGTATGTCGCCTTGTCGGCTACATAGAGGTCACCCTTTGGGCTATAACTCTCTATACATTCATGTGGATGTCAGTAGACAGATATTTAGCAGTGCGAAAGCCACTGAGGTATGAATAGCAATCTAGGTATATTATGCAATATCAAGCAATACTGACAATTTATTAAAAATAACCAATGAGAAATAAAATAAAACTACTAATTTGTAATTAGAGAATTTAAAATCAGTGGCAATCTACGAATAAAGATTTAAATCATTAATATGATTATTAATAAGAAAAGGCAGATACAAATCTCGCCACCGCCGCTAATCTAAGTACTCCCTTTTCTAATAAAACGCCCTATTCCAACCACTTAGCTACGTAGGAGTAATGCTTCGATTTCCAGCTGCGGGATGTTTTCTTATGTCTTTCCCCTTTTCTAGATTCATAGTACTGCTTTTCTTTGAAGTTATTTAAGTTACCTTGCAAAAAAACTTAACAAATACATTCAGTTTTACAAATTTACTTTTTTGAAAACAACTACAATCTCAAACTCTTATCAGAAAATAATTTATTGGAAGGATATACCATATTCTTTGTAGAACATTTGTTAAAAACTAATGGACACGGAAAGAGAGTTAAAAAGTTGACAAAACTTGGAAACAACATGAATAAAAATCATAAATTTAATGCTATAGAAATTACTACCGACTAAAACTAAATATTATAAAAACGGTTTTAGATTTTTACAGTGTAAATCAAACCGAAGTTATTAAACTGTGTATAGTATATTAATAGTTATAGTTATAGTTATAGTTTGGTACACCTAGTTTTATTTATTCATTCATTTTTTTATCACTACACACTTTTATTGTTGTGTAATTAATTTATAAAAATAAATATGTGTAAAAATTGTATTTTTGTTTAAAGCTGATCTATATTTTTGCAGGTATGACACGGTACAGACAAAGTCACGATGCCAGTGCTGGATGGCATTCACATGGGTTTCGGCCGCCATGATGTGCTGTCCACCACTGCTGGGCTTCAACCAGCCCAAGTTCGACGAAGACGCTTACGTATGTCTCCTGGACTGGAAGGACATGGCGGCTTATTCAACCACCCTCGCCGTCCTAGTCCTCGGACCTAGCATCATCACCATAGTGTACACATACGGCTACATATTCTCTATGATGCGCTTAGTCAGGTCAGGTGTGCCGCTACACGATAAAGAATACGCGACGGCCCTTTCCGAGAACCTATCTAACCCTTCACATATAATGTCCTTCGTCCTAGTCGTCCTGTTCTGGGTTTCCTGGATCCCCTTCATCATTATCCGTGCCTACGAGGGTTTCTCGGGAGACAAACTGGACATAATTCCCCATCTCCACTTCTCCGTGTTTTGGCTAGGTATTCTCAACTGTCTGTGGAAGACAATCGTTTTGATAGCGATGAGCCCGCACTTCAGGCTCCTCCTTAAAGCCTTGGGATACACCATTTGCTGCAGGGAAAAGGCTCGTATGCAGATGGAGCTCATCGGCATGGAGGACGAGTGATTTCCTATTTTTCTTATTTTAGCACAATTAGCACAAATTCTTTTATTTAATATTTTTAAAATTATTAATAATAAAAATACAGATGTGCAGTGATTGCAATAATTTATATTAAGAATTAATAGAAGTGACAAAAATATCGATGACAGCCATTTTGATCTCTCTTTGACAATCTTGAATTATATCGAGCTTTGCAAAAGTATACTAGTGAAGAAGAACCTCTATTAAAATATGAGGAATAGAGGGTTAGATCTGCTTAATTTTATTAATCCAATTTCAAATTAAAATAAATTTAAATATATTTAAACAAAAACTATCCGCTCATAGGAAAAAAATGTAGTTGAAGCCTAGTCACGGCTCTGTATTGCATCCCCATTGTTGCTTCGTCAGCTTAAAGCCTTATTAACATAATATTGTGCTATAACAGAACTATCAAGATTGTATTATACGGGAGTTCATTTAACACCTCCTGTGTTGGCTTTGATAACATCTTTATTACTTAAAACTAACATTTTACAAGAGTAGCCTTACATATTTTAAGAAGACTATTATTATTGAAATAAATAAAAAAACTATTAAAAAAACAATTTGCAGTACTCTTACTTTACCTTAAGCTCAGAAAATTATATCTCAAGTTCTTATCTTTAAGAACCTCTTAAATAAATAGATGTTTACTTGAAATCAGGTTATTATAAATTAGACAAATTTAAGCTCTATATTCAACTCATAAAACTCAATTAATAAATAACGGATACTTCAAATAAAAAATAATGACAATCTATAAATTTAATGTTTAGTCTTAATTGGAGAAATTATTAAGGATTTAGTAACTATAAATTACTGCAAAACCTCTATTGTGAAGTCATACCTATAAGCTCTGCTATAATATATATTAACAATTCATTCTCTCCTTAGAGATAACTCGAAAATTAAAAATTAAATTAATGAAATAATGATAAAAATAAAAGATATAATCATAAAGTGATAAGCTTGTTATAATATATAAGAGTTAAACTATCACTATAATAAAAGTATATATATTCATTTAAAATATTAACGCATTAACTCAAAATTACATTCTTGAAGTAGACTTAAAGGCACCTAAGTCAGAATTGAATAAACCCTGAAAATGTTAATTTTCCATGAAGTACACAAATTAATAGATTTTTTAAATGATTTGAATCCCTTAAGGACATGTTACTCTATTGATTAAAAATTTGTACTTAAAATACCCTGTCTGTTCTATTACGATTTGAATACTTATGATGTATGGAAATAATATAGAAAAAGAATGAAAGTACGTACCTAATAAAGGACATTAACTTTGCATCAAATACATTACGATCCTCTACAAAACGAAATACATGACGATATATATATATATATATATATATATATATATATATATATATATATATAAATATCTGTATAAATAAAATAATATAAACTAACAGGAAAAATACATAAACTTTATGATAATAAGCAATCTTATAACATCCATCGCAGAAAATTTACAAATGAACCTTCTTAAAACAAGGACTGCTTACCTAGATGATACATCCCTCATACTTTACTCATGAATTATTTAAAAAATTGTACTGTCAATTTTTATAATTGTTAATATAATTTATTCCTCAAAATGGATTATATATTAGCAAAAACTTATAATTATAAATAAACATATAATAATGATAAAAAAAAAATTATTGCAACTATTGCACATCTTAAAACATTCAACATAATTTATTAATAATAATACTATCAAAATTATTATTATTTTGTTTTTTTTAGTGATTATTTATTTTAAAGTATTTCAGTTTTATATTTAAAAAAAGCATATATTAATAATGAAACAAATTACCGAATAATAAGAAATAAAATGAGGATGATATTAAGGAAATGTATAATAAGCTTGGCATACCGAAATACATTATAATCTGTGAGAGTAAATCAGCAATATACATAAATATTTGATCAATTACTGATTATAAATTGATAAGTGATGCCTTAAAAAATAACACTTTATTAAAAAAATTATAATTATATTATAAATGTTAAAAGTTGGTTGTGAGACCATTAGAAAGATATGGTTTTTAAAATCAAAAATCTCAATGTAACGATAGTTACAAGTGGACTATTTTTTAAAAAAAGATAGGAGTAGAGCTATTAAAATATCTTTTTAGCTGGGTTCTTAATTTAGTGGGTTAGGCACTAAAGTAAGTCGTGTCTTATTACACAAAGACGTAGCCAAAAGCTTAAAATATCATCTACATTTTATTCTTTTATAATATATTAATCAATTCAAAATTTATGTTCGAAATTAAATAAAAATATATATAATAATTGAAAAAATAAAACTATAGGCCAAATCAATAACTAACTCTACTCAAAGCAAAAACCTAGATTTATCATAAATATTCGATGTTACATTGTTAATTATTCTTTTTAATAATAAATGAAATATTTAATTCATATATTTAGAGTAGAATTATTTCAAGAAATTAAATAAATTAATAATAATTAAATAAAGTATTATAAAGCCAGTTATTAAGCTCGATTTTTGTCGTTATTAGAAAAACAATTTTAATGATAAGTGATGGAACGCTTTTGATAAAATTAATATAGTTGTAGAATTGAGTAGTTTTCTTTGTATATTATAATTATATTATATAAACTGTATTATATTTGTTTATACTTATTAAGAGTTACATTTTAATAAGAGTATTTTTAGATGTTCGTTGGTTAATGTTAAGATTTATTAAGAGCTTATTAATTTATTTTTCAGAGAATAATTATTATAATATTTATGAATTTATCTTATAAATTATTGTTATTATCTTTTTGTGTAAATTGAAACTTTGAGCAATTTATTCTACTCTTATTAATGTCTTCAATTATTGTTAATTATGTCTTGTTTTATATTAATTTTGTTTTAGCAGATAATTATTATTTTATCTATATTTAAATAATTTTTATCCCTGTTTATTCATATTAGAATGATTAATTAATTATAAAACAAACGATTAACTATTATTTTTTATAATACTCGATCAATTTTTCATTTAACTGCAGAACTAAAATGAGGACTGTCCGTACTAGAAATATAGCTCTGAATATCTCAAATTTCTTCTTTAAATGATAAAATACATTTTAAAGAAGATAATACACTCATATTTATCATTGCAATATTAAAAAGATTACTCATGATGTTAATAAAACGTTGAATTTGAATTATTTAAAAAGTAAAAGATTTTAATCATCTGAAATAACTAAATTTAAGATCAGACGATCTTATTTTTGACATAGTTACCACTTACTGAAGACAGTATTATAATGACAATTAAATAAAATTTTATTAAATTATTTACTTTTTTTAAATTTACATTAGAAATTATAAGTTCTATTTTGGCATCTGGCCGTGCACGTAAGTGTAATTCATCAATTGGTAAATAATAATTTGTTTGCAAGGAAAAATCAAAATAATATAATTGAGATCAAATAAAAATATTTTTAAATATATTGTTTATATAGAAAATTATATAACAAACAGGTTGAAATTATGACAATCTAAATTTTTCTACAAAAAAGAAGAAGTTATTTTAATACCACCATTAAATAAATCAGATATATAAAAGTCTTACTAAATGTATAACACTTACATTGAAGCGATGTGTCCTTGAAGTAAAACAGTGTCAATATTATAAAATATTATTGATAAAGATATAATATGGTCTCATATGTAAATAATGTGAAAATGAATTATTATTAAATTAAATCTTAATGGTTTAGATGTAAGGTGAACTATAAAAAGATTGAAAATTTTAATTGATCTAGGTAAAATTACTCAATAAATACCTAAAGTATCAATTTATGATTTAATTTGAAAGCAGTATTACCACTTTATAAATACAGTCCATTGTATGGTATGGTTTGCTTTCGTAGCTGGAGTAATCAAAACAATTTAATATTTTTTATCTACTCATAGCAACAAAATTAAGAATTGTTGTACTGTTTTCAATCTGTAAAATTACATTTTTCTTGATTCTTTTGTAACATGTCGAAAAAACACTCAGCAAAATAATAAAGTGTCAGCAAAAAAAACTAACAGCTAAAAAATTAAAAAAAAAGTTACTACATCGCATGTTATGAACTCTCCCACATTGTTCATTTTTATTTACTTAAGCGTAATATTCTGCTAAATATTCATATCTCTTTTAAAAATACCTTTAAAAATTATAATAATAAAACAAATTTTATTATTTTACAGTGATTATTAAAAAAACAATCGCTAAAAATTGAGATAAAGAACAGTTGTTAATAAACAAAAAGGGGTAACACTGATTGATTTGCCTTTGTTTTGTTTTACCTATAACTGTTTTGACTCAAACTTTCGTATTTTTACAACTTTCATTTCTTTAAATAAACAAATATTTGTAATTGTTAAATGACAATATTATATGTTATTTAAAAAAAATCTTTATTCTAATTTTTCTGCCGTTAGTAGATAAAAAAATATTGTACGTAACTATGCAGCAAAGGAAACATTCCTGACTCGTTTAAAGATTACCAGCTTCGGTTACACCTTAGCAGGTAATTAACATTTTCCTGCCTCGGCTTCGCCTCTGCAGTAAATTTGTTTAACCTATCCTCGCCTTCGGCTCGGAACTGAAACTTAAAAAACTTGTCAGCAAATTCCATTTTGCTGCCTAGTAACATAAATAACTATTATTGAAAACCATATCATTAAGTTTGATGTTTTAAATATTGACTTGAAACAACAATTCATTTTGATGTTGCTTTACGTCAGTAACACAATAATTCACTCTTCTACAGAGATGCATCCAATAATGGAAGCAAAATGTATAATTTCACATCTTGAATTATACGGACTGCGCCAAAAATCTAAATCATTATGACGTACTATTCTGAAGTCTTACATTGTTTACCTATTGTTTAACGAGTATTGATCACAAAATGTTTGTATTATTGTATGTACTCTACAAATTTGAGGATAGAGGAGTGAATTACCTCTCTCCTTCGCTAACATCCACCTATATTTTGGACATACCACTTGTTCACTTGTTCTGGTCTAGTTAGGCTAATTTTTTACACTAATACCACTTTCTAAATCTACAATTTTCTTTGGTTTTCCTAGTTATATTATTCCGCAAATAGATGTGATATAAGGAAATTTAGAAAAAGTATTTAAATATTAAGGAAACGTAACCAAACAGATTTTAAATTAAAAATTAGAATTAAGTGCCTCAGAAATTTTTGTGTTTCTTTTTACTTTTTATTTAGAACAAGTAAAAAAAAAATTATCTTCTAATAAAATATAATTTAAGAGTGTGATAGAAAAAAAAACCCGGAGGGAATGTCTAATACATTTATAATAAGTATACAAAATGTATAATAAGAACCAAAAATTGAAAAAGCAAGAAAACTGTAGTACTTGAAAAATACATGAATATGATTCATTCTTATGATAAAGTACCTTTATTTCATTTTCAAGTAATTAATTTTTTTTCTTTAATTTTATTTCTTTTTGTAAGTGTAATATTTGTTGTAATTATTTCTCTTTAATAATTTTATAATGCGGTCACCTGGTCTTCTTCACTATGTTTTATTTATAAAATTCAAAATTCTCATATAATATATTTAATTTATTGTAATTAAATTTTACATTATTAAAAAAATATATCTATTTTTTTTTATAAACTTTATATATAGTTTTTGTAAATATTTAATAACACGTTGTAAAGTTAATAATTATTTAACTATTTTTTTTTTATAATTAGCACAATGTATTTACTTATAATGTACTTTTTTTTAATTTATGAAAACTTTATTTATAATTTAGTTTTTTTTTAATAATATAATTAGTATTAAAATGCGTAATAGGTAAAAGCAATTATTTAAGTATTTATAAAATAAAAAATAATTATAGTATAATTATCAAATTTAAAATATTTATTAGCTATTCTCAATGTTTAGCTATATAGTGTTTCCGCCTAGGCCTACATCTTGTACAGAATTGTAGGCCTTGATTATTTAATACAACGGTACACATTCGGAATAAGATAATTTTTATAATGTGATTCGATTTTTTTTTTTTTTATAATATGAAACATTTTCAAAATATTTGTTTTCTATATTTATTCATCGAATTAAATAGGTATTCGCTTAATATTTAAAAAAAAAAAAAAATCAATTTCAATAATTTATTAAATAAATAAATAAAATCTCAAGAAAAAAAAGTTATTACAATACATAGCAAAAAATTGAAAAGTCAACGATAAAAAAAATTATATAAATATAAAATATAAGCCTCTATTAGTTATTAGAAAATCAAAAGTATAAGGAACTATTCTATAATATTTTAGCAATAATCAGTGTTGATTCGTTTTTTATTTTTGATTCATATATATTTTAATAAAATAAAAAAAATACTCCAAATCAATATTTAAATAGAATAAACTTTATTAAGCAGTATATTTAAACGAAATTCCAGTTCGTAACTGCTAAGAGTACATAGCTATAAAAAATAATATATTTAATTTATATGCCAATTATGAACAGAAATATAAAACTAATAATAATAAATAGTTTGGTAGTATTTCTCAATGGTTAATAAATAAATTATTGAATTGTAGCATCAGTAAAGATTTATTATTGCTGAAAATGCCTCCAGCTTAAAATCAAATGCGCCCTTACCATGGGTTTTCTTCTATTGTATTGAACTGTTTTAAAGTAAGAGTACTAAAAAATATTTGAGTTACAAGAAGGACAAAATGTAAAACTACTAAGGTAGAATCATTAAAAATATCATATTTAAGAAAGCTTGAAACATGTAAACCCGTTGAATAACTTAAAAAAAGCGATGTAAAACAATGAAAATGATATCAAATCCTATATTTTTGCATTTTTCCTAAAAATCAAGCATAAATATATTGTTTTCTTTAATTAAATAAAAAATTGTCTAAAACATTTGTTAATATCTGTTGTATGTCGTTCAAATGGAAAGGCCAAATTAATTGTTTTTAAACATTCAGTAAAACTTCATCAGACATTTTAATTTATTGATATATTGACTTTTCAGGGCCCTAAGCACTTATGCATAAAAACTGTATTTGTAAGCCCTTGAAAATTAATTAATGTGGCATTTGAAGATGTTATACCTACTTGATTTTGCAAATATAAAAAAAAAAAAAAAAAAAAAAAAAAAAATTGTTTTGTAACAGAGTTCGTTCCTATTTAAGATATTATTTTATGACTTTCAAAGGTCCCTGTAGGTTCGTAGGTCCTAGGTAAAGTGCCTGCCTACTTTGCCTATTGGATAAGTCAGCCCAGTACATGTTACAAAAGGTTATAGCCCATGGAAATACTACTAATCTGCAGTGAGATGCAGTAGAGTCTCTCTAATCACTGTCCCTCTAAGCACTGTCCGGATCACCGAAAGTCCGGATTAAACGGAATCAGTTTTAAAATCTTGTAAAACTAGCTTCAACTGTGTAAAACTATTAAAATCAATGTAAACTATTAAAAGTGGACCTAAGAATCCACTTTTTTAATCTAAATTGATTTAGGATAAACATTTTACCATATTATTGATATAAATTCACAGTTTATTGATTGTACATTATTAGAAAGTTATTGAGGTTTTTCTGGATAAACCTGATTTCCGGACTAGCGGGGTCTGGATTAGCGAGATTCAACTGTACACACATTTCCCTTATCATTTGATTCTCAATCAATAGACTTAATAGTGTAAATCCAAATTACCTGCTACAATGTTTTTATAAAATTTTTTTTTTGTTAAAAATTATATTTCAACACATGTAAGTAAATATAATGTCTTGAAAAAAATACATATTTATATACTAATATAAAGTTATAATAATAATAACGTAAAGAAGTTGGGTTTATGAATTTTGGTTGTTGATAGTTTTTGTATGAATGAAAAATTCGTATGTACGAGTATATTGTTTTAGCCAATGTATGTTTCTAGTATGCAAGAATATACCTATTACTCACACTTAAGTCTTTATATATCAACATGAAAAACTCGTATTCAGGTATAATAAATTATACAAATAAAATAAAATTATAACACGATAAAATTAAAACACCTTATTAGTTAGAGATACTACGTTTTAAAAATAAACTGAAAGAGGAAACGACAAAATGATTGTTGAAAAATACCACCCACACTACATTTTCATTCAGAATTATTATTATTTTATTTAAATTGGCCAAATAAATCAAATTTACTACATGCTTGTAGAAGGTTACAGATGAGAAAAAAACATGAGACTAGCAATAGGGTGGGCTCCTCAAGCCTGAATCAATGGACTTTTGTGTATTGTGAAAAATTACAAAATAAAAAAGGAAGTGATGCAATAATTTGTTTTCAGAAAAATAATATTTTCTTTCTCAAAGGCCTGAATTGCTGTAATTTATAGAAATAAATTGCAAGAAAAAATTACTATTCAACAAATATTTAAAATTTGTGTGTTAACTATAGGCTACAGACTAAAAACGCAGTGTTGATAACACGTTACTTATGATGTTATTTTCTAATCTAAATATACTAACATTCTATTTTTTACGTCTCATTATATTGAAACAATAATTAAAAATTGTTGCCTATTAATTTAAAACCTACAAACATTGCATTGTTTCAGCACTTCTCAAACCACAAATTTGATCCCATCTGTACACAAATCTTGCAGTAGAAGTTTCGAAATTTTAAAGTCAAAGTCAGGTAATAAGTAAGATAATTGTTGTAAAAAAAAATCAAAATAATTTGCAGCAGATTTTTATATCGTTAAAAAACAAACAAGAATTCTTTTTTTTTTTTTTAAATAAAGACCATCAACTACCATGCAAACCCTATATTACAAATATTTGATACTCAGTGTATTAAAAAAGAATAAAACCAATTGATTAATTTATAACTCAAACATGAAATCTAATTAATTATTGATAATATATTTTAATAATAATAAAAAAAAAAAAAGTAGGAGAAGCTTGATATTATATATATCATATTAAAGTCATTAGCAAAACATGAAATATGCGACAAAATGTTTGCTTAAATCATCCCCCTCCCTACTCCCTCGTCTTAAATGCTCATTCTTCGTTTTTATAGCTCATAATTTTTCATATGAATTTAAAAAGAAAATAAAGTTAAAAAAAGAAAAATGTTTTTAAGAAAATATATATAAAAAAATTGTACGTGTACAAAAATCAATATAATATTATATATATATATATATATATATATATATATATATATATATATATATATATATATATATATATATTATAAATATAAATAGTTTATAGTTTTGTAATAGATTTTTTAATAATGAGTAAAATGTCAAAAGAAAAAAAAATTAGAGGTTTATAGTTATACCTATGTTATAAATAATAATATATAACTGTTTAACGATTATATAATGTAGTTTAGAAAAACAATGTGTTATTAACAAGTAATTAAATTCTATTTAACAAGTTGATTCATTTATACTGTATTGGTTTTAGTTTTTTTCCTTCACGTAAAATCAGTCCCTTTGTATTGGTACTGACTATGGCAATTATGAAAATAAGAAACGGCGTTAATTTTGAGGGTTATAAGTTATAACAAACAAAAAGAAAAGAATTGAGCCGTATAGTGAAGCATGGCGAGGCCAATATAAATAAGAACAGTGAAGAAGCTATTACCAATGAAAGTGGTTAAAATTAAAAACATGCTATTATTTGTATTTTTTTGGGGAATAAATCCTCATTATATAAAAGCCATATCCATAGACATATTTTTATTAGGGTAGTCCCAACTTTATAGTATCTATCTCTAAGGAAAAACTTTTATTGGGGTAGTCCCCATTTTATCATTCCATTTCCATAAACAAATTTTTATGATTATAGTCCCTAACTTCCACAATTGTGCAACATTATCTAGGAAACATAGTGAATTGCTATAAACAAAACACACATCCAACAAAAACCAGACCAATCTAATCCAAGAACACAAATCTAATTTATGGCTCAAAAATTTATAAACATTAATGTAACTTAGTTGTATACTATTTTTGTTCCCTTTTGCAGTTTCATTCGTAGCAGACATATTTTTCATAATTAGCATCTGTACAGAAAAGGTTTTTCTATGTAAAGTACTTGTTAGTTATTTATTTATGATATGAATAAATAAATGTATTTAATATAAAAGGGTTTTCTATAATAAGTCCAGGGCGATTTAAGAAGTCTTGACGTGCGATCATAGAGTAGATGTATGCAGGATAGGAAAGAATTGCGGGGCGTTGTGCAGTAGACGTCTAAGTGGAAGTAAAATGTTTATTTTGAGTTATATTAATAATAATGTTATTTTGGTTGTATTTTTAGTATTCTTAGTAAAGATAAAACACAGATTGGAATATACCTACTGATTTATAGCGCACATTCAATTACTGTTCCAAATATTCCATTTTATCTAAAATACAATTATGATATTTATAATACGTTTATATTATGTGCATATATTTATATACAGTGTTTCCCAAGATAAAGTATCCAAGAGGAAAAATGTTATAAATTTGGGTTTGTGAATTTTTTTTTTTATAAAAACTTCTGCTTGTTCTTAACCCTTAAAAAATATTATTTTCTTGATTTTATGTACGCCCGTTACACAAAAACAAGTAAAATGAACCTTGAAAATTTTAATACATATAGGCCAAAGAACAATAGTTGTTTATGTAAAGTTGTAAAGCCTCCGAGCCGGAGGCGAGGACAGGCAATGAATATTAACTGCCGAGGCGAAATCGAGGCAGGCAATGAAGATACTTTCTTTTTTAATAATAAATTTCGTTTATTGCAACATTATAACATACATTTATAAGCAATACAGATAATTATTGATTGGTGAGTATTTGTAGCATGAAATAGCTAGATGTAAGATTCTGTCCAGTGACAGCAGGTTTGTAAAATTAGATAAGTAAATAAATAATTGATATATATATAAATAAATGAATGAAATATACGAGTCAGAAATGTTTCCATAGCAGCCTTGTTGCATAAAATATTTTATCTACTTGCGGCAGCAAAATGAGGCATTATTGAACTGATTTCGGGTAGAGAAATGAGATTTTACTGCCTAGGCGGAAAATGAGGAAACATGTTGCTGCCTAAGGAGCGAAATAAATTTTGCTGCCTAGACAACAAAATTTTTATTGTTATAATATTGACAATAACAGTTTATGCTGTTATCTCAATCTTATAACATTTTATATTATAGTTCAATGTATATATTTCATATATAATTAATATATTTCATATATAATTCATATATAATTTCTCAAATGTTTAAATCATACAAATGTACTGTTTGACAAAGGAATATATAATCTCTCAAGTTTAGGCATAAATTAAGGAAAGTTGTGCCGCCAAGCGATTCTCGACCGTATCATCTCCTTCAATTAAGCCAAACGTTTTACTAATAAAATAATTTGTTTATTTTTGCAAATTCTGTTAAATTAGTTCAAAGAATAGTAGACCTTTAATTAAAAAAAATAGCAGAGTCACAGGGTAAACTGCAGTTTCATGTAAACATCCAATATCCATATTATTAGCTAGCGATGCTACCTGTACCCTGAATAACTATTTAGTATAGTAACGTGGATCCTATAAGGGTAGAAGGAAGAAGAAGAAGACTAAACTACTTCATATCGGCAATGTTTCGGCTTAACCAGCCATTTTCGAGCCTAAACATAATAATAGCATGACATCGGAAACCATACATCATTATTACAATATTGTTTCACATAAAGATACAATATTAATTACCTCTGTCATCTGAATTAGCCCTCAAGCTATAGAGTTAAAACTGTGAGACGAGGTGAACTACCAGTTCCCCAAAATATTCATTCGTTCTGGTGTGGACTAGGCTTAAGAGCTTCACTTCGCTCAGCTCAATAAGTATTTATAAAACGTTTCTTATAAATTCGTAATACAAATTGTTAAGGTAAATAATTGTTCAAATAATTAAGGTAATTTTTTTGAAACCTCAGAGAAATTAAATTTTCATGCCTAAAAACAGTTCAATAATGTGTAATTTTGCTGGCCCTAGTAGGAAAAAGATATTTGTATGATTTTGTTTTTCAATGCTAAATATTGATAATGAGTATGAAAGAAGGGTTTTCCAAGGCAATGAGCTCAATTTCCAAGCAGTCCTTATCCCTTCTTAACATATTGAACGCTTGTTTTATAACGATATTTAGCCTGACAGTTCGTCTCTCCGTATAGTAATTCAGCTAAGTGCAAAGCTCACCAAAATTGTCGCATTTTATGAGCTTTATGAGATTTTATGAGTCTTAGCCGCCTTGATATATTTTTTTTGTAAGGTGTCTACAGACTTAAATGACAAACTTACTGTCTTAGGTAGCACATCCTCTTAAAATATTTGTAAATTCAATTTTTTTCTTTTGTTTAGAAATATACTGCTGTCCGTGGTTTTTAAACGAAGGGTATAGTAATTAGGTATATTTCTGTTCGTAGAGTACATGAACTACGTTTGAAAATATAGTAACGTAGTAAGTAGTGTAAAACACCAAACTCTAAAACAGAGTTGCAACAAAATGCACAATTGAACAAAAACCTATCGGTATTTAAGGACCACCCATATGAACGAAAGTCGTAATAAGATACTTGCGAAAACAGTAATAGACGACTATTCAATAACAAAGACAATCAGTTAAAGAATGAAACAGTTTTAAAGATGTGTTATTGTTTGTCTATTCATTAAGAGATAAGGGCCACCTGGACATTGAGCTCAATGTCTTAAAAAATCCTACTTCCATAATTATTATTAATATTTAGGATTGAGAAAACAAAATCATACATTGTTTGTCCCGTTACTCATAAAGTCCATTTTTCGAGAAATGAGACAGAGCAGACATGATTGGTGGTTGTCTATTACTGTTCCTACAATGATGTAGTTACGATTTTTGGTTCTCAGGTGGTCTGGAAAAATACAGTTGTTTAACTGTGCAACTCTGTTTTAGAGTTTAGTGTTTCACACTACTATAGTTTCAAACGTAGTTTTTTATGTAAACTACGAATAGAACAGAACAATGAACAATAACATATTATGGTTATAATTTTTCATGAATAATATAATGATTGATTCTATGCAGAGAAATGTTCACATCTCTATGTGACAGACATTTCTACGTGAAAGCTGCCTGAGATAAACACCTAACAATTTAAGTCTCCCAGGAAAAAAACTAGTTTTTGTCAAGTTTGTCGGACCGACTTTTTATCAATGTGTTGTTTTTTATATTATTATGCTGACCTTGATTATATCTCTCTGTCCCTTCCTAATTGGTGAACAATCATGCCACTAACTGGCATTTAGCATGTATGGTATAGTTGGTGAGATCTAAACACCCGTCCTATGTGGACAATTGTGGCATAATAAATAAATAAATAAAAAGAAAAAGAGAAAAACTAAATATAAAATAATGATAGAAATAAAGAAGTAAGAAATAGGTCAAAGTAAGGAATTCACTTAATGTACTATGTACACTAAACAGTAAGCTGTGTTTTCTATAAGCCAGCAACACTCTACTGTATTTGCCTTAGGCGTTTCCTTGACTCCTTTTAAGCTCTTTTATACAAGCATTCTTGTATTTACTTAGAGGTGAAGCACTGGTCTCCATTAGGACTCTAGTCTAGGTCAATGTGCCACGGCTCTCTACAACCATTTATTAACTAAGACTTTAAAACTTAACTTAAATAATAACCCCTATATTCAAAGAAAGTAATTTTTTTGAAAAATTCTCGTAAAATCGAGATTTTTAGAGGGAAGGAATAATAAATAAATTTAAAACATAATTACTAAAGAATATTTACTAAAATATATCTTTCAGATACGAATTAAAAATAAAAATAAATAATAAATTGTAATAAACAATCGGTTGGAAATTAATTGCATCGAAGTGAGAACAAGCATATTAAAGGTCTTAAACTATGCATTTTTCACCACATATCTGAAGTATTTAAAAAGGTGCTACTTTTACTGCACAATAATTGAAAATAGCCAGTATTGCTACAATTATAAATAAAAAAACAAAAAAACACAACGACATTATAGAATTGCCAGACACACTCTGCGCTCTTTGTACAGTTTTGGTTACAAAAACATATTTCCTCCAGATAATATTATTTAGTTCAATTTGAACACCCACCGACGAACAAGAACAAAGAAAAAAAAGGCCCAACAAAAATAAAAACGAAAAATTGTTTGGGGCAATGAAAAATTACTTACGAAAAGAAGTGTAATCCCAACAAAAACACTAGTGTAAAAAAATAAGCTAAGTGTCGCATAAGTTGTGAGATCATAGGTTTAGCCAAGTCTCCCACTGTCTGAGTAAGTTCTACTAGGTCTAATTTATCAAGTGCAAGTACATGGTTTGTCTGTCCCTCTCTCTATTCTCTTTCCCAAATCACTCTACACGTATAAATTTAAAAACATTTTCTGACATGGCAAATACACACCACAAAGAGGCTAACATTAAATGCAGTGTCATATACAAATTTGTATCCTTGTGCTGCGACGCTCAAATGAAAAATAATATTTATTATTTGATTTAAGTTTGTGGTGTGTATTTGCCAAGTCAGAAAATGTTTTTAAATTTAAACGTGTAGAGTGATTTGTGAAAGAGAATAGAGAAAGGGACAGACAAACATCATGTACTTTCACTGGATAAATTAGACACAGTAGAACTTAGTCGGACAGTGGGAGGCTTGGCTAAACCTATGATCTCACAACTTTTTACGCGAGACGGCTTAATTTTTGTTGGGATATTATGTTCTCGGAAGCAAAAAGTATGAATAAAAATAAATAGATTTATCTATCCATCCTTCTTGTTTGGGAGTTACGTTATTTACCTTTTTCACCTTTTCTATTTAGAATAGGTAAAAATAGTTAATAACAAAACTCCAAAAAAAAATAATAATAAAACTATTGATACTTCTAAACATAAACACTATGTTATTATTTATTTATTTATTTATTTATTTTAAACAAGTTATTTATTGGCATAAGTAACAAAAGTTATTATTTATGAAGCAAGATGTCACTAAGGAGGAGCAAATCGTAGTTATTAGTTTATTCCGTTGATTATTTGTTTAATAAATCGATTTGTAGGTGTTACTGCATGAATGAGCTCTAAGTGATTTAAAGCATCCATCCATTAAACCTTAACAAATAATCAATAATCGAACCCCCCAAATGTCTGTAATCTTTTACACGAAATTCATGCCACCCAATTCAAAGTATGGAGCTAAAAGGGTTATTACGGTAAGTGCTAAGAGAGTTAAAAAAATTGTATTTTAAATATAATTAGTATGTTATTCTTAAGCTTGACTTGCTAATAATATTTAAGTAAAAGTTAAGTAACAGATAAAAATAAAATATAAAAAGCAGTTTTTCACATTATTAAATTTAAAATAAAATTAAATGAGGACCTGCGTAGCCAAATTGTTAGCATTCTTGCAAGTTCACCATACCAAGAACACACTGAATATCAAAAATGAAAAAATATCTGTTTAGTTCAAATCCCAGAGAGGTGATACATATTTCACACAGATGATAACATCGAGTAGATGAGTAAAGTGGTTGTAATCTCTTGACCTGTAATATCCTAATGATATAATAACATACAACAATTAATAATATTAACCCATTATGGACCGTATCTTTTTGTGTCCGAATTTTTCAACGAAATTCAGAAAACTGCCAGTATGCTGAATTTCTGGAGGAATTTCTTCCTCCAGAATACAGAACAAAGAATTGCAATGACCTTCCTGGGACAAGGCAACAAGAATATTACTTTTTTAAAGAAAGTAAAATAAATATTTTCAATGTATATGGAGAATATTAATTTATGCTATACATGTCAAAATGAGAACGAATTGTGATACAACGTGAAATCATGACTATTGTCATAATTAAAACCATACATCCTACACTACTAATGGGGCGAAATATATTAAGGGCTATTAGTAGTTCCAGTATTTTTCTGAACTTGATGGAAGTATAATAATAGTTTGGAAGTTATCCAAGAGGTGGCTGCCCTCTCCTAGACAATTTGTAAGACGTCACACACTCAATTTACTGTAAAACGTTAAATGCATTAACAAACTAAATTAATATAGTATACCTATTAGTGTGGCACATAGATTTCCTTAGTCTTATCACGAACTTTAATGGTGTTTTGCTTTTACTACCCATTATCGTCTAATTTATTTAATTTTTCCCCGTTTTTTTTTAAAATGAAAATACCTCAAAACTGTTTTGCTTTTTAACATGAATAGAAGTACCAATGAATCAATGTTTAATGAGCACAGGCAGTTGAAACTAATAAGGGACCATCTCAATTTGAAGTTTATTAATAAGAAGGACAGGTTATTGATTTTGTAAGTCTCCTAATTATCATTATACAAAACAAATCTACACTTTTGCGAATTTATATACACCGAATTAACTCATAACACCTACGTTGTATTCAATAAATGTAGTACATACGTACAAAGTAAATAGTGATAATCATGTAACTAAACAACAGGCAATTGATGAAAAATCATAAGGACATAACTTCTTTATTGGTTACTAATCAAGACATATGAAACACAAATAGGTGTGGTCTGTATAATCATTACTACAGCTAAAGAGCAAAATTATAAAAATAAACTACATTTAGATTTTACTCCATTAGTAGCTACGCTGTGAAAAGATATATAAAAGTATTAAAAAAAGAAACTGCCAATTAGTATGGCACATAGCTTCCTCTTTATTGATTTTATGCTTTTACACGCCATTATTGTCTAATTTATTTAGTTTCCCTGTTTTTTAATGTCAAAATTGTTTTGATTTTTTATACGAATTGTTTTGATTTTTTAGAGTATCAATTAAGCAAAAGTTTAAGAACGCAGTCGGTTGATATTAGTCTGGTGCTATCTGCAGTCTATTTTTGACAAACAATCCAAATTTCATAAAAAGCAGATGAGTACTTTTGAAGATATAGGTGTAAATAAATGTATGTTTATGCGCATGTTAAAGGAAAACAAATGGGCGCAGAAAATTGAAACTTATATGGGCTAACTATGACCTACCACACAAATTTCATTAAAATCGGACGTGTAGTTTTTAAGATATGTTGGTCCGCAAAAATTGAGCGACAGACGCAGACACGGTGCCAAAAATTTTCCCTGATGTCTGAAACGGATTTCTGATCATAGCTTGAATGATCATTGACATAGCTTCTGTTACCTTCGGTAAGCTCGGAAGGAATATTACCAAAACAGATTATATTATTGTGTATGTAAGTTGTTGATTATTATTATGTTTGTTTTTTATCGTATTTAATTTTTTTGTTATTATGGCTTTATAATTCCTTTTTTCTATATATTTAATTTTATTTGCCAATATTATTTAACTTTATTTAAGAGGAATATTTTTAAACCTGGAAAGGCGTTTGACTACCTGGAATGTCCACTAACATAATGTTGTTAGATTTTATAGGTGATGAAACATGATGGTCATATTAAGTAGTTGATCCTAAAATAATTTAATGTAGTACAAGAAAGAAAGATAATACATCACAGTAATGAGCCCAGGTGTTTTCCCATTAAGTAAACAACGGTATTGTTAAGAGAAGTCGTGTAACTTATGTACCTTAGTTAAGAGTTGTTTTCAAGATAATTGGACAAGTTAAGTCGTACTGTAGGTCCTTAAGGAGAAGAGAAATTGTTTGCGAAAGAAAGACTAGTTTCAGGTCGAAGAAAAGGGGATAATTAGTGATGTGATGAAGGGACGAAGGAGGGTAGGTTTCCAGTTTAAGCATGATGACGTGACCCCTCAGTAGGGAGGTAGAGGGTGAACTCCAACCATCTTGGCAAATATGAGTCAGTTCATTCCGACACCCCGTTTCGTAAGGGTCTTATGTTCTCCTTAAATTTCTATCGGAATTTTCGATCACGAATATGACAACATTATCAGTTCAGATCTCCACTTTAGAGTAATTAAGGACATTAAATATTTCTTAATAATTTATAAAATCGTTAACTTAAATTATAACTATTTTGTTTGATTTTTAGATTATATTAATACCGTTGCAAAAATTGGGAAATATAATCATAATTAAATTTAACCAACTTAATAAATATATGTATAGTTAAAAAATATGATTTTTTGTCACAGAATTAACTGATAGTAACATTCCTTTAAATAAGCTTTATATAAAAATAATATAAACATTATGTCTATTATGGTATAAAAAGATAAACAGTTTAAAATAATTTCATTTTTAATAATGTTATAGAAGTAGCAAATTTACTAATAAAATTTAAATAAATATATTAAATATGAATACTAAAATAAATTATTATGAAAGACCTGCATTAATAGGTTGCACAATTATTACTAGATGCATTCAAATAAAAAGAATGATTTTAAAAAAATCTATAATAAATAATAAATAAGGTAATAACAAAAAACTTTATATTTATTTTATAAATAGGCATTGTTTAAACTTGGACAAATAAAAGGTAGGTCAATCTAAAACTATCCACTTAGAAATAGAATAGAAACAAAACTATGAACACATTAAAAATATAGAGATTAAAATAAAAATTTATTTATCAGTTTTGACTGTGTTTATTAATATTCTCTTTAAAAAAGTACATTTGAATTAATGCACATAATAATTTAGACATTATCCTTTGAAGTACTTTTGAGTCTGTTTTTTCTTTAGATTTATTTGAGTTTAGAACAGATAAAACACAGAGTTTTTCTGGATCATCTACACTTTGTAATATAAATTTTGAAAATCCGCAGAATAAAAAGAGAGAATTCAAGAATACAAAACTAAAAAGAAAATAAAAACTAAAATAGATAAATAAACGGAAATGAGAAAAAAAGTAATGCATCCCTATCTGTAAAAATAATCTAAACACAAGTCATAAACAGCTAAAAAAAAACTTATTTTCATAAATATGTAAACAAAATAGTATTTGAATAATAATAGGGAAATAAATTCTACACGTGCAACTCTCAAATAGTGAGGACAGTTTGGTAACTAAAAGATAAAAATAACTGGACTATTATTAAGAGGTGAACAATACCATTGAAACTCTTACTAAATTAGCAGATGTTAATTACTTATTCTTACATTAAAATCTAATTTTATATTAAATAAATAGTAATATCTATGTATACACATTTACATTTGACGCTTATATAATATGTATTTTTATTCGAAGATAGATATAAAAATATTTTATCTGAATAAAACTTTTGAAATAAATCTTTATTTGAGTAAAGTTGTGTTTTATTAAACTTTTGTAATAATTAATGTTGGATTGTTAGTTAGGTTTCAATAATAATTCTTGTTAAATTTGATTATTAATTTTATAAGATATTTAAATTCATAACGCTTATTACTTTAAGTTCATATTGCTATAGTTTTTAGATATTATAAAATATACTCATAAAAATATCATAAAATATATATTTAAAAAAAATATAATAATTTATAAATTTTCAAACAAGCTTTATACTAATTTCAGTCAATTAATAAATAGTTTTCGGAAGTTTGGCTTACGTTGGAAAATCTACATGTTGATGCTTATAAAAATAATTATTTTCATTATTTAAATTGGATAAAAAAATATAAAAAAAAGGACGAAAAAGCCCCACTGCAGTTATGTTGTGCAATAAGTCAACTACGTAGAATGCTTTAACCATTTTAATGCTATATAATACATAATAACGTTGTAATTATCTTAAAATTTCGAACGGGTAAATAAACTAGCTTGATTGTTTCTCTTAACGAGTATCATTTTTTGGACTTAATATTTTATTAATTTTTGTCTGGTAAATATAATTTAAAAAAATAAATAGTTAAAAAATGTCACCTTGGGCAAACGGACGTATGTTTCGCAGAAGGCACAGAGCTCAACGACCGAGTCTTCATGAAGGACTTCTGCAGATAGGTGCACAAGCTTATCATATCTTGGTCAGACCTGGTCAAGATCCACAGGCTGCGTCAGGATCCAAGGATCAACCATTTGTACTTCTTATTCCTCACCAACAGGAACCTAGAACAAAGGTAACATACATGTAACATTTTTCATTTTTTTAAAATAATAATTGTACAACTAATGTTAACTATTTTAAGTATCCCACGTAATATTGCTTTATCTATTTAACTATTTTTAGTTTGTCTAACACTCTTTATCTGCCAGACAAAACAGAGTTAGCACATGTGTCAGCTGCTTACAAATGGATGCCAATTTAAAGAATATACTCGTATACTCAATACCGTGTAATGACAACAAATATAATGGAGAGAAAATTTTCATCAGCTGATCTTTCCATACAGTTAAATAATAGTATTAAACTAATTTGAAGTGGAGAGGGTACACAGCACCAGACTTCAAAAAATAATAAAATCTTATTCATAATATCATAAAATTTAAAATTGTTTATTTAGCTTTATTTTCTCTTTTCTAGTGATAAAGCTACTATTTATTCTTTTTTATATAAACGTTATAAATACGTCAGTACAATATAGAAAAAGCTAAACGTTTTTTGATTATAAATATATACTTGAAGTTTGTGGAAATATTGTGAAAACTATTTTCTCGGTAGATCTTATTTTATCTTTTCCCAATCTTTCCACTTTAAGAACAGCCTACGTCAGTTTAACGTCACTGCACCAAATCTGTTAGGTGGATAAGAAGATACATTTATGTGAGGAGAAATAAGATATTGACTTTATAAAGGAGTTATATAAAAAGCTTTTTATATACTGCGTCCGGATATAAAATGAAATTAGATTTGGTTCCTTCTAATGGTTGAAGCTGACATATCCTAGATAGCTCAAAAGACTAAATATATTTGATTTCATTTAGTTTATATAGTATCTCTTGCAGTTTTTGCATCTTAAAAGAGAAATTACAAAAAATACTAATAAAATCACAATTTTGAAGTGTAAAGCTAGATCTATGTTGCAGTTACAGCATAGTACGTATCTTTAGATAATAATCTTGAACACTTCTAACAGTACCTTTTAACATTAAAGATCAGCGTACATTTTAACATTCAGCGTACTTTTTAACATTAATGATTAGCGTACCTTTCAACATTCTCTTAAAACGAACCACAGACTTCTTAGGTTTAAATTTATCATTCTTTTGGGGATTGGATAATTCAAAGTAAATAGAACTATTATTGTTTTTGCATTCGTATCCAAACTTTCGAACAGAACGGACGACACGGAAAGAAACACGAATATCCTACCTGGCATAAAGTAGCCTCCTGAACAATGTTCTTCTAATTCATTGTTGAGCAGTAACCTATATATTAAAAAATCGGCCTGAATCAAACTTTCTCATATACATACTGATACTGAAGTCCACAAACTCTAATTGAATCAATCTATAATTAAACATATTTTGTAAAAAGTTTTCAACAGGTGGAGGTTTGAATTTAGTTTTTGATATTTATCAATATCTCGGAAACTAGATTTTTCCCAGGAAATTTACTAATATGGTTAGATTCGTATTTAAATGGACTACATTTAATAAATTGTTATTCAAAATCCATTTTCGATAAATTCATGTTTTTTTCCGAATTGTTGAAGGTTAGTGCCACCAAATTTATAGATAAAATTAATTTCTTGACTACATCTCGGGTTACGATATTTCTTAACATTTTTCCAAATTTTATCGAAATCGTACCCGTTTTTCAGGAACCAGACGTCTGCACAGACAACAGACAATAGACGACAGCCAACCCTTTTTTATACGTGTAAATCAATCAAAAATCAAATCTCTAAATCGAAATTTCACTATTTCACAATACTTTTACGTATATGAGAAAGTAAAACAGGGATATAGATAATAAGACAAATCGACTAAACAACCAGAATGTGTAGCAATGATTGCGCTGTAATAAAAATCTTCGTTGTTGTCTTGAAACTGTTATGTAATAACAGGGTGGGCCAGGATAAAATTGGAGCACAACCGAAGAGCTTTTACTGAACTTTTTATTATCGGTTACAGCAGACATCTGAATGGAGATCTCTCAATAGCTTCAACTAGAGAAAAGTAAATCTGAAAGACATTCAATATTGTTTAATATGAATTTTTATGATCTAGATTCATTGAAGCGAGCGTAGCGAGCTTCCTACATTCAACGAAATATGTTCCGTGTCTGTCTGTCTGTCTGTCTGTCAGTAACGTTCACGCGTGTGACGATAACTTGAGTAAAAGTTGACCGATTTAGTTGAAATTTGGTATACATGTTCCTCTTACTAATACTCAGGCTAAGTTCGTTGGACAGCGTGATCCGTCCAAGAGTTCGCGCGCAACGCTCGCGTAAACGAGAGGTACAAAAATTAAATTGGAATTTCAGGACGGGAAAAGATTCTATCATCATCTATTCGATGAGACGAACATTATTTACGAATAACATTTTTTACTAAAACCAACAGCGACACCGCTATGACTTAATAAAGATCGTTAAAACTATTAAAGCGGACCTAAACGTTTATAATAGAGAAAACAACCTTTTTACCGATATCTTACGTTCTAACGTAACGATTTTAATAAAACTTCATATACACCATCTAATGCACAATTGAAACAGGTATGCAAAATTTCAACTTGATACAAGCAAAATTCTTTGCGTAGTGACGAGATACATTTATAATAATTGTTTAAAAGCTACCGCGGGTGGTGAAGATTGTTATAGTCGTATAGTGTATAGGTTTGTTTAGGAAGTAAAGCTTTGTACCGAGTACCCCCACTCTTCTCTACACTACCCTCTTCCACTTATCTTCAACTATGACATTCATCATGATTAATAAATTTCAATATTCAGTATTTCATTGCAATACGCTCGCTTCAATGATAGAGCCACGCGATGCCTAGTAAGTAAGTTAAGATTTAATATACATAATATATACTAGGCATCGCGTGGCTCTATCATTGAAGCGAGCGTATAGTAATAAATATGTATTGAATATTGAAAAAATAGATTATCGTGAATCATGATGAGTTGATAGATAATGGGTCTGGTAGTAGTGCAGCGGCTAGAAGTAGGGGAACCACCCCGCATTCTTACTATTCCTCTAACCACACATCTCTATTTCAATATTTATAATTTGTATCTCTTTACTACAAACAAACTACTGCATGTATCAAATTGAAATTTTGCATGCCTGTTTCAATTGTGCATCAAATGGTGTCTATGAAGTTTTATTAAAATCGTTACGTTAGAACGTAAGATATCGGTAAAAAGGTTGTTTTCTCTATTTTAAACGTTTAGGTCCGCTTTAATAGTTTTAGCGATCTTTATTAATTCATAGCGGTGTCGCTGTTGGTTTTAGTAAAAAATGTTATTTGAAAAAAATGTTCGTCTCATCGAATAGATAATGATATCACTTTTTCCCGTCCTGAAATTCCAATTTAATTTTTGAATCTCTCGTTTACGCGAGCGTTGCGCGCGAACTCTTGGATGGATCACGCTGTCCAACGAACTTAGCCTGAGTATTAGTAAGAGGATCATGTATACCAAATTTCAACTAAATCGGTCAACTTTTACTCAAGTTATCGTCACACGCGTGAACGTTACTGACAGACAGACAGACAGACAGACACGGAGCATATTTCGTTGAATGAAGGAAGCTCGTTACGCTCGCTTCAATACTAGGCATCGCGTGGCTCTATCATTGAAGCGAGCGTATAGTAATAAATATGTATTGAATATTGAAAAAAAAAGATATTGTGAATCATGATGAGTTGATAGATAATGGGTCTGGTAGTAGTGCAGCGGCTAGTAGTAAGGGAACCACCCCCCATTCTTACTATTCTTCTTCTAACCACACATCTCTATTTCAATATTTATAATTTGTATCTCTTTGCTACAAACAAACTACTGCATGTATCAAATTGAAATTTTGCATGCCTGTTTCAATTGTGCATCAGATGGTGTCTATGAAGTTTTATTAACATCGTTACGTTAGAACGTAAGATATCGGAAAAAAGGTTGTTTTCTCTATTATAAACGTTTAGGCCCGCTTTAATAGTTTTAGCGATCTTTATTAATTCATAGCGGTGTCGCTGTTGGTTTTACTAAAAAATGTTATTTGAAAAAAATGTTCGTCTCATCGAATAGATGATGATAGAATCTTTTCCCGTCCTGAAATTCCAATTTAATTTTTGAACCTCTCGTTTACGCGAGCGTTGCGCGCGAACTCTTGGACGGATCACGCTGTCCAACGAACTTAGCCTGAGTATTAGTAAAAGGATCATGTATACCAAATTTCAACTAAATCAGTCAACTTTTACTCAAGTTATCGTCACACGCGTGAACGTTACTGACAGACAGACAGACAGACAGACAGACAGACAGACAGACAGACAGACAGACAGACAGACAGACAGACAGACAGACACGGAGCATATTTCGTTGAATGTAGGAAGCTCGCTACGCTCGCTTCAAATATATACTTAGAGATATGTATCGAGAACTTTTATTCAGCATACTACTACTACTACATTATACAGCAAACTTTTACAAATATAATATCCTGATATATAAGACAGGGCGACTTATAGTTTACTGATTATAGGATCTAACAACTTGGTAAAAAGTTGTTTCACATATAGGACTGTAACAATCATATAAAATAATAAAAACCATTACGAAGTATGATAAGAAATATGAACTTATAGTCCGCTTATTCCTATGTCTGTGTCTCTTTAGTGGAAATCAATTCAGGTGCAATGTATTAAGCTTATGCTTGATTAATACACGTAGGCGATGTACGTAAAGGAACCAATCAGACATGAAGGAGATTGAACCAGCGATTAATACGCAAACTATGTAATTCTGGCTTTAACCCTTCGTATATTATTGAGCAATCTCTCTTTAGCAGCGACGTTCAAGCTATTACAAATCCTCTAGTATGGACCCTAACACTAAAGCCACGCTATACACCCTCGGTATAGTAAGCTTTTGCCATCTATATCTAGTGTAATACGGTCTGCTTTAGCCAATACTTCAAACACAATAAACAGTTCAATGTCACTATTCTAGAGTATTGATATACACTCTAAATAAATAATAAGTATATACATATTTGTAATACATAGAGTGAAGGGAGTAATAAATATTTTTAATTGTTATTCACAAAATTAAAAGGTAATCCTGCCAAATTACAAATAAACACAGCAAAAATATATATGTATTGATATCTTCTACAAATTATGGTTGCGGTTGTTAAATATCTTTAATAATAATAAAGCATTAAATAAACATAGGTAATTTATTTTCCTTTTTTGATTACAAAGATTGTAATCTTTTATTTTTGACTGTGAATTATTAGTGTACATAATCTTAAGGCTTAATATTTTGTCTACTGATACGGGAAATAAAAGAGAGATATATTGTAATTGCCGTTACATTTAAAGAACATAACTATTTCATGCATATCATTCCACTCTACCTTATGTTGAGTACAACGAACTAAATAAGGAAACTAATAAACTAAATTAACGTGAGGACGCAGTTTTATGCAAGGCTTTTAAAAATTAAAAGATTCTAGACCTAGACCACGCACTATAAGTCAGGCTATTAATAAGTAGAAGCTTGTATTTCAACTGTTTCGTTCTAGAACCACATTAGTATTTGGCTGTTACTCGTTATTTCCTAAAATCGTTTGATTTTTCTGCGAGGAATTGTTTGACTATGCACATCTGCTGTTTCTCCCAATCTAACCAATTCACTCTCCTGCTGGCGTAGAGTTGTGACATTTCTAAGTGTTCAACAATTTTAAAAAGTAGCTAGCAGCTAGCATAGCCGTTCCATAGATATTAGAGTATCAAATCTGATAACTTAAAAGCAAGCGAATTATATTTACAAATTAAACTATTAATTACTCTCGTGGGGTAAAAACAATGACAATGAACCAAAATGTACTGACAAATGTACTTAAGAGGTTTGATCCAATTGGCGAGACGTGAGTGTATGATTAATAATAGCATACTGTGGGGCTCAAATTATTTAATGAATTTAATTTATATTCTTATAAATCCTCATATAGGTCTAGTAACAAACCGGCCGCTGGTGAAGTGAAAAAATAAGTCATTCTTGTCAGTTTTCAGGGAAAATATATAAAAATTGATTTTTAAAATAGGTTTATCTCTAGTAGGGAAAAAAGTTATGATTTTGAATTAGTTTAGAGGGACTAAAACAGGTCTTTTCATCCCTGAACTCAAAAAGTAGGGAGAAAAAGTAAAAGTAGGGCGAAAAAGTAAAGTAGGGCAAAAAAGTAAAGATTGCAACTTAATTATTTTATAAATAGTAGAAAATGAATGGCTAACGTAATGAAGTTGTTGAAATCAGGTTGGCGGCACTGCGCTTTTTTGGCCATGTTTATCTTTGTTTGTTTGTTTATAACCTTCTATTTGAGTTTAATTCCAATTCTTATTTGTTTTTAATATTGAATCTCTTATATTTGCTATTAAAATTATTTATTTGCTAATAATTATTGTTATTTATTAAAATAATAAATAAAAACTGTCCAATGGACGAAAATGTGTATTTTCTTCCTACTGGAGATAAAATATTGTATGTACCTCGTGAGTAAAGTGCCATTATTCCCCTCGCGATAATTATCTCCCTCGGCTGCGCCTCGGGAGCTAATTAGAGTTATTCCCTCGGCTGCGCCTCGGGAATTAAAAAGTCAAATTCCCTCGGCTTCGCCTCGGGATTTAGGGAACATGGTTCCCTCGGCTTCGCCTCAAGAACCAACTTTTTCGCTCAGGGAATAATGGCTTACTTTACTCCCTAGGTGCATAAATAACTATAATCTTCGATTGATACGAAATATAAACATTTTATCTCTGCTTAGATGCGTAGAAAGTGATTCTTTTAGTAGTTGTATTCATTGTGCAAGCGCGTTCATAATTCTTCTTTTTTCCGCGCCAGTGCGGAAAAAGACGAATTTTTCACCTTAACGCACGATTAGCGTGTTTGTTTACATTTTACAAAACTAATTTGCTGTTTGTTTAATTAAAGTAACTGTTTATATCGAGTTTTTAGTGAAAAACTATGAGTGATGTAAGTGATTATGACGAAAATGAGGAGAATAATACTCCTCCCGAAATAATTAATTCGGCTCAAAATACAACTAATGAACTAATGTCATCTTTATCAAAAGAGAAATACAAACTTAAATACAGGAAGTATATTAATTTTTTTTTCTGTATTTATTATTAAAATCCAACAATAGTAGATAAAGTACGGTACGCAACGACGCAACTCGTACTTTTTCGTACTTGTATTCAAAGTGCATGCGCGATTTAAATTTATTTCCACACTAGTGCAGGAATAAAGAAGAATTGTTCACCTATGTACACGATTAGCGTGTTTGTTTACATTAAACTAATTTGCTGTTTGTTTAATTAAAGTACATAACTTATTTTCTGTATTGATTATTAAAATCCAACAATCGTAGATAAAGTACGGTACGCAACTCGTGCGAAAACTGCATTTTGCATGCGAGTGTGGAGTTTGCACCCGAGCGACCGCGAGGTTAGTAACTACTTTCCTCACTAGACGCTTAATGTACCAAATAAACTATCACAACAAATCCTCTCGTACTCTAGTCACTTTCCTTATTTATTATAAGTTTAAATGTGACTATTTTCATGTTAAATTATCAGGTCGTAAAGTCGTCTACAAAGCAATTTCACGTGATAATCTATCGAAGTTAATATAAATTCTTATGGATTGATGAGGAAATTTCAGATAGAAAGCAATAAAAAGGAACTATTTTCAATTCTACAAATCTTTAGACGATTTTCCTGGGGAAAGAACCGGGCCTAACAACTTTACCTCCAATCATCAAGTTTTAATGAAATTTGCACACGTAATGTATATGGGTTATGATAATTCCTACACTTCACAATAGTAAAGGTAGTAGACGAGCTAAATTATTGTGGACTACACAGGATTATTAAGTTAAATCACTGCATTCAGCCAACGGTCGACAATCGCACTCTGATTTCCAAATTATGTACAATATTGAAGTTTTCAAATGTTGATAACCAGAGAACTCTATTCCATGTCTATGTAGATTTAAAATCGATGGAAAAGGGCTTTATCCCTTAATATAATTATGATAATAGATTTCACTTCTTTTCGTTCAGACTGAAGTTCGCTACAAGGAAATAATTATAATTTTATTACTCGAGTGTTTCTTCAGTATATTAGTTCATGATTTTATTCGTCAAAATAATTGCTGGGTTTGAATAATGTTTAGAAGGTAAATTTAATTTTTGAGTGCCACTTAGAGGTGGATCTATGGATTAGTTTGAGTGTGTATTAGCGCGAAAATACTTCAACTCAACAACAGTGTTAACCTACTTAACAACTTAACCTACCTCATCATTTACTTATTAAATAATTATTAAGATAAAGAACATAGACATTAGTATAATGTGTCTTCAGTACTATTGCATAATTTATCTTCCCAATTCAGGTAAGAATATGTACTCACCCCTATGTAGGTGATATGTACTCATCACCTGTGTTGAGCAATATTCGTAGTGTACAAGTGTACAAAGCTATATATAAAACACTTTTCTATATGTTTATATTAACATTACAACACTTTATTTCAATGATATTTTTATTTTTAATAAAAAATGGACAATACATGAACGTTTGTATAAGCTAGTTCCCAATTCAAAGCTGACTTTCAATCACAATTCATTAGTGATTAATTATCGGGGGCGTAGCTTAACTCTTGGGGGCCCAGAGCAAATAGTTTAAGGGTGAGGATCTGCCTGGGGCCGTTACCCTTAAAAACCCTGAGGCACCAGCTCTGCTATCGATGCTTAGTTACACCTCTGATATGATCATTAGTAATATTTATTATCAACTCATCTTTTCATCTAGCTCATGCGCACAACCCATTATTTTAGTAATGCTCTTTTATTAAGTAGTGCTCCCTATTAGTAATAATGCTCTAAAGACGTAAAAAGAAAAGTTGCTAAAGTGAAATAAACTTTAGCCCATTTTATTTTTAATCGACTCAATAATGTCTCTCTATCCGAATTAACCAATTTAAGATCCATTTTACCTCTAATTTTGTTCCTAATGTCAGTGTTATGATCTGGTTTTAGCTTCTATTGAGCGCTTATCTAGTGGCTGCTTGCAGCTGAATAAGGCTCATTAAAAAATTAAAAAAAAAAAAAATCCTTCACGACCTAACACTTTATAGGTGTGATGGGTTGATTACCAAAATTCACTGTTCTGATTCTAACCGTGGCAAAAACTTGACTAGTAGTGCTATTTAATTGGAGTACATTAAAAAGTAATTGAGTCACCCTATATATAACCAATAGCATTAATTGAAAACTTATTTAAATCTAGAAACGTTTATCTTTGTTTTAGATCATGATCATATACATATTTGAAATAAACGTATCCCAAATTTAACAAGCGTAGTAAAGACGAAAAAAGGGATCGAGGAACAATAAATCAGTTTGATAAATTAGAACTATGACGACAAACTACTCAGTCTGACGAGGAACAGACTTATTTCATTTCTTTCTTATGTCGGTTAAATTGTTTAGGGTTGAAAAGATTTATAGAAGGCTCATAGTAATGAGTTTTGAAATGTTTTGAATTCCGCTTCACAAATTGAACGGGGGGAAACAAAACATACTCAAGCGTATATATGATATTATTTTTCCTTGCCAAATTAAAAATAAGTTCGCAATCGAAAACGTATTTAAGCTTAAAACATAAAACCGACACAATAAACATTTTGCTACATATTTACAGAGAAATTACAGAGTGTTAAAAAAAAATCCTAACTTTACATTAAAATCAAGTTTTAAACCTCCTATTCAATCAAGAATAATCTAACAATAGTTCAAAAGACAGCTACATAAAAGAAACATAAAATTATAGTAGAAAATTCATTTTATAATGCAATATCGATATTATATTTTCACGATCATAGTGCGGATTTATTATAACTCATAAAACCAATAAGGAATGCAAAATTTAAAAAAGCATTTACATATTTGTAACCTACTCACTCAACAGCAGCTTCAATTTGATAACCTACTAAAAAAAAAAAAATTGAGTTTATCACTTTTTTGCAAATTGCACATGTGCATATTAAATATTTGTCTTCTCTTATTCCTCCTATATGTGAGTCAAAAAATTGCACCAGTGTTTTAAATTTTAATTTTTTATCTTAAAAGGTTCGGGAGATACGAACCAAAGAGCGACGGAAGGACAGACACATCACCTCGGTGTAAGGGTTTCGAGAAGGAAATACGAAACCCTAAAAATGAATCTTCATTAGTAACCTAACCTTCAGAAAATAAAAAAGAACTAATCCTAAATTAACAATCATAAAATTATAATGTAATAATGATATATATTTTAAATAAATTGCTCAAGTATGAGCTATTAGCACACACAAAGAATCCGTAGGCAATTTAACAAATTGAACGAATTCATTAACCAGCATAATCGGAACAGCTGCATCATACATTACAGCATGGCGGCCATTTAAAGGTTGATTTAGCTATAAATTTGAATAATTTATTAAAATGATGTAAAAAAAGTCTTTATATGCATCTTTATTGTCGAATCGCAGTGAAACAAATCCTAAGTGCCTAGCCCTATCTGTTCCTATGGTATTAAATTTCTAAGATTTCGGGGGTTAGACAAAAGTTTTTCACAAAATATGCTGTTTAAAAAATTCCTTAAAAATAAAGTTTCTTGACAATGAAAGACTATGATTGATTTTAGATTTTTTCGATAATTTGTAAAAAAAAAAAAAAAAAAAAAAAAATAGAGGGGGGACATAAACAACATGCCAATTTTTCAAGAACTCATAACGCTGGATGAATTGGTACAAAAATGAAATCAAATATATGTTTGGGCGTCCTACTCTTTCATTTAACACTCCACATGATACATTTCTGTTAAAAAAAGTCCAACTCCTAGTTTTTGAAGGATGATTTTTTTTTTTAAGGTACTTTATAATTTTTTTTGTATTTGTGTAATTACACATACAGCATAACTGCAAAGTTTCAAATTCTTATGTTCGGCACTTTTGAAGATCAGGGAAGTTACAGACGGACAGACAGATAAACGAAGGAATATATATAAGAGTCCTCGTTTTGCCATCGTTTAAAAAGCATAAAATTTGGCAAAATTTTAGATTTCAACAGATTTACACTTTTAAGACATCCTTGAATAAGATTTTATTGTTTTATCGTACATATAATATAAATCAATTCGATGTATTGGTAGTCCACCGCGGTACCGACCGCCAAAACGAGGTCACTCTTATTTTATTTTACACTATCTTCTAACTTTGACGTCTTAAAATTGAATAGTATCATGCATTCATGAAAAGTAGTAGATTCTTGTTGTGAGAGTAAGCTCCACACGCTTGGCTATACTTTAAACTGCTTATGTTCAAAATAATAACACAATAAATTGCTCTTTTAAACACCTCTCGGATGTTCGTGAGAGTTAAAAACTCGGTTACTGTGGTGCCTGTTTTTTTTTAATGGTAAATAAAATAAATTATTCGAAAGTCATGAAATTCTAAAAGCTGTGGACCATGAACTTTACTTTTACTTAACTTAGTAACATCAAGATAGAACTTGGTATACGAGGTATGGCTCGTTTACAATCCCGCTACGAGGTATTAAACTGGTAAAAATGTACTATTTGTTTGACTAACTACCATAATGCTAATTTTGTAGCATTACAATTTCAGAAAACAAACTGTTGTTTCACAAACGAACTTTTTTAACCATTTTTTCTTGGGTGACACAAACAAATTATCACAAAATTATAGCTTGATGATAAAAAGTAAGTGTGTAAGTCAGCTCCCGGGCTATAAATAAAATAAATACCGGGCACCTCCGGTTTCGTACACTCGTTGATGCATTTAAAAATAAACGACGAGGGATTGAATTCTAGTTCTACAATCCAGTTGTTTATTTCAGAAACCCTTTATTGACAAAATGGAGATTTTTCCTTTTCCATTTTGTTTGTTAAAATGCACATTCTCTAGTGAACGAAGCAACTGAGTGAGTATTTTAATACATTCCCATTGCAGACTAATAACCTTAAGCCTGCTTTATAATTATCATTTTACAATTTGATCGTAAACACTCACTTAATCAAGCGGAAATAAGAGATGTAAAGGATATAAACGATAAGAATATTATGTTTTATGTTTCAATTTTAACGATAATTTTACACAAAATTTCAAAATGTAACAATATATATTTTGGCAAAGTCTGTGGACCATGTTAATTTAACGCTAGAGTAAAAACAAATTAAATATAATCCGATTATTTTAACATCAATGTATCAAGTTTAACTTTTTATCGTGCGTGTCATTTTACGGTAATAATCGCTACTAGGTATATTTTAATATTGTATATTATAATATGTTTTTTTTCTTTCCATTTATAGAATACTTCTAGTAAATTCCATAAAAACGACAGCATCGCGTGATTTAGTCCGCGGCCATAACGCTAATCTGTCATTTGATACTTTCAGAATAATGTTCTTTTCTGTCAATTGCAAGCTCGAGTTTCTTTTTTAAAAGATTAATAAAAAATAAAACCATTAGAAAATAATAAAACAGAAATTATTTATAAAAAAAAAAAATAATAAAAATGGAATTAATATTTTAAATTAAACGTTTCTATAAAAATACGATATAAATATTAGTGGCATATTAAAAAAAATAAAAATATTTGTAAAATTATATTTACGACGAAATATAACACTTATAAATTGGTAAAAGTTCAAAGTGCTTTTTGGTACCTAAAGTCTTAACCCTCAATATAATCTAGATTTTGATTCTCAGGTTGACATCTTTACTCAGTTATAAACTAATTCTACCCTAGACCGGTTTGTAAAATAATAATAACAGTACCAGGTTTAGAATGAATAAAAATTGCTTTATTCATATTGCGTCAGAGGTAACCGTTGTAACGGATGATGTATTGAAATCATTCTGAAGAATCCAATTTTTTGAAGTCACCAAATTCAAAAATTCCTGGACAGAAATCTGTTTCAGACATCAGAGAACATTTTTGATCTGTGCCTTTCTGTCGGTCATAGTAACCTATTGTTGGTCCCATAGTAATTGCAATCGTATGCGTCTAGGTAAATTTAATATGGCTTGAAAATAAGTATGAACCCAACTGGGATCGAAATAGATCCAATTCTCATGTGACCATTCGTCCTATAATATGGTGCGAGGAAGTTATGTACCGCACAAATTGGAGACAGAAATCAGTTTCAGACATCCGGGAACATGTCTATCTGTTGGTCTGTTGCTTAATTTTAGCGAACCAAAATAAAAACTACTCGTCCTATTTTCATGAAATTTGAATGGTGGATAATGGCAGTTCCTAAACGTTTTTCTTCTAAGTTTCAATCGTCTATGCCTATTTTTTTTTTCCTCATCCTCACAAACATACATTTATTTACACTTATATCCTCAAAGGTCCCTGTCTGTTTTTTATGAAATTTGGATGGTTTGTCGAAAATAGCACGCTCATAGCCCCGGAATAATTTTAACCTTCTGCGCTATTTAAATCTTGCTAAATTGATAATTTAATTCATTTAAAAATCAAAACAATTTTGATAGATTAAAAAAACGGGCGGAGTGGGGGATTAAATACACGTGACAATAATTGGTTGTAAAAGCATAAAATAATTAAAGTATACGAAATAAGACGCGAGGAAGCTATGGGATAATAAATGGCAGACTATTTATTATTATTTAAAAATATGTATATATGTATTTTATTTCTGTCCGAGTTTTTAAAGTGTGGGTAAGTCAAACATCTACAACTTAATGTTTATAAATAACATTGAAAACCGTTCTTAATAAACCCATGTTATATACATAGTACATACCAATTAGAGATATTTTGTTAATATTCTTCATTAAAATAAATAATTTATTCCTTTAGGATTTGAAGAATTTCATGACACGCTATGCATTATATACGACGGTATAAAATTAAAACTGCGAATCATTAACACACAAAGAAATTAATTTGAAAGAACTAACGTCATGTAAAAAATCAATATTGTAATAATTTATCGAGTTTCCATATCAACGTTTTCTAATCAACATTTTAGTATTTATCATATTTTATATAGGTCACGTAAGCATACCAAACAACAACAAAAAATAAACTAATTCCATTAATTAAAGTATAAAACATAAATATCTCTAACACTGCATCTTTATTTTTCTAATTTTCTCTTCTCATATTTTTAACCCTAAAAGAATGATTAAAAGTTCAGAGCAAAAATAAAATTAAACAAACCAACAATAGATAGGGGACATGCAATGAAAATGTAATAAATTATAACATGAATTGTTAATGAGATCAAAAAAGTTTGAAGGGCACAAAAACACTCTAGAAGTTACAAATTAATTTATCGATTTTTTTTTTTTTTAAAAAAGCAAGGGACATTAATATTACTTAACTTTTGAAGTGGAATACCTGAAAAAAAATCTCGATATCGTTTACTTATCTACTCGTACAGCTATCTTACCTTCCTTCCAATATTTCTACGTATTGTGTGCAATACATGAGGTAAATTATAACCAATAATTGAAACAATTTCAAACAAAAATTTAAAAAAAGATATATATTTTTTTAATTAATGAAAAAAGCCAAATTTTACATTTAATTCTTAGGCGATTATTAGTCATCATGGAAACAATGAAAAATGTAAGTTTACAATCAAAGTAATACAGAATAACTAAAGGAGAAATCATGTTGACGATTAAAGATTAAAGCAAAACAGTATGTGATATTGACTTTGAATTGATAAGCTTGTTTTCAATGCCACTCACACTTTGAACCACAGGTAACAAACAAAAAACTTCCAAATCAACTCGAAAGGGCCAAAGGCCATCTAACACACATATCTAAGATTGCCAATAGTTTTAACCCCACTATCATTGCCAAAGTTATTTTTATTTGTGAATATGTTTGAATTTTTCAGGTGTTCCACCTCAAAAGTTGAGAAGTATATTATATCACATTAAACCAACCGATTTAGCTTAAATGGTCGAGCAATGAATGTGAAATCCAAAGACAGAAGATCCGTGGTTCAAAGTAGAACATTGACCGTGTTATCTAAAGGTCCGTGGTTCGAATTCCCTGTTACAACCACAATATATGAGATTCTAAGAGATCTTTTGGGGTCAAGATTAGGTTTTTTGGAACCATTTTTATATAATTTCTCTCAATCAACAGACATGGTAATTTTATTACAGGTGGATCAGTTATTTCGTGTAGCAGTAGTGATTTTCAATTCTTTTAGAATCGACCCTTGAAATATTTATTTTTCACTCGGCACTACGGACACTGTAATCAATAACTTTATTACCGATGCGACTATTAGTATGGAACATGAACATATCATCTTCTCTCTGAGATTCGAATTATGATATAATTAGCGTTTTGTTACGCTGATATCCCTTCGAAGAAATGTAAATGGTTTGGTTAAGCTTTTCAGTGAAGGTAGGCCTCTTAATATAATGTCTGATACTGATTCTTTCCTTTTCTTTGATCAACACGTTTGCACAAAAAGCACTGCAAGAACTTCTACGTTAATGATATATATGATTAATAATGTCTAAATCAAATTGATTATTTTCAAAAACCACAATAGCAAAATATTTATATCGACTGATTCCGTTTTGTTTAGGCTAAATGTGGCCATTTATAGCAAGTCCATTTAGGGGTTATTCACGACTGAGCTACGTCCACGTCGAGCCAAGCCAGAGGTAAATCTGCAGATAAGGGAACGTTTAGAGGAGGGGGGGGGGGGGGGGGAATTGGGAATTGGGCAGAGCCTCACTATAATCGTTCAATAATATAAATCATGCCAAGCGATTCTCGACAGTACGGTTTACAGTAGAATAGCCAGCCAAAAACAAAATCGGATAAGTATCTTTTAAATATATATAGTTGTTAATAAAAATCATTGTGTATGCGGAAGGAATCATTAGGCGCAGAAGGTTGACATCAATATGGAACCAACAATGGGCTAATTATGACCTACAATCCAAATTTCAATAAAATGAGACAAGTAGTTTTTAAGACAATGGTTTGAAAAAATAAGAGCTATAGCTCGGCACGGGGCCATTTGGCCTGTTGGATCGCTCGTGTGGTTGGGCCTTCAGACTTCTCCATTTAGTAAACATTCTTTTATTATCTTTAAAAAATTAGTTGAAGCTTTTAACAAACCAAAGTACCTATAGTCCAGGAGATAGCGTGCAAAAAGTATCTAACTAACATCAACCTACTGCCAATCTATGCCCCACTGACGAACTTAGCCGACCACATATTCTTAAAAGGCACATAAGATTAACTTTATACACAAAATTCTAGCTTGATGTAAGTCAAACCCTTTTTTGCACGCATCTCCTGGACTAATAGTTAATTGTTTCAAATGGGGTTGAAAGAAAATTAATTATTATGGTATGGATAATGTCAAACTGTAATATAATCTCAAGCAATTCTATGTTCCAATTCTATAAGACTGTTTTAGCTGCTACATCCTAATCTTTTGAATATGTATGAAAATAAAACATTGAGTTAATGCAGGAGAACTAATAGGAAAGTATCTATTTGAGAATTTAAAACAAACATGTTTTTTGAATTTTAATTTCCTTTTTTCTTGGACGAAATGAGCAAAGTGCTTATCGTTTTGATGTGGCAGTTACCATTTAAAGCATTTCATTCTTTTTGTTTTCCCTTCTTGTAAAGAGTCTCTCCTTTCCTTTATCTCTCTTAGAAACTACTCTGTTCTCTTACTAATGAACAGAACACTGTAACTATTACAGAATGAAAAGCCCTTAAAGAGTTACACAAAGAGAAGGGAGGATAATAACTAAAAGAAAGGTAGAATAAAAACATTCAAGTCGATAAGAAAACAAAGAAAAGAATAAGCATAATCTCTATTAACAATCGCCTATGTCAAATAGAAATAATAAAGAAAATAAGGAAAGTGATAATAAGAAGTGCATATTTTGCTTCAAAGGAGAAAAAAGTAAATTTATCTGAACATTTATGTATAGACACATTCGAAGAACAAATGTGTGTTTCGTCTGGTATCTGTAGCCTGTGAAGAAGCGTAGAGCCTAAGCTACTTAACCGATTTCAATAACATTTTGAGAACAAGTTAAACAAATCTGTGCAGTCGGGAAGTGGGTCAAATAGATTATAAGATTTATCTCCGATAAAAATCTGTCCTGGACAGACAAAAAGTAGGTATACCACAAGGCGAAATAGAGAAATCTAACTGTTTTAAAACTGGTGGGGCTGTAAAATAAAGAAGAAAAAACCTCAAAAACGATATAGTGGATTTTGTGTTTAAAATATTGTATATGTTGAGTATGAGAATACCAATGAGATCATTACAAGATTTTTTTTTACTAGAAAATGTCTAGTTAGGAGAATAACAAAAGGAAAATTAAGAGTAGGGTACGATTTTTTTTAATGTGGAATAAAACCTGTTGTATGAAAGAGATAAAATGTTTTAAAGCATTCTATTATTCAATGGTTAAACGGATAAAGTCAAAACAGAGCAAGCTGTGGTATAACGTCGCATGTTTTTCTGCAACAAATACGCTTATTTATTCGACCAGTTAAAAAATATACATATTTAATTAATCCCTTCACTCTTTTTGCAATGCATTTCTAAACGTTTTATGTAAATTCATTCGTTAAAGAATTATAAATTTGTTTTGATGTTTTTTCTATTACTGCTTTGTATTTAAACAAAAAAAAAAAAAAAAAAAAAAAAAAAAAAAAAAAAAAAAAAAAAAAAAAACTTAAATTTAATTATTTTTATCTGATCAGTCTTCCTAAATGATGTTTTATAAAAGTTATAACTTTAAAAGAATAGAAATAATTAGTAGCTTATAAGTTTTTTTTGAAGGGTGGGGAGCAGGTCACAGCGAAGAAAGCTATATAGCGTGGTTTGAGGCAGTTAAAAGAGTTTTTCTTGCCCTGTCCAGACCTTTTTATTTGATGGACTAAGAGTTTATGATTTCTCCTATAAGAAACCCATCTCTCTAGACCACAACATGAAATCCATTCTACTTATTTCTTGTTTTCATAATTTACTTTTTAAATTTAAAAACGTAAATTAGCTGGATAAAGTTTATAGGAGGAAAAGAACTGTTGAAAATCGATTAATATTTCATTTTTCCACTATTCTAACAAAACTTGAAGCCATAGCATATGCATAAGCATAATGCTTTAATTCAAAATTTCAAAATGTTTCCTCACTATTATATTTATGAAATATTTTTTTATAATTAGAGTTGTAGAAGAGTTTTGACTGTTCTATGAGTACATACGAATATACATAGGGGAGAGTCGGACAAAACCGGGTACCTAATCTTTAATCTGTAATAAAATCATTGCTATTAGTAACAGATCAACAAAACAAAGTTTATCAGTTGCCTTATTCATTCATTTATACCATATTATTCTTTTGTTGCTATAATATTAACACAATATTTTTTATGCTTTTTTTTAATCACCCGGTACAAAACCCCGGTTTTACCCCACGGGTGGGGTAAAACCGGGTCCTCATTTATATCAATGCAAAACAACTCTAAATTAAAAAAAATCTTTATTTCAGACAGTTTAATAAGACTTAAAATTGACATATTAAGTCGAGATATATGTATTGTTAAAAAAATCCTTAAAACAGTTTTGTCCTTAACTCAGTTTAGGACAAATGTCGCACACAAGAGAATCGTCCTCTTCTTCTGCATTAGGACACTCATATAAGCCCAACTGCGACAGGAAATACATTTTATCCGCCCTTCTTTTGATCGAGATAGAGTGCATTCATAACTTGATGCATTGCAAAGTATGCAAGCTTCCTCAGAGCTGACTTCAACTGAATTAATTATACATAATTTCCTAAAGTGGAGGGCAAAACCGGGTACCCTGTTTTACCCCACACCTTGGTACCCGGTTTAACCCAACAGTTACTTGTTGAGTTCAATATGGCGTAGATAGTTTAGGCGTCGCTCTAGGTGTATGAAAAAAGAATGAAAATATCCAGTAAAATATGCTTAATTAAAGTGTGCACTTATCTCTTTCTTGAGAAAATGTTAAAGCAATTAAAACTCAGTAGACAAATGTAACAATATTAAAAACTTTTTCACTAAAAACTTAAAAAAACGTTCTGAGTATGAAAATACGTGGCACCAATGCAGTTTTTCTCTCCAACTGCACGGAATGGCTATTGATAATAGCTTTATTGTTTACCGGTAGATAGGATCACTAATCAGAGAGATATCGAGGTACCCGATTTTACCCGCCTACCCGGTTTTGTCCGACTCTCCCCTACTATCAATATAATTGATGCCTAGTCAATACTTTCATTACTTCGAAATTTTAATTATTTTTTATGAAATTGGTGCATCTTATACATACATCTACATACACCACAAAAATGATAAAAATAATTTACAGTTATGTAAACTATAGTTAATCAAAAAGATAAAATACATGCCAACATTTGTGTTTTAAATAATGGGATTTTAACAGGCCTAATAAATCATTTACCGAGGTTCATTCCTCCGAAGAAATCAATGTGATGAATTATTGCCTGAGATTTTGCTCCAGAGGAGCTAATATTGCTATATCAAATATTGCGTGTACCTCACTTAAACCAAATACAAATATAATGTTGAAATTTCTCATAATTATAGTCCACAGGCCACCATAAGAAGTGAGTCGCTGATTGATAAAGTTTTCTTACCTTATGGAGTCGCTTATTTATGCCGTGTCCACCGATGAATTGGGTATATGGCATCAACTGGGGGCTGGGCCATTTCTTTTTTGTTGACATGCCAAACTTGCCCTTCTGCGGGAACATTGAAAAGAGATAGATAAAGTTTTGATTTTCACAGGATCGTTTAATTAAATTATTTCAAAAACAGTGGTAAAGGTGGCCACCGATACGAGTGGGTCGTTTTCTTTTCAACGTCCCCGCAGAACGATATGTTTGGGGCGGTGGCCACCCCAAACATTTGTGTTTTAAATAATGGGATTTTAACAGGCCTAATAAATCATTTACCGAGGTTCATTCCTCCGAAGAAATCAATGTGATGAATTATTGCCTGAGATTTTGCTCCAGAGGAGCTAATATTGCTATATCAAATATTGCGTGTACCTCACTTAAACCAAATACAAATATAATGTTGAAATTTCTCATAATTATAGTCCACAGGCCACCATAAGAAGTGAGTCGCTGATTGATAAAGTTTTCTTACCTTATGGAGTCGCTTATTTATGCCGTGTCCACCGATGAATTGGGTATATGGCATCAACTGGGGGCTGGGCCATTTCTTTTTTGTTGACATGCCAAACTTGCCCTTCTGCGGGAACATTGAAAAGAGATAGATAAAGTTTTGATTTTCACAGGATCGTTTAATTAAATTATTTCAAAAACAGTGGTAAAGGTGGCCACCGATACGAGTGGGTCGTTTTCTTTTCAACGTCCCCGCAGAACGATATGTTTGGGGCGGTGGCCACCCCAAACGGCCCACTCTTATCGGTGGCCACGTGTACCACTGTTTTTGAAATAATTTAATTAAACGATCCTGTGAAAATCAAAACTTTATCTATCTCTTTTCAATGTTCCCGCAGAAGGGCAAGTTTGGCATGTCAACAAAAAAGAAATGGCCCAGCCCCCAGTTGCCATATACCCAATTCATCGGTGGACACGGCATAAATAAGCGATTCCATAAGGTAAGAAAACTTTATCAATCAGCGACTCACTTCTTATGGTGGCCTGTGGACTATTATCCCTGTATATGAGAGATTATATTATAGGATATAATATATTCTTTATATACTAATCTTGCTCTTTTTTAGGGTTTCGAGGTCGTCCTAGAAACCCTTAAAGGCGGTTTTCACCCGGCGGGCGAGACCGAGCGAGGCCGAGCCGAGCGTTTTTGTATTCACACTCCGGGCGAGACCGAGCGAGGCCGGGCCGAGAGTTTTTGTATTCACATTGCGCGCGAGATTGAAGCCGATCGGCCGACTATCTACCAGTCCGCATACAACCGTTTACAATGCGTTTTCGGCGACCGAAAACGCTTAGCTAACAAAAACGCTCGAAAAAAACGCTCGGTCTCGCTCGGCGTTTAATGTGAATAGCCCCATGCTAATACATGTGTTTGTTTCTCAAGCGGAATCGGCCTCTCTCGGTCTCGCACGCAGTGTGAAAGCCGCCTATGCTTTTGGTAGTTCGTCCGTTAGGAAAACGACTATTATGAATTTATATTATTTGAATGTATATATATTTTATTTTAATGTATATATATATTATTTTAATGTATATATTTTTTATGTATTTTAATTATTTTAAAAGTAACAGAGTATTAACCCGTAAAACGAAATTCTATAATGCTATATCTTCTAGTATATTTGTTATTCAATTATAAGTACAACTAAGAAACTATTAAAAAGCTTATTAGATGTTCAAAGATCTTAGCTGGGTTTTAGACAGTAAGACTTTGCAATTCTCGAAATAACTTTAGGTATTCATATAATTTCATAACAAGCTTAAGATTATGTTAAGAAATATTTGTAGGATTGAAAATATAAAATGCAGTCGGTTTATTGGTTGAAAAAGTTGTTTATTGGTAGGAAGTAGAACTAAAGCTGCAATTTAATCAGCTTAATGGATTGAAAGAAATAAAAAAAAGACGCAGTATATCGTATGGATAAAAATAAGATAATACACACTAAGAATAGCCTTATTGTATCCAAAGACACGTGATTCTTCGCCAATTTAATACAGTAAAAATATTGTTATTAGAAAAAAAATCTTATAAGCTTAAAATGGATAACAAATGTCTCTGAATAAATGTACTTGTTTTCTTTGATCACTTCTTTATACTTCTTGCAGCATTAACGAATTAAACTCTAAACTTATGAGGGGGTTATTAAGAAATTAAAGGTGTCTGTTGCAAGAGATTTACCTACTTCCACGTCCAATTTAACTACTTCTACGTCCAATTATCTTTATTTCGTTATTTTTTTTTTCTTTATATTTCTTTGTCCAATTTAACTACTTCTACGTCAAATTATCTTTATTCCGTTATTTTGTTTTCCTTTATTTATTTATTTTTCTCCTTATTTTCTCTTGAAGGATATAATACCTTAGAGAAGTCACTAGTTAGTTCACTAGTCAACGTTTTGAAGAGAATCATAAGTTGGAATCATATCTCAGCTAAAGTCACGCGTAAAGTCACCGGATTTCCGTCCATTAATAACATAATCATGTGTTGATTGAGGCGTAGAATAAATAGAAAAAAATAAACGGCATAGGACATTTAGTTCACTGGGGTAAAATATAAATTATTTCACATTGTTTGTATACCTATCTCATAACTTCATTCTTCAATTTTATCGTTATATAAACTAAATGGGCATTTACACGACTACTCGCTTTATACTAAGTTTGAAGGAAGTTTAGGAACTTTAGGTTTAGGAACTTTGGCGGTAATCATATCAGATTTAACTGTTCTAGTGTAGTACCGAGAAATGATAAGTGGGAGGGTAACAACCTACTACTGAATCGCAGTAGAACTATTATATTAAGTTATTTAATTTATGACAAGCCATGGTTGGTAATTATAGCAACAGTTGAAGTTAGATTGAATATTGTTAAAAGTTAAATGTACCATTATCACCAAGATAGTAATGAATTGATAAGAGTTAAAAAATATCGGGTAAGAGTGAGAAATGGAAGGGTGTGAGTTGTTTACCCTCAGAAGTTTTGATCGATCAGACAAATCAAGCACTCACAAAATGAGCATGGAGCATGAGTCATTTCACTTTGCCGGATTTACAAATACTCTTCTACTAAAGCCGGTTTCCCCTAAACTACGTCTGCACCTTTGAATCGATTGAAAACCGGGCATTCGACTTTTAGAGAAAAGACAAAAAGATCTGATTTTGCTTACAAAAGGCTCAATCCGTCAGAAAATATTATGAAAAAAAGTTTTTATAATAACGCGTCACTCTTAAAATATGTAACCCTTTGAAGTTAAGATTAAAATTTTAAATATGTTTAAATTTTTTTTAAATATTAAAAATTCTACATAATATTATTTCCATTCAATTATATATATAAGTGAAATGATTTAGTCTCAGAAATGGTACTTCAGACATTTATATCACAAACTTTGATTCTACAATTCTTATAATGATATTAAATTAATAATATAGTTGCTTTTTTCACCATGCCAATTGTCATATTGCACCGTAAGGACCGTTTCACACTAGGAGCCTTACGGCTATTGGGGTTAGTCAAAAGGGTTTAGGGCCACCCCAATAACTTTTAGTGTATTAGCGAATAAACAAAACTCAGGAAATGTACTATTTTCACCAACAAAAAAAAGGCAAAAATATGTGCTGTTTACTTCAACTTTGCCCCCTTTCCCAAAATTTGGGATATTTGAAGGTAGCAAAAAATCTTAAATATAAACCCCTACCGAAAGACTCCTTACATTTTAAAGAGTTTGACAAAATATAAAGAACAGAGAGAAGTAGATGTATATCTATCTCATTCCTATCCAAAATTATAGTTATTCAAAAATGACCAAAGTAAAATAGTTGATCTTCCGCCACTTCACATGGCTCTAAGATAGAGCCATGCGAAATGGGAGTTGTAATTAAAATGTTGTAGCTACCCCTAAAATCCCCAAGTTAGGAGCAGGAGCGAAGTGTCTATTATACATTTATTATAAATATAGGTACATGTCCCCACATGTTTGACTGGTTTGTGAATATTTCTTAGTGCATAGGGAAACTTTGCGTCTTCCCTCAAAATTGGGAATTTTTTGAATAGCTGATAAATATTAAATGACCCTACCGAGGGACACTTCATTTTAAAGGAATTAATAATATAAAAATAACAGCGAAAAACCAGAGGACTCTATATTAATCCTATCCAACAAAGCGGTCGATTAACTAATTTGCTTTGGTCAATTTTGAATTGTCTACAATTCGGATAGGATTTACATAGAGACCTAGAGTTTGCGCTGTTCTTTTTCTTTTATCAATACCTTTAAAATAAGTGTGTAGATTGGTATGGGATTACATTAGATTTTTGAGGCATCCCTAAAATCACTAATTTTGGGGAAGGGGGCAACGTTACCCCATACACTAAAAAGTACATCTTTATACCTTATAAAATTTCACAAAATCCTGGATTGATGTTAGCCAGTCACATTTATGCTCGTTGATGTTAGCCAGTCACATTTATGCTCGCTATCTTCTTTACTATTATATTTCTGGCTCTGTACGTTCTCCATGTTTGTGGCATGTAAGAGTGTCAATAATTTAAGGAACAAATGGAGTTTTCAAAAGTTGTGTAAGGCAGATTTTCAAATAAAACAACACTAGAATACAACCCTGTATATAAGTTCTCTTTTAACCCTCAAATGTATCAATGCAAAGTGTAACCTGAAGGGTAATTACCTCCTCTACTCTAACAATTGAACAATAGATCGTTTCGCTTCTATTGTGAATCCAGTCTGTCCAGAAGCTTTAGCTTTAGGTGAAAATATTCTCCCTTCCATTGTAAACCTTGATACGAATATGTTTATAGGTCTCTTGAAGGTTGTTGAGGGCTCATAATGGCTTGTCTTTTCAGAGCACCAACAGCAATTATAACAAAAAATCCAATTCTTCTTATTTCGCAATGTGGATTTCAAAATGTAAATTATACCAATAACAAAGAATTCAACAGCTTATTTAGTGACGATTTATTGCTGAGAGTATTTTAAACACATTTATATTTACTTTAATTAAAAATCTATTCCCTTTGAAAATGTTTAAAGCAAAAAAAAAAAAAAAAAAAAAAAAAAAAAAAAAAAAAACCTTTCAAAATAATACGTAAAAAATGGTGGCAACGGATGCTAGATATTCTTCGCCCTATATATTCCGTAAACCGTCCGTTGTACGTAAAAAATTATTGAGACTTTATTTGAGGGAATTTTTGTTATCTTTAATTTTGATAACCACCTTGATTGGTGTCCGAGCCATAGGAAGCGAGATATTACATAAAAAAACCGAATTTGTTAACCTTTGCGCCCTAGAATATCTATCAACGGACCACTATCTCGTTGCCGATTTTCAATGTGTTTTTCAGAACATCAAAATGAAGCGATCATAAAAGAATTGAGGCTCCGAAATTTTTGGAACAGAAAACCTAAAATGACGACAAATTACATACATTTGAATCACAAGAAATACTACACCTCCAAAAATACGGATTTTAGATTCGTGAAAATATGATTAGGTACGATTAAAATTGATAAAGTATAATTAATAGATACACAATTAGATCAGTGGATCCAATGTTTAAGTAATCCTTTATTGTCGATCAAGACAAATAAATATCGAAATAATGTATAATAAAATTCTGGGGCTTATTTTATCTTGCGTGATCAGTAGTTGTTCATTTAATAAATCCCTAATCTCCCTCTTTATTTTCTCTTATCACCCTTTTTATCAAAATCTTGCGATACATCATAAAACTGCTGATGCGAAGAGGTTTAGTTTAGTGCATGCTAAATCAGCTGAAGCTTAACCATGCTTACCTTATTTTGGAACAGTATAATTGAGTATATTTATTATTGCAAACATTGTAATAATAATCTCAAAGCCTAATACTATTTAAATTCTTTGAAAATTACTAGTATGCGTAATTGCAAAACAGGTCTAACATTCCTTTCTACCTCCTTCTTTTTTTAAGTCTCTAGGCAAATCGAGGACCCTAATAATGTTCCTGCATTTTTCAGTCTGGAGTCGTTAACTCACCTGTATCTCCGAAGGTACACAACACACAAATTTGAAACTTTGCAATTATGCCATGACTAAAAGACCCAAGCACAGGAAGAAGAAGAGATCCCAAAAAATATTATCCCTTCAAAAACAAGGGGTCGAAAATTTGTTGTATCAGAAATGCGTCATGTGGGGTGGTAAATAAAAAAGGAGGACTCAAGGACAATAGTACAAATATATATATTTTTTTTTATGGACGAAGTTATCTTTGCGCCGTGCTTTCTTAAATATGGGGTTTTTGTGCGTCCCCTCCCCCCCCCCCCTCTATTCTTTGAAACAAATAAAAAAAAAAAAATCTTTTTTAAAAACTTTCTTAAGAAATTTTCAAAAAAAATGTCCCCCACCAAACAAAAAATCTAGGGAAAGGTTAAAGCTAGATATTTAGTTGGCTATGTTTAGTTGCATGGCGTTTGGACAAAATGCATATTATATAAGGTAGTTTTGTTTCACGTTTTTACAATAAAAACGTAAATAGAACGTTTTTTTATAATACAGCTAAACCATACTTTATTAATGACCACCATCTTGAAACGGCTGATCTGATCATGCTAGTTAACGAACTCGTCCAATTGGTTAAATTGCCTACGAGCTCTTTTCGAGTACTGGAATCTCATAATAAGCAATTTTATTTTTTTTATATAATTACCATTAAAACTTATTAATGGAACATTTTTATAATTATGGCTCTTCGGGGAGTACGCTCACACCTCATACGTTCTCACCTCATACGGTGTCACTGACATACAAAATCTATGACTTCCAACACATAGTTTAAAGTATAAGGAGGGCGGGAGAGGCGCACAGGGTGTAAGATTGGAAAAAGGGATAAACTAGCCCAAACTAAACCTATAGTTCTAGAATGTTTTAGAACTTTTAAAAATTTAGGAAAACGTTAGGATTTAAAAAAAAGGAAGGGGAGAGGCGTGGACATGGAAGGGGTGTCGTACTTTTTAAACATAAGACATACGAGTACTTAACTTACAATTAATCGGACTAAACTGAGTAAACGTGACGCAGCACTGTAAAATTAAAAGACTTCGCTTTATTCACGACTCTACTTGCGACTTCAGTGAAGTCGGCTCAGGAGGAGGCCATTGAAGGGCCACAAATTGTTGAACGTAAGGCCTAAGTTGGCCAACCAAACAGACCTCAGGAAATTTCTACAAACAATTCTTTCTTCAAGCCAATATCTTGAGAATGCGGTTTCAATTATTATTCAATTATTCTTATTTATTTATTCCTTTTAACTGTTAACTCGAACTATTTTTTCTTATTTAAAACTCTTTAATTAGTCGTAAGAATAAGGACAACTTTCTTTAGTAAAACACTTTTTGTTTAATCATATTTAATTATCTTCCGGTTTATACAAATTATTTTAAGTCCTAGATAAACATTTTTACATTCACAACCTTATTAACAAAAGAAGCTTGTAAATAAATAATAGTCGTAGTCGTTACAGAAACAAAAACAGCGAAACTAAAAGAAAAGTTATAATTTATCTTATTAACTTTTTGTTTTCTTCATAAATAATATACACCATTCACATTTTCTAAGTGTGTATAATTTAACTTGGATAAATGGTAAAAAATGAAACTTTTCTATGTATGGATAATTAAGTGAGAATTGAAATGATACAGGTTAAATTACTTTTAAATTATTCGGGTAAGAGACTATTAAATATGAGAGCCCAATTTTAAACTAATTACCTAATCATTTAATTAAACCAAAAGAAAGGTAATTTAATTACGCTGAATTTCTCAATATCTTCATATCGCAAAAGACGATGCTTCAAAGTAAAGTATTTGATAGACAATGACTAAATTACAAAAATAAAATTTAGAAATCGCAGAGGCACTCATGGAAAAGAAAAGCTACAATATGAAAGACAACCAATATTTACTTTAGCACCCCTCTCTAAACAATAGTCTGCCCAATAGAAATCTGTGAAGGTTTGTGTGTTTGTCTCCCTAAGGCATTGAGAATCCAGGGGCTGTTTTATTACGCCATTTTAAAATCGAGTCTTATCACGCGTATAAGACTTAAATCTTAAACAGAAAACTGCAGGTCAATGAGTTCTACAGTTATCTCAGTGTATATTTAATATTCCGTATATTTTTTCTTAATAGCATAGTTAATTTGCCTAAGGGATATTATCACATTTATATACACAAGTGTGATATGTGATATTCCTTTGTCCCAAGGTACATTGGACTAAATATCCTTAGTCTTAATAGTAATTGAGACTAAGGAAGTGTATATTTTCCTTTATCTGAATACCAATTAACACAAACGGATATAGGGGGGTGCTTAAGTCTTTTTAACATTTATCATGACCCTCTCTAATGGATATAGATATAATTTACACACAATTATTTTCACCGCTAATTAATAAAAATAACTGTGACAGAAGATGACCCTATAAAGGGTAAACGTCTCATGAAAGAAAGAGAATAATAATTGTTAATTATTACACCTAATCCATCCATCAACATAAATAATTAAAAATAAAAAGAAACAAAGCATTTACATGACAATCAGTTAAATTATTGGCAGCTTAATTCTCTTCTTTTTTTCTTTTTTTCTTTCTCTTCTTTACATTTCTCGCGAATTCGTTTAGGCCATTAAAAAAGCATTTATTGGGGACTGAATACATACCTATAAATTATATTGCATTATGATTTATACAATGTTTATTGATCCTGACTATTATCAAGAAAACCCAGTATAATCATTGATGCAAAATTGCTTTATAAACAACTTCAAATTGATACTTCAGGAATTGTTGCTGGAGGTAATCTTAATAGATACAAAGAAACTTTCTCCCCACGCAAAATAATACTTGTTTATTTATCAAAGCAGCTTTCGGCTTTTATAAAGCCATCACCAGTGCCTACGAACAGACACTAAGTATTAAAACTTATTTACTATTGACTTACAGGCTTCATAAAAATCGAAAGCTGCTTTGATAAATAAACAAGTAAATTATTTAATGTGGAGAGAGTTTCTTTGTGTCCAGAAAAATTTGATAGTTTGAGCAAAAGTAGTAGAGCAGCCTACTTTCGCAAGTGGTACAAAATTAAAATTGTTAATTGAACTATAGATTAACGTCTACGAACGGTTTATTCAAAAATTAAATTTACTAAGAGTCATCTGATTTTATTTTTATTCACTTATTTTGTTCCAATAAACCTCGCATCTTTTAGTCTTGAAATATCCTTAAACGTTTTCCTATTATGTTTTAAATGCTACGAGTAACATATAACTCATAACAATTGTTTAGATAGGTACAATACAATACAATATATCTTTATTTCCACTTCGTTCTTTTATCACATTAATATACAAAAAATAAATGACAAATTTTACATAAATATTCCTGGTTTTTTAAGATTTGAAGTGAGAGCCCTCAATAGCAATAGATGCTAGAGCGAGGGCTCTGCCTTTAGTTTTTTTTTTTTTTTTTTTTTTTTTTTTTTTTTTTAGTATATTTAAGATCGAAAAACCGCAAGTTAAAAAGACAGATACATATGAATACAGATAGTAAAAAATTAACAATTACTATATAAATATACAAGATTTAAACAATTGTTTATATAAGTAATGTATGGCATAATTAAATTATTTTGTTGGTTATTATATGCAAAGTGCAAGATGTGAGGTATGTGTACACTATAGTTTGTATGTTGGTTTTATTTTATTTATTTTTTTTTTATTTATTTTGATATTCGTTATTGAGTTCATTTGTCTTTTTTATAAGTGTGCTGGTTTAAAGGTTAAATTAAACAGCTGTATACTGATAAAGAAGTCAGAGTAACAGAGGTATATAGTATTGATGTATCAACTATGATATGATTATTTATTATTGATTTATTGATTCGATTATAATTTAAATGTTTATGTATTCCAACATAATATGATATATATGTATATTAAGATATTTTGGTTTTGAAATATGCATTTAATTTATTTTTATATATTGCATATGATTGAAATTGTTTCATTTCTATGGGCAGTCTATTGTAATAGAGCGGACCAAGATATTTGGGATAGTTCTGTGATTTAGATTTTTTACAATAGGGAGTTATAACGATGTGAGAGCTTTTTGATCGAGTCAAGTAGTCATGCTGTAGGAATGCTTTATCTTTTCCATAGTTGTCAAGAAGCACACTCCTCTCATGTAAGAGCTGTACTGGCAAAACAGAGAAATCCTTAAAACATTTATCTGTAGCATATCGGACGGGCTGATTAAGACATATTTTAATTATTCTTTTTTGTAAAATTTCTACTTTAGATAGATGTGTTCGGGCTGCAGCTCCATAGGTAAGTAGTCCGTAAGAAATAATGGATTGCGCGAGAGCATAGTAGACATTTCTTAATATATCTAGGCTACAAAATTTCTTTAGAATACGAAAACTAAAAACTAGTTTTCTTAGGTTTTTAATTACTGATTCTATGTGATGTTTCCAACTTAAATGTTGATCTATAGTGACTCCTAAATATTTTATTTTGCTACATCTCTCCACAGTTATGTTGCATGGACAATTCTTATGGTTTATATGCTTTTCGTCACTACCGTAACAATCACAATTGTGGACAAATATTTTATAATCGGAGGGGGGTTGACCCCTACTATCATTAGAAAAAGTTATATATTTTGTTTTACTTATATTAAGTGCAAGTAGGTTGATATCCATCCACTTTTTTGTGCCACTTATTCCTTTAATTGCTTTTTTAAATACTGAGTCCCAGTCATCAGCTTCATAAAAGAGAGCACAATCATCAGCAAAACCTACCACACTGTCAGCGAAGTCACTACTAAGCAGTCCGTTAATGTAGCAGGAAAAAATAGAGGGTGAAAGGGACGTGCCCTGAGGCGAGCCACATTGCACGTACCTCTCCCCGCTGTACGCACCGTTTACCTTAACTATCTGCTTACGACTTGTTAAATAACTTCTGAACAAGGACAAGACTGTTCCCCTAATTCCCATATTCTCAAATTTCTCCAGTATGACCTCATGACTAATTGAATCGAAAGCTTTCTTGACATCGAGAAATAGTATTAAACATTTTTTATTTTCATCTAAAGCCTTAACAATGTGACTGACTAGAAGCGATACGGCATCCTCTGTACCTCTGTTTGAGCGAAACCCAAACTGATTATCAGAAAGTAATGTATTTTCTTTTAAGAATTCATCAAGTCTGTGCTTGATGCACTTCTCTAGTAGTTTTGCCAAATTAGATATCACAGATATAGGTCTGAAGTTGCCTGGTTCCGACTTCTCACCTTCACCCTTATATACAGGAGTAATCACAGCCAATTTAAATTTGTCAGGGAAAGTTCCATATTTAATGCATTTATCGAATAAGTATTTTAGTGGTTTAGCTAAGTGATGACAACTCGACTTAAGGTATTGGGCTTTCAAACCATCTAGTCCTGGTGAACTATCATTATTTAAATTCATGATATACTTGGTTATTTCATTTTCACTAACTGGCCTTAGTTTCATTATGTGATTATTTTTAATGTGAATTTTGTTTTTAGTGGGATTCGTGTTTTTACACGTACATGTTTTTTTAACAGATTCAGCTACTTTTGCTCCGACGTTTGCAAAGAAGTTATTAAAGACTTGAGCTAATTTTACCGGGTTATCATTATTAATTATTTCACCCTGGCTATTTAGAGATGTAATTTCATAAGAGGACTTGGGCTTTTTATTTAAACTTTCATTTATAGTGGCCCAGATCTTTTTAGAGTTGTTATCACTTTGTACGATTTTTTCCTTAAAATACAGGTTCTTAGATTTATTTATTAACTTGATAACCATATTTTTATAATAAATATGGTTAGCTTTAATTACACTGTCATAAGGATGTTTTCTTCTCTGATCATAAAGTTTGTCTCTTATTCTTATAGAGCGTAGTATAACGGGTGATATGTATGGCTTTTTAATTCTAGTTTTACAAGTTATTTTTTTAGTTATTTCTCTAGTGCTTGTCTCCAGAGCTGATTTTAGCTTATCAAGTATATAATCAGTAATATCATTCACATTGTCTATCGAGTATAAATTATCCCAATCTATTTTCTTTATTAGTTCTTTTAAATTCTCTTCGTTTACTTTTTTTATTTTTATCTCTTTATTTTGTTTAATATTATTATTGTTCCCGTAATTAATGGCTATTCCCGTAGGGAAATGGTCAGTAATTTTTGATGAGATTGTAAATGGAATAAAATTTAAATAGTGATAAGACTTAAGCATTATATGGTCCAGACAAGAACTAGAGTCGTTCTCTTCCCTGGTTACATTATTGACCGTGCTGATAAAACCATGCTCACTTAGAATATCTAAATACTCGTCCTTATGTCTGTCCGTGTCCAATAAATTAATGTTCATATCACCTAGGATAATATGCTCCTGGTGAGTACTATGCTCTTTTAAGAATATTGACAGATTACTTAGAAAAGTATCCAAATTAACCTGCCACGACCTGTATATAGTTGTAACTAAAATATGTTTGTTTTGAAATCTACAGTGAAGAGACAAACTATTACAATCACTCACACTTTCATACTCTACTTTAATGACATCAATATCAGACTTAATATAAATTACAATACCTTCTGAATTATTTTTTCCTTCGTGATAATACGATTTATATCCAGATAAGTCGAAGGCTGAGTGATAATCACGTAACCAGGCCTCTGTCAGAGCTATAACTTGAAAATCCAACTTAAAATACTCTAGCAAAACTTCAAGTTGATTAAAATTTTTCCTGATACTCCTAATATTAGTGTGAAAACATTTAAGACCGTTATCTTGAAGAGACTTAATATTGTCTTTAGTATACATCATAGTTTTAATTTTATTATATTTGTTTAAATCCTTAAAAAATTCATAAGTGTTTGCGTTTACATTTTTTACAATAAGTTAGACAAATCCGCTACCCCTTTGATAACTATCGCTGGAGCACCGATCTCTTTCCGCACCAATATTTTATTATTATCTCTCCATGTGTACTTGTAGCCCATGTCAGCAGCTCTTTGCTTAATAATGTCCAGTAGTGACTTAGACTTGGCTGTGAGGTGCTCCGAGAGAAAGACCCTACTATCAGGGAAGTTCTTATTCACAAGTCTTAATGATATACCTGGAGCAGTGGTGTCTTCCCGCGCCATTTTTTTATAACTTCGAAGCCAGTTATCTCTGACAACACGCCGGTTAAATTTTATAACTATTTGGTAATACAAATAGACTGCCAATTGGAGAGACATAGCTTAACAAGCCATTGATTTAATGCTTTAAACAAGCTATTATTGCCTAATTTGTTTAATTGTTTCACCGGTGTTTTTATTCTGTCAAAATTGTTTTGATTTTTTACATAAATTATAGTATCAATTTAGAAAAACTTAATGAGCGCAGACGCGAAAGATCAAATTAATTTGGGGTTATCTGCGTGTTTTAAGATATGTTTGTTCGCAAAAATTGAGCGACAGACCGACATATAGACACTGAACCAAAACTGTTCCCTGGTGTCTGAAACGGATGACTGTCTTGGAATTTTTTAAATCGGAGACATAAAATATTTTTGTTCGTCAGAACGATCATAGCTTCCGTTACCTTCGGTAAGCTCGGAAGCAATAAAAATTAATTCAAATTACCAGTCACATACATTTTGTGATAAGTTATAATTTGCCAAAGATACAACCTGATTTTTCTTTATTCAATATTAAAAGTAAAAAGAAAGTCTAATCGATAAAATTATCTTATCTTTAAGTTGTAAAGAAAGAGTAATGACTGAGGAGGTCTATAAAGAGGAAAGAATAAATCACGTAGACTCCTGAAATAAAATATCGACCCGCTCGTGACAACTTGAATTAATATCATTAATTTACCTTTTCAAAAAGTTTTAATTATTTCACCAAAATATTCACTGTTAAATATATTAACATAATATATACATAGAAACCACTTGGACGCAACACCTATAAAGTTATTATCTTCATCTATAGCCTTGCATCTCTACTAGAAAGATGTTAACAACAACAGTTAACATTAAGGATAAAGGTAAGGACACACAAGAAAAAATAATACATAATGGTTAGTAGTGAAGCGAAAATAAATTAATAGAATGTATTCTTCTTCTTTGTGGCATTCTGATTTTCATCGATTGTCCTTTGACTATAGCATTAACTTATTAAACGTATTTATTTCACTCTCTGATACTTTTATTCTAAAAAGTCACGATATGTGACTTTTTCAATTATATTAATATACTAAATTATAGCCTTTACCCCGCGCTCATCGCGGACTCGTGCTAGGAATCAGTTAATTAATTATTTATAAAGAAATACCCATGAAAAAATAAACAGTATTTACATACAAATATGACGATGATAACAGAGCAAACGAAAACAAAGCAAGAAAGTAGTTGTTTTATAAACATTCTATAAATGATGTATTATTTTATGCATTTTAAATTGTATTTTATGTAAAAATCAATAATCGCGATTGCTATGAAAATTTTTAAATCGTGTTTATTTTATAAAAATCCCGTCAAGTACTTGCCAGCAAGTTACTAAAAAGGTTTCTTGGGTCATAAATAGAACATTATTTAAAAAAATAAACTTTAACTAAAATATGATAATCAATTTTAAGTTTTTGGTAGTTTTCATACAACGGAAAGTTTAAATTTTAATTTAAATCAAATTATAATTATTATTTACTACGGGAAACAGACAGTGAAAAATACACTCCCGCGCCGGGATTTTTGGAATTAGCATACGGGAGACCCGGGTTCATATCCCGGCGCGGGAGTGTATTTTTCACTGTCTGTTTCCCGTAGTAAATAATAATTATAATTTGATTTAAACTAAAATATGATTAAAAATTGCAAATTTGAAAAGCAAGTTGTGCTTGTGCATATATTATCCTTTAGTATCTAAGGTATGCACTTATTTGGTTATTTAAGGGGTAAAATGGCCGCCATTTTGGAAACGCGCAATATATTTGTGAACCAAATTTGAATACATTTAAAATGATACCCAACTTCAAATTTTTGAAAAATAAAAATTTTAGGACTGCATAGTTACGGCCCCCTAAAATTTCAAAAATTTGAATTTTTTATATCACTCCCGGAAATATCATTGGACCACAGGGAAGTATATTTATGTAGTTTGCCTTATGTTTAGGACCGGTCCTAATGGGGTAGTGGGGGAATTTGTTTTTGTGTATTGTTTTAATTATTTCGGGGGTAAAATTGCCGTCATTTCGTAATCCAAATCTTAATACCTTTATAACGATACCCAACTTAAAAATTACAAAAAACATATAATATTGCGATCTATTGGTAATTGATCGCAGATCGCAGAAATGTTGAGTATTTAAGTCCGCAATAGTTTTTTTTTGTTTTTGGGCGAAAACGTTTAACTTGTATACCAAATTTCAAGTCTGCAGCTTCAGTAGGTCAGGAGGTATACTCCAAAATGCGACGGACGGACGGACGAACTACCAAAAGCATAAGTCTAGGATGACCTATTGACCTCGAAACCCTAAAAATGTTATTAACTTTGGTTCTACTCAAAGTTTATTTCGATGAAACCAAGCCTGCAACATGTGCCACATGTTAGCATACACCAATGAATAAAACAAATAATGGATTTAGTTATGCAAATTTTGCGTTCATATAGCCGGACCTGTTGTGACAGACATACATACATACAGACTGACATGAATGTGTTAAGGTTGGTTTTGGTTTTCGTAACGTATAAAATAAAGTATCCAAAAATGTTCTAATTATGATCACTGCACTGACTAAACTTCAATTTTATATTTACATAATTTCTTTTCTTCATTCCAAAATATGTTGGCTAAATTTAAAAATTTAAAATAACTTTTGGTTTACCTGTTACATTCTGCAGATGCCATTATTTATCAATATTAAGTCTATAATTATTAAAGCTTCCAGTTAAGGTGAAATCCTCAAAAAGTCAATAGCATTGTAGTAACAACATTTATCTCTCAGGTACAGACATAAACCTAAATATGTAAAATATATATTTGCATATATATTTCACACTTAAAATAATCTTCATTATAGTAGAAAGGTATTTATACATTTTGCTGACTAAGGTAACATGGAAAACTAGGGGGCGGGAGAAGGGGGATCTTCGAAATTCCGCAATGCATAAAGGCGTTGCAGGTTGCCCTCAAACTAGCTCCCCTTTCATGGAGAGAGTAACTAATTATTACCAATGTTTCATGCTCTATACTCTATCTAGATGTTACAAACCATTATATAGAGGTAAAATCGATAAGATAAAAAGAGCTACCATTAGCAAGACATGAAACTGGTCCCTACACATCGCTCTGCATATTTAACAATGCGGTAAATTACGGCAGATAACACCCAAACATTTTCTCTAAGTATCCTTAACAAACTACTAAGGAAATTGCAAAAACAAAACGTTTGAAAGGTCAGACCACAATTATAAAAAAAAATAGTAATATCAAACGGACGGAGTTTGAATTTTATATACTCACAAAAAGATAGATTTTATTTTTGAGAAAAGATTTAAAATAATTTGAACACATCATGACCAAAAATACTCTTAGTGACAAAGGGTACTTTGCTGTGGAAATAATTACCACATATACACCAAGTCGGATATACTTTTGGATCTTCTATAAAAACAGTTTTTAAGCTTGATAATGTAATGTCTCTTTTGCGACATTTCAAGCCCACTTGGGTGGGCTTGAAATATCGCAAAAGAGAATGAAAACTTAGTTTTTATTTATCACCGCAAGACTAATGAATAGGATTCAGAATATATTAATTTAGACTACCTTACAGCCTTATTCACGCTCAGTGTCAGATTTTATGTAGCTGCTTAAGTGAAATGTTGAGTATTCGGTTCCAAATATCAATTAACCCCGAGTCATCATCTATTACAGGCACTTCTTTAGATTGTTACTCCCCTTATAAAAAAAACAGAGGGGAGTAACAATCTAAAATAATTGCTTGCATACGAGTCTGCAAGGCAGTGAGACATTTTCATGTAACACTTATTGGTGTGGTTTTTTTCGGTAACGCTTTTCGAGTTTATGTGACTAAGTAAAGACATGAAAATGTCAAAAAATTTAAACGTGCAGATTTTTGCGTTTGTATATTAGGAATAAAATTGAACATATATGTTGTGCACGAAGAAAGTACTTTTCTTCTTCTCCAGTTTATTAAGATGTAATATTTTAGCTTCTTCGCCCATATTTTTATAATAAATGCACAAAATTATAGTATAACAAAAACAAAAATAATAAAGTAAAAAATGTACCTATGTAAGTTTATTAGGAATAAAATTCTAAGGGTTATGGTGTTTGTCCGGTGCAAATCGGAGCAGTAAAACAGAAGTTTTAGTTGAGGGGGGGGGGGCAGTGGCGCCGCTGGGAGAGAGAAGAGCCAGTTACCGCGCAAGGTGAAGATGTAGCCTCTCAGATGGTGAGCCCATGGGGGTAAGGTGTAACGGTTTTGGCTTAGATTTTTAGCAACGCTTTTCGATTTTATGTAGCAAAGCCAAGACATGAAAATGTCAAAAGGTGTACGGAATGTTGAATGTTCTTCTTTAGACTGTTACTCCCCTTATAAATCCAGAAGTGTGATATTCCTTTGCCCAAAGTACATTGTACTAAATATCCCTTTTTCTTAATAGTTATTTAGTCAGTCATTTATATTCTAAAATAATATAGGGGAGTAACAATTTAAAGAAGTACCCTACTACATATAAAGAGACCTCCTCGGGATACTTTTTTACGGCCTTTCTTAAAAAGATATTTAATTTCTCGTTGAGCAATATCTTAATTGGATAGTTTATAGATGTTTCTCCTTATATATTTTTATAAATTAGATATTCTTCTAAATATTTTGTTTACTCTTATTGCCTTAGTAAAAACGTCGATGTTTCACTTTTTCCCTGGTACATTGGGATAAAAATCAAACATTATTGTTCGAATAACCTTCTCAAACATTTTACCCTGGTCGTTATTAGAAAGCATACGAGTGTAACCTGCTATAGACCAAAATCGAATCGAACTATAAAAATCGTATTTTACGTGTTTCCGATAAAAGTAAGGATCATAAAGCTCTAGTGGGTATGTTGGGGAACGAAGGTCTAACCTGCTTTTACCGTATGACATTTTCCTTTTAGCAATCTCCAACATTATACACACTCGTACCATTGTTGTTTCTTTTTTTTAATTTAAGAAAACATTAATGTTCCTACGTTACTTCCCTTTTCTACAAAAATCACAGGTTCAACTCCTAAGATATAATTCATGTAGGGTAATAAAAAACCGATTTCATTTTTAATAAACCAATTTTTTTTAATTTGATTCTAGAAGTATATTAAAAACTTTTCTGGAGCGGTAGAAAATAACTTGAATTTAAAAAAATAAAAATTAAATTATATCAAAAGTTTAGTTTCGTAACATTGAATAGATGACAAGTGCATTTGTTTTCTCACTATATTATTATACCATAATAGATTGTATAATTGATTATTAATTATTCTGTTATATCGTTTTTATTTCTGAGTTGCCAAACAGCAGACCCACATGTGGGAACTCAGTGTGGTAACAGTGTGCAAGGTATAAACTTAAGTTAGCGATAATAAAGCTCAAGAAACATTGGACAATAAATATCAAAACAGAGATAAGCTAATAGCAAAAGAAAAGGTTTAAAATATGCGCAGATGCCAATGCTCAGCTCGTTTCCTCTGTTTTGTTCGGCAGTCTGGACGAGGCTTTAGGGTTAGAGTCAGAGCTCTTCAAATTCAAACACCACATTTAATCTATTGTACCTTCAGACAAACTACTACACACTTTCTTATATAAAAGTGAAATAGGTAATTCTTCGTCCCAATGCATATTGGACCCAATATCCCATTGTCTTCAGGGCCGGATTTAGAGTACGTGGGCCCCTAGGTTGATGATGTGGTTCAGGCCCCCCTCCCCCTGCTTTAGCTTTGACCAAATATTAGGGGGGGGGGGTCAATCTAACGGGGGTTGGAAAATTTGGGAAGGGAGGCCTCCATTGTGGTAATTTTAAGGAATAAGAACTTTAAATATTTTATTTATAAAAAAAAAATTCATCAAATAGGTATATTATATTTTTATTAAATACATATATGTTTCCTCTCCTGGCTCACAAACTCGTCAAAACAAACAAATATTAAGCCACATTATAAAACAACTCAGACGAAGCTATGAGATGGCCATATTGTGGAACTAAATCGAAATGTTTAGATATTTGGCATAGTTGTTCATTGATGTTTGTAAATGAATAATGAATATATGAATGGTCCGAAAATTCCTGAGAGGAGACTATGACCACCATTTTAGAAAACAGGTCCAATTTTTCTGTTCATCCCAAATATTTAGTAAAAGGATCGGCTCAGAGAAAGTAAAAAGTTGCGTCGAATACGGAAGATTTACCTTAGTAAGTTAAACCATTAGAGTTCTTGGAAAATTATACTATAAAACTATATTTATGTTTATTATTTTAGGTTTTGCATAAGCTGGTTCTAATAAATAAAAAAAAATTGTTTTAAATAATTTACAAAAACATTCATTAAACTTTATAATATAAGCAATTGTATTTCAATTTGTACTCAAATAGGATTTTTTTTTGAGCTTCCGAGGTATCAAGAAAATAATTTGAACCTTATTTGTAGAGAAAAAATAATCTTTTATTAAGTGACCTAAACGAAATTTTAGGTAAAACTAATCTTTTTATAGATATATGAGAAAAAAATTGAATCTACTTTCCAAGATTATTAAGGCCGCATAGCTCAATTTCAAACATCAACGATCTAGGTATATCAAAACTATGCCATGTATCAAAACTTTCTGAATTTAGTTTTGCAATGTTTCCTTTGTTAAAGGGACAAAGATTGAATATTTTTACTTTGAAACCAAGATTTTGCCTCGTCCCTTTAAATAAGTAGAAGCATTAAAAAAAATATATATATATATATATATATATATATATATATATATATATATATATATATATATATATATATATATATATATATATATTATATATATATTATATATATATTGTTCGTGGTGCGGGCCCCTAGGCGGCCGCCTATGTCGCCTATGCCTAAATCCGGCCCTGATTGTCTTAATAAAAGTAGTAAAACTAAGGGATATAAACTCTACTTTATTAATTCATTTGTCTAGATAACTACTTATTGCGACAAAGGGATATTTAGTCTATCACACTTTTGTACATAAAAGTTATAATATCCCATTGTCCTAATTATATATAATACTGTGTATGAGAAATAATCGAGTATATCAATATACCCTTAATATTATTATCTATTGTAAAAGTGTTTAGGATAGCATATGTTTTAATTGATTATTATGTAAATTAAAAAAAATCGAATTTATTATAATATTTACTAAGTGCATATTAAGTAAATTAATTTAGTTGTCTATTTAGATAAGTCATTATATTCATTTGAAAACCAACAAATCAAAACAAACATTTTTTTTTTTAAGGAAAATGTAGTTGCCTTAGCTTAGCAATTACTAATCATTTCGAGGTGCGTCGTCGTCGCCGCCGGGACACTAATCAACTGATTTGCATTGGCATTTTCACTAGTCGCCATTGATATATTAATTGCACGGAAAAAGATAGTTTGAGAAATAGATTATAATAAATACATAGTTAAGACAACGTAAACATGTCTAACTGACACATCACTAACATTTGACATGTTGTGACAATAATCAATTAATATACAACACTAAAACTGCTATAAGTGAGTTGAAGTTCGATTATTATGTAATCAATCTTCTTCATCTTTATCATCTTTACTATCAAACGTATTAATTTTTACAAAAAAATAACAATGATCAATTAATGGCAATAACGATTTTATTAAATGATTAAAGACGTTTTATTTTATATGAAAAACCCTTAAAAATTTATTGTGCTATCAAATTTACCAACATTATTCCGTGGACTACCGACAGGCGGTACAGTATGAATGATTTAAAACTCACGGTGCAAATAGAATAATGATAATAATAATTCCATATATAGTTACTTCAGCATACACGCACAACGAATGAAACAATGGCAACACTGTAGGATTAATACCCTCTTAAAATCTATGCTAATAAAAGTTTAACTATAGATTGAAAACAACTGATAATAATTTATAAGAAAAAGCTGCTTTTATTTTTATTTTATTACTAACTGACCCGGCGAACTTCATACCGCCTAATACAGCATACACGCACAACGAATGAAACAATGCCAACACTGTTGTATTAATACCCTCTTAAAATCTATGCTAATAAAAGTTTAACTATAGATTGAAAACAACTGATAATAATTTAAGAGAAAAAGCTGCTTTTATTTTTTATTTTATTACTAACTGACCCGGTGAACTTCATACCGCCTAATACACATTAATAACATAAGAAATGTATAGCTGCTACCTTTAAAAATCCTTTAAATAGTTTATTTCGTTAATGTTGCCATAGATGAAAAATGTATATTACAATTTGCAATATATATACTTGTACATGATACAATATTGGCATAAGAGACATACAGATAAACAAACATTCATTTTTATTTATATAGATATAGATTATAATATTTTTCATTTCACCCCCCTCCTAAATGAAAATATGTACATAACAACAATTACTGCTCTCTTAAATAGCTTTTCAACGATATACATCACGATATACATATACACATCACTAAAGGTTTTCATAATTTATTTTATTATTATATTTATTATTATTTTGACATTGTTTTACCCCGTACCCCAGTGTGCCTAAATTAAAACTTAGTTTTACTAACTCAGAAACCTTCCCGGGCATGCGTCTAACCATTCCCAAAGTTCACCATCAAAGTCCATCAATGTCAAACCATTCCAAAGTTTCCTCGCAATCGGATGAACAGTTTAGGCAGGCATAAGAGACAGACAGTCAGACAGGCAAACATTCACTTTTATATAATATATAAAAAAAGATTTTACTTTTGCTTTCATCCTCTTCAAGGTTCAAAGAGAGTTGGAAAAATGGATTAATTTACTTTAAATCCTGCTTGTTTGAATCTAATTATAATCAAGCACACCATAATTTAAATATTTTGTATTTAAGGTTAAGCCATCATCAGAACATGTAATAAGGATTCAAATTGAACTAAAAGTATATCTACCTCCGTGTAGCCTTCTTTAATGCAGTTTTGACTCTTAAGGTTTTCAGAAAATGGTCTTCCAGATTCATTAAGTAGTCCTTCTCTCTCTTAATAGTTTAGTTAATATAATATTTAATAATTAATTTATAAGGTTATTCCTTCGTATTTACAAGACAGGAAAAACATTTACTTTAAAATTGTATCTATTGTAAAGCCGGGCCCACACATTGGCCATAAGATACATCAAGCATCGCTAGGACAACGTGTGGTGGTTGGGTTGGCGCTTGTGAAAGCGCTGGTGAAGGAGGAGGTGGCATTGGCCAATTGGTGTATGGTCACAAGTGACAGTTTCCCATCAACAGATTGGCCAAATGTGTATGGCCAATGTAAAGGCCAATAGAACGAGCATTGCGGTCATAAGTCGTTTAGCTTGTTCGGTCTATTCTTAATTGAGCTGAACGAAGCGAAGCTCTTATACCACACTTTACATTTGGACACATACTCCTCCTGAACGGCTGAACCGATCCGCACAAATTCATCACAAATTCGTCACGGTTATAGTGACCAACCACAGGAAGGAATAAATCTGAAATGGTCCAAATTGGTACTCAGGGGTACGGGGTACAAAAGTTAAAATAGTAAATGCCCTTCATGATGCATGTCGTTGGAAAGCTCTTCAAGAGTACAGTTATTGTTGTTATATTCACTTTTGTCATATTTTCATTTAAGAGGGGGGTAAAATAGAAAAAAAGAAAAAAATGCTTTTTAGTTAGAAATTATAAATATTACTATTTTTGATCCGATTTTAGCTGTTTATAAATAGAAATGTTTATTGTTTAAGATTAAAATGCATGCTCAGCTCAATATTGCAAGCAGGCAAATGCATTGCACACCTAGTGTATTCTTTCATGATTACTCGATCTTCGGTCGAAACAGTGTTTATGTTTCGCGTACTTTGTTTATGCATTCTTTTTTTACATGTTTAGAGTACGAAGTTGTGTGACCTGATAGGACAAACGGTAAAAATGCCCGGTTTTGTTAAAGACTAGTCACTTGCAACTCGTTCGCCGAAACGAACGACTTCGCCCATTACTGAGAGCTAATTTATCAGAACTATCTTTAGAGTCAAGATTATTTTTGTTCACCGTGTCTCTTGAATTTATGTATATGTAATAGCGATGAGGATCTAATAGTCAAAAATTTAAATTTATAGAACTATATCAGACATATAGAAGCTTTTATAGGGGAGCGGGGAGCCTACCTTCAGCAGGAAAACAGAAACTCAGCACTCAATGCTCTTTTACTTTGAAATGCACAGTACCCGAGCTCATTCTCATCCTCAGTCACAGGCACAGACATGATGACGTTGGCTATTCTGAATTGAAATAAGGATGTGACAAGTGATTAGCCAGACATTTGTATTCCCCCATGTTATGTGCGAAAGACCAGCCGATGTTGGATCAAACATATTATGCCTGGCAATGTGTAGGCCCAGCTTAATTAGTTATGAAACATAAAGTTCTAGCTAGCACATCTGTGAGCTTAACTTCAAATCATTACTATTTTCGGTAAATATGCTCTTGAACACACCCACTTATTAAACATTTTCTGATTGACTTCGTTTTTTTTTTTTAACTGTTCCTTTTTACAATTTAACAACTTTTAACCTGGCACCATTTCGGTAAATTAATTTGGCGATGTACTCACACATATCGATATACAGGAGTGTGTTCAAAAATCATCAGTCAAATTTTAGCGGTAAAGTCGGAGCTCTTCAAATTCAAACATCACATTTAATATAATAATAAACTTTCGACAACCGAATACACACTTTTTTATACAAAAGTGTGATATTCATTTGTCCCAATGTATATTAGACTAAATATCCCTTTATCGTAGTAGTAATTTAGACAAAGGAATAAATTAAGTAGAGTTTACATCTCTTTGTCTAACAACCTATTAAGACAAAGGAAAACTTAGTCCAATATGCTTTAGGACAAAGAAATATCACACTTTCATATAAAATATTATGTATTCGGTTGTCCGAAAGTATATTATTATATTAAATGTGGTGTTTGAATTTGAACAGCTCCGACTTTACCTCTAAAATTAGACTGATGATTTTTTGAACACACTTCCTCTCGTATCTATCGATATATCACGAGCACATCGCTAAATATATTTATTGTACATTGTTATTCACTGATATCATTTTCACGGAGATTTTTACGAGTTTAATTAAACGATGTTATTTTCAAAAGTAAAACAATTATTTATGGAGATTATTGTGTGTGCATCCAATTCCAAGGTTTTTGGCTATCCTGAGCCAAAACCCCCCTTAAAAACCCTTAAAAACCCCTGGTGCCCAACATTTCCCGTATGTACGTGAGTGGATATTTTATATATATTTTAAACTATTGACTTTACCGAAACGATGCCAGGTTATAAGTTGTTAAATTGTAAAAAGGAACAGTTTAAAAAAAACCTCGGACCTTTAAAAAAGTCACTCGGATAATTATAAATAGGTGGGTGTTCAAGTGTATATTTACCCTTTTTTCTCTTTAAATTGTCAATTACTTATATTTTGACGTAAAATTTATTTGATCGTTTGAAACAAGGCTAAACTATGGGTATTACCAAAGATTACGAAGTGACCAACAATGCTGCAAAGAACTGGAGGAATTACTGTGAAACAGAGATCAAATCTTCAAAGGAATGGACACCGAAATGGGGATGGATGATCAGACATTACAGAGAACTCGGAGACAAGCTGAACCAACTCAAGCAACAGTACGCTGACCTTGAGGAAAAAGTGAAGAAGGAAGATAAAAGAGATGTGAAACCACTACCTAACAGCACTGCACATGAGTTTGGATGGCTTTCAACCAGACCTGAGTTCAACCTAGAGATCTACGGACCTTATCCTTACACAAAGCAAGATTCTCTTCCTATTAACCCTCCCAATATGTTTATTAATCAATAAGTTAAGTGGTTCTATTTAATTAATAAAAGTTTAATGAAATTTAAAATACTATTACACATTTATTATTAGCTTACAGTGTTTGTCAGGAACAAATCATGTGATTTATTTAAACCACTTCCCGACTGCCTAGAAAGCTGAATATTGCACAGATTATGCACGCCTTTATAAAACATGTCAGTTTATTTTATAGAGCCCCACGCATTTATCTTTAGTGACCGGGACATAGATGACGCTACTGACAAAAGCAGTATTATAATAAGCAGGTTTGGATACTGCCTTGCTGTGCAGTATAATTTCTTTTTTTTTCTATATATATAAAATCACTATAACTCTATGGCGATATGGTTTATAATTTTAATGCTCAATATGTGTGTTTTCCTCACTATTTATTTGCTGATATTTATCATCACTAATCACTAATTCCTGGTATATATCATGTGATATTTATCATCACTAGTTATTTGGGGGCTTGTTAAGAAGGTAAAAAAACTCGAGTTTTCTATCGTTGGAATCATGAAGAAAGAACCGTCTTGCTTTCATGAATACCTGAGTGAATTTGGCAATGGAATCATAGGATTAGGGTGAAATGTATAGAGGAGCGAAATCAGCAAATCAAATTTATGGATATGAACTCCTACCTAGTCGAAGATATATATGGCTTGTAACCTTGCCTTCTTGACTACATTCAAATAATAACCAAGAAACCAACCTAAGAACTTCTTAGGATAGGTAAGAAATAGCTTATTAAGTATTCGGTTTTTTAAGGTTGTACTATGAAAGTTGTTCGCTTCAACGTTCAACCAAATGGTTGAGCAAAGCGAAAACTTTAGACCCTCCCTTCGAAGGACTTATAAAGTCACGAAACAATTGAAAGGCCCTTGGAATGTCATTATTATAAAGAAAATTCGTATGACCTGTCACTAATATAATTTCACACATATAAGGCTATATATAACGGTCCGAGATGGGCAAGCCCTTCACGGCCCTTGGGCTTGCCAAAAGGCTTACAAAACCATGTATATATTCAATGGATGATATTGATGCGTCCCTACTTCAGCTGTATAAACCCTAGTATTGGCTTCCGAAACCGGATTGGAGCTACTTCACTTACGTTGCTACTCATTTACATAGCGATAATGGGTGAACATATCGCGGGATCTCCTCGCCGGAGTTGGGAATCGAACCCGAGACTTCCTTAATGATAGGCGAATGCGGTAGCAATGACACCTTAACTCATTGAAAAATCACCTACATTAAAAATCTTTACTCTTAATATAGATTAGATGTGTAATAATTAAGTATTTGAAGAATAACTCTAACTAAATTGAAATAATGACACTTTTTTACTTTAGCACCCCCCTTGGTTCTAAACAATAGTCCGCCCTACAAACGTTTGTCTCTCAAACGTTGACTCAAAGGTTTGTCTGTTGGTCTCCCCAAGGCATTGAGATGAGACTCCTGGGGAAATTTTATATTTAATATTCCTGTATCTTAATAGTTGATAAGACTAAGGGATATGATCACAATTATATGCACAAGTGTGATATTCCTTTGTCCCAAGGTACATTGGAATAAATATTCCTTCTTCTTAATAGTAATTTACTCTAAGGAATAATATGCTACTCTCTATAATTACAATTTAGGATTGGACAATATATATTAATACAAAGGATTCAAAGGATTTAAACAATCCTTTTTCTAAATAACTAAACACAAAGGGATATAGGGGGGGGGGGGGGGGGGGGGGGGTGCTAAAGTAAAAAAGTATCTTTTTAAACCCCGTTTTTACGCAGGATATTCGTTTGTTATTTACTCTTAAATAAAAAGAACTTAAATGTTAATGAAAAACGTTGTATTAGATACTAGTTATAGAAGTGAGAAGCACACCTAAGGTGTCCCAGGGGAGAAGACCCTCATGGGATGCAACGTCTGAAATATTATATCGGCTTTATCTAACCCTCAAGCCTCTTGGACACCTTAAACGAAAAATTCTTGCAACTCCATCGAAAAGAGAGGACTTTTTATGTTCTTTTTTTCTTCTATCTATTCTGGTTCAGTATCATCAACTTTTTTTAAAATTATTAGATACCCTTTCAGATAGCAATACATTTTATGAAATATAATACATTACAAATTACACTATATAAAAGTTGGATGGTTTTTTAGATTTTGCAATCCTACATTCTCTGTGTAATAATTCATTCTTTAAAATTTAAATGTTGTGACACAACATACCAATATATTAAAAAAAGAAAGAAAAAAAACGAGAAACATTTTAGAAACATCTGCAAAAAAACAAGAAAGTTGAAGAATTTCCAACATGTGAAACTCGTTCAATTCTACAACAAAATCTTAAGGCATGTTGAGCAAGAAAATGAACTCAGCGAGAAATGGCTTTTGAAGATGATTCATGTAATAATGACCACTAAACGACTTAGAGATACGAGGGACTAGTACACAACAACTAGATCGTTATAAAAATATATGAAGGGGCTGAGAGGTATATGCCATTCTCCCTTATACTCAAAATAAAGATACCATCATATCTAGATTCCTATGATGATCATGTTGTTAAACACGAACATTATTTAGAATAGGAACATCACATAATATAAAAATAACTAATTAAAAGGATTCTAATTAAATATTAAACCCGTTTTTAATTGTATTAGTTCTCTATTAATATTTAATTGCATCAAATAAACTGACATTTATAAGTGAAACGATGTCTTGAATATATTAAGGTAAATGCTGAATACATAAATCATTGTAGTTTTGACATTTAATATTTTCAATAAAGTGATTTGTTTCTAAGTAGTTTAAATACTCTAGCTAAAGACTTTATACATATTCATAGCACAGTTTAATTACGAGATATTATAATATATATTTAAATTATTCATTATTTTCCATAGATGTATTATTCGTTTTGATACAGCTTAAAAATAAAAAATCTATAGATAAAATTATTGTTACTGCGAAAATAATTTATTTTCGAAAGAAAGAAAAGAATAGTGTTCCTTGGATTTAAGATATAACCAATTAATAGTTCTAACTATAAATCGATTCTAGCCTCTCTATTTATCTTTTAAAACTTACTATCTCATAAATTAACTTTAATACCATCTTCCTGGAAGTTTAACAAAGAGTGGTGCAATAAATAATTTATACATTTTTAAAACTATAGATTGTTCGATTTTAAAAAATTTGGTTTATGTGAAAATAATATTTTTCAATATAAAAAATAAAGACTGATGAATTTTTATAGTCGAACCTAAACAATTTTGCTTCTCGGCGAAACATATTTGCCTTTTAAAAGCCAACAAAACCTAAGATGTCGTAATAAATGGGTTGTTCTTAATATTATGTCATCTTATGATAAATTACCAATAATAAGAGGGGAGCACATTGAAACTCAGACTGCGCAAGGTAGAGCAGTACAGTTTTTTTCAACTGCAGAAATAAACGAAACCGCGCGGATTTAGTTAGACGCCAGAGCTACTTCTGTCTGTGCCGGGTAGGCTACGTGCGTGGTGTAGTACTGCCCGGCCCAGCTCTGCGCGTCAATTCATGCAGTTTCGTATATTTCTGGGGTTGAAATAAACTGTGCTGCCCTGCCCTGCGTCGCCTGCTTCTTAATGTGCGCCCGGGTTAATAATAGGCTATATTATGACATCACCAGGATGTCTCTTAAGGCGGCTATACAACCACCATACATGTTTTGGTATACCTGCGGGAGACAAACCTCTACAGGTTCACCTCTCAGGTATATACTCCAACATGTAAGGCCGCTTTTACATTACTTAGACTTTTTGTTCAGAAGAAGAATAAAATACAAGTAGCTCATCTCAAGAGGGAAGAGATCCCAGATTGGAAAATCAATGGTGGTTGAGTTTACGATGGGGAAGCAGAGCGATAAAATATACAGCGCGAATAGGTCATGAGGGGGAGTTAGAAAGGAAAAAAGGTCAATTGAAAAAGAAAATAGTGTCATTTTGGTCCTGTAACTTATATTAAGTGTATATTGCACATTACACATTGAGATGCACGCACATTATAGGTATAACGAAAAAAAGAATGATGGAGAGACAATATTACTTTAATACTATATCTATATTATTTAAAGATTTCTGTATTAATGAATTTGGCGTGAATTATGATAGTTAGTTTAATTATCTTTATAATATAAGACGCAAATATCTTATACATGAATATAAGGGTAAAATGTAAGAAGACTAATTAAACAGGTCCCTTTCTTCTAACTACTAGACTACAGCGATGTTGCTATCATCTCCGTGTGCTAATTAAAATTTCCTAAGAAGAAACAGAGTGAAGAGTGTGCTTGCAATTTACACTGTAATAATAATAATGAGCGAATGTCCAAACAGGGCATGCGCTGTTAAATCGCACATTTTTAATATAAACGGGAAAACATAGTTTTCTCGTTTAGAGATTAAAAGAATACCTACCTATAGACTCTCGTTTTCATAATTTATCCCTTGCCCTTGCTTCAGGTTGACGCATAAATTACCAAAAAAACCCCTTTCCCTAATTAACTTGGAAAATAAAAGCGTTACCCGAAATCAGTTCTAACCATTATAACCAGGTATATGTCAAAGGCTGGAAAGATAAAATATTTTATTGAACCTAAATATAACTTACAAAACTTTTTCCCAGTATTTTTTTTACTGTTTAAAGGAATAGTATAGTAACTCAATCAAAAGCATAAGAGAACAAGGATGAAATGGGATATATCTTAGTAAAACTTTGCCTTTACCAAGATTTGACCGATGCTAAGAATAAAAAAGTTTGACAATAAACTTTTAACTCAAGCATTTAGAGTAGAATTACTTTACTGTGACATAACTTTTATATAGTTTCAGGGACTATGAAATAGCATATCTTGTCGTGCGTGTTATCATTATTTACTTTACTACAGAAGTACTAAGAAAGTATCCATATTTGTACAAACAAGTGAACATGCTGTGGATAAATGCTAATAGAAAGCAACTTGAAGATGTAGCTAAACCTGTGCATTCTAAAAAATTGGATTTTGTTTCAAATTTATAAATAAATATATTTCATAATTTTGTTATTTAAGAATTGTCCCTTATACAATATATTTTTGGTTTGTTTAAAGCAAATATATCTCTAAAATTGTTATCGAATACGAGAGATCTAATTTAAAATATACAGAAATGACAGCCAAGGATAGGTCCGAGGGGAAAGCAATTTCCGGAATGATGAAGCCGAGGTATCATTTCACTCTGACACGTTCTTCCTCCCAAGGGAAATTTAAGACAAGATACAGCTAGTAGCTAGTAATGACAACTTCTTACAATTTGTTAAAAAAAAAATCTAATGATATTTTCTCTCTAATTTATCTAGTGGGCAAATGTCAAAATTATCTTTCAACACAGAGGGTTGGATGTAGGACAAGGTTACTCATCAGACATAGTACAGTAAAATGGCACATTTACTTTAAATCAAATAAGGTAGTTTTGATTTTTTTTTTTTTTTTTTTTTTTAGTATGTTCTAATGATAAATCAAGTTTTAGACCTCCAGATCATTATGAAATACTTTAAAAACAAATAATTGCTTGTTTTGACTAAGATTTTGTGGTGCAACTTCAAAATGATGACTAGAGAGGTTAATAAAAAGTAACACAATTTTATATAATTAAACATACGCGTTTCGACATTTATATTATCTTCAGTGAAAGTGTTAAAATACTAAGTAAAAGACTACTTTACTTATTTTCTTACATTTTTACCCCCAAGGACTCATGTTACGGTAAAAATTGATTATATTCTCTTTCCAAGAATACTAATTTTGTAACAAAATGAGAAATGAGACCAAAATGGTTTTTACGAATCTATTAGTTTCCAAGATACAGCTATTCAAAGTTTTGAAATATTTCCAAAATTAGTCAATTTAAATGTTTTTTCAGTTTTCGCCGCTTTACACCCTGAACCTATTTTCCGGAAACAATAATTATAAACATTTTCAAAATAATCATATGACTACTTATACCTGTACATATATAAGTATACATTTTTAATTGGCCATTGAATTTGTATGCAAATTTTAGAAGTAGGGTTGGTAAAGTTTTGATATTTTTATATATTTATCACTTATTACAGAAAAACAGAATTTACACAATTACTTAGAGTCCCTGGGTACGCCACTGAAAGGTAGATAGAGATATGTATAAGTATTCCTTCATAACAAAGTTATGAAACAGAATAACAGTGTAGTGATGATGTGGTGTTACAACCTCTGAAAAAATAAAAGTGATGATCTAGTGTTACAACCGCTGAAAGCTTAAAAGTGTTGATCTAGTAATACAGCCGCTGAAAACTTAAAAGTGTTGATCTAGTGTTACAACCGCTGAAAGCTTAAAAGTGTTGATCTAGTGTTACAACCGCTGAAAGCTTAAAAGTGTTGATCTAGTGTTACAGCCGCTGAAAGCTTAAAAGTGTTGATCTAGTGTTACAACCGCTGAAAGCTTGAAGAAAAGTTTAAGCCCAGATTGTGCTCTGTGCTTTAAGGAAATCGTGAATATATGACATCTGCATTTTACCTCTCCCGCATTTTTCAAAGAATATGTTCTACTCAGGTGCTCAACCTAGGCTGTTGAACGGGACTAAAAAAAAATAAACAGGTCAAGTGTGTCCTAGTCAGCACACAGCGAGGGTCCGTAGGCAACCCTGTATAGTTTAAGAAGTACCCTATTGATGGTGTTTTTTAAAATGCTAAAAAGGTTACTTTGAACTATCCTATGGGTCTGCTATATTCTCAAAACACATAAACAAACTTCTGATAAAGTTTTTTTTTTTTGCCAATGAACCGGACTACAACCATATAAATACAAAAAAAGAAAAGACCATAGTTATAAAAAAAACGTATTTTGTCAATAAAAAATAAAATAATATTTTTTTTTCGAAATTTCCAAAAAGTGGTATCTTTACTTTTGGTCGAAGAATGTTCAGGAATTGTTTCAGAATTTTTGCATTTCAGATAAGCGAGATAGAGGGGGGGACACGTTTCACAGCTACTTCAAACTTGCCTACGCTCGCCCTATCAAAGTTATAACACTTATAACCAAAGAATTATATATTTTTGAAATCAGCTCGACGTACCCTTTCATATGATACCCATCACGGTGTCGAAAAAAAATAAAAAAATTTTAACCCTTAAGTATTTTTACCCTAATTTTTTTTAAAAATATTTTTTTTAAGTCGCTATATTTTTAAAATATGTGGGTAGGTACAAGACATCTACATGCCAAATTTCAAAGTGATCGGACGAAAGGTGTAGCCGTGAGAGCAGGCGACCGGACGGACGGACAGACACACGCAGGAAAATATAAGGGTCCTAGGTTTTGCCTACGGACCTAAAAATTATAACAACGCATTTTATAACAAATAACATGTTTGTAGATTCGTTCAGGAATGCTCAGCTCATACATATTTATCGACCTTTCATATACATAAATATTATATTCTACTACAATATATGATCAAGGCAGGAGGGTATAAAACCCAAAACCTCCAATTTGATGCACATGTTCATTTTAGCAATGCCCAGGACGAGTTCGTTGGACAACGCTCGCGTAAACGTAAGCTTCAAATGTAAAATTGGGATTTTAGGACGGGAAAAAATCGAACTTCATCTATTTAATGAGACAAACAACTTAGTTTATAGTTTAGGTTAGTTTTTATAGTTAGTTACTTTTAATATTGTCTCTTTTTTAACTCCGCCATGTATAAGTAGTTAACATCGTATACGTAGCAGTGTGATTTTGTAATTTATATGTAGTGAAAAGCGTAAGGAACTTCGTTCCTAACGGGTGTCCCGCGACATCACTAGTTTCTTTTTATTAATGTGCACCATACTGCGCACTACATTACTTATTTCAGTTGATACTGTTGACATCATCACTACACTGTTATTCTGTTTCACAAACATTGTTATAAAGGGATACTCATGCCTCATGCATATCTATCAACCTTGTAGATATAGATATAAATATACAGGGTGTTTGGTCCAAGATGTAACAAACGAGGAGAGAAGATTCTACCTTTGTTGCGCTTCGTTTGTTACATCTTCGATCAAACTAATCACCCTGTATAAAAACAACAAAACTTTACCAACCCGATTTCTAAAATTTGCATAATACTCACCTATCACCTAGTCAAATTATTACTGCTGTATCTCGGCAAGTGTTGGGTATACAGGTACCAATGTGGTCCTAATTTGTTGCAAATTTAGTTTATTTTAAAAATGTATTTAATTATTGTTCCCGAAAAATAGATTCTTCAGTGTGAATACCGGTGAAAATTGAAAAAACCTTTTAAATTGGCTTATTTTGGAAATATTTCGAAAGTTTGAACAGCTGTATCTTGGAAAGTATTGGATTTGTAGAAACCATTTTAGTCTCATTTTGTTGAAAATGTAGTCTTCTTTGAAATAGAATAGTCACTTTTACCGTAAAATGGGTCCTTGGGGGTAAAGATTTACGGAAACCTGAAAACTTTGTCTACGGACCCTAAAAAATAATACGCATGATTGAGTCTTTTGGCAAATAAATTGGTAAGGTTAACGTATATTTAGATTTAAATAAAAAAAAAAGAGTTGATAATAAAAAACAAGGAAATAAATAGTTACTCAATTTGTGTGTGTGAGAGACTCCAAGGAATGTGCCACGCAAGCGTGGCTCATAGGAACTGTTCCAACATCAGACTTTACGTCTATAAGATGTTGACTCGGCATTACGCCATGTCCTGCATAGTTTCGTCGCGTCCAACGTATCATGGGCCTAACGATGCCCACCCAACTCTGGACCTATAACGGATCAAGAAGATCAGATATAGGGCTTTTCAGAGACGAGCGTGCTCTCATACCGCCATACTTGCTTGGCTAGCAAAACACATCAGCAATATTATATCGTGTTAGGACACTGCAATAACCTACACAATTTTTGTGTGATGAGCCGGACACGACGAAACGATGCAGGTATGGCGGTATGCCCTTGGTGTCTCACACACACACAAATTGTGTAGCTTATAGCAGTGTGCAAACAAAGTATAATATTGCTGAAATAAATAGTTATTTGAAGCAATGAACGGTTTATAGATGATTTTTTTTTATATTATAAAAATACAGAGCTGACCACACACTTCTTGAGATAAAAACTTTACACACGTAAGCAAAAACATCAGGGAATTCCAAAGCTAGCAGTAACGCTGATATACTTCGCATTCTACATTATATTTAATTAGATTGTGTAGTCATATAAAGGAAAAGATAGAATGTCAAGTTTATTTTGATAACCAATCTAACACATTAAGCGTAATATAAATGAACAAGGTCGAGTAAAAATGTATACTGCATTCTCCTATTGCCGAACCAAACGTCAGCTTTAATTAGTTTTAATTATACAAGGGTTTGAAGCAGAGAACTAACATTTAAAAGTGATATTAAGCAGTAATTCGCAATATTCAATATATTCATTGCATAATTTTATTTCACATAATTGTTTTTAATATAAAAAGTATTTTCGTTGTTTTTGCCATTTATATTCTTGATCTAAAACTTAATTCTATTAAAATTAATGAAATCAGGGTTATGTTATTGTTAATAATGAATTATTTTAAAAAGTTAAAAGATTGTGTTAAAAAATTATTTAAATTGAACTTGAATTCAAGTGATAGAAAGGTAAGTTTTAGTATTTATTAGTAGCATATATTAAGAATAAATAGAATCAAAATAATTGAACCAAAAATACAAATTTTCAAATTAGACATGTCGTATTCAATAACAACGACCACCTAAGAGGTCTGAGTGCACGGAGAGAAAATTATGCTAAATAGTCAGTATAACTTATTCTGCCACCATTTTTCAACCGCGTACTAGTCGAAAAAATTCATTCCCATACTGAGGTGCAGTATAGGCCTATTCTGCGACCCAGCATAGACGTTTTCAGACTGCGTAGCAGTTGATGGTATACTGGAGTCAAGTCGAACATATCATTCAACTCCTGTGCAGCATAACCACTAAACTGTTTCGCAGTTTAAAACACCCCTATACTGCAATGCAGTATAGTTTGACTCGGCTCGGTCGCAGTATTGTTGTTTCCAGAATCGTGGCAGCCGAAAAAATTAATTAATAAAGCATAAAGGCAGTTGAAAATATTTAGTTTCAACTGGAATTCAGCATACCTCATAAGTACATTTATTACTATTTTTAATGAAATAGTTAATAAAACAAATAGTTAACTACGGTACGTTACATATTATTATTATTATTACATATATATAAATGTTCTGGAGGTAGTTTTGAAATAATTTAACAGTGTTTTAGGGGTACATTTATTTAGTACAGATTTTTTCTTGGGTAACCTAATCTAATCTATATGGTGTGTTTATTGGTTTTATTTTTCTTTACTTGAATAGTAATGTGTATAAGAACCGTTACGATTCAGAGGTTATATAGGTATTAAAAGTTTAAAAAAATACCCTTTGACTTAAGAGGATTAGACCTTTTTAGGAGAATCAGAAAAAACCATTATACTTATGCTTATGAAAGATAAATTTTAACGGTTATTCAAACCCTCAGTAAGGTTAAAATTTACCTGAATTGAACACTGGAACTGGCATAGTATTTGGGAAGTAATTTTGTATATATAGAAAGTATGCGTCAACCCCTCTTGGGCCGTTATGAAGCTTACTAATCTTTTAGACCATCCAAAAAATTACAAATAAATTTTGGAACTGCTAAAGTTTGAAGAGAATATTGTCAGACAGCAAAAATAACTATTGACAATATTATTATTGATTATAAGTGAGCATTAGAGACTATATTTAAACTTAGAAAGTATATACACATGATAATCTTCATCGTCTATAAGAACTAAGTTAATATAGACTGTGTGAAAACTGTAGTATCCACCTAAATAAACGATTCTCCCCTACGTTCTAGCTATGAAATAGAATAAAAGAGAATAGATTTGTATTTGCGTATAAAAACATGATTATAGTATATAGGTATTGAAAAATCAATCCTACACGTGGTTTATTTTGTCGTTCGGAACAATGTGCATAACTCTGTTAATGAAAAAAAAGGTTTGTCTCGTCGAATAGATAAAATTAGAATTTTTTCCTATCCTAAAATTCAAATTTTAATTTTAAAGGGCACGTTTACGCGAGCGTTGCGCACGAACGCTTGGGCAGACAACGTTGTCCGGCAAACTCGTTCTGAGCATTGGTAAAATGAACATGTGCACAAAATTTCATCAAAATCGGTCAACTTGTACTCAAGTTATCGTCATATTATGTTTCAGACACACCGTCAAATACGTAGCATATTTTGTTGAATAAAATTTAGGAAGCTCGCTATGTTCGCTTCAATTAAACTCGTGATTTATGAAAATGCATTTATTACTTAGAATGCGTTAAAAAAATACTACGTAAAATGAGTCACTAATAAAAAAGATCATCAACTGTGACTCAGTTGAAGATAAGGCAGGTGCATTTCAAGTCAACTGCGACCAAGTTTAAGTACTTTGTCTTAACTATGTATCAGTTGAACAAAATACGTCTTCGACTGCCTCCGAGCTGAAGGGCCGGTGGTAGGTGGGGGGAACCCTATATAAAGGTTACCCCAGCTGAACGGAAGTCATTCTTCAGTTGTGCTTCCTACATTACAGATCATTGCTTTAGAGTTCTTTACACTTCTATATCATTTTAATCTTTACATATTGTCTATATATGAGACTTATTCAGTTATTCGGACTTAAATTGGTGAAACGTTTTCTCCAAGCTTGTGCAATGAGTGAGGTTCGAGAATTGTTTCTTCAGTGGGGACTCGATGAAGCATGCATTCAAGCTTTAACAGGTAAGTCAGTTTTTCTCCTTTAAACCTAACAATTCTTAAGATGAATCATTAATTATTTGTATAATTAATGTTTATTGTTCTGTCATACACATATTTATCTATTGCGTCTCCGTGTTGCGTACTGTGTTATTAAATTTATTATGTTACTTTCTGTCAAATATGTCCATTGTATTCCTCCGCGTGGCTAAGGCTGTAGAGGGCTCGTAAAAAAATTGTTTAAATAATTAATATAATAATTCTTTATTCCACCATACGATTTGTTACAACAGATGATTACTCTTATAAATATGTAGCATAAATTATAACATTTCTCCTTAATTACATCAATATAAATTGTAAAAGTATTCTGAAATTAATAATAGTGCACCCCCGCATGAGATACTCGTGCGCGGGAGTGGCCGTTGAGGCTTATACATAAATAAAAATAAATAAATAAGTTAATAATTATTGTGTTGTACTATCGAATTTTCATATATATACAAGATGATGCTTTTTTATGTTTATAAGTGTTTAACTAAACGCTTTGTTCGCGCAATGTCAGATGAAGTCAGTTATCCTTTCACGTCCCTCTAGTAATAATAATGTTAATAACATAAATCATTTAAATGAAATAGCTCTTATAATATTCGCTGGTGCAGTCGAATGTTCTTACATTGACAAAGAAACAATAATGCTCTCCATGATAAATATCTATATATATATATATATATATATATATATATATATATATATATATATATATATATAGATATGTATATGTATATGTATATGTATATGTATATGTATATGTATATATATATATATATATATATATATATATATATATATATATATATATATATATATATATATATATATAGATATGTATTTATATATGTATATGTATATATGTATATATATGTATATGTATATATGTATATTGTCTATTCTGCCCAAACAAGTCAACCGTACTGCCTTTTGTTTTTAGCCCAAGGAATAACTGCATTTTCCAATTTGGAGGAAATGTCCTCTGTGATTGACAAGAATTACATAGTGTCCACATTCCCTAACCTGGCGACATATTTGACATTTCGACGAAAGTACCTGGAGTGGTACAATGGTCGGAAGCAAGCACCGGTTAGTCCACTTTTATTTCGTAATTGATAGTATTACTTACATTTTGATCTCTTTTTATGACTATAACCATTGTATAAGCCATCGTTTATGGTTTACAATTTTGTTAAATCCTCAACACTTAGTAAAATCTAATGTGAATTATATTTACACTTGTGTTTAAAGTTTATTGTAATTAATACAGTGGTTTCTCCATGATTGTAGTAATATGAGAACTTACCCACGATTATTGAAGATTTAAATATTTGTTTAATCTTAATTACATTTTGCATTGGGCCAATGACAATGAAAGTCTTTCTAACAATCTGTAAGGCTACATATTCTATTATGTACATACTATATGTTTATCACATATACTGTGTGTAGGTGTAAATGACAAAAAACATAATTTTTCGACAAAAAATAAGTTAAAAAAATTAAAAAAGAAATTACTCTTAATAATAATTGTTGCTTGTTGTGAAATGAAAAATTGTCATATTGATAATTGCATGCTATGTGCAATGCACCCAAAGATTACAATTTTTAAACATTGTATCAAGAGAAAAGTGTTTTTTTTTTTTTTTTTTTTTTAATTTTTGAAGAAATGTTACTCTATAAAATTATTTATTTATAATATCTTAAGGTAATTTATGTCATAAAAAGTAGATTTTTTTTTTTTCATTTACACCTGCAACTCAAACTGGGGACATACTGTATAGTATATACGCATAGGTATATAGATGTGTGTTTATTTGTAGCATTGGTAAATTTCCACTATTTTGGTCACCTATTTTTGACTGTCCAATTTAATTTTTTTGGTTAGTCTTAAGTTAATGCTTTGTAGTATTTTTTGAAAAAGGAATATTCATTCTCCTATGTACAAATCCCACTTTTATCATTTCTCTGATGCATAAGTCATACAAATGTATAGTGTTTGACAAAGTGTATCAACAATAAAGTACTAAAGCATTACTTAATACTAGTTAATTCTCACCCGTAATATTAACTTAAAATTAGTGATTTTTTTTGTACTTTTTTAACCTTTCCCAGCTTACATTATTGAAACGAATCCGGTTGTAAATTTTATTGGCGAATTAAGTATTAATGAATTTTGTGTTTTGATATTTTAGATTATTGCTGAACTTGTAGACTTAAACAGCCAGTTGGAGGACCTAGAAGAATTTGTAAATACACAAAGCTCTGGGGAGCCTTCAACGAGTGAATTGTTCACATGTTCAACCCCCAAGCACTTACCTCGCAGCCAGACCGAAAACCAGGCAGAGCCTCTTGAAAGGATCCCTTCAGTATCGGAGAGTAATCTGAACCCAGCAGAGGTACTCCTCAGAAGTAAATGTCCACATTTACTGAAGAAGAGGGGCCAGGATCTTTCCAAATCAGAAATTACTGAAATAGGCCGTGTAGTTTGCAGGCATTTAGCCGAATGCATTGTAATTAACAAAGCAATAACGCTATCCTGTTTGGCTGAGTGGGGAGGACATTTAGGTCGAATTTTTCAACCTAGATATCCAGCGGATTTTTTCTTCCGATATACACAAAAAGTTTTACGGAATAAAAGATTGTCGTCAGAATCTGAAGAGGATCCGAGGCTGGGCCCCAGCTTTTCAAGAGAACCTGTTGGAGCTCTCTACAATACCTACAGGAACTTCAAAAAGACACTAAGGCTAGAGGGGTTGCTGAAGCGACAACGGACTCGTTCATCATTGCCAGGATCCAGTGTGGATGAATCACCGTCGTCAGAGAGCTCTGAGGGTTGTTCTTCGCTGACATCACATGATTCTCCACCAACCAAAAGAGGAAGATCCAGAAAACAGGCGACGAAAGCTGATAAACCTGGTGAGTCACTTTATTATAATATGTATTGTATGTTGTATGGACGAGTGAAGTTAATAGAACATAAAGTAAATAAACTGAGAAGTGAAAGTAAATTTAATTAGTGTGTTGTCTCAATCACAGTAAATAAAAACATCAATGTGCTTATATGGTGTATGTATAGTTAGTTTATTTGCTTTTAACGCCACTTAACATTAAATTTAAATATCTTACATTAAATAATAAGAAACATCATAAATGATCCTATTCCATGCCTACCACATTAACTGTGTACATACAACAGTCAGAAAGTTGTCATGACTGTAATTGCATTTTGATATTAATTTCAGAAACATCTGAAGGTGTCCGTACTAAGTTGGCAATTCTTCGGGAATACACGTCCACAGAAACCACGGCCTACCTTGAAGAAGCCTGGCGAGAGACCTTTGCCATCCGTTCTTGGGAAGGTGACACATCGGAGCTCACCATTTTAGAACAAATTGAAAAATATCCACCTCTTAAACAGCAGTCAACTGCTGAAATTCTTGTAAGTTCTTATATTCTTTATTCCTATCTTAAATCAGCATGCTTTTCCATACATCTAGATATTAACAATTTATATGGTGAGAGAGAAAGATAGGTTTAACAGGGAGGCGCTTTAATTTAAAACTTAAATTATAATTTGTTTTATTTCTGTTGCAGTTAAGATTGGATTTCGATAAGGTGGCAGGAGAAGGAAAAGCAAAAATAAAAGTAGCAGACCAGGTTGCCAAGTATCATAAAGCAATATTAAAATTGGCGAGAGACTCGTACAGCAAAGATCCCGCTCAGAGAAAGATACTTTTAACTTTCCTTGATCACGCCACATCAGGTGAATTTGTAAATGTTATACTTTTGATTCATTGAAGTAATGTCGTTTATTTACATAAATGACATTACTTCGCATGAATTTATTAAATATGCCTATTATTTTTGTAAAATAACTCCTATTTAGAGATGGATTTGTAAGTTGCCTTGTTACATTTGGAGGATGAGGAATTGTCTGATTTTAATTTTAATTTTTTTTTTTTTTTTTGTTGATTAGGTGACAGTGCGAAGAAGATTACAGCGACCCTGTTCCTGTTGCCCTTCACTTTATCGTCTACAGGCTACAGAGAGAGGTCTACAGCGACAGGAAAAGAAGGTGTGCAGTCAGATCGCATTGGTTCGTTAAATTTTTTTATTTACCATACGACATCAGTTGCGGAAGGCAAAGACCGGGTTGTTAAATTAACTGCTGAGTTTAAAAGTTTAAAAAGGCATCTGCAGCCCTTCATTATTGCAATAGGCCCATCTTGCGTAGACATTGTTAAAGCATACATTGTAATTGACGGGGAGTTTTTATACGAATTCAACTCAACTGCAGATGCTGTTGAATTTTACCTAATATTATGCTATGCTCTTAATATTAAATTTCCTCCTGAGGCCGAGAACATTTGGATTCTAATATCAAAACTATTTTACAAAATAGAAGAGAGTTCCCTTCCCCAAAGTGTTTATTCCACTTGGGTAAAACTTAAACATTTTAAAGAAGAACCCGCAACTGATATCGTATAGTGCGTAAGGAAACAACATTGTAACAACTGTCATCATGCTATCGTGCCACGATTGTAAACATAGATTCAAATCTGTAAGCGATCTTATAGTTCATATCAAACGTATGCACCTTGACTTTTCACCAGGGGACAATCTTTCGTTGCGCTGTGGCGAGCCAGGCTGCTACAGAGTATGTGGCAGCTTGTATACCTTGCGTTATCATTTAAAGTCTGAACATTGTGCCACTTCTCCAAGTGGTGTCGCGCCCTCTTTAAACAACGTGGTCTGTGAAAGGAATGGGAACGAGGTAGGAGAAGGTATTAAAGACTCAGAAATAAATATCTCACAAGATGAGACGGTTAATGGGGAAAACTTACGCTTTGATTTTTCGCCCGAAAATTTAAAAAAAATATTTTTAGATACAGCTGCTAAGATGTTTAGCAAGCTACAGGCCAACCCACAAATACCCCTTAATTACATTCAGTTATTTTATAATAGGTATGAAGAATATATGAAAGACTCGTTTTGTTTTGTGTTAAATCGATTTGCAGAAGACAGTGCTAGAGATGGCACTTGTAATCACTTAGGGCCATTCACTGAAACTTTATTAGGATCCATAACACAGTGCAATGAAACTTTCCGCAGTCAACACCTCCGACTTAATTTTTACACTAATATTGGAACTTACATTCCCCCAAAACAGAAATTTATAATGAATCGTCCAGTGGCCGGACGAGGTGGTACAACTAAACTTGGGCCTTGTTTTGCTTCCTTTGTTCCATTGAGAAATGTTTTTAAAAAGGTTTTATCAATTCCTGGTCTTTTAAAAGAAATTGATAGTTACATAAATTTTTGCCAAAACTTCCCTTTCCCGATGAATATAATTCAAGGTAGTGCATGGCAGAAAACGTACTCAAACCATCATTTAAATGCAAATGAGAAGTTATACCCTCTTACACTTTATTTTGACGATTTTGAAACATCAAATCCCCTTGGTAGTCACTCATCCATTCACAAGTTGGGAGCAGTGTACGTATCCATGCCTTGCATTCCGCCAAAATATGCTTCCAAGCTTAACTATATATTCTTGGGTCTTCTGTTTCATTCCTCGGATAGGGCTGTTTCCAAAGGTAACGAGAAAATATTTGCAAGTGTAATAGACGAGCTAAATTATTTAGCTAATACTGGAGTAGAAATTGCTGTTGACAGTTTCACTGGCACTGTTAAATTCAGATTAGCTTGTATAACCGGAGATAATTTGGGATTAAACTCGATCCTGGGCTTTACCGAAAGTTTTAGCGCCTCTCATTACTGCCGGATATGTAAAGGAGGCAAACGTGAGCTAGCTAAGCTTACGCGTGAGAAATCAGATTTTCTTAGAAATATGGAAAATTACAATGAGGACTTGCAAAGTGATAACGTTTCAGCTACGGGCATTAAGGAAAGGTGTGTCTGGTTAAAAGTCAAAGGTTTTAAGTTATTTCAACATGTAGCTGTAGATATTATGCATGATTTATTGGAAGGTGTTTGTCAATATGTTATGACCCTTGTGATAAATTCTTTAATAAGAGATAAACTATTCTCTTTGAATTACTTGAACGATCACATCGTTTTGTTTGATTATGGCCCAGATTCAGGCTCAAAGCCTCAACCTTTGGTCTGGCAATCTGGTGGAATAAAATGGAGAATGTCATCAGCAGAATGCTTGACATTCCTTAGGTATTTCTCACTATTTGTAGGAACAAAAATCCCATTGGGCAATAAATATTGGGCTTTGTTTTTGCTTTTGAGGCGAATAATGTCCACTTGTATGACGGATGCCGTGTCTCCCTACCTTCCTGAGAACCTGGCTCAATATGTAAGTGATTTCAATAAACTGTACTTGAAATTATCTTGTCGTGATAGGTTACAACCGAAATTTCACAACTTGATACATTATCCTTCAATGTTAAAAAAATTTGGCCCTTTGAGACCTTTGTGGTCTATGAGGTTTGAGGCAAAACATAGAATACTTAAAGTGGCTGCTCGAGCCACAGGCAATAGGATAAATATAACAAAAACCATTAGCGTGCGTCATCAATTGCAGTTAAACGACATGCTCCTGGCTAATACACTCCCTGATACATTTAAACCGGCCAAATATCACAAATTATGTCCCTCTCTGTTGTGCGCCCTAAAAACAAAATTTAAATTGCCATCCTGTAACACCCTATATGGTGTCGTTAGTGTGGAGTTGGAAGGTATAGTGTACCGACCAAACCAACTTATTTGCATTGGCTTGGATGAAGAACGATTTAATTTGCCCAAATTCTTTTATATTGAACATATTTACATAGATAGTAAGACCCAAAATATTTTTTTAACCGGAAAAGAAATGTTTACGATTGACTTTGATGATCACTTCTTTGCCTATGAAGTCGAGGAAGGGAGACTCGACATGTCCTATAGACTTCAGGATACATGCTTCATCTTCCCAAATCTAATGTGTTCATTGCCCAATGGGAAAATATATGTGGTTTTTAGAAATTCCATAGATTAGTAATTGATACATTAAGTGTCTTCTTAGTGTACATAATTATTAAGAGCAATGTAACCTAATATTTCAAATGTATAACAAAATTAACAAAATGGTTATGAATAATATTTTTATCTTTAAATAAGAAAAGATAAGGTCACAAGAATTACAATGAATAGTAATTGTGATCAAACTATTCAATTATTAGAATGAATAAAAATATAATTTTGCACCACAAATGATAAATATGTTAATTATTGTAAGACTATTACAAAGTAAAATCAACAGATGTTTGTAAAGCTATTAAATATGTATGAACTATGTTTTCTTTATAAAGAATATTTTAAATTATATATATATATATATATATATATATATATATACATACATATACATATATATACATACATATTATTATTAGTATTTGTATATAAATTAAATTTTATGATATATATTACACACATAAACAGCTTAAATTTTTTAAATTTAGTAAAATATTAACTTGTAATATTATGCTTTTAATTTATACCTTTATTATATATATGTGTGTGTGTGTGTGTGATGTGTGATAATTATACATTTTTAAACACACACACACACACACACACACACATATATATATATATATATATATATATATATATATATATATATATATATATATATATATATATATATATATATGTATATTATACACCTAAATATTATTTTATACATTAACTTTTAATATTGTGCCTAAATTTGTAACTAAAATATGTATAAACTATGTTTTCTTTATAAAGAATATTTTAAATTGTAATACTAGGCATTAAATGTGTTCATATACATATATATATATATACATACATATTATTATTAGTATTTGTATATAAATTAAATTTTATGATATATATTACACACATAAACAGCTTAAATTTTTTAAATTTAGTAAAATATTAACTTGTAATATTATGCTTTTAATTTTACCTTTATTATATATATGTGTGTGTGTGTGTGTGTGATAATTATGCATTTTTAAACACACACACACACATATATATATATATATATATATATATATGTATATTATACACCTAAATATTATTTTATTTTATACATTAACTTTTAATATTGTGCCTTAAATTTGTAACTAAAATATGTATGAACTATGTTTTCCTTTTTCTTTATAAAGAATATTTTAACTTGAAATTTATACCTCTATTATTTAACTTACATGAATGCATATATATATATATATATATATTGGATTTTAATTAAATTTTATTTTATACTTATGTTGGACGTAATATATAATTGTAAATTTGTATTCATAAAAATAATAATAATAAAATTTTTTATGTAAAATCAAATCTGCCTCTTACATGTTTTTCTTCTAATTTAAAATATTACAATTATTTTTAAAGTCCTAATTTTAGGACTTAAGAATTAAGTAATATTTTAATAATACAGCAGCAGCTTAGATGAAAATAAAGGTTGTATGCAGTCGGGGGTAAGCATTGGCGTAACGCCTGCTCTACTGTTCCCAAATTTGGAGCAGTTGTGTTCCCAAATTTGGAGCAGTTAAGCAGAAGCTAAAGCTTACTCTCTCGACAGCATACCACCTTATATTTCATCTGGGCTGCAGCTGAAAGTATTCCCCTTTCCAACCAAACTTCAGTCGACACAACTGCTGTGTAGCAGTTGAAGTACAACTGCCAAGAAGTATAATACTACTGTGGCCTAGTAAGTAATAGTAAGAAGTAATATATTACGCTGCATAGCAGTTGCAATTAAACTGACAAGCAGTACAATACTACTGTGGTCTAGTATAAGAAATAATATATTACGCTGCATAGCAGTAGCAATTAAACTGACAAGCAGTACAATACTACTGTGGTCTAGTATAAGAAATAATATATTACGCTGCATAACAGTTGCAATTAAACTGACTAGCAGTACAATACTGCTGTGGGCTGGTATAATAAATAGAATATTACGCTGCATAGCGGTAGAAAATTGAGGGAGGCAGTTGAAATTCAACTGACTAGAAGTACAATACTGCTGTAGGCTGGTACAATAAATAAAATATTACGCTGCATAGCGGTAGAAATTTACTTGTTTGACTGATTCACAGTTCAAAATGAACGTGAACGTGACGCTTGGACTGCACCATTGGACTGCGTCACAGTTGAAAATGAACGTGAATATGTCTTTCGACTGCTCCATTCGACTGCTACACAGTCAAAAATGAACGTGAATGTGTCACATTCACCTACTCTATTCGGTTGCCTCGCAGTATAGCGTTACACTAAGTTTCAGCATAAAAAGTATCGATATATCGAAATGTTCGATATATACACTCAGCTGAGTCACAGTATAATGGCCGCAGTATAGACTTCGACTGGAAGACCTCCTACGTTCAACCTTATTTACACGCAGCATCATTTCGACTGCGTATAAGTCGAAAAAAGTCCTTTTTTTCTCTCAGTGTGGCTTAGAATTCTCTCCCTGAATTATTACTAACATAATACCAACATTTTGGTACCAAAATAATATTAACATACTGTTTTTGAGGCGGATTAGACATGTTTCACCATACTACGAGTAATATCATATGTACTACTAATAGATTATAGTAAACCTCTTTTTAGGGTCTTTAGCCAAAAACGAGGACCCTAATACATTCCTGTGCTTGTCTGTCTGTAACGCAGTTCATCTCCGAAAGTACAAAAATTCAAAACTTTGCAGTTATGTTATGTGTAACATCCCAATCATAGGAAAATTATAGGGAAGCTCCAAAAAATCATCCCTTATAAACTAAGGCTTCAACTTTAAGGGCTTTACATTTATTTTAACGGAAATGCATCATGTGGAATATTAAATGAAAGAGATAAGAAAAGAAGAAAGAGGGAAAATTGCAAATTTGTGATGTCATTAAACCATTTTACTGAGTCAGCAAAAATTCGTAAACATTGCGCCAATTATACATACCTCTTTATAAGACAAACATTTCCACTGAATTTGTTTTGATATACTACCATTTTGAAAATATCGAGATTTGAACTTTGAAACTTCAACGATAAATAAATAATATTGGAACTATTTCACCGATTGAGCAGAAATGTGCACCAGTACGCTTCTATAAGATAAATAAGCCCTCCACATTAAAATGAATAACTGCCGCCATTTTGGAATTATTTGGTAGGGAAAGGTTCCGAGATGCCCTGCGTCCGATTTTTTTTGTAATTTAGATAAACATTATTATATTTTTGAACTGTAAAGAACCAAACCTATTATTACTATAATAATTAGAGATTCAATGGTGAATTTTTACCTTGGATAAATGCTTTCAAGTGCGTGTTAAGTTCCATATAACTGCTTTGAAAATTCTATGGGTACACGAAGATCCTGACAAATATGAAGCTGGCGATAAGAAGAACACCTCCACCCAAGCTGAGTTTAAACAGAGAGTCTGTAACAATAAAATAAAAATGTATTACCTTCATTTAGATGGAAACCAAAGAATGCATGATTGTAGACATAGATGCACGTCTTTCTTAAACCCTAATTTAAAGGAGCACGCCTTTGAAGGACCAAGATAGGTACATCCATCTCTAAAATAATGAATTAAAAAAATTCTTCGGACTTATATTTTCAAAATAGGAAGAATGTTATAATGTTATGAATAAGTACAATAATAAAGGCAGAGTAATAATAGGTATGTCGTTGGGTAATTATGTAAGTGGATTAGATTATTATTCTGATGCTTCAATCAATACTGTCATTACAAATATTCCCTTATTTGCGAATCCACAGTAAGAATTTTCACATGATAGCAGGATTCTTATTATAGATTATACCATAATATATTCAGGATGCATGACCAAGGTTCTAGGTTGATTTATATAACAGAAGTTCATGTGAAGTATTGAAAAATCTATTACTTTTTATTGGCCCTTTAAACATGACTAATAAATTAACGGCATTAATACCCTTAACTTAAAGGCCTAGGTGTGATTAGGGACAATCTTATACGCTGAAGAAGGAGCCAATTATAACCCGGAAAAGCATATTTTTTGATAAGATTGATAAGCATGAAAAATTATAAAGCCATTGGTACTAAAAATGCTGCCGAAATTAACGTCATATTTCCCAACCAATAAATGGTATTACTCAATAAGTTAATTAATTATTACTATACCAACCACATGAACAAAAAACACTCGTCAACTAGGAGTTGACATCGAGAAGATAGTCACGTTTAAAGGACGACATCTGAATAATGTATCAAGGATGTAATAAAGAATTACGCTATTAATACAACCAACAGTTACATTTTACTCGATATTTTTAGTTTATATTTTCCTCTAACCATTATAAATAAACTAGCAACTTTGTATTTTGCTACGTTTTTATTAGCTTGCTTTCTTGTTTGTTTGTCCGGTACAAATCTGGCAATCGATTTCTAACAAACTTCCCGAATAGCTAGACATTTGAAACTTTTAGCATAGCTCAGAACACGATAACAATGCATTATTTTAATACTTTTAGCCATCTTTCAGCAGAATTTAATCGGTTTTAAGCAAATTTTGCTGTATGAAAAGTTAGCTCGGAAAAAATCCGCAATATATTTTATTTGTTTTGCCATGTCCCATATTTACGCAATCTTCATTTTGACGGGTCTCAAATTTGTGAAAGATAAACATTGAATGACAGCAAAACAGGAAATATCGATTATATTATTTATCGATTATGTTCTTTATATTATTTCAAATATATCGATGGCACGGTTTAGATTCGGTGTTGGTGAGATCCGTTGTACAAAGATTTGTGCTTTTATAGGTTTAACATCAGTTCTCTAGATGGTTGTCATTATTATGTCAAGTAAATAAATTCGGAACTATGTATTTTTTTCACTAACATTATGTATAACAATGAAAATTATATTATCAACATTACATATGCTTCAACAGAAAATTTAAAAACGTAGATTATAAAACGTTATTTTTATCTTGTAATTTTTCTATTAATTGTAAAATAACTACGAGACTAATAATAATTATAGTTTGTCTATTAACTCCAAAAGCCTCAAACTATTATATATTTGTTTTATAAAAAAAAAAAAAAAAATATAGGATTCATCACTTTGCAAACACTGCACGACGAAAATAAAAATATTAACATACAAGTACAAGATATTGTCAATTTTGACCCAATGATTTAATATTTCATGTTTTCATGACTTATTTATTATTGGTCTAACATGCTTGTGAAGTAGGGAAACCTCGGGTAAATAACACGTTAAAATATTTATATTTAGTTTCAGTAAGGCCATCAAATAAGTTGGAAACTGCTTGCCAGCAACCAGTATAAACTTGAACCTACGACATCCACTACCCAAACATTCTCCTCACGCTTTATATAAAACTTCTGGAGCAGGGGTTTCACTTCACAGACTTTTCATTGAGATTTTCGTGAATCGATACCCCTCTGCAGAGCAAAGTGCTGTACTTGACAACGTTATACGGCAATCTAGATTAAGCCAGCATTAGCATAATTTCCATGCTTTAATATTAAATTTTACTTAAAACTGCTAAGTTTGAAAAAAAAAAAAAACTTAAAAAGTAACACCTTGTAATAACAAAAAGTTTTTCGTGGTTGCATGCATTTTATCTTCTCTGACGGATACAGCTAAATCTATAAAGCTTCTAAACTCGTTAAACTTTAAGTAATGAAAACTAACTTCTTGATAGATGGATAGCCTTAATATCCTAAATTAAATTAAAAACATGGAAAATAGGGAGACATAGACATTTCATAACAACATTATAGATAATCTTTATTTAAAAATAATTAAAACATAATGTAGAATATATTGAGGATAAGAAAAGTTTATGAAGTATAAAACTCACAAGCCATCAAAATTATACTAATTACCGTTTCTTTTGAAATAATTTCTTAAATCTTAAAGAACATTTATAAAAACTCCACAAAGCACTCGTCTACAAATGAAATAGTATTAAAACCAACTTCGGCTTCCGGTCTAAAAGTTTAGGGCAGAACTAAACCTATCAAATCATACTTTTTAGAATATTACACATCTAAACGTCATTAAGCACCTTAAAAGAGTTACATTACTTATTAAACCGAGCAATAATAAATTATAAGTAAGTTTCTCACATCTGATTATTACATTATTTATTTGAATAAGTCATCATAAGCAAAGAAAATGTAACATTTAGAAAACTTTATATGAAAAATAAAAGTTCTTTTACTACCGATAAATACCTTAACTCTTCTTTGATGTTCAAAAAATGGTTTCAATGATCTAATTCAAACTAATATTTTATTCATTTAACGTTTAACGTCGAATGACTTTGAAATAGAAAAACATATTACGGTAACTTTAAATAGTCAAACCATTAGAAGTACATACTTCATTCCTAGTGAAAGTTCATGGCATTGCTAGTTGATAGAGCTAAACGATACGACTATATCTCCTCTTTGTCAGTAAGTACTATTACCCTGGAAGAAAATTAATTTGCAGTTATTAAATTTGCTTAGTCATGTCAATGTGTTATATAAATGAAGAACAGACTAAATTTATATTGTTCGTATTATTCATTATATAAAAACTATGTATTTATTTTCTTATACGACATTTTATTTTACTACGTTTTTATTAGCTTGCATTCTTGTTTGTTTGTTTGTTTGTTTGTCCGGTACAAATCTGGCAATCGATTTCTAACTAACTTCCCGAATAGCTAGACATTTTAAACTTTTAGCATAGCTCAGAACACGATGACAATGCATTATTTTAATACTTTTAGCCTACTTTCAGCAGAATTTAATAGGTTTTAAGCAAATTTTGCTGTATGAAAAGTTAGTTCGGAAAAAATCCGCAAGTTATTTTATTTGTCTTGCCATGTCCCATATTTACGCAATCTTCATTTTGACGGGTCTCAAATTTGTGAAAGATAAACATTGAATGACAGCAAAACAGGAAATATTGATTATATTATTTATCGATTATGTTCTTTATATTATTTCAAATAAATCGATGGCACGGTTTAGATTCGGTGTTGGTGAGATCCGTTGTACAAAGATTTGTGCTTTTATAGGTTTAAGATCAGCTCTCTGGATGGTTGTCATTTATGTGAAGTAAATAAATTCGGAACTATTTTTTTTTTTTTTTTTCACTAACATTATATATTATATAACAATAACAATTATATTATCAACACTACATAAGATTCAACAGAAAATTTTAAAACGTAGTATATAAAAAGTTCTTTTTATCTTGAAATTTTTTCATATACAATTGTTTTTATTTTGCAAACTTTTATTTAACTTGCAATGTTTGAATTTAGTATGTATGTAGTTATGTTCGGGTCAAATCTTGCAACTGAGTTTTAAAGCAGTTATCCTCAACCGATTGAATTGAAATTTTGCATACACGTTTAGTTTGGATTTGGATGACAATGCATGGTTGGCTAAGTGAAGTCATTCTAAATCCAATATGGCGGACTAGTTATTTTTTATGCACGCCCATGATATGGGTATCAAATGAAAGGGTTTACTGAGAAGAATACGAATAAAAGCTTGTTTTTTTTTAATATTTCTTTGTATAATCAACTAATTTATCATACTTACTATACAGTATACTCTCATACATATACTATAAACACACGTACACTACATTTTTTTACACTGAAGAAAGCAAGATTTTGACGAATTTTCATGTTTTAAACTAACCTATGTTACAAAAAAAGAATATAAGTTTTTTAAAAAATGTGTGTCTGAAACAACTCACACATAATTACTTGGTCTAGTGATTTCTATTTATTAATTTTTATTGAACATTTAATCAAAATTACCATAAAAATACTCCTCCATGTGTGGAGAATCGAACTCAGCCAGTCACAGTCAACTTTTATAGCTTTTACTCAGAACTAGATTATTCCCGGGAAAACGATTTATTTGTTAGATTTGTATTTAAACGGACTACATTTTAGAATTTTTAATAAAAATCGTTGGAAACCTTTTCTAGTAATATTTATTTCAGTGTATTTGGGAGGAGGGGGGGGGGGGTGGCGTTTATATTTTATTTATATAAAATATTTACGTTATTTACGTTATATTTTATATACTACATATATGGGAAAGTAAAAATGCTCAAATCTTTATTACTTGGATCTATCCAGGAAATTAAATGCCTCAACTTAGCGATGTTAAATAAAAATGTTTGTTTTCGCAAATAGGTAAAGCTATAGATATTTCTTCGTTCTCTATATTCTATTAATCTCACGGATTTATAGTTTAGTGTTCATGTAATCTATTTATTTATAATAATTATATGCCTTCAATTTAAGGGGAGGAGGAATAATTATAGAAGTTGCAGGTTAAATTTATCTGCGAGTGTGAAATGTCTAGGAGAAAATCTGATCTAACTTACCTAGGATGCGAAATGCCAGCTATTAATAAATAGTTGACATTTAAATAAAATTAAATAGATTATATTAAGACTGCATGGAATAAATTCGAACTTCTAAATTAAGCGTTCTACTTAGCCAAAATTTTTTCAATTTTTAAGTGATTTTTCTTAACTAGAAATCCTAGATTATTTTAATGATGCAAGCCAAAGGTAAACTAAACTAATTATTATTTTTAAATTATTTGTCTTGACAGAAACCCACATTAAGTTCTGCTTTTTTTATGAAATAAAGACATATATTTTAAAAACAAAATATTCTTCAATTTTTCAAGATTTATATTATACGTACAAACCGAATTAATTGGATAAAAAAAACTCTTTTTCTAGTTTTATTTAATTTTTTATTTAGTTTATTTAGTAAATCCCTAGATATAAAAAGTATATTTCTTTAAACATTGCCTTCTCTCCCTTGAATGCAATTAATTCATTTTTTTAAAGGTCTGCCTCAATTTGTAAATTAAAATCCCTTTAGAAATAATCCAACCACTGTTGCGAGGTATCTTCAGTAAACATAATTATTTTATTCCTTACTTGGGTACTTCTATCTTTTGGATGCTTTAGAAAAAGTAAATATAATTGATAGAAGCTATGTTATTAAAGATATACACTAAGTCAGACGTCAGAATTAAAGATTATTAGAGATGGTTAGATTCATTTATAAATTTTAAAACTTTGATATTAAACTGCTGGGCTAATTATTAATTCTAGAAAGACGAAAGAGATGCGAATAAATGCAAATGCTGTCACCGGGCTAAGTATCGGTGAGAAAAACTTAGAGATAGATGAATCCTTCGTGTACCTGGGAAGTGAGGTTACGACGACAGGGGGAGCAGAGCAAGATGTCCTGAATCGCATTAGAAAAGCAAATGGAGCATTTGTCCAGTTATATCCAGTGTGGAGGAGCCGATCCATCTCGAGAAGGACAAAACTGAGGTTGTTCAATACTAACGTCAAATCAGTCCTATTATACGGATGCGAGACGTGGAAAGTGACCACAAACTTCAAACGTTTATAAATCGCTGTCTACGCCGAATTCTAAATGTTAGATGGCCGGACATAATTTCTAATGAAGATTTGTGGGATGTTACGCAACAGAAACAAATAGTAATACAAATCAAAGAGAGAAAATGGCGTTGGATTGGACATACTCTAAGGAAGCCCCAGGGAGCCATCGAAAGAGATGCACTTGACTGGAACCCCCAGGGAACGCGCAAACGTGGCCGGCCCAAGAATACTTGGAAGAGGACAGTCGAGAAAGAAGCCAAGGAAGGGGGAAAGACCTGGAGTGAAGTAAAAAGAATGGCAACAAATCGTCCCGACTGGAAAATCTTTATAGCTGCCCTATGCTCCACAAGGACTGCCAGGAATTAAGTCAAGTAAGTAAGTCAAGATATTAAACTCCTTATGTAAGGACTGATATACATAGGAAATTGTGTTACTGGAAACTATTTTAAGATTTTGCATCGAAATTCCAAATCAGAATAGTGAATTAAAAATTAGCTATTTATTTTGGAATGACTCGTGGAGATTAAACGACTAAACCAATTTCGATGTGAAGATTAATATTCATAACAAAATACACCAATGTATCAAAACATCTCAAAATTCGAAGGCACTATCCACCTAGAAGCTAAGAAAAATTAGATTGGGAAAAAAATGTTGTGTCGAAAATGTTAGAATGGTTTAAGAGTAGAAATAATGTATGTATATAGTAAATTTAACCATTTAAATACTAATGTAATCTTATACGTTCGAGAAAATTACACATATATACATATTACATTAATATACAGGGTGGGCAAAAAAAATCCGCACTTTTTTGAACACGTATACGTATAGCTCAGCTTCTGTAATAGATAAAGATATGGGGTTTGTGGGGTCTGAAAACTACATTCTTCTACTATAAATTTCATATCTATAATTTAAAAAACTATTGGGTAAAAGCCATGCAATGACGGTTTGACATAGGGTCTAAAAAAAGTCATTGTCCGGGTCCCAGCTATAGTTCATTGACGCACATCATCCCAGGCACGAAGAATCCTCTTTCGAAGTTCATCAACGTCCTTTATTCTGCCCCTATTGTACAATCTTTGGTTTTACCAATACAACCCCAGACGGAGTAATCAATTGGATTTAGGTAAGGAATGAAGTCTGGGCAATTCTATAGCAAGAATTTAATTGTTTGCAAAGAGCGATGGTACGGGGCACCATCTAGCATAAACGTGTAATTTGGCATTTGATTTTCAATTTCAGGCAACATTGTGCTTAATATATCTTCAATGTTTTTTATAACACTATGGGACTCCTCCACTTACCAAAAAAGAACTCTCCATGCCGGGCAATACAATTTTAATAAATATAAATTAAAGTTAACAATTATGATATAAATTAAAGTACTCAACCTTATCAGGCGGTTTATTTTTCGTTATCTTAATTTCTTTTATTACTTCCTCTTAAAGCTATGTTCTCAGGAACTAGATTTTTCCCGTGAAAACGGCTTATATCGTTAAACTTGTATTTAAATGGACTACATTTTGGATTGTTTTAATAAAAAACATGTACCTATGCCAAATTTCGTCAAAATCGGCTAAGTAGTTTAGGCTTCGCGCGTCTGCCAGACGACATACGACAGACAGACAATTTTTAAAAATAATTTTTTTGGACTCAAGGGACCTCAAAACGTGTAAATCCATAAAAATCGAATTTTCGCGCCGTCTCAATACTTTCTCTTTATATGAAAAAGTAAAAATATCGATAGATTGAAAGTGTCAATATAATTTATTGAAAACATCTTTATGCTTCCCATTTTATTCAAATCTTAAAGCAGCTTTGCTTGTCAGAAGTCAGAGAAGCCATTAAGCATTTGCATTTAATAAAAGTAAAATAAAAAATAATATTAAAAAAACAAAAATGACAATTTCATTATAATTAATTATAAAAGTTCCTCTCTACCATTTTTTATTTTATTCTTCAATGCGGTTTTGCTTGCCAAAAAGTGAAATACAAAGCAAGCTATTGTGTAATAACAATGAGTTTAGTTCCACTGTCACCAGATGGAGGTAGTATTCAGTATTCAGTGAGTCTATGTGTGAACTGTTTCTTCGAGTCCTTGAGAAGAGCAACCAGCTGGTCGTATTACCCCCACATCTCTGTGGGACCATGACGCGTCCTAGGCTCTTACCAACTTACCTGGCACCTCAACAGATTTACTATTGAACTTACAACAAAACCTTAACATACTCGGCATTCCGTCCCGTAAATAGTACAAATAGTTTTAATGCTTATCGTTACTTTTCATTTCTAAAAAAACTCTTCATTCATATTCAGTGACTCATAACCCAGTTTTGTTGAATTCATTAAGATACGTTTGGATTTCACACGTAAATAATTTATCAACAAGTAATTAAAGAAATGAAGATAACGAAAAACAAACCGCCTGATAAGGTAGTACATTTATTTAAATAATAATAATTAACTTTAATTTATATTTATTAACATTTCATTATAATTAAAATAATAATAATTTAAAACTTTCTGTATTATGTTTACTACAAATGTAATTAAATACCCTTATAATACACTGATTACCTAATTAGGTGCTCATATATACCTATTTAAATTGTTATATAAATTAATAACTTAAATTAAATTTTCTTACTACCGAATATCCATTGTAATAAAATAAAATACAATTTTTAAAAATATATAAATATAGTATCTAAATGTTATAATGCACTATGCACTAGTGCACTTTAGCTACAAAAAAAAAATTTACCTTAAAAACAATTACACTATCTCTTAATTATATATGAAATATATAACATTAACACTTGACATTTAAAAAATAAATAATACAAGTGAAACATTATAGTATTTTTTTAGGGTAAATAGACTTAAAATTAAAACAAATATAATAATAAAATTCTATTACTAAAATAAAATGTTTAATTAAATCCCTAGATTCTTATAAATGGTGAATATTTTTATTTAAATAGTAAAAAAGAAATATAAAACCACATTCAAGTATAATAATCTCATTATTTTTTTAAGCGTAAATTAAAATGGAGTACGTTTGTATTCATAGTTTTTTATCTACATAAAAAAAGTGTGATAAAACTTTGTTGTTAATTTAATGTCCTCTCGTATAACATTCTAAAGCTCTTGTTAATAGTAAGTGAGTATAAACAATGTAGGTAATTGATTTTTCAAGGCTATAACTACTTTATAGATAGTTATTAAATATACTTAGTTGAACTGTAGAAAGGCCTTTCTTACTTGTCAACCAGTCAACCACGATATCAACCTTAAATGCCCTATAGAAGAATAGGTATATGCCTAAAATGTTCTATAACTATCCAAAAAAAACATTTCGTAAAAACATCTGGGATGTGATCCAAATCTATCATAGATTTTAAATATAATATAGATGTGTTATCCAATAATATTCAATTAATTGTTTTTAATGACTCTAATGTGTAATTAAAAATGTAATTGATAATATTATCTTTAGGTGTTAACCTCTATATCATTCTAAGATGCCATAAAAAGAGCCTTTCTTAAACGATATATGCTCAGAAGTTCATAGATTCCATAAGAAGTTAATAAATAATATAATATGACATTTAAAGGTCTTCCCTTAGATGTCATTCAAAATACATATTATTATTATTAGAAATGTTTAAATAATGTAGTTATAATTAAAAAGGTTTTACGGATAGGAATTTCTGACACGTTTTAACAAATTATTCAGTATTTTAAATATCGATAAATGATATGGTAAATTATTTTTTTTTTAGATATAATTGAAAAGACATTCTTAAAAGTCTTCAATTAAAGTTTTAATAATTAAAGTATTAATTACAATCATATTTGGACAACGGGTAGTCATATTTACTTTATTTATATTATTGGATATGTCAATAGATATACAAATATTTTAAATTCTAGAGAATATTAGAAAATTGTTCAGCTTAATTATGTAGAATAGTATAAAGTTTTATAAATGTATTAATTATAATTATTCATTAAAGATTAAGTCAATTAATTTATGAATAAATATTTAATATTTAGAAAACAAATATAGAAGGCTAAAAAAAAAAAAAAAAAAAACTATGTGTTTTTATTAACTAAAATTATTTAATAACAATACCAGTATAATATAATAAAAAGGCAAATTGTAATCAATATTCTATGTCCTTGAACTGATTTTACTTCTGGCATTATTTTAATGACTAGATGTGGAAATAAAATTATTATTTTCATTCTCATTATACAGTATGCATATTTTTATTTAGTTTGATATTGAATTATGTTATTATTTCTTAAGCTTTAAAGTATGTACTACTTATGTACTATGTACTAATAAACATAGAAGTATTTATACAAAAATTTAAAACAAAAAAATGCAAAAATGAACACCGTTTTTCTAGAATTTTATAATTGTATCAATAAAATAGTTAGATAATGCAACGTTAAAAATATCAACTTAAGTTTATTTAGTGTTTATAAGAGGGCCATAAACAAAACCCGTCTTATCTGGTTATTTTCTTATATGTATGTATTATTTCTTTTTTCACATAGAACATCGCTTAATTAAGAGATTAAATGCTTTATCGAAGCTAAACAATGGATTAATACGTTAGGTTTTGTATTATAAAATATGGATTAAGAAAGGTAATGTACTACATATGTGTCTATAGTCTATAGTAACATTCTATTCAAGGATGTGTAAGTCAAGTATACACAAAGCAAATGAAGGTTGAATTAGGAAACCTACCACAAGCCAACCAAAATTTTTTTTAGGTTTGCTCTTGCTTGAAACAAGAACAAGTATGCAATAATATGTTTTTGATAACTTCAATTTGCTATGTGAATTATCAGGGTCTTAATAAACTCCTAATTTACAAGTGTTAAAAAAGTTTATTTTAGTTCCAAATATGTATTATAAACTGTTCCTTTTTCGGTATAATCTGCTTATTGAACAGTGGAGAATCTGTCATTTAAAATATTTCCTCGATGTCATCATTAGCTTGAAATTTGTCTCATCCCTCTGGGATTCTAATAATCACCAAATCTGTCATAGAGTGGACTTTGGATTAAGCGAGTTCGCTAAGAACTTGGCAACGCCATTCTCCTAGGTATCCAGATTTCTATAGATACTTAATTTGGACAATTTAATTTAAAAGAAATATACATATTAATAATAATATCGCTCTTTCAATACGCGTAGAAAGAAACTATAACGTTTTGATTTCCCAATAACACCACCAAATAATATTGTTACTTATTTTAATTAAGTAGTTAAAGATTTGAATTATCATCTTTGTAACACATTTACCGATGCGATATATAATTAGATTATTTGTGCGGAATATGTGGGACGCCTTATAGGCCAATCGGGCACACATCCACAAAAAATATTTTCATTGTTTCTTAAAAGAAAAAAAAACTTTGGAAAAAACTAAAAGCTCCTTTAAAACTATAGTTTTACCGGGTATAACTGAATATTTGAACGAATAACAACTCAATTATTACATTAAATATGAAAAAAAAAAAAAAAATGTTTCACGGTTTCAGCGGTCATGCGCATTCAATTTCATTGACGGATTTACAAACAAAATTTATTTATAAAAAATAATAGTTTTTAAATACATGTATTAAATTAAATACACAAGTTTTAATTAAAAAAAAGACATTAACAGGTTGTAGACAGAAAGACATTCTGTTTATCTTTTTAATGTTTCATTGGATTTGATATTGTAAATTTGATATTGTATATGAATAACCAACAACTGAAATAGTCGACACAATGGATATTTTATATTACACTTTGCATTTTTTATCAGCGTCTTAATTACATATTAAAGTTAATTTACGTCGTAATAAAATGAAGCTTTACGTTTTTATCCACGAATAGTAGATAAAATACGAGTTACTTATTGTTTTAAGTAATAAACATTGTTTTTGATTCTGTGTTAGCTATAAAATTACCATTATGCTTAGTAAATAATAAGCAGTTATCAAAAGTAGTTATTTAAAGTAAATTGTCCTGTAACTTTAAGTTTTACAATATTAATGTCAATTCTTAAGATATTATTAACATAAAAGATGTTTTAATGTAATTTAAAAGGGATTCATTAATAAATAAAACAAATCTTTCATAGTTTCATAAAGTATATATATATATATATATATATATATATATATATATATATATATATATATATATATATATATATATATATATATATATATATATATATATATATATATATATTATTGTAACCAACCAAGAATATTTAATAAAGTAATTCAACTTGTTAGTCTTTATGAGATTCAATACTCCCTCTCTCACCTCAAACTTTCTATAAAAAAAATATAATTAATTATTCATCACTGAATAGTCGGAATCTCCTTCTTCCATTGAAGCGAAGTAAATCAGAACATTACTTGTTACAAAATATATAGCAACAATGCTGGTTGTATTATTATATTCTAGTTGAATTATTTCGTCAGTACTATAAGGCATTCAACCTGAGGGTAAAGTTTTTCGATAATTAGATTTTGGCTACTCTAATATTAATCACTTCTTTTCTTTTAGTGAAGGAATAGTTTTGTAGGATTTTCTAGTTAAATAATTAATATAAAAATACCATTTTTGAAAACTGGTCTTATTTTCAACTTTTTTTTTTTTTGTTTCTGTATTCTTTACCTTAGTTGTTTCCATGTGCAAAATTTGGGGAAGATTGAAATACGGGAAGTGGTTCAAAATCAGGGTAACGGAAACGTGCGATGAAACTTAAAAAGCAAAGTAATATAAGACCAGTAAAAATCGATTTACTCAACAAAATTTATAAATGTGTCTTGGTCTTGTTTCTCAATGAACGCCGGGATTAAACGATTTGTAAAAAACCCAACTCACTCACACTTGTCAACTATCTAGGGGTTTTCGTGGTTAAAACGTGATAAATCCTACGACACTCAGGTCGTAAAAAAATTAAATAGGCAGGTAGATTTTGTGATTATCACATGCATGCGATACATGTATATTAAATAAACATACATACTTATTTCAAAATGTTACTGTACAGTAGGACTCAGTTAATCGGGACACGCGGAAAACCGGACGGTGCTCCATGAAGAATGTAAGCCCGTAACAATGAAAAGTGATTGCAAATCGCTTCTTACGGACATTCTAGCTGACCCTGTGGTCTATGACAACTTGGAAGATGCACCGAAATATGTAAATTTAAAAGATGTGTTCAATATAGTTAGCAAACTGATAGAAATGTACATAGTATATAATGCGTTCGTTCGCATACATTTATAATTACATATCACATTCTTGCTGAACATTTAATTTATCCATATATTATATATGGATAAATTAAATGAACAGCAATAACGTAATACTATACCTACATACAATTTCTTTTTTTAAAGTGTTTTATGTTAGGCTGCCGATCAGTTGCGCGCTATCACATAATCCAATATAGCAGTTGCGCGCATAACAAAATTTAAATAAAATACCATTTGCGCTCCTAGCTATGTTACTTTTGAAAAGGTAGGAGTTTCAAATAAAAGCAAGCATACCTACTTATAATTGATTAGTGTATTTTAAATTGAACCTTTCAATTTTATAAAAATATCAATAAAAAAATAAATAAATAAAATATCAATTTTTTGGATAATGATCTTTAAAGCCTTTACTAAGTCAATTGCTGATTACGTATTTTTTCTGAATTTTTTTAACTCCGCCTCAACGAAATGTTTTATTTTTGCGTAATATATATTTGTATAATAAAAATACATATAGTACAAAATTGATAATGATTCATAGAAACATAAACACCTACGCGCAACTGGTGAAGAAAAATTGAATGGCGCGCAACGGGTATATTTAAAAAATGAAATGCGCGCACCTGGTATATTGGTTTTTCAACTTTTTTGTGATACCGCGCAACTGGTAAACTCCCTTATGTTATTTTTGTAAAAAAAAACCTCGCTAATCCGGATGACCCTGTGCCTGAATTCATCCGGATTAACGAAGTCCTTCTGAATTATTCTATTATCTTTATTGGGAGCTCATGCTATTGTTTTTTCGGGTAATCAATATCTTTATAAATTTGGAGACCACTGACCTACACAAAAGAACTGCCCAAGGACATCTTCAAAGTGAACTTCTTGAGATATAAATTAAAAAGTTAAAAATAAATAGCTTTACAATTTAAATATAAACCCCAGTCGGGTTTCAAGGTAAGAAAAATCAAAAATCAAATTAAAAAAAGCATTTAGCAACAAATCTTTAGTTTATTTCTATAACAATTAAGTTTTAACTAAAATATATATTTAAAAAAAAATATATATATATACACATACTAGGATACTGGATTATACTGGTTTAGGACTTTTTATATTAGAATGCTGGAATAATGCCAAGCAGGGTAATGGTGGAAGTAAATAATATTTTTATTTTTATAGAGATCAGCGATCTTTCTACAAGAATGATCAAAGGACATCGTCTTACCTCATATTGTGTTATACTTCTTGTCAATCTATATTTATCCTCTTCATTTTTATAATGTTTACTTAAATTGACACCTTTTATACTTAGCGCGATTATCCTTTTTAAAAAAACTTTTTATTGTTTACTATTGATTTTTTTTTCTTACACATGTATGAGCAAAGAGGTTTTTTTTACGCCAGATTAGATTAAAGATTTTAAAAATAAATATAATTTGAAGTTATCGAATATTCATAAATACTTATATCTTTAAAATATTTATACCAAAGAAATACTAAAGAAAGATTCGCTGCCAAAAATAACAATCTATATCAACTTCTACTTCACTTATTAAAGCAAACCACATTTGAGGGAGTGCTAGTTTTAATATATATCTACTTTTAAACATGTATCAAGTTTGATTATATGTGATAATAAAAATATTTAGTTTGGTGATTAATTGTTAATTACTTTCGGCCTCCCTAAAATATGTTTCTAATAGAGCAAGTTAAAAATGTACTTCACAAAATTAATTATTATTATTACAGTTGGAGAGAGGCAACTCCCTAAGAACAGAAGACTACGATGATTGGGACTCAAGATTTATGTTGAGAGCTGATCAAGATGAATTTGGCGATAAGTAAGTAATTATTTGCTATAATATAAAAACAGATTATCACTTCTTTTTTTCAAAAGATGAAGTATTTTTTTTTTAAATTATGTACTGATATAGCGATTATTTACTTTTGATTTTGTTAAATGCTCCTTTTTTCGTTTTGCTACTCTAACACTTTTGGAAGAATAGTTGCCCTAAGACCGACACGATCTTTTTAAATACAAAAGCGATTGAGAAAAATGTATGATGTAAAAAATAAGGCTAGACAGTGTAAAAGATTATTTCTATTTCTACTAGGAGTGGTAATATTTCATCAATGAAATACAGCATCATTCCATAAAAATATGCCAAATAACAAACGGATAATATCCCTGGGGAAGATGTGCATCTTTCAGCACAATAAAATGCAACGAAAAATAGCTACTTGTTAAGAGATGTATAGTTTTAAATTTGGTACTCTTTAGATTGTTACTCTCCTATGTTTTTTTTAGAATATAAATGACTTTGACTAAATAACTATCAAGGCAAAGGGATGTTTAGTCCAATGTACTTTGGGACAAAGGAATATCCCACTTCTATTTTATAAGGGAAGTAACAGTTTAAAGAAGAACATTCCGTACACCTTCTTCAGATTGTTACTCCCCTCTGTTATTTTCATAAGGAGAGTAACAGTCTAAAGAAGAACATTCCGTACATCTTTTTTAGATTGTTATTCCCCTGTTATTTTTATAAGGGGAGTAACAATCTAAAGAAGTGCCGTAAATTTTATCCTTCAATTTATTTTCTTTCACTCCTGAGGTGGAAAACCAAAGGTCAAAGGTATATGAACCCACATTCTCGGGTTCTAAACCCGAAGATAAAACCACGTAGATTGTCCATTGACAGGGCTTATAGCAGCTTTTCCTCAAAATAAAGTGACTTTAGTGGCTATGTCTTTCCCAAATAAGCGACTTAATTTTTATAAAACAAATTATGTTTCGTTGTTTATCAGACAGTTAAACATAGGTCAATTATAAACATTTTACAACGCTGTTTTGTGATTTGATTTTGTGTACCGTTACTGTACAAAAAAAATATTTTTAACTATTAGGAGGGATTTGGGAATCCAATATTACAAAAGAAAAGAAAAATGTCCTCCCCTACCTTTTATTAATTTTTATTTCAACTTTTACCACAACATGAAAAAAAGTATGGTTAAAAAAACAATCTTGAGGTTACAAAATCCTTTTTCAATAGCATTACTTTTGTATTAAAAACTCGGTCCGAAACAACTCAGACTAACTTTCTCATATACGAGATTATAATTACTCAGCCAAGTGTTTTCCATTTATTAGTTTTCAAGTTTCATTATATTATTATTGAATATTTTATCAAAATTTATCATAAAAATAACTACAAAAAAAGTTCCGCGTTTAAAGCTACTTTCTTGGGAACTAGATTTTTCCCGGGAAAACAGCTTATATCGTTAAGATTCGTATTAGATGGGCTACATATTAGAATTTTTTTAACAAAATAGTGAGGACCGGTTTCGAGAGATATTTTTTTTCACGTTTTTTTCAGTTTTTGGGGGGTAATGCCTCAAATTTAGACCTAAAATTCATTCCTTGATTTCTCCTCGGGGTATGATATTTTTTTAAAATGTATGCCAAATTTCGTCAAAATCGGTCCACAAATAATTTAAAATATTATCCCTGTAAGCCCAAATAAGTAACTCTCTTCAAAAAAAGTGACTTTTAGTGACTCACTACAAGCCCTGCATTGAGGAAACTCGCTAATAATTGTCTAACGGAACGGGAGGGAACACATCCACTTGATATAATTTGACCATCAGTGTGATGTGTGATACATGTCTAACCGTCCAGGGGTTCGAACCATCATCAGCCAATCACCAGGTATATCTTTAAGGATCTTGGTTTCAGGCGAAAGTTTGCTAAGAAGCTAACCACTCGACCGCCGATAACATCTTCCTGATTGTGTAAGAAGGCTATGTACTTTTGCCCGTGAAATTAAAATTGTATACAGGTTGTAATAAATAATTAACACAAATGCTAAACTGAATTTGTTCTCGAACATTGTTTTACAATGAAATATGCCTTCAAACTAGTCTAGTGGATTCAGCAGATAAGATTTTTATACAGTAAGATGACGTTGTTACACCTATATTTATAGAGTATAATTGTAATACTTCATTACGGGCCTTTGGGCAATTCAATTCTACTGTACTTTAAACAAAATAATAAAATATTTATGTCTGTCAGTATTTACTGTCAAAGAGGTGCATATTTGAATTTAAATTAAAATAAGGGTTATAAAGTAATCTATTTTTTAACCCCGAAATAGCAAAATATAAAAATATAAATTAAATTATGAACTAATGAAATTTTCATCTTTAATCTGAATAGCTTTGTACGAAAGTACATAAATTACTGAACTGAACTATTCGTGGGAATTTAGGGGGTAAACTAATTGTGAAAAAACGTTGGTTATATCGTACAGTGAGGCCTTTAAAGGATTATTACGTACTGAATTAACTCACGCAGTTCTTGACAAATAACTTTTACCCAATTAAATAATTTTAGTGGAGAAAACAATAGGTTTCTTATTCCAAAAATAGTTTCTAAGTGAACGCTTGTAAGTAAATAAATACCCCAAATTGACATTTAAATTTTTTATTACTTACTTGTAAGTAAAGTTAATGTTTCAATTAAATTTTAAAACAACAACTCGCAGGAGAAAAATGGAAAGGTGATAAATTAGTCGTCAATAGGTTGTTTTGCTGTGCAAAAGTTGGTGTAGAAACGATTTTGATATAATATGTTACTAAGGTCTAGGCCCTAATGAAAAATCCAAGTTTTCACCCCCCCCCCCCCCTTGAAAGGATACAAAATTTGGTGTTTTCACAATAACTCCTCAATAGTTGATCCTAAGAGAAAACATGTTTAGTACAAACTTCAAGAAGACAAAATTACCGACAAATTTTGTCTAAACTTTTTTTTTTTTGTAACGAGTTACAGTGGCGGAAACGTGACTATTTTTCCAAACTAGTCGCAGTCCATCATGTTGAATGAAAGGCGCAAGAAATAATTGTTTTTTTAAAAAATAATCCTTCAACTATTGATCCTACAACAAAATGTCTTGTACAAACTTAAAGAAGACAAAATTCCCTAAATTTTTTGTAAATACATTTTTTTTTTTTTTTTTTTTGTAATGGGAGTTACAATTACAAATATAAATGAAACCATTTAATTAATTAACCGTATATTTCTCTGAATAAAGTATGAAGCTTTTCTAATTTTAGAAAAATGTTCAATAAATTTCCAAGAACTGAAATCACAAGCAATTTTTCTAATGATAGCCGTATCAAAACGTATTGTCATAATACACTTTATGGGTATAATAAAATGTTGAGAGAGCTAGGGGGCCAAGAAGAATATGTGCTAAAAGGAAATATACCAGCTTCAATTTAATTGACCTTAACTTCTAGGAAAAAGACAACTCAACAGTTGTATATTTAATTGCTATATAATTTCTTTTCTTCGTTAATGGTTGTGAAATTTTTTGTCGCGAGCATGTCAGCAGCTAACTACCGAATTTAGCTGATTTCAGCTAATTACTGAATTCACCGGTTTCTTTACATCACTGAGATAAAGCTTTGGGTAGACCCTTAAATGTATGACATTAGGCTAGCCCATAGAGTTCTGCATACCAGGTTCACTAAAACGCCAATTATTCCCTCCCCACAACTGTAATATTTAATGTAAGAACTGATTTTCACCCACATACGACTGTAGTCAAATATTAGATGCATCTATAATATACCATTGTTTCAACAGTTACCTGAAAATTCTGTTTTTGGATTCACGTTAATTTTTAATACAATATTAGCATACTTAATAAAGTTATAATTAAAATAAAAATAAAGGTTCCAACATTCCAACAGAGAATCCTTTAATAAATCCGTACTATTTCACTGAACAATAAAGAATAAAACCTATAATGATTTCATTTAAATATTCAATACAATTAAAAACCATTGTAGATTCAAACCCCTTAGAAACTTATTGGTAGACCTCATCTCTCAGTATACAATTCATGATTAATTAATTAACTATTTGACTAAAACTTTTATTGAAAGGTTGGTTAATTAACACCAGCTTGAATGGAATGCTTAATATTTAATTGAAATCGGTCACTACCACTTAAGAAATATTGATTGATTCTTGAATACTGTATTTACTTACTTTCTCAAGAAAAGTAATTTCTCGAATAACTATTGAACTAGAGACCCAATTTTTTAAAGAAGCCTAACAAATCCAGTTGAATTGTAGCCCCGACCTTTAGAGAAAAAAATGTTTATTACAGATATAAAATGTACTTTACTTTATTAACATTTCACTCACTTTATTTAAAGAGAATGATTTTTATGGGCAATAGAAAGTAAGAATTCTGCTCTTTTATTGATCTTAAGTTGTTCTCTAATTATACTTTTTTGTAAAATAATTTATTTTTAATTTTACTGCTACATGAGATAATAATATAATTAAGCTCCAAGATTGAGGATAAACTCCGCATTCTGGTTACCAAATTAAGTAAATTCATGGATCAGGTGAAAGGTTCGGCGAACTTTAAAAAAATAATATTCTAACCGGTTCTAGTTAACCAGTGTGAACCGGATGAATCCGACTACTGTATACACACATTTTTATATATTTTAAGTTTTTTTTTATCAATATATGTAATACTAATATATATTACTTATTAAATCAGAAATGAACAAATGTAGCCTACGCACAAAAGAAAAAAGATTGTGGTAATCTCTATCCCCAGCTTGCTTCCCCATGTATTTTATTTTAACATTTTTAAAGAAAATAAAATATTAAATTCTTTCAAAATACCATTTCCCAAATAACACTTATGAGTTTATTTTATAATATAGACTTAGAGTTAATTATATTTTCTTTTTGTTTTTAAGAATGGAATGTAAGTGTCCCCTATCTGTTCTAAACAATAAATTAAACGAGAGATGACAAAATGTTTAGTTTAAGAATATATATAACATTTCCCGGCTAAGTAGAGTTTCTCATTGTATTCTGAAGTATATTTAATTAGAATTTAAATTAAAAAAATAAATATATTTCCAAAATTCAAGCAAGCAAGAACTCTTGAAATAGTGTTAGCAGCAACTATTATTTTCTTATTGTTGCCAAGAGAGTGTAGGTAGATAATGCATCTCCTAAAGTACATAATATCTTGGTTGAATTCTCAACGAGATTTAACTTGTTCCACACTAATGACCAAATCAACAGAAGCATGAAGTCTGTCCTACAATTTATATTATGCAATCGACTCATCGATTATACCAATACAGTCAATGAAGACTTAAAGAAGGAAAATTAAATAAACCAAGAACATAAGTGGGACACAAGTGTTTGAAGAAGCCTAAATATATCTGAAGTGTGAAATTAATCTCTATCAATCATATGTAATAGTATTCTATTAATACGAGTATAAGTTTGTATTTATGTTTATTTTATGCGTTGACAGTTCATTATGAATTGAAATGATCATTCGTTAATGTTATAGGGTTTTAAGTTATTTGAAGAAATCACATTGGAGAAGTTTGATGACATAAAATGTTTGGTATTTTAGAGCCCAAAGGATGAATTTATCTTATATTTAATTGGTTTTCTCAAAATTATCTTTTTATTACCTAGTAATTTTGAGAAAATTCATAATGGAATGCGCAATGGAATGCGATAATTGGCATATATAATAAAGATTTTTTACCACTCGTGAGAGCAGATACATGCAATAGGCAAAAGAAAAATAAACTACAAAACAATTGTTTTATTTATAAGCTGAAAAAATGTCCAAATATTTTAAGAAAAAAAACATTGAGCTATAATAGCTAATAACAACAAAAAATAAGATAAAATGATATAATAGCTATTTAACAAACATTCCACCAATAAACTTAGCTAAGTGTAAAATTCTATCTCAAAATTTTGTTATCTTAAATTTAATATCTATATTTTATTGAAAAACTAACTCTATTTCGTTGTGGATTCATTAAAATGGATTTAAAAAATGTATCAATTTTAAGCATAATTTTATGCAAAATGCAAAAAACATATACACCGGAGTTAGAGCTATATGAAAGACTAATGTCTGAAGATAAACTTTTCAGAAAGACATTTTTTCAAAAATCACTTTTTTCCTTTCTCATACAGAAGAAAGGATTGTAGGGAAGCGAAATTTCGATTTTGAGGGATTTACACGTTTTGAGGTCATCTGAGTCCAAAAAAGTGGTTTTTAAAAAAGTCTGTCAGTGCAGACGCCTGGAGCCTAAACTACCTTGGCCGAGTTTGACGAAATTTGGCATGTATGTTCAGAAAAATCATACTTCGAGGCTAATTCGAGAGCTACCCCCCAAAAACACTTAAGAAACGTGAAAAAAATCATTTTCTCTAATTTTGATTAAAAAAAATCTAAATTGTAGTTCACTTAAATAAGAATCTAACGTTATACGCCGTTTTCCAGGGAAATATCTAGTTCCTGAAAAAATAGCTTTAAACGCGGGCGGAGAAGTTATTTTTGGTATATTTGAAGAAATGTTCAATAATAATTAAATGTACCTACGAAAATACGAAAACTAATTAATTGAAAATACTGGGCTAAGTAAGTAATTATGAACTCGTATATGAGAAAGTTTGTCTGAGTTGTCTCGGACCGATTTTTGGTTTATGGGACCTTAAAACATGTAAAATCGTAAAACATCGTAAAATTGAATTTTTGCAATGCTTTCTCTCTATATACACAACGTACATGAAAAAGTAAAAAAAAGTCTGTTAAAATTACTTATTACTTATTAGAAAATAAAATTTAAAAAGCCAACTTGATGAGGTTACAATTGTGTTAAATTAATTTATCGACGAGTATATACGACTATTATCATAAATTACTACAATTTTTTTTTTTTCATTTTATTTGCATATTACTCCTACAATAGTACATTGCTATAAGTAATAATGATATCTTTGGTATAAATGGCATGGTAATCATGATGTGAGAAACTGTCCAGAGACAGCGCACTCACAATTAATAACATGCTTACAGTATGCTAGCTATAATTTCATTTAATTTAATAAATCGCGTGGTCACTGCCTTTTCAGTCGTCGGGGAGGATTTCCGGGAATGGAATTAGAGGATAGGTTTTGGACTAATGGATTAGGATGATGGGATAGGATGGAAAAGGATTTATACCTGGAGGTGGCTGGTGGCTAGGTCAGAAACAAAGGGTACTTTTAGGTTGTTATGAAGGACCCTTTGTTAATAATAATTATAATTTGATTTACATTAAAATTTAAACTTTCCGTCGTATGAATACTACCTAAAACTTAAAAATTAAATAAATTACTACTATTATACACTATTATTATAAATAGACTGATATAACTTAATAATAAAATAACAAAAAAAAAGAGCTTGAATCGCAGGTATGTGGGTAAGTTCACTCGTTAGTGATACTCAAAAATTTTAGCTTATAAATAATATACTTATTGTTACATATTATGTTGTTGCAGTGGGTTTCGTGGGCACTTCCGTTTTAGTAGTCTGCGGAGGTTTTCTGGGAGTGTAAGGATAGAGAACAGATTTTAAATAAGTGGATAGGACTGATATTACTATGACTAGACTGCATTTAAACATTTATATATGTTTACACTAAACTACTACGAGCAAGTGCCAAAAAATCGCGGTATAGAAATAGGTAATTTATTAAGGTTAAACTAAAAATTGTTTATTAATTAGTTTATTAATTCCTGTCAAATTCCGCCGTACAATTTTAGTAACGTTTATAAATACCCTGACAGTGGTAGCATATTTTCTTATCACAAGGCCCGGGTTCAATTCCCGACTAGGTATGTTACTGCTATCTGGTACCGAATGGTAATTATATGGTTTATAAAACTGATTGAGCGGCACTCCAACCCTCCAGGCAGCTCCAAATCTTTTACGAGGTTTTGCGCCACGAATTATTGTTATTATTATTTTTATTATACAATTTTTTTTTTTGTTTTAATAATCATTTTATTATTATGTTATTTTCTCTCAGTTTTGTAAAAAAGAAAACAGAAGTTATCGCATGTCAAAATCGCATGTAAAACAAAATTAATTCTTGTTACAGAGATTATTATTTTATTAAATAAGTAAACTTCGTTCCTTAGGGCCTTAAAATACAATATCAACCACATTATCTTGGCAAAATCATGTCCAACTTGATTTCTTGAAATCACTTGAAACCCGATAACCTTATCGAATGATAATTTCAATTAATAATGAGCTGTCAACGCTAAAAATACACAAACTGATATTTATTGAATGCCATTATTTTTGATTGAGAGATATTAATGTCACACTTCAGATGCATAATAATTATTGATTTATTTTCGATTTACAAGTAAATAAGTTTAAAGGGATGATTTATAAATAAATTCATTTGATTTGATGATTTTTTTTAATAAAACAAAATAGGCTATATCATTAAATCACTATTCCAATTTTTTAAAGGACATATTCAAACCCTAAACATATACTACGCATTTTACTTGTATTAAGTTTAAAGCTTTTTCTTCGAAATAAATTTTAATTAGATTAACATTTAGATATGATTAGATGTAACATAATAATAAAATGTAGATGCACTTAGATTTAAATGTTAATTTAAAAATTTTATGATTTTACTGTGTATTTCTATCCCTTAATAGAAAATTACAAATTTTAATTTTCTGAATTTTTAGTTTTCTTTAAAAGTGTTATTAAAGAGTACTGTCACTTAAGCCCCAAACCTCTATTTTAATAAATGTTTGATAATTTCTTAAATTAATTTTTATTAACTTTATTAGACTTCTTAAATAAAATGACAACTATATTTAATACTCAATATTAATAAAGACATACCTTTTGAAAGGTTCTCGCGTCACATTTTTTAAAACCTCATTCCTCTTTTTTACGTTCTCACGTCAATTATTCGCTTTTCACGCAGAAGCGTTAGTTAAAGAGAAGAAATGTTTGCTTAATCTAATAAATTTTCATCTCGTTAATTTCAACTCCAAATTTTATTATATTTTATTTGCTAAATTTTATTATTTTTATAAAATACTTAAACAATTTCAACTAGTAATTTACTTTTATAATTTTGGATATTCGTAAAGGTATTTGTATTTGTATAATTAGGTGAGTATTAATATAACACAATCTTTATTATAATATGATTACAGATCATTACAATAAATAGACCAAGTGCCCTCGCAAATAGTTTTCTTCTCTTTTTTAGGGTCCGTAACCAAAAACAAGGTTATAAATTCCTGCGCTTGTCTGTCTGTCTGCAACGCACCTGATCTTTGAAAGTACTCAAAACGAAAAGTTGAAGTTATGTTATGTGTAATAACCCAATCACAGGAAAAAAAGAAAGGAAAGACCCAAAAAATCATCCCTCAAAAACTAGGAGTTGATTTCTTTTATCAGAAATGAATCATGTGGGGTGTTAAATAAAATAAGAGGACGACCTAAAAATGTTTCATGCGCCACATGCTTTTTGAGAAATAAATGGCCACAATTTTAAATGGTCGCCATCTTTACAAGGCTAGGCCGGTTGTGCTGGTTAACCAACTTGTTCTATTTGTTAAATTGCATAGGGACCTTTGTGTGCGAGTTAAAAGCACATATTTGGACAATTTATTTTTTAATTTAATTGCGCATTTTATAATCATTACAAAATAAGGTTGGAATAAAGAGATATTGCTATTTAAAGCCCAATTCTATTAAAAAATGCTTTAAAGAATAAGGGGTATATTTAGTTATGTGAGGTGCAGTGTTTGTATGGTTAGCTATTTTTGGAAGCTGTATGCATATCTAGCTATATTATATAGCTCAATGCAGAAAAGATACTCCCACTTAAGGATAAGAGGAGACCTGAGCACCTTGTTTTTCTACTCTTGGTAGAACCGTTGTCACGTTCTACCAAGAGTAAGAGTGATTGATTTTTTTTTCCACTTGACTAGCTCCCCTTATAAGCTGTCGGATTTCTTTGACAGGGCCGAGTTGTTTCTAGCACATCAGGACGGACAGACAAATTATTTCACTTGACATACTCTTGCCACGTTGAATTTTAGATTATTTTATTTAGGTGTTTAAATTTGATCCATATACTACGCAACTCGTCATAATGTACGTTCTTATTTGTTTATTTTTATGTTTTTAATTAAGTTTTATAAGATTTAGATCTAAAAAACAAAAATTAGAGAGAATGAGAAAAATAGATTCAATAATGTCTTAAAAAATGATTACTGAATCGATCAAGATAATAAATAATATAGCTTTTCTAAGTATGATTTATTTTCGTAAAATCATTTCTTTTTGGAGGAAATACCTCAACATCGAAAACGTAAAGGAATAGATTTGTTTGCTATAAAAATACCCATTCGCGTTGTCTAACTACAAATTAGTAGTAGTGTTAATAATGCTCTACCAAACTTAACATTTTTTCCACAAAAAATCCCCTTTGATTACTTTATTCGTAAACAATTTTTTTCTTGAATCTGCCTTTATAATTAGGTACATACCTTCTATTTAATTAACAAGATTCGCTTGTTTTACTTATTTTACATGTTTCATATTTAATAAAATTATAATATGTTTTTTAATTAGAAATCACATCTTCTAATTAAAAAATATTTTAATTAGAAGATATATTATTTCAGCACCTCATTTCGTAATCACATTTATTTTATTTTATTTTTCTTTATTTTCTTCAAAGTATCCGCAACGATATATTATATGAAATTAAAAAGCTTAACATAGTTGTAAATGTCTCATACTTTGGTAAAAATGATATTCGGGTTTGTTGTTCTTATTAAATTTATTAAATCACTGCGGCGGTTGTTAAAACTAGTGTAATTAATTGCTTCGACCTAGTTTTTATTTAAGCATTTTTAAACTTACTACATTAAATGCATTGAAAGATTAAACTTATTCACATGTTTCAATCAGCAACAAGCGAATGTTCCTTGCTATATTTTAAACAGTAATAATATTAAAGATCTCACTCATCGCAGCTGAACGAACTAAATTTTTAACTCTGCACAAAACTTTAATGGGACTCTTGACATGTAAAGATGCACTTGTATAACAAAAATGTTTAAAAAATAAACACTTCATACTCCCCAAGGTACAATTAAGCAATTATAAATTGGAGAAGAAGGTAGCTTTTTTTTCGAACCCTGTTAAATAAGTAAGGCTTAGTTAAATATTAAAATAAAAGCAAATACATTTTTCTATCTATTGAATGGCATTATTTAACAGAGATGTACGTTTATTACTTTTTTATTGAATTATAACATGCTAAATACGCCGAAAAATGCGGGTCTTTTCTATTTCATCTTTGATAAATCAATGTAAAAAATAATATATATATATATATATATATGTAAGTATGTCCTATAAAGCAATCATACTGATGTCGAATTGATTAAAACAGAAGTATTGTATTTGCTACGCTTCGCTACAAGTACAGTATTTACGTAAGATGTTACGCAAAGTCTACACTTGGATTAAATAAGCAAATAAATAAATGTTTGCCATAAAATCACGGATATAATACGCACCAGAAATTCAGTGATCACTTTATATGCTTGTGCGTATTGTACACAAGATTTCAGTTTTTTTTTTATTGTTATTTAGGTATTTTTAAAAGGGAAAAAAAACATAATTTCATTTAGATTTAGTTGGTATTTATTATAAAACCCTCCTGGATCCCGTAAAACGCTTTAAAATGAATCCTATCTTTAAGAAGAATATCAATGCATTTGATTAAAATAATTCATAGAAGGCAGTTTTGAACACAACAATGACAATAAATAAAAATAGTTCTCGGTAATAAGATCACGGTATTTTGAAATGTTAAAATGAAAGTTTTTAGTGAATTTCCGAAAATTCTGTATAATTTACAATAAATTTAATTAAAATCTAGAATTATAAAGAATTTTTAATTAAACGTAAATAAGATTATCAAAATAAGCATACAATTATTATTTAAGCGGCTTCATTAGATTACTTAAGAGTGAAATAAAAGAAGAAATAATAAGATGAAATCAGAAGTTATAGAAGTCATTTCTTTTTTAGAAAAAAACGATTAAGTTCATATTTTCTTACATAAAAACATGTAGCGTAGCAAGTAGACGTAACATTGATATTTTTTAATTACCTACTTATAATGGCAACTAAGTCAAGATGGAAAAATCAGTAGACAAATGTTGTCACTCGCGTATAATACGCACCCCTTTTTTAGAGGAACAAAGAGGTTTAAATTGTGCGTATTAAACGCGCGATTTTACGGTAAATACTCTCACCTTATTGGGTAAAATTATAATAACTTTTAAACTTTATTATTTTTAATAAATAAATAATTATTGTTGAAAATGACATGTCTATGTTACTTGTAACTTGTAAAGCAATTGGCTAATTATGATTATTTTATGTTGTAGGTGGGGCCAGAAGGGATGGTTCAAGCCATCATGTATTCCCATATCCATCATCTTGATATTAATCGTGCTGGTGGTTTTATTACCTCTCCTAGACGCTGCTGACAAGCAAAACAAACAGACTTACAACCTGCTAGCACACAAACTCTGCCAACAGAATTGCAGGTATCACTCTCATTTTCCACACCCTTCTTATATTAATTAAGTTCTGATAAATCAATTAACCATTATTAGTAATTTACTTAAGTACATTTTTAATCTGCCAATTAGTGTAGCACATATAGCTTCCTTGCGTTCTTTCACACATAGAAGGATGAAACAATGGCAGGCAATTTTTCTCAACTTGTTTAAAATATGCCACAATTGTGTCACAAAAGGATCAATATAAAAAGTTACTTACGACAACCCATTAAAAGTTCTTGACCAATTATGAACTACCATCTAAATTTTATCAAAATCGGGCGTAATAATATTAAACGTGCGTTTTATCAAACGTGCCATAGGGGACTTCGATCCAAAAGTGTTGGTTTTTTTTGCACCTTTTAGCTTGTTTTTGTACTTTTATAGCTTAAACAGGTTCCGTCAATGTTTTAATACTTTCATGTCTACGTTCTAAAAATATGTGCTATCAATATTTTTTTTAAAACAATGTGCTTTGTATTTAACAAAAGTTTTTTTTTAAACTTATATTTATACAAATATTATATCTATTTAACTTTATACTACCTACAATTATCACATTTTGAAGTTGAAATTTATGTCAGTCCATACATAAATAAGGGACAAAATTGAATGCATCCCACCACCGAAATCTCTGCATTTACTTCGCAAAGTTATGGCAAATTTAACTACTTAACTTCCGGCAGCGTAATAATAATTACTCCAGCGAGGTGCTATACTTATACTTCTCCCTTTCTCTTTCATAATAATAACTTTTACAAATTACTCCTGAATAATTCAGATTTATTTTCATCAATATCTCAGAAACTAAAATTTCTCCCGGGAAACGACTTAAATATTATAATCAAATTTGTTGGAAACGTTTTCGAATAATAATTTTAACTTTTTTCAGAGTTCTTGGGTGTAGCGTTCCCAAAAGTAGAGCTAAAATTTATTTCTCGATTTCGCCTCGGGAAATGATTATTTTAAATCAAATTACAATTATCAATAACTAAGGGAGACATACAGAGAAAAATAGACCCCCGCACCGGGACTCGAACCACGGGTCCTCCTATTAATCCGTTACAGGTGCTCTTGCCAACTGAGCTATACGGGAGAATGATTTTTCTCTGTCGTTACCGATACAAATTCCCCGAATCCAAGCTTTCAATCTTATTCTACAAATCTAGAGAGCCAAATATTCACGGCAACAGAACTAGACCGAGAATTAACGCTTATAATTGTAAAGTACTCAATTAGTACCTGTACCTAGTACAATCTATTAGAAATTCAAATTTTTAAGTTTTTGGTAGTTTTCATACTACGGAAAGATTAAATTTTATTTAAAATCAAATTACAATTATCAATAACTACGGGAGACATACAGAGAAAAATAGACCCCCGCACCGGGACTCGAACCACGGGTCCTCTTATTAATCCGTTACAGGTGCTCTTAAACCTGTAACGGATTAATAGGAGGACCCGTGGTTCGAGTCCCGGTGCGGGGGTATTTTTCTCTGTATGTCTCCCGTAGTTATTGATAACTGTAATTTGATTTAAAGTAAAATTTAATCTTTCCGTAGTATGAAAACTACCAAAAACTTAAAAAACAACAAAAATTATTATTCTGAACATCTGAACATGTATGCCAAATTTCATTAAAATCGGCCCAGTAGTTTAGGCTCCATGCATCTGCACAGAATGGTGGCAGGACATTTAATAAAATCTACTTTTTTTTTACTCAGGGGACCACAAAACGTATAAAAATTGATCAAAATCTTAAAATCGAATTTTTGCGCCATCATATACTTTCTCTTTATAAATACTACTTCATATATTTATATGAGAAACTAAACATGGTAAAAGTTGGAAAAAAACTTTTTCTATAAGATTACTAATAAAAGTTTCAAAAACCTTTTTCTATTCTTGAATAGTTACTTAACAGAATATCTAATCTCTGAACCCACGACCAATTATAAATAGTTTTAATTTTTAATACAACTTTCAATTTCAGTAACAACTTACTTCTACACAATATCTTTGTGTCATAAAGTGCTTAATTTGAGATAGTATCTAGCAACTTATTAATTTTTTTCTCATATAATTCAGTTTTCAATTTAGCGGAAACTATATCAATTGTTATAATTACGTAATCAATACTAATTTATGTATTTATTGCACAGATTTACATTGGTAGAGAGTATACCGGAGGGCCTTGTCTATGAGAATTGGACAGAACCCAATCCATCAACATTTGAAATATGGAAGAAAATGCTCAACGAAGCCACTCAGACAATAGAAATAGGATCTTACTACTGGACTCTACGAAATGATGACGTTATCAATGAAAGTATTGTTTACCCAGGATCTCAAGAGGTAAATGTTTTCATTTTTTCATCAAATAAATCTCAATAAAAAAAATCTTTTTTAAGTTTTACGGTTCAAAAAACTAAACTTGTAATATTTTTGTCAAAGTTAAATAGCGTAGGCTGTTTAGCTTGGATCAATAATTTAAGAGATTTGTTAATGATTAGCATTACAACAAATTTGTGATTTCTGTACATGCATTTAACGTTTAATATATTATATTGTGTTTTTATATTATATATTATTGAGTTTTTTTAGATTAAAAAAATTATAAATTCTAATTCTCCGCCATTGTAAGTTTTACATTTTATTTTTTTTAATTATTTCAGGGAGAAGAAATCTTCAACGATATTTTAGAAGCAGGTCTAAAAAGAGGAATTAAGGTTCGGATAGCTCAAAATCTCCCCTCACAATCTCAGCCAAATCTTGACACAGACGTACTTGTTAGAAAAAATGCAGCTGAGGTATGTTATAATTATATTTTATTAACGATTTTTTTATAAAATTATATAATAAAGTTTAAATCTATGTAAGTCCCCCATATTTGAGTACGTATATATTTATTAGAGCAATATTTTTAGGTACGAAGTGTTAACATGCCCAAACTTGTTGGAGGTGGAATCCTTCACACCAAAATGTGGGTAGTTGACAGAAAGGTAGCTTACATTGGAAGTGCCAACCTAGACTGGAGATCTCTGACCCAGGTCAAAGAGTTAGGAGTCTTCATAGAGAATTGCACTTGTCTTGTGAATGACATCGGTAAACTATTTGATGTGAGTATAACTAAATAATGTAAATACAATATATTATATTGAACACAGCAAATGAATAAGGTTTTAATATGAACGCCGGAGGGTCTGAGTCTGAGGGGAATACCGCCCAGGTAAGCGTGGGGTTCGCTTAATTGACAACGCATTTTTATGCATTCTGGAGGTAAAATTTACCATAGGGCCTCCCTCACAACATTTTGAAGCAAATTGGTACAATTTAACCCATTTTTAAGCAGATTGTAGCAGTGATTTTATTGAAAACTGAAAGAAGAAGAGAGTTCAAACTTACGTTTGTAGTTTTAAAGCTTGAGTTTAGGTTCGAAAGGTAACAAAATAAAACTAAATTAATTAGCAATATATACTTGTATTATTCTTATTCTTAGCAAGCATGAGTAATAAACTTATGTAACTAGGAAAAAATAAACCAGTGTTCATTATATTGGTACATTCAGCTAGCTCTTAACGACAATAATATAAATACGACATTAATATAAATAATCATATAATTGTTATTAACGGCTCTAGAACATGGGACTCGACTCTAGCTAGCAACATACAACAACAACATAATACAGTACAAGGTTACCCTGGGGGGCCCCAACAAAACAATATCTACTTATAGATCTATCTACGACTACAATTAAAAAATATATATATATTTAAGAAACTACCGGTAATGGTAATTAATTAAAAACTTCTTGTTCAATAAATTGAAATTGGGCATGGTCAATAGACACTAAATTATTCTACAATTAACAGTTCATTGGATCTTGTAGATACATTGTTGATGAACTTCTTAGCAATAGCCAATTCACATATGTTTTTGGCAAGATCTCGATAAACTTGTTAACGATCTCGATGAATTTGTTTTGTTAACGCAAATAGATAATAGTATAACATTAACTTTATACCAACAAAGTTGTTTTCGGGTAAATTAACGGAAAAGTTTCTTTTTTTAGGAGGTCCGCTGACCCCCTTGACGATTTACCAGGGAGGTCAGCTGACCCCCTGGCCCCACGGTTCCACCGTCCCTACTTTGTTTCATTTATTTGTATGCTACTTAAAAAATACATATTCAAGCAACGAAATAACATTTTTACGTAAAACGTAAAAAATCGGTCTGAAACAACTCAGACTAACTATCTCATATAATCTCGGTCTCAGATCCCAGAAAATATGAATATATTGTTTCCTATACGGATACGCATGCCGATCCGCTAGGTGTGACTATGAACCTACCTTCAGAAACTTTCCTAAAGAACCCTCTTAAGTGTATGTAGTGAGAGTCCCACCCGGCATTACACACTACAGTCTACTCCAATCATCATTTTAAACAATAAACTCAACATGATTAACTATTAATTTGCATAATATTAAATATTTATGGCTTAAGCTCGCTTCAATGATAAAGCCACGCGATGTATAGTTAATATATTATTTAAAATGTGTTCAACAGGTGGTATTGTTTCCTTTTCGTTTTTGTTTTTCAACAAAAACAGATATATTTTCACGCATGTCTCGGAAACTAGATATTTCTCGGGAAATCGGCTTATGCCGTTTGATTCTCATTTAAATAGATATACATTTTAGAATTGTTTAATCAAAATCGTCGGAACCGTTTTCGAGAAATAATTTTTTCCCGTTTTTCAGAGATTTGGGGAGAAGCACCTCCAAATTTGGAGCTAATATTCATATTACTTTCTCTTTATATGAGAAAGTAAAAAAACACACTAGAATGTCCTAAGTTTTGGGAACACATTGTACACAAAAAAAAAAAAAAAAATCATCCACTAAAGCAGTACCTGAACGACGTTTCGGTTCCAGTACACCCTTGCTCACGTATACAAAATAATAATGATATTATTAGATATTTTATGCAAAAGATGTTCACCACCATATCTTTATTACGGCAAAATGTATATTTTATCCCTCAGACTAACGGATCAAGACGCTGGACTGATTAGAGGGACTAGTTCCGACGGGAGGGACCTGCACGTTAGTGGGGAACGTCAGACTTTGAGATCGAGTGATCAGGTCCGTGAAAAATATCAGCCTACCTGATTTGCGAATCTGGTCTGTCATAAAATCCGATTGTGAAAACTTTTTATTTTGGTTCATATAAGGTTATTTTTAACAAATATTCAGAGTAAAATAGCATAGACATAGACATAATATAGCAATAAAAATTACGAAATATCAACGTACCTCACAAACCCTATTTTTAATAGTTTTTTTTATAACGTTTTATTGCATAATACTATTTAATATATATATAAAAAAAAAAAAAAATACAAGGATTATTAAGTCAAATCAGTGAATTATCAAACGAAGAAGAGCTTACCTTAGATTACTTGCAGGTTTAAATGTTCAATGGTCTAAATTCAACTTCTTACTTCATAAGTAGATCTGATTTTAATAATAAAATCAAAAACTCAACTAAAGATAAAAATTAAATATAAATATTACGTTAAATTTCACAGTAAATTTTAACTTGCATGGCTTTTACTAACCGCACCACTAGAACTGCATGCAAGACTGGTTTAGGTTATGTTGAGGGTAGCGTCATTAGCGTCCCCCCACCTAACAACTACATCCCTCTCAGCTGACTGTTTTTGTTTTGGTATTGTTGGTTATTATTATTATTTAGATTACTTTTATTAACTTGTAATAACATAATTATGATTAATGAAAGTAAACAAATTAAAATCGATTTGTTGTTTATTTATTATGAATATCTAAAATATTATCTAATAATAATTATTATTGTTTTGTAACTTTTATATTTTTGTAATAATTGTTACTGATCCTTCTCACTTTAAAAACATATCATTTAATTTTTTTCTATATTACACAAAGTAGGAAATACTAAGAATATTTTTTTTTCTGGTTATGAACAAAACGCGCCTTTTTTTTACAAAGTTTATTTTGTGGATGGGCAATATCGTTCTTTTATTTTTGAACGGCGGTCTTAAATACGCTGATACAAGGTCACTAAAATTTTCCGGTTATTTTATAACTTTTTTTCGCGTCTTTTCGGAGGAAGCCATTTAAATTATATTCTATATAATAATTAAATTGATAATTAAATTATACCTCAATATTTAAGAATATAGACAACCTTCCTAATTTATAAACTAGCAGCGTTGATCAACCTAATTATAAAATACCTATCTTTTTGTATGTTATTCCGTCTAAGAGGATAACACCTTCGATCATAATATTAAGTGAATTTATAGTAATATTATATGGATGAGATCATTTTCTCTACTATAAAGTTCAAGCATTAATAACCTGTTACTTAAATAATCTGTTATAAGAACCTGTTGTAACTCTGTAACAGGAACTTTACTATCCTGTTACCGCCAAATAATATTGTCCACCTCAACCCAGATATACCTAATAAACCCTATAGGAGTTTAACCTTAACTTTGGCTGACACTAAACTAATAAAAACTTTCTATCGCTGATACTGATAACATTGATATGATAGCTGGTGAAGGAAGGAAGTTTGTTAAAATAGTTCAGAAAGTAGCATTTTGCCTGCGAGTGCGGAGTTTGCACCTGAGCAGCGAGGGTAGTAAAACCACACGAGCAAAGCAAAATACCGTTTATTGCACGAGTTGTGCACAGTACTTTATCTACAATTGTTGGATTTATAATAAATACAGAAAAAAAATTAACTACCCGTATAGTTTGTATTTCTCTTTTGATAAAGATGACATCAATTCATTACTTGTATTTTTGTGCCGAATTAATTATTTCGGGAGGCGTATTATTCTCCTCATTTTCATCATAATAATTTAAATCACTCATTGTTTTTCACTAAAACTCGATATAAACAGTTACTTTAATTAAACAAACAGCAAATTATATAGGTTTGTTAAATGTAAAGAAACTAGCTAATCACACGTTAATGCGCAATGAATACATGTACATAAAGAATTACTTTCTACGCATCTAAACAGAGATACAATGTTTAAATTTTGTATCAATCGTAGATAAAACTACTTACCTCTCACCCTGGACTTGTGCTAGTGGTAAAGTGCCCAAGGTACTAACTATCCAAGGTAAGGAAAACCTTCCCTACATACATTGTGCCCATCAAAACTAAAGGATTAATGAACATCAACCTGCTATCGATGAATCTTTCACATTTCCATTTAATAATAAATGTTTATATTCACAGATTTACTGGATGATGGGATCTCCAGATGCACGTCTTCCAGATCACTGGCCTGAGTCATTAGACACTGAATTTAACAAAATCAACCCAATGACTGTTTTACAAAACAACATCCCTGCAAAATTATACATTACTGTGAGTAAATTTAATTTTATAAATGCAAACTATTATTAATTTATTATTAAGTAAGTACTTATTTTAATAATAGATTGTTTTTTAACTCCCTTGCCTTTACAAATGTGACAAAATGTCTTTTTTGACAAAAGAGTGAACTTATTATATAGGATGTACTTACTGGTTTAGAATTTTGGTTCTCTAAAGAAGTACTTTTCCTTTCACAGTGAATCCCACCACGTTTGGGCACAACTCATCTTAGAGATTATGTACACAAACATACGATCAATTTTATCAATGAAAACAATGACTATTCAGTAAATTATTTATATAAGACAAAATAATATACATAGACTAAAAGAAAAAAGTGAAGCTAATTGAAAGTGTGTATGAAAATAGAAAACAATGGACGCAATTTGTCTGACATAGATTAGTTCACCAGTAAAGGTTTAAATTGGAAAATCAAAGACTGTAACTGATGGGTTAAAATATGTTATTATTATTGTTGTCTTCAACATGTTTACTTATACTCTTAACAATGCGATAACTTTTTAAATTGTAATAATTATTTCTAAATTTCTAAGTTAATTATAGCTTCACTATATTACAATAGCTTCAATATATTACAATATTGTAAATTCACAAATGGTTTGGAATATGAGGATCGATTAAGCTGTGAAACAAAAAAACACCAAAGAATAGGTTTCCATCAACAAATATTTTTGCCTCATCCAAGTCAGCTAATTTTTCTTTATATTTAAAAGTCTCAGACCAACATCAACAATAGTCACATTCTATTTAAATTCCTACATTCAATTTTGCATTGGCCGAAGTACCAAGATATTAGGTCGCAGAACAACTTTAGCACTTAAATAAATTTAAAGGAAAATAAAGCTTTTTTCAGTGTGGAAAAAGCATTTAACTAAAAGGTAATTTAAAATATAATGTATTTATTATAATGAATTCATTAATTTTCTAGAGCTCTCCACCTCCACTTTGTACCAAAGGAAGGACAACAGATGTCAATGGTATCGTAGACACAATTAGTAGAGCAGAAAGATTTGTCTATGTATCGGTTATGGATTATCTACCCCTTATGATATATACTGCTAAACCAGAGTAAGTATAATAAATCTTAGAACTCGGCTACATTCAGATCACTAATAATCATTACTAAATACTAAAGGAATGTTTTATTTGAAAATTTCTTTTTTGTAATAATTACATAATTTTTATTTCAGGTTCTGGCCCATTATCGATGATGCTTTGCGCGCAGTTGCCATTAATCACAGAGTAGAAGTAAGGCTGCTTGTAAGCCATTGGAATGATACAAAGGCAGCCCAACCTATCTTGCTAAAATCTATTCAAGATATTTCTAGCGCTTACAAGAATGTTCGAATTTTAGTGGTAAGAAAAAATAATCAAAATATAGTAATAAATTATTGTTTAAAAAAATGATAATTTCTTAAAAAAGGGCAATTATTTAGTGCGAGTATCTTGCACTAGATCTTAATTTACATTTTTTTACATATTGTTAATATGATAAATATCATAGACATAGTAATTTATTGTAAACAGTGACAAAAGCTACACAACCTGATGTTTAAGCTTCAATTACCTTTAAGTATAATATCACTGAATCCTGAGGAAACTAATTCCTTTAGTTTTATTGACATTTAAATGTTAATTATGACCTTTTTATTTATTTTTCTTCAGAAACTCTTTGAGGTGCCAAGCTCGGAGGAACAGAAGAAGATTCCATTTGCCAGAGTCAATCATAATAAATATATGGTCACTGATAAAACAGCTTATATAGGTAAGTTATTTTTTTCATAGAATGTTGGAGTAAAGCCGACCCACAGACTGACAAACAAATAAGGAGCAGCCTGCTTGCACTCTCAGTAAAATCCCAAGTAGTGAAATGATAATAAAGTTTAATAAGATTAATACAATGAATATAAGTAAACTTTAGTCAGTCTGGGAAGTCCCTTGGTAATGTTGATAGGCAAGACTAACCTTTTGACACTGATTACCCATTTATATTAAAACATTTGTTTGAGAGATAGAATCCTAGTTGTAACACCCCTAGAAAACACCTAAACTTATCAGGTTTTGTGTTCAGTAGCTGAGCTTATTTGGTTTAGCGTTTCATTTCTTAAAACTCTTATTAGGGGAACTCAGTACGTCACACGACCAACAAAGCGTTTTTTTATCCTCAAGCTTAGAGGTGAAAAAGTCAATCTAAATGGACTAGTGTTTAGTTTTGAAAGAATTAGAACTACTATGCTGTCTACTGAGGAGCCTCCAAATAGGAAGGCTCATTGTGTAACACCAAAAAATATCTACACAACTATTAACTACTTTTACAATTTGCAAATACATTTACTGCAAAAAAAATATAACTATGACAAAGTTTTTACATTCTGTTTTAAAATTATCAGAAAATGGCCGTTGTGCAAGAGACCTCTGAAGACTTCACAGAGCCCAACCATTTTGGCGCTTATGTTAGTGAATCTAGAGGTCTAAGTTGGTGCTATAGCAGTCTCATAGACTGATGTACCTAGAGGGTTAACAATCTCAGTGTTGCTGGTAGTTTTTCTCATCTTATCGGATATTGTCAAAGATTTTTTTCTTAGTTTTACAAGGGCGGCAAAAAACCAATCTTGCCTACACTAGGTATATTCTTTGGAAAATAAATATGCATTTATGTTAAATCATCAATTAATCAGGTATTCAAAATACGAATTAGTAGATTGGACATGCAAAATATCTAGCCTAATCTATCCCTGTTCCTAATTTCTTTAAAAACAAAATTGATAAATTTTGTGACTCAACACTTCATGACTTATAGTCATGAATGGGGGTTTACTGTGCTATTTTTAATCCACACAATTAAGAATAGGGGGAGAATGGATACATTAACTCTTATATTGATCAACTAAAATAAATTATTTCTCAGTTCCGAAACAATTATGAATAACCTACTTATCTGCAGAAATATTTATTTTAAGATTACAAACCTGATTCTAGATGTAAAATACATATAGGGTTCCTAAATTTATATATATATATATATATATATATATATATATATATATATATATATATATATATATATATATATATATATATATATACATATACATATATATATATATATATATATATGTATATATATATATATATATATATATATATATATATATATATATATATATATATATATATATATATATATATACATACATATATATATATATATATATATATGTATATATATATATATATATATATATATATATATATATATATATATATATATATATATATATATATCTTTATACGACTGTGATTGTTATTATTTTAACATGTTATAATAAAAAATGGTTTTGATTTTAAGGAACATCAAACTGGTCCGGTGACTACTTTGTTAATACTGGAGGCGTTGGATTTATTCTATCTGGGAATACAACACTCCGTCAACAATTAGAAGATGTCTTCCACAGAGACTGGAACTCACAATATGCTTATGACCTTCCTAACTGATAATTAAAATTAGATTAAATAAATCCATTCCATGGAATAAGATATTTTTTCAAAGACTGTAAATGTTCTGTACACAAATATTACAATGATTGTAAATAAAAGTTTGAGTAAAGACGAATGTCTTGATTATACGAAGGGAACTTAATTGATCAGTAAAAAAGACAAAATTGTTTTTAAGTGTCACTTAGCCCTAATTAATGTAAGTATAATTAAACTGTCAGCCAAGCCAAATATGTGTAAGATACATTTTTTCTCTGTACATACAAAATATTCAACAAATTATGTACAAAGCTTTTAAAAAACTAAAAAAAAAAAGTTTTACAGTGTAAGGCATTTATTCAGAAAAACATTTTGGATTTTTTTCGCCAGCGCATTAAAAATTAAACTAGAGGAAAATTAACATTTTTAGAATTAAATGCCTCATTTCTGAAAACGATCTATTTGACTAAAATTAAATTTCTATTGATCTTAAATTTAATAAAAATGTACAGTAATAAATAGCACAAATGCAGTTCACAAAAACCTATTAAAAATTATTAGAACTATTAATTGCAATAATGGCAAGAAAATGATTAAAATTGTGGATCTAAGAAAGTGCACAGGTACAAATATTATCGAAGAATAATACAATAAAATATTATATACTTTTTTTAATACTCAAACATTAAAGGAGACCACTCATTTATTCTGTGATTCTAAAATTGAATAATGTATTAATAACATTTAAAAATGCATCTCTTTTTAGAAAAAACTTTATATACATTTAAAGATCTTTAATAAGATTGTGTTTTTGTTTTTTTTAATTATTAGTAATTTAATCTTAAAATTTTGTCTCAGCTATACTTTTTTGTATTATAGAATTGTTCTTTTTTATTTCCTTTTTCTTATATTCAAAATATAAATTTGCTAAAACAGCTCTTGTAAATGTTCAAATTAAATATATGTAAATAATAAACATTTATTATAAAGAGGTATATAAATGGAATATATTATCCTTTCACCACAAAAAATACTATAAAAATAAAAAAGGTGGAAATTTAAATTAAATTTCTGTGTATATTCTATATTATATTACTGTGATTTTAAACTATGCTAGTTTTATACAAGCCCCTTTGCTGAAATTGATGTATACAAATTGGTTTTAGGCACTGGGGCTAAATCACTGATGGTATTTCATTTCCACACTCTTATCATTGAACTTCTTGCTTCAATGAAATCTAGTTTTAATGTTAAACATGGTAAGACATATTCAGCATATCCGGCTGTGATTGTGTTGAGAATTTTCAGAAAGAAATTCATAGATGGGGACTTTTTAGAGAAATATGAATTATATTTGAGTATAACTATATTTAATTAAAAATTATAATCCTAATGCAGGAATAAAAATGCCACAAGATAACTACTGGACTTGTTAGTTTATCACAACTTGATATCAAAATAAATATCAATTGACTTGGTCTTGATGAAAAAATAAATAATTGTTGACTATCGATCGAGATATGGAATTGAACTAACAGAAAATGATTTTCAGTTAATAGAGTAAGAGCTGGAGAAAAAAAAAATCTATAAAAGAACTCCTAGTGTTACAGCTAATATTCCTAAATTTCTAAGCATTAAATTGCTAACTAATTGATTATTGAGTTAACTTTATTGTTTGTAAATAAATCATGAAAATTTAAATGTCAAGATTTGAAAGGGCAGATGGAATAAATCTGGAAAGTTTTAGGTAATCTAAGGACACCTGGGGATGGAGGACAATTTTATGAAATTACTCTCCATATGCTTCTTTTCTTAATTGCAGAAGTATCAGTAATGATGTAAGTTATATATATTTTTTAAAATGATATGTCTTGCCTACAGACTTTTACTTATAATAATGAATAAAAATTAAGGCTGTTCAGCTTGGACCCAAAATGCCCTCAAGAATAATTATCCTATTAAATATTATTTTATTTTTATAATACATTCTTCAATTAATAGCTACTCGTCTACTCACCTCTCTCATTGAACTATCATTCTAAGCTAATACTCTACCCAGATGTACAAATTAATATATCTCTTCTTCTCTTTTTATGACAGCAGGTTGATTTCTTCCATCATAATTGATTTTAATTAGTTTTTAAGAGTTTTAACCTGACATCTTTTCAGTACCTTTCTATAACAATTTCTTGTTCCTCATCAGCAAAATTCTCGAAGAGCTATATTGTCTGCGGCACTTTTTTAGAATGTTACTCCCCCCCCCCCCCCCCATGCTTTTTTAGAATACAAATGAGCTTGACTAAATAACTATTAAAACCAAGGGATGGTTAGTCCAATGTACTTTGGGATAAAGAAATATCACACTTCTGTTTTTATAAGGGGAGTAACAGCCTAAAGAAGTGCTTCATCTGCAAATATACAATGCAACCTTTCGCCATTTATATTTATTCCTGTTTAAAATATGTTTACCAATTTTAAAGTAATTCTAACAAATAATTTAGACACAAATTGACACCAATTTTATTTACAAATACCAAAAAGGGCATACCTAATTGCAAGAGAGTACAATCTAATACAGTCACTGGCCTAGAGACTAAATATAAGTTGAAGAGTCCTAAGGTATTTTCTTTGAGAGATAAATGTAACTTTATTCATTTAACTTATTTTAGATATTTAATGTTTTGTGAATTTTTGATTCCAGGTCTTTAAGTGTAGGGATGAAAACTATTCATAATAACCTTGGAAGAGCAGAGTGCAAAAAGCTGCTGGAGAACAACACTATTTCAAAGCACTCAGCAGAACTTAATTGCAAAGGAAGCTGCAAAAAGAGAAATCCCAAACAAGATTTAAACACAAACATTTTAACTGAATCATTACTACATAACTCTAGTATTATCACCAACAATATAGGAAATTATAATAATGAATCAGTAATTGAAACTAATCATTTTAATAAACATTTCCTAGACAACAAACAGATGAATAGCTTACTAACTAAAAAATGTAAAAAAAGAATGGCAGTAACAAAATCTTCCAATAATGTTTATTACAATAAACCAAGAGTTGATGAAAGGAATCAGTTTGACTTAAAAAAATTAAATGGTTCTACAACAGTTATAGAACTGTCAAAAACAAAAGTTATAAAAAGGGAATCAAGTGAATATTTTCCACATAAACTAGTTAGTTTTGTTTCCTGGCATCCAGACGAAAAAGAGGACAAAACAATAGGAATGGAGTTAAATGAATATCGTGTAAAACCCCTGAATAAGGGAATTCATCTTAAGCAAGTAGGCAATCGTTTTTTATTAGTCGGGGATAAAAATTGCCAACAAAATTGTTCAGTATTTTTAGAAATAGAAAAGAATAAAACCTTGAAAAAGGTAAAGATAAAAAATTTAGAACCTTTAGAAAAGTATCAAGACAATTCAGAAGTCGCAATGTACATTTATAAAACTAATAAAACTCCCCAAAAAATTGATGATAATAAAATCCCTGAGAAAAGTGATCTAAATAGTTCTAACAATACAAATATAGATATAAAACATTCCAATAAAACTGATTCTTGTGATGAAAATCAGGAACAAAATAACGGGACCATTTGGTCAGAAAATGACTGGAATGATGATATATTTCCCTTTTTGATTGGGAAATTAGACCATAACAATAATAACTTCAAAAAAGAACATGGAAAACTGATAATTGACAGTTCTCCAACATATGTACAAAAGAAAAAAATCCAGAGCAATCTGGTGATTAGTAAAAATGAAGATAGTAATGTCAGAAGCACAGAGAAAAATTACACTTTAACTACTTTAAATACTTATTCTTCATCTCAAAGAAGTTATACAAACAACTCTCTTGATACACAAGAAATTGATGAAATTTTTACAACAATATCTGACATTAATTGTAACACAACTGATAAATACAAAATAACTAAAATAAATAACACCAATGAAACAAATTTACCTCTTAAGAACAATATTGATTTTAATAAATCTGGGCACACCGATGAAGACATTAAGACCACATTTACTGAAAGTTACAAATCAAGTACCTCAGAAGAATTAAGTAATCTAGCAACTGAAAGGCGCTTAATTATACAAAATGAGGGTAGTTATACCATTAACAATGAAGAAATGACCACATACAGTTCTTTAAAATATGACAAAAATAGTACAGAGACGATTATTGAACCAGTATTGCACAGCAAAGAAAGAAATATTAAATACTTCATACTCCCATCTACAAAAAACATGCAGAAAGCAACAGAAAATAATATTTTGAGGGTTCCAAGTTTTAATTTCAAAGTATATGATGGCATTAGAAGAAAACCTTGTTTATTTTCAAAATATAACAATGAAAATATACTACGCCCATATGAGTATATACCAAATTATCCTGAATTAAAAAGCTATTTAACTACAAGAGTACGCTCATCAAAGAGTGATATCCACAACATCTACCCCATTTGTTCTCCAAAAGAAAGCCTGACTGAAACAAGGGCGTTAATTTGTTGTCCTTTTTGTCATAACTATTTAAGACTATTTATTTCAGCGATTGGTGGTAAAGTATCAATTCAAAATTTAAGAAAACAGCTAGCTAGAATATGCAACAAACATCGCTTCTTCAAAAATAAATGTTACCATATATTTTCTAAAAACAACAGGTAAGATATGTAATATTACAATTTTTATTAAATTACCAAATCCTAATAAGGTTTTTTTTTTTGAGAAAAAGAAGAGCTAAAAGCACAGCAGAAGAGTGATGGACTATTCTGACCTATATCCCCTCTCCCCTTTTTCCATAAATCTCTTGTTACGGCAATCCTATTCATGACAGTGGCCGACAGTTTTAACACTATGGAAGTTCATATAAACTAGAGGATCATTGTGTCCAAAGGACAAATACTCTTGTCTAACCACTGTTAACATTATATCATACACCATCTAACATATATTTTTAAAATTTAATATTATAATGGGATAGAGTTTGGTTTGGAACATAAAAAGTATGGAAAAAAGGAAGTAACATTTCAAAATGCAGCAGTTCCAAAATATCAGAACACTATGAACACAAAGAGAATAATAATATTGTTATAAACAATAATAAAACACAAGTAAAGACGTAAAAATATTATTTACAGAGATAATCTAATATATATAAAAAATAAATATATATATATATACACACACAAACAAACTTTATCTGTTATTTTTTTGCAAAAGAAATTTTCATGGCATTAGTAGGTGTGATCTTAAAGCCATGAAGAGCGTTTTTTGCTTCAGTTGATTGATTTTCATTTTCAAACTCAACAAAAGCAATGTCAAAACGATTTGGAACAAGGCGCACTTCTTTGAAACCAGGAAACCTAAAAGTAAAAAATCAATATTAATTCTCACAAAGTTCTTAATAAAAATTATAATGTAGTCATTATATAGTACTGCTCTCTTCTCTTGTTGTATGTTTAGTTCTGATATAGATGTGCCCCTTTGGGTTAGTCACAAAAAACTTTGTTTCAAATTATATCTGACCCCTACCAATTTTTCTTCTTTTTACTAGCTAATTCTAATTCTCCAAGTAAGCATTTTAAAAGTGTCAACCTGCATAGGACATTAAACCCTTAACTGTTAATTTTTATAATCCATTTTAATAAATGTTTGCATTTTTTTTTTTTTTTGTCATGCTTTATAAATTATTAAATTGTTTTAATTTTGCTTATTTAGACTAACCACACCTCAACAAAAGTTATGCTGAACCAATTTCTTCACAAAATTATAGGTTAGTGTAGGAAGGAATTATTATCCAGTTTAAATTTCCCAGGAAATAGATAATTTCATACAGCAGAATATCTCTGAACTCAAAGAATTAAAAAAAAAACATTAAAAATTACTCACTGATTGAACAACATAGAAAGCATCATTTCCGAAGTTTCATCAGGTAGATTAGTAAGAAAGAGAATTTGGTTAGGTGGAAGATCAGCAGCTTTTTCTGTAAAAATTATAACAAAACAAAAAATGAAAATAATTAATCAAGTATGTATTGACAAAATCAAAATTATAAAGATTTTATAATTGAATGTAAATAAAGCCTAGTTTGCACGGGTCGAGTATTTTAGTATTAGTAGCCACGGTCGAGTAATTTAGTGAGTGTCGAGTATATAAATTTAGTAAGTAACTAAGTGTCCAAACGAGTCGAGTACTAAATTACTAAACTACTCTACTAAAATACTCAACCCGTGCAAACTAGGCTTAAGATTGTTAAAATAAACACACAATAATTATTTAATGAGCTTTATTTGATTAATTAAGTCTGAATTAAAATAGAAATACTAAGATGAAAACAGGTGTGAAGTCGTTTCTTTTGTTAACCCTTTAACCCCTATGGGCGTAAATGTACATTTTCAGGTTTTTCTTTTTTGGAGGCACAGTACTGTCAGTGTAAATTTATTTAAGTATATCTAGAGCTATATCTTGGCTTTATGGGGTATTATAAACGTTTTATGAAGAGCCCAGTAGATAGAGAGGAGGTTGAAGACAGATATTAAAGGATAGAAGAGATTTCGTCATCTAGGGCTTTTAGACTCTGGCCCCTGGACCCTAGTGTACCGTTGTTCAGGTGGCCCTTCGCTTAGGGGTTTTTCCCTCTTTATAAATTTCCCAGGTATTATTGACGTTACTTTATTATAATATTATCCCTATTAAGATTCTACCGCCTTTCCCCACCAGTTTTTCCTATTTCCTAGTAAGTTTTGTACTGTTAGATCAAGGGGTAAAATGTAAAACATATTTTACCAACTCTTGTTTTTTTGTTGTTTGGACACCAAACCATCATTTTCACCTCTTCAAACCTTTTGCACTCTCCTCGCTTTATTGATTTTAAATAACTTTGCTTGAATAAACAGAAGAGAGTCAAGAGAGGAACATAATATACAAGTTGGACTCAGTTCATGTATGTATGTAAGCGCTTCACGGCAATACGAACAAATATAAATTCTTATCACTATATAGACGTTCTTTCTACATTACTGTAGATTAACAAATAATAATTGCACTTAGAATTACCTCATTTACCTATTCTAGACGGTAATTATTATATATATACTCGTGTAGCAACTATAATTTTAAACAAATTCCATTTTTACAAACGTAATACTAAAAAATTAGATTTATATATTGTCGTTAATAATAAGCTTAATTACAGGCAGAGGAAAAAGATAATGGCTTAAAAAAAGGTGTGATAAATTAGTGTGTAAGGTAGAAAAAACCTCAGGCCAGGGGGGAAAAAACATGTTTTGACCCCAGGCCTGGGCAACAACCTTTGCAATATATACCTCCGTCCTTAAAGGTTAAAGAAAAAAAAATTACTTATAGTGTAGCAAGAAGATTATGGTTATTTTTCAATTATCTACCTTCAATGGCAAAATGTCGAAAAATCAGTAGGTAATTGTTATCAACTCACATATATTATGCACACCTATAGTGGGTATTATAAACGAGATTTTAAAGTAAGTATCTAAAAAATTCAAATTCAAGGTTTACCTCCTCAATATTAAATATTAATTTTTTGTTATTTATTCGCTACATTATAATTACTGTTAAATTAGATAGGGATAATAATGTAGAACATTTGCAATAGACTAAAAGGTCAAATCTAATTACATTGGAGGATAACGACTTTACACCATTTTTATATTATGTAATTGACTACTTCACATCACCGGCACACATATGCCTTTAAGTGAGGTGACATGTAGCTGAATTGTTCGTCTAAACTTTTGTAATGTAAACTTTTTTTACCCATAACGACCCCACCAAGAAAAAAAAAATTTAAGAGATTGAATACGTAAACTGCAATTAAAACATATATTTATGCTAAGATTAGTCAATTTGACCTGGGTATGGTTCTCTAAATCAATTTGTTGCTCAAATCAAGGTGTTCAGCCAACATGTTTTGAGTTACATGCACAAACATTTTACAGAACACATTCACTGCCTATAATAAACTTCTATCCAATATAAATGCTACACAGTTGTACCACAAGCCACAACTGTGCCTCAGTTTTTTTTGTGCTGCCTGTACTTCACAATGCAGCTTAATGTGCGCCTTAGCTACTCTTGCTATAAAACAAGAAACAAAACTAGGATCAAAGTTTACCAGAATAAAGGAGGATAAGCACAAGTAATATAGATGTATAACTTTTTTTTAACCTTCAATCAGGTAAAGGTAAAAAAACAGATAACTGATTTATCTGTGACACCAACCCAAAGTAATGTCATTTTAATGTAAACTTTTCAATTCCTAACTTTTTCTGGGACACTGGTAGACATATGTTGCACTCCTTTAACATTGTGTAAGTTAGGAGAGAATAACCTTTGTATTACTCCCCCATCACACCATTTCATGAGAGATTCTAAGATTTTCACAGCATATAAGAACATTCTATAAAATTATAATTTATGCAATTAAGTATTTATTAAGTTTATAATTAAATGAGTCATACATTAAAACCAAAAGTTAGGAGCTTCATTGTGTTAATAATAAGATAAATTTTATATTTCATAAAGAATTATAAAAAAACAAACCATCAGATTTTGGTTTAGAACCAGGGGTTGCCGCCTTGATATCTTTCTGAGTTTTCTTTTTAATTTTCTTATCATCATCTAGGATCTTCTTCTGTCTTTTCAGTTTATCACCAATAGTGCCTTTAATCTTAGCTATGATATCAGAGTCAGATTTACTGTACTGGATACACTAAAAAGAAAGATACATTAATTATAAACAATTTTCCCATACAAACAACTATGTTCCCATGTCTACCATTACACCTCAAATAATAACCTATTAGTCTTTACCTAGTCCTAAACGATGAATTACCAAGTTAACACATTGAATTATTTATTTTATTTTTTTTTAAATCTGATTGATTTTTTTTAAAAAAATAGCAAATCGACATCCCTTTACAAATTTTACGCCATTTTAAAATGAGTGTAAGGAAGATAAAAAATCTGTTTTTATTTTCAGTTCAAAACATATCAAGTCCGAGATATATGCAATTAAAGTAGTCAAATTTCTAAATCCACCAACTTTGATTGCCTTTTGTTCGGTAACTATAAGCCATAATTTTTTTTTTTAAGAATCTTATAATACACAGAAGGGATAATATCCCTGACCTAACAATTGTTTAGACAAAGGAGTGTCATCTCTCCTGTGTACAGAAGTGATAATATTCATTAGTCTAAAGTAGGGATCGGCAACCTTTTTGTCTACAAGAGCAAAATACAAGATTTGAAAACCACTGAAGGCCCAAATGCTGATGGTTGACGAACAAAAAAAAGGTCAACATTTTCAAAAAACATAATACAGTAGAACCTAGATAAGAATTGTCTCAAGGGGATTAGGGAAACAGTCTTGTTATCGAGGTGCTCTTTTTGTTGAGGGTCATGTTATCAAGGTTGTTTTGGCTATTAGTTATTACTAGGATTGTTGATGCCAATCAGTCAAGGAGCAAAACAACTTTTTTTTCTGATTTTTACAGGGATTTTTCAAATTGTTCCTTTTGTAAAAATTGTTATTTTTTAAAAAGAGGAATGTTAAAAAAGGAACATTAAAAAAAAAAAAAGTTGGGTAAGAGAAGGGGTTCCCACAGGGCGTGAATTCAGATACATGCCTTGATTTCGAATTTGCTGTCATGTGTTTGCTAGAGAAACCCACCAGTCGTGGGTCGGGGACTGTTCACTGGGGGTGAAGTGTCAAGAATGTGATTCAGTTGATCCCAGGAAACCAAATATGAACAAGCTCCTTATCGAGAGTCATTGAGACTTTTAGGATTGGCCAAACAGGAAGAGTAAGGTCCAAGCGGACGGAATGATCATTGTCTGAAGCAGATTGGGGTCATTATATAGAATATGGACGAACCAGGGTAATAAGACGTAATTGAGAGATGTTGGATTAGTTCAGACTTTTGGCCTGTAAACGCCGGCGTTGCCAGCTGCTGACTGCTCTTCTTATTTTTAAAGTTTTAACAAAATATTTCAGCTAGCCAGTATAACTAGGATTTAGGGGGCTGAATTTAGGGGGCTGGGATTTACGGTCAAGAATCGCTTGGCGGGGAAACTTTGTTTAATTTGTGCACTTAGGAGATTAAAAACAGTACAGTACCTTTGTCAATCATTACATTTGTATGATTTAAACATTTGAGAAATTATATATGTATGATTTGTTCATAGGAGAGTTGATATCCCTTTGTCAAAAAAATACGTTGGAGTGAGGCCCCGCTATCTCTTCTATAAACCGGAGTGTATTCTTAAGTTTTACCATTAATTGCTACACAAATCCTGAGTATATAATCATTAATTTAAGTTGAAATATTAGTGTAGAATTACTTACCATGGGCTTATCATAAAATGGATATCCCTGCATAGACCTCAGAGCGTTTGTCGCACTTGATATCTCTTTAAATACAAGAAACGCCTGACCTCTCATGCTTTGAGTTTTAAGAGCGACAACATCCAAGATAGGGCCATACTGAGTAAATAGGTAATACAGAGATTTCTTCAATTCTGAAAAAAATATGAATACTCTCAGTATCAATACAATATATCAATCAATTGGTAAATATTGCCAACATTTGTATACATATATGAGATATCAAAAATAAAACATACAGAAGATAGTTAAATTACCTTCTTTCTTTATTTTCTCGTTTAGGTTGTTGATGTAGATCGTGTGATTTGGTCTGATATCAGTCGTCATGACTAAAATAATTGATACTCAAATTTAAGAAAAATAACAATCAAGCAACAAATAATAATAATTATGGACGACTATTTATAAATTATTTTAAGAGCTCAAACCATTTTCCGCACAATAAACAAACGACAAAATTTCCAATTTATTAATTACAAACACGCCACCCGCCACACAAGTCAACTTCTAGTCTATGAGTCAACTAACGCCGGCAGGACTAAATATTCTTCTTCTTCTTTAAGTGGGCTACCCCTCTTAAAACAATGACACATTTACCCCAAAATGCTAAACATTTGTAGAGCACTTCCAGCTACGTAAGATATTAATATTGTTTTAATTATTCGGTCACGTAATTAATTTATCGTGCACGTACAATCCGATTAATATTAATTGATATTATTTATTAATTATATTATTATAATAAATTATTATATTATTATAATATTATTATTAATTATCGGGCACGTACAATCCGATTTAGCCATTTTAAAGCGATAATTTTAAAATCTAAGTGGGCCCCCTCTTCGCTGTCGTCACTGGTTCTGCAAAGAAGAAGACGAAGAACAAATGCCCCGGTGTTCAAAAGGATTTGTTTATATTTTTCCTGACTTTCATTAGAACTGCATGTTTAATGTTAATTTTATTGGTATTAAATTGCATTTCTAGTGTTAAAAACCTAGTTTTTTAGTTTGTATTAGTTGGATATAATCATAATGATGGATAACAACAAGCCGAATCATTCTATATATATAAAGAACTTAAATGAGAAGATTAAAATTGACGGTAAGCTCAGTTTTCAATATTGTTGTATTGTTTCGATACCCTCTTCTCTATTTGATTATTTTTGTTATTGCCCAAATCAGAAATCCATATTCTGTACTTCTAGATGCTGTAAATATCTGTTTCTCGAGGAATACCAATTACTTTTAGGTTAAATAAAAGGGTTGGGTGGGTTGATTCAGAGTTTTTATTGGATAATATGCTCTAAGTACAAAACTTTGTTTGCTCATTGCAATCGGAGTGTCAAATCAAGCATATATCATATCCAAGCTATCAGAAATTAAATCCCTTGTTTCTAATTTCATTAGAAATTGGTGGGCCAAATAGTGCAGAACCACATTAATTTCTACCTGGTTTGACCGTGGTTTTGAGACCACGGTCTCAAAACTCAAAAGGCGAGCCTTTTTTTTCTTGATATAAAGTTCAGGCTAATTCAGACTGTACGTGCCATCGAAATTTCTTCGAGTTTGACCTCTACCTGGTTTATATGCAGGAGGGTTGTTTTTCTTTAGAAAATGAGCGAAGCGGTGTGGAGTGGCTATTGAAAATTCAAGGGTACACAAAATTAAGGTTTTTAATTTAATATGTGGGATTTTATCACCTAACCTCAAAGTGGTGGCTCGTACAATCTTCGTAATAGCTTCAAATCTCCCGTTTAAAATCAAAACTTAAATATAATAAAACTAGGAGCGGCCTTTTATAACCAACGAATACAGAAGGATATTCCTTAGTTTAATAAACCATTCCCAAGTAGCCCAAATTTATTCAATTGGACTTAACCACTTTGTCTTTTGACACCACTTTTGTGCTATACAAATAGAATAGAGAGAAAGATAGAAGATTTTTTTCAAAAAACAGTGGGCCTACTGTAAATAATAGTTGTTGAAATGTGTATACATTATGTGTACATACATATGTCCCTGAATAAAAAAATATATGTAATATGTCTAATTACACCTTAAGCTTTAGAAATGACCCATTATTTATTAACCAAAATTTTTGTTATCAGAAATCACTCCCGCCCCTTTTATTTCGGTTAACAGAGGTTCTACTGTATATCAATCGTTAATCTTTAAAAATCCAACTTCTAACATTTTTTCCTCCTCTGAATAATATCTTGAAGTTAAGGTTGATTGATTATTACTGTGTCCTACCTGTAACTTATATGTGAACATATTAAATATGCTATGTGGAGTCGTTGAATTGATTAAGTTTTTGAAACCAAGGACTGTAATCTCATTGTATAACTTTAGATCATTCATATTTTTATTGATAAATTATAATTTTTATTCTAGTTTTCCTACTTTGTTATAAGTTTTTTGTTTCTTTTTTAGAATTGAAGAAATCACTTTATGCGATTTTTTCACAATTTGGACAAATCTTGGATATTTTGGCATGGAAAAATATTAAAATGAGGGGCCAAGCATTTGTGGTTTTTAAGGAAATTGCCAGTGCAACTAATGCCCTCAGATCCATGCAAGGCTTTCCTTTTTATGAAAAACCGATGGTAAGAAATTGAATACATAATATACTTAGTTTTCTTGTGTTGAAATTTTATGTTTAGGAGTTTTGACTTGGCCACTAATACACAGCAGAACTTACAAACGTGGGGGAAATATGAATGTCTTTTGGGTTCATGGCCATGACATCAATAAATTGTTTGCTTCAATTTTAATTTTGTAACTATCTGTATCTGTAATTGAATCTGTGGCACACCTAGGGCCTGCCAAAAAGCTTTTACAATGGTGTAGGTGTAGCATGATAGTCCCAGAAGCTGTATAACATAACACCCTTATTTTAATGGTATACCTACCTTAATAATATTAGTGATAGAAAAAAAATGTAGTTTATGTATTTGTTTTTTTTTGTAGAAAATCCAATATGCGAAGTGTGACTCTGATGCAATTTCAAAATTAAAAGGAACTTTTGTGGAGCGACCTAAAAAGATAAGGAGGAATGATGAAGGGGAATCAAGGAAAGCAAGGAAAAAAGCTGCCAAAGAACAAGCTAGATTTGCACAAATGCAAGCTATTCAAGTGCAACCAAGGCCTCTCCCTGTACACCAACGTAAGTTCTTTTATCTAGTAATACTTATTTGCTTTTCTGAAAAAATTTGCTCTGATAATCTGGTAGAAGATACTCACTCGCTCTCTAAAATTTTCAACTATTCTGATTGACTGAGGGCACTTCTTTAGATTGTTACTCCCCTTATAAAACAACAGAGGGGAGGAGTAACAATCTAATGAAGGACCAACTGAGGTATAAAATTAAATTGTTTAATACCTTACTTGCATTATATCCATGATTTGCTACGGAATATGTTTTATCATAGTTCCAGGTGTTAAGACTGTCTTGTTTATCCTCTCTTTCCCATACATATGTATTTACTCTTTAGGAATGAACTTCCATACTAAGATTTAAAAAAAAAAAATTTTAAAAGATTTTTAAAATGTTTTTTAAGCAGAGCAGTAGTGTATATTAGGCAGTTCACTGACCGCCTTTTGGATTTACACTTTTTGAGGTCTCCTGTGTCCAAAAAAGTGGTTTATAAAAAAATGTCTGCCTACTACTGGGCAAAACTCAACAAAATTTGGCATACATGTTCAAAAAAAGCATACCCTGAGACGAAATCGAGAAATCAACTCTCCAAATTTGAGGGCACTAGCCCCCAAAATCTCTGGAAAACAATTATTCTCGGAAACGGTTCAGAGGATTTTGATTAAAAAAATCTAAAATGTAGTCCATTTAAATACAAATCTAGAGATATAAGCCGTTTTCCTGGGAAAAATCTACTTCCTGAAAAATATCTTTTTAAACACTGATGGATTCCCTACCGAGGAGAAGTTATTTTTATGATAAATTTTGATGTTATATTCAATAATAATGTACCTACGAAAACTAATAAAAAGAAAACACTGGGCTAAGTAATTATGAGCTAGAGGTCGACCAAGAAGTCATGAACACGGGAGAAACGGAAAGCTTAACTTCGTTTAAAATCGGAACTTCCGAGTAGTGCCGAAGTCAGTACAGTCGGGTGCTAAGACGATACCCATTTCTAGTTTGTATGACATGCGCAGTTACGTCAAATCTCACGAATAACAACAACCTAAAGGTTTCTAATCTGTTAGGTTTCCTGTTTTGTTTGTTTTTATACAATACGAATTATAGTCACACCTGTCCTAAATCCAAATAACTCAGAAATAATAGATTATGAAAGAAGAAAATCAATTTAAATTGAAAGAATATTATTATGAATAATAATATAAAGATATTATCGTACATTATTAGTGATTTCTTATCAGGTACAGTGTTGCCTGTTGCATAAAATATTAAAAAAATATAGAAGTTATCAAAAATAAAATTATTAATAACAAAAGATCAACACTGTGTTTTTTTACTGTGGTCTATTATATCAAAAGCTGACTGTACATGACGACACTAGCGCACTCCTCACATTTCCATGACTTCTTGGTCGACCTCTAGTATATGAAACATTTTGTCTGAGTTGTCTCTGATTGATTTTTTTCTTTCAGAGAAGCAAAATAATTTCATGTTAAGCAATTCTTGTATCGTGTTAATAAAGAAAAATGTATGAAAATACCTTGTATTAGACTGGACCACAATATTTTTTTTTGTGTTAAACGTATTTCTCTGTATAGCCTATGGTACTTTGGAATAATAATAAAGTTACTGTCAAAATTTTGAGATGATTGGTTTATTAGTGGTTCTTGAAACTTTTGCTGACTAACAAAGGTTTCCTCTTTATATAACAGTATGATAAAATTAATGACAAGATTGAGAAACAGTTAACTTATCTATACTGAACTTAACAATAATCCTGAAAAACAAAATATTTTCACAAGGTATTTTTCAAATTTTAATTTATTAATGATAAAATGGCTTAATCTCCTATATTACTCTCATGAGCAGCTTGCAAGTTGAATTTCTGGTTGTGCAAGGCTGTTGTGAACCAAATTATTATTTTCATTTGCATCATATATATATATATATATATATATATATAAAATCTTAAAATAGCTATCATTATCTAGTACATTGTGACATAATGGTATTATTAGGTAACTGTGTAAATAAATAATCACGCACATCTAAGGAATAATCAGTGTATTGTCTGACCACAAGAATAATTACAATTTAAAAAAAAAAAAACGGTTTTATAAATGTTTTTTTTGTTTTTTTAAATTGTAATTATTCTTGTGGTCAGACAATAATACACTGGTTATTCCTTAGATGTGCGTTATTATTTATTTTCTCAGTTACCTAATAATACCATAATGTTTTCTAAGTACCACAAAATCTCTGTCAAAACTACTAATGAATGAACTACTAATGTACATTGTGAGTTAAAGACACTTGGTATCTGATCTATAATAATTGAATGATCCCATTCCTTACCTTGTTACTTGATATGAGGTAAGGACCCCTACAATAGAGTAGAACATAGAATTTAGGTTCCAAACCTAAACAAATAAACTATATTTTGGACCTGTTAATAATTGCAGGTTTAATTTTTAGCAGGTGGTCACTTATTATAACAAGTGAGTTAAATAATGGATCAGTTTGTAGGCTGATAGTAACAGTATGTGTGATAGTAACTCTATTTAATTAATTTATTGCATTTGTTCCAGCTGTTGTCCCTGCTCATGTACCTGAACAACCTCCTAACCAGATTCTATTTCTTACCAGCCTTCCTGACGAGACAACAGAAAGCATGCTATCTATGCTTTTTAACCAGTATGTACAATCTATTTTACTAACTGCTAAACCTGTATTTTAAAAAGTTATTCAATTCAACAACACTTCTTACCTGCCACTGCTGCAGAGGCTCTATCAATCTGAGCATTTCTTATATGGCATTTTATATTTTATTTATATAATTTGTAGATGCTCTGGAAACTTTTGTCCATGTAATAAGTTAATATCTTTGAAGGACCGGAAAAGTTCCCCTCCCAAATTTGTGGTTTGGATCCGTCCTTGTATACTATTAATTAAGTCATAAAATATTGCTTACTTTTCTTGTTATTATTTTATTGAACTGACTTTATAAAAAATACTTCAACACCTAATTTTCCATGAATCTTATCCATTCATTTATAATTATTATTTTTTTTAGATTTCCTGGATTTAAAGAAGTACGTCTTGTGCCAAACAGGCATGATATCGCTTTCGTTGAGTTTGAAAATGAACACCAATCAGCTCAAGCTAAAAATGCTCTCAATGGCTTCAAGATCACTCCGACTCATGCAATGAAAATATCTTTTGCTAAGAAATAATGATAATAGCCTATTATTGAATTGTGTTTTAAAAAAAATATAAATTGTACATTAACTTCTTTCTGTCAATTTATATACATAAAAAAAAGGTCTGGTTTCATCTTTGTATAGGCATTAGACATAAATTTTAATATAAAATAAATATAAAATTGTATAACTTTGTTATATTAACAAAGAAAAATGTAACTTATTATTATTAAGAATATTAAAATTATTCTTCGAATAATTTTTTGGACTATAGAAAGAAAAGTGTAATGATACTTTAAACCTGTGGTTAAAAAGTTGTTTTTAAATCCTCTATAACTAATATTCTTGGTATTTATGTATTGAGAACATCATAATTTTATTTTCCTTTAATTTCGGAGAAGCAAGAGACCTATGGTAGATATTTTATTTCTATAAGGACCACGAGTTTAAGCATTTAAATCACCGGTTTAAACAAATAAGTTCAAATCTTTGTTGTGTAGGTGTAGAATGCATTTAATAATTAATAAAAAGGAATTAAAAATTAAGTGAACTAAGTTGATTTTTTCCCAAATAATATTTTGGTAAAGGGACAACTTATTTGTATTAATTTTTTTTAAGTTAATTAAAAATGTACATATTTTGATGCAGAGGTAATAGTTTCTTATCTCTCATTATGTCTGTACTGTGTGAATTCGGACTGAGATATTTTTCATTTTTAGTAGAAATTTTGCAGTGAAGTTCAGATTATTTGTTTTAACCTAGTTTTAATCATTTCACTTTTGTAATGTATTGTAATATACTATTATATTTCATAAAATTGTCCCACTTTTTTTTTTTTATCACTTTAAGTCTTAAAATAAATTACAAATTAATATATTATTCTAATTATTTTTAGATCCGAAAGCTAAGTTTCCAGTTTACTTTGTTATGATTCAGCTAGATGCTTTAGATTTTCAGTGGCTAATTATTATTTAAATAATCTGTTAAAACTTTTTAATTATCGTGGCTGTTTTTAAAAGTTAGAATAGTTCGGGAGAAACAAGATTTTCTAGGCTGGACATAGTATCTGAGCGAAACTACTTATTGTGAGTAGAGTAAAGAAAATTAATAAGGTGGTATTTTAGTTGGGGCAGTGCTTGATCTTATTCTTTTCCTGATGGGATAGTTTTAAAATTTAATACAAACCAAAGAAGAAGTTTAAATATAGAGCAAAGTTAAGCTCAAAAATGATCTGGCTTTATAATATCAATGATTGATTAGTCAAAATTATCAATATACTAAAAAGGCCTTTGTAGGAACAGCTCCTCTGAACCTCCTCTAAAAAGCAAAATCATCTGGTCAGGTAATTATAAGAGCACATTATTTCACAGGATTTCATAGTTGATGTGGTCATTACGAATACAAAAAGGTTTTAAGGCAATAAAAGTAATCTAGAATGGTAGTGTTTAAACTTATGTATATTCTTGGTTTAAGATATGGTTAAAGCCACAATAAATTTATGACTAAAGAAAATAATCATTTGGAGTTTCTTTTATTTGTCCCTTTTTTAGTTGATTCACAGTTTTAGTGTGAGTCGTTGAAAGGTTGTAAAACAACAGGTTTATACTTTAGTCAGTGTATATAAAATTGGCTATATTTCACCTCTCTCTGAGGCATAGACGTAGAAGTGCTGGGATTACAACGTTATTTACATTTATAATAACAGTGTCAGAATCTTTTAATTTAATTAGATTTGTCAATTATGAGTAAATCAACCCACTGCTTTCCATACTTAGTTAACAATAATTAAAATAAAAATATTGATATTTTTGTCAATTTTATACACTGACAAAAGTAAAAAACCTGTTTTGTTTTACAACCCTTCAACTAAAACTACCCTATACTAAAACTGCAAAAATAAACAGGCATTAGCAAGTAATAATAAGCAGTAAAAATAAAGTAAGTAATAAAGTAATTTTTACTAAATAAGTAAAAATAAGCAGGCCTACAAAATAAACGACCTAACACTGAAACCTAAAAGATACATATTATATTCTCATACTAAAGACAGAGAGGTACAAAATCTTTTGTACGAACGAGGGACATACTGTATGTGTTGTTCTGTATATGTATTGTCCAACACATCATATTAGATACACTAACACTATTCACATTGCAAATTATAATACAATTTGTACATACATGTGTATGTATGTATTAAAAGAAAAAAAAATAGCACTTTATATTTGTATTGAATTCTCTGCCATAGTACAGGCAAAAAATGTTTTTATTTAAAATACAGAACATAAAATTCACCTATTTTGACACATCTATCACCGAATTCGAAAACTAACTGATAAAATATATCTTCATAATCCTTACAATATGCTAGCGATAATTCCAAGTAAGAAAAAAAGTTCGTTTCTAGGAGATAGGTGTAATTAATAGAGTTATAAAAATTGGTGTTACAAGAAGGGGGTTGTTTAGATAAACATAATCGCCTTGTCTTAATCTCTCTTCGGTATCAGTATTTCAAAGCCCACTGTATATAATTAGATTAGTGAGAAACATTCACACAATATAGTATTTAAATGTGTTTTCTCATAAATAAACATTTTGATTCCAACATAGCCTTAATCAATTGAGATAAATTATTTGTTGTATGACCAAAAAGCTTTCTTTATCTATAAGTTACTCGATTTTATAGCACATTAATTTTTTTTTTCACCTTTCATTTCTTATATATATAAAGAATAACAATTTCAGATCTCTTCCTACGTTCAAGAATGTATTTTCAATATTTTCAATTTCAATATGGATCAGTTGTTCACAAATTAACTCTTAAATAATACCTACATCATCATTATTTATGGTAGCAATTAGAGAATATTATAAATCCCAAATGTAAAAAAAAAAAAAACAGAAATAATTAGTCACAGACTAGAAGTCATGATTTACTACTCACTAAGTGTATGTGTTTTTTTTTTTTTTTTTTAAGATAGTGATTTTTGTTTTGTTGATTTACTTCTTTGATACTAAAAAAAATCATGTTTGATAGTAAGTGTAAAATTTGTTGAAACTAAAAAATACCAGCAGCAATAGGGTTTTTAATTTAAAAAAATAAATATATGCGGGATTATATCACCTAACCTCAAAGTGGTGGCACGTACAATCCGAATTTACCCTGACATGTATTTTTTTCCCCCCAAAAACATCATAAAAAGGTAAACATGGACAATTTCACTAAATTAGTTAAAAAGGAATAGCATACCAGCAGAAGGCTATTATGTATGAGCATGTTTCAGAATGAATCCACTTAACATGTATTATTTTTTCAAATTATTGTAATGAATATTTACCGATTAAGTTTAATATTTGAGATTCATGTAAGTGAAATGCAGAATAACAATTTAACATTACAAATAAATTAAAAGATTAACCTCAAGAAAGATTAACATGCTCCTAAATTATTGGTTAAAGTTTTTTGTTTTTTTTATCCAATAAATAGTAACAGGATTGATACCACTTTATTAAGTAGCTTTTTATTTATATCAGAACACTGAGAGTCCTTGCCGGAATCTGTAATCAAACCAAGAACCTCTTGCATTGACTGAGCAATGAGATACCAAGAACCCCAAACATTGTTGTGGTAGTTTTAGTCAAATATTTTATAATTATGGCTAGAGAGGGTTATGGAAAGTAACACAAAAAATATTGTCACCTCAATTTTGTATTAATTAGTACCACAAAATCTCAGTCAAAATAACCAATCAAATATTTTATACCAAGTAATGAACTTTGGGTTGTATTGTAAGAGCAAATTGGTTTGATATATAGACTAGGACTAGATTTTCTAGAATATTTCTTGGATTATCTTAAACTTCCAATCTCTGTTTCTATAATATCGGCAGTAATTTGACAAAACAACAAACCTGCAAATTACATGAGCTATTAGATTACTCCCTTTCAAAAATAAAAGGTAATTTAAAATATATATATATACCTTCAAAGCAAGGGGAAGATCTCTGTCTACATGAATGTTCGAAATTAAAGTTTTGGTACAGAAGGGTACGGGGTACAAATGTTAAAGTTGAAAACCCTTCATGATGCATACTGTTGAAAAGCTCTTTAAGAGTACAGTAATTGTTTTTACGTGCATTTAGGGGGGTAAATGGAAAAATATATCTAAAAGTCAACGTATGTGTGTATGTTCTTTATACAAATCCATAGTTTTAGTCCGATCTCGATCAAAAAATGCACAATTGACCTTCAAAGGAAGAAAAAATCAGTGTCTACATGAATTTTCGAAATTTAAATTTTGGTACACAGGGAACAGGGTACAATAATGAATACGGGGTCAAAGGACTGAATACCCTTAATGATGGATATCGTTGAAAAGCTCTTACAAAAAAAAAAAAAAAAAAAAAATCTCTCTTTGAAAAGATTACAATAATTGTTGTTATGTACAGTTTTGTCATATGCATTTTCATTTAGGAGGGGGTAAAATGGAAAAATATAGCTACATCTTATAAAAAAAGAAGAGTGTCTGTATCGTATGTCTTTTATGCAAATCTACAGTTTTATCCCAATTTGATGAATATTTACTCACTTTTCCTTCAAAGCAAGGGGGAGGTCACTGTCTACATGAATTTTCGAAATTTAAATTTTGGTACAAAGGGGTACAGTGTAAAAATGTCAAAGTAATGGATTCCCTTCATATCATACATATCGTTGAAAAGCACTTTAAGAGAAAAGTAATTGTTGTTATGTACAATTTTATTTAGGAGGGGGTAAAATGGAAATTTATAGCTATATATATAAAAATCAACGTATGTGGGTGTATGTTCTTTATACAAATCTACAGTTTTAGTTCGATGTCGATAAAAATTTGCCCACTTGAACTTCAAAGCAAGGGGAAAATGACAGCCTACATGAATTTTGGAAATTTAAATTTGGTACTCAGGGGATTGGTACAAGTAATGAATACAGGGTCAATGTAATGAATACCATTGATGATGCAAAAGCTCTTTAAGAGTAGAGTAATAGTGTTTATGTATTGTTTTGTCATATTTTACTTTAGGGGGGGGGGGGGAATTTAGGATATTTTAAAATTTGCTTATCAAAGAGGAGGGGGTATAGAAATAGGTGGGAGAGATAGTATCTAGATATTCTTGCATAGTAAAATAATTTATATGTTTCATTATGGTTCTTTATAAACTTATCTAATTATAATAACACTCCGTAGCGAAGCACTGGCACCCAGCTAGTATATATATATATATATATATACCTATTAATTAATAACTAGGTAAAAATGGTTTCAAAGCTTTTTTTTTTCATTAATTTATCAAAGTGATATATTTTAATTTTCTGATTTTTGATCATGTCTTAGAGTGAAAGGCAGTAATTAACACCACTGAGCAACAGCTAGAAGGTTAAGGAGGCTGTTAGTTAGGCATAATATGACTGTTAGCTGTTATTTAGTGGGATTTGTCTAAAAAGCACCTACTCCTAACATCTAGAATGCATAATCATTGACAGAATGATTACCGATTTGAGTGATTCTTGGCAATTAGATACATCAACAAATTTTAATACACCATTAGGTCATTACAGGACAAAGGGATCTCACTTACTATTTTGAATACTACTCAGTGGCGTACCCTCGGCATAGCATTGTAGGGGCACCAAATTGAATTCAGCAAACTTTTTTCTATTGCTAGTCGGGATTGTGTTTATTGGTGTTAGTTCGCTCTACAAAAAATGCGAAAATCAACTTTGTCCCTACCCGCGCCTCTGATACTATTACAGACATGTATTTTTTTTTTTCTAAAAACCACCATAAAAAGGTAAACATTAAACATGGACAATTTTACTAAATTAGTTAAAAAGGAGTACATACCAGCAGAAGGCTATTATGAGTGAGCATGTTTCAGAATGAATCCACTTAATATGTATTATTATTTTTTCAAATTATTCTGATGAATATTTACCGATTAAATTTAATATTTGAGATTTATGTCAAGTAACAATTTAAATTACAATGTAAGTATGAACAATTTAAATTACAAATAAATAGACTATTTTTAATATGAGATAAACAAAAAGAGGAAGTGGGTGAAAGAAAATGGTAATATTATGGTACACCTGAACACTCCGATTTCTAAACAAAGACTTATGCTAAACAAATAAGCTAAACTGGAATGACAAATTTAAAAAGGTTACACAAGGTTACTTTAGGTAATAAGGCCAATTTAAGAAGAGCTGATTGCATTTTTGTCTCTCATTCTATTATCAGTGTCGTTCAGTTGAGGATCGGTTTGACCAGTGATTATATTTAGTGTATTTATACCTAGAATTTGGATAAAGGCTTCGCGATGCAGGTGGAAATACGGCAAGCAGCGACATTGAAACATGTTTGTGACTTACGACTCTTAACAGGCTCTACGACGATTATGGACATCAAACGAGAAATTCATGCTAATTGCAAGAAGTACTACCCGGAAAGGCAGTCTCTGAGGTTAGAAAATGGTAAGTCTTTAAAAGACGAAGAAACTCTCGAGTCTATTGGAATCAAAAACGGTGGACAACTGTTTTTAAAAGATTTGGGACCGCAAATAGGCTGGTCCACCGTATTCATAGCCGAATATGCCGGTCCTCTATTCATATATCTTTTATTCTACAAGAGACCGTGGGTGTTTTATGGAGCTGCTCAATCATTAGCGATGCACTCCACAGTTCACATTGCCGCCGCTTGCTACACTGTTCACTACGCTAAAAGGATATTGGAAACTATATTCGTTCACAGGTTTTCTCATGCTACTATGCCTCTGTTCAACCTATTTAAGAACTGCTCTTACTACTGGCTCTTCACTGCATACGTAGCCTACCATGTTAACCATCCTTTGTTTACTTCTCCCAGCCCAACACTTGTTATCGGTGGACTGGCCGGGTTTATCCTATGTGAACTAGGTAACCTGAGCATCCATATAGCCCTGAGAGACTTGAGACCTCCTGGAACTAAGAGACGTTCTATCCCCATGCCGACTAACAACCCATTCACAGGTCTCTTCTCCTTTGTCTCCTGCCCTAACTACACCTATGAGTTTGGATCGTGGCTTTCATTCACCATCATGACTCATTGCCTACCTGCTGGATTATTCGCTTTTGCTGGATTCTATCAGATGGCAGTATGGGCCCTTGGAAAGCATAGGAATTACAAGAAAGAATTCCCCAACTATCCAAAAGATCGTAAAGCTATTCTACCTTTCGTAATCTAATTTATAAACTACAACGTCACATTTCTTAGTGTTTTTTCAGATTCAATTGTTCTCTTACATTCCTTAGAACAATAGGTCTTTTCAATGTTGATTATTCATAGATGTAAGACTGACCCTTTGTTTAACTTTCCACAGTCAGTACTGTGCATATTTTATGTTAATCAAGTAACTCTCTGCATGTATTATTGCTGTTTTTTTATATTTGATTACTCTATTTACCTATCCAAAGATTTAATGTATATCTTGATTCTTTAATTTTGATAAAATATTTTTGTACAATAAATTCTAGTTGGATTATTTTTTTATTTTTTACGAACGTTGGTGGAAAGGTAGCAATGCTTGTATACATTTTAAATAAGCAATGTATGAGAAATTGTTACCTAAATATATTGTGACACGAATAAATGTTAACTTGTTAAGTAAGATCTTTTTTTTTTTTTTTAATCACAGACATTTTTTAGATTAAGTTATTGAAAGTAAGTTAACAATAAGTGAATTATTTATTTCTATATATATAACAAAAATGTAGCCTAGACTTCCCGTCCAAAATAACATATTGTAGACAAACCTTGACTTAAAAAATAGTAATTATTATGAATTTTGTTTAAAAATTATTATTGATTTATTTACCTTTTGCAGAAAATATATAGTAATATTTTGTTAATTTAAGTAATTCAATTTTTTTTCTTTAGAAAAAGTTTTTTGTTATTTTTAGCCTATAATACAAACACAAAATGGGAAGAGAAGGGGTGAATCTGACTTATAATTAAGTTGGGAGAAGCCATCGGTTTGTCAGTATATCCATAAGAATGTGATTTAACTTATTTTTACTTAATACTTTACCTCTCTTGAATAGGGGAGGGTGTGCCTATCTATGGTGAAGGGGCAGTGTATTACCACAGGTATAATGTAATCATCAGTATCATTATTTGCATTAATATTTAGAAGATAAGCAATTGTAAAAATTCAGAATGAGCTAGCTATATTAAAGTTTTGTCAGTTATTATATCAGAAAAAACAACTATTGCTTAGCTTATTTTTTGGGTCGTATTTATACATTTATACTCCACTTTTTTTAATTTAGCTATGTTGTGCCCCTCTCGGGAGGATATTCTTGTCTTAAAATTAAGAGTGGAAAAATATAGCCAAATGAAAAAGACATATAAATGTAAGAAAAAACCCTTATTGAAACCAAAAAGGAGCTAAAAGGGACCAGAAAAACAACATATATTAATAATTAGGTTATTGCCATTGATTAATAGTATAGAAGCATAAAAATAAAATCCAACTAAAGATACTTTAATAGTAGCATTAAAACAACAACAATAATGATTTAAATTGCAGAATGAAGCCCCAGACGCAGTTTACAAGTAATTCAATTCCTTTCAAATGCCGAGGAATATTTATTTCAACAGCCTAAAGAATTGAAATTTTCATCACACTCCAAAATGGAGTACCTCAGTATGATGTTTGTTCAAGGTCACATCAATTTTTTTAACTCAATCCATACCTTAAGTGTTATATAAAAATTTAATTACTTAGTGTAATTATTGTCTATATTTATTATACCATCACTATAATTATCATTTCCATAGTTATTATTAATTACCTTAATAAAAGATGCACTATAATAATTATATTTTTACATATCTGCACTTAAAAAAAACAACTTTGCTATCCTTTGGCTCTATTTAAAAAAATAAATACAATGAAAATATTTGTTATTTAGATTTTTTATAGACCCCTTTATTGGAATTATTATTATTATTGGAGATTCTATTTAATAAAAATTTATTTCATACATCATTTATGAATATTTTCTTATTCATAAACTTATATTTTTTAAAAATTAAAAGAGTGCGACACATTAAAATTGCAAGGAATGCAGTAACTGCCTAATCCTATCTATTAGAAGCTGTATTGCACAATCATTTTCTGTAAATAGAAAGGACTATTGTAATGTAAGTAGATTTTTACTTTCTAACTATTTTTACTTTCTCCAATAAATGCTTAATAATATTAATATACACATAAATATATATGGAGTAAAGTATAAAACAAAGGTAATGAAGTTTCTGTGTTAAACATTTTTCTAGTTTAGTATTTATATAATAGATTATTATTACATAGAATATAAACAAACTAGGCATCCAAATAAGGAATTTTTAAAAAAATATTTAAAGTGATCACTCAAAATTTAAATATTTTTAGTTCATTAGAGGTGGTTGATGGAAGTCTAACTAGTCTGTAATGAAAAGAGGGAATGGCTTGGGAGGTTATCAAATGCTAAGGAATATATGATTGGGTCTTACAAAACAAATTTAATTTAGTTAGTTGATGCTGGCTGGTCAACCCAGATTATCAGAGACAACCCAAATGAAAGGAAACCTTTGTTTACAAACATTTAAGCATATGAGAGGAAAAGGAATTAGTCTTTATCTCTCATGTTATCAACTGAAAATAATTACACAGGGAAAGAGTGATAATATAGGAGTGTTCCCCGTCTCTCCCTCAAATGGAAACAAAACTAACCTACCTCTTTCCTGTGCTAGATTAAACTTTTTAAACGAAAATATAGTGTCAAATCAAGAAAAATTTCCTATAGTGTCTAGCTTCATGGATACCTGGATGCTGGTAGTGCTCGGCCACCCTCCCACCCCCTTAATATATGTATTATATATTTCAAATATATTTTTAATTTACGTTTTACCTGCCTAAAAATTAAAAACTCGAACAAAACTATCTCATGTAGAGAGGGGGACTGAATTTAAATCCAATAATACCTAATTTACTTTATTATTACACACACACACACACATACATATATATATATATATATATATATATATATGTGTGTGTGTATAGTTGTACAGTAGTCTCGCTAATCCGGACCCCGCTAGTCCGGACATCCGTATAATCCGGACGGGCCAAAAACTATGCACAATTTGGAACCAGGGCCTGTTCAGATTTTTAAATTGTTAAGATTATCGGGGTTTCTGCTTTTGTCTATTAAAATTTATAAAACTGTTCCTAGTATAGCAGGTGTACGTTCCAATATGAGGAACACCCGTTATTTTTGTTAAAAATAAACAGATTTAGAATAATTATGAATAAGTAAGAACATCGATAAATCTATTTCGGTTCCATAGAAATGTAGGGCGGAAGATAATATAAAGGTTGTGTATTCCAGGAAATACATATATGACTGAGATGGGGAGAGGGTTTTAAGAAACATGTAGCGGCGGCTCAACGGAGTTCCCTGAAATTTTGCCAAGCCGCCATTGTACAATGTCTTAACTTTTTGTGAAATGATTAGCCGTTAGTCGAATTTCATTTCGGAACGCAGCTTGTTTCCCTGGAAGTCCCTTCTATACCTGTACCTGCATAATAGATTGCCATTTTAGTTTAATTTATTTGATATTCGGACTGGTGAAAGAACAATCATTAAATAGTGTTTTTTTTTAGACTACTAGAAGTCATTTTTACGATAAAAACATCGATATTAATAGTTTTACCCAACTAAAACTTATATATAATATATCTGTATTTATTGTAAAACATATACATATACAGAGAGTTCTATCATTGTATATTAGTAAATAATTTTTTTTTTTTTCGGACATTCAGTATTTAAGAAAGAATATAAACAATACAATAAAGTAAATATTTTATTTTCCTCTTTTTCAAATTAAATTTATATAAATCTTAAGTATACTGATAACTAAACTCATAATTTAAAGAAATAGATAAATATATATATATATGTGTATACACACATCTAAAACTTAAAGCAAATATTAATATTATATGAAATAATAATATTAGTAAATGTTATTTTTTATTCGTTTTCTTTTTCCTTCTCTTTACCTTTTAAATTTCCTTTTTCATAGCATACAAAATATTGACATAGACGTGCATGATTTAACTAAATTTAAAAGAAGAAACAGATAAATAAATAAATAAATAGGTAAATTAACAATAAACTTGCAACAAAAAATAACAGGTTAATGTGAGTATTTTAAATAAATTATTTTAAACATCAACAATAACTATTTTTTTTTTTTTTTTTCTTTTCCTTTTTCCTTTAAACATACAACAAAAAAGAAAACAATTAACATTAACTGTACAAATAAGTACATACACCTATATTCTAATAATTAAATACACCTATCTTCTAATAAATAAATACATACACCTATCCCCTATTAAATTTGAAGAAGGCAAACGTTACACATTCTATTAGACAAATATTACATATTCACAAAGAAACATACATTTACGAACAATTTATTATGCTCTATCACACACACTCAAGTTTATTAAGTTCAAGAACACGCTTTAGAGTAAAATCTAGCTCACTGAAAATTTATAATTTCTATAAAAAATCTATACATTTTTTTTAACCATTTAAAGTCTATTTGAGTTAGAGCCTCTATTACATTCTGGTACTTGTGTATATCATTAATATATTTTTCACGGAGATTGTAAAGTGGTTGACATTGATATAATAAGTGCTCCACAAAATCAGGTGGTGTAAAGCCACATATCTGGCACATGTCGGGTTTGAAAACAACACTATTTGACTGGTGAGTAAATTTCAAGTAAAATCTGCTGCTCATTCTAAGTTGAGAAATTATTCTGGTGACACACACAGAGTTATCAAGAAGCAGATAGGGTTGAGGTCCTGCTGTTAGTGGTAGATATTTATAGATATTGGATTCCAACTAAAACTTGATTCCGTTTAACCCGGACTTTCGGTAATCCGGACTGGGTCCGGTCCCGTCAAACCCGGATTAGCGAGACTCTACTGTATACTGTTGAATACTATATATATATATATATATATATATATATATATATATATATATATATATATATATATATATATATATATATATATATATATATATATATATATATATATATATATATATATATATATATATATATATATATATATATATATATATATATATATATAAAGTATTCAACATTATTTTTTAAGTTCTTATCTCATTAGTTCTGAGTAGAGTATAGTCAGCGTTTACCTTTAAATGAGGAAGTAAAGTAGGTAAGAGGATTTTTTTTTTTTTTTTAAACTTGTCTTGACCATGTGAAAACTGTCTTGTATCACTATTAAGTTTTCGTTCAAGAAATAACTTTGAATTTTATATCTTTACTTTTTGTAACTTGATCATAACTTGCAATAAAAACAAAATTTATTTAGCTTGAGCATATCCACTACCTCCAATCTACCTCTAAAAATTATGGTCTATAGGAGGATATAGACCATGAGGTGAATTGAAAGTTTGATTATAAGGTGCAGTTCACAAATTGTGTATGTCCCTGTAGAAGTTGGATATGTTGAGTTTTATAAGTTTGTATGTGCTGAGTATTATGAAGAATCAAAGGTAAATGTCTCCAGTAAGGTAGATTCACAAATCAATATCTGGAAATATCAATCTTAGAAGGCAACAATTCTCACAGTGGCGGCGTTCAAGGATAACATTTGAAAGAAGTTTTGTCCTATTCACAATTTAAAAGAGAAATAACTGCACAAAAATGTTAAACAGAATTTTTTACTGAATAAATATTTACATAAGTTACAAATAATACATATAATTAATTATAAAAAATGCACATATAATTATTATATTAAATACCTCATAGTAGTAGAAAATTTACAAATATAGTACAAAAATATTATCTAGTGTAAATTATATTTTTTGTTTCCTCCTAGACATACACTTAATGCATTTTTATTGTTAATGCAACATATATTGGTAATCATTAAATTTATTCATCGTTATAATGTATACATTTATAATACAAGCGTATATATTTATCTATTATACCATATTCTTATATTTATACATATGGTTATGTGATTAATTAATTATTAAACATAGGTTTATTTTATAGCTAATAATGGAAAAAAAAATCATTTCAATTATTTGTTCAATCTATAATAATTGATAAATTCAATTAAAATAATCAAGATAACTGTGAGTATAAATGTTTTTATAAATAGCTTACCAAATGTATTTATTTTTAAATAGAAGAATCATCAAGGGTTTCCATAAGAGATGAAATAAAACTGTTTCCACTTATCATTTTACTTGTTGCTATCACATACTCTGTATTGGCTGGAAAAAGAAAGTAAAAATAAACGGTAAAAAAAAAAAAAAAAAAAAAAAATTAAGATTATCAAAACCATTTTTAACATGGCAAACTTATGCAACAGTATTCGTATTTTATTAATTGAAATTATAAATATGATTTAAATAAGAAGCAAATTATTTCCTAACCATGTAGGGTCATCTAGTTAAGATTGCTTTTGACCTCTTGCTTTAGTAGCAATATCTTCACGCATAATATATAATTTAAATAGTTACAACTATGATTACAGCTTACAATCATTTTTAACCAATGCATGTTTGAAATATGGAGGGATCAGGATTAAAGTAAAACACAAAAAAATATACACCTTTCACTACACCAAAGGCAATGTACCTTAATACAGGCAAAAAATGGACTTAAATACTTACTGACCCCTCCAAACAATATATTTTAAATAATATGCTTTTTCCAACCCCCCTATTTGTACCGTCCTTTGTATCATTTGGGAATCGTTTAGGACAGGTTTTATACACATGCGTTAATGTTGTCCTGTAATAAAATCATATCAGGTCGAAACGAGTTTAGGACTGTAATTCGCACAGTATTAAAAACATTTAAGGTAACCTAACAGTTGGAGAACCTTCTTGTTGACATGTGTGTCGATTGACATAACTGAACATGTCATACAAACCAGTACTTGGTACTGTCAGAAGATCGTTTGGACGGTACAGTAAACAGTTCGCAAACGATCCCTGTGCGGGTTGGAACAGTTTGGAGGATGGTGCGAAACACTGTCACAAGTTGGGTTGGAAAGGCTTTTATCCATAGAACATGCCCTGTGGCAATCCCACGGCCTGTACACTGCTTGATTGGAACAATCAGAAAGTAGACCAGTTGGAGTTGAAATAATAAGGAGAAAAGGGTAATTTAAGATGGACTTACAATCATATTTCTGAGTTAAAAATCTAAGAGCAGCAATTTCTGCATACGTACAACCCCCAACAAAGAATATCATAACAGTTTTCATACGCTCACTATGAGAATTCTGACTACCAATAGAATCCCCTAAAACACACAAAAAAATTATTTATTTACATATAATATATAAAATGATGAAATTTAAAATAATAAAGAAATGTAATATAGAAATAAGTGATTAATTAAATGCCAGTTTTCGGAATAGGACTGTCTGCATTCAATAAGATTAAACAAGTCCAAAATAAAGCTAGAATAGTTACTTTTTAAAGGAATAAATTGCTGCTACTTCACAGCTTTACTCAAAAACCAGTATCATTATAATTGGTAATCAATCAATGTCAAAGTAAATATTATTATAGCAGGAGTTGGGTCAGCTTAATTTTAGAATATTTTAACAACATGAGTAAGTTATAAAACTTTGGATATTAGTAATAAGTTGCCATAAATATGATGTATTAATGCTTTTACATACATTAATTACAGGATTTCTAAGATAGATTTTTGATGCAATCACAATATTGTCTGAAAACTTAAGACTTTTATTTATAATCTGATCTTAAGATTATTAGATCGGTAAGTCCACTGTAATTCTTAAAAAAAAATCACTGAAATACATACTCCTTAATGTAATGTTATTTGTTTGATTAGATGTAGGAGTTGTATATTCAAAAGACGGTCCAGGTAAAAGATCCATGACATCGTTGAGAGTTTTCCAACCTCCTAATTTGCAAGCAGCTTGAACTAAACGGACGCTTAGAGGAGCGTAAACACTGTGTACAAAATTAATATCACTAGGCGTAACTTCACTGTCATCCTCAACTGTCAGCTTGAGGGTTTTTCTCAAAATAGTATAGCCTCTTGAATTAGTCTGAAAAATGAGTTTAGAATAGCAAAATTATTTAAAATACATTAATAAAAATTAAAATGTCTGTAAGATTTGTGTTTGATTTTTATAATAATGCTGTAATATTTATTTCATTCATGAATTTAACTTTGGAGCAAAATATGTCAATAAAATAATAGGAAACAGCTTCAAAGTACCAACCTAATATTCTAATAAAAATTTAAAGAACCTTCTCCTTCAAAATATTCCTATCTTTAAGAAAAATATAGTAAAGCATGTGATTGCAATAATTTGTAGAAGGTAAGCCTTTGAGGACAACATTTAAATAAAAATAGTTCTCTGCAATCAGAATGCGGAATTTTAAAATGTTAAAATCAAATTTTTAGTGAATTTCCAAAGAAAAAAAAAAACTTGTTTTAATTCTGTATCATTTATCATAAAATGAGTTTATTTCTTTAATTATAAAGATTTTATTCAATGAAAATAAGATTGTTAAAATAAACACACAATTACTATTTAAGCAGCTTCATTTGATTACTTAAGTGTAAAATAAAATAGAAATAATAAGATAAAATCAGGTGTAAAGAGTCATTTTCTTAGTTAAAAGAAACATTTACATTCATATTTTCTTACATGTAGACATGTAGAGTAGCAAGTAATGGTATTATGGTTATTTTTCAATTACCTACCAATAATGGCAAAAAGTCAAATTGGAAAAATCAGTAGGTAAATGTTTTAACTCGGGTATAATAACACCCCTCTTTTAGAAGAAAGAAAGGGGTAAAAACTGTGTGTATTATATGCGAGATTTTGCGGTATACAGTTAACTTGAGATAGCATGTGCAAGAAATGTAACATGCATCCAACAATTATTGTAACAAAACAAAAACTTACCTGAAGTTTCAGAAGACCAGCCTTTTCTAATTTCCTTAATGTAAGAGCATGCTTAAATCCGTACGTCTGAATAATTTCACGAACGTAATGTTCTAAAACTTTAGGTTTTAAACCACTGTTGGTTGAAGACTGAAGGCAAATCAGCCGTAATACCTAGTAAAAAATTATACATATAAATGGTTGAACTATTTTAACTTTCTTAACAAGTATTAAATGGAGGCACATATGTTATTTTACTTGAGAGAAAGAAAAGTAAACAATAAGGTAACTTGCCTTAACGATATCATGTTGGTGAGCAATGAGATTTTCAATATGTTGTTGTACTTTGTCAGTGTCGACACCAAGCATTAGTTCTTGTTCTAATTGAAGAGAATCCAAAAACTCTGTAGAGTCTGTCACCTCTCGAATCATTTCAGCTATTGTTGTATCTGGTGAAAAGACAAAATAACTTTATAGTGGTGGGTCTACTAAATATTAGACACAACAATGATATTGGACAATAAAACTATGAGAGTTTCTACCAAGATTTTCCTACCTAGAGAGTACTACCAAATTGACAGTGGATTAGGAATTGTAGGTCAGGATTAAATAACTTAAGGAATAAGGACAAGAAATTCGCCATTATACCAACAAATAAACAAAATTTCATGATAAACAAATAAAAAGTGAATAAAGATTAAGCTGAATCCCTACAACCAGATAAATTAATATGAAAATTTAAAATTATGGTATATCCCAAAATTTCATAAATACACCTAAGGTCAGAAGTATCCACCATATAACCCCTTATTGGCAATAATATTGAAGAGCTCACTTCTTCCAAAAGGACGTTCAACATAAAAGACAGACAAAAATCTGCACAATGATATTGCTCACCTAAGGACTGCTTAAAACATTTAAAGGAAGTGAATTTAATAACAATTATGATGATTTAATACAGAAATAGTGTTACTTACGATTTGACAAAGAGTTTCGACTAGCTATCATATGAGGAAGTTTGGCTACAAATTGTTTCATAGTAGACACACTTTGCTCCCAACCAGAACGCTCTTCAAATTGAGATGATATCTCTTTTGCTTTTCTGTTTAAAGTACCACCAACCCCGTTAAAATTTTTGTCTCTGAAAAATGAATACAAATAAAAATAATAATCAAGCATTTTAAAACTTTGAATTTTAAGAAAAAATAAAAAAAATTATTAGACATTTTGATAAATAACATTTGAAGGGAGCTTCTTACATATAACAAAATGAGCACCCTGTCTGACTGTTTTTTTAAAGTATTGATTTAATAAAAACTTCATACACAGAGTCTAAACTGAAATTAAAATTTAAACTGGATGCAAGCATACTTTTTTTGTAATAATATATAAGGAGTTGCCGACTGTGTCCATTAGCTTAAAGGTGATACTTACAGGGTAATGTAAGAGGGTACCTGGCACCCCTATTCCACTACCCTCAATTCCCACTCATTCTCTTCAACTACGACACTCATCATGATTTGCTATTTATTTTCTTGAAAATTTCATATTTATTGAAATATGCTTGCTTCAACACGATGCCTTTTATACAAATTCATGTTGTCAATAAATTTATAATGTTTTTGGCATGGAATTTTACAAGACTTATCAATAAACATGCACCAAGAAGGTATAAAATATATAGCTACTCTAAAGGCTTCCATACATGTCGGGGTATACCTGAGAGGTAAACTGGAGAATGTGTGCATTTATGTCTGTGTGATAGCACACAGACTCACACTCTGGTTTACCTCTCAGGTATACCTCCTTAAGGAAAAAATAAGTAAATAAAAAGAATAATTATAAGTAAATATGTAAACTATATTACAATTAACCCTTTTGTTGCGGGGAACTCTCAATGGAACATTACTCTATGTTGCAAGACCCTTTCTACCCTAAACTGTACCTCCGTGTGACATTGTTTTACACCTGTACTGCGTTTTATCTTAACTTTCTCATTTTGTTTTAGCTTCCTCGTGACAATTTAATAATATGTTATAATAACATTGATTTTTACACAATATACATAAAACTTTTTGACTTTTTTAATGTAAAATGTATAAAATAATTGTTATTAAATACACCTACATAAGTAAAATAAATACAGAACTTAAGGCTAATGATGAGGTTAATTATGGTTTATGATAGTTATTGAACATATTAGAGCTTTAATTATTATTCAATGTTTTATTAGTCTAACAAACAATATCTTTATTTATTAGCTCTCGACATATATACCAAGTAAGCAATGTAAAGAAGAAATCAGTCATCATTCTTTTCCTTCATATTTTCTTTTTGTAGTTATTTATTTTTTTAGAGGTAAAAGGGATTTGGATTAAAACAGAGAGAATATAATATGTAACTAAATACTCAGGGTTTAGCTTACTAGCTACTAAATAGCTCCTTTTTTTAATTTAGGGGCAGGGGTACGTAAGAAATTACTTTGATGAAGTACTAATCTTTATCTGGTATTTAGAAAAAGTAAAATAATGGGTATTATAAGGGTAAAAAACCTAGTAGCAAGAGTTTTAAGACATGTGCCAAGGGAATTGACCTTAGCACCTTACATTTGTGTTGTTCGAGAATTATTTTTATTAAATAAGATTGCAGTGTTATCTAGTGTTTACATAAATAACACACTAATCTCTAACACACACAATTTCATTCAAACTAACATAAAAATCTAATGCCGGCTATAGCATGCATCCGCAGAGCACTTTTTCTTATGCTGGCTATAACCGACATCCGCATTAAAAGGAATACAAACTTTTATCCCATGATCAACTCTTATCATAACAACTGCATTTTAATTAACTGCAATACAAAGGTGATTTCCTTGACATTTTAAGCTATTATGTGGAATATTTAGACTAGACACTTAAAGTGAGAGATGAAATATTGAATTTTCATAATTAAAGTTCTTTATAGTTCAAATTTAATTTTCATGACATTTTCAAATGACAATATTTGTAATTACAAGGGAAATAACCCTAATGTTTAATAAGGACAAATGCTGACATGTCACCTGAGTTCTGCATACAAAGAGTCGTCACTATTAAGAACTATTTTCTTATGTCCAACATTTTCAGCTGATTCCTCCTCTGTACTGGCAAACTTCTCAGCCGGTAATACAACAGTCACTGGAACAATTTGTTACATGGTCTTAGTATTACATGCCCAAGGAATGCTGACTATGTATTTTCTTTGTTTACATGATCAAATCAAAAATAGTACTAGAATACCACTATGTTGACAGTTAATTTAGCCCAATCAAGGATTATCAGAAAGAAAGAATATTAACGTAAGCATACAGTGGTACATTGATTTAAACAAACGGAACTCAAAACTCCACCATAAGCTAACTAACTTAACTAACTAACTCTTCATTTTCAGACTTACATTTTCCACTTAACATTCAAAGTATAACAAGTAGATTGAGTAAAAAGGCTCTCAACCACTCTTGAAAGTTATAAGATTTTAAGATTGATTATTATTAGATAACAAGAATGACCATAGTAATCCCACGATTTAATAGCGTTGGGACAACCGACTAGAAAAAACAACCGAATGAATAAATCGATTCGAGAAAAAACAGTCGATTGAATTCAATCGACTGAAAACAGTCTCATAGCGGGTATAGGATATATGAATAAAGATATAAACCGAGACTGAACTCGCAAGTCGAATTTTTCAATCGAATGGTTTTTTTTTATATAGGAGAAGTACGGTGGAGGCAGTAAAGGCCTCAGAGCTGAGGGGGGGTGAGAGTGAGAAGGCGCTTGACACTCGTTATCTCGTCCCAAACTACAGCCTGCTACGACATCGTTTTCATTCGAATGAAAAAATATAGACTGAGACTGAATCCAGTCGACTTTTTCATTCGAATGTTTCATTCGGATGATTTTTTGTTTTGGGTAGGGGAAAGGAACGACGGTGAAGGGCTCAGAGCGGAGGAGGGGTGAGAAGGCGCATGACACTCGTTATCTCGTTATACACACGTCCACATATACACGTCCGAATTACAACTAATACAACTTCAAACTATAGACTGATATCATTCGAATGAAAACTAGATATCCACAACCGAATGAATGAATATTTTAAAACAACCGTTTAGTCGACTTTTTTCAATCGATTGGTTCCCAACGCTACGATTTAATACTTTTACTTATAGAATTTTATTAAACTACCCAGTTAATAACAAGTTAAAACACACTAAGTCCATTTTATTTTATAACTTACATCATTCATGAAACAAGAGCTATAGTGTTGTTTTTTTTAGAAATTCTCAGAAGAAACAACTCATTTTGTACTTACGGTAGTTGTTAAAAAATGATTAATTAAGATTCAAAAATATTTCTACAACTTTATAGCATATTTAAACTATATTACTTTAAAACTTACAAACTTTAACTTTATAAACTTTAAAAAACAAAAATGTCAAACTTACTTAATTTAATTCCAAATATTTCATCAATCAATCCTTCGTAAGTGAGTTGGGTGGCCAGAGGAGATACTAAATCAGCCGTTCTATCCAAGAGAACTAGAGTATCAATAAGATTCACAGAGGCAGGTCGAGGATTAGATGCAGCATCCCAAGCTGGTCTCAAGCGACTTGCTACATCCCAAGCATGTTTTGCCGCTTCACCTTTACCTACAACTCTTTTAGCCCGACCATAAAGTCGCTCCAGCAATATAATTGATTCGGCTACTTGGTAAAGCCCACTTGGATCTTTATTAACATAATAATCCTGTAATATAAATAATAAAATTAAGTCATTCTTTCTAAAAAAAAAAAAAAAAAAGAAAATGTAAGCAACTTAATGATATGGGGTGTACTTATTACCACTCATAGCAGTACTAAAAGAACAAAATATCTTGTCAGTGACAATAAAAGAATTATCGATAACAGCAGTCATATTAACTGCCCATTCAAAAAGGCAACATCAGTAACACTGAAGAGATGATATGATATGAATGCTTTTTATTGCTCATATCTGAAGTGATAATAAGTAAATAGAAATATTAAATATAAGAAAAGTGTTCATAATCTTAGTATAAAATGTAAGCATTTACCTTATACAATGATCCCAACTCCATAGACATTAGATCATTATCAAGTGGGTAAATATGCCAGGGTAATTCAGATATTGAGTTGAATGTTCCGAAAACACCATTGGTCTAAAAATAAGAACAACGTATTGTTTGCATTAGGTTTGTTCATTAGGCATTTTTAGAACGACTTTTATCCATTGCTCATGCCAGTGACAATCCCACGGACAGAACACTGCTTGGTTGTAATAAACCTGTTGTGGTTGTGGGTTAGAAAATATTTTTTAATTTATTTTTTCAAGCAGTATAATATCTATTATGGTATTACCTGTAAAATTTTATTGCAGCACAAACTTATTCGAGGAACATAGACTAGATGATAATCCTTTCTGTCCCTCTCACCAACTTCTCTAAAAAAAAAGTAATCATAACAAGAGAAAGGATTAGTCAATGAACATTTTAATTTTGTTTTTATAAGTAAACATTGAACCTAAGTAATTAGTAGATTAGTAGTAGGGACACAAAAGTTTGATGTTTTTGACAAAATGGCATGAATAATTTAACACTTTCCTCAAGTGTTATATTATTATTTTTTTTGTAATTTACTCTTCAATACCTTTTATTTAATGCCCCACTCAAAATTTTAAAAAATAGAAATTAATTATCTGCCATTTTGGTCTTGAACAGCTGGTAATTTTGAGTTCGCTATATTTTTCCTGTGTGCGAGTCAAAACAATCTTCAATACTGGAAAGTTTTATGTTTTTATCTCTTTTGATTCAAAAGTTATTGAAACCGTACAGAGTGACAAACACAGGAACTAAACTATAAGGGTTTTCTTTTTTTGGTTTTACCAACGAAACCCTAAAAAAAGATCATCACTGTTGACAAAGCCTATTTTTCTTCATGGAACCTCATACAAATTTAATTTTTGTATCCTCAGTATATCCTTGATCAATTAGTGGATCTAAGTATCAATATATTTTGGTTTTGATTGTATGTGGATTCTTCAATACATCAAATTTGTGAAAAACGGTAAATCTCTAACTATTTTGAACTGCAGATAAGCTCAATCAAACCAGTATATCAATATTTAGTAACTATATAAATATTATGAAACATGTTGATTTCCATAAGTAATCAGTGATTAGCCAGTCACCTCCAAACTTAGTTCAAACCAACTCTCGAGGTAATGTTACCTCAAATATCTTTCATTAACGATTAAGAATTTGAAATTAATTTACTGCAGAAGACCTGATAACATCCACTCAGATTGCCCAATGAAAGACTTTTTTAAAAGAAATATTCATAATAATATTAATTTGTGGAGCAACAGCTAATGGAGGGTTTAGGCTGGTAAGTTACAGAGGTACCTTTTCCACTCCATGCATTTTCCAACCGTATATTTGTTATTTGAAACTGGATGGACGCCACTTCACTTAAATAGCTACCTATATATATTTTAAGTAGAGAATTGAACACATAACCTCCAGTTCCTAAATCAAAAATAATAGTAAGAGCTACCAGGGACCCTCTTAAGACTTTTTTACTAGGTACAATTTAAGTATGAAGAATAGCAAATAATATCTATAGATGTTTAGAAATGAATAACAATGTGTTCTACTTAGGGTAAATTCGGATTGTACATGCCACAACTTTGAGGTTAGGTGATAAAATTCCGCATATTAAATTAAAATATCGCGAATTTTAAATATCGCTCCGCACAGCTCATTTCCTGAAGAAAAACAACCCTCCTGTATATAAACCAGGTAGAGGTCCAACTCGAAGAAATTTCGATGGCACATACAATACAAATTAGCCCTACTTAATACTAAAACAATGGAATTATTACCTTCGAATAGATTCAGCAATGTGGTTTATCAAATGTGTGAGAGGACGAGTAATAAAGATGATATTCTTAACTTGTATATCTGAGAGCCATTTACCTCCTTGATTTCTAGCATCAAGTGTATACATTTTAACCACATCATGTTGTTTTATTAAACTGTATTTTGCTATGAAAACGGCCAGATAAGATAGAGCCTCATCCCAAATAATTGCCTAGAAAAACACAGGGGTATATAGTAAATATAATCATAAATCTTACCAATAGGCAGTAAATATGTAGGTGTATATTATAAATATTAGTAATAGGTAGTTCATATATGTATGAATATTATCAATAATCAGTCATTTTAAATAATAAATATTTGTTATCATTACCTTAGCACCATCACACTGATCTATTACTTGTAATAATTCTTTTCTTAAATAATCTTGAAGTAAAGCTACGTTTACTTTGCCCCCTGACAAATGCTTAGACATTGTTAAAATTTTTAAATAAAACTGCTTAATTAAATAAAATATACAGGAAAAAACCTAAGAGACAAATTTATATAGAACATTTGTAAACAACTAGTTTTTATTTTTTTATTTCTCTGTTGAGAGATGATAATGATAACAAATAAAACAGTAAGCGCTAGCAATTGATGGAAGTTAAAAATCATTTATATAACTTAATTTATCATTTCAAAAACATTAGCCAAAAGAACTATTCAAGATATTATTTTTAAGCTTTAAATAAGTATATTTCAAAGTATAAGCAAAAATGTTTGCCTACTGATAAATTTTACAAATAAATAATATAGGAATATAACCAATTTGATGTAACAGATTATATAAATCAGTGGAATTAAGCACAATGAAACCTTAAACGTACCTCCCTATATCCTAACCCCTAACCTAACCTTCGTTTGAGCTTGTTTTTAAAGCTTGGCAGTAGTGTATTTTGTTGAAAAGTTTCTATTTTTTTTGCACTTTTTTATAAACGTATTTGAGATGCATAAGGATAATATTATGAATACTTTAAGTAGATTCTATAAATAGTTTTTGGTAATTAAATTACATCTAATTAGAAAAAATAAAACGACTTTTGCTTCCTTGAAAACACCGAATTTTAATCTTTCTATAGGTAAATATTTATTCTACGTTTACTGAAGGTACTAATTTGTGGTATGGTCTTTTGCTCGATAACAATAGTTCTATAAGTTAACATTTGCAGGGTTAGTGAATAATGTTTAGTAAATTTGCTTAACGGCAAGATTCTTCTTCGGCTTGAGATCTAAGTGAATGATTGTTTTTCAATTACTCTGATAAATAAAAACATATCTTCTAAAACTTTCCTTACATTTTGTTTTATCAGTAAATTTCGAGAAGTAAAAGTTGAGAACCTGATAATTAAACTAAAATTATTTATTTAGAATAGCTTTAAACTATCTCCGTCCTACTAACTTCATCCTATTATTATTTTCAAGGTATGTATTTATTTAATGCCCAAATTCGATTTCCCTGTTTGCTTATTCAGCAGGCCGATTTTGTAATTTTTAAAAGTTCATTATTAAGTGTTTTTATATCAAAAGTTATGAAGATACGCCTGCAGCCTCTCAACGTGAATCTGTAACTTAAGTTGTTATTAAACTACAAAAGTTGTTATACTGCAACTCCAAAAGTGATAGGTATTGGTATCTGTAAGGTTATGTTACATCGAAGTCCAAATGCAAACAGAGTGCACCATTCCATTTTAGATTACATTATTGTTTTCAGACTGCTGAAATAAATTTTATTGAACTTATCGTTTGTGAAGGGTACTTAATATATTTTATTATATTTTACTATTTTAACTGTAATATTACTTTTTTTAATACTTTATTCACTACTTCATTTTTTAATTTAATTATTACTAATGAAACACTTTACACATTGTGTCCCAAGATAGAGTGACTATCCGAGAGGGAAAATTATCTAAGTTTTGGGTTTTCCGAAAAAGGATATTCTTTTTAAAACCTCTTGCTATTCTTTAATCTCTAAAAAAGATAATGATGTTTTGGTTTGTTTACAGGGTATTTAGTTTCTTCTAAATTTTATTTGTCTCCCCTATTTTTTGCTTCTGAGCTTACCGAAGGTAATGGAAGCTATGTGATCGTTCTAAAGAACAAAGATTTTTAATGTCCCCGATTTCAAAAATTCCAAGAAAGAAATCCAAATCAGATATCAGGATCATTTTTTGTCGCATGTCTGTCTGTCTGTCGTTCGATATTTTTGCAAACCAACATATCTTAAAAACTTAAACACCTCCGATTTTCAAGAAATTTGGATGGTTTGTCGAAAGTAGCCCACAGAAAGCCCCAGATTAATTTTAACTGTCTCCACTTAGTATTGTAAGTATTGTAAAAGTATAAAATCATTTAAGTATACGTGCTCTGTGCCACCCTGATTGGCAGACTTTTTTTTGTTAGTCATTAATAAATTATAAATTTTAAGTTTTCCCCCGAGAGAAAGTAAAATGACTTTATAAGTGATTAAACTGATTATTATTATTATTTTATTATTATTTTTTTTTTAGATTATTGTTATTATGGGATGAAAAACTATATGTAATTATGTTCTAATGGATATGATTAATTGACAAAATTGTTAGGTTGTTAAAGTTAATAAAGACAGAAGATGACCTTAGTTAGGGTTGAAATGTATCATCAAAGCAACATGTTGTAAATATTTTTTCACACCTACAAAATCCATCATCACAATAATCATCTTGTAATGTTTAAATTTTGTTTAGTTCTTAACAAATGGACTTCCAAAACAGACCTGGTGGAAAGACAGGTGGTGGTGGAGTGGCATCATGGTCAGAATCCAACAGAGACAGGAGGGAGCGCCTCCGACAGCTAGCCCTCGAGACAATAGACATCAACAAAGATCCTTACTTTATGAAAAATCATTTAGGTTTGAAATATTTTCAACCACATTCTTAATATAATTATATTTTAAACTTTTTTCCTTAAAGAAATATTTAAGTTACATAAAGCCTTTTGATTCCTTTTTGTCATCTTAATTATGAGTTGTTTCTTTGGAGATTAGCTAATAACTAATGACAGAACATTTAAGGAGTTTATTGTCAAACTACTTAAGCAAATGTGATCCTAGAAACAGACTTCTTTTTTTAAATATTTGACGATTAGTAATAGTAGTTGCTATGGATTCAGCTGTGGACAGTTAATAATGCCATTTTCTGTCGGTTGGTTCAACCTGGATGGGTTAATGGAAGAAGAAAATTATTTAAATATGTTCCCAAATGTGTTATTCAAAAGAACCAATTTAATTAAAGATAACAGTACATTAGTGTGCTTTACCTATTTTTTAAAATTATGTCTCACTTTAAACATGTTTGTCGCAGGATCCTATGAGTGTAAGCTTTGCTTGACATTACATAATAATGAAGGGAGTTACTTAGCTCATACACAAGGAAAGAAGCATCAAGCTAATTTAGCAAGGAGGGCTGCAAAAGATGCCAAGGATGCTCCTCAACAGGCGAGTTCATGATTATTTTTAACAATCTGATGTATAATTTATTAGTTAGTTATTCTCTTATTAATATTTCAACTATTGGCAGAGGAGAAACTTCTAGTTTGACCAAATATAAAAGTATGTTCCAAAGTGAGATTCTTTCTATCAAGCGATAGTCCATTTTTTCTCCATACAGGAGGATCGCTTTACAGGGTTACTAAAAGATTGTTTATTATTTTTAATATTGTACAGAATATTAGAATCTTTTAATTTCCTCCTTGAAGGACTTTATCAAGCTGCTTAATTAAAAGAACAATTTTTGTTAAGATTGAAATACGTATTGAAAAAATTATGATTAAAATTAGTAATTTTAAATTATGTAATGTTGTTTTATTTTGTATTTCAGCCAGCACCTGACAAGCCAAGGATAGAACCGAAGAAATTTATTAAGATTGGTCGCCCAGGTTACAGAGTTACCAAGCAACGTGATGTTGATTCAGGCCAACAAAGCTTACTGTTTCAAGTTGATTACCCGGGTAAGATTGTTGTTTATTTTTTTATAATATTATTATTATTTAATTTGTATGTATTGATGTTTCTTAACAATCCCGATCCTCACCTCTTTTTTTAATATTTAATTGATTAATATCTTTTAAATTTGTGAAGGACATATTTGCTTATTTTGTTTGATAGTGAACTTTCAAACCTTGTTGAACAATGACCTGTTTTTATTTCAGAAATTGCTGATGGAGTTGCTCCTAGACATAGGTTTATGTCAGCTTATGAGCAAAGGGTTGAACCACCTGACAGGAAATGGCAGTATTTACTTTTTGCAGCTGAACCATATGAGACTATTGCTTTCAAGGTATTGTTACCACTGGTGTTTTTCAGATCTATTTTTAAACTTAGAAATTAAAGATGATATGAAGACATACTTATCCTCAATTTGAATTAAAAGAATGTTTAATGTAGGATGCCTTATTTGTTCCTACTAATTTTTTAATTCTTTATTTTCCAGGTGCCTAGTAGAGAAGTTGACAAAAGTGATGGAAAATTATGGACACATTGGAATAAGGATACCAAGCAGTTCTTCCTTCAGTTTGCGTTTAAGAATGAAGCTATTCCACCCCCAGTTCTTCACCCACCACCTCCTCCTATAAGACCCCCTCCACCTCCTCAGATGCTTGTACCTCCACCCCCTCCACCCATGTTCAATCCTGTACCACCACCTCCACCCAATCTTATCATGGCTCCTCCTCCTCCACCCATGAAATAATCTCTGTAATTATGTTGTATTATACTTATATTTTTATTCATAAAGTTTCTTAATTTTACAAATATATTTCCTTTATAACTACTTAAGGTATTAGTTTTCTGTTGTAATGCCTGTGTTAATGATTAACTACTAATCAACTTTCTTATAAATCGACGGCTTACTACGAAAAGTCTGTCAAGATTTTGTGTTTTAGTGACCAAGTTACTTGTTCTAGATATATTTCTACTTGTTCTAGATATATTTATAAAGGGAAAAGTATCCAAGTCTGTTCCTCCAATGATACGCAGCTGCTATTGATAGTTAAGAATTTCTAAGTCAATAACCAAACCACACAAACAGGAATAAATGCCCAAGTAACATGTTCATTTCTGTGTAGTAAGTTAGAATGGCCTATTACAGGACAAACTGACTTGGCCAATTTCTCATGTAGGTAAAATGTTTGTTTATTCTAGGTGGCAGTTGGTATTCCTGACTTGGTCATATTTATAATCTTTTAGCAACCTAACAAAAATAAAAATTTTGTTTTTTGGATTTGTTTCCGTTGACGACTAGTTTATGTGAAAAAAATAATATTTTCTTTTTTATTATCTTTATCTTGGAAGCTTAATTATTGCAGACAAAAAGACTATATTTTAAAAACTGTGGTAGCTGTTTCTCCCTTAACCCTTTAACACTCGGTTGTCCATATAGGGACTACCAAAAAATGCCTGTAACAAATTTTAAAAGTGAATGATTAATTAAAATAATTTAATTAAATAATTAATTACATTAAATTAATTAAATAATTACATTAAATTAATTTGGAGAGTGATACCCTGGAGGACTATCTAGCATTTAGAACATGGTGCATTTTTTATAACGTTAAAGGGTTAAAGCACAGAGCATAATCGGCATTAGGGAACCAAAAACAAGTAGTCGAGTCTACCTTTTATTTAAGAATGGTCAAAAATTGAGGACCTGCAAGGCATTTAATTTTAAGGCTTTGTCCATTAGCCATGGACCAGTGGACGCTGTGCCGCTTTGTGGTGTGAAAAAAGTTAGTGTTTTCGACAAACCAGATAACTGTGGGCGATAAAAAAACGTTGCTAATACGTGGCTGCTAATTAAACGCCAAGCGTACTGATTGCAAGAGTAAAATCTCATATTGAGAGTTTCCCCAGAACAGAGTCTCATTACTGTCGGAAATCCAATAAGAGAGAATATTTAGACCAAAATCTATCAATCGCAAAAATGTATTCATTGTACATAGAGCAATGTAAATTAAGGAACGAGGATTATGTTACTGAAAAAGTATACTGCCAAACATTTTGTACTAATTTCAAGTTATCGTTTTTTGAGCTGAAAAAAGATCAGAGCTTGGTATGTCAAAATCATAAATTAAGCAAAAATAATGACAATGTATATGCAGAGCACCTAAGAAGAAAAAATTAAACATATGATGCTAAAAAACCTGATAAAGAGCGAACAATTACCGATGCGAACTTTTTAAGTGCCAGTTTTGATTTACAGAGCGTGTTACAAATCCCATTCGTCAGAAGTTTCGTTGATGTACCACAGCAGAAAATTACAATCTGACAATATAGGAGTCCACACTTCCCAACAAAGCTCACTGCTAGGCATGGACAGAACTTAACGGCCAAGACAAATTCCCAAGGAAATATCTTTATTTTCAGCCACATGTTCCGAAAAGAACCAGAATCAGTATACAGCAGCACTGATCAAAATAATTGAAAACAAATTTATGGGAAAAGGGCAATCTTTTATGGAGGTGGATTCTATGCATAGTTCAACCGAAAATGCTTAAAAATTACTTTCTGTTTACAGTATTCATGATTAGCTAATCAATATTAAAAATGCCTGTTCCAAATGTTGAGGAGCAAGGCATAAAAATGAATTAATAAAATTATGCAGATCAGGGGCAATACCAAATGAATTCCATGCTTGGTACCACTCGCTGCCCGCAAATAAAAAAAATGACTTACATGCCAAACCTGAAGCTGACAACTTCAATGATTCTGAGTATGACGAAGACGAATAGATTTCCCTTTACAATTACATCATCATTTTTATGTTTGTAACATTTTTCTATCTTCTAGGTACACAATTTTGACTGCAATTATTTATTTATGTGCTACCTATAATAAATTACTTCTAAAATCAAGCAGGCGATTTATTTTATATTATTATAATAAATAAATGTTATGACCTTCATTATGATTTATTTCACTAAAAATTGACCAAGTCACTATAATTCAGCATAAATGCTAAATAATGCTATGCTATACTTATCTACGGATCAAAAAGTTAATGTTAATGATTTGTGTTACTAAATCTTTAATTGAACAAGAAAAAATAAATATGTTCTGTAAAAAAAGGAATAATTGGATACAATCTACCTTGATCATAAAATTTAAATCTCGCTTTCTGAAAAAAGAAGAAAATGTCAGTTTTCGTAGTTAAGCAGATGAAATAAATTGGGCTCATTATTATTTTATTAAAAATTAACTAGTTTAGGTAAAAAAAGGCTAAATAAGAAAACAGTTTTGAAGTCAAGTGGAAAAAAAATTATATATATTGGAACTATACGTTTTTTTTTTTAACCCAGTGTTGCCAAAAGATTGAATAAAAAAATTAAAAAAATCCATGGAAAAGTGAAATGTTTTGACTTGTTGTAACAGGAATATAGGAAGTCATAGGAGCTCATAGAGGGATGTCTTAGTATCCTGGGAATTCCACAGTATTGTGATCTAACTCTTGCTCCAGACTATTATCCTGACACTATTCTTCAAATTCTGACATATTTTATTTATTTTCCCCCTCAGTAGTACACTTTTATAATGAATCTTTATTAGCCAAACTTAAGGCTACTCCATTAACTTGTGCTGGATGGTTGAATTCAAATTTTTTTTAACAACCTCACTTTTTCATAAAACTTCCTTTTTTTTAGAATACATTTTAAAATGACAATTTTGTGTAATGGAGCCTACAAATTCGACCACTACGCACGCATTGTGGGCATCTCCAATGGTAATGTTAAAATAGGTGATTTTAGGGTAACTATAAATAAACAAGAAGAATATTTACTCTGACCTACTCCCCGCTTTGATGATATAAGTGCATTGCAAGGCCCTGAGTTTTCTGTAATAGATTTGATGGATGCATACTTGCAAATCTTAGTATATGAGGAATTGGGTAAGTATTATCTAGTTATTGCAACACCTAAGCGATTGCTTTAGGGGGTATCTTTGCAAAAGTGGGAAGGAACATAGAAAACCTTTATTCTATATTATTAAATACAGCCATACACATTGGCAAGGAAAAGTGTCAGCCACTATGGGTTCTGTTAAATATTTGGGACACAAAATTGATGTTATAGGATAACTGGGGAACATTTAGAGACTGAGGAAAATGTCAATGTCTAAAAACAAGAATGAGATCAATTTTAGGCAAATTTGTGGGAGTGAAACAATTGAGCGTGAAAGTAACAGACTGAGAGTCGACTGAGCGCAGACTTTACAAACTCTTGAGTGTCAACTGAGCGCAAGTACTTAAGACTTACTTTTTTATTAGTTATTTAGGTCAGTGTTGATTGAGCGCAGACCTTTCAAATTGTTAAGTGTCAACTGAGCGCAAGTTCTTAAGCCTTACTTTTTTATTAGTTACTTAGGTCTGTGCAAATAAAATTAAAACACATTCAATCAAATAATATTATATTACATTTTACGTAATAGTCAAAGAAATATTACAATAATAATAATAATTGACTTGGTTTGTGTCTATTTAATTGCATTGACAAGCAGATAAATGTTAAGGTGAGATGAATAAAACTGTCTTCCAAAAGAAGCATAAAATGACTCGCATGCGTTCGTGGTTCAGAATGAAGTTATCGTATTTGATGCTCAAATTACAGGAGGGAAAGTACTTGAGTCAAATATATAAGTCTCCAGCAGATACTCCACAAAAGCATTAACTTTTTTATTAGGTGGCATTGTAGGTAAAACGTCCAATATGAAGGACTGAGCAACTTCATCAGGACTTACAAAAGGGAGGCCAAAAACTAGGTTTAACTATTTGCCTATTATGAGACAACCATTATCAATTTTTAGATTTTTTCCACGTTCACTGCTTATTATTAGATCCATTGCTAAATAGATGAATAGAAATAAGTAGAAGATATAATCATAACATTTATGATAAGAATGATCGTCTTCCAGTTAATTATTATATTAATAATAAACAATATTCCAGGTAACAGTCTTACCATGTATATACATGTTATAATTCTTACGCTCAATCGACTCTATGCATGCTGGACACCTCGTGCTGAATCATCTCTTATGAATAAAAATCTCGCGCCGAATCAACACTGTGCCTACAAAAGTTCTTGTGCTCAGTCGACTCTCAAGATTTAATCCTCTTTTCTCTTTTGCGCTCAATCGGTACTTACCCAAATTTGTTACTATCAGCAATCATCTCTTCATTGGTTCTTGAAAAAGGGGACCCCCTGTGTGCGGACTAAGAGAAATCTAAAAAAATAATAAAAACCAAGCATACATCACCTGATGCCATTTTGAATTATAATCCGGAGCCACCCATGATAAGTTGTTCAGAAGCGAGTGACAAAGGAGTAAGGGCATTTTTTTAAAAAAGGGTAAGGTTACATTTCCAAATGGCGGAGTGAACTAAAGTGGTTGCTTCAAGGTCTTCTTTTATCCAATATGGCTGGAAATTCACTTTATAAACAGATCATAGACCAATAACAATATTTGGGGAGATAAGGAACTCCCTACAGTGACAGCTAACAGGCTAAGTATCTACTTAGTATGTATGAGATAGATTAAATAAAAGGGAAGAATAATATGCCTACCTGTAAGTAAAAGGTGCCTGTAAAAGTAAATACTATTGGGGACAATGAATCAATAGGTATGGCAGACAGGTATTACAAATGTGAATAAAGGAAGTGGTGAAGATATTGTGTTGAGAGTGAGAGTTGGAATACAAGTCCTGTTGGACTCTGTTCCAGTCTCACTGTTCCAGATGTTCATTTACACTTGTTTGACATTCCACATGACCCTTAAACTCTACATAATAACTAGTCGGGGCCTTTTGAAAGGAAGCTTTGGTACTTTAAAATGGCTTGTAATGGAACCATCAGCTAATACAACCATTGAAGGAATGGTGGAAGTTCTTAAGGATATTTTTGCGAGGTTTGGTCTGCTGAAGGTGATTGTTTTGGACAATGTAACCCAGTTTACATCGTGGGAATTCAAGGAGTTTTATGAAAGCAATAGTATTAAGAATATAACAACTTCTCCATATAATCCTATAGAAGTAACGTACTTGCAGAAAGAGCAGTCATTGCTGGAGAACATCAGAGGCTAACTGGCGGAGGTTCTTCAAGGGCAGGAAGTTCTTCAGGGGGGGGGGGGGGGGGGGGGAGTGAATATAGTACTGGCACTGTACTACTAAGTGATGTGACTTGTGCCACATCATATTTTTGTTTACATATCAATATTATTTATGTAATGAAGTATATACTAGAGTAATTTTCCTGGTCTTACACTAACCAAGAATTTTGAAATTCCAATGTAGTAGGTAAAAAAAAAAATATATATATATCCAAGAATTACTTTACTTAATACAATTTATCACAACATTTTGGCTTGTATCATACAAAAATAGGACTAATTAAAATGGGTGAACAATAGTAAAGCGAAATTTCATTTTTATTACAATATAACCTTAAGAATTAATCAACATAAAATTTAATTAAAAAACGTTGATAGACAGTAAAACTGTTATAAAAACTGTCTTTTGTAACAGGAATGAGGATTAAAGATTAGGAAACCTTTAAAATTATAATATATTAGTTTGTTTATTAACGAAAGATAGCTTGAAATATTAATTTCATGGAAATGTTTTTTTAACAAGAAAAATGAAATAATTAAAGTATCCCATCTTAACAATCAAAAAAGAAAAGCTAAATCAACAAATTATTAATGAATGTGTTTATATATTTATTTCTAAGTGGATTTTTCTATCATATTATAGATGGAAATTGCATAAAAAAAATTGAGAAACCTATAATTGATAATATTAATTTTTATCTTAAAAGATTTTAACAAAGATAATATGTAAATAAAAACCGTGCATTAGGAATCTTTGGACGGACCCAGAGTTTGACAAGGTACATCATTCTTCAATGAGGTAATGGGTGACTTATTTCTATTCTAAGGCCATTCAACATTTCATCTTGTCTCACACCTAGGACACAATTTTAAATACTCTTAAAAAAAAACTGGAAAGTATTAAATTTGTTTAATAAGCCAAGTTTTGATGTAATTGAAGACCACATGAGAAAAAGTGGAATGCCACATTTACGTTAAACTCTGCAAAATGCATTTTAAAGTTTGGAGCACCATTAAAAATTGATTGTCGCAAAAATAAAAGTATTTAGCTATGGCATCTTTGAACATTGTTATACTACTTCAGACCATTGAATTATACTCATTTTGCTGAGCAGATTGATATGTTTATCTCATTTTTGATAAAAATGTGACATTCCACTATTTTCCCTTGGAGTGAGTTTTCAATTGTTATGGCAGTTTGATAAAAAAAGAGTAAAGAGAATGATCATCTTTATGAAGGAAAATACCTTTTTATAGTAACTCATAACTCTGAGATAGATATTCCTGATATTTGTTTCCAATTTTAAGGCTCCTAGAGTGATGTGCATGTTGCTCGAATAAAGCAAACATTTTAATAAAGAGAGTAACCAACGATAAGAACATTAACCACCAAGACACTGTTACATGAAGCACTAACACAAGAATATTCTTACAGGGTGGTTTTCTTACCATAATGGTTCTTCAACATTTGAGACCTAATTAATTTTAGAATACCCCTTTAATAGTAGGCTAGACATTTTATCATATATTTATTCGTAATTTAAAGGTGAGTAGCATTGCCTCTGAAATTATTTGAAGACCAAAATTAAAATAATAATAATGCATAAAAAAATTTACAGTTTAAGTTTTAAAAATAATAATTAACAGGTTTAACTTTTATCAAAGAAAAATAACTTTACTGCCAATAAAATGCTTTAAATGCAACTTTGTTAAATTATTATAATTTAAGAGCTTAGTGATAAAAATTGTTATTAAATTAAGAAAAGAAGCAATCATAATACTAACATTATTATTTCCAAAAATAAGAAAGAAGTGAAATCAGGAATTGATTCTATTTTTTTTTTAAATTTTTTTTTGTTAAGTTTATTTGGGGGGTTTCTGTAACTAAACTGTTTAGAGCAATTTAAAATTAGTATAAGTGTAGAACTGGCTAGTAAATATAACACTCTCTCCACCATAAGTAATCAGAGGGGAGTCAGATTAAACTAAGATATTTCAACTATTTTCTCTTAAATGATTTTACTAGTCTCACTGACACTGAATATGAACACTAAGGCGGCTTTCACACTGTGCACAAGACCGAGCAAGGCCGATTCTGCTTGAGAAACAAACACATGTATTAGCATGGGGTTATTCACATTAAACGCCGAGCGAGACCGAGCCGACCCGGACAATTTGTTTCGAGCATTTTTTGTTACTAAGCGTTTTCGGCCACCGAAAACTCATTGTAAACGGTTGTACGCGGACTGGTAGATAATCAGCCGATCGGCTTTGGTCTCACTCGCAGTGTGAATAAAAAAACGCTCGGCCCGGCCTCATTCGGTCTCGTGCGCAGTGTGAAAACCGCCTAATGAAAAAATGTTACTTCTGGAGGAGAGTTGCTTTATTTATTCCATAATCAATAGAGGTATAAACACTTTAAAGACAAGAAAATTAGAATTATTATTTCTTATCTGAAAGAATAAACAATTTTTAACACTAAGGCCCTACTCACACGGTGAAACGCAAATCGCATTTCAAGCTGTCTCGCGACCAGGAGACTAGGTGACTCATGTCTCCCTTCATCTTCAACACTACCACGACCCGAGTTGCAAAATCAAACCACGTTTACAAAGTAAAGTCAGTTTTCCCGACAATAGGCCATGCAAACACCCAGTATTTTTCATATTTGTGTATCTACCTCCCTGAACAATGTCTGAGTCTAGTGATTCTAGTAGCGACGAGGACATCATTGTCCAGTTTTATTTTAATTAATGAATAATTTTATTATAAATATTTTATAATAAAAGATAATATAATATATAATATAATAATATAATATATAATATAATAATATAATATATTATAAAATATAATATACCTTTATCTTATCTTATTATAAATATAATACGGTAATTAATAATTATAAATAATTGTCAAGTAGGTAGTTAAAAAGGAATGTTTTGTAGGAAACTGAGAGACTGGGAGACTAACCACCATGCACCAGCATGCAGAGTCGCATGGTTTCATAGTTGCACGGTCTCCCAGTCGCCGGTACTGGAGTATCCCCATCTGAATACCGCCACCTAATTACACATGCAGAGTCTCTTGGTCGAAGAGATTTGAGTTTCACCATGTGAATAGGGCCATAGTCTCTGACATTCATTAAAAATATCTTTTTATGTAATAAAATAAATTTCCAGTAAATTTGCTGCGGAGTATATACTAATAAACAATTAAGGATTTAGATCCTTTTCACTGGGATACTTTGATTTGATAGTTTAGTTTGATATCCTCTAGTTAAATGTTTATTTAATATAAGGACATTTCACTCAGATTTAAATTAGATAGTATTGTAACTGGTTGACCAGACTTGGTTTAAACTGTCAGTTACCAACTTTTCTCTAAAAAACAATTTATTTTTAAATTAATTTAATAAAATAACAATAAAAAATTACATTAGGATTTTACTCAGTGATTTTTGCACATGAGAGGTAAAAAAAAAAAATCTATTAAATTTTATTGAATTATCTACAGTAAATTAACCTACATTACAGAGAACTATCGACTCCCCAAACTATAATATTTTAGATACAAACTGCTATTATTTATGGAATAAGGAACAGTTTTAATTCAGTATTTATTTCACTTTTTTCAAGGATTTGTATACAATCATTAGGAATATCATTTAATAAATATCTTAGGAATACTATTTCTTTAGCCCAAAATGTTTTAAAAGTGAAATAAATATCAGTAGCACCATTTAGAATAGAATCACAAAAATAAAATTAAGTTAAAACATAAAGCAATTCAGCATTTATATTGTGCCTACGAAGAAAATAAATAAATAAAAAGCAAGAGAATAATTAAATGGTTAGAAATATAATACCCAAAATACACATTTAATTGGGTTTAATATCTTAAAAAAAAAATTCATATATTTTTTTTTTTACAGTAGTACATCCAAGAATTTATTGTTATTAAGCCATCCAACCTGACATTCTTATATCCACTCTGCAATGTCTGTTGTTTATCAAACAATTTTGATGTTTAGTAGTCCATAATTATAATTTGATTTAAAATAAAATATTTAGTTAAACTAAATTCAGATAAATCAATCTTATAAATAATAAGATTAATCAGGCTTATAAGAGTGGAGGAGGTTTTATACGTTATAGCACTCTAACTATACTTGGATGCAACACCATTTCTAAAATTAAACGAGAAAAAATAAATTTAAAATAAAAAAATAAAATATACAAATATGTACTCCTATACCTTTACATTCCTCTTCTTGACTAAACAAGTTATATAAAATATCTCTTTGGTTCCCATAATTATCAATCATAATGAGATTTCTTTAAAAAAAAAAAAATAAATAAATAAATAATATAAAATTAAAATAGTATTTAAAAATTTTATTTGCAATGTTCAATTTTTTTTCTTTTTCTCTAATTAAAACAGAGAGATACTTGCATTCTCAAAATAATTCTGTATAAGTTACTCAGCCGCAAAAGAATTTAAATACTTGTTTTATAGTATTTAGGACACTAAAATCAAGAATTAAAAAGTAGCATTACTTTAGATTCATTTAAACGAATTCTACAATAAAAAGCAACAAAAACTAATAATAATTACTAGATAAAAATAACTTTTTATATACTACGTTTTTAAATTTGCTATTGACTAAATAATAAATCAATATGAAACTTGTCAAAATGAAGATTGTGAATATGGGACATGTCAAAACAAATAAAAAAACAAGCGGATTTTTTTCCGAACTAACTTTCCATATAGCAAAATTTGCTGAAAACTAATTAAATTCTGCTGAAAGATTACTAAAAGTATTAAAATAATGCATTGTCATCGTGTTCTGAGCTATTCTGAAAGTTTCAAATGTCTAGCTATTCGGGATGTTAGTAAAATTTGATTGCAAGATTTGTACTGGACAAACAAACAAACAAGAAAGCAAGCTAATAAAAACGTAGTAAAATATAATAAGTAATGCGTTCTAAAGAAATTTCATTCGTATTCTTATTCACTCGTATAAATATCAAGTATTTATTTCGTATTCTGATGATGCTAATAAATTTAGCGAAATGTTAACATAAACTTTCTTACCATAAACATAAACTTTACTGTTAACATAAACTTTCTTACTGTGTTTTATTTGACAGCATATCACTAACATAACCCTCTCATTATACTTGAACTGCCACAAACCACCTCAATTATTTAGTAATTACTTGATTATAATTTTGAATAACAAATGAATACATGCATATTTCTCAAATATCTTCTTTTTCCTTTTTAATTACTAGATGTAATAAGATCTGATATCTGGAACTAGCTTAGCAGTAAACTAATACCTCACTTCTAAACATAACAAAAATATTTTTAAGACCACAAAACATTCTTGTAATATTTAATAAGAAATATACGAGTCATATCTATAACTGAATAAATGTTCCGATGCTTAACAGAAAACAATAAAATCTTTTTAGGTACAGATACAGTGATATTATAAACTATTCCAGTGTGATACTAACATAAATTTATTGGTTAGTTACAATCGCTCAAATTTAATTAAAAATAGTATTTTACCTCAAGACAAATTTGCTCCAATTATAAAAGTAGATAATCTGACATCACTAATATTTTATTTTTTAAAAAAGAAGAAAGGCAGATAGAATGCTGGCAATCAAACCACATAATTGCTTCAACAGTGCAATTACACACTTGAGCTAACCACTGAGCTCCATCGAACGAATATTTTTTTATCTGTCTAAATATTTATAAAAATTATTATCAGTTTTTTTTTTTTACAATAGATTGCAAGTAACAAAAACTAAACAACTTTTTTATGCCGCTTCTATATCACAGCAATGCGGTAAGAAAACTTAGTTATTTATCTAGACTTAGATTATTTATAATTATTATTGTTCTATTTCTTTTCATTATTAAATAAATTATTAATTATTATTAATTTGTCCTTTTGTTATTTCGATCGTTACATGGACAAATAATTAATTTGGTAAACACATATTCATAATAAGACCTGCAGAGGGAGCAATGAGTTTAAGTCTCTATTTCTACTTTTTCATAAACAAATGAATAAACTTTAATTAATTTAAATCTATCAATAAAATAAATTTAGAAAAAAGAAGACGTAGTGAGAAATTAATGGCTCAGGCGAAATAGGGGATTGAAAAGGACAAAATCCGTCCATTTGTGAGACCCTAGTCTATGACTTTGTCTTGGCAGTAGAATTAAATATAACTTTAGAGTTCCCAATTTTTTTTTTTTTGGGGAGGGGATTGGAACAATTTTTTTAGGGAAGGGGAACATTAATAAAAAAAAATTAAATTAAATTAGTTAAATAAATTTTCTTTCTATAGGTATTTTAGGTTGATTGAATCAATCCTTATTGAGATATGATGGAAGAAAGTTTTCCCAACTAAACTTATCATATTTTGATAAGGAATGATTCAATTCATCTAAAAGTTGTCTTACAAATAATTCACTTGAATAATACCATTTTAAATTTTATAAATTACCCACTCCCCTAAAAAAAACATTGTTTTATCCCCTAAAATTTTGGGACTTCATATATTTAATTCCTCTGCCAAGGCGCAGCCATAAACCAAGTTCCATGAATGGACAAATTTTGTCTTTTTCAGAAACCGTTTATGTTCTGTTTTATCTGTACTATAAGCTAAACAAAAAATGTTGAGAAATGTTGGATATGAGTTAAAAGTTCACAAAAAAGGATATTAGTGACAAGCTTATAGATTATATTTTTAGACCCAAGCCTTCTTTGGCTTGTTGCACCACAGATATTTTTTAGGTACTTCTTTAGATTGTAACTCCCCTATGTTGTTTTAGAATTAAAATAACATTGACTAAATAACTATTAAGAAAAAGGGATGTTTAGTCCAATGTACTTTGGGACAAAGGAGTATCCCACTTCTGTTTTGATTAGAGGAGTAACAAAGAACAAAGGATTCTAAAGAAGAACATTCCATACACCTTCTTTAGATTGATACTCCCCTCTGATTTTTATAAGGGAATTATCAATCTAAGGAAGTGCCATATATATATTTATATTTATATAAGTTATTTAAACAAAAAGAAAAATTCCATTTTAACAACAAAGAAAGGGGCATTTTGTTAAGCTTACTTTTTCACCCAACTAGTTTTTTGTGCTTCTCTTCTACTAATAAAAAAATAAGATGGTGGAATATTTGTTATTTGTATCCTACACAGAGGAAAAATAGTATTTAAAAGTAAAAACCATTGTACATACAAAAATAATAAATACATCTAAATAAATAAATAATAAATAAATAGATAGGTTACAAACAACCTACATACTCCTTTTCTGTAAGAAAAAAAAATCTAAATCTTAATATATAAATACAAAAATAAAATGTTATTGGGTAACAATAAATAAATTTAAATTAAGAATACACTATAAGTATGTAAGAAAATATTCTAACAAAATTAACAGAATAAAAAAAAAAAAAAAAAAAAATTTAGAATTAATCTTCTTGTAAACTATCACTGGAGTGGACTAGGGTGTGTTGTCTTTCAACAAATTGGGCTTTAGCGTAGTTAACTTGTTGAGAAACCTACAAGAAAAAACAAAACAAAATTAGTATTTGTTTCGAGCAATTTCAAAATTTTAAACAGTTGCGTGTAAAATATGTTAGAGGCTAAAATATACAGTTTTTGAGAAGTCCTTTTGTCTTTGAGAAGTCCTTGGGTCATTTATGTTTTTAATAGTTTTTTATCCAAGATAAAATTATAACTAAGATGATATAACACTTTAAAAAAATAATTTAATTCTATAAAATTTAGGTAACACAAGAGTAATTTTATCTACATTTCTTACAATTTTCTAAAATGTTCAAAGATTGGTAGGTACTTATGTAGATTGTCACTCCCCTATGCTTTTTTAGAATAAACATAAATACAATTAATTACTTTGTCTAAATAATGATTAAGAAAAAGAGATGTTTAGTCCCATGTACTTTGGAACAAAGGAATATCGCACTATATGGTTTATATTAGGTGGGTCACTTTAGGGATAAATTCAAAACAACCTTCTTCAAACCATCTTTAGCTATATTTCAACCCTCTGTTTGGGTCATTCTCAAGCCTACAACAGAAACATTTGATTGACAATCTTTGGTTTTAACCAATATTTTAACAATAAAAAACATGGATTTTAAAAAACTAACAAAATAAACTTTCTTACCTAATGAAAAATCTGAACTAGTCCTACAACTTAAACATCATCGAATTTTAAAATAAATATTTGGTTACATATTTATTACCTATTTGGTAACTTGTTACACATATTCACAATTACTCTCCACTCACAATCATAAATATAAATTAATAACAATAATAACAATGACAAACTACATAATTAACAATTAAATGACTATATAAAACAAATTTTTTTATTAATGCCTATTTATCACAGTGAAGAAAAAAAAGGAATATCACACTTTTGTTTTTATAAGAGGAGTAACAGTCTAAAGAAGATCATTCCACACACCTTCTTTAGATTGTTACTCCCTTCTGTTTTTTATAAGGGGAGTAACATTCTAAAAAAGTGCCCAAAGATTAATATAACATTATAAAATTAAGAATTATTATTTACCCAAGAGGCTATAGTTTCAGAGTCACATCGAACCCTTGGCCTTTTGACAGGATCAATACCAGGAACTCCAGGACCTCCTGAGGTTTCTATTCGAGTAAGTAGTTCAATGTAATGAAGTTGATCTCCTAGAGATCCAGGGTGGGACACAGGAGTACATTGTAACAGCTCACTGAAAATCAAATAGTCACTTTAAACAAGGTAAGCTTATATTGCTCATAAAAATCGATTAAATTAGGGTATTGGAAGATTCATGATACTATGGAGATAAAGTAATAATTTATTATGTATAAATGTTTTGTACCAGGTTACAAATGAAAATAAATATGTTTCTTATGAGTGCATTTAAATCCTACATAAATTAATGATATTCAAGCACAGTAGAACCCTGGAAATCAGAATCTGAACATCTTTTAAGGCAAATAATTAAGGAGAAGATGAAATTGATCAACCCCTTCGTGACGTGGATTTCACCGGAAAACCAAGCTGTTTGTTAAGAGCCTACCTGCAGAAGCCTATGCACCAAATTAACCTAATTTGTTCATATTTAAACCCAGTCCACAGTAACTTACCTAGTTTTTACAAAAACCAAACAATTTAGAAATCTGAGCAGGCCCTGCTCCCAATTAGTTCGGACTTCCAGGGTTCTACTATATTTTCATAAGTAACTATTCTTAGCACAATTTACTATAAATGCCATAATGATAAGTCACAAAGTTAATTTGAAAATTAGAAAGTATAACCAGACTCTATCATTGAAGCGAGCATATTGAATAATAAGAAAATAGTTGAACATGATAAATTTCACAAATCCAAAATAATAGATTTAGCAATCTCTATCACTTTATAGTGGTGTCGCTGTAAGTTTTACTAAAAAAAAGTGTAAGTAAACAATTATTGTCTCAATGAAAATATAGTTAGTATCTTTTACCGCCCTGAAATTCCATTTTTAATTAAGTGTTTATGCTAATTTAATGGATAACCCTGTCCAACGAACTTAGCCTGATCATTGGTAAAAAGAACATATATACCAAATGGGTCAATTTTTTACTTAAGTTATCATTACACGTAAACGTTATGGACCAAAGTTACTGGCTACAGAAAAGTAGGAAGCTTGATACGTTCGCTTCAATTATTTATTTGTTTTTTTTTCAAAAATATATATATATTTTTTAAGTAAAATCCTATATGTCTATGCATAAATTGGGGCAATTAAAATCTAATGTAGTATATTTACTTTTGCAATAGATTAAAAAGAAATCTAGGCATTCAATAATGATTTGATATCTTTTTTCACTAGTTTGGTGTACTATTTCTGAAAAAAACTTTGATAAATTAATCAAATATAAACAAACCTGAGATTTTTCTCTACAACAATAGTAGGGTCACTGTTAGACTGGCTACAACTGAAAATTCGGATGCTATTACTAGAGATAACGATTCTTAGATCTTCACAGCCACTTCTAAGTACTTCATAGGCCATAAACCTAGAAAAGAAATTCAACTTTAATTTCACTCAACATTTTACTTCCACCAAGTAATTATCCACAGAAGTGGTAATATACACTATATTATATTTAATTGCAACACCCTATTATTGTTGAGGTTTTGAAAAGGGCATGACTTCAAAATTCTGACCTCCGATTTCAAAAATTCCAAGACAGAGAGATCTGTTTCAGACATGAGGGAACATTTTTGGTTCCATGTCTGTCTGTCGGTCTGTCGCTCAATTTTTGCGAACCAACATATCTTTAAAACTGCTCGTCCGATTTTATTGAAATTTGGGTGGTAGGTCATAATTTGCCCACTATTGGTCCCATATAAGTTTCTACCTTATGAGCCCATAAGTTTCTCTTCCACAAGCATACATTTATTTATACACAGTGCTCGATTTCTAGAAATTGAGGTGCCGGAACTACAACCTACCCTATCTTTGCCCCCCCCCCCCCCCCCCCCCCGCTTTGTAGAAGGGGGGTCCGGGGATCCTCCCCCGGGAAAATTTTGAAAAATAAACGTTAAAAAACAACATTTTAAGAGTTTTAGACATAAACCCACACTGCAATCAGGTGGGTTTCGTGTGGAAACTTATATAATTTTAAGTAGTATTTTTTATAAACAATTTTTTGATTAGCATGCCACATGATGTTGTAATACTCTCAATAAATAGGTACTTAGGTTTATACGAATAATTAAATCAACAAAACATTCCCTGTCTCACTCGCCCTTGAGAGTTTCGTCACAGCGTCTCTGCACAGTACTTAATTAATACGATCCCTGCCTTAAAAAAAACCTTTGTTATTTCAGGTTATCATAATTTAGTAGTATAATCTCAACAAATAGATATTTTTTGTATTTTGAAAAGAAAAATATTTGCCAGTTTAATGCATGATGTCCTGAATCAAATTTGTAGTCACTCATTGACAAATAAAATTTTAACAAAGGAATTTAAAAAAAAATCTTAGTGCCAATAATTTTATTTTTTATTTATCAGAGAGGGAGGTCCCGGAACGCCGTTCCGCCGCGTTCCGCCTCAAATCGAGCCCTGTTTATACATATACCTTCAAAAGTACTTATCTGATTTTTATGAAATTTTTATGGTTCGTCAAAAGTAGCCCGCCGATAGCCCCGAATTTTACGAAATAGGACATGAGGGAGCTATGTGTCACCCTAATTGGCAGAGTATTTTACTATATAATGGAAAAATATATTTTATAATTTTATAACTTATTACCGCAACACATCCCTGCTAAAAAAAGAAGCAAAAACTGTAAACAAATTGCCTTAAATTATAGATATAATAAAAAAAACATATCCTGAAGTACTCACAACTCTTTGAAATTTCTTCCATTAATATTGTAAAGGAATTGTTGTCCAAGACTCTGCTTCATGTTGTACATTGGAAGGAATCCCGTTGGACTAATCACACATCTTGTTAAACGTTTCTTATTAGGAATTTGTTTGCTTGAACTAAAAAGGGGAAAAATGGAATTGGTTAATATATAAAAATCAATTAAAAATACTCATTGAAAAAAATCATAATCCATTTCATAAAATACCTCTTGCTTGAGTCCCTGACTGCAGATGCCGTCTCTGAAGCAAGATCCAAAACTCCCACGACTGGTTTTGTGACGGTTCCAACGATACCTTTGCCAAAACCAGATATAAATCCCTGCAAACAAATAAAAAAATAAAGTAATTGTAACAGAACCAAGATGATTCTCAATTCTCACATCAAAATGTAAATAACAATATTATTTCTATGTTCCAATAACATTTTAGGTCTAAAAGGTTACTGGGTTACAGCTTGAAAATGCAGTGAAATATCTATTTTTTCTGACCCTAGGTATGCCATAGGTTGGCACATATTTTAAAAACAAATTATAAGTATTGCTTATAAATTAAGAATAAATTACAGGTAATCCATCAGCAGCTGCTCCATCATAAGATTGTCTGAAGAGACTGGTTACACCTCCGAGGAGTCCAAATCCTAAACCTTTGAGTCCAGCCATTAGGTGATCACCAGAAGAACCTGTTTGAACTCGTCTTATACGTTGACGTGTTTCTTCATAAGATTCATCCAGACTTACTCTACCGAGTCCATCACCCAGTGTTTCTAAAAGCATAAATAGGTGCAGGTATAGAAATATGAAGTATGATTTAAATAATTAACATATAGCCACATAAAACTTTACAAAATTAAAAAAATTAGTAAACTGTCAAATAGAAAATATATAATAAAGACCTTTTTCAGACCACTTTAGAAATCAATCATGAAATAATTTTGTTCATTGCATTTGCTATCATGATTAGACAATAATCTAATTATTTTACACCGAGGTTTTCTTTTCTAAATGAATACAATAATATTAATGTTTTAAATTGTAATATTATATAATAGAATATGTACGAACAAAAACGAGAAGTTAATAACCAAATTTACCAGTGAATTTGGCTGTTGAATTGGAGAGACCATGTGCTACATTTCGTACTAAGGCACCTAAATTACCCTCATATATCAAGCCAGTAAAACCTTCAGACACATCGTTCATGAAACCAAGAGGATTGCCAAGGAAATCAACTGAGCCCAATATTATACCAGCTTGCCACTTCATCTCCTAAAAAAGATATATAAATAAATATTTTAACAAGCCTAAAATTGTTAGCAGAAACAAAAACAAGTTTAGAAGCAATACATTTACTCTAGTATCAAATTTTCTACCACTAACAATATAATAATAAATAAAATGTATATTATTCAACTGTGTTTTGTGATAATACGAAGCACAGCAAATTTAAAAATTATAAAGATACATAAACAAAAAAAAAAGTTTTTAACATGGAAAATCTTGACAGGTACTTATCGAAGGCTTTAATAATACTTTGAGGTAATCCCTTTGAAAAATCTTAATTAATATATTACCAACAACTTTTAATGATTTAAATGATACAAGTAATACATACATTTTTGTAATGTTTCAATACAGAATTCCACAAGAATTGCCCAGTTTCAAAAGAATATTGCCTTGTAAAAGGTTCTAATTCAATAGCAGCGTCTTCAAATCTTATTAGAGTCCATCCAAGTTTGCGTTTCATACTCAGTAATCTTTTGTTTAGTTTACTGCTTGTAATTACAGATAATCGAACCTGTACAGCAACAGTAAGAATGCACACTTCAACATAAATAATTCTAAACAATTTTTTTGTCCAGAAAATATAAATGGTTAGTTATAGTTACTAATATTTAAAAAAAAAATAACTTGTAGTGAATAAAACTTATAGAGCAAAACTTATCAGTTTAATGCCACAAATCATAATATAATAATAAATAAGGTTGTCTAATATACTTATACAATATTATATCATATACATAAAACTTTGTCTCGTGTTTTCCCTTTGCTAGTTATTTCGAGTATACAAATAATTTTACCCAGGGGAGAAATGAACACTGACCAGTCGCCATTTACAATTACTGTTATTTTCTCAGAAATTGATTTATTATCAAGAAAAACTTTTTTTATTTTCTTTTTGAACTTGAACCCTTTTTTCTTTGGTAGTTTTATATCTTTTTTTCTATAGAATTGGGCCTTTTATAGGGTTAATTTTTTTAAAATTAATTAAATAAAACCATTTTCTCTTTTAATAAAAAAGTGCTTTTATTTAAAAAAAAAAAAAAAAAAAAAAAAAAAAAAAAAACAATTAACCCTATGAAAGGCCCAATTCTATAAAGAAAAGTTATAAAAAGAAAAACTATGTATATACAATTAAGTTTATTGCTTTAAACAGACTAATAAAATCATCAGAAGTCTTCTTATTTTTTTTTTGTGATTTATTAGAGTTGTTAGAATAAGTTTAGGCTCCATGTATTTGCACCTCCACTTTTATAAACCACTTTTTTGGACTTAATGGATTTTATACACTTTCTCACTAGAGAGAACATATATTATACTACCAAATTGTTTGCACTTAATTTTTTTTTTTTTTTTTAATTATGTTTGCTGTTTGCTGTTTTTATTACTTACTTTCATTATTTTTAAAAAAAAATGTTAATGTAAATTATTTACAAATAATTTCAAGATAAAAAGAACTTTTTATATACTATGTTTTTAAATTTTCTGTTGAATCGTATGTAATTTTGATAATATAATTGTTATTGTTATATAATATATAATGTTAGTGAAAAAAAAAATAGTTCCGAATTTATTTACTTCACATAAATGACAACCATCTAGAGAGCTGATCCTAAACCTATAAAAGGACAACTCTTTGTTCAACAGATCTCCCCAACACCAAATCTAAAGCGTGCCATCGATATATTTGAAATAATATAATCGATAAATAATATAATCGATATTTCCTGTGTTGCTGTCATTCAATGTTTATCTATCACAAATTTGAGACCCGTCAAAATGAAGATTGCGTAAATATGGGGCATGTCAAAACGGATTTTTTCTGAACTAACTTTCTGTACAGCAAAATTTGCTGAAAACCAATTAAATTCTGCTGAAAGATGGCTATTAGTATTAAAATAATGCATTGTCATCGTGTTCTGAGCTATGCTAAAAGTTTCAAATGTCTAGCTATTCCGGAAGTTAGTTAGAAATCGATTGCCAGATTTGTACCGGACAAACAAACAAACAAACAAGGAAGCAAGCTAATAAAAACGTAGTAAAAAATAAATTGAAGTGTTTAGTCATGCAAGTTAAATTACCTGAGTAAAAATTAATTTAAGTGAATCAAAATAGTATCGCTTGGCGTGAACTGATGCTGCCTCGGCTAAAATTCTTTGAGTTTCAAAATCACTTTCATCAGTGTTTTCAATTTCTTCCTCTTGGTTCAAACCAGCAAACACAAATAGTTTTAACGCTAACCTTTCATCAATTATAACTGATATGCTCTTTATACGACCAAGTAGATACTGAAAAGAAATATCAAAGTTTAAATTAGTATAAAATAGATATAAATAAAAAAAGTCAAACATAAAAAAATTAGATTTGACTAAATCCTAATAAAACTGTTGAGTAAAAGGAAGGTAAATATTGGAACGCATTGAAAATAATTCGAATTTTTCTGGAATAATTTTGCTCTTTATTTTACTATATACTCTCTTTGTAAAAAAACTAATCCATTACTTACTTTGTAAATATCAGCATTAACGGTTTTCTTTGTAGGAGTTCTCTCAGCTGTAATACTTATTACAGGTTTAGCTGCTTCATCAGGATCAGAGGATCTTGAAGTAGGAGTTACAAAGAAGACAACAGGACATTGAGCATCAAATTGTTGATTATCAATCTGAAATATACATATTTATATTAGTAAATCAAATTTAAGAGCTTTAAAATTAATAAAAACCAAGTTTTGTCATATGAGGCTGATAAGAAAATTTTCATTTCAGTCCCTTGAGGAACCTAGGGCATCAATGATGCATCTACACCAAATTCTGTTTCTTTTTAAATTTTGGTTAATAAAATGCATCAAGAAATTTTATAGTTTTCAGCGTTTGAGTCATTGAAGAGTGGGGTTAAGAAGAATGTGTTGGCAAATTGCTGTCCGACCAAAAAATGGGGTGGGTGGAATTCACCCACCAACTATCCATTAGATAGCAGATCAAGAAGAGAAAGTCAATCTGTAAACCCACAAAAATATACCATAGACAAAAGAGTAGAATCTACAAGGAAGCAGGAGTCACTATTATGCAGGACCTGCCAATAAATCATGACAAGAAACATAGGAACTTACTAAGAGTCCCAGACCAAAAAGCTCTATGTTCCACTTACAAATTAAAGGATCTTAGTTCTTACATCTATAGTTCCGAGCTTCTTTTTTATTACTGTAGATTTAGATTTTAAAGTAGTGCATAATCGCATTGCCCTCTTCCCTGACTATTGAAGTTAGTGAGAATCAACGTTTAATTTTCTGATAGCTCAAGGTAAAAATAAAAATTACATCCTACTTTAACACTATAAATTAGTGGCACCTGTATAATCTTAAAAGCAAACTTAATCTTTTAAAAGACCTACTGTTTTGAAACAAATTTAAGGAGCAATGTACTGTGCATGTTAACACAGGATATAGAGAAGAGAGAGAAAAAAAGTAATAAGAAACAAACCTGAATATCCTGAATCGATATATCAAATATTTCTGAGGATGGAGTAACAAGTGAACTGAAACGAATTCCACCCAATGTAATATATACAAGTTCTTCTGGAGGATCTTGAGATACGAGACTTATACCAACCTTAGGTAATTCAACACTTAGCTAGAAATTTAAACCATTATTAATAGTATTAAGAATTTATAATAATGAGTGATAAAAGATTTAAAAAAAAAAAAACAAAAAAAAAATCATTGTAAAAGTGGAAAAAAATAACAAACCTGCATTTCGTTTTTTTCTTGAACAGTTGATGGAGTGGGTGCACTATCAAGATGAGGCCTCTGACTGCTGGCAATGTTAACCCATCCAGTTTCAGACACCAAGCAAAATCTTTTCTGTTTACCAAAATAAAATATCATAGATATAACAAATTGTTTTGATTTAACCAATCAACAAATACATATTACTATTAGTGCCCTAAAAATCCTAAACACATTTATACAATAGTATTAGAATTATATGGTTCGCTACAAAACAATCAACAAAATTTGCAATTTTTAGTGTGTTGATGCAACCAACCAAAAATATTTTTCTCAAGAGAAAAACATTTTAATCAAAATTTTCAAGTTAAAAGCCTATTTAAAATTATAAATAATTTTTCAACTTACAAGAGAATTTAAAAATAATAAACCTTAAAAAAAATTGCACATTACGTGTCTAGTGCGGAAAGTGGCATTTTGCATGCAAGTGTGGAGTTTGCACCCGAGCGACAGCAAGGGTAGTACACCCCCACACGAGCAAAGCAAAATGCAGTTTTTCGCATGAGTTGCATACCGTACTTTATCTACGATTGTGGATTTTAATAATAAATAAAGAAAAAAAAAATAATAAACTTCCTGTATCTAAGTACGTATTTCTCTTTTAAGATGAAATGTATTCATTAGTTGTATTTTGTGCCGAATTAATTACTTCAGAAGACGTATAATTCTCCTCATTAATCACTTAAATCACTCATGGTTTCTCTAAAACTCGATATAAACAGTTACTTTAATTAGCCAAACAGCAAATTAGAATGTAAACAAACTCGCTAATCGTGCGTTAAGGTGAAGAATTCCTCTTTTTTTCCGCCCTAGGTGGGAAAATTCTTCACCTCATTATGAACGTGCGTTGCGCAATGAATACAGCTATGAAAAGAATCACTTTCTATGCATCTAAATAGAGGTATAATGTTTATATTTCGTATCAATCGTAGATAAATACCTTTTCATTGAGGTCAATGATTTTAAGTATCCTTGTTGGTCCGTCTGAAGTGACTTTAACAGCAAGGCATCCTGAACCAGGTCTCAATTTCTGTCTAGATACAGCTTGTTCTAATGGCACACCTAAATCTGTAGTCTGAAAGCAGACTGGCTGAGGTGGCCCAAGCACAACTCCACTCCCTGAAAATAGACAGATTTGTTAATAAAAGTATCTAAACTTAATTTATTAAAGATCCTATTTTTATGAGGGAGGTGTAGTTATTTAAAGTTATGCATAGAATCAGGCTTTAAGACTGAGTCTGGAGGAGACAGTGTCTGAGCTTTTGTGAATTCTGATGTTTTAAACCCAGAACCTGTATAATTCTAAAGCAGATTGATTGATCATGGTGTAAGTAATTTGAAAACAGTTTTTTCTGTAGATTTTAATGAAACACATTTTAAGCCAATATCTTAATGGCCCCTCCAATAGGTTCCAACAGCTTGGATTTATACTGATTTCACCTAGTCTCATCCAGATGAACTATGTTAAATAATAATAAATAGAATGGGAATCAGTGTGTTCAAGAGGTTTAATGTGCTCTCCCCAGAAACCTACATAGCAGGGTTAGATTCTAAGTTTGCTGAGACTTGGACCAACTATCAAATTGATCTCTTAAGGAGATAAATAGTCATCTTTTTTTATAATTATAAAAATTTAAAATAACTTACTTAAATTGCTTATGTTTTGAATAAAACCAAAATAATATTTAAATGAATGTATTCTTATTTTAAGACTAATATGTTTTTTAAACATAATTAATGATTTGTATAAATTTTTAAATAATAATATAAAATTATGGAATGAAAATGAAACTGAAATAATACATCAGATTGTTTATACTTATGATATAAGATCCAATGGTGAAAAATAGTAATATTATATATATAAATATGTTTTTAATATTTATCATATTATCTACAGAATTTTTTTTTTTTACATGACCTGGCTAAATAGATATATTGAAATGATTCATGCCTATAATATATCATAAAATTCAAACTTATACTATACACTATTATGGATGATTATTTACTGCATCTTAGTATTATTTAATTAAATGCAATCGATTAATTTTGCTTAGTTTATAAATTAAATAAATCAATTATTGTCAAAATGAATCTAGTTCCTCTTAGTTTATAAATTAAATAAATCAATTATTGTCAAAATGAATCTAGTTCCTAAGTTTTACTAAAAAAGGATAAATGGATAATAATTAAAATAATAATTAAACCCTGAATTCCAGAATGTCAATATTAGCCAAGAAAGCTTCGTCTCATTTTGGAGTTGAGATGTTTCTTTAGTTTGATTTAAATATTTAATAGTTATTTAAAATAAATAGACAAATATATTAGTTTAGTAATAAGTAAAAAACAAATTAAACAAAAAATATATATACAGTAGAATCTCGATAAGAAGTGCCTCAAGGGGATTAGGGAAACAGTCTTGTTATCGAGGTGCTCTTTTTGTTGAGGGTCGTTTTATCAAGGTTATTTTGGATATCAGTCGTGCTATCGAGGTTAATGGAATGTTGGGAGCGGGGTGGGGTGGGGTTTTCAAGTCTAGACTTGTTCAAGGTCGACCCATTCCTGTATAGAGTCGTGTTATAGAGGTTGACTTCTCAAAACGACTTGTTATAGAGGTTCTGAGTTACGTTGTGAATTGGAAAAAATCCGTGTTATTGAGGTTGTTTGGATAATAATAGTCACGCTATAGAGGTTAATTTAACATTATGTGTTACGGCAATCTCAAGGGGATTTGAAAATTGCACTTGTAATTGAGGTTGTCGTGTGATTGAGGGTTGTGTAAGCGAGGTTCTACTGTATATATATTTATATATACAGTATGTCCACGGATTGAGTTGCCTATACATGTAAACTCAAACAATTTTTTTAACTCATTCACCAAGTGCCTATAATAGACATAGTGTATAATAGACATGGAAGATTAAATTTGAATAAAAAAAAATGAGTATCAGCAATAAGAGATTATAAGACATGCTTGTATACAAGAATCACTATATAAACAATTTACATCTGTTACATTATGTTATTTGGAGGCTATTAACGGTTGTTTATTTATTTTATGTTATTATTTTAATAACTCAAAAAATATGGCTGAGAGAACTCTCATAACTTTTATCTCTTAAAAAGTGATATCAAAAAGTGGAGTATAAAAATAATATTTTGAGCGGAATAGAACAATTGGATGGCCATTTTTTATTTTTTTAGGACAGGGGGAGGGTGGGGGACCACCAGATGAGTCCTTTAAACAAACCCAAATTGTAGAAAGTTTATTAAGGGCTCCATCTATTTTCCTGTCAAGGTGGTGAAGGGCTGCTTCACAAGATTTACCCACCTGATATGCTTATTGTTGCTTGCTTAGTATGTAGGGTATTGAATCTCTGATGTGTTAATAAGAAGGAAGTGAGACTTATAGGCCTATAAGACTTGGCTTTTCTTATTATGGGAATAAAAAATACTCACTTCTCTCCATTTTAAGCAGTTCTTTGGGATCTTTTCTAGATCCATGAGAATAACGTTGATACCTTCTTGTAGCGTCGAACCCTGGTGATTTATATGTACAAAGCTATTTACAGCTCACTTAACACTGCTTTTGGTAATTTAATCAGCTATATTCCTTTCCTCATCCCAAGGGATTACTTAATTAATTCTGATTTCATATATTAATTTCATCTGTAAATTCACAATCTGCTAGGTGAAGTTTCATTAGATGTTTAAGTGCCTCCTTTTCGGAGATCTTAAATTTGTTTCCTTAAATGAGAAGGGGTCCATTTATTACAGCTAGTGACCTAGAGAGTATTTGGTGAAAATTGGCTGTTAGTGGCACCTTTCAAATCTTGCAGCAGTAGTCCCGCCAAGAATCATGTTTGGCCTTTTTAATTCCTTTTTGAAATTTCTATGGGCCTCTTTGTGAACTTCCTTTAGTATCACGGAGTTCATTCAGCTTTGTACACATGACAACTGACTGTTTAGAGACTGTTTTACACATTTGTGTAATGACATCAGGTGCTGAGACCACCAGGGAACTGAAGACTGATTCAAGAACTCCTCTATTCGATGCAATTGCTCTTCGTAGGTGCATCACCTCAAACCTTAAATGAAAAGTATAGTAAGTAATAAAAAAAATCATCCCCCCCCCTGGTATATAGTGTGAAATAAAACTACCAATAATATAAGAATGTTTATGGTCGCTGCCTGCATCATGCTCAACCCAAAGGTTCCTAATTAAATTTTACAGCAATGTACATACGTAGAACATTGATTTAAATTAATCATAGAGGATAAATGGCCATCCTCAATTATAAATTTTGGAATTGATAAGGAAATTTCTAAAAGCATGGAATAAAATAATCATACACAAATTCAATTTACTAGAATTACAAGGTAAATTATTATTTTAAAAAATTCAACCATGCATTTAAGAGTATTACTAAAAACAAGACAATGGTACATACACTTTAGGCCCAGTTTACAAGAGGGAGAGATAGAGTAGTATGCAATACAGGTAGGGAGAAGAGGAAGAGAATATCACATAGAAACAGAAATAGCCTTTAATAAGGCGACATATGCTGGTTATAGGTAAGTGTAACCAAGAAGAATTCATTTGGATTAATTTGTTATCACTAAATTATTTGACTTATTATACATAATATATATGATATATCCTTTGAGTTTCAAATTTTGAGATTTAACAGAACTGAGATTTAAGTCTCCCTCATGTAAACACGGCCTAAATGGATTAGTTTTAAGCCAATAAGGAAAAAAGGTTACACATTAAATAGAGCTGCCCGTTTGAGTCTTTATGTGTGGACAGCTAAATTAATTTTAATTAGTTTAAAAGGACGAATATCCATTCTCAAATTATCTACATCTATAAGAAATGATGATTTGCCAAAGATAATTTTTTCTTTTAAATTTCATAAAAAGCTATTCAAATGTTAATATTAAACCATGAAAGCCACAAAAAAATATTAATACAAATGCATTATTATTTTATGATTAAGAACATTCAAAAGTTATTCAGTTGAGAACAATACATACAGGGCAGCCAAGGCGCACCAGAGGCAGATGCTCCTGAAAACATTTAATTTTTATGGCAACCAACATTAAAGTTAATTACAAGTTTAATTACCTCCTTAAAAATAAATCAAATTAATTGTTAATCATTATTCAAAATAAAAAAAATCCAAGGTCTTTATATATGTAAAAGAAAAAAAAACCAAAAAGTTAGACTAAACACACATTTTATTAGCATGCAAATACTACCAATAAATATTAGTAAAAAATAATCATCTTGAAGAATGTATTGCTTTTTTAAAGTCTAATTCCCTTCTAAAATATTTTCTGTGTAAATCTTAGGAGGTTGGAAAGTAAAAGCAAAACTAAGAAACATCTCGTACATTCAAACATAAAGCATCATTATATTATAGAGAAGCACTCAATAAATCTAAGAAAGGGTTTAGGACAAAGCAGGTAAGGGCTCAATGTTACCGTTTCATTTTACCACATATTTCAAACCAATTATTTTTTACATGACACTCATGTCTGTAGATCATGTTTAGAAACTATGTTTGATTCAGTTTTTGGAGTTTTATCTAGCTTTAAATAAAACTAAAGATATTTTGCATTTTTAAACATTCAATCTATAAATTAGTATGACACATTAATAAAAAATAAGAGATATGACTTTATTTTACCTGATCTTAATCCAAAGAAACCATCTTTGGCTTGGACACACATATTGCTGTGAGCACAACATAGACGTCCCTCTTCAGTGAATTTCCAAGACTGAGTACACGATCTTCGCTTATCTGGCCTTCTCAAGATTAATCCTACGTACTGTGTTGGTTGGGGAGCAGGACCACAGATATCCAAAACCTAAAATAACAAAACATATTAAATCATATTTTCAACTAGCCTTCACCACGACCTCCCCATGGGGCTGATGCAAGGGAATCAGTGGCTGTTTCCTATAGTCATTAAATGAAATGCCAAAATAGTTTCTTTTCCTATGCTTTTGTAGAAAAGAATTAGAACCATTGCTACGCATCACAGATTGGAGGCTATTTAATTTATTTGCATTTGATTATTGCATGCTCTATTTTATTACTAGGCACAATAAATAACCATTATTGAATCAACTTTGAATTTAATCTCATAATAATCTTAATTTTGTAAATAAAAATTTTAAATCCTAAAATTCTTAATTAACGCCTCATAAAAGCTTTCATATAATAACTGTTGGATTCCACCTGGCATCTGACAAATGACTTAATGCCATGTATTATTTTTCATTTATTCATTCTTGTTAAAATATGGTTTTAATTTGGTCAATTAAAAATAATTCTTTATATCCAAGTTACTGTTATAAAATAAAATGAGACTTCGTGTAAAATCCTGCACTGCTGCTTTCTTACTCAGCTAACAATAACAAAGGTAAATGCAATCAAATTAGTTCAGAATTATTTTTAAAGAAAACTCTTAAAATTCATATGAACCCTTACCTTATTACTTATTACATAAGAAGATATTAACAATGCAAATGTAAACAAAGCAAGCGATAGAAAATAGTAATTTTAAAAACATTTTTATTTTGATGTAAAAATCAATAACTGTGATTGTTATGAAAGTATTCAAAACCTGATGATAATATTGTTGATAACGTATGAAAGCTAAGTGTACCCTGTAGAATGATTATAAAAAAATTTTGATCCTTGAAGGTTATAGGTACAACTTAAACAGTCAATACTTTGCATCTTGAGAACAAAAATTTAATAATTACTAGATTATTATCGTAACATTATCAGTTATTGATTTATTCTTATGTATGTCATGTTACAATAAATAAATACAATTTTTAGGCACGAAAATGGCTCGAGTAGCCAAAACGTTCTCTAGAATGAAACTGTACTAGTCTTCTTCTTCTTCCTACCCTTCAAGGATCCAAATTTTTGATAACATTGTTGATAACATTATAATAATAAAATTGTTAATAACTATGATTCTACTCAATATTTGTTATATAAAACCAAGCCACATGTTAGTGCTCATCTCTGCATAAACAAATAATAGATTTTGTTCAGCCAGTTTTGCGTCTATAAAGTTGATCCAGTGGCGACAGACATACATCCATACAAATAGGAAAAAAAATAAGGCCGGTTTTAGCATTAAGGCATGGTGTCAACCTGAGACTAAATCTCGATATTGGTTTCAGAACCTTGGCTATTTCATGCAACATCAGCCCCAGACGAGTTGAGTCTTCAAGACTAGTCTCAGGTTTGGGTCAACTGAGTTGCCACAGTTCCTTCTGAGAAGGAGAATCCTGTCAGATTGCATTGATGATGGCCTACAATTTTTTTATTTAAAAAAAAAAAAAAAAAAAAAAAAAAAATGTTGGGTGAGGCGATTTTGGTAGGTGGAAATGAGAAGTAGGACAGGGCTTTGTATAACTCTAGTTAATGAGTTAACATTGAGGATGCACAACAGTTTAGCATTTTTTTTATGTCAGCAAATCTCGTAGAAAGACACCAAATAATGAGATGATATTTCTGGCCTTACGGTAACAACTGCTGTGTTACACCCCAATCAATTTATAATTAAATTAAGAGACAGTCACCATATGGTTTGTCTAGGGACTTCACTGAACAGATATAAAGAGAGTAGAGGATTTAAAAAAAAACATTTTAAAGTGGTACTTTTGGCTCACTAATGCCTATTAATCATTCAGTGAATGTATTAGCGTGTAAACCTAGTACCCTTTTCTTAGAATAAATGAACATCTTTGATCAATCCCCAAATCCTCAAATGACAAAATTGAATAAAAAAAAATTATTAAAATAAAAATTAAATTATTTAAAAATTTTGTATCCATAACAATTGTTAGATTAGAGGCTTTGTCTGAATAAAGAATTAATAGGCTTTTAGATAAGATGTCAATAAATTACAAAATTAAATAAATGTTGAATCACCAGTGGTCCTTAGTGGCTAGATTTTAAGGAGTACTTACAAGGATCTTATCAGCAGGAGCTCTTGGAGGGCTAGATCCTTCATGCTGAAGAAGTCCATCGGCAGTCATTCTCCACAGTTGAGACCTGGCACCTTGCTGTTTCCTACTCAGGACAACTTTGCCAGTTGAAGGATCTGGTACATCTAACACAAGCTCTAGACCTCCTGTCAAAATGTGACCATCTTCTGATGAACTAAAAGCAAATAAAATCAAAATGGATGTATTATTAACACACGTTTCAGCGATTTCAATTTAATCTAATATAAGAACATTTTCAACAAAAATTAATAACCTGACACTTACTGAAGATACTGCATGTTTAAACCTACAAATAACTTACGCAAATGTTCCTGCAAAAGCAATATAAATGAAGTTTTCATAGGTAAGAAGAGGACCATCACCAAGTTTCTCCAGGTCATAACTAGCAGAGATGCCTCCAGGAGCAGTAACAGTCAATATAGGAGGTGATGTTGGCTCATCCCAAGCATATGGTACACTTGATTGAGCCTTCACTACATGAGATAAATTTGTCAGTCCAATCTAAACAAGGAATTTGAAAATAACTGGTTAGAAATTAGTGTTAATAGTTTAAGTGATATGCTTTGGTATTGAAAGAAAATGTACTCTTTGGAGTTCCTAAAAAAACTGTTTACCTGGTGAAACTGTAAAGCTACAAGGGAATAGTTATCCAGTCTTATTGGAGGAGGCATAGTGTCTGCATCAGTAGCTAGGATGAAGTAAGTGGCTCCTTGAAGTACAATCTCAATACGCAAGAAATACATCCGACCTATGGTATCCCTATAAAAACAGGCAAATTTAATATAAATACTAAAAAAAAAAGAATTATTTCATTATAGAAGTACCTACTCAAACAAGACATATCTCTTCATTAAATCAGAACTTACCTGATGTTAAGATGGAAGGAATTGTTATCATCTATCTTAAAGCCACCAGACCAAAGACAATCAGGTATATCAAGTATTCTTACACACAGTAATTGGTCTTTATCCAAGCGAGGCCAATGAAAAGGTAGTGAACAATTGGCAACAGTAGTCAGATAAGTAGATTGCGCCCCAGGATCATTCTAGAAAAAACATTTAATTAATTTACAAATTAGGACTACAACAAAATTGACTTTTCATTTACCAGGATTTTTTTTTATCTAATAGAAGTAATGATCTCTCTTTACACCTAGTATAAATAATATTAATCTAATGTAAATTTTACTTACAACTGTGGTGGCAAAACATTTCTGAGCAAACTGCAATTTAAAGCTTGATTTATTATGAATTTGAAAAAGTGCAGATAAGGTAACAATTTTGGTGTTTCTGTAACGTCCTCTCCCAGGTCTGATTTCAACTCCAATCATATAAACAATGTCAGGTCTGTTTTGCTTCAAAGCTACTCTAAGACGGCGCATTTTCACCCCACATTGTAATGATAAACTTGAGCACCACTGAAAAATACGATTAAAATATTGTATTTTTTATTTATTTATCTTTTTTTTAATTTTGACACATTTAAAGCTAAAGGTACCACTCAGTAGTACTAAGAGTACCTGAGGAACTCCTTCCTGATGTACAGCAGAGCCAATTCTAGCAACAACAGTAGGGCAGTTATCACTGTCTGAAGAAAAACTGGATGTTGAAAATAGTAAGGGTGCAATCATACGAGCAATCTATTAACAGAAATTAATAAATAAAACATCAATTAACAAGAAAGCCAACTGATTTTGAATAAAAGAGCTAGCAGTTCAAATTCATGTAATAATACCTACTTTTATCATAATTATAACTTAAATTAATCAGCAATCAACAAGAAAATATTACCTCATGCTCCTCATACTGTCCAGCGGTCTCAGTTGCAACACCCTCTTGTTTGAAAACAATTGGAAGAGCTGTTTTGTTTATAAACCAAAAAGGAGCAGCCACATTTACCTGTGAAATGTTGAAGGAATGATAATAAATACATAGAAAAAAAATCTTCATAATTAAGGGTTATTATTTTATTATTATGTTATTATTTCTTACATTTAAGACAATTAAAATAATTATTTTGGTCTCATAATTCTAAAAATGATTTCAACTCACCCTAAGTGAGGTTGAAGGATCAAATGTAGCATTGACTTGAAGATAGAGTCTCCTATTAGAATGATCATGGAGTTTAACTCGTCCGGTATAATTGACCGAACCACAAGGAATCTCAATAGCACCACCATGAGGAAAGTTATCCAAATGCAGTTTTAATTCCACTCTGTTATCTAAATCCACCTGAAAATAGTTTCAATATTAAATCATTAATTGAAATAAAATGAATAATTATTAGACTACATCAATATTTTTTCCAGCCAACAAAAAATTGACTACCACATGAACTTACCAGCCTTCATAATATGAAAGTATCAGTTGAGAATGTTTAGATCTAGTGGAACATATTATAAAACCTCTCTGGGAGTTAAACCAAGATGTAGTGTTTTTCTAAGGGAACTTCAGAATGTTAACCAAATCGATTAACTTAGAGTACATTTATAGTAATATTCATAAGAGACCTATTTCTCATTTTTATAAATTAGTCAGATATATTTTTGGTTTTGAAGAATAATTATAAATCAGGTTTCAGCAATATTAAATAAAATATATAACAGTTTTTTGGAGAAAAAATGTTATTCGATTTCATTTAAAAAAAAACTATTGAACAATTTTGTTAAATTAAAAACCAATAATGAAATAAGTAACTACACATTTTATCATACATTGTACATAGTTTGTTCAATAAGTATAGGGACTGATTTTATTTTCTGCTAATGGGGTGGAGAGTATTCTCTATGGGCAGGATCAGTGGTGGGGGTTGTTATGTAAGATATGAGACCCATCTTAGCTCCCTACGACTCTGTGAAAGTCCCGAACAATCAACCAGCGTTGTGCCATTGAATTTTGTATTAAACTGAACAAATACAGGTAGGAGACTTTTGATATGACCCGTGAGGCTTACAAGGATGAAGCCTTGATAAAAAATCCAAAATGGCCTGGAAGACCCTCCTTTAGCACCTGAGCAAATCAAAAGGTGGGGTCCACAAGGAGTTTGTCCCTGCTGGACAAACAGTAAATGGTAAATTTTGCACAGATGGGCTCAAACATTTGAGGATTAGGGTCCACCTTATCTGAAGAAAGATTGTTGATCCCAGGATGCACCATCACACCAAGTCAAACCTCGCTAATTGTGAGGGAGGTACTGGCTAAATCCAACCTGGCAATGCTACCCTCTATATATATTTTTTGTACATTTTTTTTTTTTTTTTTTTTTTTTTTGCATATCTTGTAATTTTTAATAAATTACTAATTTATAAAGTAAAAGAAATAGTCTGTCAATTAGTGTGGCACATAGCCTCCTCATTTCCTATGACTTAAACATTACAGAACCAAAAATGTTCCCTTATGTCTGAAAAAGATTTCTGTCTTGAAATTTTTGAATTCAGAGGCAAAACTGTAAAACTGCGAAGCCAAATTAGAATTGGTAATTAAAGAGAAAAGTGTGTAAATTCAAACCTGATGAACTGTGAGTTGAGCTCCTGGTTTTATTCTATTTGTAGATTCTTTATTGATGGAAGCATGAAGTTCATAGGGAAGTAGATTAACAAGAGTTAAAGGTGGAAACAGTGTAAGAGTATGTGCAGGGTGTGATAATGGCACACTGTAAACTGATGTTCTGTCACTTGGATAGTTTTCTCGTTTAACTGATACACAGAATCTAAAAAAATAATCAAAATTTAAAGCATATCAATAAACAATATACATTTTGATATTTCTATACATATAATAGGGGTTATTAAAATTATAATATACATAATACAGAAATTATGTGCTCTCCAGTAATAATAAGTTGAGCCATTTAGGAAAAATGAATAGACCATACAATTAAATGCACTAAACATCTATGCTATCTGAAATCTTGAGTCAATAAAACTTGAAAAGCAAATTAGATTAAATAAAAAACACACACACATTAGCTTATAAAAGAATGCTTCAAAAAAGGTTAAAGAAGGTTGTTACTAAAGTAATTGGAATGACTTAATTAAAACCCTATTAGACCAATTCCAGAAAATTCCCAGATTGAAGCTCTGATTGGCCCTGAAATGGTCCAAACTCAGCTTAGAGGAATCAACTGAAAGTGTTGCTCTGAACAAGTATAAACCCAAGTTGCCATTATTCTTATTATTTTCAAAAAGAGTCCAATAATAAAATGAATTTATTCCAATAACTTTGATGGTAAATTAACAATAACAACTTAACGACTATGTATTTGTGTTTTATTAAAAATCAGGGTGAATATTAAATAAAATGTAATTAATTAAAAGCCTACCTGTAAACGGTGTTTGAATTATTGGCATGACAGAATCTAGTTTCCAAAAGGACCTGATTTGGTGCAGAAACATCTTGCCAGTTAAGAGGTTTAGAACAGAAAGCATGGAATTTTGCAGGTGGCCCCGCATCTAATGGTCTTGCCCATATACTAGAATTTGTGTAAAGCATGGGTATCGAAAGACTTTTTTCAGGTGGTATGATCAGATGAACATATCCTACAATAGAATTAATATTTTACAATTGCATCACATTTGATCTACTGATTAGATTACATTTGAATTTATAAAAGTTACAAATTAATTAATTATAAATAAATGTAACAGTTTAATTTAAAAAAAAATATAAATTGCTTTCCAATACGTACTATTATTTTGAAGTCTAGGATTATCTAGTTTTATTTCAACAGCATTAGAAAGTTGATTTGCAATTTGAAGAGCAGAGCGTACAGTTATTAGCTTTCTGGCTGAACCTTCGAGTGTCACTTCTAAGACAATTCTCGCTTGCATTAAATCTTTCTCCTAATGGAAAAAGAAGACAGACAACACTATTAATAACATTATTAATAAATAACACTATTAAAAATCAAGGTGTGTAACAGATGTGTTAAAGGCTGTAAGCAAAACTGAAACTTAATTAAAGTTTGAATTTTAAACATTAAAACTTTATCAATTGAATAATTAATTACTTCAGTACAGGTCTGCATTAGTTCATCAATTGAGATTCAAGAATAAAAACAAAAAATCTAACCTTTAAGTCCACCAAATAAAATTAGCATTAATATGAAGCATAAACTTAGATATTTTGTTTGACTTTGCTAATATGACACTTACCATTTGATAATCAGGTGAGGCTTGTCTGAAATAAACACCAACTTTATCTACTGTTACAGGGCCAACAGGACTCCAACCTTCAACCCTAATGCAAATTTGATGTGTTCTTAGTTTGTGCGTATCTCTGTGCCTTAGTTTACCTAAAAATAAAGTCAAAGTTCTCATCTAGGAATTATTTAATATTTTCCTCATTCAATAATTGAACAAAATAAATAAACAGAATATGCGCAATGTAAATATGTGCTTTTACATAAATAAGGGGTTAAAATATAAAGTATCGATTAAAACAGCATTTTTGTAGGAATAGGGAGAATAAAACCTTAGAGAGAGAGAAATCTACAAGGGAAAAATAAATATTCCTTGAACAGCATTATAAAAATTAAAACTATTAATTTAATTTAAATTAATTTAATCACCTTGCTCATTAAATGAAAATGGTGCTATAGTTCCATGTTCCACAAGAACCCATTCATGATTTTGCTCATTGATTTTAGAATGAAGTCTCCGATCTGTAAGACTGTAAAAATACATACGTATTTAAAAATAACTTCTGTACCAATTAAACTTCTAAAAGAATAAGTATTATATATTAAATAGTTTAAAGTACACTTGTCTTGTTCAGCTTAATTTTTATCATCTTAAATTATATCTAAATTAAGAAAAGATTATGGATTTGCATCTAAAAATATTAATTAATTAACTAACTTACTTATCAGCTGTGGCAATTACAGTTGCATACCAAATTCTGGAACCCGTATCATTGTGAAGAGCAAAAGGAACAAAAGGAGACCTTCTCCTATACCCAGGAGGACTTGTTACCATTTTTGGTTCAGACATATCTCCTCGGACAACAACACTACACAAAATAAACGTTAATCAAATGTATTAAACCAAAATTATAAATAGATTTAAGCAAAACAAAAACCATAAATCACAAGGAAAGAGCAATAGTTCAAATATTGTTACCTGTCTTTAGGATTATAGTAGTCGTCAGTCCATGTATCTCTCACACTTTTGTAAAGGTCTACAAGCGAATTTGTAATATTTATATTTAGTGAATCTGCTGATGCAACATGAAGTTCTAATCTTGTTTTAGTAACGGCAAAGCTTAATGTGTAGTCCCAACAAAGACTGTACCTAAAAATAATTATTAATAAAATTAAATTAAGATATTAAGTGTGGTGAGATGATATGCAAGTGATATAACACAATTTTCAATAATTAAGTATTCAGTTTATTATCAAAATAGAGCAATTAATTTAAGGGGTGTCATAAAGGATAGTAGATTTGACTTGTACATTTTACCTCATTACATTTGTGACTGATTGGTGGATAAATTATGTATCCTTTCCAAGCTACCAAATGTCATGAGACGTTAGCTTAAAACATAGTATATTTAGAATGGTCAGGTTTTTGGGGTCTCAGAGGGAAGATTTTTTGGCCCAAAAACACCCAACTAGTATGCAAAGCAGCTGATGAGTCTTCCATTGTTTGGTAACAACCTTGGTCACAGTCTACCATTTGAACCACGGTTGGCCATAGGTGCCTCTGTGCCTGTACTGATCAGGATTTTCTCTCAGGACACATTCTTGTAATATGGTAAAACCTTTTCTCAACCACAGCTATTACTTCTAATTCTTCTCAGACCTCTATCATTTTCAACTCAGTTCCTTTTGGTTGCTTCCCCAATTTTCCAGAAGAATATCACTTGAGCAGCAATTACTTTGCTTGTGTCCCTACTTGTCAATGATTAGCTCTAAATACTGAGCCGTATTATTGTAGTTATTGTGGGTCCTTAGGGATGTAATATAAGATAAACTCTCCTATATCATACCCCTATATTCCGACTCTACCTTGAGCCATTTTCAAGCATCATTTATAGAGCTATGATCTTCGAATCTTTTGTAATACAAAATCGTTATATTTTAAAAATGATTTTAAGTGCTTATTCAGCTACTCGTCCTGTTCCTTAAGAGGAACAAAACCCGAATCCTCACATTCAAATTAATTAAAAATTGTGCTTGTAAAAAGTTAACAATTAATAAAAAAATAGTTTGTTAATTTATTTTTATGAATTAGTGAGAAATGTTGGCGCATGTTTATGGGTTATTGTGTAGTTTGTTTGTTGTTTGTTTTTGTTATAAAGTTTATGAGGGAAATTGTTAACTGTTTACAAGCACGATTTTTAATTAATTTGAATATGAGTGAGGATTCGGGGTATGTTCCTCTTAAGGAACAGGATGAGTAGCTGAATAAGCACTTAAAATAATTTTTAAAATATGATGATTTTGTATTACAAAAGATTTGAAGATCATAGCTCTATAAATTATTCTTGAAAATGGCTCAAGGTAGAGTCGGAATATAGCGGTATGATATAGGAGAGTTTATTTTATATTACAGCCCTAAGGCACAATAACTACAACAATTAAATTTAAGGGATCACCAATCATGTATTATTACTGAGCTGTAGTTTTTAGTTTCATAGCTTGATAAACCTGAGTCTTAGTAGTTAGAATAACTTAATGGAGTACATAAAACCTCTTCTAATTGCTGCTCTTATTATAGGATTACTTTACCCTTGAACACACATTGGCTTGGTTAGTAGCGTATTCAAAATCAGTCTTGGAAACTTATTTTCAAACCTCTTAGTAGACCTTATAAATTGCAATCAAAAGTGTTTTCTTAAAGTCACTTATTATTCTTGATTCTCTTACTGCTTATTTAATTTTAAAATTTCTATATAAGAAAATTAAATTAGATGAAAAAAAGAAAGTCTATTACTTCCAAGGCTCAATGAAAGGTTCCCATCCAGAAAGAAGCCTGTTGTAATAATGTGCTGATAATACACTAGTACATGATCCTGAGAAGTTATCTAGATTATGCTTCAGATCGAGGTTGGAAAGAGATAACTCCATGAGTGGAACATCTGCATCCCGACAATCATCAATAATACATAGAGATGCTGAATCAGTAAAAACCTATAACAAAGTGATAAATAATTATCATTATTAATACATCAATATTTCAGTTAATATGAATAAATAAATCAGCTATTATGAATGAACACCAATAATTTTTAAAATACTTTTTCACTTAAAGTGAATGAACATTAAACAAAATTATTACTCAATGAAGATTAGGATTCTAAATACACTTAAGTTTTAGATATAGTTAGTGAGCCAGTGTGGCCAAGTAGATTAAATTACTTGCAATGCCTGCTCGGCCATCAAGAAGCAAGGGTGATCCCGCACCGGGAACCATTTACATGGCTCATTAATGATTACATCATATTTGCTTCAGAGGTACATAGTATAGAGGTACGATGTGGGAAGTGGCTGGAAGTCTCTACCACAGGGCTAGTAAAAAGGGCCTAAATAAGGCCTAATTGCTAGGTTCATCCTACCCGTCTAGTACTAGGACCTTACTACTACTACTAGGTATACTTAAGAAACAGCAACGTAAGGAATTGGTTAGGCACTGGTATTTGGCACACTATTTAATATTATCAAAAGTTTTATAGAGTATTTTTTTTTTTTAGTATAATCTCTACAATGAATAAATTACTTGTACTCAAGTAAATTTTATTTATAATAGTAAAAATAGTTTAAGTTGAGTTTTATTCAAAAATGATATATTTAACTGGAATACCTATTATAGAAAGAATTAACAATAAATATTTTAATGAGCATAATACCTCAACACAGTTAATAGAAAATGGAGAGTTGTTAGAAATGTGATGAGGGGACCCAAGATCTCTCGGGGACTCAGCTGTAGGTGCAGCATGAAGTGTCAACCACAGTGCAGCATCATCTAGCTTTCCTGAACATTCTGACAGAGCTTGTTGGCAATCACCAGGGTCAAAACCAAGAGCTTCTAGCTTGTCTAGCTGATCTAAACATTAAAAAAAGAGTTTAATTATCTACATTACTAAACAAAACATCATTGAAATGAAATAAATAAATTGTATTGGGTTAAATAATCGTTTTAATTTCTAGAGGTGCAGCTTTTAGTTATACTAAGAGTTGACTTAAAAAATGGTGTCTTTGAATAAATGAAGATACTTTTTTCCTGCCCCAAAATTCTAATTTTTAATTTGTGTGAATGCATTATTGACCAATGAATTTAGCCTGAGCATTGGTATAAGGAATGTGTACAAAGTTTTAAGTATATCATTTAACTTCTACTCAAGTTATTGTCCCAAGCATAAGCTTTACTTATGGATCACATTCTTTCAACTGTAGGAAGCTCACTTCAAAAACTAGGATAAGACTATAACTTACTTCTAAGATTGACTGGCTGACTATCACTGAGTTGATTTCTAGCTTGGTGAGTTTGTTTTGGCAAGGAACGTAACATTTGATTAAACATTTTTACATCGTGGTAAGACAATCTCAAACTTAAATGAACCATTTGTGCCTGAAATTAAAAATAAACATAAATTTGACAAGTTTAAGAATATAAAAAAGTAATAAACATTAAAAATAACAAAAATAAAAACCTTTAAAACTTTGTAGATGACTCCATCAGCAGTCTGTCTAGTTAAAATATCCATATTTACAGTAACTGGATCAATAATCGAGAGAGCCGTTTCTTCTTCCATGCCCAAAATACATGAAAACATTTCACAATGATTCAGATTGCAAGATACTGGTTTATCTATCTCTAATGGTCTATAAGTTATAACTGTTGTGCTCTAAAACAAATATGCAATGTAAAAATTATATTATTAGTTACTTACTTCATCATATACTTACATATATTCCATTTAACACAATACGATGTTTTCACTCATTATTTAATTAAAATCTATTTACTAACTTTAAGAATCACAGCATTTGAGTCCCATTGAGCAGTATTTTCAACAACTACTATTTCAGAGTCAGTTATGTTCAATTTTAATTCAAAAGGAACATTGGCATCTTGTTTGACTTGCTCAGGTTCAATAGAGGTCACATTTGGAACTGAAAAATAAGAGGATTAATAACTAAGATGTAATTAACTTTAGACATTTTAAAATAATTTACATGATATCAAAACAACATTGGGCCAATAAAAGATGAAAGGATCGTCAACTTTACACATTTACTTAAAGTGACCATCTGTGTAAAACAAATCTCACCTCAACTAAATATGTTGCTGATGCAGTGGTTTAAAGTGAGCCCAAGTGCATTACCACTCAGCAACAAGTATTAACGAGTACCAAAAAACTATTTTGACAATTAAAGTAAGAAAAGCAAGCTTTCTTAAAAGTATATAACAAAAATTAAACATCTCTCTAAAGGGCTTCAACTTGTCCAACTGTCCAACCGTGCCTTCAACCTGGTTGAACAACTTACCCATACAACCTCTAACAGGTTAGCACAACATTATTGGTACTCCTCCTACAAATATCATGTCTTCAGCAAGGTTGTTCAATGTGTGATTCAGTCTCTCAACATGCTCTTACACTGCCCAACTTTAACTCAACCAAGTTGGACAACAAGTTGAAGTGTGTATGGGCCCTTAAGAGTCAGTTAAAATGCATGCCTGGTCCACAAATTGAATACAAATTATTTTGAAGTTCACTACTTCAAATTGGGCACAAAAAGCTTATTGCAAGAGTTCAATTAGGCTAACAATAATTAGTTAAAAAAAATCACTTATTTTGAATAAGAGGGAAACAACATTGAGTTGAACAACAGACACATGAAAAGCTCATTCTTTGGTAAAAAAAAAAACTTCTTTTATATTTAGACAAATTGGGTGGTATATGGGGGAAATATTAAATAATTACAAAAGTAAGGCTGAGAAATTACTCCCACCAAAAAAGTCAACTTTCCTCACCATAAATTATGATCAAGTTGAACAAAAAATTAGGCAAACACTCCAATAAAAAATAAAATCCAGATATTGTCAAATCTTAGAAGTTCAAAGTTCAGACTTGCAAAGGTAGCGTATCTGTGTGATACACTTAAACAAATGAAGCCAAGCGGGTCAAGAATGAGACTCCTTTTAGGTAAATGAATGGAACCCCAATAACATGAGACAGAAGCAACTTTAGTGAGGTGGCTAAAGCCGTACGACTCGATTGCTTTCTCTGCAGTAACAGTCGTAGCGGCTGGAATTGTTTTTGTCTTTTTTTAGCAGCACTCAAGTCTCTTCAACACTCAACACGATGTGTACAAAGATCTTCAACTATTTCACTCCCTGTCTATTCTCCAGTTAATCTCTTTCATTTTTAAACTTATTCTTTCTCCATTCGGATCCCATCCCTAAAGACCAAATAATTATTTTCCATTTATTTGAACAATAATAATTTTTAATATGACCATATTTTACCCATACCTCAAATTGAGTTAACCACTCAATTGAAATATAGAACAATAGAAGTTGAGAGTTGCGTATAGTTGCTCCTGATGTATCATGGAATGTTACAGGATTGCATATGTATACAAGAAATGCCCTATTACCCAAACACAAAGTCATTCATTAAAAAAAGTCTTTATATAAGGCTGTTTTGAAATCCTTCTTTGTCCTCGGACAAGTACATCAGATGAAGTTCACTTCTTTTTAAAGTTTTGTTTCAGTCAAGTAGGGAGTACTACTCCGTTACAATGATCTCTAATCAGTAATTGAGTAATGTAGAGAGTAAACACTTTTTTTAAAATACATATACTATATATTATTAGTATTTACATATTCAACAGGCGGGATATTACTTAATTAAGGTAAACCAGAGAAGAATAAAAATAATTAAACCATAACCATAACTCAGATAAGGTATCTTGAACTAAATATTAGAATAATACCTGGTGGAATATAATCAGGTTTAGTTAAAATAAAATTCTGAACAGATTCCCACCAATCTAGAATGGCCATCAGCTTCATATTGTTCAAGAGAATGGTGAATTTTGATAAATCCAATCGTTTCCTAAAATAAATTAAGAAATAAAATTAAATGAAGACATAACATGAATAAAGAATACATTTTATGTTTTAATTTAAAGGATATAATATTAATATAACAAATTTCATTATTGATAAAGAGAATTTCAAGACAATCATCTACATCATTTATGAAAAGGAGTAGATGAAAATTTAGCTTCTTAACTTCACAGAAATATAAAGGTTTTAGAGAGCAATGAAACCATTACTTTAAGATGGTCTCTCAAAAACATCTTGGGAAAGCTGTGAATGGTGTTTGAGGAAATGTCCACTAAGTTCATAAGGATATCATTTGATGGATTCCACATGTTGAAAGAAAAAATTGATATAGTATCTAAACCACATCAAATGATAAAGATATATTTTTATAAGTTTATTACCTGTGATGAACCTGAGCTTGAACAGTTTCACAATCAGATATCATATGGATGGGTTGTAAAATATTTGTGAAAACATTTGATCTTTTATTAGCAGGTTGATCTGAAATAAATAACAAAAATAGCCTATCAAATGGCAAAAAATGTAGTCAACTAAATACAATATTATATTGTAGAGTTATTTTTAATAAATACTACTACTACAATTTTTGTTATACTGGCATGTTTGTGGATGTAGGATAGATTAACAGTATGAATAAGAACACAGTTCACTTTTACTTAATGACACTATAATTATTTGTCAGGACGATAACAATTCATAAGATAATATAAATTATGATCTCAACAATATCTTCCCTAACTTCACTTTCAGACTGATGCTACAAAACTCTAACTGCAACTCGGAACTCTCTTGACTGAATAGACGTAACTCTCTAGACGTAAATTATTTACCTAAGCAACACTAACTTCTAGACAGATTGACCAACTTACTCATACTTACATGAAATATCCTTACTTTCAACAATTAATATCACAAAAAACAAATGTAATAAAATATTTTATTACCAGCAAATCGGGTATCTGTAATTAATATTTCTTCTGATACTAAATCAATATCTTGAGTTCGATTACTGTAAGTCTCAATTAGTAGAATGGATTTAATGAAATTAATGCAGGCAAGTGATGTATTTTCAGTTGGAAGCAGTTGAACATTGACATCAACTAATTCAAATCTAAGAGATGTACATGTCCATCCCATATCAACCTGGAAAATATAAAAGACAAAGATTATTGTTGGAGGAAATGAGAGGTCAACATGAAAAGTTAGAATCATATATAAATAAGAACACAATAAAACATTGTTTTTATTAAACATACAAAGAATATAATTTACACTGATTTAGAACTTTATATATATTACGATAATGAATAAGATGAAATCAATTAGTTTTGGTTAGCGATATATTCTTGAATGAAATAATTTGAGTGAAAAGTTCATGCTTTACACTTGAACACTTTTGACACTTAAACTTAAAAAATGTTGACTGTATTTCGAGACCTTGATGTGAAGACTCGAGGGATATAAGAGAATCGTAGAAGGGTTGGAAAGGGAAAATAAGATAAGAGGAGGCTCCAGTGCTGCCACCTAGTTGTGAGTCAGGGAACAAGCCTTTAACCACACATACCAAACAACCACTAACAGTTATCAAAGTGTAAAATGAAGTAGGGGAAGCGTAAACAACATTATTCTAGTTAAATATTAAGCTAGTTTCCTTATTCCTCCGAAAAAGGAAAAGTGGTAGCAGATTTTTTAAAAGTTTTAGTTTAAACAAGCAAAGACAGCATTCCTGTGGTAAAAGTCTTGGTTAATATCTCTCTGTAGAGCTTAAAAGTGTGAAAATAATTTCCATTTGGCTCTAAGACACAAAATATGTACACACATTTGCTGAGTGTGTACAAAAGCTGAGTGAGGGGAATGCTATATATCCAAGTCTTTATTAGTATCAATTACCCCCAAAAAATGTAGAAAATGAAAAACTACAGATAAAAATTTCATAAAGAGAGAAACATTAAGTCTATTAAATGAGGAATAAATTTTATCGCCCTCCACTTGTAAACATTCCTATCCTGAGCGGCCAGTAAAGTTCCATTTTACAGCTCAGGGGCCTGTAAAACTGCATGCTTTTTCTTTACAGGGCGAGTAGTAGTTCGAGAAGCGGCCGCTTCGTGGCTGGGCCGCGGCGAGCAAGAAGCGCTAGTAGTTCTCAGCGTCAGCTGTTCAATTTGTAAAAAATCAATATTTTTATAAATTCGGTTTGTTTTGGTACTGATTTAAACTTAATATGCACTTATTCTTTTTGAAGATTACGGCAAAATAGTTTACGTGTTTTGTAATTAGTTTACATGTGGTTGGCGATAAAATAGTGTACGCACCATGAGCAGTAAGTGCCATGACAGGCCTCGGGCGTTAAATGCACTCGTGCTTTCAAACTTCGCCCTCGGCCTGTTATAACGCCCTTACTGCTCTAGGTACGTAAATAGCTATTAAATTAGAGCTTACATCTGTTTCCGAGTTCACAACAATGATTTCAGGCTGGGGTGATATGTCATCTAAACTCTCTCCAATATTAAACGACAGAAGTCCAGATATAAGTTTATAATCAGAAAGCGTCAAATTGGCAGCAAGAGTTGATAAGGTACCTTGTATGCTTAGATCAGGAACTAAAACCAAATAACAAAAATGAAAATAATTTTAAAAAAAATAAATAAATAAATTGAAAATATTAAATTCACAGATACAAAACTAAGTATTTATTTTAGAGTAAAAAATACACTCTATTAAATGGCATTGAAATAATTAACCACGTTAACAGTTTTAAATTAATATTCAAATTCAGTTTTAAATAGAAGGTAATAGTTAAAGAGACCCCACCCCACTCATTAAAGAGAGAGCATCTTTTTTTTTTTTTTTCTTTTTTTTTTTAATTCCAGGGCTTTTACACCCGAAGGCGCAGGCCACTTAGGTGGGCCCATACATCATACCCGGGTTAGGGACCGAAATCTTCACACACTCGTGTAAAGATATGGTCGTTAACCATGACTCCCCTCCTAGTTGTATTACAACCAAGAGTGTCATTATCATGGTTTTCAGGCCGAAACCTGGTGGCGCCACTCTTTCGAGGAGCTTCCCATTTGTTTAAACAATGCTGGGTGGACATTGTGGTCAGAAGCGGTCACCCATCTATCTTCTGACCATGCTCGAGGCTGCTTAACTTGCCTTATCTCAAGGCAAGCGCTCTAGCCTCCGAGCCACCCAGGCCCCCTGGAGAGAGCAGAAGAGAGAGCACCAGTATCTCCCAACATTTTTTATTCAGTCACCAAATTCAAATACAAAATACAATTGTAAATAATTATTATAGAATTGTGACAGTTGCCACAAGTTCTATCTTTGAGAAAAAGGGGAATCAGATTTAAATAAAGCAATAAAATAAATACGAGCAGTTATTGTTACAAACCACAATGAAGGGCTGGCATCAGGTTTCTTTCAACATGAACTCTCAAATGACATTTCTCTCGGAGAAGAGCTGTTCCTTTCCTTTCAACATAATAACTACCAACTGAAATCATTTCATTCGTAATCGACGGTGATATGTCCATCTTTCTTTCTCCTGTGAAGATATCCATACTCTCAAGTTGTATACTCATCACATCCAAAAGTATATCTGAAATTAATAAATCATAAGTATTTAAACAAACAGCATATCAGAAGGCTGCTAGGCTTAAAAGAACGCAGCTATCTTCTTAAGTCTAAATACCAACAATATTCTGGGCAGAATTAGGATATATAATAATCTGTACTATCATCAACTTCTTATGTCTAATGAAACATAGTACCTAGAAATGCTTAATTTTACGAAATTTTTATCAAAATATTTTCTCCACAGACAGTAGGGAAATCGAAATTGATGAATTTTCATCCAGTTGTTTATAGCCTTGGATTTTAGAGTGATTGGTAAATAGTAAACCATAAATTAAAGTTAAAATTCTTCACACAAAACCAATGTAAAAGGAAATCTCACAATAATCAGGCAAGCTGCATGAATCACACTTTATAACTCAATATTAGTTCTGGAACTTAGAGTCCTCATGAACAATTTTGTAGATTAAATTTAATAGAAGTCATAAGTATTAATATTACCTCTTGCAGGATCAGAAGAAGAACCAATTGTAGCTGGCGAGCTTGACATTAAAAGTTGATTAGACACTTTCAGATTTCCAAGATCTGCTATAAGAACTGAATGAGAAACAGAACTCATAGGTAACAGTATGATAGGTGAAACTGCAGATAATTCAAGTAAAACTCGAGTGGATATAGTGTTCTCATCATCTTCCATCTGCAAGAAATTATATGTAAATAAATTATTACAAACATCAAAAATGTATCTGTAACAGAATGACTGCTGAGGCCAACAGTCACTTGAAATTTAGATGTGCCACTTCTGTATATCCTAAGGGTCCAGACTGCCAGTGACTGATGAAGGGTTATCCCATGTCACAGGGAGCACCAAAGGACAAAGCCAGATGTCAGGGAAACCTACCACTGATAAATGCACTCAACGTGTTAAGAGAGACATAGTTAAATTTTAAGCAAATGTAAAGAAAAAAATACTCAAAATTGTCAATAAAATTAAAAAGAAAGAAATATATTTTTAGAACCTTACAATTTCATTCCCTTTAGTATATCCAATTCTTTTACGCAAATGAGGGAAAAGTCTAAAGAAAGCCTGCAGTTCTGCCACATATCTCTGAGTATGTGCATACACTAATGAAGTCATTTCCATTTTGAGTTCATAATCAGGTGACATCAAGCTTGGACGATCTGGAGAGTTATGTCTGATAAAAAGAAAAGTTAGTTTGATAAAACCAAAATAAAAATAATTAATACAAGCTATTTTTGACAATAGATTTGGACTGAAATAAACTAAGTAACACTACAGATTTTATAATATTACAGTCAATTAAATAATCATATTCCTTCTTTAAAGAGCACATTTACAATCGAAGGAAATAATACTTACTTAATCATGTTAAGTTTGAGGCCAGCAGTAATAAATCGATGCCTGTATAAAGTTGAATGTACGGGTGTAAGGTCAGTTAAAGTAAAAGAACCAACACTTGCATCAGTTTCAGTTGTTTGATTTCTTACAGATGTTACAAGGCGAGCTTTAAGCTGGCTCATGGTTGCCCTTGCAACTTCATATTCTGCTCTATTTAAAAGTAAACTGAGAGAGCGTACACTTACATCTAACACACTGTCGGTCTCTTCTGATTCTAAAACAAGCCAACATTTGTTAAAACAACTTAAATATCAGTGTAAAACACTTAAATACAAATATTTTAATTTAACTATCCTATTTTCATGTAGTATGTTAGTAAAAATAATATGAGTTTATTCCCCTAGCAATAAAGGTCGACGAACAATAAAAATAATGTAGTGATACAATAATATTAAATTCTTTTACACGCTATCAATTAAAATATATACAAAAAGCGACTACAGTACAAGTAATAATAAAGATACTTGGATAATATAATTTGATGATAGCAGCACATAACTAATAACATTGTAATACTGGACTTTACACTTCTAAGCAACGCTTGCAATTTAAAAGTTTAATAATAAATTATTATATTTTAGTTGCCATGTCCATAATTAATTTAATTTCCTTCAATAGTACATACATAAAATTAATGTTGATAAAATAATATATTACTTACGACTAGATTCGGATACATTTGGCTGTTGATCATTTGTAGGTTGCTTCTCTTTCACTTGCTCCTGCTCAATATCACTTATGCCAAAAAAGTCTAACACAACTAGCCATGACTCAACGTTAACAATAACATCCAAACTATTAAAATCAACCGTCATGTGCCGAGTATTCTGAAAGGACAATTATCAACACATTAATATATAAATTGAATTAAAAAAAAAAAAAAAAAAAAAAAAAAACGAATAAAAAGAAGAAATATAAAAACTTATATTATGTTATAAGAATTAATCTAAGTGGATAATAAAATAATGGGCTTTGATAATAAATTGCAATTCAGTTGATTTCTTCTACCAAAACTTGTAAATCCCTTACTTAAACAACAAAACTCACAAGTCAAACAATAGTTCAACTTTGCACCAAGAAAATGTTGCTGCAGACCTATTTTAAGGTTTGTTGTAGGGTTGGGACATCGATAGCTAAACATCGATGTCTTCGATACATCGACATCGAAAGAGCAAACAACGATGTTAGCCAAAACATCGATGTTTTCGATACATCGACATTGGTCCTCCAACCCAATGAGCAAAAAAAAAAGGTCACCGGTTTAAAAAAAAATCCTTTGTTCTCACTCCCGATATTTGTTGTCGCCGTTTTTTGGGGTCCAATAGATCGATGACATCGATCTTTTCGATGTTACAGGAAAACATCGATGTTGTCCGATACATCGAAAAATCAACATCGATGGTTTCAAGTCCGATACATCAACATCGATGTCCCAACCCTAGTTTGTTGTTATGATAATGACTCAAAGCAACAACATACTAGACTAAAAATTGTCTTCTCCATCAGTAGTCAAACTTAAAAGAATGAAGTCTTCATAATGCTTCAAAAAAATGAGAGGAACTTTGAGAGAAATTGCTTTGACTTGTAGTGTTATTTCAAAATTGTTCTAAAGTTGGGTCAACCCATGAGGGAAGGAAGTACACTCCACGTGTTGAAGGATATTGAATTATTTTGAGCAATATTCAAGTTTAGTACTGAACAGATAGACCTGACAAAACCACTTTATCTATTTTTAGATGAATTAGTAGACAAAGGATGTAGAGTCTAAAATGCACCATCTTTTATCTCATTTTTTAATATCAAAGCTCTATAAATACCCCAAAAATACTTTTACACATAGCCAAGTTAACTTACATTTGTACTAGGTTGAAGAGATGGTTTGAAAGATACATTAACATGTACAAGATTATCTTCATGAAAGAGTGGTGGGGAGATGTTGCCACGAGGTGACGGAGGAGGTGTGTAAGGGCACTTGGTATCACTTCCTTTTCTTCTCTTTTCTAACGTGTTCTCAACAGCTTTATAAGAAACAAAAAAAGAAACTTTCATCAAATTAAATAATTAATAGCAAAGCTTAATTTTAAGTGAATTTTCATTACTTTCTTCACTGGTATAATTAATAGCATCATATGTAATAAACCGGGGAAGCATCAGTTTTCCTTTAATTAGAGTTATTCTTACTAGGGAGTAATAAAGGTACACAAATCCCTCAGATTAAACCAAGAAATAGGAGTTAATTTAAATACTTTATAAAAGAGATAATTAATATTTCTTATTAATCAATGTGGTACACCCGTCTAAATTTCATGAGAGAATCTCCAGATGGTTGCTGAGGTGTATATTACAAATGAAAAAACACTAGTTCACATTGTGAGACGTTTGGACCCTTAAATTAAAATCATCTTTAGTAGTTTATTATAATACTAATGTCATAGATGTTGGTATTTGTCAATATAAAAGAATTTCTATCTCCATAGGGGAGGGTCAATTTACTAGAATTTAATTAAATTTAGTCAGATGACTACAACCTCAACCATTACTGGTTCTTTAACAAACTAATACTTAACGAACGTAACAATAAGAATTAAAAATAACAAGGTTAAAATAATTTATATATTAGTATGGGAACATATTTTAAAACAGACATTAAAACCTAATTAAATGGCATTTATGTTTGTTAAACAACTTAATTTAAGGGTCGTCTCAAAATATGAACTAGCGTTTTTTCATAATATACACCTCAGAAACCATAAGGAGATTCTCTCATTAAATACTTTACTTAGAAAGTAAGTGTCATATTTGTCAAATGTTATTTTCATCTGTTGTTACCAATACCATTTCTATCTAGACGTAGTACTGGTGCTGTCAGATTTTTTTAGCTAATAGAATCTTACTTCTACTATTGGCCTTAACATTTTATATTAAAAATTAACTTCTGCTCCTATAAACCACTCATCATAGTTAATTATTTACCTAGGATATGTTTGTGTCTTTTGCTCATAGCTCCAAGTACATGCTCTGTTTCCAAATGGTCAGGTAGGGAACAATGCCAAGGCCCTCTACCATGGTTATGCCCTCCTGGTACTGTTAATTCAGGGCAAGACCTAAAAATAAAATGAACAATATTACAACCTATAAAAATGATCCAGCCAGAACAAATGTGTAATCTTTAAACGTAGGGACATAAAATCTAAATTTAATTTATACTAGTATTGTATCAGCCACTGATAAGTAAGCAAAGGTACTTTTTACAAGCCCTGGAAAAAGATTTATTACAAAATCTTAATTACAGGAAGCCACCTAGAAAGAAAGATTTACCTTGGAATCATGGGCTTACTAAAAATAAAGTTGATCAATTCTAACTTAAAACAATAAAGACTCATAGAGATGAAAACATATCAATTTTGCTAGATACAATAGAACCTCGCTTACACGACCCTCAATAACACGACAACCTCAATTACAAGTGCAATTTTCAAATCCCCTTGAGATTGCCATAACACATAATGTTAAATTAACCTCTATAACGCGACTATTATTATCCAAACAACCTCAATAACACGGACTTTTTCCAATTCACAACATAACTCAGAACCTCTATAACAAGTCGTTTTGAGAAGTCAATCTCGATAACGCCACTCTATACAGGAATGGGTCGATCTTGAACAAGTCTAGACTTGAAAACCCCACCCCACCCCCTCGATAACACGACATAGCCAAAATAACCTTGATAACATGACCCTCAACAAAAAGAGCACCTCGATAACAAGACTATTTTTCTAATCCCCTTGAGACACTTCTTATCGAGGTTTTACTGTATAAATATTAACACACAACTTAATATTTTACCACAATAGTAAAACTTTTATAAGAAAAATATTACAAGATTTCTACCTCGAATAGAAATTAGGAATCAAATCTGGTCTTGCAGAATATGAATTACTACTAGACATGAGCCATCTATATTTAGAATCCAAAGGCTTCTGCAAATCTTCCATAGTGACTGATCTCAAAGAAACCTGTTTTAGAAAAAATAAAAAGTTTTCATTGTTAATGAAACCATAATTAATTCTTAGCAATTTTAAATAATCAATTATTTAAACATTACTTAAATTAAAATAGAAAATGAAAAAGTTTAACATACCTGTATATTCACTTCGGATTTATATGATTTGTCAAAAGCAATTATTAGATCTTTAAAGGATAAGTCAACTAAACCCTGTTCACCGATTCCAACATCAGCCATTAATTCCATGGTTAACTCAGGAAGCTCAAAAGATACTGAAATACAAATAATTTACAAATGCTACTAGTTGTTAAAAGGTTAAGACAGGCATGTGGAATACAGAAGTCTAGGAACGATAAAAGCTTCTACATCTTCAGAAACATATCTCACTCTCCTATTTGTACAAAGAGGGGTTCTGTGAGGGAATTAACTTTGTTTCCAGATATTAATCAATATTCTGAATGGAAGCTCTATTTGGAAATGCTTAGTAAGAAAAATCTTATTAATCTCTTAAAGATTCACCATTATCAGCTAAATTAAAATTAACTCAAGTTATAAACTTAAATATCAATCACACATCCTCAAAATAAGGATTAGTCAGAAAGGTTAAAGCTAACTTATTTCTAGGTTGGATGCCCAGCAAGGTAAACACAATAAAAGCTTAAGAAGTGAACTAATCACTGTCCTATAATGATTGATAATTGGGATGAATGAAAAAAAAAAAAAAATCCATAAATAATAAATAGCATTTTGGAAAAATGCTCTGTAATCATTTTTAGAATAACTAACCTGATATGGCCATAGGAGGAGGTTTGGTTTCTGAGGTTGTATGATCTGGCCTAGGGAGTCCAGGGCGCATAACCATCCTTGCTCTCAAAGCTGGATCTAGGCTTAGAGTACTGACTCCAGTATGTAGTTCAACACCTTCAACTATATCAGCTAGGCCAGCTGAAGGACAGTCAGCTTCTCCTGATACTTCACTTAGACAACTATCCAGTGTTTCAATTAACTGTTCATACTGTTGCCTTGAAACAGATAGCTTCAGTTTTGTCACCACTTTTCCATTTACCTGAAAAATGAGAAACAAAATACGATATTAAAATCTATTTGACCAAGAAGTGATATAGCTTCATTAAATTATACATACAATAAATGGATGATCACAGTAAATGTACCTGAATGTTTTCCTGGTATTCCAGTTTGGACATATCTTGACCATCTAGAAGTATTTCTTCAGATCGGTTCTGAACATGACCAATTTGTCGAGTTACTGTCAAATGAATGTTGGTATCGTGCAGAACAGGCTTACTATCCCAACTACTGCTATATAGTTTGTCTGCAGGAAGCACAACTGATTCGTTAATACTGGGGAAAAAAAACACAAAATAAATTAGGGATTTAATAAAGCAATTGGTTTTTTTTAGAGTACAATCAATAACATTTTCCATGCTAAAAAAATATTAACATTGAACATTAAATTTGTTTTATTACTATGAGTTTAAAAAGAGATTGGGCAATTACTGAGGCAGATGGAAATAAAAAAAAAAATCTTAAATTTTAGAAGTTTTTTTAAATGGAAAAGCTTAAAAATACCGGTAATAAATTAATTTGTAAAAAGTGGTCATTATTATTATTTATTTTTTTTTACTTCAATTTTTTTTTTTTTTTTTTTTTTTTTTTTTTTTAAACAAATTCTTTATTGGCATAAGTAACAAAAAAAATATTTGTGTTTACCGGAGCCATAATGTTATTTTGAGAGGGGTTATTTTGTGCCTTTTTATAATTTTGATATTTTGTAAGGGATTGGAGCTTTTTAATCAAATTTGGGGAAGGGTATAATGGATAATTTCGGAGTATATATTTATATTTTTTTATTTTTCTAAACGGAAGTTTTTGAATGGATTTTTGTTAGGGTTGTTTGCAGGTATTTAAACGGGTAACATAGGCAGTCTGTGGACTGACTTAAGAGTGGACCAACCTGGCATTTGCCTAGTAAATTGAGGGAAACCACAGAAAACCTCAATTAGGTTGGGTGGACCCGAGTCCTTCCAAAATTCTTCCTATGTTTTCCCTAAGTAATTTTTATTTATTTTTTAAATTTTATTTCGTTTGTGGATTTCTGTTGGTGAGTGGACTCCAGATTTTTTCAATTTTAGGCTAAGGGGAGTAATTTATTTCTTTTACGAATTTTAGTGTAAGTTTAATATTTTTTAAATTTGAGAATAGGATGGTCTTGATTTTTTCATTTTTGTCTTGAATTTCTTGTATTTTAATTTCTTGGTATAATTTATTTCTTTCTGATTTATATTTCGGACATTCCAATAGGATGTGAGCTACATTTTCTTCTTTTTCAGGACAAGTATAACATATTGGTGAATCACTTAGTCCTATTATATAGTTGTATTGAATGCATCGTGCATGGTAACTTCTTAATCTATTAATTTTCATTATATCTGTACGTGGTAGTTTTGTTTTCCAAAACCATGGTTTAAGTGGAATTTTTTTGACTATTAATTTGAAATTTTTTGCTTTTTCTGGTTCTTCTTGTAGTTTTATATTAAATTTTTCAAACATATTCTTTTTGGATAGTGTTATGAGGTCTCTTGTTGGTATTTGTTTTTCAGATTGTTGTGTAGGGGTTTTGGCAAGTTTGTCTGCTTCCTCGTTTCCTTCAATTCCTTGATGTGATTTGACCCATATAAAGTCTATTTCTTTATTGTTTCTTCTTATTTCTGCTATATTGTTTAAAATATTCATGAAGATGTGATCCAAGTGTGTAGTGTATGAAATGTTGTCAAGTTTTTTAAGAACGCCCTGGTTGTCACATGCTATCGTGTATTTGTTATAGTTATTTTGTAATGTGTTAATGTATTCTAGTGCATGTAAAATTGCTAAACTTTCTAATGTATATATACTAGTATGTTGAGGGCATGAGTAGCCGATGCCTTGTTTTAATTGGGGGTCATAATAAGAATATCCTGTTAAATTTTGTTGTTTTGATCCGTCTGTAAATATAGTGTAAGTGTTGTGTGGATGTAATTTATTTAGTTGATCTTCGAATGTAATGTTATTGTAAGGATAAGTAAATTTGGGTATATATATATTTGGTTTTTGATATAGATTTTCATAATTAATTTGATGAATTGGTAATAATTCGTGTTGGTATATACTTTGATTTAAGTAAGGTAATAGATTATTGTAGCTATTGTTTAGTAAGGGTGTAGGTTTATGTCGCCAGTATCTGTGTACTCTGTTTATTTTGTTAGATAGTTCTGATATAGATTTGTATATGGTAGAGTATTGAGTATATAATTTTAATAGTAGTTTGTCAGCTAAATGTTGTCGGCGAAGGTTAAGTGGTTGTTCGCAGCATTCAGTTAATATAATGATTATTGGTGTTGATTTTAAATATCCCATAGATAATCGTAAGGCCCTGTATTGAATGCGGTCGAGTTTTGTAAGTAAGTATTGTTTTGCGTTACCGTAGAAAGGTGATGCAAAGTCTAAGCATGATCTTATTGTTGCCCTATAAAATGTAATCATGGTTTTTGGATCACTTCCCCATGATTTGTTGCAGGTCATTTTCATTATGTTCAGGTATTTTTCACATTTTAAGGAAATATTCTTGATGTGTTCTTTCCATGTAAGTTTTTGATCGAGGAAGAGACCAAGAAATCTGATTACTGTTTTTCGTTTTATTTGTATATTTCCAAAATTGATATAATTTTCTAGGTGGGGATTATTTCTTCTTGTGAAAACACAACATTCTGATTTTTCATGGGATAGTTCTAGTCCAGTAATTCTAGTCCAGTTTTGAATTGCTTGTAATGCTTGACTAAGATCATTTACCATGTCATCAATTTTTTTACTGATTGAGTATATTAATACATCATCGGCAAACTGGAGTATTTTTACAGGATGGGGTATTGTTATTTCAAGGTCTGAAGTGTGAATTATGTATAATAGGGGGCTTAAAATAGCCCCCTGTGGGATACCTTTTCTAGTTATTCTACTTCCTACTATTTCTCCGTTGACTCGAAAAAGTAGTGTTCTATTAGTTATTAATTTTATAATAAAATTTGCAGTTTGTTGTGGTATGTTCATTTGTATTAATTTATGATGTAATATATTAAGGTCAACATTGTCATAAGCTTGTGTAATGTCTAGAAGTAGTGTTAATACTGACTTTTTTTGTGTAAATGCGCTGTGTATGTCTGTTACAAGCTGACTTTGGCTTTCTAAAACTGATTTATTTTTTCTAAATCCTTTTTGCGATTTTGCAAGTTTTTCATTCGACTCTATCCACCATTCCAATCTATTTTTAATTAATCTTTCAAAAGTTTTTAACATACATGATGATAATGAAATTGGACGATAATTTGAGGCTAAATCGGCTGTTTTTCCTGGTTTTTTAATGGGGATTATTATAAATGTTTGCCATGATTCAGGAATTTTTTGTGTTTCCCAAATGTTATTAAATATTTCTAAAAGTGTGTTTTTTGAAATTGGGGGTAGGTGGTGTATCATGTCATAGTGAATATTATCGTGTCCAGGGGAAGTATTGCTGTGTTTAATAGCCGTTTTAAATTCGGAAAATGTAAAAGGTTTGGTTAGTACATGAGTGTTGTTACTATTTAAAGATTTTGGGATTATATTTGTTACTGATGGGGGGGCTAATTTATCCATAAATTCCTCTAGCCAGGTTCCTGGATTTGTTTGTATTTCATTTGATGGATTTTTATTTAATTTTTTAAACGATTTCCAAACACTGGATGGTGTATTTTTTGAAAAGTTTAGGTTATCACAATATTGTTTCCAACTATTTCTTTTTTTAAGTTTAATTAATCGTCTAAATTTTGTGTGTTTACGTTTGAAATTAATAAAATTTGTTAAATTTGGATTGGCGTTAAAATTTTGATAAGCGTTGTATCTTTCATATTTTGATTGTTCGCAGGTTGTATCCCACCAATGAATAAGGTTGGGATAAGGAGTTGAAGTAATTTTTCTTTTTTTTATTTCCGGAATTGAATCTTTAGATGCTGTGTTAATATCATCTATAAAGTCATTGTATGTTAATAGTGTATGTTTTATTAGTCTGTTTTGTGTTAGTATTTCCATATTATCCTCATATTTTGTCCAATCTGCTTTATCAACATTCCAACGTCTTGTTGGGTATCGATATATTTTTTCTATGTGGGAGGAATTTGTTTCTAATATTATCGGATAGTGGTTCGAACTATGTGGATCTTTTAAAATTTTCCATTCAAAGTCAGTTGCAATGTTATTAGAAGCTATTGCAAGGTCTATTACAGATTGTGTTTTTTGGTTTATTTTAGGAATAAGGGTTGGTATATTTTTATTTAAGATTATTGCATTATTTTGATCAATTGCTTTTAATAAATTTTGACCTTTGGAATCAGTATTACTACTACCCCAGGCTTCGTGATGACTATTAAAATCTCCTATTAGAAGGTATGTTGGTTTAATTGCTTTTATTAGATCATGCCATTTGTTAGAGAGAATTTGAGTCATTGGAGGGTTATATATTGATATAATATTTAATTTTGTGTTCTTATATTTTATTTGAATGCCAATATGATCCGTTCCTATCTTTGGAAGGTTGTTAAGTATTGTGTAGTGTATGTTGGATTTAATTATTATTGCGACTCCCCCACCTCTTCTGTCATCTTGCCTGTCTAATCTTATTATATTATAACCTTTAAATGTAATATTTGTTTCATGTTTAAACCAAGTCTCAGAGAGGCAGGCTATGTCAATTTTAGATGAATATAAGAGGTGTTCGAGTTCATCTTTTTTATTATTTATTGATCTTATATTCCATTGTAATATTTTAAATGTTCGTAAGTTAAACTCACGAGCACTCAGTACACTATAGTCTGGTTTTGAAATGTCACGAAGTTGATCCATATTATGGGAAATTTATTTTTGAAAGTATATTTTTTATGACTGTATCGTCGATTTGAATATTTTTTTCCGCGTTTAGTTCTTTTATTATTATTTTAGTTATTTCTGTGATAAGGTTGATGAGATTTTTATCTAGATCATGATGTAATGTTTCATTATTGTTTGGGGTTTGTTGTGTCGGTTTATGAGGGTTAGACTGTATCAGTCCCCCAGGTGTTTGTTTTGGAGTGATTAGTTTTTGAAAATAGAATTCTTTATTTGGTTGAACATGATTTAATCGTTGTCGCTTTGGTGCTACTGAAGGGGTTGATATTACTGTTTGATTTTGAAATTTGCGAGATTCAGTTTTATTAGATGTAGGAATAGGTTGTGATACCGTTTGTTGCACCGTTGTTGAATAGGTGTTAGTATTAGTTATTTTTGATTTTGCTTCACCGTAAGATATATTATTTTTGACCATAATTTCTTTTATTGATTGTTGAGATTTGAATTCAGGACATTGGTTTATATTAGTTGTTTTATGCCCTTGTTTACAATAAAGACATATTGGGTTTTCTTTAATTGGGCATGATTTGATTATATTGTGTTCATTAAGACCGTGTGTGTTAGGGTTTAACCCGCATGTTTCACAGCGGGCTGATCCTTTACAATTATTTTCGTTATGTCCGTATCGTAAGCACTTTCTACATTGAATTACTCGCGGTATAAATGTTTCGATAGGACATCGTACAAAGTGTAAGTAAGCGTGAGTCGGTAAAATTTGGCCTCGGATTGTAATTATGACGGATTGAGTGGGCAGATATTTTGGTTCGTTATTTTCAAAAATTTTTCGATTTATTCGTTTAACATGAGTTAATTTAATGTTTGGCATATTATGAAATTCCATATTTTGTAAAATTTCGTTTTCTGTAAGAGAATGTTCTATTCCACGTACAACACCTTTTTTAAATAATATTGATCTTGGTATATAAATTTTATATTCTTTGTTTAGTTCTATGTTATTTAATAATTTATTTGCAGTATTGTATGTATTGAATGTTATTTTTAATTTATCGATTCCTATTTTTGTAATTTTATTTATATCCTTTGAAATATATCCAAGTTTGCCTTGTATTAACTTACCCATCGTCATTGGGTGTAAGCGTGACAAGCCTTTTTTTCCTGGGATTAAATTTTTGTTTTCAATAATTACATGGTATGGACCGATGTCAGTGTTCTTGAACAAGCAGCATTCTTCATTTGGTAGCGGTATTGGTTGTAATTTTTCACTTGGTATCACTTGTACGTCCCGATGTGTTTCTATTCCGCCACTGTTTTCTTGCATTTTATAATATTAATTTTTCTTTTAAGTTTCTCTTATAAAGTTTGGATTGGTAGTTGTATAAAAGTGGTTTTCTTGAGTGTTTAAAGCTGGACTTCCTTTTTTCTGACTCTTTTAATCAAGAATTTTTATTTAATTTAATTTTTTTTATTTTTGCTGTCAATCTTGTCACGCAAAAAATGTACTTCAATTTAAATGAAGCAGTATAGCACTGGGGGTTTCCTTGATGAGACCCAGGCCTTAGATAGGAGTTGGCACCAGAGTTTTCTGTGGAAACTAAAGGGTCTCTTTCCATTAACCTATTACCTTAATACTAAAATCATTTCTCCATGAAAGACACTGACGTGTAAGCTGTGGCTCACCAACGTATCTTATACTTCCTGGTGTACTACAAGCAAGTATTCTAGATCTTTTGATGTAATCATTTTATACATCCGACATTCCCCAACATCCAAGTACTCAGCTTGTAACAAATTACAACCTAGCTACCTTCACCAATGACAAATGTATATTGTCCACCTCCTACAATCCCAACATGGCAGCTACTAACATTTAAAACCACCTTATCCTCCTTGAACCTTGGTTGAGGAAATAAAACTGAAGAAGAATAAAAATAAATAAGCAGAAAAGCGTCCATGCTACTTTACTCTCAGACATTCAACTTGTCCTTCAGTCATCCTCAACTAAGGAGGGATCCCACATGCCATGCCATGCATAAAAATAACTAGGCCAGCATCTTGACCCAAGATTGACTATTGGAAACCAACTGTAAATGTGTGTTTGTGTGACATTATAAAATTCCAAAACAATTACATAGTAAAATCTTGCTTTAATTCAGCTATGATAAAATGATTAAATTTATGAAAATACTAAAACTGTTACTAAATTGTAAATCTAATAATAAAATTACTTACTTAGAAGCAGATCTAACCCTATTAGATATATCGACAGTATAAAGATTAATATCTCTAATTTGAAGAGTAAACTTTTGTATGTTATTAGATGGAGGTCCCCAAGGGCTTGATACAGGAGATTCTTCAGAATTAGTTATATTAATTCCTCCTAGATGGCCAACAACAACTTGTGGACTCAAAGGATTTCTCGGGAGTACAACCACAGGACTGGCTAGAACTACGTCCCACCTAAAAATAAATAAAATATACATTGGTATAAAACAAATTGCCACAGCAAATATAATACATTTTAATTTCATCCACCACACAGAGTGTGACACCTTCTGTCGCCAAGGGAAGGTGTCTGTCACAGTGACAAGCGGTCCAGTTGAACAAAATTACAGATTTCTTGAGCAAGACAGCGACAGTCCTGACCACAATAAGTGATCTTCGCACAACTCACACAAAGGTGTTAGGTCCTGTGTGACATTCCCATATCACAGACTTGCCAATTAACCCATTCAATGCGGGTGGATCCACTGTGGATCCATGCCGTGCTAACGCGCCAGGCGGGTGGATCCAAGCCCTCTCTTTCAGCCCTCAGTAGCTCTATTCTCCATGCCTCGAGTAGAACCATCTTGCAAGGCTCCGTCAGGCCCGCTAACGTTTGTACCCACAGGGAATCCAAACGTTATTTTTTTTTTTTTTTTTTTAATTAACTTTTAAAAATGTGTAAATTTTATTCAGTCACTAAGGTAGGTTCATGAATTGGATAAAGCATTCAATGGGTTAAAAAGGGTTTATTAAAAAACTTTTTTAATTTACCTGTTCTCTTTTTTCTAACATATTATAATACTATTGAATTATTCGAATTGCTTCATCAAAAAATTCATGCGATGAATTTCTAGTTTTAAATAAAAGAGGCTAAGTATAGTATAAGTAAGTTTGTATGTTACTTATGAATTTATGGAACAATTTTTGTGCATACTTGATTAATGTTGTCCAAAGATTTTGATCAGTAGGACTATGAGGAGTGTTGGTTCCTTTAGAAAAGTCCATGAAATCTTGTGAGTAAGAAATACTTCTGAATCTACGAGGTGCTTGAGATATATCTCCTGAAGATCCATACAATCTACCTCCCATTGATAAACTTTGTGCTAAAGATTCAGTTCTAAAAATAATAGAAATAGACAAAAATAAAACATTTAAATAATAAAAAAAATAAAGCTGCCGGGACACAAAGCACAATAAATTAGTGGACATAAACTCTAGAGCAAGAAAGCTGAGAGACCATCCCAGGTGGCTGAAGTTGATAACAGTAGGTCTCAGTTTATCAAGTGATAAAAGTAATTGCTCAGCAAGCAATTACTACAAAAAATTAAAATAAAAACAAAGAGCATTCTCAAGTTAATTTTATATCATCAAATACATAAATTATACATAAAACTGCCTCCTTTTTAGCTATGTTAAAAAATTGATACTGCCATAGTCATAATTAAGTACAAAGCAATTCATTTAATTCAAAATAATTAAGATAGTACCACAAAAAATATTTAAATTAATAAAGACCTGGCGTGCATTAGTCCCATAGCTACTTCCGTAGCAGCTGAACTTATAGACCGAGCAAGATTACTGAGGTATTGTTTGAACTCAGCAGCACATGATTTTAACTCTGACAGGAACTTTGGAGAATGAACATACCAAACAGAAGCCATTCTAACAGATATCTCAGCTACATCTGTGAATAATAGGATTACAGTATTTTTTTAATTTTTTTTTTTAAAAAACATACAAACTAAGAGTTAATCGAGTATAATTATCACATGAATAGATAATATTGCAAAAATCGCCAAACAAAAACTCTCATTACAAACCAGTTTCATGATTAAGAGGTGTTCTCTTGATAGAAAAGCTAAAGGCTTGAGTATCTTTATGAGGAGATGTTGTATCCCTTGACATAGCATACATATCTCGGGCCATGGATGTTAACAGATGAAGTGTTGTGTGAGCATTAGTTGAATTAGTGAGTGGATCCTCTCCTATACTAATAATTCGCTGGTGAAGACACCCTGGCGCTAGATCCAACACTTGAAGACCACCCAGAGAACCTTCCACTTCAATACACTTGCCTAAACAAATTGCACATCAGCTATCAATATATACATATATTATTCCTGAGTGAATAAAAATCAATAATATAAATATATTTTTTATTATAATCCGCATGTCTAAAAAAAGTCACAGGAGATAGGTCACTTTGAGTGATAGTAGTAATAGTAGTAGTCTAGTACTTTCTACTAGAACGGGTAGGACGAACCACTTGTTAGAACCTTGCAATTAGGCCATCTTTTAGGCCCTTTTTACGCCCCATGGTGGAGAGTTCCAGCTACTTCACACATCATACATTTGTACATTGTACCGCCAAAGCGAATATGTGGTCATTAGTAAGCTATATAAGCGAGCGTCAAAGTGTGGGGGAAGAAGGCCCCATAGGGGGGTGTCCCTCTGGGCACAGACGGGTAAAATGAATATGAGAATATCAGTGGGCTACTTTCAATCAAATACAACTGCCTTAAAAATTTCTTAAATTTCAATTGAGTACATTTTAAGATACAGGTGTTAATTAAAAAAAATGGTGTGGTGGAAGAAAAACCAATTGGCACAGAATGTTGAAAATTATATGGGACCAACAATGGGCTGTGTTACAAGAATATATATGAAAATTTGAACATATTATATTGTTTTATAAAAATATATATATATATAAAAGTATTTTTTTTAATGATCATCCCTAGAGCTCATGAAGAAAAAGAATAATAAGACAAGTAGTTTTTAAGATATGGTGGTTCGCAAAAATGTTTAACGATAGACCCACCAACAGGCTAATACACAGGCAGAGGTTCCCTGATGCCTGAAACAGATTTATGTTTAAGAATTTTTGAATTCGGAAGCAAAAAAATTAATTCTTCAAGACGTTCTTTTCAAAGATTATCGTCATTCGTTCGTCATGTCATTCTCAAAGAATATCATAATGCCATTACCTTTAGAAGGATTGGAAGAAATATAAAGAAAATAATTGAAATTTCAAATGGAGCCTTACCAATATTAGCATGTATTTTAGCTTCTGTCATGGTTGCAGTTGCAATTTTCTTGCCAACTATACCGGATTCTCGCACTACAGCTCTGAGTAGGAGAACATTGAGTCTGTGGAAATCAAAAGTGACCTGCGTTCTAGTGACTTGTGACTCTCCAAAGGGAGATTTAATCCCACTCTCTCTCCCATCTATCTCATCACCGCCATCTAGAATACATAAAATAAAGTTTAGGCAAGAAAAAACACAAGTATATACATTATCTTTGATTTCTACTATTTGGATCTTCTGGAGATGATAGCATCTGAGATTTGGTTAATTCCATTATCAATCCATTCAACTGCAGGTATTATTCTAGAGGAAGCTTTCTTTCCTCTTTCTTTACTTAATATTGTCCTCTTCTAGCAATTGGTGAAGAGGGTCAGCAAAGAGTTTTTTCAATGTTCAGCCAACCTTTCTGCTTGATCCAGGACTCTCACTGTTTTCCCATTTTTTTCTTTTATCTCAGTGTTTTCCTGGCTTCAGAGCTCTATTTTGGGAACCTTTCTCATGATATGTCCATATCATGGTAAATTATTAATTTAAACTATGGCTTTATGGATTTACTCAATCCTACATGCATCATATCCTGAATATTTACAGTAATGAAACATTTTTCTGAGTGGGAAAATAGTTTTTTTTTTTTTTTTTTTTTTTAGTTTATTTGAATAATAAAACCTATAATTAGCCTAATGGTAACGTTTAAATTGATATAAACATGGGTCCTTTCAAAATTACATTTAGTGTAGTAAAAACTTTGAAGAGGAACCAATAGGGTTGGAAGATAACATTCCAGAAAAAAACAAACAGAAAAAATATAAAAGTTTTCTAGCATAGTTTAAACACAACACAGATGGGTTTTATCTTATGCATATTTTTCTGCTGAACCAAATATCTGTGAAAGGGTCAGATTTCATGTCCTTTAATGATTGAAATTGGAGGTGTAAAAAGGATGCATTTCAAATGTAGGACAAAATATGAATTAATAAGAGCCAGAATAATTAAATAACTTACAAATATTTTACTAAGAACCTACTGCTCCTATTTAGAACAATAAAAAAATATTTTAACATTTAAAGTACATAGAAAGTCATGTAAGAGACGTTTGTAATTATTACAAAATTATCCCATAAAAAAAATCATTTTAGATAATATAAATAATTAGGGATGCTGTAGTGGGTCATACTAGGACTCAATCTCATTTCTATTAGTGACTGTATGATTTTTTTATTAGTGTGTCTCTTTATGATTTTTTTTTTTTTTTTTATAATTTTACTAAGTAAACAAGAAAGGCGCGCTTCACGTAAGTACGTGAGGCGATAATCACCAGTTTTTGTACGATTAAGTTAAAATTATTAAGTGTAAAATTTTAATAGTTGCATATTCTTTTAACACTTCAAGACCTTTAAATTGATGTAGGTATAACATGTCATGGTGACTAAAAACCTTTTTTTTAGTCGTCTGCCATATTGGAAATATTGAGTGTGAAAACTCCAAAATGTGTACAGTTGTCACAAATGCCGAGATGCACCTGTGTACCAAATTTCATATTCCTAGCTATAGTAGTTTATGAATTGAAACATGCCAATGGACAGAGCCGTTATATAAGGGTTATTTTCATACTTTGTACAGAAACCTAAAATCATACTGTTGACAAAGTAATACCTACCTAGGGAGAGCTTACTATTCCCCAGGTCGGTGACTGTAATATTTTATTACTAACCTGGGGAGTTTTTACTATTTCATAGGTCAGTGAGCTTCTATCCTAGTATTAGTATACATTATTAAAAAAAATAGTCCAACATAAGCTTCAAATAGATAATCATAATCTCTGACTTAATTTGTTTTGGCATTCTGAATGTTATTTTGACTTGCTTTGGCATTCTGAATGGTGTTTTACTACTAGTTGTTAAGACAGGATCAACCTGCTGACTATATTTGGCATATTATAAAGGTCTCTATCAACTATGGACACAACTTTTATTGTGCAGCAACTCATTAGCCCCACCTTTTGCTAAGTAAACACTAAACATGTGGTTAATAGTCTAGAAAGCCTTACAATTCATTTAAAATAATTAAAGAGTTTAGATAAACTAACATTACAAGGTTAGTTAACTTACTTAGGTTGCTATTACCTTAGTTCAAAAAGGTTACTATTTTTGAGAAAAAAAAACTTTCTTTAATTTATGTTAAAGACTAATTAAATAACTTTACCAGGAGTAGGTGGCTGAATGACAACAGGTCGGGTTGAGTGCTCTTGAGGAAATACTCTTTTGACAAAGCCCATCAGTTCAACTATAGTCTCTTGATTTGCTGCATCAAACATCATAAAAACACAATTAAATAAGGCATATTCATTTTTATAGATTTATTGTGAAATGGTTTAATTAAATATCAATGTCTATTACCTATGATGTCTAAGTTATTAAATTGAATATTGGCAACTTGAAGATGTTCTTTTGCGTTAGAATTTGTAGGACAGTCAGCACTGACAAAGAGAAGTTCAACAGTGATTAGAGCTTCACTGTCTGGAAGTTCTGTAGATAGTGGAATTTTCATTGAAGAAGGTCCTACACTTCCAATTGGACTTTTAACTACAAAACATGATTTACAAACATATTATCAGAAAGATTAAAAATAAACAAATTTAAAAAAATCTAATGATCTTCAATAATAATGTGCACTCATTTATTATAGTAAAGTTGTTAGCAATGTTAAAGGTTTCTTAGAAAGTGAGTTCTAAACAGAAATAGATGTGATTTAAAACAACATATTAAATAAGAATTAGAAGAGCAATTAGTGTCTTTTAATTTAGGCTTAAGAAACTCTTTCAATATATACCAACAAAAGTCTGTTTGATTTTCAGAGAGATAAGACTTTTCCTATTCCAATGATTAGATGAAGATAAGGTAAACGCAAAAATGTTGTCTTGATACTGTATGGTATTGAAAATGTATATATACCTCTAATATTGATAGATGACTGAGAGAGGGAGCTGAGAGCCTGAGAAATAGCTATGGGTGAAGTAGGCATTAATTTAGGCTCAGGAGAAGCTGGAGATGTAGGTGAAGTGGGTTCACTGTCTTGCAAACTACCACTAAGTGTGTCCATCCTATATAAAATTTAATAAAACAACAAAATTATGTTAAAATCTAAAATAATAATATCAAATTATTTAGAAATAAATATATTAACTTATAACAGTAGTGGAAAAACTACAGTAAATGAATTAATCACACTTAAGACAAAAGAAGATGTTTATGATGCATATCAATCAGTCTATTTGAAAAAATAGACCTAATGTACAACAGTCTGACAATATTTTTTTAATTGGGAATTTTTACAGTTCATCTCTCACATATTTTGGTACTGAATTTCAATGTTCAATTTGTAAACAAAGTTAACTCACCCAACGTGTTTATGGCTTGCAACAAGAAGTTCAAAATCTTGCCCGTAATTTTGTAAAGCATCAACAAGTAAAAGTCCATGAACACTAAGAGAAAGGCTTGTATCAAAAGGTCTCTTTGTGAATGATAGTTTTACTCCATTTACCTGAAGCTCAGCCACACTTCTACCTCTAGATTGAACCTGGAAAGAATTTTAGATTACATATAAAGTATAAATTAAGCATCACTTGGCTCCACTATTTAGACGTAGGGCACGTTATGATTAAGTAGCAAAGTTATGATTAATATAAAGCTGATGGGATGAGCATACCCTAAGGCTTAAGGTTTCTTTGAAATCTATTTCCAAACCCCAACAATAATTTGGTTTTAATACTTAAGGAGCTGAGACAATACGTATACACAGTTGTGCAAACTGTTTGACCCGGTCTTTCACATAACTTAATGATGTTTTATATCAGTAAATAATTATTTAAAAAGTAATGAAAGCAGATTGAGTTAACAAAAGTGGTTTGACTTGGATATAACAATTAATTTTCCTGAGCAAATATGTCAAACAAAAAGGATAAATATTGAATGTAAACATATATTTAATATTGTCTTACAAACCAGTTTTAAAAAATCTGAAATAGGTAATTAGCTTGACTATTTTAATTACATCACATCACAAATTATAAAAAGAGTACCTAGTCTCAAATAGATTATAAACTCCACATTTTAGTAAATACAAAAAAAAAATATATATATATATATATTATAAGTGCATATTATTATACCTCAAGAGCCATTTGATCAACACAAAATTGTAGCATAACTAAACGGGCACTAGTATCCAAACTGTCCGGTTCAGCTTGTACATCTTCTGCAAATTTATCATCTGTTACTTCTTCAACAGGGGAGGGATCCTGAGACCTAAGAAAATTAAAAAATATTCATTTTTAACCAATTATTAAAACCTCTGGTACTCTGGTGAGACATAACTAGTTCGGTGGTCCAATCAAAATTAGTTATTGTTTATTAAAAAAAAATATAAATAACAGCAATAAGTAAGGTTTCTTTTTGTTAAATGTGCTTAATGTAACAAAGTAAATTACTTAAATTATTAAGGTGAATAATACAATACCTCAGAGGTGATATCAATCCTTTCCCTAAGGCAACATCAGTCAAAATTTTTAAAGCACACACTTTCTGTTCGTTGACATGAGCTACTAATTTAGGTAAATTTCCAGAAACAGTAAGGCTAGGAAATTGAGGGTCTATGGTGAAAACCACCCTTCTCTCAATCTGCAATGAGAATAATAATAATTAATGATTGTGAATCAAAATATTTGTTTTGTGAAGAGACTATTTCTTTGAATCGAGCTTTAACATTCTCTCATTTCCTTAATAAAGTATAATATTAGAATTTCCAATTATTTATAATACTAGTGATGCGGAACATACAGAACAAGCATAGACCACGGAACATTTCTTGGGAAAAATATACAAACGCATAATCTACCTGAAAAGAGCTTTAAACGATATGGAACAGTACATATAAGCATATAATTTCTTTCAACAACCGATTTTGACCACATTAATTTTCAAAATGACAGCAAAACATGAAAATTTTGTAATAATAGTTGCACAGTCTTTTCCTATTCTCCAAGACCTTTAATACAAAAACACTTCTTTTGGTCATGCGCCATATTGAAATCATTAAGTGTGAAATTTCCAAAACTTTATAGTTGTCATAAATGCACTTGGGGGCCGAATTTCGCTCTAATCAGGCTTTTAAAATCACAAGACTCTGAGATGAAGAACTTCCTACACTCGTTCAATAAAAGTTGAGTGCTTTATATAATTACAAACAAAATTATGAAATTTTTATAGCAACAAGAGTGTATAAAATAAATCAGAATATCAATGAAAAAAAAACTATTATCATGCTCACCTGTAGAGAAATATTGAATTTATCGAGAACATGGAGAGTAGAAGTTCCTTTTAAATGTGCAAATTTCCAGTTATCTCGAACTTTTCCAACTAATATTTGTAAGTCGCAAAAATTAAGAGTATATCTAAAAGTAAAAAAAAAAAAAAAAAAAAAATATTGGGCCATTGACCAATCAATAAAATAATTCAGTATAAATAAAGTATTCTGATAAAACAAGAGTACAAACCTATCATAAAGCCTATTATGGAGAATGTTTTCACATAATTTAGGATCAGTCGGAGACAAATTTGGAGTCTCCATGTGTATGAGATCTTCAGATATGCTTCCAGGAGGTGTTGAACATGGAGTCTGGAAATCTATACATATCAAAAATAAATAATATACAAACATAGTAAAGGAATATAAATGTAAAGCTACTTAGGTAATTTAGATTATTTGTATAAGGTGATTAAAAAAAAAAAAAAAAAACCTACCAGGTGGTAGATACAGGCCTGCAAAGAATATAGTTTCCTTGACTTCAAATTTAAGCACTGTGACTTAGATTTTAGATCATGATCTTTGAATATATTACTACATAAAAGGTAACTAAATATTACAATAAAATAAAAAAAAAAAAACATAACGAGGGGTTAAGTATTGTGATATGAATAATCAAGGGTTTAGCTTTACTTTTAGCACTTCAGCTTTCACTGCTGGTTAGCGTACATGGAATAATTTTGCTCTGTACAGGTATTGTGACCACATAAAATTAATGATTCTTAATTTTTATTACTTGTTAGTCTTCATCACATTAAATCTTGTAATCTATTCTAACCTTATTTAGATGTCAATGTTTTCCTTGATGATTTCTGAAATTGAATTTTCTTTTCAAATTTAACCACCTACATTTCTCAGTATAAAGCTGATAATTTATTTATTTACCGGCTAATACAAACGATGTTGTTAAACTAGTGACTGATTATTGTATTGTCAAATGGAACAAGCCTCTTTAAAAAAAATCAAAGTGATTGCTTATTTTAAAGTGGGTCAAATATAGATTACAAGTTTCTCCCTGACGACAAGTCGAACTTAAAAGCATGTTCTAATTGATCCGTCGAAAGTAGTGACACAAGTAAAGCTAATATGAAGCGTGTAAAAATCTTATTTATTTCAAATAATAGCAAACAACACGATTGTAATAGTCAATAGCCTGACCTTTTTTATCATGTCGGGTTATATCGTGATTAACACAGAAAGGAATACTATACATAAAACCAAGAGCTTAATTATGCATGAAATTTATCAGAAAAATACAGAAGAACGACTACTAGTTAAGCCACTTAAATATCTGTCCACATGAAGAAAAAAAATAATAATAAAAATAAATAACATGATAAAATAGCTACCTCCATCTTCATCTTCAGTCTCAACACTTGGTGGAGAAGCAATGGGTTGATAATCTGGCATTCTATTAGTAAACAGCAACTTTCCAAAGTCAACAAGGCACAGAACAGCGTCTTTATCATTGAAATGTTCAACAAGTAAGATCTGTGGAGCTGATATATTCAGTTCTAAATCCCACGTTTTACGATTGGTCTGTAACAAAAGATTGTAATTAGATAGAAAATAAAAATATCCATAAACAAGAATCTTGCAACAAAGCCAATAATAAACAGGTCGAAAGATTATAATGTACAATAGTTTAAATACCATGTTCCCCTGTAAAATATTTTCCCAGTTGTTGAACAATTGTTGTTTTGTTTTCATTTTCATAGCATGATATCCTTTCCTGGCAGCTCTTCGAAGACTTGGATCAAAATAAGGTCCTGTAAAAAATTCTACAATCCATCTCATCACATTAGGATTGTAAACCACATCTAAGGATTTAGAGCTGACAACCAACCTTCAACAAAAAAAATATTAAAATCATTAAAAATCCATAAATAAAAAATTAAAGTTTTGTACATTAATCAGAATAGGAAAATTATTGGATATTTTTTCATTCCATACATTAAGAAAACCAAAACCAGTTTTAATTTGTTCTATGCCTTTCTGTCTGTATGTCGCCAAAGGTCAACTTTATAGGCACAAAACTGGCTGAACAAAATCAAATCCATTAATTTTTATGCAGTGGAATACGCTAACATGTGGCACAGGTGGTAGGCTTGGCTTAATCGATAAATATTGAGTAGAACCTGAGTTATTAACAATTTAACAAAACACGCTTTGAAATGTTCATAATAATTTCACTTATTGGTTTTTCAAATCAAAACAAATATATTTTTTAGAACTACTACTTTCCATTACTTACTTTGTTTTCATTTACACTGTTCTTTGTTATCATATGTATATTTTTTATTTTTCCATGGGCTTTCTTTAAAAATTATTAATTCAGAACTAATATGATCCCATTTACTTTTGTTTGTTTTCCTTACTCATACTATATGAAGAAGCTCTTGATGCTAGATTAAGAATATTAAAATTTCTAATATTTTTCTAAGCATATTAAGATCATTGTGAGATTGCATTTAATCTTGATTAAATAATGGTTATTTATCGTTCCTAGGAAAAAAAATGGAGGCATTTTTGCATATAATAATTAGACTCTAAACTGTGATTTGCAGGGTATTTTATTCTTAATAATGGAATGAATGATGTATAATATAGCCCTGATTCTTTTCTGTGAACGCTTTGAAAATGAAACTGTCTAGGTATTTTATATAATCGCTTGGCCAACACGATAATAGGAAACATAGCCACTGATTATTATTTAATAGTAAGTTGGAACAATTTTAATACCTGAATTGAGTATAAAAAATTGTGTATTATAAAACTCTCCTTATCTATATATATAAAATCCAAATACCACTGACTCACTGACACATCACGATATCTCTGAAACCACTGGACCTACGACCATGAAATTTTGTAGGTGTGTTCCTCTTACCTCCTAGGTGCTCGCTAAGAAATATTTTTAAAATCCGCCATCTTGATTCAAGATGGCGGCCATTTATATACAAAATTCAACAAGACGATATCTCGGGAACCAATTGTGCTAGAACCTTGAAATTCAGAAGTTGGCTTCCTTTTATGAAATTAGTATTTTTTGATAAATAGTTTACCAATCGGGCATATTGATTCAAGATGGCGGCCATACATATATAAAAGTCAACATGTGTGCATGTTCTTTATACAAATCTACAGTTTTAGTCCGATCTCGATGAAAATTTGCACACTTGACCTTCAAAGCAAGGGGAAAATCACTGTCTACATGAATATTCAAAATTTTAATTTTGGTACACAGGGGTACAGGATACAAATGTTAAAGTAATGAACATCCTTCATGATGCATATCGTTGAAAAGCTCTTTAAGAGGACAGTAATTGTGGTTATGTACAGTTTTATCATATTTTCACTTAGGAGGGGGGTATAATTAAAAAACATAGCTATATCTTATATAAAAAGAAGTGTATCCGTATGAGGTTACGTCTTTTATCCTTATTTGATGAATATTTACACACTTTTTCTTCAAAACAAGGTGAAGGTCACTGCCTACATGATATTAAAATTTTGGTACACAGGGGTACGGGGTACAAGTGATGAATACCCTTCATCTTCATGATGCATATCGTTGAAATGCTCTTTAAGAGTACAGTAATTGTTGTTATGTGTACGGGGTACAAATGACAAAGTAATGGATACCCTTCATGATACAAATCGTTGAAAAGCTGTTTAAGAGAAAAGTAATTGTTCTTAAGTACAGTTTTGTCTTATTTTCATTTAGAAGGGGGAGAGGTAAAATTGAAATTTATATCTATATCTATATATGTATATAAAAGTCAACATATGTGTGTACATATGCATGTTCTTTTATACAAATCTACAGTTTTATTCCAATCTCGATGAAAATTTGCACACTTGACCTTCAAAGCAAGGGGAAGGTAAATGTTTACATGAATTTTCGAACTATAATTTTTGGTTCAAAGGGGTACGGGGTACAAGTAATGAATACCCTTTATCTTCATGATGCATATCGTTGAAATGCTCTTTAAGAGTACAGTAATTGTTGTTATGTGTACAGTTTTGTCATATTTTCATTTAGGAGGGGGTAAATTCAGGATATTTGCAAATGATCTTATCAAAGAGGTGGGGGGTATAACTAGGAGGGATAGAATCTAGATATTCTTGCATAGTAAAATAATTTGTATGCTTTCCTGGTAGTTTATAAACTTATCAAATTTAAAAACACTCCGTAGCGAAGCACAGGTATCCAGCTAGTATTGCATATAAGAAGAATAATAATTCAATATATTTAATTTTTAATACGACAATTTTTACGAAATTTGAAATTAGCAAGTAAAAAATGCAAACAGTTTACTGGTGTTGGGAGAAACCTTGAACTGAAAAAAATAGTTCCTATTTCTTAAAAAATAGCAGAAAATTAACTTTAAAATACACATATAACATGGGGTCCCAGAAGAAGAAATCCTGGAAAGATAAAATCAGATGAATTTACTAATAGAGGTGAACCACAAATAAAGCATCTGCCGGGACATTGAAAAAAATAAAATAAATTTCTAGTGGCTATATAAGATGTGGTGATATCAAAGGAATAAATAGTTTGACATTACTTATAACATCCACAGAGAATATATAATTAAGTCAAGATGTGCCAATAGATCCCAAATTGTGTGAGTAAAAAGCATGCATTTTGATTACTTTAGATAAATAAAAAAAAGTAAGATTACCTATTATCAACGTTTGAGCCAAATGGTTTGAATTCATAAGTAAGTTTAAATAACGGTTCTTCTTTGGAAGGCGTGGTGGTAGCTTGTGAAAATAATTTAGCAATCCCAGGAGGAAGATTTCTACCATGAATCCCAGAACCTAAAGCATTGACAAATTTGGAATGAAATAAAAATTTAAAATCACTTCATTACAAAATTACTAAAAAGTTTTATACAATTAACTTGAAGTATAGACAGCTGGTAACATTAATAAACCATAAATATCCAGGCAAACTGTAAATAAAGGCTGATTTAAAGGCAGGCTTTGAAAAAAGTTATTGATAACTTCAGTAGCACACCCAGGATTTTTTTTTGGGAGGGGCACAGATTTAAAAAAAGGGGGGGGGGGATGTAATGTGGGCTTAGCATAATCACAGATAATTAAGAAGTCTGGTTTCTTTGTACTTAAATTACTTCATATCTATGGCGGATCCAGCCAATTTTTGAAGGGGGCTGGGCTCTCTTTTAGGGGGGTCCGGGGGTGGACAATTTTTATAGTTTACGTTACTTGAAAACGTCTTTTTAGCCTATTCTAAGAGCATCTAAAATGTTATTTTATAGAAATAAATTTAAGATTTTTATGAATTTTATTTAAAAAAAAATTATATGCGAATAATATTTTATTATTAATAGTTGTACATTATATAACAGATTAATGTTTTATTTTAGTAGCCAGAAAAATAAGTTGGTATATTTTAAAAATATTTTAGTTACGTGAATTAACAAAAAAAAAAAGTACGAAAAATGTTTTGAGTTCAACAGAAATTAGCTGATAGTATTAGGTTAAAAACAAAAATAGTAGGGTATCTAACAGGCCAGTCAATAAATACAAAAAATAGTCTTCCTTACCTTAGATCTGGTATCTGCATCTGCAATTTTTAAAATCTTATTCTATAATTGAACCTGTTTCTAAATTAATTAATGCGGAATTGCATACTTTAATGTTAGGTCTTGGGCACGTTTCGTTTTTTTAAACACCAAAAAAAAAAAAATGTCGGGTAAAACTAGGTATATAATTACTTATTTTATTGATTTTTTTGACTCTCACAGCACTTTTACTTTAAAAAGTGCTGCGGAATTGCATACTTAAATTTAAGGTCTTTAGCTTTGGAGGGGGGGGGGGGGGGGGGTGCCCTCCGTGCCCCCCCTGGGTTCGCCACTGGATAACTTAATATTATTTTCCAAAGTAATGATTCAATTAAATTTCAATAAAAACTATCTACTTGCACTTCTACTAATAAAATCTAAAAATATAAATAAATAAAGGATAAACATACTCTGAGGTGAGATGAGCACAGGGAAACAGGAATCTTTAGTCAGATGATCTTTAAGATAAATAGCTCCAAGCGTAATGTTAAATGAATGTGAAGTAGTACGGGGTCGACTTTCATAGCCCAGGGTTACATTTTCAAACTCTAACTCCAGCAATGGCTCTCTGAAATGAAATATAATCAACATATTATTAATTTAATCAATGAAATCAAATGTAATTAAATAAAATTTAATAAATTTCTTCTCATTATAAATTATATTTGAAATTATACCCTGTTTTCTGACAAAGATGCAGTTTGCCTTTATTAAGACTGAAGTTAAACTGGCCAAATATAGTGTCTCTTTTAAGAAGGGTGTTGTTTTCCACAGTATCAGCCAAAACATCAAGAATCTGATGATCAAGCTGAGAAGTTTGAGCCTGTTGTAGAGGTGGGATACCTTCTCCAGGGGCAGTTTGCCAGCCCCACCAGCCTGGAAACCATCTAGCTAGAAGACTCAATCCCTCTTGGTTCTTACCACTGACAGGAGTGCCATTAATACTGGCAGGAGGACGAACTCGACTCATAGCCAGCTGTATACATAATAAACAAAATAAAATCATATCGGATGTTCAGCCAGATAGTGTGAACTTCCAGTCATTAATGCTACTCTTCAGAAAGTATGGACAAGACATAGGTAATAAAAAAAATGTTTTAAAATATTGTTACTCTTTGTCAATGGCTATGGGAACCATATGATACCCTGGAGCAGCTAGCATAGGGGTGCATAAGGATCTAATTGGCTCTCTCATAGTATTTTCTCTCTGTCAAGTCCTTTCTAGCCCATATCATAGTATTGGTTGTGCAGTTTCTGTGTTTTATTTTTTAGTGAACAACTGTTCACTTATGAATTTTAACTTTGTCATAAAAAGGAGTACTAGATTCTTAGTTTTAAACAGATTATACTCTCATTTTTTTTTTTTTTTTTTTAATTTCATAATTACAATACTAGTTTAGTAGTTTAATCATGTCTTTGATTGTTTGATTGTACTATTCAGAAGGAAATACTCTGAGACATAAAGAACACTGTTTTTAAAACAATGTATTTCTTCCATGTTTAACTGATTAAAATAAAGATGTTACAAAAAAAGGAGGGAAATCAAATTGTTTAAAGTCCAAAAATATGCATGTTGTCTGAAAGAAAATAGGACTAAAAATAAATTAATCATTGTGGCCTACAAAGTTTTGGTCTTAACAGTGGTGATTGAGGTAAAATGTGTTGTTTATGACACATAGGTCAACAAAACAGTTAAATTTTAAATAAGAGTGCCCTACACTTATTGGAGTGCTTAGCCCTTGAAATACAAATGGTATTAACATAGTATTACAATAATAATTAAAAAAAAAAAAATTAATTTTAAATGACATTACCTCTCTCAAGACTCTAAGTTGATCAAAATCTAAAGCCCATTCAACTTTATCTTTCAGGCTCTTCTCTTCTTCAGTGAGTGGGGTGATAGAAACTGAGTTAGATAAAAGCTTTGTGTGTATGGCTACATATGCCACATTCTCCTTCGCTCGAGTAAGAACCTGAGACCAAGTTGACAAACGACTATGAACCATAAGGCGGGATGTAGCATAGCGCCACCAAGCAGATGGATCTTCCGATGGAGAGCATCGTGGCCGGGATCGCAAATGACCTCGTCTTCCATCTAACCACTCTAGACCACGTTTACATCTAACTATTTGACTGTATTGCCACTAAAAAATAAAATAAAAACAGTAGTTAGACCTTTTTTGTTTATAAAGGAATCACTATATATCAGAGTAAAAAAGGATAGATTATAAGCCTAACAATGTTTTTTTTCCAGCTTAAAATAAAAGAAAATTAGGGGTTAGGTGAAAGAAAACTCACATCTAAAAGAATGAGGGGAACTTGCTGCAAAGTAAGATCACAGACAATTCTAGGCTGATGCCTAGATCTTAGTGGTTGTTCACTTCTATTTCTCTTCATCTTAGCCTGAGATGAAACAGGAGACAATACATAGTCATGGTTCAACTTTGCTGATGCCGACATTCTCTCCTGAAAAATATTAAATAAAATGTATTAAATTATATATGTACCACATTAAGTATTAAGATTTCACTAAATCAATACACTTGTACTTACAGCAAGTTTAGTCAGTTCCAAGTCACAGCACATATCATCCTCTGTGATTCGATCCCAATAAATTGAAAAACCTGTCATCTCCAACAACTTAAAAGATTCATTAGATGAATTGCATGAAATGTATTTAGGTGTCCACGTTTCATCACAACTTGTTCCGGTTAAAGATTCTATTTTAATACCTCCAGCAAATATTTCATTCTGAATCGTTACATTATCTTCATACCTTAGATGGACATCTTTTATTTTCAGCTAAAAAAGAAATAAAATAAAATAAATAATTGCTTGATGTATTTGTATATAATCGCTTGTTGTAATATCTTATAGTAGGTAGTTAAATCTTTAATAAAAGTTTTTTTTTTTTAATAATAATGTTTCATTAATTTAGAGAATCCTTTCTATTTTTCTTTTGACACAATTAACAGTAATAGACACTTTAAGGACTATCGTATCAGTTGATATAACAATATTAGTTGATACAACTATCATATAAGTAATGATGAATTATTTGATGGTCATAACAGATATTTTTTTCAGAGAGGCTTTCATATTTACCTGAAGATTTTCAATGATGTTTGTGGCAAAACTCATACTCAACCCAAGCCACGATGAATAACTAGAAGCATAGTAACTTGTATCTGCCTCTGTCTCAGACCTCCAGCATGCTTCAATGCCATCAAGTAAACTCAGCTTATAGTCCAATAAAGCTTGTTCTTCAGCTTCTTCATCCAACTGAATATAATTTATCTCAAATCAATAATTATACAGTACAAAAATGTTTACCAGGCAAATGAAAAAAAATTAAAATAATGCTTAGTATTCTTATGCCATTACATTTTATAAATCTGAGGACTAAGATTGGCCAAACTAAAGGGCTAATTAGACGAGCAGATCTGGTCTCCCTAAGTCGGGCCACGCCCCCTCGGCCGAAAACCCGGTCATGTAATTTAAGTTCCTGGTCAAGTTTTGGGGGTGAAACCAGAAAGGGCGGTTGGATGGATATTCCATTCGACGTAGGGTAGAAAATTGGGGGAACTATAGCCCCCCCCCCCTACTTTACCCTGCGAACTGACAGTTATTTTCCTATCTCCTAAAGAAAAAGTGGCTAGATGGAACTGGGTCGGGCCGTGTGTAAATGCAACGCTCTGTCAAGTGGGGGGGGGGGGGGGGGGGAGACCGGGGATAGGGAAACTTTGGAACGGGACCAGGACCAGATGGCAGGGAACGGGTCATCTAATCGACCCTTAAGTGAGGGAAAAAATAAAGCCACTGTGCGGTTATTTTAAGGTTGTCCAGTGATAGTTTTGTTTGCCTAGTTGGCCCGACCAACTACCCACCAAAATCTCGACCTCTCATTGGCTCCCCTCCCGAAGTCTATTGGCATAACTATGGTTACAGCATAATAATGTCTTTAATTTAATTTTCAAGAAGTCAGTTATGGAGATGTCCACAGAAAAGGGTGGAGACAGTTTCAAGCTACTAAAACTATTTATTTGTTTTAATCATTATCTCAACACCATTTCAGATCAACAGTTTAGATATCTTCTAAATTTTTACAAAAACATGTTTCCTCCTCTCTACTAGATTAATTCTGGAAATGGTTACTGTCTAGATCAGATACTGCAAAAGCAGCTGTTTTGTATTTGGATGCAGTACACATAGTAATAGTATATTTAGCATCAAGATTTATCTAATTTAGAAAAACGTATTCTCTATTAAAAATGAAGACCAGGTTGGAATTAAGAATTATCAGGCTACAAAATGTTCAGTCAAGATAAAGTATCATTATGTTGCTCTTAACTCACTGGAGCCACTAGTTTATTATTCTTGAACTTTTTTAATAAGGATTAGAAATAAGAATAGATGAAGAATCAAGAAACTAATAATAAAGAGCGAGATTATCAGCTATACTCTACCTTTCAGCTATTGGTTGGTTGATGGTGGGATTAAAAAAAAGGGGGGAAAAAAAGTTTAATTGCTTCTACAGAATAAGAGACATACTACGTTTCCATGTGTTTCAATAGGGATTGAATCCTGATTTGGGATTTAACAAGTTATGTGTTTCCATGTGTGGTATTGAATCCATATTCAATACGAAATAAAAAAAAAAACTTTTGCTTGGTTACTTTTGGTAAAGGTTATAAATAATTTTGTAACCTTCACCTTTCATAACCATATTATATATTTTGTATTACGTATTTTGACAGATTTAACTACAGTTTCTACAGAAATACGCTAGTTGCGCTCACACCCACGATCGAGTTCAGGTGTTTTCACATGCAATTCGATCCAGATACAATCCCAGAATTTAGTGTATCGGGATTGGTATCGTATTTAATCCGTATTGAAAACCTAGATTCAATACGGATTAAATACGATATGTGTATCCATGGACACTTTACATCCAAAAACTGTATTCAACCTGTATTCAATTCACATTAAACAATAGTTAGAAACGGTGAAATACTATTTACAATATTTTTTAAAAACCAAGTTGTCGTCTGCATAGTCATTGCAGAAAAAAGCTTACCCAAAGTGGGTTGGTAAACATTCATAAATGAAAATAATTAAACTATCTTTGAGTAAGTATTAATAGACGTAGTAAGTACAAGTAGATCAGACCATTTACTATAACTTATAGAACAGATAGGGTTTAAATTTATGACTGCCATATAATTTCAAATCAATACTCTCAAGAAGGTGAATTGCCTTGCCTTTAAGTACTTAATAAAATATTTCTTTAAATTCTAATTAAAACTCAAGACAACATCCCTCTCGGTAGGGGAGATTTTCTTACCTTGGACACAGAAAAAATCAACTATCTCTGACAACACTGATGTGAAGGCAGGAGGTTACTAGATAGTGTTCCCATGCTCCGCTCTGATAAATAGTATTACACAAAAAAGCCTCTCACCCTGAAATTGTGCTAGGGACAAGTCTCCAAGGTAAATAAATTCTGTCCAAGAAGAGGGAACTTTTAAAAAAAGCGAACTAAGAAGGATATTTATTCAGTAAAATAACAGTAACTCATTCACGATAATATTTTGTGATAACCTACTCCTAACATATATTAAGGATAACTGACCTTCTTCATAATATCACTGTTAAGTAACTCTATTATTGAACTATTTCTGTGTTGGCTTTACATCAGTTTACTAGCAAAGTTTCCTAACCACACTCTGTAAAATATTAAGAACACTTCTTGATAAACACTCATAAATAAATCCTAAATCTATAACATACAGTAATCACTGTACATAATATGAACTCACCTCAGAGAGACGGATAGGACCCGCAACCACGTAAAGTTTCTCGATAGAGATTTCCCATGGTGCACTTGTGATTTGAGCGATAGGGATTTGAAGCTTGACTTTTCCAATAAAACCTGCTCGCACTTCAATAGGAAGACCAATATGACGGAGCGCATCTTTCCTCAAAGGTAGATTTTCCAATTCAACAGCTCCTGATATGAAAAGACCAAAAAATTAAATAGTTTTAGAAATTAATTGTATTAATGAAAAGCCTTCTTTCAGGATTGTAAAAATGCGCAGTTCAGCAGAAACTTAAAATAGATTAACTGTTGCACAATCCGGCTGACAGTAAATAATAATAACACCAAAACATAAGTTAATGTAAAGATTCTTCTGTAATAGTATAAATATAAAGGGAAATCAATTTTACCTTGCAATAATGCGATACTTAGCTGATCAGTATTAAGATTTTCCACATATTTTCCTAGATAGTTGTTTATCACCCATGCAGCTAATCCTTCCAACATAACGGAAGGATTTCAACTTTATCACATAAAAAAGGAGGTAAAGTGTCTAAAATTACTACACATAAATTTAATACGATTAACTACACTCCCTGAGGAACAATTTATAGCCAGAAAATCATTTTTTTTTTTTCACGATAAAATTTTAACAATAACATAAAGGAAGGTTATGCAAGAAGGTTATTCTCCTCTTCGTGCGCAAATGAGCGCTTTGAAACACTGGTTTCGTCATTTCTGAGACTCACCACTGTAAAAAAGGGGCTTGCGGCCAAAACAAAACTCCAATAGAAAATAAGTAGCAAATAATTTACATAAATAAAAGCGTGCAAAAAATAAACATTTTATTCACAGAAGAAAAATTGGGGGTTTAAATTAAAAAAACAAAACAAAGCAATATGGACGGACATCGTTCCTCTAGATATAATAGATACTCATTACTCATTACAGTTGACATTTTTTGAAGCTGGGGCCACACTTGTATCAAATCCGCGTATCATGATCGCGATTTTTTTCCTTAATAGGGCATCAAAATGATTCAAAGATCAAAGATTGGATCGGACGTGTTTTCACCAAGAGTCGATTTTTTCCCCGACACATCGAAGGGTGAAACACGGAAAAGATACGAACAGTGTGGACGCGTCCGTTTCATTGCGGCTATCACCGAGAAAATCATAGTAAAAAAATAGAATTTCTGGAATAGTAGAATTAAAATATTCTCTGATTACATACCCGAAACATATACTACCTACAAGCTGTTATAGGAAGCTAAGAAGCGCAGTTTCATCGGGTTTCTTAATGCTCCCTCCAATCGACGATAATATTCGAATTCAGTGGACATTCAAGTAACATTTTTGTATTGCTTCGATACTTACTGAATGGAATAAATTCAAATCCCGTAAAATATTTTTACCTCTATAATATAGTCTGTCTGTTGATGAAAATACTTTTTATCCAGCGCCTCCACGACCTTCTTCAAATTACTTTCAGTGGCGTAAAGGTGCGTTTTCCTAGAGACGAATCCAGCTATAGACTATCGCTGGTCAAATGATAAAGGTGTTTTCCTCCACGCGTCTCCAGCGACTACTGCAGGATTTCAGTAGGTAACTTAAAAGAAAATTTAATGTAAACTGCTTGACAGTTTCGTAAATTTAATCGATGAACTTCAAGAAAAGACTTCTTCTTGCAAATTTACTTATTGGAGGAAGAAGATGTTAGATGATTATGTATATTATTCCTTGGTGGCTGCTAAGGAAAATAATATGCGTACTTCCCGAAAAGGAGTGCGCAATATTTTCAAAACAAGACACGAGGAGCTGTTTTGCATAACTCGTAAAAAATCATTTGAGGCAAAACGTTGACAATTTTCGGAAATATTAAATTTGGTAAGTTCGTTTTTATTGTGAGTTTAATTCATGGAGGTGTCGAGAATCGAGAAGACACCAACCTATAACTTAAAGGAATTCTATAGCCAATCAGTCCTGCGGAGAAGCATGGAGTAACTTACGAGGTTAGAAGAAATAATAAATTAATTAATAGTGAACCAGTGAACCGTTTTATAGAACAAAACTCAATTAAAATATATTTATGTATTTGTCTATTTATATTTATTAAATCAAAGATTTCTATCTCCTCCTTTTCTTTCATTTATGCCTGGTCTGACTAAACGCAACGTCTTGTCGTTAGTCTCAATTTTCTCTTTTACCCGAATTCATTCACTGGCATATTAGAGGGGTTTACACATAACTTACATAACAACAACATATCTTTAAAATTCTATAACCATAACTAGTTCTAGTACGGAGCGAGAGCCCAAGAGTAAAGGTATAGAGGGTGTTTTAGCCGCCACAGTCAAGATTGTCTTTTGCCGCCCTTTTAATAAACTAAGACAAAAGAAAGTTTCTTCCATTTAAAGAAACTGGGGGAGAAATTACAGCGAGAGCCAATGAGAACTTTGATTTTTAGCGCGAGTAGATACAGACCTTCTTTGCCCACTTTTGTAGAGCGGGCATTTGTCCTATTTGAAGAAACCGGCGGGAAATAAAGAGCGGGAACCAATGAAATCTAAAGCTCATTACTGCGAGCTACTGTCCTTTTCCCCCGAATATTTCTCCTACTACGTGCAACCGGCGGGGAAAAAATTGAGTCATAATAATACGCAATGTTCTAAACTGCGTGAAATAATTCTTACTATACTCATGGGTTTCTTAAGGCCCCCTTACACGGTCAAACATTTTGCGCAAACTCATGTTTGCGCAAACCTAATGTTTGAGCAGAGGCCATAAACTACACGTCAAACATTGATATAAATATACACGTTTCGGGATTATGAAAACTTTAGTTTATTTTGTGAAATTCTTGGGACAATACGTCTGACTTGGAAGCTGCTTGTGCCCAGTTCAGGCAATTCACGATAAACGGCGATGAATTCACGCCAGAATTCTCTATATTTAACATTTGTTATGGTCATGATAATAAACTTAATACTTTACTTATAAACGGAATACAGGTCAAGAATGAAGCACAGAGATAATAAATGCATCACCAATGCTTTGATATATGAACAACTAGAAGAGACCGGCGGGAAATAAAGAGCGGGAACCAATGAAAAGTCCTTATTTCTAGCGCGAATAGTTAAAGCCCTTCCTTCCCACTTCTGGAGAGCGCGGGCATTTCTCCCAGTAGGAGAAACTGGCGGGAAATAAATAGCGGGAACCAAGTTCCTCTCTGAATATTTCTCTCTCCATGAGCAGCAGGCGGGAAAGAATTGATAATAATAATAATATTATAAATAAACAGTGCAAAACAATTTTCACTACTCCGGGGTTTTCTTTATACATATTGTATATTTTTACTGTATTAGTACTTGGTACGAATATAAAATTAACTTCTAAATGAAGATCCTGTCTATTGTAGTTACTTGTAGAGCTGTCACATTGCTGTAGGGACATTAAATTATAAATATAAATGTTTTAAATTAGTTTGCTTGTTACAAAAATAATAAAATAAAATAATTTAACTGCGGCCATTTTTTAATCGACCATGGATTCTGTCCCAAGGAGGCCGGTTAATAGGGCTAGTTAAAAAATATCCGTATCTGCATTTAAATCCATCATATCCTATTTAATTAAGTTATTTTTAAATATATTAAAAAAGTTTTCAACAGGTGGTTAGTTTTTGATTTCACCCAAATCGGATTTGTTGATCAAAATATTGAAAATAAAATCTCGGGTAAAATATTTATACGTGTATACTATTCGATTCGTATTTAAATGGACTACATTTTAAAACTTTTTAGAATCAAAATTATTTAAACCGTTTTCAATTTTTTTTTTTTTTTTTTTTTTTTTTTTTTTTTTTTTTTTTTTTTTTTTTTTTAGGTTTTTGCTTGGTGTTTAGGGGTGGTGCTTCAAGGATAATGGTAATTTCTCGATTTTTCTTTGGGATATAATTTTTCTGATCATGTAGATATTCCAAATTTAATCGTAATCGGTTCAATCGAATTTCCGGGCTATTACTATACTTTCTCTTTCTGTACAATAATATATACTGATGCCTGATGCGTATATGAGAAAGTAAAGAATAAATAATCTCCCTTCTAGACGGGATTCGAACAGGATTACCTTGAAAAATATTCAAACACTGTCTACAAACAAGGCTATGAACGTTCAAACCGCGGTGTTTCCGCAAAAAATTTCGAACACGACCGATCTGCTTCAAAATGTTTGCGCAAACAGTAAAAAATCAGTCAAACAGCCCCATACACGGTCAAAATGTTTGCGCAAACATTTTGATCGTGTATGGGGGCCTTTAAATTTTATAATTCTGCTGAAGTAGTACTCATACCGAATAATTCTGCTGAAGTAGTACTCATACCGAATAATTCTGCTGAAGTAGTACTCATACCGAATAATTCTGCTGAAGTAGTACTCATACCGAATAAACTCCTTAATATAGAATAAAGGCAAATAAAAGTTCTTTTTAAATGCTACAAGAAATGTTTTTTTCTCGTATTTAAGTAATGATCATGATATTGGTCAAAATTTTGTTTTTGAGAGCATGGTATGCGAATTTATAGAAGTCAACTTAGAGCGCTGTCTGAATTTGTATTTTAAGTCAAATGGATAAGAACTTGTGTTTTTGACATTTTTTTAGGGGTAATTTATTGGAAAAATATTAAATCGATTCAAAAATAGTTAACTTCACTCGGACTGTTACCGCCTGCACCTACAGACCATTTCAAACTAGTTCTATTTCAATCTGTAGCTTATTAATTTAATTAGGGTAGAAATTGATATCATGTAGGGTTCTTTTCAGTATGGTGGTTATATTTTAAGATCGAGTCCATGAATTAATATTAATAAAAAAAAAGAGTGAGTTGCAACTAATATAAGCATAATATAAGCATAGAATATTAGGTTGGATTGTAACTACGTATACATGGCTAGAAGTGAATAGAAGTGAAGCTTTATTTATTTATTTTTATTATTAAATTACTTATTTGCCTTAGAAAAAACTAGCCCTGAGGCCCGTGGCAACAGGCTTGATTTTATATTTAGAAAAAAAGTAAAAAGGATATAAATCCTTTTTGAAATAAAATTTAAGTCAAAGAAAGTGACGACGAAAAAAGCAAAAATATCTTTTTACCTCTCACATCTCAGGGGGTAATCTTAGGCAGTGTGAAAATGTTGTCAGTAAATCAATACGATGATAATCTAATCAGTTAACAAGGTTGACAGTAAACTGATGGTTAATTTAACATTTGTTTGTAGAGTTTTTTGCGACAAATGTCAATCGAAACAACTATGTTATATATATAGGAATTTCCCATTGAAAGAGAGATCGGATGATATTTATATTCAAAGAAGGTTTTTAAATTTTTAAAAAAGAGTCGAAAAAATATGCTCTAATGTTTACAACTTATTAGCATGTTCTACTAATAGCAGATAGGAAACTAGACATCTGGTACATATTTCCTTGTTTTGTTGTTAGAACTTAGTTCGTGGTAATTTTTTAACAAATGTTTAGGGGAAATGGTAACTTGATTAGTTATGGCGGAGAGTGATGATAATAATTGTTAGAGTGGAGTATTGGCGGGTATGAGGACGGGGGCGGCTATTTCTGGCCTGGGGATTTTGGGCAGGGGTCCCGCTGAAGACCCCCTCTCTTGCAGTGCCGGACCGGGAACCGCAAGTGGAACCAGACCTCCGTTAAACCATATGGGCGCCGGGGGCAGCAAGCAACAACGATATAACAGGGACCTTGGAGGTGAGTCTCATCTCCAGCCTCATGGATTTCTACCCTGACTTATACCTATCGGATTACCAAGGGAAAGTCTTAGTGCTTATCAGTTTATCACCGATACTTTGTTCAAACCGATGAGAGAAACGGCCTCAATGTGGTATTTCGGTCAAGGAAGCGCTTCTTAAGAACTTCCAGTGGCAACAATTCATTTCGATTTTAATCGTGTAGTGAAATATGAAGTAAATCAAACCTAAACCCTGTACGGTATGTATTGAGATTTTATTTCGGTACGTCGGGTATCAGATTAACACAAGATAGCGCGCCAAGTCAACCTTTACAGCCGTAATGAAATCGTGTAAAACAAATACCACACCCACTTCCAAGACTGGTAATCCTAAGTACAACAGTGCAGCTAACCTTCCGACAAATAATAATTACACATTATAATAGTAATTTTTTTTCTGCAGTGAGTACCTACTACAAAATCAGTTTTTACTAGACTCAGGTAAAAATATATAAATATCTCTGACTCTGACACAGTTTCACAAAGCGCTCTCTTCAACTAGGACGTGAATTATAACCCTCGCTCCGCAGTCAATCTCTTTAATAACTATTCTCTTGAGTAAACTAACTCGAATTCACGACAGGTTTTTGATTTTTCATCATCGACAAAGCTTATTGTTCAAAGTTGTTACATAATTTCGTTCTAAACTATATATATATATATATATATATAAAGGCTACTGTAGAAAGTATAATTATAAAAATAAGAGTAAACCAGTATAAATAGATCAATGCTTTAATTTATTTTGAATGCTCTATATTAAATGTATAAGTTTTTCGATAAAAAGTTGTCTATATATTTTTTCTTATCAATGGTCTTATCAGCACATAACAGTGAATTCAGGAGAGGCTTGAAGTTATGATTTATAATAATATATGGTTGATGCCTGTTGCCAAAGAGATGATATTTTAAAACCAAAATCAAAGGTTAAAAAAAGTTATAATTTAATCAGAGATTTAACAAATTTTAGATATTTAAACTCTAATTAGAGATGTGTTATAAAAAAATGCATGATCTTCTACTATCAATGTCTCCTTAAAACAGGGACAATTATTATGAACAAAATAAAAAATAATATGTATATTTAAAAAAATGAAAATCACACCTTTTGTATCTTAATGAATTAAAATATTTAGAGATCAAGCTAATGCATACTATATGGTCCATATGCATAATATATGGTCCGTGTTATGAACGAAAATTAGTTCTACTCAAGCTGTAAGGATCGAGAACTTTGCTTTTACTCGAATAATGAGGGCAGTAGTGACGCCTTCTTTCGTTTAACTGGACCTCATTGGTACGAATAGTCGATAGTCAGATTTTGCCTCGAATGGAAATTGGATGGGAATGTAGTGTGTAGTAGTCAAAATCAGAGAGTGAAGAAGTGTTGAGATGAATGGCTAACTTACTACATTAGTAGTTACCCCCTGCATATACCACCAAATTTGGATAGTTAAGTCTAGAAGACTTTTATTGCTAGCTTAAGACTAAAAAATATAGTACAACCACAACCACAGGTAATTAAGAGCCGGCTAGTACATTACTTATACTTTCAGTGAAGAGGCGTTTCTTAATTCCTTATATGCATTAAACTTATAATAGTTATCAGTTGACATGGTCAGTTCTGTTGATATATACATGACCAGTATGACGAGTAACAGGAAACAAACAAAAGTCTTCCAGTTCAAAATGAAGTAGAATATTACATTGGCCTTAATATTGAATTAAAGAGTTACGGAAGTGGCCAAAATCCAAAATACATTTACATTTTTTGAATCATTTTATTTTACGCCCAGAACGATAACATTATTAGGTTAGTATGGAGGATTCAGTCAGTTTATACATTCTTGAATACAGTATTTGAGGGAAATAATAGTCAAGACAGAGACACCTCAGATCAGACACATTTGTTGATACGATATTTATATAGAACAGGCTTAATCTATATCTGGTAATTGAAACTATTTAAACAATGTTGCAATTTAGTGTAATAATTTAAATCTTGGTTGAAATAAATATTAAATTATTATTGCTGGTTTCTAGACTTTGGTTCGGGCAAAGCACCAATTTCTAACATATCATGTCTAACTGATCAACATTTCAAATAAAACCGTTTGAAAGTTGTTTTTATCCTAATAGGGAAATTGTAATCATTTATTATATTCATAAATTTGATATTCTAATTATTTGAAGTAAACTGAATTAACAAGGACAAAGGTAAAGCCACTTATAAATTTAATTTGTAATCCCCAAAAGATACAAATAAACATTTTTCTTGTTTAATACTGGTTGTCTTTTTATAACTAAATTATGCATCATTCTTTTTACCCAATTAACCTTGGCAAAGAGTAATAAGTCAATTTGTAAATTCAATTTAAACAATGAAAAAAGAAATTATAATAAGTATAGGAATTAATAATCAATTAATTATGTAAGATAATTCTGTGATTCTGCGATCGTATAATCTTAAATGATAAAAGCGTTGGATAATATATAAACACCGCTCATATAATTAATGTTTGTTATAAAGAATGTAGATAGGGCGATGTTTATTATTAAGAAACACCTCCTGTCTGGTCTTCAGACTAGAGACAGCTCTCCGCTTGGATTATTAATAGAAACCATAACAATAGTTAAATGCTTCGGACCCACTCTTCCCCGATATTTAGTATCTCAACATCAACAGTATTCCATCTTAATATTTTTTCAATAAGCAAACGTTAGATTTTAAAAAATGTGAGTGATGCAGAGTAAATACTAAATTATTAAATAAGCAGATGGCTATTTAAGCATGGTAACATGTACGCCAACATGTGGGACGATAAAGGGCACGCCCTAATCTGCAGCTTAGGATAACGACAAATAGTCTGCTTTGAAAAATTTGAATTAAACTGAAAAATTGTGTGAGAAAATACGTTTTAACTTTTAAAACTGGGTTCTAGATCGTTAAAACAAAATTCAAGAAATAATATTTTTCTACACGTCAAATTGGATTATACATATATTTATTATTATAGAACACGGAAAATGTCATGATAATTTAAAATGTTGGTAAAGTATGTTATTCAGGGGCGTAGCGGAAAAATTCAGGGCCTCCCGCAAGGTGACGAAGTGGGGCCCCAAAACAGGGAATATCCATCATCATATCGATATTTATAGATATTAAAATGTAAACGTTTGTCATTAAATCTCAGAATTTTTAAACAAGTTTTGCTTCCGAACTTACCGAGGATAACAGAAGCTACGTGATCGTTTTGAATAACATTTTGCTTCCCTATTTCACAAATTCTGAAACAGAATTCAGTTCATACACCAGAGAACATTTTTGGTTCCAAGCCTGTCTGTCGGCCTGCCGATCAGTTGGTCTGTCGGTCAGTTCAATTTTTGCGAACCAAAATATCTTAAAAACTACACGTCCAAATTTGGATGGTAGATCATAATGGCCAAAACTTATATAGCCAAACTTATATAGCCCATTGTTGGTCCTATATAAGTTTCAACCTTCTGCGCTTATTTGTTTCTTTTCCACATGAGCACAAACAAACATTTAGTTACACCTATATTTTTTAAATTACTCATCTGATTTTAATGAAATTTAAATGGTTTTTTAAAGGTAACCTGCAGATATCCCCAGATTAATTTCAACCGTCTGCGCTTTTTAAATTTTGCTAAATTGATAATTCAATTCAGGGGTCTCCAAACTTTTTAGTTCAAGGGCCAGATCTGAATATAATGATCCACAGCGAGCCTTATGAAGTAATCATCATTCAGCTATCGCAGACCTCACAATTGTGAAGTCAGGAAGTGAAGGAATATAGATTAATAAGCTCATAAACCATATCCATTTCGGCCAATATAACTTCTATAAGACTCTTGCTGACAGTGGCGTAGCTAGGGCATTGGCTCCTTCCCCGCAAAAACCTTTTGGGGGCCCCTCGCCAAACAAAATTGATGAGCAAAAAAAACCTATATACGAAATAGGGCGCGAGGAAGCTATGTGCCACACTAATTGGCAGGCTATTTTGGTAGAGTCCGTATATGCTTTTATAAATAATTTAAAGGAATCTTGACGTAAATAAGCCATTTTACTATAATACTATTTAGTTAGAGTTGGTTAGTGGCGATCTCTAACCACCTCAAACTTTTAGGGAGGGCTCCTAACTGATTAGTACCGTTAAATTTTAAATAAAATTTATGGCGCAGTAAACCATATCGAATCGGATCTAATACTTTTTCCAAATAGTGTGTATGTTCACTAATTTTCAATTTTTCAATTTCACTAGTTGACACTTGCACTAAAGATGACCATTAGTGGTTGAAAGCCGGTTTGGCACAATTAAGTTACTTTTATTTGTAGGGAAGAGACATCTTTGTTCATTTCTAATCAAGCTACTGCTCGTTGATACAACAATATTATTACAGCAAAATATAGACCTATTTAGTTTATCCCAAACAATGATATGATTAGGCGGGCACAGAACATTTCGCACCTCATTAAAATGGTCAAAACAATAAACTGCTCAATTGATTATTTTTGTGTATTATTGAGTTCGTGATAACTGCACAAACATCAGTCCAAAAATCTATATTAGTTTGATAATACCATCAGGGGCCAGGGGAGTAGCGTAACCCCCGCTGCCCTAGCTACGCCACTGTCAGCAAGAGTCTTATATAAGTTATATTGGCCGAAATGGATATGGTTTATGAGCTTATTATCTATATTCCTTCACTTCCTGACTTCACAATTGTGAGGTCTGCGATAGCTGAATGATGATTACTTCATAAGGCTCGCTGTGGATCATTATATCCAGATCTGGCCCTTGAACCAAAAAGTTTGGAGACCCCTGATAGTCAGGGTGCCCATAGGCAAAAAAGTAACTTATACATACTCTTTCCAAACCTTTTTGTATGGCTTGTTTATGCAAAGTCTGACACCGTTTTCCTCTGTGACTTTTTTTAGTTTTGGGGCGTTTTTTGTTTATTTGAACCCTAAAATTTTGACGCATCAGACTTGAAAATCGGAAAAAGTTCTTCAGACAATATTAAAATGTTGATTTATAGGGTTCAAATAATGTATCTTGAGAAAACTAGCTGGTTATTAATCATTAATTAATATTAGTTCATATTAATTAATATCCATTATTATTAATTAAAATTAATTATAAACTGGCTGATTTTCTCAAGATACATTATTTGAACCCTATAAACCAACGTTTTATTAATATTGTCTGACGCAGAACTTTTTCCGATTTTCAAGTCTGACGCGTCAAAATTTTAGGGTTCAAATAAAAAAAAGCCCCAAAACTAAAAAAAGTCACAGAGGAAAACGGTGTCAGATTTGGCCTAAACAAGCCATACAAAAAGGTTTGGAAAGAGTATGTATAAGTGACTTTTTTGCCTATGGGCACCCTGACTATGAATTGAATTATCAATTTAGCAAAATTTAAAAAGCGCAGACGGTTGAAATTAATCTAGGGCTATCTGCAGGTTACCTTTAAAAAAACATCCAAGTTTCATTAAAATCAGATAAGTAGTTTAAAAAATATAGGTGTAACTAAATGTGTGTTTGTGCTCATGTGGGAATGAAGCAAATAAGCACAGAAGGTTGAAGTTGAAACTTATATAGTACAACAATGGGCTAATTATGATCTACCATCCAAATTTCACTAGAATCGGACGTGTAGCTTTTAAGATATTTTGGTTCGCAAAAATTGAGTGACTAACAGACCGACAGGCTCGGAACCAAAAATGTTCTTTGGTGTATGAACTAGAATTTTCTTTTCTAGTTGTTTTTTTTTAAATAGGGAGACAAAATGTTATTCAGAACGATCACGTAGCTTCTGTTATCCTCGATAAGTTCGGAAGCAAAACTTGCTTACAAATTCTGAGATTTAATGACAAACGTTTACATGTTAATATCTATAAATATTGATATGATGATGGATGTTCCCTCCATTTTTTTGAACCAATATATTCAAACATTTTTTAGAACCAATATATACTTAAAACTACTCGTCTGATTTTATTGAAATTTGGATGGTAGGTCATAATTAGCCCATTGTTTGTTTTGTTCCATATAAGTTTTCACCTTCTGTCCTCATTTGTCCACCTCCACATGCGCACAAAAATACATTTATTTACACCAATATCTTTAAAAATACCCACCTGATTTTTATGAAATTTGAATGGTTTGTCGAAAGTAGCCCGCAGATATAGCCTCAGACTAATTTCACCGTCTGCGCTCTTTAAATTTTGCTACATTGATACTTTAATTATAATTTAAAATATCAAAACAATATTGACAGATAAAAATTTCAGCAACTAAAATAGTTTTAAATGTCCGAAGTATTGCGTTATGAAAATTCTTACTGTTTGGCTAACGATGAATACTGAAAATCGTTGTAGTTGGTTTTAAAATTAATTTAAAGGCTTATGTTGGCCTCTGTTTACTTTTTCTAATACAAAAATCAGGATATAATTGTATAAACTTCGTTTCGATACTAGGCATTTACTCTCAAATTAATAGTAGGGAAAAGAAGACATTCCCAGTTACAATGTAGTGGCACAAATTTATCTAGTGTGATTTTAATTAAAATTAAATTAAAAATGAATAAATAGCTAGTAAAATAATAATATTAAATTTAATCGATTATATAACACTGATTTTCCATCAATAATTCTTTATAGATGAGGATCTAGGTAACCGGTAACCAGTATTTTAGTAAACTACAATGGACTGCTACTGGACTCTAACTTGATGTAAAAATAATGATATGAAGATATATTCTTATGTAAATCTCAAAAATAACCAAGAATCAACAGCTACATTTAGATCTTTTTTTAAACAAGGAATAGTGAAACTTAAATAAATCTGTTGATGATGCTGACATTACAATTTTAGGCATAACTTGAGAGTCGAACTACGGAACATGTCAATTCGCTGTCTCGTATGAACTGGGCCAACAATTCGACTCTGTGCCGAGTTATGATAATGGAAATACATATTTCCTTTAAAAGAACCTTGCTGATTATCCATGGTTTCGAAGGTTGGCTGAGATACTGCTAGGTTACATGCTATGACAATTATTGATTTGACACATCGCGTTTAGCGATAACTTCAAGGCTTAATGCTTTGTTTCGTTACAATAATTTCTGATTTTACATAAAATAATGTAAATAACACTATTCAATAGCGACAACTGACTCTCAACGATAACAGGCTAAGAGTGATCCTCCTTCATTTACTCAGGAAATCTCTCTTAACCTGATGAAAGATGCTTCTGCTGGAGCTATTGTTTTTTAAAACAACTACCTTTCTTAAACACTTACCTAGTAAAATAGCAAATTCCTAATTTTTTTTTTACAGAATAAAAATATTACAGTATCACAAATGCAAAATATAGTAAGTCCTGATGGCTTAGTATTTCTTTGGGATCAGTCTTAAAGGTAAATACTGAAGTAAAATAGACTCAGTAAGAATACAAAATTATATGGACAAGTACACAAGTACTTTCTGTATTAATGTATGTTTATTGTTTGTTAGAAAGGCCGTCGCCCCCTGGTAAGCCAATTCTAATTCCCGGCACTCCAAGGACAGACCCTGACGTCATATCAATAAGATGGGACCCACCCCAGTACTACGGAGGATCCAAAATTACAGGTATGTTTTTCATTTCACTTAATATTAATGCAATTTATACAAAGCAGTCCTGTGGCGAAAGCACTATTCTGTAATTTGCAAATGCGACCTACTTAAACTTTAAGTGGCTTAATAAAAAGATTTTACACACAACAATCTATTTATATTATATGATTTCATATAATATCTTTCTTCTTTTATCAAATATATAATAACATACTATATCTTAAAGTGGCGTGGCTTGTACATTGTCGACATTCTGAGATAGTGAATATACGTTGTTTTTTTCTTGTAATAATATAATTATAATTAATTGTTTTAGCCGAAGCAGTTAGTTACACTTGCAAGACAATTTATTATTTTGCAGCTTCAATTTGAAAGATAAATGTAAAACGTATTTATATATATTATATAAAAAAAAAAAAAATATATATATATATGTATATTTTCGTATTCTATTTAATACTTATAATAAGCAGGGGTATTTTATATAAATAAAGCAATACAATCCTGAAACTAAATTATTGCGCCTTATATACGTCAAAGACGCTAATGTCATAAGAAAATACTAATCCATCGAGGAAGTGTATTGATAGATTAAAAAAAAAATCATTATTATATCCTTTTTGTTACAATAATGAAGATAAAAAAGTTGAATTTTTTCAATGTTTATTTTTTAATTCATTCACTCACTACGGCATGTTTAGTTGTGCTGTTCCATGTTTCAATTCACATGAAATTATCAATTACAGTGATGTTTAAATAAAGCTATTTTAAATCGTCGACAAGAATACCTCCCCTACGACCCAAGCACGAGCGTCAACGCTCGGTTAAATCTGGCAGAGCCGCGCACAATTTATTGTGTTACCCTGAATTATAGCTCTATTGTTTTTAAAAAATAAGGGACCAATAAAACTAAAAGTGTATTTTTAAATAAATGTTTTTACTGAAAGCTATGTAGCAGAGGAATTCATTAAATTATGATATAAAACTATATTAAGAGAACTACTGGTGTAATCCCTGTTTATTTGACATTGTTGACTCATATCATAACTAGTCATAACCCATATCTATAAAAAAAAAGCAATAACAGATTTTTGTATATTTAAGTTTTCTAATGTTTGGTCTGCAATCTTCAATCAAATTATGTTAATTATTGCTAATTCGAGTTCTGCTATTCTATAATAAAATCATAATAATAAAATAAGTATATCAATTATAACACTTTAAAACACAGTTATCTAGAAAGAAAACTAAGTACATAGTTAGAAAAAAATGTTAACGATACTTCAGATTCCTTGAAGTTATCAAAAAACAAATAATCTATTACTATATGATCCTATTCTATGTGCCAGAGCTATACACGTAGAAAACTTTGCCGTCACCTAAGGAATGAATCTGAATTATTCGACACGTAGAATAAATGCCCAATTTAACAGTAAAAACCCTAGTTACTTAAGAAATATAAAATCACCATTAAAAAAAATTGTGCATACTCGTGTCAATTTCCATCTGTAACATTCCTAGGAAATTCTATGTAATATATTTTTATTTTAGCTGTTTTTGTCCTTATTCTAATTTCTCTTATTCTTAGCCATGACTTTTAAGACAACCTTTAATAAACTACCTGAAATTTGTTTTAAAACAAACTCTAATCTAAATAATGTTAAATTTAATTCTTATAATAATTCAAACATCTGTCTGTTTGGTTGACCGTGGGTGTTGGAAAAGAAAGAAGGAGCGTGTCAGAATCGTTCATATAAATCATATAAATCTTCCTCTCTACTCCCTTCTATTTTTATTTCTATTTCTAAGTATTAGTGAAAAAAAAAAAAAAAATCTAATTTATTAAGTCCATATTAAATTAAAAAATAAGGAACAGATTAACATGTGTTTGGACTTAATACAATGGAAATGTATGATATGCGTTTGGCAAGAATATTAATGAATTCTTTGGAACTTACCCAATTATGAAACTAAGTACTTCTTAAGGCGTAAAGCTGTATTAAATGCATTTAATTTTATTTTGTAATGTTTAAAGTTGATGAAAACCAATAATAATTTTATGTTTTTTTCGTTCCTAAATCACGTTGTCTTTAATGCTTAAATCGCCTTATAATTTTTTATTTATTTATATTTGAGATATAGAAATATACAGCCAAACGGGTTGCACCTCCTGGCAAAGGTTCAAAGCGTCGTTAGTTCTAACTGATGAGCCATTCTCGGCATATCTTTTTTTCTTTTTTTTAACCGCTTCCTACTAGTTTAACAGCCAACTATTTCAAACACGTTTACTTTTCACAAGTGAGGATTCTGACCTAATATCAGACAGAACGGAACTTTATACCGTGGCTGTGTGCATGCAACATAGTCGGAGATTGAGGGGGACACCATTCACCCTCAGCTAAGAGATGAAGGAGCGAAGGAGGGATCGTCTTCTAAATAATATGACATTACTGAATATATTGGGAGTTGATAGGAGTAAGGAAGGACATTTGTCTATTTTCTAAATAACATTAATAGTTTTTTATGTTAATTTTGGATCCTTTTAGGGTAATAAAATCGTAATCAGATTTTTACTTTCAGTGGCAACGTTTCGGCTCAGTTTTACATCTGAGTTACCAGATTGTGTTGTATAGCCTGTTGTTTTTTGTTAATTTTATACCATTTTGTTACTAGTCTTTGTTAAAATTAATTTTTAGTTTGTTTTGTTATATTAGTGCAATTTCGTATGGTTCTGGTTAAAGATGGCTAGAGAGGAGATGTGCGACTTGGTATTATTAATTATTGTTTTGACTAGGAACATATTTTGTTTCAAATAATTTTATCTTCATGTTTTACTAACGATCCTCACAATAGCCAAAGAGAAGGCTTGATAATGGCAGGGAATGCCGAAACGTTGCCACGGAAAGTAAAAATCTGAGTACGATTTTATTACCCTAAAAGGATCCAAAATTAACATAAAAGATTAAAAAAGGGTACATCTTAAATCAAATATAACATTAATAGTTTATTTGATAACTTACAAGGCTTTTTTATACTTTAATAACACGTTCATCACTCTCCATTTACACATATCAACATGAATTACCACAGTTGCATACTAAAGAGTTCTTGAAAGTCCCTCTGTTTACAACTCAAATTTAGCCTCAGACAAAAGTTTGTTGGATGTTATCTGCTTTGGTGAAAAGGAGTAAGGCAGGGAGGTTACTAAGTACTTAAAGCTGAAAGGTTTTTTTAAAAAAACGGCCTTCGTTAAAATATATTCGCGTAATTGATTAGCATTTAAACATCATGCATCTTATCAGGGAATAACTGATGATAATTATTATTATGTATTTAAAATAAAAGCTTTTACTATTAAGACCCACTTAGTCATAATCTTTTATGGTTTATCAATTTTTTTTTTCAGGATACCTAGTGGAACACAGACGTACAGGTTCGCCTCATTGGGTTCGAGCTACACCGCTTCTTGTCAGAGGACATACTCTGACATTGAGTGGTCTAGAACCAGGTATGCGGTACCAGTTTCGCGTCACAGCAGAAAATTTAGCCGGCAAATCAGAGCCCGGTTTGCTATCGGAGGCATTCGCTGTCTCTTATCAGAGACATGTCTCTCTTGCACCGAGCTTCGTTAAGCAGCTCTCAGACACTACTGCTATAGAAAATGAACAGGTTAGTTAAATACGGTAACTTAGATCTGCAATTATTTCATGTTTGAATTAACATTTGCATTAGCTTAATATGTTCTTTTTAGATTGTCAAATGAATTAAAGGCCCGATCAAACAGGAAGCGACCTGTCCGCGGAGGACTCTGTGGACTCAAATATTACATTAAACTGGTCAAACATAAGGTGGCTACCCGCGGCGGGCAGATTTGAAGTTGTATTTTCCACAGAGTTCGAGGGGGACAAGCAGCAACATGACCGATTAATCAATTGATTGATTTGTTCTGGAGTGTGTCTGTATGATATGCGTCACCTTGACTATTTTTTCGTCTTCTCTGTTTCGATATTTTAGGTTGAAGGAGAGTATGTAACTTCTGAAATTGTTTTTCAGACCTTCGCAAATATGAGAAAAACTAGTTTTCAAATGAATGAATGAATCGTTTATATAATTTCAAAATGCATTAAATTATATTTTAATTACATTATTTTCACACACAGATATATATTTTATATATATAAAATATAAATTAGAACTAAATAAACTAGGAACAAATTGAGATAAGTGATGCTGAGGACCCTCGGTAGAGAAAAGAATACTCTAGAGCGAGGGCCCTGTCTCTTAACGTTTTTTTATAAATACATATGTAGATATACATCAGTGCAAGTGTAGGGAGTCAGTCATATCATTGATTTAGTTATAAATTATTGTTTTGTTTTTATTATAAAATCGAAGTAGATATGCATGTTTTTTTGTTTTTTTTTCAATGTGTGAAATGATTTTATATTTTTAAGACAGAGCGGTAGTTAATTGTAATGTTTTAATCCTAGATAGTGTCTTTTTTTTTTTTTTTTTTTTATTGCAGCATGGAACTTGAACTGTATTTAATGTTTTTATACGCGTTAAATAATTATGGTGAATTGCGTTGTTACCTTTTTTAAAAAATTGCAATAAAACTGCAATATCAAGAAATAATGCAATATTAAACAACAAATAAATGAACCCAATTCACTGCACATTCGGCGAAACTCGCCAAACTCCTATCTTTTTTTCATTAATTTCATCCACCTATTTTCTTTTTGGTGTTACTTGCCTCAATGTGAACAGAAAAAGCAATTCTTCGTCGGAGGAACTGCTAGATATATTCGGACAGTCCGTTTCCTGTTTGACAGGGCCTTAAATGTTTTTAATAGTTATGTAAAGAATCATACCATAGTAAATTGAAATAGATCAAATGAAAGTTCTCCGACAAGTTTCAGTAAATAAAGATTTTTTTAAAAAATATATCCCACTTACACACATCATTTATATAATCGAGTAGTGTCCCGACGACGCACCTCGAAATGATTTGTTATTGCTAAACAAAGGCAACCACCAAAAAAAAAAATTAAAAAAAAGTTTCTTTTGATTTGTTGGTCTTCTAATAACTTATCTAAATTAATTTACTTCATTTGACTACTTTTTTCTAATTATAAAATTAAGCCTGATGCCACGGGCCTAAGAGGTCGTATTATATAAATAAACGTCTATTTTGTTCTTAGAATATATTTATGGTTTCAAATACCGAAATAGGGAGTCAAACTGCTTTCTTATTCTGTTCAATAGGTAGAGTTTTCAGTGATGGTGGAAGGTACCCCTATGCCGAAAATCAGTTGGTATAAGGATGGGATGGAGGTATTCAGCACTCGAAGGCAAAGGATACTAGTTGAAGGAGAGAAGAGTTCCTTTATTATACATCAAGCCGCTCTTCAGGACGAGGGTGAAATTAAATGTACTGCTACCAACATCGCTGGACATGTAGTTACTAAAGCAAGCTTAATTCTCGAAGGTTCGATGTAAATTATTAATCGTATATAAAACATAATATTATTAATTCTAGTAAATTGGACGTCTTACATCTTTTGGGATTGAGGATTATCTCAGGGGTATGAAGATTTCTAAGTTTTGATTCATTTAAAGGATTTCCAAGAGTGTACAAATACACATTCTATACAAAACAACATTCTGTACAAGGACTACATTCTATTAGCAATTCACGATCTCAAGCTGACTTCACGAATTTTCCATGGAAGCAAATGAGATTCTTCACTCCTCGTGGACAAATGACTTCAATTTCACGCAAAAAGAAGAGGAAAAGAAAATATAAAAACGTAACAGATTTCTTTTTAACAAACGCAGAAAGGGTGTACCCTTAAGCCTTTTTTAAGATACATTTTGGTATTTATGATGATAAACCAATTAATTCAATAAGAGTGAAGAGCAACATTTGGAAATTGTTTGATGTTGGTGAACAAATGGAGGACTTACACATTCAAGTAAATATAATAAAAATGTAATATATTTTCTTGCACAATAATTTAAAAAATCACAGGGAAGTACTTGCGTCCAAGCACTTTTTAGGGTTTTGTAGATGATAAAGCATACCTGTTATGAAATAATGATTTTCTTTCTTCGATCTCAAAGGTTCCGGGTTCGATCCCCCGGGGGGTCACAATGTTTTTCATCAGTAATAACGACTAGATAAATTACATTTTTTCAGAAAATTTTCATCGCTCCACCATAAGGTATAGCCATGAATTATTTTGAAATTTTAGGACCAGCCGTTATATAGTGTTGGGGGGGGATTTTTTTTGGTGGTACATTTTGACTTATAAACCCAATAAAGAATGAAACATTTAAAAAAGCAAATATATATTTGTATCCTACTCTTCAGCAGCTTTAATTTGATACCCCACTCAAAAATTTAAAAAAATAAAAATTTGGGCGCACTTCAATTTTTCGCGCCCAAAATTGGCAATTTTTAAAAATTTGGTATGCACTTCAGGAATTTTCATCGTCCCACAGTAAGGCATTAGCGTTAATTATTTCGAAATTTTAGGACCAGCCGTTGTATAGTGGTTGGGGGGGGGGGGGGGGGGAATTTTTTTTGGGTATATTTGGATTGATTTTTTTACCCAACAAGGAATGCAAAATTTAAAAAAGGGTATATATATATGCGTCCTACTCTTCAGCAGCTTTCATTTGATACCCCACTCGAAAATTAAAAAAAATATAAATTTTTGAGTTTACCACATTTTTGCAAATTGCGCATGCGCATATTAAATTTTGAACTTCTGTATATTTTTCCTGTGGTTGGGTCAAATAGTTGCACCAGTGTTTTAAATTTCATCACTTTCGCTTAAATGGTTCGGGCCCTATGAACTAAAGAGCGACGGACGGACGGACACATCACCATCGGTATAAGGGTTTTGAGAAGTATCTACAAAACCCTAAAAAGCAGTGATATTAAGGTTGGTATCATTAAAAAGAAAAAATGTAATTATAATTTTATTAAATAAAACGCATTTAAAATTAATATTTGTATTGTTACAGCTGGTGCTGGTTTGAGACTACCTCGGCAATACGAAGAAGGTCTTCTATTTGAATTGGGCGAAGCGGTAAGGCTAAGAGTAGGTGTCACCGGTAAGCCCGAACCTTCCGTTTCCTGGTACCACAACGGAACCGAAATTCAAACCGGTGGCCGAGTTGAACTTATAAGGAAGGACAAATATGCTTGCCTGAAAATTGCAGAAGCTTCTCGGCGAGACAGAGGAGAATACAGGGTTACAGCAACTAATAAATTAGGCTCAGATTCAGCATCCATTTTAGTCACCATCACCGGTAAACCTTGACGAGTTTTATTAATTATGTTGCGTTTTATTCTTAAATTGGCTATGAACAAAACAGTGTTGAAGAGATAAATGCTTCAATTAGATAAGAATTGATGTCAGCGCGTATAATCAGGCAGTAACCCAAAGATGTTGCTTTTATTAAAACATAAATTATAAGTCCTAAACATAAATACATATAATATCCACTAAATCGTAACATATATTTATGTATTATGTATCTACATCTTTTTGAGAAATAAATGTAAAAAAGGGTTATCTAAACATTTAATTCTTCTTTTTAAAAAACCACATTTTCAAATTTTGAATCAGGTTTATTTCATAATTATCCAAGTTTATATGAATATTATGGCAGCAAATATAATTTTTTAAACCGAATCATTTATAATATTTGTTCTATTTGTCCCTTTATATAATCTTAAGTTACATGTAGATTGTAGGTTGTTTAAGGGTATTTAAAAAAAGAAACTTTTTTATTCTTATTTCAAATGGCTATATTTTGCCCCTCTCCGAGGCATATTCATGCCTATCATGATAATTTAGAGGGGCGAAAATAGCCATTTGAAGACGAACATGTGAATAAAACAGTTTCTTTTTTTAAATACCATTAAACGACCTACATGCAACTGAAGACGAATAATTTATTTTTTCTCAAATGACCACTAGCTGATAGGTAATGAGAGAAATCCGAGCGAGTTTATCGTACTACTTTAAATATGAAAGAGTTAGGTAGTACGTTTTGTTTTGTTGGAAGTTATTTTTAAAGAAATATGAGAATATATTAAAAAATCTCATTGTTTCTTAGATCCAGCTAAATCATTAAAGAGACTATATTTGCATTAATAGCGCTTTCTATGTGTTTCAGACCGTCCTTTATCACCAGGGAAGGCGCAGGTGGTTATGACTCTAGGCAGGTGCGTCACCCTTGCTTGGACCCCTCCGAATGATGACGGTGGATGCAAGATTGGTAGTTATATCGTAGAATACTACCGAGTAAGTATTGTTTAATACAGTGACGTAGCTAGCTCTGATAGCGCCCGCCCGCAAAATAATAAATGCGCCCCTTACTTAATAAGCGCCCTTTACTTATAGCCCAGTCAAATTAGCCACGAATTCATCAAATAGGAGAAAAAATCCCGAAGTTTTGAAACTTGGCAGAGTTGTTGATATGAGTGTCCTGTACAACATATTAAAAGTCCCCGAGAGTGGGGGGCGAGCGCGAGGAGGGGGGGGGGGGGCCTTGAAGGGCTTTTTTTCTGTTGTTCTAAATTATTTTAGAATATATTGAGTTTAGCGAAAAACTAGTTATATACAATATTAAACTAGAGTAAATTCTCTACCAAAAAGGTACTATTCATTTTTTTCGTAGTGTCAATAATTTTGGAGATAGAGGTGGGGAAAAATTAGGTTTTATGGTTTTTTAGAACAATTCAATCACAAAGTAAACATATAGTGCGCCTTATATACTTTTTATATCTTATATTTATATATTATATGTTTAATAGTTTAAACAATAAAGGCGGGCACGAATATCAAGTACATATACAGAAAACCACGCCATTTTTGACATTTCTTAAATCTTCAAGATATGAAAGTAATGAAGAAAAAATCAACAGATTGATTAGGTTATGCCATTTTACTAAAAAATATTTTCATACAATAAACAAAAGAAAACAAGTGTACGAAAATGAAAATAATAATGAAACTCTAGAATAACAAGAAAGGCTGCATATTCCAAAATGTCACAGTATGGTGTGCAATCAACCAGAACCACCACGTTGACATCAGAACGTTAAATGGAAATGTACTGCGATGACATCGTGAACCTCTTCAATCCAAATGGTTTCAACAGGACCGAGCTTCCTCCATACTGATCTTATTTCAATAAATGACTTTCACTGAATGTTCTCTATACGGCTCTTTCACGGAAAGGTAAAAAATACCATCCGAGAAACCATCGTCGTATTGTAGAGGCAAATGTAGCCCAACACGATTAAAAATTTTTCCCAGAGCCTCCGCTCATGTGGTTTTTTATACATAAATTTCAATGATTTATAGTTTGTCGATATTGTTAATAAAATGGCATAAACTATTAAATATGTTATTTTTTCTATTAGCTTCAATGTTGAAAATTACGGATTTTTCTGAACTACCCTGTATTTAATTTAATGAAACTTTTTATAAATATCATTGCCTCTTATGATTGTCTAAGAATAGAATTTACTAACAAAATGCAATAATGAATCTTATTGTTTCAATAATAAATATTATTCAAAATTTTAAGTTATACAATCGAAATAAATTTCCATTTACGATTTACATTCAGCCCAAGAAGAAAAATATATCGAACTCTTATTATAAACACAACACATAAATGTGTTGCGGTTTGTATAAAACACTTAAATCAGAGATTTCTCTAAAAAATAGAAACACTTGATGAAGGCTTCTCTAAATGTTTAGTCTCTAAATTTATAAAATCGATTATAACCTGTACCCTTTTAATGATTAAAATCCCGTCCCTCCCTCTCCCACATTAATTAGTATTTCATTCCAAAATTATCTTCTACTTCATAGGTTTAATATAATATAGTACCAAGGTACACAGGTTCATTGTTATTATTATTTTATTGATTTTTTTACTTTAATAGTTATATTTCAATATAACTATAAAAATTGTTTACTTCTATACTATAGTTAATATTTCAAAGGTTCTTTATAAAATAAGGCAGGTTTATTTCTGGGAGCATTTTTGTTTGTGACATATGCATTTCGCATATATATTAAAGGGGCGCCTCAGCTGGTATATCATTTAATATTAAAAATAGTACGACAGACGACAGTGCTTATTTATGGTGGGAAAAATAAAATTTAACTATTTTGGCCCTGGAATTTTTGTCGTATCTCACTTTGTTTTCGAGAAAAAGAAAAATAATAACCTCTATCCTACACGTATCTAAATCCTACATGCTTATTATAAACAAACAAAAATAATCCGTTTGCTTGGAATTTGGAATGTCACGCAGCCAAAAGTAAGGCAGGTCGCACATTGAGACGCAAGCGGCGCAGGGCCTAGGTAGCACAGTTTGTTTAATCTAGAAAACGCGGAATAAGACGCCAGATTCACTAGCTTCGAGTAAGCCATGTGTGGAGTATTACTGCCCTGCCAAATTTGTGCAGGTTCGTTATTTGTTACAAAAAGTCTCCTACATGACAAAAAAAAATTCAGTTTTATTATAAGATTCTTTTTAATATATTAGGAATTTAAATCAAATTATAATTATTATTTACTACGGGAAACAGACAGTGAAAAATACACTCCCCGGCGCGGGAGTGTATTTTTCACTGTCTGTTTCCCGTAGTAAATAATAATTATAATTTGATTTAAATTAAAATTTAAACTTTCCGTAGTATGAAAACTACCAAAAACTTAAAATTGAATTATATTAGGAATATAATGGAAGTACATATTATTTTATTAGGTTTTATAAGCATCGTAAACTTACCTTAAAGACTAGAAGTTAAATTTCAATGAGGATACAAAGGAAGATAATTTTAATCACCGACATCCCAACATATTATCATAAATTTTAGTCAAATTTAATTAAATGTAAAATTATTTAAAATAGAAAAATACAAGTACAAGAAGTAACATCACAAAGTTTCTACGCCCCCTAATTATATAGTTTCTTTAATTCAATTTTTTAAGTTTTTGGTAGTTTTCATACTACGGAAAGTTAAATTTTAATTTAAATCAAATTATAATTATTATTAACTACGGGAAACAGACAGTGAAAAATACACTCCTGTGCCGGGATTTGAACCACGGGCCTCTATATTTCCAGTATAGCGCTCTTCCATCTAAGCTACGCAGGAGAATGATCTTTCACTACCGTAATCGATAACTAGTCCCGAATCCAAGCTTTCAATATTCATATACATTTAGACAGTCAATATTTATGACATTAGAACTAAACCAGAATTAACGCTTATAATTATAAAGTACTCAATTAGTACCTGTACCTTGTACAATCAATTCGAAATTCAATTTTTTAAGTTTTTGGTAGTTTTCATACTACGGAAAGTTAAATTTTAATTTAAATCAAATTATAATTATTATTAACTACGGGAAACAGACAGTGAAAAATACACTCCTGTGCCGGGATTTGAACCACGGGCCTCTATATTTCCAGTATAGCGCTCTTCCATCTAAGCTACGCAGGATATAGAGGCCCGTGGTTCAAATCCCGGCACAGGAGTGTATTTTTCACTGTCTGTTTCCCGTAGTTAATAATAATTATAATTTGATTTAAATTAATAGTTTCTTTACTAAAACAGATCTATTCGTTTCATTTCAGTTGAATATAAATTTTGTGAATATTTTTACACTCATGGATTGTTTATTTTGTGCATTTTAATGTTTCTCTTCTTTTGTGCTATAGATTGGTTGGAACATGTGGTTAAAAGCAGCTACTTGTAGGCAGCTGACTACAACACTGGGTGATCTAATTGAGGGATCCGAATATAAGTTCAGGGTCAAAGCAGAAAACCCTTATGGTGTAAGTGATCCTAGCTCAGAATCTGACGTTGTGTTCATTCCAGATCCCAAAAGAGGGTGAGCTATACAATTATTTCTTCTATTATAGTAAAGTTTTATTTTTACTTTCTCATGGTATATATTATATATATTGAAAAATTATTAGGTCGGCCCGAAAATATGAATTTACGCGTTTTAAAGTCCAAAAAGTTAGATTTAACGCCGGTAGAATATTTTGATTCAATTTTTAAAATCATCAAATTTCAATATGAAGCAACTAAAATATTGAAAACACCAGATGAAATAATTATTATGTACAGAGAAAAATGTATTACAAGTGGTGTCGGATAGATAGCTTTATGTGAATTTATTCGTTGATTTTGGAAATAAGTCAGAGTCCAGAGTTTTAAGTGTAAAATGTTTTTCCTTAGAGCTCTTGCTATATTATACCAATTACTGGAAGCTAATAAAAAACATGAGCGTAAAAAATCGAATTCCAATAGACATATAAGGGAGATTGGGGAAAATTAGTGAATACAGATTTTTTTAAATGTATCATCAAAATTAATGGGCCGAGTTATTCCAGATAGTATGAACTTGACGGTGTAAAGTTGACATTTTCATCCAGTCATGTAGGTCTTAGTTTCATTTTACTCTATCTCTTTGGTGCTGGTGATTACGTTGAAGGCCGGTTGCATCTTAATAATAGCTACTATTAAGGGACAAGTATTTTATTACTTTACCTTAGTTTTCTTTTAAACTTTGAATATGAAGTAAACTATAATATATTGGTTATTTATTTGTATCAAAGGTTACTTGAAGCTCCACCTAAAGGTGAAGGGAAAGACATTCTTATGATAGATTCTGCGGAATGGCAGGAGGCAACGAGGAAACACAGAGAGCTTGAAGCGGCTAAGACATCTGCTGATCAGGTTATTCTATACTATTAATACTAAATAAAATATATAAATTAGTTATTTAGTAGTTCATCTCGGAGAATTTCAAATTATAAAAATGAATTAAAATTATGTCGCAATAATGTAGGTGAAATTATTTATGAAATAAGTCCTGTTCCTTATGTACGAAACAAAATCAGAATACTCGATACTAGGTTGGGTTACTGTTATTATTATTATTATTATTTTCTTTATAGGAATGGAATGAGTTACCTTCGCAAGTGAGTCTTGCTAATCAGGTGCTGCGGAAGGTGAAGATGGCACCGAAAAGAGTATGGAGCGAAGACAGTCAGGGCTCTCCTCCGACAACTCCAGAGAGACAGCTTCATCCTGTTCCCCCAAAAAGAAAGCTTAGAGACAAACGGAAAGCACAGGTAAATTAAATTTATTTAATTTTTTCAAAATCCTAAATGGATTTTTATATTTAATGTTGTAATTATCTCATGAAGTATATTCTTTAACATTCATGATCAAGTATAATTTTGCCTTTTCTTGATATTTTCATAATTTCATCGTTTCAAAACGGTTTTAAAATATGGCAATCCATGCCTAGCGATTTTAACTTAATATCGATAATAATGAAGACTGGAGAGAGATAGATAAAAATGCACCACGCCTCCAGGACCCAGGAATTGAACTCACTTGCCGTCAATTATTTTTCAGCCGTTTTGATGTTTTAAAAATGATATCGCGGTTAATAGTCCAGTGCAATTAGACATTACACTTCGGAAAAATTAGGGGAAAGCTGAATTTTGGCATGAACCTTTATATTGTGGTTCTAAACAAAATGTCAAAAGTCCCCATTGATCCGAGTGCCGCTAAAAGAACTACGCGGGATCAAAGGTCATAAAAATCGGTTTTTTGTGAATATCTCATTAACGCTAACGTTTACTGAAAAAATACAAGTAATTAAATTTGTAGCTTAGAACATTTCCTACAAGAAAGATTTCATGATTTTTATTCATAGGTGTAACGGTTTTGGAGATAATTCGATTTACAGAGTTGTTTCAAATTTGTTCAAAAATGTTTCAAATTTCAGAGTTGAGTTCAAATTTGTTCTTGATGGATTTTATGAATTATTTCAAAATGTTAGGACCAGCCGTTATATAGTGGTTGGAGGCGAGGAGATTTTTTTTGGTATATTTTGACTTAAAACCAATAAATAATGCAAAATTCAAAAAAGCATATATATATTTGTATCCTACTCTTCAGCAGCTTTCATTTGATACCCCACTCGAAAATTTAGAAAAATATAAAATTTTGAGTTAACAACATTTTTGCAAATTGCGCATGCGCATATTCAATTTTTAACTTGTGCATATTTTTTTCTGTGCTTGGTTCAAAAAGTTGCGCCGTTGTTTCAAATTTCACCCTTACCTTGCACTTTACCTCTAAGGTGGTGTGAAAAGGAGTGCACGTTTCATGATAAATAAGAAAGTAAATTGAGGTTATCTCCAAAACCGTTACACCTACTAATAAAATTCATCAGATCTTTTTTGTAGGCAACGCTCTAAGCTACAAATTTAATTACTTGTATTTTTTCAGTAAACGTTAGCGTTAATGAGATATTCACAAAAAATCGATTTTTATGACCTTTGATCCCGCGTAGTTCTTTTAGCGGCACTCGGATCAATGGAGACTTTTGACATTTTGTTTAGAACCGCAATATCAAGGTTCATGCCAAAATTCAGCTTTCCCCTAATTTTTCCGAAGTTGAGCCTTTTTTTGTCTAATGGCACTGGACTATAATTCAGATTATCCTTTTATAGGCTGATGAAAGAATATTTCTCAGATGGAGCTCAGCTGAAGTGTAAGTCCAGGGAACCGTGATCGATTACATTTAGTGGGGTGCATTTTTGTCTCCTCTTTTAAGGTGGGATTCCTATGCTGCGTCTGACGCATGTGGCAGACGCACGCGTCAGACGCAGTGCGACTGACGCAGGTTAGAGGGTTTCCTATGCATGCGTCAGACGCAGTGCGGCTGACGCAGGTTAGAGGGTTTTCTATGCATATGTTTAGTTGATCTGCGGCCTCGGTAGTGAGAGGGTGACAATAATGAGTGTCCGCGATTTGCTCTTCTATTAGACCTTTGAAGAGATTTAAGACGAAGACATTTTACTGGAACTAATAAGTCGGGGTAATGCTGCTGCACACCCTATTTTAAAATCAAGGATTGAGGAAGGTTGTTTTGAGAAACTTATCAATCGGGCACTCGGCACTTGTTCAAGGATGAGAAAAAATGTCGGGAATATTTCAGCCAAAACAACGCAGTTCAGCTACATTCTCGATCTCGTAAAAAAGAAAAAAAAAACAGGAAATTTTAATAATATCCACCAACTTTTCATGTTCCTCAACTGTAAACAGTGCTTTATCCGACATAACTGATTTGATTAAAAAACGGTAAATAAGCACTTGAACACTCACCTATTTATAATTGTCCGATGGACCGTATCTTTTTTTTTCTCTCTCTCTCTTTTTTCTTAAACTGTTCCTTTCTACAATTTAACAACTTTTAACCTGGCACCGTTTCGGTAAAATAAATAGTTTTTAAAAAATATATTTATATAAATATCCACTCACCACTCACGTATATACGGGAAATATTGGGAACCAAGGGTTTTTTAAGGATGGGGGATTACATATTTATATACATATGCATTTAAAAAAACGATGTATTTAATTTAACGAAATGGTGACAGATTAAAAATTGTAAAAAGGAATACCTAGTTAAAAAAAAAAAAGAATTCAATCGGACTATTATAAAGTGGGTGTTAGTGTTAGAGTACACATTTACGACCCGTTATCTCCTTCGCGTCAGCGTCTACACTGCTCTCGAACCGGTACGGCCGCACGACCAGAGCGACCCAGCGTCAGCCGCATGCGTCTGACGCACCATAGGAATCCCTCCCATTGAATTACATTGTAGCAGTCCTCTGCGTCTGACGCACCGCGTCAGCCGCACGCGTCAGACGCAGCATAGGAATCCCACCTTTACTTTGATTACCGCACCATGTGCCATGTGGATATTATCCGTTTTACTGTCTTAACAAGAGGACATTTATTTAGATGAAGAGAACTTATTTTTTTAATTTAGAAAACTTATACCAAAATTAACTCAGTGTAATATAGGAGTTTATTACGCTTATTTGAAATGCCATGCAAAAATATGCATGGACCTCAAAATTAAAAAATTAAATATTTCAAAATTTCAATGTATAAAGAATAAAACATAATATACAATTAATGGCTTTAATTTAAAATTATTAAATTGTAAAATTTATCTTAGAAACAGGTTTTTTTTTTTTTTTTAATTTAATTTAATTATTTTTTTTTTTTTTTTTTACAATATATTCAATTATCTGTTTTATAACGTGGATTACTTTTAAGCTAGTTCAACTGTTTCACGATTCCAAAATCCTAAGTCTCTAAGTTAGTAGGTATATCCTTTAATTTAAACCTCGCGTTTACTGGATTGAATCTTGAATGATTATAGATATCTCCATTTTTACAAGTTAATTGTTATTTGGTACACTGAAACTGTTTTAAATATACTTTTTTTAAAGGCAATTTTGGAAGAAGGTCCATCAATGGTTTACGATCAAGATGAAAATGAAACACCGAGAGAAACATTAAGTCCCACAAGACAAGAATATTCGAACTTAAGAAGATATCCCAGCCCAGATAATGTTCATAGCAGTTCTGAAATGATGATCGTGATTGTACCCGATGAAAAAGAGCAAACAAGTAAGTACAACTTGACCCCGCAAGGCAGTACATGTATTTCTTGGTTACTAGCATTACATATAGAGTTGTAAATGAAGAGAAGGATCTCAGCTATTAACATTTATAGCCAAAATGCTTTGAGGGCATACTTTTATTGATAAAAAATTGTAGGGGATACATTTACTTAAAATGCTATAATGTCAAAATGACGCCTTGCTTTCTCATAAAAGTTGTAATTTTATTTCTAACTACCTTACACCCTACAGAGAATACTTTAAAACTAGTAAAAGTACCCTATATGCGGGCTTATTTTTCATTAAGAAAAATAATTGGGTGGTCACAAAATATACAATTTTGATATCTAACCTATTATAATTTAAATGTTATTCTGGAATCAATAGAATGACATCTAATAATAATTTATCGTTTATAATTAATTCAGATTAACCATTTTCAATGTGTATTGAACGTTTTAAAAATTGTCACGTGCAACCGTTGTACCTATGACCATGACTATGAAATTTTGTAGGTAAGTTCCTCATACCTTTCAGGAGCTCGCTAAAAAAGCTTTTTATCCACCCACTGAAGTGAAGCACGGGAATCCAAATAACCTATACATAAATTCCAAATACCACTCACTCATCAATTACAGAATTTCCAGGATAGCAACAGCTAGAGAGCTGAAATTTTGCGTGGAGGTTCCTCTGCATTTTTTTCACAAATGGAAAATACCTTTGCTTTTACGGGAAGTTCTCATTTAAAAATACTTCCCTATGTCAGAATTTATTATATTAATTAGTTAGCAAATTATATTTGCGAACTATTATTGCCACGAGCAAATTATATTTGCGAACTATTATTGCCACGGGGAGGTTGTCTAGATAAAGGAGGAGGGATTAGAAAACTCTGTGGCATCATAGTAAAATAAAATGTTATGATTCTTAACGGTATTATTAACCCATCTAGTTAAAAAATTTTAAAAAATGAATAATACTCCGTAGTGCAGGGATCATATTATTACGTTGCATAAAACACACACACATGTATATATTATATAAAGTAAAAATTTCTTATTTTTGGGTTTTAGAAAAAAAGTAATTCTTTATAAAAAACTCTTGCTTGTTCTTAAACCTCTTAAAATTACAAAATTTTCTTGATTTGTTATACAGGATGTTCTGTTTTCTTAAAACTTTAAAATATGACCAAGAGTAAACTACCCTTATTTTTGATGGTATCGAAAAATATTATTTAGGAAAGTGGTTCAGAATTGCAAAAAAACGTATAAATATTAAATATTAATTTATTTTAAGAATAATTAAATTTTAGTTAATTTTATGAAAACAAAATAAATTACTTATAAATCAAATAATAAGCTAATGTAATAAATAATAATAATAATAAAAATATCATCACAACAAGTACCTAATTAATAATTCTAATCTTAACATCTAATTAAGAATCACAAAAAAATCAATTCGAGTTGAAAAATAATATAAAATAAATGATACATTCAATACATTCAAATGCAATACATTCAAATGTATTGCCACCTACTTCTGCGCAAATTTCGATTCTATATATTATGAATTCTTTATAAGCCTTTTGAACTTGCTCAAGGGGGATATTGTCAGTGTCAGTTTAATTATTTCCTTTAAAACTAATTGTCGTCATAACAATTTATCACACTTGTTTATTATAAAAATCCAAAGAGAACTATTTGTTGTAGTTAGCTCATTGCTTATTTTTAACAAACAAACTAAAATTTAATATTTCAGAAAATTAACTAAAATTTAATAATTCTTAAAAAAAAAATATTTATACGCTTTTTGCAATTCTGAACCACTTTTCTAAATTATATTTTTCGATACCATCAAAAATAAGGGTAGTTAACTCTAGGTCATATTTTAAAGTTTTCATAAAACAGAACATCCTGTACAAAAAATCAAGAAAATTTTATAATTTTTAGAGGTATAAGAACAAGCAGGAGTTTTTATAAAGAATGTCTTTTTTTCGAAAACCCAAAAATAAGAATTTTTTTCCTCTCGGATAATAAATATATATATAGCTTATCTGAAATATTTAAAGTTTTTTTTATCTGATGGAATAATAAGACAAGAAACAATCAAATTATTTTACTATGTGAAAATCTCTAGATGTCACAGAGAAAATCCCTGATTAGGAATTGAACCGACTACTGGAGAATCATTTGTAAATGATACACAATTGGATAAAAAGTGGAATTTCATATTTACGTTAAACTGTTAAACTGTGCAAAAAGCATTTTACATTTTGCAGCCCTATTAGAAATCGATAGAACTTCAAATAAGAATATTATTTTAGTTATTTGAGCATCTTTGAAGATATTTACATTACTTTCAGACCATTGAATTCTACAAATTCTGCTGAAAAATTTGATATGTTTATCTCATTTTTAATAAAAATTAGCATTCCACGTTTTTCCCGTGGAGTTTTTAAATGTTTACTTTCTAGGAAAAACAGATTTTTCCTTCTATATCCCCCCCCCCCCCCCCCCGTTGGCTCATACATCATTGGGTCTAAACTGGAGAGAAACCCAAGGGATCAAATTTGAGACAATCCCTTTATTTTAGAAATTAAAATAATAAATACAATTGCTTATTTCATTTCAGCGTTTTAAATAAGTGTGGATAAGTGAGTGAGATGACTGCTATAAAAAAGTTTGAAATAAAGATAAGTATTTTTATTTTAATTTTTTTATTCTGTTAATTTTTAGAAGAGGAAGTTAATGAAGAAGCTGAGGAGAAGGAAGAAGATAATGAAGATTACGATAAAGAGGAGTCTTCTTTCACCTTACCCCCTCTCTCATTTTCAGCTCCAGAGCTGGGAAGTTGTGAGCCTTACGAACTTGACACAGTAAGGGTATCAATAAGTTCAAGTGAACTTCTTCATGAAAGAACATTGGCAAGGATAAACAAAGATATAGCAGAGGAAGAGGCAGAAGAAGTACTTAAAACCAAATACGGTATCGAGCGTAAAAGAAGTTTCGAAAGGAGACATAAAAGAGAACCGCATGCATTACCTTCAACTTCATTTAAGGATAAACATATTGATAATGATATTTATGATGTACCTGAAGGCATTGAAGGAAATGAAAATAAGAAAACCGATGCAATGGATGAACAAGAGGAAGAATTAGAGGAAGAGATGAGGCCCCGAGGTATGCGAAGGTCATCAAAAGACAGATTTATGCAATCCGACAGCAGTTTCGAGGAATTTTCTACTAGGATTGAGGACTACGAGTATGCGGACGACAGTGAGTACGATGAAGACTATGATTACGATGAAGGTGATGACGAATATGAAGGTTCTGATTTGGAAAAGTATGATTTCGAGAGATCTAATTTAAGACGGTACCTCAGGGAAGAGGTACCGGAAGAGGAAACTTTCCATAGAAATATGACCATGTTGTCCCTGCCTTCTCCCGCTGTAAAGCCTTCCTCTAAAGAGTCCTCTCCCATACCGTTAATAACATTAAACGAACAAATACTCGATACTAGTCCACCCATGAAAAGAAAAGATAGCGTTGAAACCTACTTAGAAGAATTAAGAAAGTCTGCAGAAAGAGAAATGAAGAAGTCGCCGGAAAAAATAATCCAAAAATCCCCTGAAAGAGAAACAAGAAAATCTCCTGAAAAAGATTTTACCATAAGTCAGAACACATTCTTTAGAAGATCCCCAGAAAAAGAAGATGTAGCCATTCCACAGTCAAGCTTTAAAGACGTTCCACCACCCCCTAGTCCGACATCTATCTTACCCAAGCCTATACTAAAAGCAAGCAGAGAAGACTTTAACGACAAGAAGAATGAGAAAAAGACTCGCAATATAATGAATAGAATGTCACTTAAAAAACCTAACACTGATGGTAGATTAAGTTCGATATCTGGTTCAGAAAGCGTAAATAGCGAAAAGAGGAATAAAAAGAAGGTAAGGATCGAAGAACCTTTCGACAACGAATATTTCGAAGACGATGAAAATCTAGTAATGACAGGGGAGGTAGCGAAAAATAGAAGGCGTATGAACAAACAGAAGAGAGATTCCAATGATCCGGCGAATGTAGTCATTAGTCATTACAGCGACATTGTAAGGGAGTATGGGAAAACAAGTAAAAAACCAAAGCCTCAGTTATACCTTAACTACGAAGAGCTGAAAGCGGCTGCTGAAAAGTCCAATCCCGTTAACTTAGATTTAAATCTACCACAAAATACAGCACCGACGCCTCTTTCTTCGACTCCTTCTCAGACATCGTTAGGACCAAGTGGAGAAACTGGAAAACAACACGAAGAATCGGTTCAATCTGAAGAACAACCCAAAAGTACTTCAACTGTAGATATAACAGCACCTACTAAATTCCAGAGTGTTACAGAATTCATCCTTGATATGGTTCTATTTTTTATAGCCGTTTATTTGTATTTCTTTAAAGATCCACGGCTCGCTGTTCCTGTACTCATACTAATGATCTATCGGAAAATCCATGATAGCATTTCTTACACTATATCAAACAAAATAAAACCAAAAATAACTAAAGTAAGAAACTTTTTCAAAAAACCAGAAAAAGAGGAATGACGAATGAGAGGAGTTTTCATTATGCTATATAAATATTGTAATATTTAAAAACTGTAAATCTATGTTTAATGCTAACCAATCATCTAATTAATGTTTGTCTTGTCCATTTTGTTGAAATAATATTTAATTTAAGATTTTCATTTATAAATCCAATTGTATAATTTTATTTTATTGTGTAAATGTACGACAATAATGAAATTTTGTTTTCCTGTGATACACTATATAAATTTTGTATGATGTAATATTTTATAAATTAAATGTTTTCTGTCTCGTTATTAATATAATATCTTTTAATAATAGCAATCAATTAATATTTGATAGGAATAAGAAATTTGATAGATAAGGTATATTTTAAAGCATAAAATGTATTTTTAATTTCCCTTTAGAGTCCTATTTAGGTTATTATTTTTTATTGTTAGTAAATAGATTCCCTAAATGAACGTGTAAAGATTTTTCACTGTACATAAATTTGATTAGAATTGTCACTATCAAAATGATATAGTACAATATGAGCAGTAGTGTACACAGAAAATTTTTTCGGGGGGGGGGGGGGGGGGGGGGGGGGGGGGCAAACCTTACCTTGACTGACTATATGCGGGTTTAGTATACCCCATAATTTATAATAAATTGCAATTTCTCCCCCTTTGAACACTCTAATTTCAATTTCTAACCTCATATTTAATAATATTAAAATCCTATGAGATAACACCTAAAAAATTACATAGAGGCTGTAAAACTTTAAAAAACTCAGACCTCAATGTATTGGGTTTTAGATTACTTGTAGTAATCAATACAAAATAATGTCACTTAAGTAAATAGTCTGCCAATTGGTGTGGCACTTAGCTTCCTCGCGTACTATTTCGTATACTTTAATGATTTTATAACCTATTATTGTCAAATTTATTTAATTTTCCCCAGTTTTTTAAATCTGTCAAAATTTGATACAATGCAATCGTTTTAAAGTACAAATATTATGTTTCCGATTTCAACAATTCCAAGACAGAAATCCGTTTCAGTTTTCAGAGAAATTTTTTGGTCTCGTCTGTCTGTCAGTCTGTCCCTCCCTCATTTCTTGCGAACATATCTTAAAAACTACTCGAACTCGTTCGGTTTTTATGAAATTTGGATGGCAGATAATTATAGCATAATTATTAGCCATTGTAAATTGCTGGTCCCATATACGTTCCAACCTCCTGCACCCATTTGTAGCTCTTCCACATGTGCACACACATACATTTATTTACACTTATATCTTCTAATGTACTCATTGATTTTTATGAAATTTGACTGATCGAAATTGCCCCAGATTAATTTGATCTGTCTGCGTTGTTCAAATTTTGCTAAATTGATACTTTAAATCATGTAAAAATCAAACAAATGTTGACACATTTAAAACGAAGGGAAAATATTCTACACACAACCCTGGTCCAAAACAAAAATTTGCTAATGAAATTCACAATCCCTTATCCTATCTTTTTCAAATTTAGGCAAAGTCTATTATGCATATCATAATTCAATTCAATTTAAGTCCGAGTTGACCCGGGCATCATTTAATATAATGTGCTTAACACCCAGGCTGAGCCGTCAATCGGGCCTAATATTGAATGCATCTCAATTAATGAATTAATTTTGATGCATTTATTTCAATGGACAAAATCCGGGCCCTCTAGCAAACAGGCCGATTTATTGCACTCCTAATCCTAATTCAATTCATTGCACTTAATTCTGTAGCCAAAATTCCGGGCCTAGCTGTAAAATCGGACCAATCTAGTTAACGTATCCTAATTCAATTCACGGCATTTAATTCCATTGGCTAAAAATTCCGGGTCCGGAAGGCAATTGGACTGATTTAGTTTAGGAATCCTAATTTAATTCAATGAATCTAACTCCGTCAGCACAAATACGGGCCCAGCCGACAATCGGGCCAGTCTAGTGTTCAATAGTTTTAGTTTCATCGGCAAAAATCCGGGCTAAGCCGGCAATTTGGCCGACTTAATTTATGCTTCCAAATTTAATTCCATCGGCAAAAATCCGGGCCTAGCCGGCAATTGGGCCGGTATAGTGTTTAATAGTTTTAGTTTCATCGGCAAAAATCCGGGCTAAGCCGGCAATTGGGCCGACTTAATTCAGGCTTCCTAATTTAATTCTATGGACAAAAATCCGGGCCTAGCCGGCAATCGGACGGTATAGTTTTAGTTTCATCGGCAAAAATCCGGGCCTAGCCGGCAATCGGGCCGGTACAGTTTTAGTTTCATCGGCAAAAATCCGGGCCTGGCCGGCAATCGGGCCGGTGTAGTTTTTAATAGCTTTAGTTTCATCAGCAATCCGGACCAAGCCGGCAATTGGGCCTACTCAGTTTATGTTTTCTAATTTGAATCCTGTGGAAAAAAGTCCGGGCTCAGCCAACTATCGGGCTGCTTTGGTGTTTAATGAATTTAATTCCATCGGCAAAATACGGGGCCAGCGCATTTGGGGTGATTATACAAACCCTAATATAATAATATAATATACTTAATTAATTCCTTTTATTGGAAAATATTTACAGAAAATTCGAATGCATCTGTCATTACTGTGTTTGTTTGGTTTTAAATGTATGGCGGGTCCAAGTTATGTAATCATTTCGGGGGGGGGGGGGGGGGGGCCCTGTGTACGCCACTGATATGAGAGTTATTTGGAGTCGGATAATCCTGGGCATACCGTAAGTGTTAATTGAATATTAAAATTTTCCACTTAATGATACATACCTTTTTATTGCATTATAGTTATATTTTAAATCAAATTATAATTACTATTTAAAAGTGGAGACAGACAGAGAAAAATAGACTTCAGTGCTGGGATTTGAACCACGGACCTCTCAATTTGTTCTAGTATTTTTCTCTGTCTGTCTCCCCTTTTGTAAATAGTAATTATAATTTGATTTAAATTAAAATTTAAACGTTCCGTAGTACGAATACTACCAAAAACGTAAAAATTGATATTATAGTTATAGTTCATTGTACGATTATAATCATGATTTGAGATTTAAAATTTATTTCTTTTAAAAAAATGATTCTCTAAGAAAATAGAAGCAACAGTTACAGCAAGTAACCTCGTACACCCAGTCTATTTTTTACTGTTATTTTAGTAAAGGGCCAATAAACATGAGTTTTTTTTTAACTTTAAGGCCCTATGTTATAAGGCCATGAATAATTTTAGTGAAATTAGGGTCTTCATTATCAACAATCTACCTGGAACCTGCTGAATTATGCGCTCGAGCGCAAATTACGGTTACCTGATTCACCGTTACAGGGTCCACCATGTCTATTCTGGCACGAGCCATGTCACCTGCTACCATAATTTGGTATTCTTTCCGATGATTTTCGATGAGTAAAAAAAGAATTAAAATTGGTCGTGTGCTATCTAGATCACCCAAAATCTAGGTTATTGGTGCTCTTGAATAACTTAAAGGAAATCGGAGTGATTATTTCTTCGGGGTGGTTATAGTGCAAAAAAACTAATATGACCTTTTTTTTATTTCTATTCAGAAAAGGAACACTTTGTCAACATTTTGAAAATTATCAATACAAGTCACACGCAATCCTAGGTTTTAAACAATTTGAAATAAAAGGTTTTGCAACTAATGTTTCTCTGAGTTCATTTTGATCTGTTAGGACCGGAAGAACTTAAAATAAACAACAAAAAAACCCAACCATGTATATTCACCATTACTAAAAAGAATAGTAAATATTATAGTAGATAGTTTACATTTGGTGGGCGATAAAATAGTGTACGCACCACGAGCAGTAAGAGACATGACAGGCGACAAGACAGTAAGCGACATGACATTTCAAACTTCGCCCTCGGCCTGTAGTAATAACGCCCTTACTGGCCTAGGTACGTAAATAGTTATTCAATTTTTTTTTTTTTCACTTTGTATAATTTGAACAATTATTCACTATTTTAACACAAGGTTTGTGACAAATGTATGATCAACTCAGACTTTTTCTCCCGTCTAAATACCTCAAATTACAATTCCTGAAAGAAATTTAAGTAGAATATAGCCTTTAACCGAAAATCTCAATATATGAAGCAACCGACACGTTTTAGTTATATTACTCTGAGCCTCATACTAGGAATAAATATTTTAATTCAAAATTTCCGAACCGACCTACTGGAATTATCGATATCTCATTGGATCCTTTTATATCTCCCTTCTTATAACAGTTTATACTCGGCATTATAAAAAAATTCTATCGAAAATAAATCGGATATCATTATTTTCGGGTAAATTAAGACGGCGCAGGGGCGAGGAAGGAGCGAGAAATCGGATTATTTTTTTTGTAGCATTATTAATACGTTATTTTAAAGTGTAGTTTGAAAATTCATCCTAATTATTTATCGTTTAATAAGAATTCTTTAATAAAGAAATGTTTCATTTTATCTTTATTTCTTTTTTTTACCTTTTGTCTGTGCTGTTCGATATTAATCAAAATATTTTAAGTGCATTTATTAATATACCGGTCAGGAATATCCGGTAATATTATTTCTTAATATCCGTAGCGTCGGTTTCATGTTTGATTGGGCGTAGCCGATTCGGTCACGGCTCTTAAAGTTTATTTTCTTCAAAGCAACACGAACTCACCGATAATTTTTACTAATTACCGGCACTTTGGACCACCCCCGAATCCGAGCGTTTGGCTTTTATTTATTATCCTATAATTGCAATTTGATCTGACTATCCTACTCTAAACCATACATTAAGGAATAAACACCTATAATAGATTCTTAAATACTAAATTTGATGAACAGTTTTGATTTACTGTTTCTATTCAAGAGGCGTCATTTTAGGAGTATTAGGCTTAATATAATCGATTTATTATTAAGGATTAAGTTTAAATCAGTTATTGGTAATATAGAATATGGGTTTTCAATGAAATTTGAAAATAAGTGCAGTTAAATGAGTGCTGGTAAATACTTGGTAAGAAAAAACCTGAGAATATAGGTCGCCAAACAGGGGCGCAATCCATATCAACAATAAATGCATTTAAAATTTAGTACACATTATTTAACATAAAAAAGTCATAAAAAATGAGAACTAAGTGCGTTGATGGAGGTCATCTTAATATATACAAAGAAACAGTTTCTCAACGGAAGATAATACCTACTTGTTTATTTACCAAAGCAGCTTTCAGCTTTTATAAAGCCATTATCAGTGCCGATTTCGAAAGAACTAGAGTTACCTACATTATGAAACATACGTTGTTGGCGAGTCATATGATTTCAGAGAAACGTAAGACTCACGTTAGTCTCCTTCCAAGTCAGCCAAAACCGGCACTGATGATGGCTTTATCAAATCTTTCGTGGAGGGACTGTTAATTTATATTTATCACAAAAAATATTACAATCGATTTTACTCTTAATATCTTATCGAGAAACTATTTTAGATCTTTATTAATAAAAAAAGTACCCAATGGCATCAATTTGTTTGATTCGGAGAAATATGATTACAAAATTGAGAACATTTTCTGACTCACCTACAATTTCAGGTTCTCGTATGATACTAAGGAAAAAATACCGGGTTTATGCCCTTTTTAGGGTTTCGTTGGTAAAACCAAAAAAAGAAACCCTTATAGTTTCGTTCCTGTGTCTGTCTGTCTGTCACTCTGTACGGTTCCAATAAGTTTTGAATCAAAAGAGATAGAAACATGAAACTTTCCAGAATTAAAGATCGTTTTGACGAGCACAGGAAATATATAGCGAACTCAAATTTATCAGCTGTTCAAATCCAAAATGGCGGATAATCCCGTCTCACGAAAACAATATTTTTTTTAAATTTTGTGTGGGGTATCAAATGAAAGGTATTGAAGAGTAGATTACAAAAATATAAAACACTTGTGTATAGTGTTTAATTTTCCACGCCATTTTTTGAAAAAACATCACAATTTTGCTTGTCCCCCCCCCCTAAAACTATATTTCTGCTATTACTAAAAATATGCAAAATTTGTGGTCTAATGGGCCAAAGAAAAAATAAGAATAGCAATTTGATCCGATTAACTGGGAATCCAAAATGGCGGCTAATTTCTGTCAGAGGGAAAAAAATATATTTTTTTAAATTTTGAGTGGGATATCAAATGAAAGGTATTGTAGAGTAGATTTCAAAAATATATTATACTTGTGGATAGTGTTTAATTTTTCTAGCCATTTTAACAAAAAAATCAAAATTTTCCTTGTCCCCCTCTCTAAAACTATATTTCTGCTGTTACTAAAAATATAAAAAATAAAAAAAATATGCAAAACGTGCGGTCTGCTGGGCCATAGAAAAAATAAGTATAGCAATTTGATCTGATTAACTGGGAATCCAAAATGGCGGCTAACTCCTGTCACGGGGAAAAAGATATTTCTTTAAAATGTTGAGTAGGGTATCAAATGAAAGGTATTAAATAGCACACCTGGGAACATGTTTAATTTTAATGCCATTTTGACAAAAAAAAAAAAAAAAATTGCGTCCCCTCCCCCTCTTATACTAATTTCATGATCACGATACCAACGAAACCCATTTTACGTGAGACTTCACGCCTTACCAATTTATTTAAATATATGCATACAATACAAATTTGTACTCACTCACTGAACATGATGACACGCCGAGATAAGAATAATATTTTCTTCCAACGCTATAATTTAGCTTTCTGAGCAACAATGTAATTACTTCTAACGGTGTTCAAGATAGAGACATTTCCTGAAACAAACAAATGATCAAACATTAGTTATATCATTTTATTATTATCAATATACCTTATGAGTTAACTTTGAAATGTCTACTACATAATTTGCATAAAGTCAAAGTCTTTGGATAGCATAGAGTGAAGGTGCGGATTCCTATGCTGCGGCTGACGCAGGTTATAGGGTTTAGGGTTTCCTATGAATGCGTCCAGTTGGTCTGCGCCCTCGGTAGTGAAAGGTGACAATAATGAGTGTCCGCGATTTGCTTTTCTATTTGCACTTAAAAGAGATTGAAGACAAAGAAATTTTACTTAAACTAATAAGTCAGGGTAATGCTGCTGCACACCCTATTTTCAAAACAAGGATTTAGGAAGGTTTTTTTGAGACACTTATCAATCGGCACTTGTAGAAGGATGACAAAAAATTTCGAGAATATTTCGGGCTAAACACAACGCAGTTCAGCTACATTCTCGATCTCGCTAAAGATAAATAAATAACAGGAAATTTTAAAACAATGTCCCCTAACCCTAACTTTTCATGTTCCTCGTAACTGTAAACAGTACTTTATCCGACATAACTATGATTTGATTAAAAAACCGTAAATATGCACTTGAACACCCCCCCCCCCCCTCTTTATAACTGTTCGATTGACTTCGGATTTCTTCTTTTTTTTTAAAACTGTTCCAATACAAACTGTTATACAATTTAACAACTTTTAACCTGGCTAAAAATGAGCGTTTCGGTAAAAACAAATAGGTTTTTTTTTAAATATATATACCTATATATAAAATATCCACTCACGTATGTACGGGATATATTGGGAACCAGGGTTTTTTTTAAGGATGGGGGATTCACTCAGGATAGCCAAAATCCTTGGAATTGGAAGCACACTGAATATCCCTTTGTCTTAATTGTTAATTGTTAGACTAAGGGATATAAACTCTAATTTATTTATTCCTTTGTCTAAATAACTACTACAATAAAGGGATATTTAGTCTAAATATAAATTGGGACAAAGGAATATCACACTTTTGTATAAAAAAAAGTGTGTTATTGACGAATTCACGGGTTGTCGAAAGTTTATTATTATGTATATTAAATCTGGTGTTTGAATTTGAAGAGCTCCGACTTTACCGCTAAAATTAGACTGATGATTATTTGAACACTCTTCCAATCGTGTATATCGATATAATATCTCGAGTACATCCCCAAATGTATCATGAGTGGATAATTTATACATATACTACGTTCACACATCGTTTTGGAAACGGTTTTGAAAACGATCCGCTAGTTCAAAACGCTGTACGAACGGAGATCGACGGATCGTATCGGTTTAGATCCGATCCACCAAAAATACGTGATCGGAACGGGGGATCGAATTCAAAACGCTCGTGTGAACAGGTCGTGGAGGGGATCGAGGTCTCAGGTTATTTTACTCTTTACCACTTTTTAAGTTCTTTGTTATCGTGAGCTTCCGTTTCTTTTTTTTTAACTGCAAAAACGTTTTTAAACAAAAGTTAAAACTATAAAGAACCTGTAAAAACGTTTAATAACTTGTAAATAAAATGTAAAAATTCGCGGACATATTGGGTAACAAGAAAGAAGGTTTTACCCGTGACGTCACCGTTACGAGATTTCGAAAACAAATATTTCGATCACCTGTATTTTTTGTTGTAAGAACGCGTATCGTTTTGAAAACGAATTGGATCCGAAACGCTTTCAAAACGATGTGTGAACGTAGTAATATATGTATATGTATTTAAAAAAACTATTTATTTAATTTGCCGAAATAGTGCCAGATTAAAGTTGTAATTAAATATAAAAAAATAAATAAATAAACTAGTTTAAGAAATTTTTTAATAACAATCGTAGTTATTGATTTATTTTTTTAATATAAAAAGCAATTATTTTTGTTAACTTGAATTTTCATTGGAAATATTATATAATCTATATGTTAGTTTTCTAGGTATAGTCAAGTTAATAATTGATTATAAAATGTGTACCTCACAAACAAGTGAGTTCGAATAAAAAGATTTACTATTGGATTATTATTGGATTAAGGGGAATGAGATATCAGATGTAGTAGTTATAAAAATAATACCAACAATGGGTTAATTTTGACCTCCTAAATCTCATTTAAATCGGAGGATTTTAGTTTTTAAGATATGGTGGTTCTCAAAAAGTTGATTGACAGAGCATCAAAACTATAAGTGTTTTCTACCGCCCATTGCTAAGCTTGCGAGGGGTGAAGGGTAGTACCGAATTATATTTATAGTTAAATTCGAAGTGAATTAGGAAATATCTAATTGGTACAAAAATAATGAGAACCCTGCCCTGTAATGTAAATATTGATATAGTTATGCAAACATTAATGGTTATGTAAATATTTAGGAATATTTTCTTACTTACCTAATGATTAATTGAATGAAATGATAAGATCCTTTTTTTGGTAACAAAATTAATATTAATACTAATATTAAAAATATCTGTTTCAGAATCTTTTGATTAAAAAGATATTGCTTATTTGGTAATATGTAATGAATTATATATTATACTTTACTTACTTTATTTTTTAAATAAATGTCCTGGTTTTGTAATAAAGTTAACTATTTTTTTTATTGCATATTAGAAAATATAAGGTTTATTTATTAGTATCTTACCACTTCATATTATTACTAGGTTAACATTATGTTTTAAATTGTTTAAATAAAAAAATAAAAAATATTGTTAGTTTTTATCAAGTACGAAATATTTTAGCAAAATAAATTAGGAAATAAGTTTGTTAATTAACGTAGTGTGGGCCAGTGACAGATGAAGAAAGTATGGAATGGATGGTTCCAATGTCCAAGGTCAAGGACAAGGGTTGCCAACACTCCGAATTAAGCTTTTTTTTATACTTACTTCTTTTTTTCTTCTTTAAATCTTAATATTATATTAGTATAAAAATGTGATTAATATTATTATTATTATATTTTAAATATGTATTTATTTACCTTAAGAATTAAATAATAATAATAATAATTTTAAAATTAAATATAGTAAATTTCAGTTCTAACAGTTGGTAGCCTTCTTTTTCTTACAAGTAGAACTGTGTTAATAATTATTAAATTTAATCTCGGATTTTTCTCTTGCAGTTTTATTACGAACGAATATAGTTTTATAGTTTACGATTTCGTGTTAATGTCAAAAATAATTGTATTGGTTTATAGTTTCATAGATTTTCATATATTTTTTTTTTTTTTTTCATAACGTAACTGCAATCTTAGAAACAGACGTGCGAAATGAAAGTTCTCCTAAGCTTACTTGAGTGAAAGCTTTTAATTTTATCTTTTAAATTCTTGGTGAATCACTTTGATTCATTATAAAAATAGATTAACGATAATAAAAAATAACAAGTGCAGTTTTTGTTTTTCTATTTTATTATTGTTTGCTTATAAATTCAAAGGAACGGAAGAAGTCTTGTTGTGGCAGTTACCTATCATTTCATATTTCCAGGTAAATTTATATTTCTCTTCAATTTGATTCTGATAAAATAATCATTTAATTCTTTAAATTCTCTTCTGTTTACTTTTAGAGTACGTAAATATCTGACCAAAAACTATTACTTCTGATATATTTTCAATAAAAGTACTTAATAAAATATATTATATATACATATATATATTATTTGAGTGAAAGGATGGTTAAAAACCGGTTATCGGTTACATTCGGTACATATGGTACACATCTTAAAAATCACAATTTTTTGTGTGTGTACTAATAAAATTCTGTGTAAATTTTTCTTTATAGTATACTAAAATTGTAGACAAAAGGGCGTTATTGAGCTATTGAGAATTCCTCATTAAGTTATTAAAGTTTAGTGGTTTAACAATGGGCCCCGCATTGCCAAATCAACGACGAGGGGGCCCCCAGTTCTAAACGCAAGTTGTTTTTTTTTTTGTTTGGCAAGGGGCTCCCAAAAAGTTCTTCCCAATGCCCTAGCTTACGCCATTGTTGAAGTTAAAAGTATTCCGCTTAAAATTCCTTAATCGGGTCCACTGAGTTAGAGGGAGTTATAAATACTGCTTTCTAACAAAATCTCTACAAATTAATGAATTCGTGGAATAGGAATTAAGAGATGAGCCGGCACACTTTCTTTGAATTATTTTTTGGGTGTTATTCGTTATTTAGATGTTTATCAGAACCAATTTTAGAAGCTTTAAACAGTTCTTACTACTACAGTTACTTAGCTTTTTCAGCTTACTAACCTCCCAGTTTTGTAGTGATTTCCACAAAACTCAAGCCTCAATATTTCTCAGTCTTTCATGACGTCTCTTATAAGAAAGAAGTCAATAAAGTAAGTCAAAATTCACTCCGTGCATCTGAGCCATGAAAGCACAAACCATGAAAGAATATCGATCAGGATTTAAATGAAGATGTATAAATTAAATATGAATTTAGTATTAGTATATAAAAAAAACCTAGTTTTATATCAGCGTAAAGCTAAGGCACAAGAATTTACGTTCTCCTAAACTCTTTCTTACCATGAGTTGAAATAAAAAAGTCTCTCCACGTAATAGTACATTACGCGTCTAGTGCGGAAAGTAGCATTTTGCATGCGAGTGTGGAGTTTGCACCCGAGCGATAGCGAGGGTAGTAAAACCACACGAGCAATTCAAAATGCCGTTTTCGCACGAGTTGCGCACCGTACTTTATCTACGATTGTTAGATTTGAATAATAAATACAGAAAAAAATAAACTTGCTGTACGTAAGTTCGTATCTCTCTCTTGATTAAGATGATTAATTCTTGAGTTGTATTTTTTGCCGAATTAATTATTTCTGGAGGAATATAATATTATTCTCCACATTTTTGTCAAAGTCACCTGATTCACTCATTGTTTTTCACTAAAAACTCGATATAAACAGTTACTTTAATAAAAGAACAGCAAATTAGTTTTGTTAAATGTAAACAAACTCGCTAATCGTGCGTAAAGCTGAAGAATTCCTCTTCTTTACCGCCCTAGGGTGGTAAGAGAAAAAGTCTCTCCACGTAATAGTACATTACGCGTCTAGTGCGGAAAGTAGCATTTTGCATGCGAGTGTGGAGTTTGCATCCGAGCTACAGCGAGGGAAGTAAAACCACATGAGCAAAGCAAAATGCCGTTTTCGCACGAGTTGCGTACCGTATACTATATCTTCGATTGTTGGATTTTAATAATAAATACAGAAAAAGAAATTAAGGCTGCACGGGAACGGGGGTCGACACACGCGCCATAAAATCACGCCTCTAATATTAAACCTAGAGACTTGAAAATTTGTATACGGATAGTTTGGGAAAAGCCACAGGGTTGTTAGTTTCTATTTTTTTCTTATCGCTTTTAGTTTTATTGATAAAAAATAAAATGTAAGAGAAAAAAAAATTAAAATAAAAATTTCAAAATTTTAAAAACAGGCGGAAATTTATATTTGTACTAAGAGTAATTGTGTAAATTTTGGTTAAAAAATATTAAGCTGGTGAGGCGTAATCTTATGGGAACTTTTTTTATATTTACTATCTGGAATGTGCTGACCCTAGCGGATTTTTAACAAAATACAATTTATTAAATTCTGATTTGTTGATTTTCCAATTTAAGCCACACCCACCGTTGTTTTTCACCCTTTTATTATGACAAATGAAATAAAAACAATTTCAAATATTCTTAAAACGAAAAAAAAAAAAAAAAAAAAGAAATAAAAGAAAAATTATTATTTTTAAATATATTTTGATAGAGATTTAAAGAAGATAGTAAATAATCTTGTAAAAACTAAAATTAAATAATAAAAAAAACCGCGATGAGAGGAGGGATTAAATACTAGTTAATAAAAAAAGTTTGAGAAAGAAAATTTTATTTTTTTTGATTAATTTTGGTCAGCGCCCAATGCTAAAAATTAAGCCACCTTTTTTCAAAAATAACACAATTGTATCTTGTTATGTGCCTCACCAGTCAGCATGAAAATGATCCAAGGAAAGGTGTATCGCTATAGTAAGGCAACTTATTCCTTTCTGACCCTACTATACCTACCCACTAATCAAGAATTGAAGTACAACTTAAAAAAATTTTAGTTTGATTAATAAGTTATATTTAATAGTCACATAATGTTTGCTTCCGAGTTTAACGAGGAGTTCTGAAGGGAACGAAAGCATCGTCAACATTCTGGGGAACGAATTTTTGTATGTCTCCGAAAAACATCTTGAACTCGTTTCCGTCTAGAAATCCATTTCAGACTACAAGGAACAAATTTTCATATCAGTTTATCGTTATAATACATTTTTGCGAACCTCCATATCTTAAAAAACTAAACAACCCACATAGATGATTCCATATTAAGTTCAACCTTCTGCCATCTGATCACATTTAATAAATCGCGATCTGTTTTATTTGTCCCTTTTGTATTTCATTCGTTGAATTTTGTGGGTCGTTTAAGGGTTGTGAAAAAAATTTCGTCTTTATACTATCATCGTCAACAATTGGCTATATTTCGCCCCTCTCCGAGGCATAGACGTGCCTGAAAACATCATTTCTACATTTTTATGGTTGTTTGGTAACGTTAAAACTATTACATATACATTACATAAATAGAATAAAATGCACATTGTAGCTCGAAAACATAATTAAAACAAACATTAAAAAACTTAACGGAATAAAAACATACCGGGTTTACGACATTGTCATACAATTTGTTACATAAAAAGTTTAGGGTCGGATTCTCTTAGCTAGTTAGATTCAAAACATTTTTTTCTGTGTTATTATTGTTAATTTTTACTAGTCTTATATTATTTTTTGTTATTATTAAATATTGTTAATGGTAAAGCAGTATGGAAGATAGTTTTGAAAAGTTTTCAGTTTTTACGAATCTAACTAGCTAGAGAATCCGACCCTAAACTTTTTATGTAAGAAATTGTATAACAACGTCGTAAACCCGGTATGTTTTTATTCCGTTTAGTTTTATAATGTTCTTTTTAATTATGTTTTCGAGCTACAATGTGTATTTATGTAATATATATGTAATAGTTTTAACGTTACCAAACAACCATAAAAATGTAGAAATTATGTTTTAAGGCACGTCTATGCCTCGGAGAGGGGCGAAATATAGCCAATTGTTGACGATGATAGTATAAAGACGAAATTTGTTTCACAACCCTTAAACGACCCACAAAATTCAACGAATTTAATAATATTGATTAAAAATAACAGGACCCTATTGGGAATCAATAATGATCCATGAAAATAAAATTTTAATTCCTAATGCGATCACATTATTTAATACTAGGTGACCATTCATCAAATATAAGATGCAAATATGCTATTTGCCCCACTAATTGCCAGACTTTTTCAACCTATGGTCCAATAAGCTAAGAAAAATTTGCGGAACTAAAATAGAAAAAAAATATTTTTGGCCTATATATAATTATTGATGCTTATAAATAAAAATTTCAATTGACCTCAAAGTGGCTTATTTTCATGGTAAATAGGTCCGATATGTCGGTTTTAAAATAATTAGGTTTACCAAAAAAAAAAAAAAAAAAAAAAAAAAAAAAAAAATTAAAAAGCACATACAATTGTCTACAACAAAAGGTTCTTATAACTTTCGATAACTCTAAAGATTTTAGAGGTACTTTCAGTTAAAATCGTGGTTTTACCAAGGCCAGGTAGGGGTACACTTTATATGTATCACCTACCTTATGGATTTTAAAAAAAATGAGTTTATTTTCTGTTTTTGCTACTGTAAAATGCAACTTATAAAAAATGGTTTTAAAAATATAAAGTAAAGCTGAGACAATATCCTACTAGATTACGTATGTCTGAACCAGTTTGTACGAATTGTAATAATTATTATCAATACAAAGTTAATTGGACGTATTTTTAAATTAATTACAGCAACTATAATTTCAATAGAAACAGATAATGAAAAAATTAAATAATACACATGGTTTTAGTCGTTCAGTTCAATCTAGCCACACATAACAAATAATTGAAGCGAGCGTAGCGAGCTTCCTACATTCAACGAAATATGCTCCGTGTCTGTCTGTCTGTCTGTCTGTCTGTCTGTCTGTCTGTCTGTCTGTCTGTCTGTCTGTCTGTCTGTCTGTCAGTAACGTTCACGCGTGTGACGATAACTTGAGTAAAAGTTGACCGATTTAGTTGAAATTTGGTATACATGATCCTCTTACTAATACTCAGGCTAAGTTCGTTGGACAGCGTGATCCGTCCAAGAGTTCGCGCGCAACGCTCGCGTAAACGAGAGGTTCAAAAATTAAATTGGAATTTCAGGACGGGAAAAGATTCTATCATCATCTATTCGATGAGACGAACATTTTTTTCCAATAACATTTTTTAGTAAAACCAACAGCGACACCGCTATGAATTAATAAAGATCGCTAAAACTATTAAAGCGGGCCTAAACGTTTAAAATAGAGAAAACAACCTTTTTACCTTTACCGATATCTTACGTTCTAACGTAACGATTTTCATAAAACTTCATAGACACCATCTGATGCACAATTGAAACAGGCATGCAAAATTTCAATTTGATACATGCAGTAGTTTGTTTGTAGCAAAGAGATACAAATTATAAATATTGAAATAGAGATGTGTGGTTAGTGGAATAGTAAGAATGAGGGGTGGTTCCCTTACTACTAGCCGCTGCACTACTACCAGACCCATTATCTATCAACTCATCATGATTCACAATAATCTTTTTTTTCAATATTCAATACATATTTATTACTATACGCTCGCTTCAATGATAGAGCCACGCGATGCCTAGTATTTGATAAGTCAAGCATATAATATGAATATGAAGAGGGTATAGTTATCACGTGTGCAGGTTTTCTTGCCAGGTCTAATTTTTTCCCCCGTAACAACTACTACCGTAACAACTATCTGCCCTTTTTGGATTCCCAGTAAATCAGATCAAGTTGCAATTCATATTTTTTCTATGGCCCAGCAGACCTAACATTTTATATTATTAGAAATAGCAGAAATATATATAGTTTTAGGGGGGAAACCCAAAATCTTGATGTTTTTTGACAAAATGGCGTAAAAAATTAAACAATTTCCACAATTCTTGTATATTTTTGTAATCCACTCTTCAATACCTACCCACTCAAAGTAAAAAAAAAATAAATAAATTCGTGACATCAATTTGCCGCCATTTGGGATTTGAACAGCTGATAATTTTGAGTTCGCTATATTTTTGTATATTTCCTGTGTGCGCGTCAAAACGATCTTTAATACTGGAAATTGCCATGTTTTTCCCTCTTTTGACTTGTTTGATTCAAAAGTTACTGGAACCATTCAGATTGACAGACGCAGACAGACACAGGAACGAAACTATAAGCGTTTCTATTAATGGTTTTACCAACGAAACCCTAAAAATAAATTCAAAGCAAAATATTTGTTTTATCCAATTTATATAATATAAGCTGCCATAAAATGTTGCTATCAATATCTTAGGAACTGGCTAGTTACTATACAGGAAAATCCACTTTAATGTATATTAGTTAGTACCTAGTAGATTTATATACTACAAGAGCTTAAGCCAAAAATTGGTTTAAAAAATATATAGCAGACAGCAGACGAGCAATTTATAAGCTTTTTAGCTGGATGACTAATAAAGAGTAGAATTACATTTTCACCTTAATCAAAACAGTAGCGCAATGCTTTTAAAATCCTTGCTATTTGCTCATTTCAACTGAGATATTTTTGCAACAATAGCGTCAACAGGACCCAAGGCTTGTTTATAATATTAATTAAAACAATATTTTTTAAAGTTGTATGGGATGATTATTAGTTTAAAACCAAATGTATGAGGGGGTGTCGTTATATCATTCGAAAATAAAATCATCTACTTTACTTAATGGTCTAGTTATTGCAGCAAAAAATATTTATATTATTAAATTTAAATATATATATATATATTAAAATTCATATTTATATCAATATCTTATTTATTAAAATCTCAATTTTTCAATATTTCCATAAAGTGACATATATTAAAGAAATTAATATTTATACATTTCTGTTTTTTTATTTATTTTTAAAATAATGCAATGGCCGACGTTATGTCAAAATAATGGGAGGGGTAATGTGGGCGGTTCCTTTTCCTCCCAAAATAAACAAGGGGTTGAAAAAACTTGTGAAAAGCAGCGCTATCTCTGGAGAGAAGGTCTCAACACAACTCACTCCCGTGGGCTCTTAATAAACTTCCTGTATGTAAGTTCTTATTTCTTCTTTATTATAAATCTGTTTTGAAGTTAAGAGATGATAGATACCAATTTATTTTAGACGATAAATGGTCTCTTACAGTATCATCTTAAATATGCTGAATGAATTTAAGAAATTATTTTAATATGTAGTGATCTCTAACTCTTGAATGAATCTGAATTCATTTTAAACTGTAATATCACTGTAATGGAGATTTTTTAAATATTGTTTATCGGAATGCATTCTTTACTAAGTGTTACCTTAGAGTAGCCGGAGGGTAGCAACCACCCAGTAATTACCTAATAAAAAGAAACCTTTAGGGATGGTCCTCTCTTTTACCAAGATCGTGGGGGTGGAATTTCAACCTGTAAATCTGAAATCCTTGTTTGTGAACCTGTTCAACCCTTAAACACCCTTAGGCATTAAAAACGGATATCAAATGAATGTATACAATTATACATCTATACACTACTCATTCATTAAATCCATCACAACTAAAGCTCCGCAAAAAACTTCAAAACTAGAATAAAACCTTCCAGATGTTCTACTTTTGGAAAAACATGAATTAACCTATATAATTATAAATCCTTTTGTTTAAGGTAGTAATTATAAATATAGGTATACAATTATAAGAGGTCAGAATTGATCTAGATATCTAATATTTTAACATAAAAAAAGTTTAATCTACAACAATAATTACTTAAAAAATACATGTAGCTAAACTATGTTTAATTATATAGTTTTTATAAATATATTTTTTTTTTATCAAAAAGGAACGTTATATACAAATCTCTTTTCTTTGCTTCGAATCCTTCAATGTGTCTAGTACCACAATAATGGTGAATAATTACTTTTTTCTAAATGACTTTTAAAGCCTCTGATTTTGCTCGAGTAATAATTAATTAAATTATATATTTTTTAAGAAGTGTGTCAGAATTGTTCTTTTAAAGTTGTCAGATGTCAGCTGAGAGTCGCGTAAAGTGATCGTAATATTTATGCACTAACACCTATTCTAAAATAAAATGCATACCTTATTATTTACCTTGGGCTACAACATTTTTGTTTTTACTAGTTCGTGCAACTGTGGGAATCGTTTTTTTAGAGTAGGATTTATTCGGATTAGCCAGAAATTTAAGGCAAGCGTCACACACGTGCATTTACATAAATATTGCACATATGTATATATTTACTTTTTTAAATATGGAACAATAGTACTTGGGAATACGGATAAAATCACTAAGGAACCCCATAAAAATCAAGAACGAACGAGTTTCTATGGAACCCCTTTCTCCATATGATTTCTACCTAACAATAAATTAAGTAATAAAAAGAAATAGGTAATAAAAAGAAAAGAAACACTCGGAACGAAGCAAACTTCGCCATTCCGTTGGCTAACTTTTAAATGCTTTTTTGCAATATTAATTAAAGTTTAAATGTACATAAAGTTATTTTGTAGTAAATAAATACCTAAAATTAATATTTCATCAGTAATACCAGAAAACCTGTGAATTAAACTACCTAAAAATAAATACCTTTATTAAACATATATTTACAATTTCTTAAGACCTATATTATTGTGTTCCAGGTTATTACCGTATTAATCACATAAAATAAGATTTAAAAAGCCTGCTATTATACTATTAAGTGAAGCCGCATCACAATGGCGAGGTAAATGGCAAGGTAAATGGCAAATGGCGAGGTAAATGGCAAGGCAACCTGGGATTTTAGTCAAAGGAGTTCGCGTTGTGGGGACGAACGGACGAATACCACTCGCTGTGTCGGCGAGTCATGATCGCGAATTTGTAGATGCGGCTTTTCACGGGTGCAGCATCGTGTGCCAAATTGACATTCGCGACTTATTTTGCTCGTCGGTTTTTTTTTTACTGGTCACTTTATCGGTAACGGAAGGGGAAGGGAAAACCGACTTCGTCCCTGGGCGCTGAAGACCATAGCTACGCGTTTAGAAACTAAACAAATATTCAGGCCTACGCATTAATAATCTAATACGGTTTTATAATATATAGATCTAATTTTGAAACCATTCATTAATTTATAAAAGAAATCTTTGTTCTGAGGGGCCTAGAAGTATTAAGTAGCCCAATCTGCTCTTTAAACTCAGTAAAGTTTAATTTACATTACTTATGCTTGAAATAACTCAACTTCTCTTTTGGTTCTTTCTGTCTCATTTTCCTTTTGGTTCTTTCTATCTCTATTGTCCTTTCTGCAAGTTACTTAATCTCAACGTTCAGCTAATATGCACCACAGGATCAAGATAGTGATCTAGATTGTTAAAAATCGGGATCTGGGATAGGGATGATCGAGAATATTAAGGAAGAGTTAAGAATTACAAGTTAAGTTAACAGACTTTTAAGACATGGCTTTTTAGCGGTTGTAGCAGGATAATTACCTAAGGAGAGGAGGAGTCCAAGTTTAATTTTGTAGGATACCATGAGCATCAGATAGCAAGACTACTGCACTGGTTTGTCCTGTTAAATTTATATTTACATTGGAGGTTGAAGTTAAAATCTTAAAATTCATCAGATTCGTCTAAATCTTCTCCTTTAGATCTATTCCCGGCATTTTAAATTATTTCAAAGAAATTTTTATTATTGCGAGGAAATTGATTATTTTCTAATAATGCCGAATCCTGTCTATCCGCCAGAGGACTTGAATGCTAAAGTTTAAAATTTGATGCAATGACTTTCTGAAAAGAGAAAGCCTCAATTATTGTATTATTATAGGTTCTCTGCGCTGAAGCTTTTATTAGGCCCTTTGATATATCCAACATATGTATTTATGTTCTAAAAGGTAGAGGTAAAATAGGTTTATCTCAAGGAGGAATCCTTTAAAAAAGTCTGCATCCCTACTTTTTTAAGCGATTGGAGGATTTGGTTTCGGCATTAAGATTTAAACACTGATTATTTGCTTTTTGTAAAGAATGATTAAGGTAGAAAAAAGATTGCACATCTGTTTAAATACCAGCCTATACTCAGTTACATTAAAAGATGTTATTTGGCTCGCCTCGTTTTTACAAGGGCGAAGGCCTCTCGATTTTTTTTTTTTAATAATAACTTTGAATGATGCGTGGAGTGGAGCAAGCGGGGCGAGCCGATTCTTATCTAAACGCTCCTGGATGGCTTCTGTTGGTCAATCTTCGGCAACAATCCTTGTTCAGACTTCAGACAGCAATCAGGCTACAAACCCGGCAATTGAGTCTGCCCCACCGCTAACACAAACTTAACAAAGCCTCCCGCGCTTTCATTTAACTTTGCCATCTAGATGCGTTTCGATTATGTCTTAAATTCAACCCTTTTAGTTTATCTTTACAAAAAAAATACTTTTTTTTCTTCCCTTCTCTTAAAAACAAATTATATGGATTTTATATAGCAATTCGTTACTTATAAAAAGCTTGAAGAAGCTTGTGGTAATAAAAAATAATTTTTGTGAGACCTTGATCTATATTGTCCTCTCTGAAGCGAAGCAGTAATTATTTTTACGTGTATTTCAATTTACATATCTTCTGGGGGCATTTATTATTATTTCTTCGTGAGAAGGATTCGTAGTACAAAATGCGTTCACACATTAGAGCGACGTGGCTATTGAAACCGCAAACCTTTCTTTAAACTTTTTTACACTATAGGGATTTTAAATGTGTAAAATAAAACTCTTTTTAAAAAATTAGAGAAGAATAACTAAATAATTATTTTTCTTACGAATTAAACAACTACAACAAAATTAAAGGTATCAGATGGTCCTGGAAAAAATTAATAAAAAACTAATTAAAGAACTCCTTCATGTTTTCAACAAGCAGAGATTTGTCTGATTTTCCTGGAATCCTTTCTAATTCTAGCCAGTCTTTACTCCTATTCCACCATTGTTTACTTTAGTGATGTTGGCCCGTAATTGCTTTAACACAGTCATTAGCAATATCTTATGTCTTGCAGGACGTTTCTTTTATAATCGGAGCCACCTCGCATAAGGTGCTTTTAGACGGTCATGTCAGTCTTCTGTTTAGTCTCAGTTTCAGTTTTGTTTCATTTCAGTCCGGACTGAGGTTTTTATTTACATTCCGTTCTGTCCTCAGTTCTACATTCAGTTCGAGTTGTGATTTCAATGTGAACCAGGTTCTTTGTTAATAGTTGAACGTAGGCAATTTAGTTTTGATCTCACCATCGCCTTTGTCGCTTGATTGTTAATCTCTAGATATTTCTCTAATAGTACAGTGTAGATTGCCTCCCTAATATTGGCGTGGTCAGTAGCGTACACAGAAAATTTTTTCGGGGGGGGCCCAACCTAATTTAACTTATATGCGGGTTTAGCATACCCCATAATTTATTATAATTGTAATTTCTCCCTCTTTTCAGCACTCTAATTTCAATTTCTAATCTCATATTTAATTAAATTAAAATCCTATGAGGTAACACCTCACTATGTGATGTGATCGTTCTAAAGAACGATTATGTCTCCGATTCCAATAATTCCAAGACAGAAATCTGTTCCAGTTATGAGACATTTTTTATCCCGTTTCTGGCTGTTAGTCTGTCTCTCGCTCAATCATTGCGAACAATTCTTAAAAACTACTCTTTCGATTTTAATGAAATTCGGATGGCAGTTAATTAGCATATAAAAAGTCCATTGTTGGTCCTATATAAGGTCCAATCTTCTGGTCCCATTTCCCTCCACCACATTTCTCCACCTGCCACCATTTCTCTTCCACATGTGCACACACATACATTTATTTACACCTTATCTTCAAAAATATTCATCTGATTTTATAAAACTTATCTGATAGAAGCTCACAGATTAATATTAACTGTCTGCGCTGTTTAAAGTTTGGTAAATTGATACTTTAAATCATGTAAAAATCAAACCAATTTTGACTAATTTAAAAAAGGAGGGGAAATTAAGTAAATTTAACATGAATAAAGTATCAATATAGCAATATTTTAAGAGCGCAGACGGTTGAAATTATTTTTGGGTTATCATCGGGCTACTTTAAACAAACCATTAAAATTTCATAAAAATCAGAGGAGTACTTTTGAAGATATAGGTGTAAATAAATGTATGTCTGTGCGAATGTGGAAGAGAAATAAATAGGTGCAGAAGATTGAAACTTATACGGGATCAGCAATGTTATAACCTGGCTAATTATGACCTACCATCAAAATTTCAATAAAATTGGACGAATAGCTTTTAAGCTATGTTGGTTTGCAAAAATTGAAGGACAGGCACGGGACCCAAACTGTACCCTGATGTTGAACAGATTTCTGTCTTGGAATTTTTGAAATCGGAGACATAAAAATTGTTCGTTCTTCAGAACTGGCACATATCTTCCGTTTCCTTTGGTAAGCTCGGAAGCAAAACGTGATCCATACTGCAAAAGCAAACGTGGATTTGGAGCACATACGAATTTCAAATTTTTACCTAGAAGAGAATTCTTCTCTAAGAAAATTAAATACCTATTGCAAAACAAAAGAATCATTCGCTCATTCGCTGGGTAATTACATGGGTCATTAAACATCAAATGTTTTCTGAACGCTTTTTGAGATTTTAGATTTAAATTTACTATTACTATGTAATATGAATCAGTTTATTCACAAAATGATAAACCGATTTATTTATATTGCCCTGTTTTCCCACTACATGTCGACGAACACTAGTCCGACCTCAGTCAGCAAGAGGGGAATGCCGCATAGACAAGAGGACCCACGTAGCGTTCTACACACAATCCTGGTCCAAAACAAAAATTTGTTACTGAAATCCACAACCATCATTTTCCCGTTTAAGCCAGTCTAGTGTGCATATTTTAAAACAATTAATTTAATTCCATAGGCAAAAGTTCGAGTTGATTCGGGCCTCATTTAATTTAATGTGCCTAACACCTAGGCCGAGCCGGAAATCGGGTCTATTATTGAACGCATCCCAATTTATTTTGACGCATAATTTCCATCGACAAAATCGGGCCTACTAGCAATCAGGCCGATTCATTGTACTCATCCTAATCAATTCAATGCACTTAATTCTATTCAAAAAATCCGGGCCTAGCTGTCAATCGGAGCAGTCTATTTTTACTAATCCAAATTCAATTTATTGCATTAGGATTCGTAATGAATTGAAGCTGTCCTATAATGCAACCTATGCTATTGAACTGGACTAAAACCACAAAAAAATCATTAAATTCAATTGGCGAAGAATCGGGCCCAGCCAAAATCGGGTCGATCATGTTTAATGTTTTTAGTTCCACTGGCAAAAATCAATGAGCCGATTTATTTCATGCATCCTAATTTTATTCAATGAATCTAATTCCATCAGCAAAAATCACGGTCCAGCCAAAATCGGGCCGTTATAGTGTTTAATAGTTTTAGTTTTTCATCGACAAAAATCCGGGCCCAGCCGACATTCGGGCCGTTATAATGTTTAATAAATTAAATTCCATCGGCAAAATCCGGGCCCATCCGACAGTCGGGCCGTTATAATGTTCAATAAATTTAATTCCATCGGCCAAAATCCGGGCCCAGCCGACAGTCGGGCCGGTATAGTGTTTAATAAATTCAATTCCATCGGCAAAATCTGGGCCCAGCCGACAGTCGGGCCGGTATAATGTTTAATAAATTTAATTCCATCGGCAAAATCCGGGCCCAACCGACAGTCGGGCCGGTATAGTGTTTAATAAATTTAATTCCATCGGCAAAATCCGGGCCCAGCCGACATTCGGGCCGGTATAGTGTTTAATAAATTCAATTCCATCGGCAAAATCCGGGCCCAGCCGACATTCGGGCCGTTATAATGTTTAATAAATTCAATTCCATCGGCAAAATCTGGGCCCAGCCGACAGTCGGGCCGGTATAATGTTTAATAAATTTAATTCCATCGGCAAAATCCGGGCCCAGCCGACAGTCGGGCCGGCATAGTGTTTAATAAATTTAATTCCATCGGCAAAATCTGGGCCCAGCCGACATTCGGGCCGGTATAGTGTTTAATAAATTCAATTCCATCGGCAAAATCCGGGCCCAGCCGACAGTCGGGCCGGTATAGTGTTTAATAAATTTAATTCCATCGGCAAAATCCAGGCCGAGCTTATTTGGGGTGATTAAGTGTATACACACCATAAGATAATACTTAATTAATTCCTTTTATTGGAAAATATTTACAGCCAATTCGAATGCATCTGTCATTACTGTGTTTTTTTGGTTTTAAGTGTATGGCGGGTCTAAGGTATGTAATCATTTCGGGGGGGGCCAGGGCCCCTTGGGCCCCCCCCCTGTGTACGCCACTGGGCGTGGTAGTTAGGGTCCGTTTTCTTCCACTAGCACAGAGAAATTTTATAATTTTCTATAAATTCCACCAAAACTCATGGTTCTTTTTGTTGGTCATATCGATTGTTTTAAAACTTTCGTTTAAATTATATTATTAAAACGTTACATTGTATATTATAAAGTTTTTATGAAGTTAATAATAATTATAATATAATTGAATTAATAATTTATTATGAATTAACTAAGAAAGTTTTTATATTTTTAAAAGAGTAGGTTTATACGAGAAGTACATTGAATAAAGTTAAATGAAAACTGACGACAGGCATGATGCGTCTGTTAACACCTAGTTATTACAAGAACTGTAATGAAACAAGTAGGTCTGACCCATCATCCCGTCAGGTCTACGTCTCAGTCTCAGTCTCAGTTTTACGTTTTTACTCATAAAAAAAACGGTCAGTCCGACTGAAACTGAGACTGAACTGAAGACTGACATGTCCGTCTAAAAACACCTTAAAAAGGGGGTGACCTAAAGCTTAACAATTCGTTAATCTTCTAATACTGATTGAAGCACAGGCAAAACAAAACAACCCTGATTCTTCTTGACTTACTCGTAAAGTTACAGTTTACCTAAATTACTGCCTTTAGTGTCCTCTTTTTAATTACATTGTTCTCTGGTGTCCAATATTTTTTCTCTGCGTTGAAATATAACACCACGGTTACAGAAAAAGCTGATTAGTCGGACATAACAGTTATGGACCTTTCGACTGAAACGCAAGCCTACGGTTTTCTTCAATTGTTGCCATCTAGATTTCCTTAGTTTTAGTAAATTACTACGTTTTTATTAGCTTGTATTCTTGTTTGTTTGTTTGTTTGTTTGTTTGTCCGGTACAAATCTGGCAATCGATTTCTAACTAACTTCCCGAATAGCTAGACATTTGAAACTTTTAGCATAGCTCAAGACACGACGACAATGCATTATTTTAATACTTTTAGCCATCGTTCAGCAGAATTTAATTTGTTTTCAGCAAATTTTGCTGTGCGGAAAGTTAGTTCGGAAAAAATCTGTAAGTTATTTTATTTGTTTTGCCATATCCAATATTTACGCAATCTTCATTTTGACGGGTCTCAAATTTGTGATAGATAAACATTGAATGACAGCAAAACAGGAAATATCGATTATATTATATCAGCTCTCTGGATGGTTGTCATTTATGTGAAGTAAATAAATTCGGAACTATTTTTTTTTCACCAACATTATATATTATATAACTATAACAATTATATTATCAACATTACATACGATTCAACAGAAAATTTAAAAACGTAGTATATAAAAAGTTCTTTTTATCTTGAAATTATTTCCTTCTACATTTCACTTATCTAGAAATTCCTAAAGATTTACGTTTTTTATAAGGGCACCAACGTCTCTGCATACCATTCTAGCAAGCTGCTTTAGCTTATTTTATTGTTAATGCGATGATGCCTAGTATTTTAATTAGATATAATAATCAGCAAAGCTATCAAAAACGTATTCATTGTATTAATTTATTCTTCTAAATAAGTTATTTTCCAGTCACCTCTATTCATTTACACTAATATAGACTATTTTCAAGATTCAGAAAACATAGTATTTAATCCAAACAAGAAAATACATGTTATTTGTTGCCCCTAAGATGGTAACCTGCGATAGGAGTTGGAATTCGACAATTTATCGATGTCGAATATTGTGCCTTAATAAATGTCGGTCGATTCACTGGGACGACGAAGGTTTATAATCTGCAAGGAGGGTTTTATCGGTTTCTTTGGATCGCAGCTTGATATCTGGCTCGAATCAGTGACCTAAGACGAATGTTCCACTCCTTGGAAAATAGGCCGATCTGGGAGAGTAATGGCAGTAATTTCGCGGCCTAGGCGCCTTTCGTCGAGACCTAGAAGTCGTATTTTTTGCGTCACCTCTTTTATAAGTTTATAATCTATTAAGTCTTTCAATGTAATTCTGACGAGATTTTATACTTTAATTTTTTTAAGGACTTGCGTACCAATTTGCGTTTATATTATTAAAAACTGTTTTTTTTTATTAACAGAATTTACTACTTTCTTGTAAACTCAAATACGATTTCCTTTGAGATAATTTTGTAAGATAATCAAGTAAATGTAGGAAAAATAATTTTTGGTGTTCGTAAGTGTATTTTGTAATTGTTTTAAACTTATTGTAACCAAAATATGTAAAATCACGAACATACAATTGTTATATGAATTTATCATTTGGCATAAATTGATTTAAGCTATATGAGCTTTGTATATATAAATGTTTTAAATTACTAATAAAAATAAAATCACAATTTTTAAAGAAGAGATCTCTCCTACCCTCTCTTCTTAGAATAGAGTGAATATAATAAAATTAATAATAATTACAGGCAAAAAATAAAATACACAAGAGGCTGATGAGATAACATTTTATAATTATATACTTATAAATTAAAATAATCAGTTTAAAAGTAGGGATGTGTCAAAATAAGGGAAAATGCTAACTGGTCACTAAGGTAATATAATTTCCTCTCTACCTTGCTTACAATGCAACCTACTATTTATGAAAAATATTGCTCCAATCTAAATTTTTATTTATAACAGTTTAATAAGATTTTGCAATAAGATTAAACCCCGTTATGTAGGTTTGGGAAATTTCAGCGAAATTGGTTCAGTAGTTTTGGCTCTAACACTTTTGCGCAGGTAATAGAACAATAAATTTGATTTTTTATTTAAAATTCATCACTGTATAACCATAAAATATTTACAATAATACAATAGTAATAAAATAATAATAATTAAGAATATTATAGGTTTGTAACGTCCTTTGTATCGTCCCGCGGATCGTTCGGGAATCGTTTAGGACAGATTTTATACGCATGCGCTAACATTCCACTAATATAGTCGCATGTCAGGTTGGAAAGGGTTTGACTATAATTTGCATCGTTTAAAAAAATACAAGGATACCTAACAGTTAAGGAACCTTCCTGTTGACATGAGTGACGATTGACATAACTACGCATGTCATACATACCAGTACTTGGTCTTGGTATTGTCAGAGGAACGTTTGGACGGTACAGTAAACGGTTCGCAAACGATCCCTGCGCGGATTGGAACAGTTTGAAGGACGGTACGAAGCACTGTCACAAGGTTTGGAACGGCTTTTATCAATTGCGTATGCCCGTGACGATCCCGCGTACAGTACACTCCTCGAACAAACCTTATATCTATTATGTAAAATACAGCTTAATGTTTAATTACGAAAGTTAAATATTATAAAAAACACAAAGCAGGAAATTTCAATGTTTTGAATTATAAATTATAATGCGGTACTTATAATACGTTCTACTTCTTTGAATTGTTTTATTTTATCAAAAAAATTCCCCTTCCATATCATCATTCTTTATAAGCTATCAGCCGTTATCACGATAGATTACGTAGAGATTATGGCTAAAACACAATGCAGACTTTATCTTTTAAGTGTTGGAAGATAGCGGACGATTTGGCCTCATAATTTTAGTTTCATAATTGTTGATACCGAGATAATATTGAGAATGTCGAGGCAGTTGTGTGTATTAAATAACAAGCGATGTGATTGATTAATTTTATTTTTTTAAAAAAAATATGAGGAATATCCTCCGTATTTTATATAAATATTTTTTAAATTAATTTAATTTTTTAGCTTTTTAAGTGTTTAGTTTTGGTGATTTTTACATCTTTACCAATCAGAGAACCAAATATGTTACTTATACACGTCAGAACAGTTGCTTTTTTAGCTTCTCTGTTTACAGCTGTAAGTATTAATAATTGTAATAATGAATTATGAGATGTATAATTTATTTTAATTTAATGATTGTTCTAGCATTATACATGTTATGACAATATCAGTATACATTTAAAACTGTGGTTTATACAAACTCTGCGCCTAGCTAATAATATATATATTTTGGTTCGAGTGTCTATTAACTGTCGGAACCTCTTAAACTGGGTCCCTATTAATAAAAATTTGCTTTTTATGTTAAATTTACTGTGCGACGAAAATATTTATAACATTAAATTACCACAAACAGTCAATTAATATTTTGTCTGAGCGTCTACACTCCCACACACGCTCACAACATTTAACACACACAGCCAGCACAACGCAAATATTTATCGGTATGGATCCAGATCGAAATATATAATGTTAAATTTTTAGGAATTTTAAAAGGTCATAATGCAGAAATTTTTTAGGAATGTATTAATTATGATCCGTAAAATGTAATAGATGGGTGTTTTTTTCTGTTATGTATAACCTAATACTGCACTTGAGCACCACATACAAATTATAATAAAGGCTACAGAGAAATCGTTGATGCGGTTTCGAAATATACTCAATACACTATACGCAAATCAAGATTATAACTTCAAATGAAGTTATTTTTATTAATAATTGTTATACGTTATCTAGTTTAAAACATTAAAAATTTTGTTTTGATATTTCTTGAATTTGTTTTAAATTATTTAGTTATAATTATTTATATGCAACAGCCGTGGCCATTCGTACTACTATATTTCTTTGAAAGCTTTAAATAAAAATAAATTTATTAAATCATAATTAAAAAATATTTATACATAATAACTCTAGGTATTTCTTTCTTAAAAAGTCACATAAGTATGTGGTATAACATTTCATAACCCGTAATTAAATAAGCACCCAATAAATACATTAGGGTTTTCTGTGAGTCATATTTTTTTGTGAATAAAATCAAATCAAGAATCAAATTATGTGCTCAATTTATTATTATTTTCTTTTTAACTCAGCATATACTAATATTTAATTTAGGCCGTGTCATTAGTGATGACAACCAGCTACAATGTTGGAACAGTTATATATGCTTTTTTCACTATTTGTAAGTTCCCGGTAGAAATAACTTACTTGACCTTTAAAGTTCCCCTTAAAATGCTGCAGTGAGTTTTGCCTAGTTAAGAAAAAAAAGTTAAAGGTTCCAATAATCGTTGTATATTGTAAATTGTTTTAATAAAAATGAAATCAGTTTGTTTTTTAGGATTAAGGTCCTAATTTTATTTTCTTTTATGTACTTTGTAAAAACATTTGGCCGTGAGTGTGTATAAACACTAAACAAGTATATAATATGTTCAGATACGTTTTTCTTTAAAAATACATTATTTTTATTAATAGTCTTTATTGAGACATTTTATTCAACACACATTAGTATTATTACTATAGTTAATGAATGTCAGAGGTTAATTATATATGTATATACATTTTTTTCCCAGATACAATGTGGCCTTTGGATCATCGGATATATTTTGTATATGCTTGCTTACAGTTGTAGCTACAACACTGAATATTTTAGCTCAGATCCTGGAAATTATCACTTACCTAATGATCTTGGAAGCTACTACGTTTGGTATTTACAAGGTAAGTGAAACTAATATTTAATTATGGTTGGAAAATGACAGCGGGGCAAATGCTGCAGGCTGCAGAAGTAGCTATGACAAAGATTTAAATTTGGAAAGTATTGGAACTAAAAATATTGTTGTAAGGCTTTTAAGTCCTAAATGTACTATTATTTTTTACTTCGTCGATACTTTAATCACGTATTATTATTTAAATAGGATCTAACTGCACTACATCGTCCGACTGGATAAGTAGCGTCCGACGTGAAAGTGCAGACCTTCTGGTAATTCTTTTGTCAATTGGCTTAAGTTGGAACACTATTCTGCTTTCGACATCAATTTATATGATAGTAGGTAAGATCTTTTTTTCCTAATACAGCAAACCCTAATATTAATAAAACAAAAATAATTTGTATTTTCATGTAATATTTGGAATAATTTTATGATAATTCAGGTCAAAGTTTCTACATAATTTTGGCAAACCCAACACGTTATAAAAGTTAACGTAGTCCTATACGACTTGTCTGACATATAAATTCACCTACGTAAACTAAATTCCCTAGGTTTATAGATAGTTCTTGTACTTGTGCCCAAGATATTTCCAAATTTATTACGAATTAAATTGTATAAATATTGTTAAAAATATTTGTTATGAGTCACTGTATAATTATTATTAAATGAGATAAGAAATAAATTGTAAAATATGTGTTCATTGAGCATTTCATTAGGTATGTAGACAATATCAATTAATTTATATGAAAAGTTATTTCAGCACTCGAGATTCCAATACCAACATATGCGTCACCTGACTTCTTGTAATTTTTAATCTAATTTTCATTCAGGTCTATGCAATACAAAACTTGATCCATTTCATGGATCAAAGCCATTTCAAATACATATAGTAAAAAATTCCAAACCATTAAATTCTTAACTGCAGTCACGTAGATTTTATTTTCTTTAAAGGTGTAATGAAGTCTATTTAAGCAACAAAACATTTACGGGAAAACAGAACTATTTTCGATTCGGCACACAAGGATCGAAAATTGGGAAAATCCTTGGCACCTAATATCTATAGTGTAAGTTATTCTCAACAATTCGATCTCACCCTTTCTCTGGGTCTCAAGTATATATTTTTTTATGACTTTAGAAATGTCTTATAAATAGATTAGGCCTTATTTGATGTTCGTATGGATTCGGCCTAAACATAATTCGTGGTCACATACAAAACAATAAAATGCAACAGTTATGCAAACAGTTTATTCGCATTATTAGAGTTTAGGATGGCAGTAGGGAACAAGTAACGAGTTCTAGAATTAAATTACCTATACTGTGGTCTCTTACCGGGTTATATATGGTTTTATAAATAAATTCATAAGATTTACATACGAGCCTAAAGTTTTGTTATGCTGTCACTGATAAATTGACTCATCATAATTCTAAGGCACTTCTAGCAATCCTAGAAACTTGGAATTTTGTATATAGGTGGAGTTTAATGTAAAAATAAAGGAAAAATTTAAAAAAAATACTTAAATCTGGTTCTTTGCCCCTCTCAAGGCTAATAGAAAAATCGCTTATACAAAAATTTGCGCTGCTAGCCCTTTCTAGAAGAGATTTTCTAAACTAACAAATTATTTTTAATAAATGTTGTGGTTTCATTGGTTTAGCCAAGTCTCCCCCAGTCCAAGTAAGTTCTACTCGGTCTAATAGTCTAAATTATCCAGTACAAGTAAATGATGTTGTTTGTCCGTCCGTCCTCCCTCATTCTTCTCTGTCCCTCACGGACTCAAACTTTTCTTTCCCAGATCACTCTTCACGTTTAAATTTAAAAACATTTTCTGACTTGCCAATTACGCAAATTTAAAAAAAAATATTCTTAATATAAACCATAGGGAAATATAAATTAAATAACAACAAACTTATACTTTGTGCTGTGTAATTGCCAAGTCAGAAAATTTATTTTAACTTGTGGTGATATGGGAAAGAAAAGTTTAAGTTTGTAAGGGACAGAGAGTAGAGAGGGGAGACAGAAAAACAACATCACTTACTTGTACTGGATAAATTTGACCAAGTAGAACTTACTTGGAGAGGGGGAGACTTGGCTAAACCAATGATCTCACAACGTTTACGCGAGACTTGGCTTATTCTTTTACGCATGTGTTTTTGTTTGGATAATAATAAACATTTTTTATTTCACTTTGTTTTTATAACAGTCTAGTCAACATTTCTTTTTTCAGCCTTATTTATGTTTTTAATGGTAATATATATTTTTACAGGTTTTTACTTAGACATAGGACAACTTGGTCTAAGGGTTAAGATGTTCTCATGTTCAGTTCTCCTAGTATCAGCCTGGGATTTAATACTTGTCGCAGTTTTCTCAGTGGACTTCTTTCCACTCTTGGTTTGTTTTGTTGTAGTAGTAATGTTAAAAAAATATTAAAAAATCGGGTACAGGGTACCTCGGAACTTTTCCTCACTTCAGAGGCCACTAAAGTGGCCTCTCCTGCTGCTTCGCAGCAGGAGGAAGCAGCATTGGACGTGGTCAGCACTTGGATGGGTGAACGTTCTGAAAAAACTGATTTATTATCATTCTTCAAATAAACCTTATTTTCAATACCTATATTTTATTTAATTATTTGAAGTTTGGCGGTATTTTGACAGATGTAAACAAACTCTGAAGTCATCAAAATTTTCGCACTAATAAATAATTATATTCGCTTATAACTTTTAAACTAATTAATAGAGTTTTATCGGGGTTTTTTATATTTGTTCCTTAATTTTTTCCTGTTCCAACGATATGCTATACGTCAAAAACCTATTTATACTTTCGGTATTATTAACGGTCAAAGTTTAAAAATTCAAAAATTTAACTTCGAAATGGCGGCCAAAATCTAAATGAAATTTAGTGGGCTTGTTTTTCATCCATTTTCGATTTATTACGATTTTTTTTAATTTTTGCTGACACAGCAAACTGGGTTCAAGATGGCGGAAAAAGTTGATTTTCCGGGCGGCACAACTTCAGATTAGGACTGATTTTTCTGCCAAGTTTCAACTCTCTAGGTTAAATACCTTGGGCGCTACGATGATAACACACATACACACACATACATACGTCATGCTCAAAACCACTCAGGAGGTCTTAAAAACACCTAAAATGGATAATTCCGTTGAAATCTCGAAAACAAATTTTTTGGTGAATACAATACTGTTCCTACTATTAGTAGTGAGGAAAAGTAAAAACACAAAACCTACTGAATAAATTTTATTAGCATTCCGGCGTTTTAAATTATTTTGATTTATAACTTTTTACTTTTCCTCACTACTATAGTAGGAAAAGTATAGTTTTCACCAAAAATATTTTTTTCGAGATTTTAATGGAATTATCCGTTTTAGTTGTTTTTAAGACCTCCTGAGAGGTTTTCAGCATGACGTATGTATGTGTGTGTATGTGTGTTATCATCGTAGCGCCCAAGGTATTTAACCTTGAGAGTTGAAACATGGCAGAAAAATCAGTCCTAACCTGTAGTTGTGCCGCCCGGAAAATCAACTTTTTCCGCCATCTTGAACCCAGTTTGCTGAACCAGCAAAAATTTAAAAAAATCGTAATAAATCGAAAATGGTCCTGATTGAGTTGAAATTTGGCTCGAATGTACCTCTCTGTATGACAAACAAGCCCACTAAATTTCATTTTGATTTTGGCCGCCATTTTGAAGTTATAAATTTTTGAATTTTTAAACTTTGACGGTTAATAATACTGAAAGTATAAATAGGTTTTTGACATATAGCATATCGTTGGAACCGGAAAAAATTAGGGAATAAATATAAATAAAACCGATGTAATTCCATTAATTTGTTTAAAAGTTATAAGCGAATATAATTATTTATTAGTGCGATAATTTTGGCCTCTGAAGTGAGGAAAAGTTCCGAGGTACCCCGTACCCGATTTTTTTTATTTAGTTTTATTTATAAACTTATTTATAAATTTATATTCAAATTTATTATTATATAAAAACATTTATGATCCTAATAGTCAAGGAGATAGCGTCAAATTGTGTCTGACTAACATCAAGCTAGAATTTTGTCTTCAAGATAATTTTTAAGAATATGCGGTCAGCGATCAGCTAAGTTTGTGAAATTTGGATGGTTAGTCGAAAGTAGCCCAGAGATGGTCCCATATTAATTTTAATCGTCTGCGGATTGCAAAACGTCATAAAAATACACAAAAGATCGTAAGGAAGCTATGTGCCTCACTAATTGGCACACAATTTTTTAAATCTATTATAATTGTTTTGATATTTTACATGAATAAAAGTATCAATATAACAAAAGAAATTGAACGCAGACGGTATAAATTAGTAATGATTATCTGTACACTACATTTGAAAAAACTATCTATATTTCTTAAAAGTTAGTTAAGTTCTTTTAAATGTATGTGGAAGAGGACCCAAAAGGTTGAAACTTATAAGGAAACAACAATGGACTAATTATGACTTACCGCTCAAATATCATTAAAATCGGACAGACAGTCAGTTATGGGACCAAAAATGTCACTTGATATCTGAATTAGATTTAATGTCTTTTGAATTTTTGAATCCGGAAATATTACAAATTTTCAGAAAGATCCTTAGAAGTTGATAAATTTGTTCCTTATTAAAGAAGGATTTTTTTTTTTTTTTTTTTTCAGGAAAAGAGAAATTACATAGAAAGTATATCCTACCCGAATTCTACTAACCCTAATATTAAGGCGATGGCTTATTTCACAGAAGTTTTTACAGTTATCGTTATTTTATTGAGCCGATTAATTTTATTCTGGGTACTAAATGTATTTTTCGCTTCTTATCTTCTAGCTAAAAATGTAAGATATTCATTTTTTTTATATAAAGTTTTATTTTTGTGTTTTGTTTTTAGTTTAAGACAATAAGATGGTTGGCGGTATTCACTTATAATAAGGAAGGCTTGAAGCAATGATACTCATATCGAGTAGATTTTAATCAATTTAAAATTTCACGTATAATTTGAAATATAATAGCTCTCCATTATTTTAAATTTTAGTAGTAAGGTAGGAAATGGTTACAGTTGGGGAAAATGTAATCTCTGTTGTCACAAAATTTTAATTTTGACTTTTTGATTTTTTTTTTTTAAATTTAACTTAATCCCCAGGACCCAAGATAATAGATTAAAAAGCATTAGGATTAATTATTGCCAGATTTTTAGCTTGTTTTTTTTTTATTATTATTAAATAAAATATGATGATATAAAATATATTTAGATGATCATCTTGTGATGACAAACAACCTCTATATAGTGATGATTGATGATGTTTTCATTATTTTAGGCTAATGAAGTGAGTCCTAAAAGTACTTCACCTGGACTAAACACAAATTCAATAAAAAACAATATAAAAAGAAATTCTCTTTGGTAAGTCCATGGTTTAATATTAACCTGGAAATTAATATAGTAACTATAGCCTTAATTAATGTTGCAATTAGATTATTTTATTTATTTCATCATTGTTAAGTTATTAAAGCTTTTTTAATAATATATTTTGTTGTAGGGTTGATACCTTGGAACCACCTGCAGAGACCAAGATAAATTCTGGTAAAGATTATTTTGCCAATTCACGTTTTAAACAACAGATTCCTTCCCCTCCAATTGAATACCCTCATGACGAGGTTTCCAAAAGATGGATTATAAGTCCGGGTAAAGAACAGGACTTCTTCTATCCGGATTTTAGCGAAGATGACGAGGAGTATCAAGATATAGAATCTAGATCTGGCTCAGGTAACAGAAATCATGAAACTGCTGAAGAGCCAAGGAACAATATTGAATGGGACGGTGATAGGTGGAAAAAAGAGGAAGGGACCGTTCTGCCAAACGTCAAACGAGCCGAATCTAACAAAAGAGTTACTTTGGAAAACAAACCCAGTTTTATTCAAAGTGTGCGCCGATCTTTCTCGAAAAAGCCAATGCATTCAAAACCTCCGGACAATCTTAGGGAATCCTTTAAAAGGCAAGGCTTTAATTATGTCCCTTCTTTGAGCACTAACTCGGAAAAAAGTAACCCGTTCAATGTAAAATTAAAACACGTGCCAAGGGCCTCTATCCCAAACGAAGAAACGGAAAGAAACACCACTGAGAATTCGGGAAACAGCGGCGCAGAAGCTAACCCATACCTTATAAGTCCGTTGTCGGGTCTTGATCTTGATTACATCCCCAGAGACCACATTCATTTTCCGATTACACCCCCAATATCTCATTTGGAGTATGATGGAAATAAATCTAAATCTAAGCTAGAACCTCCACCGTTGCCTCCACCGGACGCCCCTTTTCTACCACCCAACCTAGGATTCACGCCACAAATGTCTCTAGAAGAAGCTATCAAAACCAGGCGACCCCTTAAACCAGTCAACCGTTCTCCAATTGATACGACTTGCTAATTTCAACTCCAATTGAGTTCCTCGTTTGATTGTTTTTTTCTTCTATAGAGTAACACTATAAAGTAATCCTATAGAGTAGCACAATCTTAAAGCCCTCGTATTGACAATTTTCTCCTTCTTAAAATATATATAATTGGTTCTTATAACTAAGTTAACCATGATCTTTCAATTTAAATCATACGAGCGTAATGATTCGAGCTAGAGCTGTAATTGTGTACCTAAGGAACCTGGGCTGGAGGGCTTCATTTTCCCTTATTTGTTACTTTTTTATATCTGCCTATTATCATTTAACAGGTTATGTAATTGTTTAAATTAAATTAAATTTCTTAATATGTAATATATATATTATTTATTGTATAAAGTAGATACATATGTTGTATGCTTTTCTAATGTTCATCACCTTGATATTTTCCTTGATGCCAAAATTGTCCGTCTAAAAAGAATTTATCACGAATTAGTATTCATGGTACTTATATTTTATCATTGGATAGCGTTATGGCGTTATCCGCGTCCATTTGTTTTTCTCAAGTAGATGGCACTAGAATTTATTTAGCACGTTTTCGACTAGGTAACTAGGTTTTGCACGTTTCATACCTAGGTACTTGGAAATAAATTTTTCAGTAAAGTATAAGTATCAAACTTCCACATACTTACTTTAAGTTTTAAATGAGTATGCACTTTTGAACAGTGGAATAACCTAAGTTTGTTATTCTTATTCTGTGGTATTCAATTAAATTTCTTTTTAACGATCTTCCTTTGACGTAGCTCCTTTGAATCGTGTCATGCCCCTGCGACCTTATTAAGGATGGAAATAAAAATATCCCATTCCTTGGCCGTGTTATTAATATTTAGTAGGGATAAATAATTTATGTGACTGATTGAGTGACGTTAGTCGACCAGAGCTAGGGTAATGGAGACGGATGAGCAGCCCTAGGCTCTGGTTCCAAGCCCGCATCAACTTGGTTTAAATATTTAGTTTATTAGTTCAATCGCCCTCTCATAGATAGTGCTGTTGTCCAAGACCCGTTAGTTGAATGATTGGCCGCTAGATAGGGGTATGTGCCTGTATTTCTCCTAGCTCTCCCTCGACTACCTGTTGCCTGAGCCTGTGGCACCTGTCTCGACTCACTCCTACTACCTCGCTTACATTTAAGCTTTTACCCCATTATCATACTAAACGCATCGTTTATAATAATTTTACCCTGACTATTTTCATTATTTTCGCTTTTAATCATATTATCCGTGAAATCCTTCCTAGACAAATTCCGAAAGAATGAAATTACGAATATCATAAAGATACCAAATTAAGTTACCTATTTGAGACTACTTGATACAATTTATCATTCCATTTACCTTGATAATAAACCGAGGGAGATCGAAGTATTGCCAAAGTGTCCTATGAGTTTAACATGTCTGTGTTCTGTGGTCTAAACTACTGAATCAAATACGATGAAATTTGGTTTATATGATTAGGAAAATCTAGAGGCACATCGAAATTATTTTTAGCTTTAAATTAGAGATCGCTTTAGAACATTTTTGGTCTCCGGGTCTGTGTCTTTTTCGTTCCGTCTTGGTTTATTATTATCTTTTTACTTGTTGGCTTATTATTATATTTTTCGATTCTTTATTAGTTATGTTGTTTACATATTTTTTTGTTTTATTTTTATCTTGTTGACCTGTTGATTAGATTACTCGTTAGCTTTTTACTTTATCATATCATATATTTCTTAGAATACTACCTTTTGACCGAAAGTATTGTGAAGGCACCAACATTTTTGATGGATTTACCATTCTTTTAAAAATTGGTTTTCAAAAAAATGTCTGTAAAGTTTTTGCAGGCAGGTGGAGCCTGAACAACAAAGCCGAAATAATAACAGAACTACACACCCTATAAAATCGAGAAATGCATTTTAGTTTTAAATTTGGGCCTTGCCCTCAAAAAACCCTGGTTCCGACTATTTTGATTAAATAAATATATATATGTTGTCAATGTAAATATGAATTTAACCATATAAGTTGTTTTCCCGGGAAAATAAAGTTTCCGAAATATTTATGAAAATAAATCTAATTTTGCTAAAAATGTAAACAATCTGCTTAGGCTTTTAATAATTTAGTTAGTTATTAATATTGTAAGGAATCATATGAGGAATGATATAGAGGCCCGTGGTTCATGTCCCGGCGCTGGAGTCTATTTTTCTCTGTCTAGCTCCCTTTTAAATAATAATTATAATTTGATTTAAATTAGAATTTAAAATTTCCGTAGTATGAATACTACCAAAAACTTAAAAATGGAATCATATGATCAAAATGTTGTTTTGATGGTGAAAAGGACGGATTGACTCTTTTTAAAACAATTATTTGAAGCAAATTGGTCAATACCGAAATATTTTGCACTAACACTCAGCGATTGACATGCTATTTGAACGTCTATAGTCTATAGCAGTTTAAACGACTTCTGGAAAGACATCCCGTGTAGGGGGGAGAATTTTACATATTTTTGAACATTTGAACTACAGTGAGATGAGAGCTCTCATAACCAGTCACTGGACCAGAACCCATGGCGGGATAACAAAATGTCTATATCCTTCCATTTATCCATTACCAGCGTAAAACGTTTAGGAGGGAAAGTCGGCCGCCTGCGCAGCGGGCACACAAGTACTTGAAAACTATGATAGACAAAAAACCGGACGTTTCTTGTACGTATTTGATAGAACGTTAATTTAAGCATTTAATAGATATGTATTATAGTTACATATATAAGGAGTTTATTCGATGTTACAATTAGAGCAAAATAATTATAAAATCTATGAAAACCATTAATAATGAGAATTTGTTTGCGCCGTTTATAGCCCAGTTAATAAAGGTTTTTACCTGCAACTAATTAGGGAAAATCTAGATTTTTCCTGATGATAGACCATGATAAGAGGTACATTCTCTCAAAAGTCCCCACTTCTCCCCCTTGTGCTTCCCCTCCTACCCCCTCTTAAAGTTCAAAATTTACTTATTTTTCACTTTTTACGCAAAACTGTTTATTTTTTGAAGAGAAGTGTTATTAACAAAAATATTTCTCACATAATTCTGCACAAAAAAGGTCCTATGCATGTTTGAAGTGAGACATACCGTTTTCGAGGTATTATTGATTAAAAATCGAATTTTTTATTTTTGCGAATCAAGATAATATGTCAAAAACAACACTTCTGATTTTAATGAAATTTGGATGGTAGGCCATACTTAGCCTATTGTTGATGCTATATAAATTTCAACCTTCTGTGCCTATTATTTTATCTTGCACATGCGCACAAACATACATTTATTTCGACCTTTATCTTCAAAAGTATTAATATGAAATTTGGATGGTTTGTTGCAAGTATCCCGCAGATGGCCCTAACTTAATTTCAACCGACTGCGCTCTTTAAATTTTGCTAAATTGATACATTAAATGTATGTCACATTCCACAGCGAAACACGGAGTATGAGTATCGGTATGAGTTAGTCGTTCTTGTAATTTTATTTAAGTACCTTAAGTTCTATATAATTACAATAATTAATCGATTTTATCCTGTTCAAATAAAATATACCTTAGAAAAATCGAGACTTATTTGTGTTATAAAAGGGAGGAAATAAATTTGTCAAAAATGAGATTTGTGTTTAAACATAGTAAGAAGTCAAATTTGAGATACAAACAAAATTATATACGTAGGAATGTGATAAAGCCACCCTCAACTTCTCCTGGGAATTAATTTGTTTCTAATCCTTTCCAATTTCTATGCATATTAAAAGATTAATTTTATTCATTGATTTAGGGCTCCAACAATAAATAAAGATCATAATTACAAACTGCGGTGAACCGTTGGCTCTACGTCTAATTTTTATTAGCTTCGAATTAAAAATAGAGAAAGGAAGAAAGAAAACTAATTAGACAGAAAATCCTAGCTAATTATCATATTTTAGTTTCAATTTAGTTTTAGCAGGTTAAAGTCAGGTTGAGGTGATATATAACACCAGGGCCAAAGCTGTAATTTAAAATCTTCAGTGCAACTTTTTTGGGGGATTTTTTTTCCAGACATAAATGGTTAGGAAATAATCAATGGGTAACCTTGACGAATAGCCTAGAATAATGCCAATAATAATAATTAAGAGGGCTTAATTTAATAGGAAATTAAATTATTATAAATATGACCTGATTTTATTTTTCTAGACAAACGACAAAAATAGTGACATATGTGGGGATTAGAACACTTAATCTTTTAGATTTCATTTTACAACAACTGATAAGTTTAATTCGTATTCTATAAATTGCTTTTCCGGCGTTTTGGCATTAACAATTTGGAAAAATATAAGGAGGAGAAATTCTTTGACCGATCGGCGATTTAAACTGGCTATTTAATTTGGATAAATATTGTTTAGAGCTGCCTAACCGCTACTGGTATCGTTGTTATAATTATTAATGGAATGCGATAAGTTTATGTGACGAGGAAAGTACATTACTTGGAGGGTTGCGGGCTTACTCCGCAGTGGGTAGAGTCTGGGGACGGGAAATCGGTTATCTGCTTTATGGGTTGGTGTCTGAGAGCGCCTGTGTGCTTCTCCCACACTACGTCCTTGCCGTGGATCCCACACGTTTCATGGGGCCTTCTCATTGTCACTTGTACAATTATTATACACGAAGTATACGGAGACGGTACGACTCGCCTACAGAAAGCTGAGCAGTAGGCGACCCCAGGGACCAAGGGGTTCATACATCAGGACACGCCCGCGACCCTTACTCCCACCTAGTGACGAACATCATTCCTCAAACCTTACAATATGACAGCAACCCACTCCCTCCCTCAGGTTTACGAAAAAACAACTCCTCCGGACTCTTGAAACAAAGACATCTTTAAAAAAAAAAAACTTATTAAGAAGTAGGCATTCTGATGTCTAGCAATAAAACCATGATTCTTATATGAAAATTAACTTATTTCTGAAGATCTGTGAATGAGAAAATTTACATGGTAAACTATTATATTATGTATTAAACATTTACCTATTCTTAAATTTAAACTCAACTAATGAACATTGATGCCTCTACATCTGGATATTTGGCTAAAAATCAAAAACAACGTTATAAAAATAAAATATTTTGCAGTGTCAAAACTTCCGCTCAAAGATGATAAGCACCTTGTTTTATTATCAATGGCATTATCAAGCGGTTAACATAATCAAGGAGATTACATCTGATGAATTGAAATTTTTTAAAGAAAACAGCGGAAATAACAAATAATGTATAGGGAATTTATAAATACAGATGTGTTTATTAAAATGTATACTTCAACGACTGCTAAATATTGTCTTTTTGTTTGAAATTAGATATTTTCCACTTCCAAGGTTTTCTATATTGATAGTTTGTTATATCTTCCACTGGTGTGGGGCTGTAACGCATTTTTTACCCTGTAATCGGTTTCTTCTACAAACAAGCCCTATTGGGAAATTATGGGCCAGTTATTCTCAAAAATGTATTTTACATGTGAAGTCTTCGCTCTGAACTTTTCCAGAAAATTAATTTGCCTATTGCCAATAATGCCCATGTAAAAGCTTTCTGAACATTTTGTTAACTTTAAAAATATGGACTGTTTGTGTATATTTTTTATTATTTCAAATTATTGTGTTGGTTCACTTGGTAATCTCAACATGCTAGTTTTAGTAGTAACGAGATAATTGTTAGCCTCCGAAGGGTCGGTTTTTTGAAGGATACAATGCTTCCTAAGGTCCTTTCTTTTGTTTAGGTGTGGGCGGTTCCAGACTCGGGAGCTATTACCCGGCTTAATGTGGGTGCCCAGGAAACTCCTCCCCATTCCATCCTTTATAAATATTCAGATTAAATCCGGGCCTTGCTCAGTGTTTTATTGCCTAAACATCGGTGGATCGGGAGCCCGCCTCCACCCAGCTACCTCCGATATCACTCATAACTCAAGACTCCTACAACTTACGTAATTGTTACACTCCAAAACAACTAGGACTCTAGGGCGACAGCGCCTTCTCAAATGTACAGACTTTCTTTATGGCACTAATTCTCTAATACATGACACCTGGTCTCATATATTATAGATTTGTTCTATAGAAAACCTAAGCTACAGCCCTTTAGGACAATCAACTATATAGTTACTTTGGATATTTAATTAAAAAAGGAACTGGAATCTACTTTGTTCCATTGCCCTTTAATCTTGTTCATGCAATGAATCATCGGTTCAAAAATTTTATCCATGAGAAGAGTTTTATTTATTTAAATATCAACTTAAAATAGAATATACGATTTAGAAAAATCTATAAACTATAAACTTTGTTGGAATTCTTCTATATTTAAATTATTTATATTGGAGATAGTATTTTTTTTTTATTATTGCTGCGTCAGCTTTGATTCTACCAATACAAATATGATTTAACTATTAAGTTTATTTTGGATTAAGTATCAATGATAGAATATAAGATAAAGGGCGTAGCTTTTAAAAAAGCGTTGTTATATCAAATGATTTTTTATTTATTTATTGTAGATTCTTCATAAGAAGTTGGACACTGTTCGGTTAGTACTCACCCCTTCACCGTACAAAACAGGTTTACTTTGCATTTGCTGCATTAATAATACTAAATACATGAAAAGTTCAAGAATTTTACCGACTTAACTAAAATAAAACTGTATCAAGAAACAGAAAGAATGCCACTTCCTCTTTATTTTTTACGACTGCTACATTGGAGAATATCAACAAGTAGGTTCGTTTCTGACTATTTAAATTCAGGTTTCCAATTAGTCATGAGGTCCTGGACGATAGTGATCACAGTAAGAGAGTCAAACATTAAACACGGAATTTATATTCAGTGTGCCGGGACTGATTGAACTATCAGAGAGGCAAGATGTTTTTAAGACAGTATATATAATTCGAGGCCGATCCGGTAGTTGAAGATGAAGGCGTGGAATCGTTAAGCCTTTGGAGGTCGACTCTCATGACTTTCCGCCTTAGGTTTTTACTGCTGTGCTTTGGCAATAAATCGGACTAGGCCTATTTGTTGGTACGTGGGCGTCAGGCTACCAATGTGGTACGATAAAGCCAAGCCAAATAACCCCAGCCTATATCAATAATAATCTTATAGGAAGGGGAGATGGCTAGTAGCATCAACCTAATTTTAAGAATGCTACGAAAAGTACTCGAATAATCATTTATAATTAATATTACCCGTTGCCTGTGGTATATGATTGATAAAGACGTGTGGTGCCAAAAGTACTTTACCGAGTTTGATTACATTTGTAAAACATGTTTAAAGAAATCATACCCTAAGGGGAACTTTTCGAGAATTAAGTTTTACAATTTAAATTAGAAAGCGCACCCCCCCCCCCCCAAAAAAAACTTCTAAAAACGTATACCGTTTCGAAGATTGATCTTTTTTGTTCAGCGACTTGCTGTCAAATGAAGTATACATTTTTTCAAAGTTTTCGTTGTATTTTCTTTTTTGTCGTGTCATTTTTATTATATTAAATCTAATTTGACGTTGCCACATTTACTACCCAATTGAAAATTTAATCCTTCAACTTCAACAGTTCTATTGGTGAATTTAATTAAATTAATGATGTCCGAAATATTGGTACATATTTGAATAAATAAGTTAATCCTTTTTTCTATACTTATTAAATAAGGTAGTGAGGTGTTAAGGCATTTAATACATTAATTTATACTCGTTATTTGTGCCATTTTCCTTATGACTGTTGACCTAATTAATCCTTTGTAAACAGCAAATGCAAATTCTGTAAATGTAAGCATAACACCTGGACTAATCTATGCTTCCAAATAAGGTCCTTTTTGATCCCCGGTTCCTTGCTTAATTGTCTCGAATTAAACAATAGAGACCCAGGTGCTTTATTCAGACCATTAGAATAAATTAGGGATCGGGTTGGTTTTTTCTTCTTGCCTCTGACGGTCTGTAGATGGTGCGATTAGGGAGCCTTTTGCCGGAGGCGTGGGAGGAGTCTCTGGACCTCGAGTTTTAAGTTGGTCTCGCTGCAGGCTTCCTTGTCATTCATCCAGACATCACCTCGCCCTGTTTAGAAATTCTCGGCATCGCTTCCTCAGGGGCTCACAAACTAAGTACTTCTTGAAAAAAGCTCTAACTCTGGAGGCATCCGTTTGGAATACTGGCCTACCTAACTCCTACATTCCGATTTTTTGGTTTGGTGCCCTCCGGTAAGGTTTTCGAGTAGGTATATACAACCCACCTATCTGTTTACCTGCACTACTGTTAAACATAAAATAATACTACAACGGTAGCAATTTACCAACTGAATCCACCATACATTAAGTCTCGTGGGTATCATTACTTTTAGATTTCACTGAATCACTGATCGGTGTTACAATGCTGGCATATTAATATCCTTTTCTGTGATTTTTTTTTTAACTCGAAATAATTCTCATGTTTAATCCAAAATACAAAAAAAAATCAATTCTTTCATATCAATCCGTTGTGTTATAAAAAATTTAACACAATAATGTGAGACGCTTTACTTTGTAAATTGTCTCGAGATATAGAGTGAATAAAAATGTTTGTGGCGAGGGTGGATGCCGCTGCGTCCCGGCTATTCCATGAAAGGTCAAATGCACCTTTTATTAGTCCATTATCTGACTGTACGGTAGTACTGTAAGTAGTCAAACAGTTGAAAGTAATTGGAGCTCATCAAGCGCTTAGATCATCTGCAGTGTTTGTATTTTAACGAGTAGGTAATAGAGAATATCTATGACAAAAAACGTAAATATTTTCCCGGATGAAATATCTTTAAGGACTCATGCTAGGGAGTTATAGTCCATCTCCATCTATAGTCTTTTACAATTATTATCTTCATCATGATGAGCTTAAGATTACATTTTTCGTTATTTTCTAACACTAACTAGTAAATGCTCTCGCATGTAGACGTTTAGTGAGAGGTCTTAATGTCGATTTTAGTCTTAGGCTAACAAGAAAAAAAAAAAATTATCTCCAGTAGGGAGAAAACGTTATGATTTTGAATTAGTTTAGAGGGACTAAAGTAAGTCTTTTCATCCCTGAGCTCAAAAAGTAGGGAGAAAAAGTAAAAGTAGGGCGAAAAAGTAAAGTAGGGCAAAAAAGTAAAGATTGCAACTTAATAATTTTATAAATAGTAGAAAATGTATGGCTAATGTAATGAAGTTGTTGAAATCAGGTTGGCGACACTTGCTTTTTCGACCATGTTTATCTTTGTTTATAACCTGCATCTAAATAACCTTCAATTTGAGTTTAATTCCAATTCTTATTTGTTTTTAATATTGAATCTCTTATATCTGCTATTAAAAGTGCTAATAATTATTGTTATTTTTTAAAATAATAAATAAAAACTGTGCAATGGACGAAAATGTGTATCTTCTTCCTACTGGAGATAAAATATTGTATGTACCTCGTGAGTAAAGTGCCATTATTCCCCTCGCGATAATTATCTCCCTCGGCTGCGCCTCGGGAGCTAAAGAGTCTAATTCCCTCGGCTTCGCCTCGGGATTTAGGGACCATGGTTCCTTCGGCTTCGCCTCAAGAACCAACTTTTTCGCTCAGGGAATAATGGCTTATTTACTCCCTAGGTGCATAAATAACTATTGTAGTTGACAGCATTTATAGAACCTACTTTTATAGTGCTGGTCTAATAAATTAGCAAACATAATAATAATAATAACTTTTCTTTATGCCACCATTAACATCATTCCATACATAATACATTATACGTTTAGAGCGATTATTATAATGGAAAAATCCTTCAGTTGCTTGAAGATATCTACAGTGAATGCTCTGTCTCAATTTCCTTTATAAATAATTTTAATTCCTTATATATAAATAAATAAGTTTTATAAATAACAATAATTATATAGAATATCTAATTCTGTAAATAAATTCATAAAGTAAGTAGATTTTTTTAGCAAGTACATACTTTATTTTATGCTTTTATGCAAATTCTAATTTATTTATTTATTATATTTACTGACAGTTTCGAGTAAATTTAGTAAATGGTAATGTTTAAAGGGTTTAAGTTGATTTCAGTTGATCACAACTTATAAATACCGCCCCTTTCCCGTCTGGTTTCTCGCTTATAACCCGACTAATGAGACCAATCCAACACTCCTGAGAACCTGTGATTATATCAAACACGGTCGCTTTTAAAATCGACTTAAACACTCGGATAATACATTATTTTTAGCCCTCTGACGGGCACGATGTTTCGAGACACGTCCCAACTCCCTTGAAAATCCCCAATAAAATTCTGCTCACCGCCCACAAATTTTCTTTTCTTGACATAATATAACCGATTCATTTTTTCGCTAAAACCGGGTTAATTATACAGCTGAATGGTATCACAGTGTTGGGGCTTGTAATTACCCGAGACCGATTATTGAATTTATAGTTGATGCCAGTACTAGGACCCCTAGCACATACCCCTTCACTTGTAGTAACTTATACCAGTAAACGCTTCTAGTTTTGATTTGTGAACGGTCTAATGAAGCCTTCATCTCTGTATAAATCTGACATAAATATTTTCCATTTAAAGGTAACAGTAACAGTATATATAGTTATACACAAGGGAGGACTATAGCAATAACAAAGTGCTTATTTATTTATTTATTTTCAAGATAAAGTGTTACATTTAAATATGTATTGAACGACTTCCTCATAAAGCAGAACGAGGTGTCTTGGTGGGACACGACCAAGCAGCGATTTACTGGAGCCCTCCAATAATTTATACAGACTGGCACCGCTATCTGTCTCCGGCATTCTTAAGAATTCCCGACTTCCAACACATATTTCAAACTCCAATTACACAAAACGCTATTTTGCTATTATCGCTGCACAGCCTCAGACATACATTATTTAATTCAGAACGTCCTCTTTCCGCACTTTGGCGGTAGCGGTCTACCACATTGACAGGTGATATTTCTTGGTCAATGACTCACTAGATATTCTGATCGCTTCCGTGTCATGTTTCTTACTGTTCCTTATCTGCCACTTTTATAATTTTCCTATTTTGTTGCTTAAAAACACTACAATAATACATAGTTCTGGCATATTATTTGATATACTAAGTACTTCTTTAGGTTCATTAAATTAATCATTGGAAGATAGTTTTTAGGGTCCGTAGGCAAAACCAAGGACCCTTATATTTTCCTGCGTGTGTCTGTCCGTCCGTCCTGTCGCATGCTCTCACGGCTACACCTTTCGTCCGATCACTTTGAAATTTGGCATGTATGTGTCTTGTACCGACCCACATATTTTAAAAATATAGCGACTTAAAAAAAATAGTTTTCAAAAAATTAGGGTAAAAAAACTTAAGGGTTAAAAATTTTACATTTTTTTTCGACACCGTGAGGGGTATCATATGAAAGGGTACGTCGAGCTGATTACAAAAATATATAATTCTTTGGATATAACTTTGATAGGGCGAGCGTAGGCGAGTGTGAAGCGGGTGTGAAACGTGTCCCCCCCCCCTCTATCTCGCTCATGTGAAGTACAAAAAACTCCTGAACATTCTTCAACCAAAAGTAAAGATACCACTTTTTGGAAATTTCGAAAGAAATATTATTTTATTTTTTATTGACAAAATACGCTTTTTTATAATTATGGTATTTTCGATGTATTTATATGGTTGTAGTCCGGTTCAGTGGCAAAAAAATACTTTATCGGAAGTTAGTTTATGTGTTTTGAGAATATCAGACCCATAGGATAGTTCAAAGTAAGCTTTTTAGCATTTTATTACTTAAACTATACAGTGTGGCCTACGGACCCTCGCTGTGTGCTGACCAGCACACACTTGACCTGTTAATTAACACAACGAATTCATATTGAAATAATATTACTGAATTTTAATCAAAATAATATTTAACGATTTTTAATTGAAATATTTTTTTTTTTCTTTCGTTGTTCTAAATGGTTTTAGACTTAATGTACCACTCAAACTTAATTTATACAATTATTAAAATACAGTATAAACTTTTATTTTAAATGAGAGAAATACGATGTCGAATTAGGCTAGCTTTATAGATCTTTGTTGTACAAATAAGTGATAAAAAACAAATTCTAGCTCAAAATTAAATTGTAACAAATAAGCATGGTTCCAACGGTTACGAGCTTACCGAAGGTAACAAAACCTATGTGATCGTTCTGAGGAACGAACATTTGTTATGTCTCCGATTTCAAAAATTCCAACAGAACATTTTTGACAGAAATCCGTTTCAGACACATGGGAACATTTTTGATACGTCTATCGTTCAATTTTTGCGAAGTTAACCATGAGTTAATAATTATAAACTATACTTTCCAAATTTAATTCAAATCGGACGAATAGTTTTTAAGATATGTTGGTTCACAAAAATTGACAAACCGACAGACTCGGAACCAAAAATGTTATTCGTCTGAAACGGATTGTCTTGGAATTTTTTACATCGGAGACAAAAATTGTTAGAAACCTTTGATTCAGAAATACACAAGTTGGATTAAGAACTATAGAAGAAAGATTATATAGGATCAGAATAATCCAAATATTAAATCCACCCCACACCCCAAATTACTTTAATGTGTAAATATTCCCTTACCCTTATCTTATAGTTAATTAGACTTCGTGATATTATCACCTTTACAAAAATATAGAATTGTAATGATCTTGTGTCCCCCAGTTCTTTGAACTAAATATCCCTTTGTCTTAATTGTAACTTAGACAAAATAATTTCTGATAAGAGTAAACAAATATAGGGTGGATTGGATACCCAATTATATCTTTTCCACAAGGCATCTAAATGAGTACCTGTTCTTGTACGATAGGTATATAGCAGTATGCTAGCAGGAAGACATTAAGACTAAACTAGAATTATTCCAGGAATAATCCTAGTTTCAGCCGGCCATACACGTTGCGGTGCATACTTGATAGGTAAACCTGGACCGGAGCGTGTGTGCTATCATAACTGTGCAGTTATGTCATAAGTTGAAAGCACACACGGTCCAGTTTAACTGTACAGGTTTAGGGTTTAGCTGTTAGGTTTACCAAAACGAGTATGACCGCCTTTTCATTAGCCAGAATTTGTATAATGTCCTTATACTTTGCTATACTTACGTATATGTGAATTATAATCTATAATTTAAAAAAGGAGGATAGCTAGGTTCATTAAAAAAATACAAATTCGAGATTAACCAATGTTTCAAAACAATATAAGTTAATCTAGGGAATAAACAAAACCATTTATTAATATTAGATTTTCTGATTGATTAAAAATAACATTTTTAAACGGAAATAGTATATCGCTATATTATGGTAAATTTACAATAAATCCTGGGGTAACAATACGTGTATAATTTATCAGTGTGTGTACTATTCTAGTGGAAACTTCTGATTTTTATATTATCGTGACAATTTAGGCATTATGCCGGTTTGTTTGACAAGAGTTGCTTTGTAATTGAGTTGCTTGTATAATTTATCAGTGTGTACTATTCTAGTGGAAACTTCTGATTTTTATATTTTCGTGACACTTTAGGCATTATGCCGGTTTGTTTGACAAGAGTTGCTTTGTACAAGTGTTTATGAAATCATATTTATTATTTATAGAGAATTATAAAATCAAAAGAAATTTAAATATTATTACATATACATTGTTAGAACATAATTACAAATTATATTGATGAAAGGATGTAAACAGGTACAGATAAGTATTATTCAAGAACATGTAAAGAAGGCAAGACAGGAAACAAGTTATTAATAAATAATATAAATATAACTAAATTCCAAGGGAGTTTATTCTTCAATGAATTGTGTCCTTTTTCTACCCAATTTTGAATGCTAATCAGATTACCGTCGAGTTGAGGAGGCTATGGTGCTACTGACCTGAAGAGGTTCGTCGCCTTGGTTTAAGATGTGATTTTATGAAGGCTTTATCATCCTTATTTGGCAGGTGCTCAAAAGCAGCCTTTCACTGGGACCTCCTTCTCTTGAGCTGTAAACATTTCAGTCGACACGTTACATCCAGTATTAAAATCCCAGGCGGTATCATCAAAATAACGCTGAGTGCTCAATCGCTTTATCGCATCTTCGGGCCCACTACTATCATATCGTCCCACCCTCTGACAAATAAATTAATGATTTTATTTCCTTTTCTCTAACTTGTCCTTCCTGCTCTCGTGTCACTTATAAAAGGAATATTGATTTTTTTTTCTTATGCATCGTTTATTGTAAGCAAGTAAAAAAGAAGATATAGTAAAGTAACTTAAGGTTTTTTTTTATAAATTAAATATTATTTATTCCTATTACACTCTTTTGAAATGAAATTTTAAATATATATGATATGAATTTCATGCCAAAAATAATCCTGGGGTACTTTTCCTTTGGTACTTTTTTTCTCAAGATTATTTGGTATAAACTGAGTTTACTCTGAGTTTTTAACTTAATTTAACTGAGTTTACTATTGTTATACTACTACTACTATTGGCGATAAAATAAAAACTCTAAATAACAGAATTACATTTTTCTTTTATCTAGTTCTCACCGTACAAATTGTATAGAACCATTTTTTATTTGAGTCAATTAACGAATTCGAAATGCAACATAGAGATCACTAAACCTTACTCTAATATTAAGTTACGCATGCCACCAGAAAATAATACATAAATAAAACTATTATTTTCTAAATGTGCCCTTGAAAACGTCTTAAAGATACTATGCAAAGAAAGGCTATGAGAAGTCGTTAGTGGAAACGTCACGAATTCTCTCGGATCACGTGTACGCCATAAGGGCTTTTTTGGGTGGGCGCGGGAGGATGAAATCGCTACGTGCAATATTTTATAAGAAGTTGGACAATTATCGCTAGGACTGACTCCAGGTCGTTAAGCTCGGTGGAGTACCGTTTCGAGAAACGAGAAATACCTCATTTTCTTGTTCCGTTTTAGGTTTCTAGGTGACTTACCTTTTTTAAATTATTGTAAAACACACAAGTCGAAAAATAATTAAAATCTAACAATTAAATACTTTTTTAACCATAAATATAATATGTGAGTAAGTAATCATGCAAGCTTAATCAGTTGCGCATTCAGTTTGTCATCCGTTTTTTTTCTTCTTCTTCTTTTTTCATTAAAAGGGTAATTTCTTTTCTATCTAATTTCTTTATATATAATACATAAGAGAGGAAGCATTAAGACAGTGCATATTTAATTGTGGTGTTCTAAGTTAAATAAAAAGATTTTTTTGTTTTTTTACAAAATGTTTTCCAAACTATACTTTACCTATTTCAATGAAATTTATAAGTACGTACGTATTCGGTATACATAATTTATTTTATCTACGATTGATACGAAATATAAACATTATATCTTTGTTTAGATGCGTAGAAAGTGATTATTTACGTACTTGTATTCATTGCGCATGCGCGTCTCATAGTTCTGAATAATTCCTCTTCTTTACCGCACTAGTGCGGTAAAGAAGAGGAATTCTTCAGCTTTACGCACGATTAGTGAGTTTGTTTATATTTAACAAAACTAATTTGGTGTTCTTTTATTAAAGTAACTGTTTATATCGAGTTTTTAGTGCAAACAATGAGTGAATCAAGTGACTTTGACGAAAATGTGGAGAATAATAATCCTCCAGAAATAATTAATTCGGCAAAAAATACAACTAATGAATTAATGCCATCTTTATCAAGAGAGAGATACGAACTTACATACAGCAAGTTTATTTGTTTCTGTATTTATTATTTAAATCTAACAATCGTAGATAAAGTACGGTACGCAACTCGTGCGAAAACGGCATTTTGCATTGCGAGTGTGGAGTTTGCACCCGAGCGACAACGAGGGTAGCAAAACCACACGAGCAATGCAAAATGCTACTTTCCGCACTCGACGCGTAATGTACTATTCCGGTTTTTATGAAATTTGGATGGTAGCTCATAACTAACATTGTTGGCCCCATAGAAGTTTTAATTGCTTTCTCTTCCATATGTGCTCAATTTTATTTTTATTCTATATGATTGATCTCTATATAAATCAAGTCATATCATAACAAATATCGTGGTATCATCAAAATGTTACATGCTTCTGAGCTCTGATAATTAATTAATTTGCATAAAATTTGTAGCATATTGATACTCCTTATGGTTTTTAACATAAGAGAATTTTTATTTTCTTATTGAATAGGTACATCGAATTAACACAGACAAAATTATTCGAATACATTAAAAATAATTCAAGGAAACTGTGTAGAATAGTACATTACGCAGAATAGTACATTTGATACTCCTTATGGTTTTTAACATAAGAGAATTTTTATTTTCTCATTGAATAGGTACATCGAATTAACACAGACAAAATTATTCGAATACATTAAAAATACGTGACATATAGATTGGAGCGTCAGTGGAAGTGATTTTAAATAATTCAAGGAAACTGTGTAGAATAGTACATTACGCGTCGAGTGCGGAAAGTAGCATTTTGCATGCGAGTGTGGAGTTTGCACCCGAGCGATAGCGAGGGTGGTAAAACCACACGAGCAATGCAATGAATTATTTAAAATCACTTCCACTGACGCTCCAATCTATATGTCACGTATTTTTAATGTATTCGAATAATTTTGTCTGTGTTAATTCGATGTACCTATTCAATGAGAAAATAAAAAGTCTCTTATGTTAAAAACCATAAGGAGTATCAATATGCTACAAATTTTATGCAAATTAATTAATTATCAGAGCTCAGAAGCATGTAACATTTTGATGATACCACGATATTTGTTATGATATGACTTGATTTATATAGAGATCAATCATATAGAATAAAAATAAAATTGAGCACATATGGAAGAGAAAGCAATTAAAACTTCTATGGGGCCAACAATGTTAGTTATGAGCTACCATCCAAATTTCATAAAAACCGGAATAGTACATTACGCGTCGAGTGCGGAAAGTAGCATTTTGCATTGCTCGTGTGGTTTTACTACCCTCGTTGTCTCTCGGGTGCAAACTCCCCACTCGCATGCAAAATGCTACTTTCCGCACTCGACGCGTAATGTACTATTCTACACAGTTTCCTTGAATTATTTAAAATCACTTCCACTGACGCTCCAATCTATATGTCACGTATTTTTAATGTATTCGAATAATTTTGTCTGTGTTAATTCGATGTACCTATTCAATGAGAAAATAAAAATTCTCTTATGTTAAAAACCATAAGGAGTATCAATATGCTACAAATTTTATGCAAATTAATTAATTATCAGAGCTCAGAAGCATGTAACATTTTGATGATACCACGATATTTGTTATGATATGACTTGATTTATATAGAGGTCAATCAGGCGAGAAACAAAAGTGCATACATATTCCTATATTTTTCCGTTCTTCTTATCGTTTTCTAGATAATTAATTTTCCAGGTATTTATTGGTCTAATCTATTTATGAATTGATGGAACTCTAAACAATTTAGTATAAATAATACTCTTTAGAATTTTTTTACCCGGTCATATTATTATTATCTGTTCGAGATTTAATATGAGTGAGTTTTATCCATTTAAGTTATCCAGCGGTATAATTATCATTTTAAATTTACCTTATTATTTAACCCATTTCATACACATACAAACCCTAATATTGCATATTTCTTTTTGCTTTTACTTAAGCTTTCCAGTGATCATCTGGAAAGCCATCCATTAAATTGTTTGTCATTAAATGAAGGGTGTATAAATCAAAACAAAGGTGCTATTCCCATAGTAAGTTTTCATTCCTACTCGTCAGATTAATTCGATGTCAGCTAGATACATTACAGTAAGGGATGAGCATTACGCACTCTGAAGAAGACATTAGTTATTTCTTTTAAAACTTTTACCCTTTCTCAAAGTTTTTTTAAAGTTTGACTAAAAGGACCTCTAATAAATCTTATGTATGCTAGTGGTCATCTCGTTTGTGGAACTGACACACGCCTTAGGCCTCTACTGGTGTCAGTCAGATTCCCACGCGATCTTTTCGGTTTCACTACGATACGCATTCTTCAAAAGTTTCAGTGGAAAGATGACTGACCTATATTATTATATCATCAGAGTCCTTTAATATCAAGACTTTATGAAAACAGTAAATCCTTCCTTGTTGGGTCACCTGTACTTATTTTGTTTTCTCTTGGTTGATACTATCTCATTTTTCCAATCCAGGTAAATTTCTCTTCCATTCGATTCTCGTTTATTTCCATTATGACGATGTCTCCAGGGTAGGCTCTGGTCTGCCAGGATTTCAGGTTTATAAATGATGTTTCCTTTGTTGTCTGCTTTTTTCACAACCTGGTGTAACGCTAGGTTAAATAATATGGCAGATAGACCGTGTTCTTGTCGAACGCCAGTTCCAGAACTAATTTGAAAAGGTTCACCAACTTTTTTCCAATAATTTATCTGGCTCAGGCATTAAAATGTGCCAATTCAACTAATCGGATTAAACTTAATTTAGCTTATATGAGATGAAGATTGAAACTTATACGGGATCAGCAATGTTATAACCTGGCTAATTATGACCTACCATCAAAATTTCAATAAAATTGGACGAATAGCTTTTAAGATATGTTGGTTCGCAAAAATTGAAGGACAGGCGGACACGGGACCCAAACTGTACCCTGATGTTGAACAGATTTCTGTCTTGGAATTTTTAAAATCGGAGACATAAAAATTGTTCGTTCTTCAGAACTGTCACATATCTTCCGTTTCCTTTGGTAAGCTCGGAAGCAAAACGTGATCCATACTGCAAAAGCAAACGTGGATTTGGAGCACATACGAATTTCAAATTTTTATCTAGAAGAGAATTCTTCTCTAAGAAAATTAAATACCTATTGCAAAACAAAAGAATCATTCGCTCATTCGCTGGGTAATTACATGGGACATTTAACATCAAATGTTTTCTGAACGCATTTTGAGTTTTTAGATTTAAATTTACTATTACTATGTAATATATGAATCAGTTTTTTCACAAAATGATAAACCGATTTATTTATATTGCCTCTGTTTTCCCACTACATATCGACGAACACTAGTCTGACCTGAGTCAGCAAGAGGGGAATGCCTCATAGACAAGAGGACCCACGTAGCGTTTTACACACAATCCTGGTCCAAAACAAAAATTTGCTACTGAAATCCACAACCATTTTTTAGTAGTTTAAGCCAGTCTAGTGTGCATATTTTAATTCAATAAATTTAATTCCATCGGCAAAAGTTCGAGTTGACTCGGGCCTCATTTAATTTAATGAGCTTAAATTTAATAAAAAAGGCAATAAATTTAATTGCCGGCTTGGCATGGGTGGCCGAGCCGGCAATCGGGTCTATTATTGAACGCTTCCCAATTTATTTTGATGCATAATTTCCATCGACAAAATCGGGCCTACTAGCAATCAGATTGTACTCATCCTAATCAATTCAATGCACTTAATTCTATAGCAAAAAATCCGGGCCTAGCTGTCAATCGGAGCAGTCTATTTTTACGAATCCAAATTCAATTCATTGCATTAGGATTCGTAAAGAGTTGAAGCTGTCCTATAATGCAACCTATTCTATTGAACTGGACTAAAACCACAAAAAAATCATTGAATTCAATTGGCGAAAAATCGGGCCCAGCCGAATTCGGGTCGATCAAGTTCAATGTTTTTAGTTCCACTGGCAAAAATCAAGGCCTAGTCGGCAAATGAGCCGATTTATTTCATGCATCCTAATTTAATTCAATGAATCTAATTCCATCAGCAAAAATCTCAGCTCAGCCAAAATCGGGCCGCTATAGTGTTTAATAGTTTTAGTTTCATCGACAAAAATCCGGGCCCAGCCGACAGTCGGGCCGGTATAGTGTTTAATAAATTCAATTCCATCGGCAAAATCCGGGCCCAGCCGACAGTAGGGCCGTTATAGTGTTTAATAAATTCAATTCCATCGGCAAAATCCGGGCCCAGCCGACAGTCGGGCCGGTATAGTGTTGAATGAATTTAATTCTATCGGCAAATCCGGGCCGAGCTTATTTGGGGTGATTAAGTGTATACACACCATAAGATAATACTTAATTAATTCCTTATATTGGAAAATATTTACAGCCAATTCGAATGCATCTGTCATTTCTGTGTTTTTTTTTTAGTTTTAATTGTATGGCGGGTCTTAGGTATGTAATCATTTCGAAGGGGGCCAGGGCCCCTTGTCCCCCCCCCCCCCCCTGTGTACGCCACTGTCATCAGAATCCTTGCGCAGGGCATGTCTAAACTTCTACTTTCTTTCCCGGATCTCAATTTCAATGAGGCTTTACTGGCATCTACTATAACAATTAAATTTAGATGTGTTATTTTTACAAGTTGTAAATTTGTATTTAATGTTATGTAAAAAGATGTGGCAAATCTGAGTTGAAGGGGAAATCAAGTGGGCTAAGGTTATTTTATTTATGCGGGTTATATTTTGTTTTGTTAAAGAAAAATATTCCTGTTAATTGAGATTTTGTTTTCTACGTAGAAGTTCAACGTTCGTAATCCATCAGTCTGGCCCCCATATTTTATGTATTCTGCGGAGGCACTTGTTTATAAAGACCTGGAACATTACTGTGCCTTCAATTGATAGAAACCATGTCTCACATCCATTCAGGAATTCAGAATTCTCATTTGTAATAAAGATCCACAATTCGGTGTTAGTTCCAGCGCCAAATGGTACCTGGTGCTACGAAGTTCGGTCTTGCTTTTCGAATACTTGTTTGAATTTATGTTTTGTATTATAAATATATAATACAGCTATGATTAAAAATCTCTCATCAATCAATACCAATAAGGGTAATCAAAATTCAACATTTTTAAGGAAGAATTAGTGGTAAAATAATACATTAATAAAAATAAATATATACCCTTAACGAAAAATAAGAAGTATTGTAGCACAGAAAAATGGGGACGAGATGAGTCGAAAATCGTTCTCATGATAGTTTTCCACAGCCATTGAATATACCAATACCAATAATAACAGCAGGACCAATATATTATATGCCTATTACAATTATACTATGATTAATAAATTATACTAAAATTAACCATAATATATTTTTATCCTACATTCTTTCCTTCAGACAGGATTCTCGAGAAAAAGTTATAATTTTTTACAAGCTTTCATTTAACTTTCTTTCGTTCTTTGTTTCCAAATCTTGTTACCTAAATTTGACCCACTATCTAGAAAAAGGGAACCTGCAGAGATTATTTTTATTTTCCATGAGAATGCAATATTCGGGCATTAGTTTTATAAAATTTTAAATTTTACAAAATCTACAAAAACCTGTCATCAAAAATTTTTTTTTGAAATTACTTGTTAATTAGATGCTAACCAAGCAAATTTCTCTTAGAAACTTAAGTTTTTTGTATCGGAGTATACTAAACTTCGATCCGAATAAGATTGAGCCATAAGGCAGCTAGTCGTAATATATAATAATTTTATTGATTGATTAGATTATTATTTATAATTACAAGCGTATTTCTCGGTCTAGTTCTATTGTCGTTTGTTGACTTCTAAGACTTGTAGAAACATTTGAAAGCTTAATTCGGGATTAGGTATCAATATCGTCAGAGGAAATCATTCTTCAGTGTACCTTAATTGTTTAGAGCTCCCGCACACTGGATATGAGGGGTTTTCTCTGCCTGACTCCCTTTATAAATAGTAATTATTATTTGATTTAAATTAAAATTTAAACGTTCTGTAGTATGAATACTACCAATAACTTGTAAAAATTTAATTATTATTTATATTCAAATAGATAAGTCGAATGGAAAAAACACGTTTTAATTCCACAATCTCATCAATACCAACCGCAGACTTTTAAAAACATAAATATAATATTTTACAGGACAAGTTGTCATGGCGGCTATCTGTTGTATCTATCTAAAATTATTAAATTGGCTGAATACAAATTTTGTACATAAAATTGAGTATATTCGAGGGGTAATTGTTACTGCATATATATATGATGGGTACATGAGCAATTTTCTAATTCCTTTTAGTTTTCTTTATTTTACGGGTTATCGATGCAGATATTTTTACTTCAGGAACCTGTATTATAACAATTGGGATTGGAGGATAGCCATTTCAAATAGATATAATTGGTGCATTAAACTAATTGAACTGTAATTATTAACTTGTAGAAAGGTCTTGAGAAGGCGGGAACAGTATCTTAATAGGATTGAGTTCGCTACCGTGGCACCTGTTTAGAGAAAGGTATATTTTAAGTATAATAAGATTTGTAGATCTGACCCTGGGTGACCCCGCACGTTCTGCCCCGGGCTCTCTCAACACTATATTAATATCTTTTTATTTGAAAACAGCCGCTACGTGTATATTGACGCCTTTACGGTTCGCCGTAATATGTCCGTTTGGTATTATAATACACCTTCACTTTCAAAAATTCGATTAATAATGAGTAAGTGTATTTTTTTTTAGCAGTTATCAGAATTTAATTTGTGATTATAGACTATTAAGAGTATATATTTGCAAATAACATCTGGGTTTGAGAAAAATATTTAGTTAGTTAGTTTTTGCATTTTTTTAACTTATTTTATTTTCTTCTTCTTTGCCTAGAGTTAATTTTATAGAGGTTTAAAGTAAATTGTATGTATGAGCCCTCTCTAATGATTTACCTTCTGATTCTGGGGTTAAATATGGTGCATTTTTTATAATACCACTTATTATAGACCCTATGTCCTAATTAAAATGCTTGGCATATTGGCAAGCATTTATTATATATCGGATTCAATTCAAATACTAAAAAGAGCTATTGAACAAGTTTGGCCTTATGTTCTACTTAATATTTAGTCTAAAGTAAATCAAACTTCATACTTTGATAAAAAGAACATTTTTAAAATAAAGGAAGTGTTTTAATTTATGTCAGGGTCGGATGTTGTAGCCTTAAAGTACGGAGGCATTCAAATAGTAAAGTAATAGCATATAAGTGGTTAAAGATGGGAGAAAATAATTTAGTTAGTTCCAGAGAAGCATTAGACTTAGAATGGAAGAAGATAATGGGGACATTTGAAAATATTACTAATGACTAGAAATAAAGGGGTTTTCTAGAGGTCAATAATGCAAAATTTCGCTTGTAAGCTAAATTTTAATTTAATTTGTAAATTTATAATTATTAATTGGATTATTATTGAATTGGATCACGACCAATCAATCAGCCTTCAAAACTTTTTTTCTCTAAAAATTTCCTGACTCATTGAGTCAGATTTTTAGAGCTGAATTATTAATGGACCATCAGACACCCTTAACATCTGGAAAATTTGTTAAATCTGGCCGTAGTCTGTCTTTTAGTCAGTAATTCCACGTTGTCTATATAATATTGTCTATCTTTCGTTAAACCGTTTCAGAATAAAAAATTGTAGTAATTTATAAGTATAAATAGTTCGTATCCGATGTTTTGAATAATTCAAAAAGATTTTGGGCTCATAAATTCATTCTAGTGTTCTCTTATTAATTTAATCTAGTAAAAACTAGCAAAGCGTTAATGTTACGCTCGGTTCCCGGGGCCTTTTCATTTCGGTTGCAGTGCAAGCAATAACTCATGGTAAACGACGTCCAGACCGCTAACGTTTTATCTGAGAGGCCGTTGCTCAATTTGAGTGATGTATGTGAGTGGATCTCGAAATCGTGATCCCCTGACATCCTACGAGCCTACTATTATTTTCTGCCTTTTTCTATCAGAGCTAGGTATTCCGTATTTTTTGTCAACGTGTCGTATCCGTAGTCACTTGACTGTGGTCTATAATGCGGCATAACAAATACTAATAATTGTGTAGTAGGGCTATTATAAAGGAAAATATTGCGGCCTCTTCCCGAGTCGCTGGCTAGTATCCAACGCTAGAAGAGATATAAAGGCGTGGGTGAGTGCCAACCCTATTGTTTAGGGGGGCGGACTGCCTGCTTATGACTGACGTACTGCTCAGGTTCTCCTGTTTCTTTTGAAGTTGGATATCTGTAGAAACACTCCAAGACTCCTCGTAGGTCTCATGTTATAATGCGTCGTGCTGGGGCGACTTTCCTCCCTCGTACTTAGTACACGGATCAAAATCCGGATTCCGTCTGTCAAACATGATTTCAGAATCAAAATAAAACCCCTATTGTTTTTGTAACTCTAGAGCTTTGTGATTTTCTACTGACAATTAATTACACAATTCTACTTCTATCTAGGAGTAGATGAGACTTGTTTGCTCTTTACAACTCTAGTTATCCATTTTGTTTAGAGAATCAAGTAAATGATTGTTATCGATAACTATCATGTGGATTTCTATTTCTGTTCATTCTTCAAATTATTGCAACGAAAGAATTAAATTTATATTTTCTTGTATCTTGATAAGGTTTTATTCATATTGATATGTTGAATAGGTTTGTGTATTCTTCTGTAAAAATATATGGTCATAATTATTGTGTATCTTAGTTTTAGCCGTCCTTTGATCACTCCTTAACTACCGAATGGATGACTCGATTCCTATTACTGGTTGAAATAAAATTAGTTATGAAGGGGATAGGACTTATGAATTAGTTGACGTTGCCCGGCTGAAAAACCAAAAATCAAAATTGCTAATCTTAGGCAGAAGTAAGTTTTAGGCACCAAAATTGTTTATCACATTCTTGATTCTGGTTACAAATTACCTAATTATTGGTTTAGTGGCTTTCGTGTTAGTACTATAAAATATATCTTTCATTATTATGAAAAATGTTGTGTATAAACGTGAGTCCAGTGAATAATAGAAAGATAAGGGTAGACTAAACTATAGTATACCTACACAGTAGTTGAGGTGAAGATTCCCTCCCCTTTTTTGTTGGAAAGAGGAGATAATATCTCGCGCCACTCTCTCTTTCTGTCTACGCTTTACCCAAAGGTTTTCTTTAAGCATTTCATGTTTACTTTTCTCACTGCTTTATGAGGTATGGGCTATTTTTCCTGACGTATTATATGTTTTTTAAAACGAGAAAATTTGACCTAAAAAGATGAGACTAACACGTTTTTCTTCCAAATCGCGAGAGTGTGAAGGGGCCTATACATTACACATATTTCAATTATAAATTGTATGCGCCTCTTTTCTTTATGGTGTTCATCTTAACACTTCTTAACACATTTGGGTATTTTTTTGCAGAGATCTATTAAGAGCCAAGGTTTACTTGGCAGAATTATAGCTAAGAAAATTAAGGGTCTTGCCAGAAGTAAGGTTGTAATCAGTCGACTTCGACTGATTTGATTTGTTGACAGGTTTTTACCGTATTGCAGCTCCCGGTGATCTTATAGCATGACCCGTATTCCACAATTTAATAAGCTATTTTAATCTATTTTTTTGCGTATTGTATTATGGCTTTTATCGTAAGTTTGAGAAATTATAACGAGTCTTACACTTTCTACACCATTAATTAGAACCCTGATACTAAGAAACAATTGTATGGGTCACGACGTTCTAAAATTCTTAGGATTTTAATTATCGTCGTCTAAAATTAAATTGTATTTAATGGGGGTGTGGAAGATGGAGCAGACAAAAGGACGGTGCTAGCCTTAGAAACCGGCCCTGTCAGAAAAGGTCATTTAGTCACGGAACATTAGTGAATCTACGATACTAATCAACACGGCTAGGAAATGAGTCGAGGTGAATTCTTGGACCGACTAGACGATATTTTCTCTACTGCTACTAAAACTGTTGAAAATGATCCCAACAGAAGCCAACGATGTCGAAAAGAACAAGTAAGGAGGCTCTATTTTAGTAAACAATTTACTAATGCCACCCACTCTGTGACTGTTCGTCACTTTAGATTATAGATTAGTTTCTCTATGCACTATTGGCTATGTTCGTTATTCCAGTGAACGCGTAGATATAACCTAGTGTCTATATCCGATGATATTAGTAGGATATCCGATTATAATAGCAGTCATTACAGTTACATATTGACGTCGTTTATTCAGTTCATTTAGCACTAATAGGACCATATTTATATTTCAACACAAGAGATTGTCCGATTCATTAAAACATTTTTTGTTTCTTTCTGTACAGAGATCAGGTGTCTTTAAATAGTTTTGAGTTGGTTCTAATAGACTGTAATTGTCGTTATTTATGATTTTCCTAGGCCGTTTATTCAATTTATACTCCGCCTATGTAATTATCTTTTAACCATTACCGTCGATTTATTCTTGGTGTGTAGACTTTCTGCGCCCATAAGCCTAATCAAACCTTAATATATTGTCCATATTCTCCAATTAAAATGAAGCACTAATTTATTAATGCTATTAAGTTAAAGAATATCCGTATTAAATATTTGTTGTTCCCTTGTTCTCATTTACTCTATACCATTTTTTTTTTTTTTTTACAAATGCTTGCACTTATTATTTAATTATTTTACATTTGGTGTTTAATTTTGTTAGTATGTATATATTTACTATAACAATACACTTTTTAATCAGGTAAATTAAACCAGAAAGAATGAATTTACCTTTTTAAAGACAACACGGTCAGCAAGTCTTTTACTTCAATCCCATTAGTTCTAAACATAATTTGTTAGTTTTTAATGAATTACTTATTAAAATCGAAGTAAACAAACAAATGCAGATAAAGATAACAATGATTAAAGATGTCTGGCAGTATGGTTCTTTAAAAACCAATGAAAAAAAAGTAAATTCATTAGAAATACTCTCAAAATGTAGAGTAAATTAAACATTAAAAAAAAAAAAAAAAAATAGTAAGACTGAGGATTCTTAGAATAAAAAGGATTTTTTTAACCTTTACTTCCTGTCCTTCTCTTCGTCTTTCCTAAGAAACGGCCATTTTTATTGACACTCACACCTTCTCGGTACATAATTAATTTACACTATTACAAAGAAATTTGTTTTCTTTTATTAAAACTAAAGAATCAGAGTAAAAAAGTGGGGTGAGAGGATTTATACTGAAACTATTTCGGAGTAGTCAGTGTTTCGTGGTCTTTCAACGGTGATGCATGTCTCTTTTTTACTATGTAATTCATTTGACTAAAATGTTGATCTTTTTTCTGTTCATTAATTGACAATAATTTGTTAGTTTTTGTTGCAAATAGCTCCACAATTATCAGCTGTTTAAGTATTATTTATCATAATATGTTACCGTTATCCATACCTGTATTCATTATTTTATTATTATTGTTTAATTTTTAATTAGTAGTGAGCTTTTAATTTATTATTTCTAAAAAAAGTTAAATTAGTTTTTCGGACTTGATTATGTATGTTATTTAGATTTTTAGATCATATAAGATTTCACACCTATAATATTTGTACTCCAATCTGTACCTATCATAGTGGTTTGTTTCTAACTCATACCAACGTAATAAGATAAACGTTAAGATTCATCATCAATAATTGGAACATGGAACATCATTTAATCTGAAGAAGTAAGGTAAACTTTCACTATCTTCCTGATAATGTTTATTAACATTTGTGCTCTTAAAAGCTTTTTTAGCCTCTTAAGAATATTTTAGATGGAATATGGTATTATAAAATATCAATTCTAGAGAATGCCACGCTTTTTTGGCTAACAGTTGTTTCTGAAAAAAGCTTAATAATATAATAATTGAATGATATATTTTGAAATTTAAATCTAGTATTACTTTTTACCTATATTACGTTATAGAAGAGAGTTTTATCCGTGTTTTTGGACCGATTTTTTAATCTTAAATAAATAAATTTAATAGCTATAAAACTGTGATTAATTAAAAGTCCTGAAGATCTTAGACGTGGAAAAACTATAGAACTCATTTCCTCTAGAATTCCACATAGTTGCGTGGCTTTCTTTTAAACAATATAGATAATGTTTATTTTTAAATGACATTCCTTCCTGTTAGCGAAGACTTAGGTTGAAAATGAGGCATTCAATCCTTATTTATGTACCATTCATTATTTCGCTATGAAATTAGTCAATGAATATCACCTCCTCACAAAATTCGGAGTAGAGCGAAGATTAAAAATAATTTTGTTCATAAAATTATAAGACAAGAGTTCCATCGTATTAAGGCGGAAATATTTGCTCAGTATTGTTCATCGATTCCATAAATCTGCTTGTAGAACTATTTCATTGAAATATTATTATCTTAGGGAATCAGTACGAGGTGAAAACGTGGATCTTACGACATTAAATAAACAACATAAACCACACTGTTAGACAGTTATTTGGCTAGAGGAACATTGTTTGCAAAAATAATAGAGTTTTGATGCGGTGCCTTGCCTAATCGATCCGACCGGAGATTAAGGTTAGCGACATTGTGCGATTGTCCTACGGGACAATACTAATTGGCCATTGTCCATTGTGCTGTGACAAACTGTCAAGACAAAGATCATAAGACACGTGACAAAAAACTTCACATCTGTTATGAGAGTTGGAGAGAGTCGAGATGATTGAGTGGCGTTTCCTTCACTCCTACGTATGATGGAGCAAAGAGCTTTTTGTAATTAAATAATTTTATTTAAACATGTACATAATTGTTTATTCCGTCATAAGAATAACAAATTATAGGGCAAAATAAGCAAGCATTTTACCACAAGGATTTTAATAACGTTGTTAATAACCATTACAAAGCTTTACTCTACGTTTCCATGTGTTTAAATACGGATTGAATCTTGATTTGGAAGTGAACAAGCTAGGTGTTTCCAAGAATATTATTGAATCCGTATTCAATACGAAATAAATAAAATACTCTTTCTTGGTTACTTTTGGAAAAGGTTATAAATAATTTTATAACCTTTACCCAGTGTCGGTTTTAGGGCATTTGAGGCCCTAGGCCAAATTTGACTAGCGGCCCCTCCCCCACATTGTTTTTTCATCCAAGTTTTTATGAACTATAGAAGTTGATTGGGGTTCTTTGAATTTTTTACAAAACCGTTATGGTAAGTTAATATTCGTAGGCCTAACTTTACTGAACTAATGTCAAAAAGTATAATAAAGTGAAAGATTTTTTTTTTTTAACTCTTGAAATACTTTTTTATTTGGTTTTTACGTACTACAAAATATGAGGTTAGGTTTTAATAAATAGGCCGATAAAACTCACACTTTTTATTGAATTTTATTTATTTGTAGAAACTTTTTTAAAAACTTATAAATATAAATGTATAGTTCAGGAGACAGCGAGCAAGAAGAGTGTTTGACTATCATCAAGTTAATCTTTTGGTGCTTGTAAAAAATATGTGGTCGGCTAAGTTACCTTGGCAATATGCATTTGAAAAAAAAAAAAAAATAATAATAACAAAAAAAAAACGATAGAAAGCGGCCATGTCCCGGCCATTTCGGTATAAGCAATGTGATTTGCATGATCCTGAATTCAAAATTAGGTAGTAGACCAAAAATCAAGTTGATGTTAGCTTTCACTTGATAGGTGACACTCTTATTTGGAGTAATAATTGATTAGCTAACCTATCTATAAGAAATACTCTTTAGAATATACAGTGTCAAAGGCGTTGAGCGGCAAGTCATATCAATGTATTGCCCATATCTGCGGCCCCCCTAAGACCGCGGCCTAGTCGGCCTAGTGGTAAATCCGGCTCTGCCTTATACCTTTTATAACCATGTTTGTTATTATGTACTGATATGTACGTATATTTTGACAGATTTGACTACAGTTTCTACAGAAATACGCTAGGTGCGCTCACACCCACGCTCTGCGTGTGTCAGGATCGAGTTCAGGTGTTTCCATCCAACTCGTTCCCAGAATTTAGTGTATCGTATCGGGATCAAAATCGTATTCAATCCTTATTGAATCTAGGTTTCCATTGACACTTTGGATCCAAAAACAGTAATCAACCCGTATTCAATCCCTATTTAAACATCATGGAAACGTAGTAAGTATTTCCATCAGTGTGTCCGAAGACGCATTCAATGTTTTATTTGTTCTATTTGACAAACAGCTTATAGAACTGTCTATTTTTTATACTGTTGGTTTGTAAAAAAAAAAAAATTCTTGAATTGCCATTTACAATATATATATTTTATTGAATTGATTTTTTAAATATATTTTTATTGAATTGATTTTTTAAATATATTTTTATTGAAAAAAATATGTCATTAGTCATTATTATTGGAAGGAGGATTTCTTTATATACATCTCGATGATGATATAGAAAGAATTTATATCTTCAAATTAGCCGTTTTTAAGATATTACTGGCATAATTTACGAACTTAATTACCCTCGTGTTTTTAAAAAATCCTACAGTTATTCTTAATAATTTTAAGTGTAATTACATTGATTACTGTGTAAACTATCGGTCTTTTAGCATTCCTATTGTTCTATTAAAATAAAAATCATATCAACATTAGGAAATAATGTTGCATTAAAAAATTTAATAAAAAATAAAATATATTCAAGGATGTCTACTGGAGAAAAATTTTGAGGCTTCTGCAAGTTTGTGTTTCCTTTGATACGTGGTCCTGCTGTATCACTATCAAAATTATATTAATACGATTCATAACTGAGATTAGAATCAAATACTATTATTATTTACTATATATATTTGTCAGTAATGCGTGTTGTTTGATATAAATGATAGTTAATTCATTTTACTCGATTCATTAGTTTTATCAGTGCCTTATAATGATAAATTAAAATGGACAGTCTTATTATTTTACCATTAATGTTGCCTTTTAACGGTATATTTGTTGAAAAGGTTTTAATTTAAGGATTTAAAATATACCAGTTTGACCTCTTTAATTGCTAAATGTTATTTCACAATTGAAGACCAATTAAAGTGGTCACTTTAGCGATCTGCTTTGAATTTGTTTCTTTACCTTTCTTAATACTTTTTAGCATTTACTTATTTTAGAATCTCATAAATGCATACAGCAGCTAATTAGCACAGAGAATGCGGATTTTATACATTTTTCTTTTCAATAGATGTCCATCAGTAAAATGAAAAAATAAAAGGTAATTGATTTATACTAGTTGGCACGGAGATGAGGTTGTTTAATGTGTTCATGTACTGATCAAAGCTTGTTATTTATTAGTTTAACTGTTCGAAAGGTGAATAGTTCAACATTTCTCACTAGGAATTGATCTGTTGCAATTAAAGTATTGAATGACCTGGTAAAGACTTAAACATTTAGTGTCAGCTACCTTGTTACAAGAAAAGAGACATTACTTTCCCAACCCTCGTAATTATCGATATATTTTTATAATTGTTATCGCCTTTAAAAATAGACCTATTGTTTTTCATCTGCTGACAGCATTTATAAATGTACCTTATTGTTACGTAATTTTGACAAGTCAAAATCCTTTCGTTAAAGAACTTTATTTAATGTTTTTGACGGGAGTTATTCCTGTAATGAGAGGAAAAATGAATTACGTCAAAATGTTTAATTTATTATTGCTAAAATATAGCTGCAGGTGCACCATGTATAAATTTAAATATTTAAACCGTTAATAAGAAAAAAATAGAAATTTTGTTAGATTTTTATTTTTAATTTTATTTTACTGTGCCTCCCTCAGGGAACAATACGTAATTAATCCTTGTCATTGAAACAACGAGGCAAATTATACAGGGAACACTTAGAAAACAAACATGCCAATTGTCCTTTTAACGCCCAGTGCCCCTTTCTGATTGTACATTATAATAATATACATTAAAAAAGTCAAAATATTACTTGTTCATATTGATTAAATTAATTACGTTTAAAAAAAATGGTTCTATATTATATATTATTTGTTTTTATTTTTTACTTGAAAATTTAATTAAATATTAGACGTAAAAACATAAACCTAGTTAAATTGAATATACTATTATTAGGAGTAGTAAAACATGTAATAATTAATAGATGTTGAATAGACAAATTAATTATAATAATTATGCACCTAATAACTTACAATGCATTTAAAGAGGTTAGATAATTAGGCGTGGAGTTATATTTGCAGTCAAATCATGTTATTGAAGTGGTATTTTAAAATGAAACTCATGTGCCTTTGGCACAAGGAGCTTGTACTTTAATCTTCGGGTCAAAATGGAACGAAGATTCAATACCGTTTCTTTCCTCTCACTAAAATAATTGAAGAAATGTCTGTTCGGGTATTTTCAATCATACGGTTTGTAAACTAATGTAATATTTTGTTTTGGCTTACAAGCTTATTACCGCAGTTTGACGGTATAAGAAGATTACAACAACTTTTAGGATTATCTCACTAATAGTTACAACTACTATTATTGATTTAAAAAATTAGGTATTTTTCTTTGAAAACTGAGGATATAACTATAAAGAAGGGTAACCTAAATTTTACTATGGCAATTTGAAATTTTAATATATGAAAAAAAATTGGTACTTAGGTATTTTTGTAAAAAAAGTGTCTGTGATGTAAGTTCACTTCTAAGTTATAAGTTCACTTCTATTTGCCTAATTGTTTCTGTTATCTAACTAATATTATTATTTTAACCTTGATTAGTTATGACCATTCGATAAGGAATAAAAGAATCAACCTTTTATTCACATGCATCTCACTGTTAGATTACTATTGATGATATTCGAGCCTCAAGTTACTTAGTTTGAATCGTTTCTACGAGGTGTACAAAATATTATTTAATCTGACTGAGGTGTCTTACTGTGGGAACGGAACGGACATGATGTCGAGCATAGTGATCCAGTTCATATTATATTATATGATCGGGATGGGCACAAATCAACCGTGTATTTACGATTTGAGCTTCGACTGTTTTTCTCATGGTATAACATCCTAGGAGAAATACACACTGAAATAACTCCAGACATACATCGTGTCTTCGCTATGTAGAGTATTGTTTTTGAGAATCTGACAGTATTTTACGTAATCCTGCCTCTTTGTGATTCATCCTAAGCGAATTTAAAGCTCGATAAATTTATTTTTCGGTTCTTTATAGACCTGGTTTTATATTAGAGGTGTCTCAGGAGCATTTATGCAGTGAATCTAATATCATTTATAGCGGTTATATTTTCTGCACTATTTAATAACAGACTATAGAACTCTTATAAGCCTCTTCCCCTTTGTAGAGGGCTCAAGGCGGAAGAACACGTTGTAAGAACCAGCTTTATTTATTTACTCGTGTCTGTTTCTTATATGATTTTCTTTAAAGACCCGCTTTGACATTTCTAATCTTTTTTTTCCTCAAGCGTTGACCCGGGATTATTCTCAAAATATAAGTCCACTATATTTCTCTTTATAATACACAATCCAATTTTTCCATTATAAATGCAAATATTCCGGGTATTTTTATTACGTCTGATTCAAATTAACATATTTGTCTGATATATTTTACATTCGCATCTCTGCCCATCAATAATATGCATCTAGATAACAGAACTTATTTTTAGCATTATTAAATCTAAAATATTCTGGATAAAAAAACAGCCGGGAATGATCATACACAAAGTAGAATTTTTAGTTGCTAATGTCTCAATCGGAAACATGTTTACTTTTTTAACTGTCAATTTGCCAGTTAATTTTTGATTTAGACTTTACTTGTCTAAAAGTTTCGGATATCTATTAAATTTATTCACAAGGTCCGTTTAGTTCATATTTATTAAGCTGTCTGATATGCTTCATTTACTTTTAGCCAGTATCTTATGGCAATAAATACCATGTAAAGGGAAGTGTGTCTTCATCCACTCGCATACTAGGGCAACCACCCATTTTGCCCCCAGGCCACCCAACTTCAAAATTTCAAATGGGTGTCTATATTTGTGATAGCAGATTTGGATTCTACGGGGAAAAATAAGAATATTTCACTTCAAATATTTTTTCTATCTCCAATATTTTTGCCCCCTATAAAAATAGTAGATTTCAGCGCCTGGGGGCAAAATGGGTGGTTACCCCTAGTATGCGAGTGGATGAATACACACTTCCCTTTACATGGTATACAGATCCCCCAAGTTTCAATTCGCTCAAATGTTAAGAGGGGGGTGGGGAGACTTTTGGATCACCCTATATAAACAAAATCACCTTTTGACATAAAATCTCCTTATGATTATTTGACATAAAATCCTCCTTTTGAAATAAAACCCTCAAGCACACTTAATTTGTTTGTGGTAGAAAATATTATGGTATCTTAAAGACAGCTGTGTTTTTTTACAATTCCAGATCGCCGGCCATATTGCTTTTATTACGCATCTTTTTATAGTTTTTCAATAAATTACTTTTCAATTAAAAAAGTATTCAAAATCGTTTATTAGTAGTTGGTTGTTTCTTTGGAATGTAAGTCCTTATTATATTTGATTAAAACAAGCTTTCGCCTAGGGAACCTAGGCTTCTTCAGGTTTTTGAAATACTGTAAATTTAGAGAAACAAATGATCAAAATGAAAACGAATTTTGGAAAAGAAAGTCTTACCAAAGGACGGATTGTTTTAATGTTTTTTTGAAAAGAATTAATTTTATTTTTTTAAATGACATACCTAATCAAAAATTTTTGAATTATTTATTTTTTATTTGTATTAAATATAATATTTGTGTAAATGTTGCTTAATTTATTGGTGTCTTGTTTCAAGTTTATGTTGTTAGTATTTGATTTTATGTATAACATTTCCAGTGTAAGTCGTTTTTGGTGGTGTTTTTCAGTGTGTAGAATATAATATTTATCTGTGTCTAATGTGTGTTTAGTGTTGTGTGCGTGTTCTGATATAGCTGTGTTAGTGTTGTTATTATAAATATAATAAGGACTTACATTCCAAAGAAACAACCAACTACTTATATAAAAAAACCAAGTCCACAAAAGAAAAACTTCAATCGTTTATTAGGTCCTTGTATTGTGTTTTATATTAATTTTATTTTTTAAATTTGAATACTTTTTTTCGATAAGTACAACTTCCATATCGTTATATTTTCGTGTCTTTTATTAAGTTACATAAATCGAATGTTATTGAGTATAATCTTGACAATAATAGTTTTTTAAGTTAATTTTTTAATCATTTATGAATGATTTTGATGAATTGAGAAATTAAAGAATTATGAAGAGCACCTACGACAGAAAGTATCGGAGTTTAAAAGTACTCGATTATTTCTTTTGTTTTGGTTTAACGATTCTAATATACATATAAAGTAAATATACGAGGGACATTAATAATGTTTCCAGGTTCAATGGTTCCCGAAATTTAGTGATTAAGTAGAATTTGGCACATAAATGCCCATCTTGTAATTGAGCGAGTAAAAGGGAATACAACTATACCAGTACTTCCACCTGGTGGATGAAAAATATATTTGCTAAGTGTGGCCCATATACATCGAAGAATAAAAAGAGCCTATAAAGAACATTCTCACACACACACCCCACGTTGACTTTTATTTATATAGAAACTAGAGGTGTTGATATATTTTAAGTGATTGAATTTTGTGATTCTGTGGATCCAGAATTCATTCAGCTATTAGACTTATTTAAAATGGTTGGTATTCCAAAGGCGTGAGAATTTCATGAATGACTAAGTGGATTTATATGCTAATAACTAATAGCATGCGGAAAAAGATCGTTGGAATTGGAACTTCATTTCGTATCCTAGAATAACCTGCACGATATTCAAACTAAGAGGCTTAGGACCGTTGTCCTTTTTAGACTACCTCTGGCCCATGCTTTAGAATAGAGTATTTAAAAAAATAAATAAATAGTCGTAAATCGCTGGTTTGGCTGTAGCTGGTAAGAGGTGGAAAGGAAGTTGTATTGGATGGATATGATTTATTTTTAAGGGCTTCTTGGGGCCTCCGGTGTAAAGCGGTCACCTCCGCCCCACCTTGATATATTAGACAAGACCTAATTTGTTGTTCTGTAAACAAGTGGCGGTCACCACATACAATTTCTCACAGTAAATAAAATATACTTTATTAGTGAATACTTCATCAACCGGAGCTACTCTCTGCCTGGGGTTGTCTGCTTATTTTAAAGCCCTCTCATATCTCGCTTTCGATGTGGCCTCTCAACAAACTTTCTTTTACCTCCTTCCATACCCCTTAACAATAACCTTGGTAATTAAACGAATTGAAGCAATACAAAAACTAAAAGGGAATACAAACTGGTAGGTGAGACCTCCAACAGACGAAATCCAACGATAAATTAACAATCCTGTCGGTTAAAGTTAAAATATTATTTATTACGTAATTTTAAAGAGGGGCATTCAGTTTTTATTCAATGAATAGTTATTGATACTTCAATTGAATTGAGCTCTGGGTAAATCTGCCACACCCGCCATCGATATATTATCAACTCTATTTCACCTGGTAACCTAGACTCCTAAAATTTGAAGGATCTTCTTAAATCAATATTCATTCATTCAGATTTGATTGACTTATCAGCCATATTTTCAACAAATACAAATTTCATTTATTACTTTGTATTTGAAATCCTATAATACCTTTTAATCCATGAAAAATAACATATTTAATTATATATTTTTTTAATTTCACACTCATACCAGTGTAAAATGAAAATGTTTATAATAAAAGTACTTATATATTATATAAAATAGGATAGGAAAATTTAGTGAGCTTATTAGAATAAGCTCTAAAATGATTCAATACTGTAAAAGTAATACGTTTTTTATTTTTTTCAATACTTTATTTTTGTAGAAAGCTTTTTCAATATTTGAGTAAATGGTTGAGTATACGAGAACCCATTTACTCAAATATTAAAAAAGCTTCCTACAAGACTTAAGTATTGGAATTTTTTTTAAAAAACGTATTACTTTTACTGTAATGAATCATTTTAGAGCTTATTCTCTTAATTTTAAGCTAAATGTATCTCTTCTATTTTATTATATTTAATACTTTATAAAAGTACTTTCTTTAAACATTTTACGTTTTACTCTTTTATAAGTGTGCATTAGGCTTCTTCTTTTTTTTTTGCTTTGTCCTACCCAGGGCCGGATTTACAATTTTCTGGCCCCCCGCGAAAATCTCCAATGGGCCCCCAACCTACCCAGGCTAGGTCCTATTCAGAAGGGGAGGAGGGGAGGGAGTTTACTGGCGTAGAATGGGAGTCCTACTCTACCGGTGAGCCTCGTGATGGCCAAAGAAAGTAAGAAAACTACACACTACAACCTAATTACACGGACCGCATTCATTCTTCATCTCAAATTCGCTATATTTCACCACCTTTGAGGCATCTTCATCTAAAAGAAGATTTTTAAATTTTTATTTTTTTATATCCACATTTCTACTTACATTATCTTTATATAACATGTTGACATAACTTTTAACAATTTTCCCTAAAACATTACTCAATTTATTTTCTTTCCTGACAATTCTCTTACAAGGAAAGGAAATAACTGTAAGAAAATAAATTAAGTTATGTTTTAGGAGATTTTGTTAAAGGTTAGTCTACTGTTGTATGTTAATTTTTCAAATTTATTGGAACTAAGTTCCTTATGACACGTTACAGCGCCTGGGGCCCGGGAGTAAATCCGAAAAAAGCACCGTCACAAAACTGAAATCCACCCATAACGATAACTTGAGCCAAAGTTGACCGATGTGGAAGACATGCTTATTTTAGCAACGCTCGCGTAAACGTTTAAATGTAAAATAAATTTAAGAAAATTAAATTATAATGTAATAACTTATTCTATTCAATGAGACATACAACATTTTTAAATTATTTTTTTTTAGTAAAACCAACACAGCCGATACTGCTATGAAATGTTAAAATCACTAAATTTATTAAAGCGGACCTAAACGTTTAAAATAGAGAAAAACTACGTTTTATCCAATATCTTACGTTCTAGTGTAACGATACTTATAAAACGTCATACACAAACTGAAGTAAAGTAAAATTGAAACAGGCATGTAAAATTTCAACCTGATACAAGCAGACGTTTTTGACCAGAGAAGAGATATATTTTAAATTAGTAGGCCGGGTAGGGGAAAACATCCCTGTTTCCCACCAACTACAACCATCCTCTTTAACTTGGTATAGTAAGCAGAAGTTTTTGTGTGTTGATAAAATTGTAATGTTTGTTTATCAGAATTATTAAACATGTTACATTTATATTTATTCCATTACTGTTGTGGCAATGCAATTAATAGGCTATTTTTTTTTTTTGTTTTTCGCTTTTTTCTACCGAGTACTACTATCGAGTACTCGATACTCAAATGATAAGGAAAATGTCCAAAATATGTTTATCAGAATTATTGGAAATAAGTATGATGCATGCTTTTTGAATCCGAATATTATTATTATAAATCATTAAATACATTGAATAAAACATGTCAATTTAAATCTGCCATTGGACTCTTTTTCTGAATAATGTATACGGATATAAACAGTAATTCAATCTAGATGAAATATAAAAAAAAATATTAAGCATGGTAGAATATGTATTTGATCATAGTGAACGCAGTTATATATAATTGTGTTATCATATAGTTTGTATATTGATTATAGTAATACTTATAATTATATCAATTTTATTTGTATAAAATTTAAATTATCTTCGATAAGTAGACTGAAGCAATTTGTGACCAACTTATTTTTATCAGTGCCTTCAGTACAATGGATAAAATATTATCCAGGTAGCATACCATAAACCTGTAAATTCTCTTCTTACTGTGTTCCCATAATAAATAAATCTTGTTCCTTAATTTGCCTTGATTATGAAATTATTTTAATTCCAGTTAGTAGTCTTACATTATATCATTTAAAGGGGGAAAGGGGAATCATAGTTGGTAGTTATAAAAATACTGTTAGTTATTATATAAGTGTAATAAATTTCCTGAGAAGGAAGGTCCTAAAATTTAATCCCCAGAACAGTAATAATAATAATAATAATGTTTATTAATTTAGATTAATCACATATTTAACAAAAATATTATTTAATATTTTTAACTCATAAAGCAAATAACGTAATAAAACAATTCAATCATAACAAAGTTATATCAACACAGGTACATAAGCTATAATCTATATTTAATAAATAATTTAACTAAATATATAAATTTAAAAATAATATAATAAATTAAATAAATAAATAGATAACAACCTAACTTTTAAAGCAATAAAACAATGAAATAAAAATAGATCCACAAACACATTGATTTTTAGGGTCCGTAGGCAAAACCAAGGACCCTTATATTTTCCTGCGTGTGTCTGTCCGTCCGTCCTGTCACCTGCTCTCACGGCTACACCTTTCGTCCGATCACTTTGAAATTTGGCATGTATGTGTCTTGTACCTACCCACACCCACATATTTTAAAAATATGGCGATTTAAAAAATATATTTTTCAAAAAAATTAGGGTAAAAATACTTAAGGGTTAAAAATTTTACATTTTTTTTCGACACCGTGAGGGGAATCATATGAAAGGGTACGTCGAGCTCATTACAAATATATATAATTATTTGGTTATAACTTTGATAGGACGAACGTAGGCGCCGAGTTTGAAGCGGGTGTGAAACGTGTCCCCCCCCCCCTCTATCTCGCTTATGTGAAGTGAAAAAAATCTGAAAAAATTCCTGATACCACTTTTTGGGAATTTCGAAAAAAATATTATTTTATTTTTTATTGACAAAATACGCTTTTTTATAATTATGGTCTTTTCGATGTATTTATATGGTTGTAGTCCGGTTCAGTGGCAAAAAAATACTTTATCGGAAGTTTGTTTATGTGTTTTGAGAATATCAGACCCATAGGATAGTTCAAAGTAAGCTTTTAGCATTTTAAAAAACACCATCAATAGGTATGTTGTACTTAAACTATACAGTGTGACCTACGGACCCTCGCTGTGTGCTGACCAGCACACACTTGACCTGTTTATTTTTTATTATTTTCATAACAGTATATTGACTTCCTCCTCATTTCTCTCCTTTCTCCTCATTTATATTTTGAACAAAAACATAACATAAATATATATTATCTATAATTAATATTATTTTTTTCAAACGTTTTATAAACTGGGTGATAACAAATGAATGAAAGTTGGTAGTTATTAAAGATTCGCTGTCTTATGAAATATGCAACAACATATACATTTTAAACAAAAAGGTAATGAAAAGTTTTTCATCATCTAGCCTCCAAATTTAACAGCTAACTTATGTGATTTAATTTTTCCTTTTTTTAGTATTCATTTGTGAAAAAGAAAATTAAAAAATAATGGACCATTAAACAAAATATAGTTAACAAAATCATTAATTCTTTAAAAAAATGTTATGTATAGGTGAGAAAACAAAAATGAAAATATTAAAATTATAATTGTATACTGTACACCTTTAACTGCTACCTCAGAAAGTTGTACCCATGTTATAAGAAGTTTGAAGTCATTTAATTATACTTTTTTACCGACAATAATTAAGAAGCGTATAGGTTTATTCTTTGCTCGTGTTTTCATAAATATATCAGCATTAAAATTATTCCCGTTATAGAAAAGAAGAATTTAAAATGTTGGCACTCTAAAATTAAAATGAATTGAGTTAACTTTAAAATAATTTAGTATGTAGTGCTCATTCATAATTATGATATTAGAGGAAACAATGTATAATAATTATTATGAGAATAATTCGAATTCTAGAATTCATTGCTATGAAGCCCTAGTGAATTAAGTTGATAAGAGATAAAATGATAAAAGCTTTCTCTTGTATTGAAATATCCTGTCGAAATCTTTTGCAAAGAAGACCAATCTATTAAGAAAAGGATTTACGAAATCAACTAATTAATGAAATTAAAAAATAGATGGAAAAAATAAATCACTGACAAAATAATAAATATACTTGAATGACGTTATTGTTTTTGGACGGAGTAAAAAAATATATGTGGTGTCGTGGGACACCCGGTAGGAACGAAGTTCCTTACGCTTTTCATTAAATATAAATTATAAAATCGCTGTAATAACTACGTATACATGGTGGAGTTAGAAAAGAGGCAAAATTAAAAGTAACTAACTATTTGTATTAGTGGAGTTAAGGCAAAATTAAATGAAAATCTTTTTATTATCTTTGAAGCGAGCGTCTTTCAATAAATAATGTATTGTATATTGAGAAAAAAAGGTAATGATAAATTTATAGTTAAAGCAGATGGTTGTAGAACGAAAAAGAACTGTCCTCCTAGGCCCCGTCGGCATATTACTCCAATTAAATATTAAAATAAAAAATATAAATCATTAACTCACAATAACTGCTGCTTGTATCAGGTTGAAATGTTACATGCTTGTTTCAATTGTACTGTAGGTGATGTATACAAAGTTTCATTTAAATCTTTACGTTAGAACGTAAGATATCGGTAAAAACGTTGTTTTCTTTATTTTAATCGGTTTGGTCCGCTTTAATAAATTTAGCGATCTTTATCACTTCATAGTAGTGTCGGTTTCGTTTTACTAAAAAAAATTATTTTATAAAAGTTGTTTGTCTCATTAAATAGATGAAGTTAGAATTTTTTCACGTCCAAAAATTCCAATTTTAAATTCGAAGCCTACGTTTACGCGAGCGTTGCGCGTGAACGCTTGGGCGGATAAAGTTGTCCAACGAACTTGTCCCTGACATTGGTAAAATGAACATGTGTACCAAATTTCAATTAAGTCGGTCAACCTTTACACAAGTTATCGCCATCGGTAGATTTCGTGACGGATTTTGCGTGACGGTGATTTTGTGACAGTGATTTTGTGACGGTTATTTTGTGACGGTGATTTTGGTAGTTTTTTTCGGATTCACTCCCGGGCTCCAGAAAGTGCCATAAGGAACTTCGTTCCAAAAAGTATATAAGTTTACCATGATATTGTAATAAGAATGTTGATTTTATATTTTTCAAATATATAATTATTATTACGCCTGTAGCTTTCTAATGTTCTCCTGAAAATTATAGTAAGATGAAGTGAAAAAGTTCTCTTACTTTAAGTTAATATTTTTAATTAAATTTTTAAGTTTTTGGTAGTTTTTATACCACGGAAAGTTTAAATTTTAATTTAAATCAAATTATAATTATTATTTACTACGGGAAACAGACAGTGAAAAATACACTCCCGCGCCGGGATTTGAACCACGGGTCTCCTGTATTATATCTTTTGATTTAAATTAAAATTTAAACTTTCCTTAGTATGAAAACTACCAAAAACTTAAAAATTGAATTTCGAATTGATTGTACAAGGTACAGGTACTAATTGAGTAATTTATAATTATAAGCGTTAATTCTTGGTTTAGTTCTAATGTCATAAATATTGACTGTCTAAATGTATATGAATATTGAAAGCTTGGATTCAGGACTAGTTATCGATTACGGCAGTTAAAAATCATTCTCCTGCGTAGCTTAGTTGGCAAGAGCATCTGTACTAGAAATACAGGAGAGTGGTTCAATTCCCGGCGCGGGAGTGTATTTTTCACTGTCTGTTTCCCGTAGTAAATAATAATTATAATTTGATTTAAGTTAATATTTTTGTAAATATAACATGAGATGTAAAATTTTATGTTATTGTAAGTATTATGATGTTGGTGTAGTGCTAACAATTTAAGTGAATATTTCTACTTCGAGTCGGATTCTGAGGCATATAATTCGAAATTATAGTAGTTTTAATTTCGTATTTAATTTAAAAGGCAATATTTTCTATAATTAGGCCAGGCCCACACAGGAGACTTTTTGCCCGCAGACAGTTTTGTCGCTACCTCAAGGGCTTGTACAGTAAATGGGAATGCGCTCACTGGAGGCAAAGACAGGTGCAAGACAAAAGAGTCCTCCAGCATATGAGATGTCCCGAAACATTTCTGTTCGTAGACTGTTATGAACAATTCACAGCAATTTCCACGAGATCCATTTCGTTGGGTACAAGCTATGCGACTGTCTTGCCTCCAGTGTTCAAGGCTGTAGCAACACAAGTGTGACAAGGCAGACACAACAAAGACACTTCGGAAACAGCCTCCAGACTGATTTGTTTCCAGTGTGCGCCTGGCCTTAAGGTTAAGGCCTTAAGGTTCTATTTGAAACTAATGTATTAGATAAACCTACCTGTCCTTTCGTTTACACTAGTGTCTTTTGCCAGATAGTATAATGTTTATTTACCCGTTAGCACGATAAGAAACCATTTATAGGTATAAAATGTAATTCTGCATACATGCTAGCCGTGAAAGCCCAAGTTCACATTTAGTCTGATAATACCTTTTGAGGTATTTTCAAGTTCGTTGATGACTTAATATTGGAACCTCTAATTGAATAAAAGCAATTTATGATGTATCAAGAAGGAAAGATGTCGTGAAGTAAAAAAGGAAATCTTTAATGAAGAATTATGGTTGAAACCCCAAAACTTGAGCTGTTCGACAAACTATACGTTTAAGAACCATAATCAGAAAGTAGATAGCCAGGAAACCAAAATGAAGCACCTGCGAACGATTCAGCTGTTTGATAAAACACTCAATAGCCTATTTCCTCTACCTGCTTGGCGATAAACTGCTAATGCATTGCTCAGTTCATAACTATAAGGTTTTTTTTTTTTTTTTTTAGTAAACCATTTAATGACAAACTTTTTTAATCGTATATATAGATCTAATGAACCATAAATTAAACAAAAGCCATCTTATATCTGTCTGGAGCTAGTATTTATATTATTTTAAGGTTATTAAGAAAAACATAAAGATGTTCCAATTTGTGTGCCATAAATTATAGGGATAAATTGACTACGGTAAATCCATGGATGTTCGAATATCCGAGTAATCGTAGTTACCTTCGAGTCTAAATCAATTGTTTTATCATAAATTAATGATATAAGCTTTAAAATCATTAAATATAACGCCACAAAGATTATTTAAAGAAACATTAACCTGCTCCAGTTATTTTCTTGTTTTTTAAAATTACTAAAACTCTCTTTAATTATTCAATAAGGAGAGTATGAAGCTTGTGTGTCTTTCTTTAAATACCTGCTAATATTTTTATCAATCAATATCATTATCAATTTATACTTTTTATATAATCAACTTCAGTTTCTAGAAACAGTGGTTGAAAGGCAGACCCAACCATTTTTAAGTCATTTCATGTATGTAGTCAAAAATTGATTTTTTTATTTTCTCATATAAAGAGAAAGTATTGTGATGGCACTAAAATACGATTTTGAGATTTTACACGTTTTGAGGTCCCCTGAGACCATAGGTCTGTCTGTCGTCTGTGCAAAACGCGTGGAGTCTAAAGTACTGGGCCGATTTTCACGAAATTTGGCATACATTTTCAGAAGAATCATACCCCGCGGCAAAATCGAAAAATGATTTTTAGAATTCACAGGGAGAGTTTCTCCCTGTGAGTTATACAGGGAGGATTCGTTTTGACTGTTTTTAATCTAATCCGTAGTATGGAAATCATGTTTTATGTGTGTTTAATGACAATTTTTTTTTAACTGACAAAATTGTGTTTTTCTCCTAAATAAGACAATGCCATAGAAATTATTACCAGCCTGAAGAAGCCCTTAGTTAGGGTGAAATATAGCTGTTTGTTCTTAAAGAAAAGAAAAGGAGGAATAAGCAAATTTAATTTAACCCTTAAAAGTTCCAAAGAAAATATATATTTATATATATAGTTTTCTATACATAAATCAATTTAAAAAAAGTTCACCATCAAAGGAAATATTAAAATACGTTTTTGTGATGTTTGTTGTGTTGACTATTTTTTTTTCTTCTTTAAATAGGGATCCATCCAATTCAAGATATATGAAATGTCCTTTTCTGTGTAATTGTATTTAAACCGTTTTTTGCCCTAGGCTAGTAGTACATTAGTACGGTTATTAGACGAGTACTCAGTTTGGGAAAGTGTATAGCATCTTAAATCAAAACATTCTTCGCGATGAAGGTTGAAAAATACACCTCGTCCGATCATCGGCATTATCTACACCTATACTTAACACTAAAAAAATAATCTTCAAAGAAATCTTCAGTGAAATCTCGTACATATACATTTCTGCTAATTTATGCGATATTGCCCTCAATTTGATTATTGTAAATATCATTCTTTATATTACTTCTTATCTTACAAATAAAAAAATAAAAATAAACAATCCTTTTTTTATTATTCGATTACAACTGTTTCGTGACTCCCCACTGCAACATAACTTAGCTAAGCGCAAGAGTTCAAAGGATTAGCAGATTTTTCTCTCCGACTTAAAAGTAATATGAACTGCATGAGCATCTTGTATTACAGCTGAGATGGGACTAGGTGTTGACTCTTTGTCCGGTCACCTGTCCACTCATTCTTCTATACCCCTGCATCGGAATCGTTGTTTTATTCAAATACTCAGAACCGTTTTCTTAGTTTGCCAGGGATTTTTACCTTATTCAGCTGGGTCCGCGCGGTCAAAGATATATTTCCGTGTTTTGAAACTGATTCTAGTCGCGTACCGAGGACAAATTTAAATCCTATTGCCTGTAGGGAATAATTTACAAGTTTCACACCACCTACAAATGTTTCCTTCTTTAAGCTCCTGGCGCCTTGTCCAACATTTTTAATTCATAAAATGCCCATAAGAAAACAGGAGAAATTATTTCTCAATAATAATATTAAAATAAACCGTATTTTTTTGCTGTAAACAGTATAAAAATATGATCGTTGTAATAACTCGGTGTATATATTCTTGGCAAAGAATAATTAAGAAGTCTGAGTTATTAACGTATGAAAAGTAAAGTAGAATTTTAATTTAAAATCATCGATATTGAAGTAAACCAGAAGTAGTTTGTAAAACACGTGCAATGAATTTTTATAGTGCTTCAACTCTATATTAGGCTTTAGTTAAAACGTCTTATAGCTTTTTCAGTAGTGAGTTTGTTAGGGGGAAATAAAAAAGATTCTGGGCTAGATCACAGAAGAGGGATGAGATTTCCTTGACGTATAACTTAATAAAACCATCAAAAAATAGTCTGTCAATTAGTGTGGACATAGCTTCCTCGCGTTCTAACATGTACTTCAATGATGTTAGGCTTTTACAACCCATTATTATCAAATTTATTTGATCACCCCCCCCCCCTTTAAAGCTCTCAAAACTGTTGGGTTTTTAACATAAAAGTATTAATTTTGCAAAATTGAATGGCCACTGAAGGTTAAAAAATATGACTACTTTTAAAGATATAGGTGTTTGTATGTAAAAACTTACTATACGCATGTGGAAAAGAAACGTGGGGCGGAGAAGATTGTAATTTATATGGAACAACAATAGAGTGAAACCCAAATTTCATTAAAATTCGATAAATAGTTTTTAAGATATGTGGTTTGAAAAAATCTTACACAGACCGACAAACACGGGAATTTGTACCCTGATGTCTGAAACGGATTTCTGTCTTGGAATTTTGAATTCGGAGAAAATAGTGTTGTTCTTCTGAACGACCAGAATGCTTCCGTGGTAGAAAGCAACATGTATAAAACTTCCCGTACAATCGCAATACACATCGTTTAAGATACTATGCTCCAGTGGGATGCATTGCCCGAGTTCATTTCATAAAAGTTTAAAATACCAAATCCGGTGGAACTACATTGTGCATATGTGTCACTTACTAGATTTATAGTTTAAACATTAAATTTAGACCAATTCCCCAATAATATCTGTCTAAATCTATAAAGTAACTAAAATAAAACATATTTTGAGCTTATTGTTAATTAAAAAGTAAAAAAGGAAACAAACCTGCCAATTAGCGTGATACATATAGCTTGATCGCGTACATTACTAATATTTTGCTTTTATGGTTGGTCGAATATAGATAGTCACTGCAGATAGTCTCTATGCAGATAGTCATTTTAGATAGTCCCATATTGCTTGTATGATTTTTCAAAAAATAAAATTACATACCTATATTTACAAAAGTACTCATCTGATTTTTATGAAATTTGGATGATTTGTCAAAAATGCGAGGAATCTATGTGCAGACTCTATTTTACATGAATTAAAGTATCAATTTAGCAAAATTTAAAAAGCGCAGACGGTTTAAATCAATATGGGGCTATCCGCAGGTTACTTTCGACAAACCACCCAAATTTCATAAAAATTAGATGATCACTTATAAAGATATAGGTTTAAATAAATGTATGGGTGTGTACATAATGAAGAAAATTAAATAACTGTAGGGGGTTCAAACTTATATGGGACCAACAATAGGTTAATTCAAACCTAACATCATAATTTCATTAAAATCGACGAGTAGATACTTTTTAAGATATTTTAGTTCGCAAAAATTGAGTGACAGACAGACTCGGGACCTAATATGTTCCCTGATGTCTGAAACGGATTTTTGAATTCAGTGACATAAAAATTCTTTCTAAAGAATTCCGTTATTCATACTTCGTACTTCCGTTATTTTCGGTAAGAAAAATACTTTATCCACACAAACAAGAATGTACAATTTATATCATTGAGCGTTAAACTCTAAATGTTTTTTATTATATTATGTTATAAATAAATTCAGGGATCCAGATAAAACTCACTACCAAATAATTGAGTGCATTAAACCTAATTTTTAAACTCACCGGGATTCGAAATTATAATATGAAATAATATTACATTAGTTATGAAATAAATATAGTTATTAAGAAATATGTGCTTTTAGTTTACGGTATCAGGTTGAACACTTTTTCTTGAAATAAGAGGGTGCATCGAACTTAAAATTTCCTAAATTACAATTTGAAATACTTCAAATAAGTTATCAAAAATATGTATGTCTTTAACATTGCCCACAAAGAAGTATAGAATAAACTTATTTATCCATTTATTTGAATATCTCATATACATATATATATGTATATATATATATATATATATATATATATATATATATATATATATATATATATATATATATATATAGGGTTCTTTCTGCCTCCCTAGCGACCATTTTCAGCCACAAATACCATATATATATATATATATAAAAATAAAATATATATATATATATATATATATATAAATATCCAAATTGAAGTATACATAATGTTACTTTTGGGAAATGAGTTAGAATTAGGGACAATATCCTTTTTTTAATCTTCAGTTAATGCACCTACTTAGTAGAAGTATAGGGAAAAATGGAACTTTTTCTCTGATACGAGAAAGAAGTCAATGAAATTAAGCACATTAATCTTCCAGAAGACCCATCCAGGAAACTCAAGGCGTTGGGAAACGAATAAGGATGAATGAATTCAAAAGACAGATTCTTGTTTTTTTTTTCTTTAAAAAAGCTGTTAGGTCCTGTCCCAATCTTTAAAGCACATAAATGTTCCAATACGAAAGAGATAAAAAAAAGAACTTAACATCTTTCTTACTGAAAATAACTGTAAAAGAATACTTTAAGATTTCAATACGTATATAACACGTGAGTGTTGATTTCTTCACTCCATCCCTTTTGAATATTGAGATTTCGGCACTAATAATTCTTTTATGTATAAAATATTTTATGATACCAGACTATTATTTTCATTTTTATTACTGTAACACTTTCTTCATTCTGATACTGCTTTAATATTAAATGGTTTTGATTAAGTGGTATAGTTTTGTTTTAGGTAATAAATTCAAACAGTAAGGGAAATTATATTAGAAGAAAAGATTGGACGTTCATTTAGTTTAACTGTAACGTTTAAATGAAGAGAATATTTATGATCTAATTTATTGTGATTTATCATTTCCAAGCAGCTAAGTAAACATTGTCATTGGCTACTAAAATCAAATTTGGTGCGTGATACTTTAAACAAAACTTGCTCTTATACATAGGACAAAATAAGAGACTAAATTTGACTCATTATTAATTATAGGATTTATATAATATTTATTTTAATCAATTCAGTAGGTAATTGTTAACACTTCGTTTTCGATTTTCAGCAAATCAGATTTATTTTCATTAATATCTCGGAACTAGATTTTTTCCCAAGATAACGACTTATATGGTTAAATTTTTCTTTAAATAGAATAGAAAGCAGAAATAAAAAATATTGAATTCGTTTTGGAGAAATATTTTATTTTCACGTTTTCAGAGCATTTAGCCGTAGCGCCCCCAAATGTATAGCTAAAAAAAAATTATTTATAGAGGTGGTAGCGCCCCCAAATTTATAGCTAAAATTTATTTATTAAATTAACCTGGAGGTATTTTTTCTAATGATAGCCAAATTGCATTATATGTTTAGGATCCACGCGTCTGCATAGACTGAAGACGACAGATAAATAGACATTTCTTTAAAACCACGTTTTAGGTTTCTGTATAAGAAGTATAAAAAGAAACAAAGTATATCGGCTCTGTCTGTCTGTCTGTCTGTTCGTTGGCATCTTAATATTTCACACTTAATGTTTTCAAGATGGCAGCCAGTTTTCAAGCGGCTTATTAAAAAACAGTTTTTAGTAACCATGACATGTCATAAAGGTCTTGCAGTGTAGAAAAACAATATGGCAGTGTTACACTTGATAATTTTAACTTAATCGTACAGAAACCGGCGATTATCGCCTCACTTACCTACTTACGTGAAGTGCGCCTTACTTGTTTGACCAAAGGGACCTCAAAATATGTAAATCCATCAAAATCGCATTTTCGCGCTATCACAATACTCTCTCTTTAAGTATCTACTCACACTCATACAAGGAAATGTTGGAATGAGGATTAACTATTAAGACAAAGGGATATTTACTCTTCTGTATAAAGAAGAATGATGTTCCTTAGTCCCAAGGAACTTTGGGACAAAGGAACATTTACTCTTCTGTATATAGAAGTGTTAATAATCCCTTTGTCTCAATACTTATTTGACTGAGATATTATTTCAACATATTTACCGTTTTACATTATTACAAGCCTTTAAGGCCCCTGACAACGTGCTTAATTTCATATTTTTAAAATAAAGTAAAATTAAGCAAATTAATTTAGATATCTAGAGTTATATAAGTTATTATATCTATTTGAAGACCAACAAATCAAAACAAATATTAAATTTATTTTTATTGGAATAAATGTGGTTGCCATAGGCAATAACAATAACAATTCATTTCCATGTGAGACGTCGGAACACTAGCTCCAGATCGTATTAGTTTTACAGTGTGAATAGTATTATAGCTCCGTACTATAATTGTATCAGTTAATTTAGTAAAGTTTTGAAGTTTGCTATTAATTAATTATGCTGTTAAAGATACTCAGTCTTGCTTGATAAGGAAATATATAATAGGATTCAACATCTAAATAACTTGACTCTCACAATAATTATTAAGTTGGTATTTTATGTAAAAATATGTTGTTAAATTTAACTTTGCTTTCGAGCTATCGAAGGTACATGTTCCTTAGTCCCAAGGAACTTTGGGACAAAGGAACATGTGTGAAAATTGATCAAAACAATTCGGATAATTCATAATTCGGATTAGGGAACATTTTTGGTTCCATGTCTGGCTGTCTGTCCACAATTTTAGCGAACCAACATATATTAAAAATTACTCGTCCGATTTTGATGATATTTGGGTGGTAGGTTATAATTAGCTCACTGTTGGTCTCATTTAAGTTTCAATCTTCTGCGCCCATTAGTTTCTCTTCCGCGTGCGTCCAATTTTTTTCTCAGTCACATAGACCCATATTAAGTTGAACCGTCTGGGCACATTTAATTTTGCTAAATTGATACTTTTAGTCATGTAAATAATTAAAACAATTTTAGCAGATTTAAAATAAAATGAGGGGAAAATTAAATAAATTAGGCAATAACGGTTTGGTAAAAGCATACATAACGTCATTTAATAAAAGCGATGAACCTATATGCGCTACACTTATTTGCAGACTATTTTGAGATGGATTAAACTTTTATCGATATTATTTTAAGTTGATCGTAAGATGAAATATTTTATCATGTCCACGATGAACGCATAAATTAAAAAGATATATATGAACATTTAAACAATACGGCAATAAATGTCTACTTAGAAATAATAGAATGCCAAGGGCTTCTGAAGGCCGATTGAATAATAAATATATTTATTTTTAAATATAATAAAAAAATTAAAAAAGCTTATGCAATAAATGAAAATAGAAAATGTTTTTTTATATTTAAACATTTGTTTATAACATTTTATGAATATAGACACTCTATAATGATTTATAGACTTAAAATATATTTTCTATTTTAATAATATAATCTGAATATTCAATTCACTTTAATACTATGGCATCTTCTGCGACCTATAATACTTATAGAAATAATAATTTTTCTCCTAATATATTAATGATGTTATTACAGTTTTAAAAATGTAATATGAGCCATTGTAAATTATTTTTATTTAAACATTTTAATGTTATATAAATTAAAATGAAGTCAAGGTGTGCCGATTTATAATAATATATAATTATCTACATCATAAATTATGTTTAATTTCAATAACAGTCCCCATAAATCAGTTAAATAAGGACTAAACTTCTACTTTTAAATACTAATAAAAACAGTAGGAATGTATGTATAAAAGTTACATTTCATATCTGATTACATTTTTAAGAAAACCAACAAAAAAGGGGATCCGTTACTGAGAGTTTTTTGGATAGCCCAGGGCTATGTGTTATTAATTACTGGTTGTAATATATTTCTATGGTGAGGTGTGCAGGTATATGAAGTTATTTTATTGGTAAGCCGAAAGGTTTTCATGAGTTCAATCAGTTGCATACTCCAGGAGTCCTACTTAGTGCCTCGAGCTATGTAGCATATAACGCCTCGCCGCAACTCCTGATACCAACACTGATATAGAAATCATTAATTCGATGAAAATCAGCCGAAAACACACCTCCATTTACATACAACCATTCATCCTAATTATTAATCTTAAGCCTATCGATATTATCTTTTTCCTGCCTATGTTTTTATGAAAAAAAAATGTAAACAAAAAAAAAATTAAATTACAAATATGAATATAAATAAGTTAAAAAAAAAATCTTCTGTGCTATTTAAATCAGCAGCTGTGTTCTGCATCTCAAGTAGCAAAGAACTATAAGGCTTAGACGTAGTAGCGAACAAAGTTAACAAGATATACTAATGAACTCCCTAATAGTTTAAAAATAAAGATTATGTTGTTATTGTTAATTATTTTACATTTCCACGCATAGCGAAGTCTAACCATCTTAAGCTAATGAATTTATAATTTATTTTGTTCTTCTAATGAACAAAAGCATTTTTTGACGACAATATATTTATGTACAAAATAAAGCCTGTTTGTTTATATCTCTATGCTATATTAAATATGCTGAACACCATGATGAAATATTCTGAATTGTGAGCAGGGAGTAACAAAAATAATCTAATGTTTCAAGAGAAGATTATTATGAACATGCTGCGAGCTAAAATTTAATTATTGCTCTTTGAGTAGCTTTCTTCAGTCTTCGCCAAATATAACTCATAATGAGATTTAAACCGGTGCATTGTAATTAATGTAATTATTAATGGACACTGTCCATTGTCTTGATTGTCATTAAGATACGATCTTTCAAGATCAGGTACTTGCACATCATTAGTGTGGAAAACATATCTATTGATGGTTCGCCTAAAGCCACGAACACAATAGTAGCGCGTACACAATGGATCTTCTTGCAGGTAACTTTGACGTCATGCTCCAAATAAAATTCTGAAAAACGAAATAGAATGAACATAGAGATAGAGACAAACGGTATTTTTCACAACTAAAAAGTTCATTTGGACGATGGTTATTTAGAACTGAACTACATCCCCTGTCTAGGTTTTGTATAAGAATATATACATAATCATAAAATATATTTGTATGATCTTCTTCTTTAGATTGTTACTTCCCTATGTTGTTTTAGAATATAAATGATTTTGACTATAAGTAACTATTAAGAAAAAAGGGATGTTTAGTTCATTGTACTTTGGGACAAAGGAATATCACACTTATGTTTTTATAAGTGGAGTAACAATCTAAAGAAGAACATTATGTACACATTCTTTAGATTGTTACTCCCCTCAGTGTTTTTATTAAAGGAGTAACAATTTAAAGAAGTGCCCTTAACTTATTATATATAAAGAGATGGCGTATTTGTGCCGTGGTATTACGCGGCGTGAGAAGGATAGTTTCAACTGGATATGTTGGCATTAAGCCATGATAGATTATAACTAATTAATCTTCTACAATGCATATCATAAATATATTGTGTAAAAGCAATAGAAACTAAAAACACTCTTATTCAATTAAATCGTTATTACCAAGTCATTAGTCTTGTCAATAAAAATATTAAATTGTGGATAACCCCCCCCCCCCCTCCCAAAAGCCCATTGACTTTGGATTTCATTCAAATATAATCATTTAGTATCGACATTTTCTTTGCTTCCTTGTAAGGATACAAGCCTAATTGTATCCAAATTTCTTAGGCTATAAATACCGCCGTCACGACTTTTACTCTTAACGGCCTGTGTTCCAGCCTAACCTCCCCCCCCCCCCCCCCCCCTCAGATAGAAATCCTGGGTGTGCTACTGAGCACAAATATTTACAAGTCGTTTCTCGCGAATGCATGGGTTAGTTTAGTTATCGTGAAGCAATATGCAAAAAAACTTATACACAGTCAGAAAATAGCTCGCTTCAATTAAACCTTTAATTTTAGGAAAGTGATTTTTTTTTTCTCACTGCATGAGGTTTAACGAATGTTCTAGCCCAAGGACAGTTTCTTATAAATAAAAATGCAATTCCCTTCTTTGTTATTTAGGATACTTTCAAAGTCTATACAAACAAAAAAAATGAATGAGGTTCCCTTTATTATTAAAAAAATATACTGCCAATTATGTTGAATTTAGAAAGCAGAAGTATCAGATTTGGATATAGGCCACCACTCGGCGCCATATTTATGTTATCTATTTAATGCATTACAATATTTTAAAATAAGAATATAACATAATATAAGATTTTATTAAAGAAACATTAGCAGTTCGCTTAATGCACAAAAGTATTAGATTATATCCGCCTCTTGGTCCAAATGGCGTGGCCCTCCGGCTTCCAAATCGAGTCAGAGATAAATAAAATTTAAAGCACCAATAATATCAGTAGAGTATCGAAAAATTTATTTAATATTCGTTAATAGGATGCACTATGCCTTCGGCCATTGAATTTACAGAGAACCTTAAAAATGTATAAATTAATAGCTGTGGATTGTGGATGCTTTATCTTAATGAGAAGATTATATATCAAGTAGCCGAAAATGATAAGTAAAGAACTAATATAAAATACGATTATATAACTAAAATATGTGTACTGTATATACCTAGGGTGGGCCTTAATCATAGGGTGAAAAATAAAGTTATAAGAAAAATATTGTCCTCCCAACCCCTAATGTACGAGTAGTTGGAATCCATGAAAAAATATTATTGAAAAGCCTCAGATCTATCGGAAAAGTTTATATGGTACCGCATTTTATTTGAAAATGTATCTATTCTGACATCACTTTGAATATGAAATATTTACTGCATTATTTTATTATTTACAAGAACTATTTATACCTTAATCTATGTACTCGTATATAAAAGTCAACGCATGTGTGTGTGTGTATGTTTTTTATGCAAATTTACAGTTTTAGTCCGATCTCGATGAAAATTTGCACACGTGACCTTCAAAGCAAGGGGAAAATCACTGTCTACATGAATTTTCGAAATTTAAATTTTGGTACACAGGGTACGGAGTACAAGTAATGAATACCGGGTCAAAGTAATGAATACCCTTCATGATGCATATCGTTGAAAAGTAATAATTGTTGTTATGTACATTTTTGTAATTTTACATTTAGGAGAGGGGTAAATTTGGGATATTTGCAAATTATCTTATCAAAGAGGAGGGGGTATAGAAATAAGTGGAGGGATAGAATATAGATATTCTCGCATAGTAGAATAATTTAAATGTTTCTTGATGGTAGTCTATAAACTTATCAAATTAAAATAACACTCTGTAGTGAAGCACGGAGTGTTAACTTGTATATCCAGCAAGTTAACTAATCAAACTTAAAAATAAGTCAATTAGGAAATGAATAATATTATAATTGTAGATATATGTAAGTGCTCCAAAAGAAAGATAATGCAAAAGGTTTAATAACAATCTAAGGGCTGTACTTTGTTTGAAATTTGGCATATTTTGATACTTCATTGAATGCTATAAAAAGCAAATTTTACATGAAAGACTCGTTTGCAGACTCTGTATATGTGATTTGTATATAAGAAAGGAAACGAGTCTTTCATGTAAAATTTGATAACGATTTAGATTAATACAAATTTCTAAGTTGATTAAGTAATTAATGTAAGTCTCTGTTAATCATCGGTCCACAAGAAGTGTTTTGAGTTAAAGAACTTAACTTTAAAAAAAATCATAGTTGTGTCATGATATGAAAAAATGAAGTATTAATTAATTTTAACATCAAGGTACAGAAGTACCGTGTGGTGACAATTAAAGTCAATGACTTCTTATGATTTCTAGCGACTAGATTTTTCTAGTAGAAATTAAGTACTGTTAGTGCGATTAGCAAAGTACCGTCTGCATGAAGAAGACAGCCTCGCGTTTTCTCATAGGCTGTACCTAATTGTTTTCCTTGACTTCATGTCTTGCGATGTTCCCTGCGAAGCAAGTACCACTTCTTTCTTTTTTTATCTGATATACCAGGTGTTTATCTGAAGTTTTACAACCTTACTTGGTCTTACCGCCGATTAGTTTTTAATCATATTTAATTCTTTTTCTTAACAAATTAAAAAAAAATGTCCTTTATGTAGCTTTAAAAGTGCCGCTGAAGCGCTAGAAATGTCAGTAGTAGAGACTACACCGTTTTGCTGTGTAAATGCAATATCCTCCTAGACATTTTTATAAGCTGATTTGGAATTATAAATTGATATTAATAAAGAAAAACAAACATTAAAACACCAAAGGATAAAATGTTATATTATTATGTTTCTATTCTTTAATTATCGAAGAAGGAAATGTATTATAACGTGCCGTTACTTTATTCCTACCAGTTCTCTTATAGATAAATTGCTCATTTATTGTAGAGTCTTATAATAGTTTCTACATTTGTATTACCAACTTAAAAATAGGGTTTAGAAATAGGGTTAGTATTAACTTATCAGGGACTTAATAGTACAATTTTTAAATTTTTGGTTGCTTAATAATAATTGCTGCTTAATTATTGCTGGTAATTTGTTTATGTTATAATAATAACATCTGCAACACATAAGTTTCATTCTTAGATTATTCAACTGCAATGCTGGAATTTTAATAAATTAAGTATTTTAGTTGCGACTAGCGTATTTACGATTCAAATTGAATAAGAGCTAATGATTGTCTGAGGTTTGTTTTTACCATTTTAAACGAGAAAAAGTAATGCAAATATATAAAATTATCTTGTTATGTTATCAGTAACAAGTACTTTAGCTCATGGGTGGTAGAGCTGAGCACTTGGCTATTCGAGAAGAGATATAATATATTGCAACAGCATTTTATTTTTTATAAGGGTGCTATGCATAAATCTTCAAATGTACGGATTCTGTGTCACTTCCTTCTATCTTCTGTTTTGCTGAGGTCTCGAGGGGAACCTTTACCCTAGATTCAAGTTACACACTGTGGGAAAATTATTACGTGCCCTGAGTGGATACTTCCAGTTAGGATGCCTGAGGAAATGTTACTGCCTTTTCTTAATGGAATGGCTTCTTAACCCAGGACGGGAGGAGAGCGATGCAAGTCACTCTTGTTAGCACCTGTCACTAAGGAAAAGAAGCTAGTATTGAGAAGAGCTCACTGAGTGAAGAGTACTAATGACTGTCCGTTTCCTATTCATCTTAGGGATCACCAGGTTCACCTCGGTGTTCCTGTCGTAGGTAGGATCTCCCAACGGTATTTTTACCTCCTTTTCACACTTACACTTAATATGCGAGTAATAAAAATGTACCACCATGTCTAAACAGATCCCACGCATTCGACTTAACCTATTTAGGTTTCCTTACAAAATCGTACCGTCTTCCTTTTTTTAGTTAAGTTAAGATTTCTTTTACATTTTTACAATCTTCACAATCTTCCAAGATTGATTTTGAGCTCAAGACATCTATTAATCCACGCTTTCGGTTTCTCTGAGTGTTATTCACGCCCTATGAAATGCTTTCTTCTTAATTTCACACTTAATGGTTCATTGCTTGAGGCATTGGTGTTGTATTATTTGTTCAAAACAAATCCTGTTCCACTTTTGCTTATCTTGGTCTCAGTATCAAGTGTATGTAATCTAAAGTCTTGGTTAGATTTTTAAGGCGAGATCTCTTAGTATTATTTTTAGTTCGGATCGGTAATTTGAGGGAGTATATAGAGTTATCCTATTATTATAAAACAGACCGACATATATATAAGTGTGTGAAGAAATAAATATTGTATCCAGCTCATTATTTTTTAGTATACGAGAAAATATGAATTAAATGTAGGTGTCTTTACACCTCCACTGACGGTTTGGTCATACCTATAGTCTAGTCTCGGTAGATCGATATTCATAAATTTAGTCTTAACATTAATTAATAAATGGGTAATATCTCCACTAATCTCCAGACAAGATTCAATTGTTTATTCCTTAAATTCTCCTGTTCTTCGTTTGTTAATTTCATCTATAAACCTACGTTTATTTTTTATTCAGTAAAACCATCAGTGAAATTTTGGGACTTAAAATAGTAGAAAATATCTCGAGTAATTCTGATGAATTGCACACGACGTCCACTGCGTACATTTTAAATTAACTTTTCATTAGGACTTACTTAATGTTAACTTAACTTGACACACAACATGTTTAGCTTAATTAGTTTAGTGTACAATTAATTTAACAGCATAAAATTGGAGATCTGTTATTTTATTTATTTGAATAGAATTATAGCTCAAAGGAGTATCTGAGAGTGTGGGTATACCAATGTACAAATGCGAATTGTCACCTTCGCCCATATCTTCAGTTACAATAGGGACAAAAGATGCTTCAAGGATTTCTAATAAATAGCCAATGAGTATGTGAAGACTATAAATTGTCATCTTTTAACTGTGCGTGGTGAAATAGCCACTTTAATATTTATTATTCGAGTTTGTATTTGTTGTTGTCAATATAAAAATATTATCTTTTGTCAGTAGAAGTAACGTTAAAATCCATCCAACTAATAAATTTTCTTATTAAACAATTTCTTTATGGACTGTCCATATTTATGTGTACATTATTTTAAATTTATTACACTAGACTTTTCTTTTGCTCCCAAGATTATTGAAGGAAATGGAAGCTTATTTTGTAATCATTCTAAAGAACGAAAACTTTTTATCTCTACGTTATTAATTTTTTACCAAAAATCCGTTGTTGGTCTCGCGTCTGTCTGTCGTTCAACATTTTCGTGAACTTCTGTATCTTAAAAAACTACTTTTATCTACGATTGATACGAAATATAAACATTGTATCTCTGTTTAGATGCGTAGAAAGTGATTCTTTACGTATTTGTATTCATTGCGCATGCGCGTTTCATAGTTCTGAAGAATTCCTCTTCTTTACCACCCTAGGGCGGTAAAGAAGAGGAATTCTTCAGCTTTACGCACGATTAGTGACTTTGTTTACATTTAACAAAACTTATTTGCTGTTCTTTTATTGAAGTAACTGTTTATATCGATTTTTTAGTGAAAAACAATGAGTGAATCAAGTGACTTTGACGAAAATGTGGAGAATAATACTCCTCCAGAAATAATTAATTAGCAAAAAATACAACTCAAGAATTAATGCCATCTTTATCAAGAGAAAGATAGAACTTACATACAGTAATTATATTTGTTTCTGTATTTATTTTTTAAATCTAACAATCGTAGATAAAGTACGGTACTCAACTCGAGCAAAAACGGCATTTTGCATTGCGAGTGTGGAGTTTGCACCCGAGCGACAACGAGGGTAGTAAAACCACACGAGCAATGCAAAATGCTACTTTCCGCACTCGACGCGTAATGTACTATTCCGGTTTTTATGAAATTTGGATGGTAGCTCATAACTAACATTGTTGGCCCCATAGAAGTTTTAATTGCTTTCTCTTCCATATGTGCTCAATTTTATTTTTATTCTATATATCACATGTCATTGAGAACTCCTCTCATTTTTAAGAAATTTGGTGGTTTGTCGAATGTAGCTCACAGATAGTCCCATAGTAATTTCAACCGTCTGTGCTCATTAAATTTTGCTAAATTGATACTTTTGTTGTATTAGGGAATGGGAAGGGTACGTCTACACTCTTGCATAGTCTAAGAACAACTGAATGTATTTATCAATTTATCAATAATAATACATATGGTTTTATATTTTATAAAACCCAGATTACTTCATATAACATCTCCCTTTTTCAAATGATAAAACACTTCTTTATCCAATAAACAATTATAACATCAAATGATAAAATACTTTTTTATACAAGTAATAATGGTTTCTTTAGAACATAAAAAATAATAAAATATTTACTTGAACAAAAATTATAATAAAGAAAATAAAATGATTTCACTTCTTTGTCATAAACAAATTCTACAAATTATAATCTATTTGTATTCATTAATAAGTCGCCGAGGTCTAACTATCTTCCTTCCTCTTGCTGTGGTGTACTGGTCCATGTTGTCCAAGAAAGCTGCTTCGTTGTGTTCCGTTGTAGAGAGGTCTTCAGGACTTGTTTGCTTTGTAGTTGAGGCGGGTGAAATGTGTTGGCGATTTCTGCGATACGTATTGCCCTTTTCATCTTCAATCACATATGATCGAGGACTTTTACCTTCTTGAACGATTTTCCCTACAGACCATACAGATTGGACAACGTTAAAATCTAACTGGATCTCCCACGGCTAAAGGAAGTAGTTGTACCGTATGATCATCATAATATCGTTTGCTTGTTGACTGGCGTTTCTTTATGATCTCCTTCTGAGGTCGCACAACTTGAGGTTTTAGCAGTCTGTCCCAGTTCGGTAGTCTGTCATTTAGTCGTCTAGAAAAAAGTAATTCTGCCGGAGACGGTCCATCTGTTTTTGGTGTGTTTCGAAAATTAAAAAAAGCTTATTAGACATCTTGTCCGGTGTCTTTGCATTTCTTTAAAATATTCTTTACCGTTTGAACCGTTCTTTCGGCTAAGCCGTTAGACCGTGGATAGTATGGTGAAGAAGTAGTATGAGTAAATCCGTAATGCTCGGCAAAGAGTCGAAAATCATGAGATGTTAGGGTTGTCCGTTGTCTGAAATAACTATTCGAGGAATACCGTGACGAGAAAATATTGATTTACAAGCACTAATTACATTTGAGCTACCGAGTGATTCCAATTTAAATGTTTCAAAATATTTTGAATAATAATCGACGATTAAAATATAGTTGGCTTTATCAAAACTGAAGAAATCCATTCCAACTTTAACCCATGGCAGGTTTGGAACTTCATGATTGATCATAGCTTGTTTAGGATTGCTTGCTTTGTAAGTTGCACACACTTCACAACTTCCAATTAAGTCTTTAATTTGTCCGTACATTCCAGGCCAAAATACTACGGTTTTAGCTCTATTATAGCTAAGTTCAACACCAAGATGACCTTCATGTATACGTTCGAGCATGTCACGTCGCATGTTTGTTGGTATTACAACCGTAATTTGTTTGAATATTAGTCCCTCGATAGTATTTAACTCATCTCTATAATTCCAATACATTCTTATGCATTCAGAAATATCATTTTTATTGCTCGGTCAACCTTTGGTTATCACTGATTTCAATTCTCCTAGTGCGGTATTATTTAATGTATTATTTTTCAATATCGTTAGTACACGGAGAGAAAATTATGCTAAATAGTCAGTATAACTTATTCTGCCACCATTTTTCAACCGCGTACTAGTCGAAAAAATTCATTCCCATACTGAGGTGCAGTATAGGCCTATTCTGCGACCCAGCATAGACGTTTTCAGACTGCGTAGCAGTTGATGGTATACTGGAGTCAAGTCGAACATATCATTCAACTCCTGTGCAGCATAACCACTAAACTGTTTCGCAGTTTAAAACACCCCTATACTGCAATGCAGTATAGTTTGACTCGGCTCGGTCGCAGTATTGTTGTTTCCAGAATCGTGGCAGCCGAAAAAATTAATTAATAAAGCATAAAGGCAGTTGAAAATATTTAGTTTCAACTGGAATTCAGCATACCTCATAAGTACATTTATTACTATTTTTAATGAAATAGTTAATAAAACAAATAGTTAACTACGGTACGTTACATATTATTATTATTATTACATATATATAAATGTTCTGGAGGTAGTTTTGAAATAATTTAACAGTGTTTTAGGGGTACATTTATTTAGTACAGATTTTTTCTTGGGTAACCTAATCTAATCTATATGGTGTGTTTATTGGTTTTATTTTTCTTTACTTGAATAGTAATGTGTATAAAAGAACCGTTACGATTCAGAGGTTATATAGGTATTAAAAGTTTAAAAAAATACCCTTTGACTTAAGAGGATTAGACCTTTTTAGGAGAATCAGAAAAAACCATTATACTTATGCTTATGAAAGATAAATTTTAACGGTTATTCAAACCCTCAGTAAGGTTAAAATTTACCTGAATTGAACACTGGAACTGGCATAGTATTTGGGAAGTAATTTTGTATATATAGAAAGTATGCGTCAACCCCTCTTGGGCCGTTATGAAGCTTACTAATCTTTTAGACCATCCAAAAAATTACAAATAAATTTTGGAACTGCTAAAGTTTGAAGAGAATATTGTCAGACAGCAAAAATAACTATTGACAATATTATTATTGATTATAAGTGAGCATTAGAGACTATATTTAAACTTAGAAAGTATATACACATGATAATCTTCATCGTCTATAAGAACTAAGTTAATATAGACTGTGTGAAAACTGTAGTATCCACCTAAATAAACGATTCTCCCCTACGTTCTAGCTATGAAATAGAATAAAAGAGAATAGATTTGTATTTGCGTATAAAAACATGATTATAGTATATAGGTATTGAAAAATCAATCCTACACGTGGTTTATTTTGTCGTTCGGAACAATGTGCATAACTCTGTTAATGAAAAAAAAGGTTTGTCTCGTCGAATAGATAAAATTAGAATTTTTTCCTATCCTAAAATTCAAATTTTAATTTTAAAGGGCACGTTTACGCGAGCGTTGCGCACGAACGCTTGGGCAGACAACGTTGTCCGGCAAACTCGTTCTGAGCATTGGTAAAATGAACATGTGCACAAAATTTCATCAAAATCGGTCAACTTGTACTCAAGTTATCGTCATATTATGTTTCAGACACACCGTCAAATACGTAGCATATTTTGTTGAATAAAATTTAGGAAGCTCGCTATGTTCGCTTCAATTAAACTCGTGATTTATGAAAATGCATTTATTACTTAGAATGCGTTAAAAAAATACTACGTAAAATGAGTCACTAATAAAAAAGATCATCAACTGTGACTCAGTTGAAGATAAGGCAGGTGCATTTCAAGTCAACTGCGACCAAGTATAAGTACTTTGTCTTAACTGTGTATCAGTTGAACAAAATACGTCTTCGACTGCCTCCGAGCTGAAGGGCCGGTGGTAGGTGGGGGGAACCCTATATAAAGGTTACCCCAGCTGAACGGAAGTCATTCTTCAGTTGTGCTTCCTACATTACAGATCATTGCTTTAGAGTTCTTTACACTTCTATATCATTTTAATCTTTACATATTGTCTATATATGAGACTTATTCAGTTATTCGGACTTAAATTGGTGAAACGTTTTCTCCAAGCTTGTGCAATGAGTGAGGTTCGAGAATTGTTTCTTCAGTGGGGACTCGATGAAGCATGCATTCAAGCTTTAACAGGTAAGTCAGTTTTTCTCCTTTAAACCTAACAATTCTTAAGATGAATCATTAATTATTTGTATAATTAATGTTTATTGTTCTGTCATACACATATTTATCTATTGCGTCTCCGTGTTGCGTACTGTGTTATTAAATTTATTATGTTACTTTCTGTCAAATATGTCCATTGTATTCCTCCGCGTGGCTAAGGCTGTAGAGGGCTCGTAAAAAAATTGTTTAAATAATTAATATAATAATTCTTTATTCCACCATACGATTTGTTACAACAGATGATTACTCTTATAAATATGTAGCATAAATTATAACATTTCTCCTTAATTACATCAATATAAATTGTAAAAGTATTCTGAAATTAATAATAGTGCACCCCCGCATGAGATACTCGTGCGCGGGAGTGGCCGTTGAGGCTTATACATAAATAAAAATAAATAAATAAGTTAATAATTATTGTGTTGTACTATCGAATTTTCATATATATACAAGATGATGCTTTTTTATGTTTATAAGTGTTTAACTAAACGCTTTGTTCGCGCAATGTCAGATGAAGTCAGTTATCCTTTCACGTCCCTCTAGTAATAATAATGTTAATAACATAAATCATTTAAATGAAATAGCTCTTATAATATTCGCTGGTGCAGTCGAATGTTCTTACATTGACAAAGAAACAATAATGCTCTCCATGATAAATATCTATATATATATATATATATATATATATATATATATATATATATATATATATATATATATATATATGTATATGTATATGTATATGTATATGTATATGTATATGTATATATATATATATATATATATATATATATATATATATATATATATATATATATATATATATATATATAGATATGTATTTATATATGTATATGTATATATGTATATATATGTATATGTATATATGTATATTGTCTATTCTGCCCAAACAAGTCAACCGTACTGCCTTTTGTTTTTAGCCCAAGGAATAACTGCATTTTCCAATTTGGAGGAAATGTCCTCTGTGATTGACAAGAATTACATAGTGTCCACATTCCCTAACCTGGCGACATATTTGACATTTCGACGAAAGTACCTGGAGTGGTACAATGGTCGGAAGCAAGCACCGGTTAGTCCACTTTTATTTCGTAATTGATAGTATTACTTACATTTTGATCTCTTTTTATGACTATAACCATTGTATAAGCCATCGTTTATGGTTTACAATTTTGTTAAATCCTCAACACTTAGTAAAATCTAATGTGAATTATATTTACACTTGTGTTTAAAGTTTATTGTAATTAATACAGTGGTTTCTCCATGATTGTAGTAATATGAGAACTTACCCACGATTATTGAAGATTTAAATATTTGTTTAATCTTAATTACATTTTGCATTGGGCCAATGACAATGAAAGTCTTTCTAACAATCTGTAAGGCTACATATTCTATTATGTACATACTATATGTTTATCACATATACTGTGTGTAGGTGTAAATGACAAAAAACATAATTTTTCGACAAAAAATAAGTTAAAAAAATTAAAAAAGAAATTACTCTTAATAATAATTGTTGCTTGTTGTGAAATGAAAAATTGTCATATTGATAATTGCATGCTATGTGCAATGCACCCAAAGATTACAATTTTTAAACATTGTATCAAGAGAAAAGTGTTTTTTTTTTTTTTTTTTTTTTAATTTTTGAAGAAATGTTACTCTATAAAATTATTTATTTATAATATCTTAAGGTAATTTATGTCATAAAAAGTAGATTTTTTTTTTTTCATTTACACCTGCAACTCAAACTGGGGACATACTGTATAGTATATACGCATAGGTATATAGATGTGTGTTTATTTGTAGCATTGGTAAATTTCCACTATTTTGGTCACCTATTTTTGACTGTCCAATTTAATTTTTTTGGTTAGTCTTAAGTTAATGCTTTGTAGTATTTTTTGAAAAAGGAATATTCATTCTCCTATGTACAAATCCCACTTTTATCATTTCTCTGATGCATAAGTCATACAAATGTATAGTGTTTGACAAAGTGTATCAACAATAAAGTACTAAAGCATTACTTAATACTAGTTAATTCTCACCCGTAATATTAACTTAAAATTAGTGATTTTTTTTGTACTTTTTTAACCTTTCCCAGCTTACATTATTGAAACGAATCCGGTTGTAAATTTTATTGGCGAATTAAGTATTAATGAATTTTGTGTTTTGATATTTTAGGTTATTGCTGAACTTGTAGACTTAAACAGCCAGTTGGAGGACCTAGAAGAATTTGTAAATACACAAAGCTCTGGGGAGCCTTCAACGAGTGAATTGTTCACATGTTCAACCCCCAAGCACTTACCTCGCAGCCAGACCGAAAACCAGGCAGAGCCTCTTGAAAGGATCCCTTCAGTATCGGAGAGTAATCTGAACCCAGCAGAGGTACTCCTCAGAAGTAAATGTCCACATTTACTGAAGAAGAGGGGCCAGGATCTTTCCAAATCAGAAATTACTGAAATAGGCCGTGTAGTTTGCAGGCATTTAGCCGAATGCATTGTAATTAACAAAGCAATAACGCTATCCTGTTTGGCTGAGTGGGGAGGACATTTAGGTCGAATTTTTCAACCTAGATATCCAGCGGATTTTTTCTTCCGATATACACAAAAAGTTTTACGGAATAAAAGATTGTCGTCAGAATCTGAAGAGGATCCGAGGCTGGGCCCCAGCTTTTCAAGAGAACCTGTTGGAGCTCTCTACAATACCTACAGGAACTTCAAAAAGACACTAAGGCTAGAGGGGTTGCTGAAGCGACAACGGACTCGTTCATCATTGCCAGGATCCAGTGTGGATGAATCACCGTCGTCAGAGAGCTCTGAGGGTTGTTCTTCGCTGACATCACATGATTCTCCACCAACCAAAAGAGGAAGATCCAGAAAACAGGCGACGAAAGCTGATAAACCTGGTGAGTCACTTTATTATAATATGTATTGTATGTTGTATGGACGAGTGAAGTTAATAGAACATAAAGTAAATAAACTGAGAAGTGAAAGTAAATTTAATTAGTGTGTTGTCTCAATCACAGTAAATAAAAACATCAATGTGCTTATATGGTGTATGTATAGTTAGTTTATTTGCTTTTAACGCCACTTAACATTAAATTTAAATATCTTACATTAAATAATAAGAAACATCATAAATGATCCTATTCCATGCCTACCACATTAACTGTGTACATACAACAGTCAGAAAGTTGTCATGACTGTAATTGCATTTTGATATTAATTTCAGAAACATCTGAAGGTGTCCGTACTAAGTTGGCAATTCTTCGGGAATACACGTCCACAGAAACCACGGCCTACCTTGAAGAAGCCTGGCGAGAGACCTTTGCCATCCGTTCTTGGGAAGGTGACACATCGGAGCTCACCATTTTAGAACAAATTGAAAAATATCCACCTCTTAAACAGCAGTCAACTGCTGAAATTCTTGTAAGTTCTTATATTCTTTATTCCTATCTTAAATCAGCATGCTTTTCCATACATCTAGATATTAACAATTTATATGGTGAGAGAGAAAGATAGGTTTAACAGGGAGGCGCTTTAATTTAAAACTTAAATTATAATTTGTTTTATTTCTGTTGCAGTTAAGATTGGATTTCGATAAGGTGGCAGGAGAAGGAAAAGCAAAAATAAAAGTAGCAGACCAGGTTGCCAAGTATCATAAAGCAATATTAAAATTGGCGAGAGACTCGTACAGCAAAGATCCCGCTCAGAGAAAGATACTTTTAACTTTCCTTGATCACGCCACATCAGGTGAATTTGTAAATGTTATACTTTTGATTCATTGAAGTAATGTCGTTTATTTACATAAATGACATTACTTCGCATGAATTTATTAAATATGCCTATTATTTTTGTAAAATAACTCCTATTTAGAGATGGATTTGTAAGTTGCCTTGTTACATTTGGAGGATGAGGAATTGTCTGATTTTAATTTTAATTTTTTTTTTTTTTTTGTTGATTAGGTGACAGTGCGAAGAAGATTACAGCGACCCTGTTCCTGTTGCCCTTCACTTTATCGTCTACAGGCTACAGAGAGAGGTCTACAGCGACAGGAAAAGAAGGTGTGCAGTCAGATCGCATTGGTTCGTTAAATTTTTTTATTTACCATACGACATCAGTTGCGGAAGGCAAAGACCGGGTTGTTAAATTAACTGCTGAGTTTAAAAGTTTAAAAAGGCATCTGCAGCCCTTCATTATTGCAATAGGCCCATCTTGCGTAGACATTGTTAAAGCATACATTGTAATTGACGGGGAGTTTTTATACGAATTCAACTCAACTGCAGATGCTGTTGAATTTTACCTAATATTATGCTATGCTCTTAATATTAAATTTCCTCCTGAGGCCGAGAACATTTGGATTCTAATATCAAAACTATTTTACAAAATAGAAGAGAGTTCCCTTCCCCAAAGTGTTTATTCCACTTGGGTAAAACTTAAACATTTTAAAGAAGAACCCGCAACTGATATCGTATAGTGCGTAAGGAAACAACATTGTAACAACTGTCATCATGCTATCGTGCCACGATTGTAAACATAGATTCAAATCTGTAAGCGATCTTATAGTTCATATCAAACGTATGCACCTTGACTTTTCACCAGGGGACAATCTTTCGTTGCGCTGTGGCGAGCCAGGCTGCTACAGAGTATGTGGCAGCTTGTATACCTTGCGTTATCATTTAAAGTCTGAACATTGTGCCACTTCTCCAAGTGGTGTCGCGCCCTCTTTAAACAACGTGGTCTGTGAAAGGAATGGGAACGAGGTAGGAGAAGGTATTAAAGACTCAGAAATAAATATCTCACAAGATGAGACGGTTAATGGGGAAAACTTACGCTTTGATTTTTCGCCCGAAAATTTAAAAAAAATATTTTTAGATACAGCTGCTAAGATGTTTAGCAAGCTACAGGCCAACCCACAAATACCCCTTAATTACATTCAGTTATTTTATAATAGGTATGAAGAATATATGAAAGACTCGTTTTGTTTTGTGTTAAATCGATTTGCAGAAGACAGTGCTAGAGATGGCACTTGTAATCACTTAGGGCCATTCACTGAAACTTTATTAGGATCCATAACACAGTGCAATGAAACTTTCCGCAGTCAACACCTCCGACTTAATTTTTACACTAATATTGGAACTTACATTCCCCCAAAACAGAAATTTATAATGAATCGTCCAGTGGCCGGACGAGGTGGTACAACTAAACTTGGGCCTTGTTTTGCTTCCTTTGTTCCATTGAGAAATGTTTTTAAAAAGGTTTTATCAATTCCTGGTCTTTTAAAAGAAATTGATAGTTACATAAATTTTTGCCAAAACTTCCCTTTCCCGATGAATATAATTCAAGGTAGTGCATGGCAGAAAACGTACTCAAACCATCATTTAAATGCAAATGAGAAGTTATACCCTCTTACACTTTATTTTGACGATTTTGAAACATCAAATCCCCTTGGTAGTCACTCATCCATTCACAAGTTGGGAGCAGTGTACGTATCCATGCCTTGCATTCCGCCAAAATATGCTTCCAAGCTTAACTATATATTCTTGGGTCTTCTGTTTCATTCCTCGGATAGGGCTGTTTCCAAAGGTAACGAGAAAATATTTGCAAGTGTAATAGACGAGCTAAATTATTTAGCTAATACTGGAGTAGAAATTGCTGTTGACAGTTTCACTGGCACTGTTAAATTCAGATTAGCTTGTATAACCGGAGATAATTTGGGATTAAACTCGATCCTGGGCTTTACCGAAAGTTTTAGCGCCTCTCATTACTGCCGGATATGTAAAGGAGGCAAACGTGAGCTAGCTAAGCTTACGCGTGAGAAATCAGATTTTCTTAGAAATATGGAAAATTACAATGAGGACTTGCAAAGTGATAACGTTTCAGCTACGGGCATTAAGGAAAGGTGTGTCTGGTTAAAAGTCAAAGGTTTTAAGTTATTTCAACATGTAGCTGTAGATATTATGCATGATTTATTGGAAGGTGTTTGTCAATATGTTATGACCCTTGTGATAAATTCTTTAATAAGAGATAAACTATTCTCTTTGAATTACTTGAACGATCACATCGTTTTGTTTGATTATGGCCCAGATTCAGGCTCAAAGCCTCAACCTTTGGTCTGGCAATCTGGTGGAATAAAATGGAGAATGTCATCAGCAGAATGCTTGACATTCCTTAGGTATTTCTCACTATTTGTAGGAACAAAAATCCCATTGGGCAATAAATATTGGGCTTTGTTTTTGCTTTTGAGGCGAATAATGTCCACTTGTATGACGGATGCCGTGTCTCCCTACCTTCCTGAGAACCTGGCTCAATATGTAAGTGATTTCAATAAACTGTACTTGAAATTATCTTGTCGTGATAGGTTACAACCGAAATTTCACAACTTGATACATTATCCTTCAATGTTAAAAAAATTTGGCCCTTTGAGACCTTTGTGGTCTATGAGGTTTGAGGCAAAACATAGAATACTTAAAGTGGCTGCTCGAGCCACAGGCAATAGGATAAATATAACAAAAACCATTAGCGTGCGTCATCAATTGCAGTTAAACGACATGCTCCTGGCTAATACACTCCCTGATACATTTAAACCGGCCAAATATCACAAATTATGTCCCTCTCTGTTGTGCGCCCTAAAAACAAAATTTAAATTGCCATCCTGTAACACCCTATATGGTGTCGTTAGTGTGGAGTTGGAAGGTATAGTGTACCGACCAAACCAACTTATTTGCATTGGCTTGGATGAAGAACGATTTAATTTGCCCAAATTCTTTTATATTGAACATATTTACATAGATAGTAAGACCCAAAATATTTTTTTAACCGGAAAAGAAATGTTTACGATTGACTTTGATGATCACTTCTTTGCCTATGAAGTCGAGGAAGGGAGACTCGACATGTCCTATAGACTTCAGGATACATGCTTCATCTTCCCAAATCTAATGTGTTCATTGCCCAATGGGAAAATATATGTGGTTTTTAGAAATTCCATAGATTAGTAATTGATACATTAAGTGTCTTCTTAGTGTACATAATTATTAAGAGCAATGTAACCTAATATTTCAAATGTATAACAAAATTAACAAAATGGTTATGAATAATATTTTTATCTTTAAATAAGAAAAGATAAGGTCACAAGAATTACAATGAATAGTAATTGTGATCAAACTATTCAATTATTAGAATGAATAAAAATATAATTTTGCACCACAAATGATAAATATGTTAATTATTGTAAGACTATTACAAAGTAAAATCAACAGATGTTTGTAAAGCTATTAAATATGTATGAACTATGTTTTCTTTATAAAGAATATTTTAAATTATATATATATATATATATATATATATATATATACATATATATACATATATATACATACATATTATTATTAGTATTTGTATATAAATTAAATTTTATGATATATATTACACACATAAACAGCTTAAATTTTTTAAATTTAGTAAAATATTAACTTGTAATATTATGCTTTTAATTTATACCTTTATTATATATATGTGTGTGTGTGTGTGTGATGTGTGATAATTATACATTTTTAAACACACACACACACACACACACACACATATATATATATATATATATATATATATATATATATATATATATATATATATATATATGTATATTATACACCTAAATATTATTTTATACATTAACTTTTAATATTGTGCCTAAATTTGTAACTAAAATATGTATAAACTATGTTTTCTTTATAAAGAATATTTTAAATTGTAATACTAGGCATTAAATGTGTTCATATACATATATATATATATACATACATATTATTATTAGTATTTGTATATAAATTAAATTTTATGATATATATTACACACATAAACAGCTTAAATTTTTTAAATTTAGTAAAATATTAACTTGTAATATTATGCTTTTAATTTTACCTTTATTATATATATGTGTGTGTGTGTGTGTGTGATAATTATGCATTTTTAAACACACACACACACATATATATATATATATATATATATATATGTATATTATACACCTAAATATTATTTTATTTTATACATTAACTTTTAATATTGTGCCTTAAATTTGTAACTAAAATATGTATGAACTATGTTTTCCTTTTTCTTTATAAAGAATATTTTAACTTGAAATTTATACCTCTATTATTTAACTTACATGAATGCATATATATATATATATATATATTGGATTTTAATTAAATTTTATTTTATACTTATGTTGGACGTAATATATAATTGTAAATTTGTATTCATAAAAATAATAATAATAAAATTTTTTATGTAAAATCAAATCTGCCTCTTACATGTTTTTCTTCTAATTTAAAATATTACAATTATTTTTAAAGTCCTAATTTTAGGACTTAAGAATTAAGTAATATTTTAATAATACAGCAGCAGCTTAGATGAAAATAAAGGTTGTATGCAGTCGGGGGTAAGCATTGGCGTAACGCCTGCTCTACTGTTCCCAAATTTGGAGCAGTTGTGTTCCCAAATTTGGAGCAGTTAAGCAGAAGCTAAAGCTTACTCTCTCGACAGCATACCACCTTATATTTCATCTGGGCTGCAGCTGAAAGTATTCCCCTTTCCAACCAAACTTCAGTCGACACAACTGCTGTGTAGCAGTTGAAGTACAACTGCCAAGAAGTATAATACTACTGTGGCCTAGTAAGTAATAGTAAGAAGTAATATATTACGCTGCATAGCAGTTGCAATTAAACTGACAAGCAGTACAATACTACTGTGGTCTAGTATAAGAAATAATATATTACGCTGCATAGCAGTAGCAATTAAACTGACAAGCAGTACAATACTACTGTGGTCTAGTATAAGAAATAATATATTACGCTGCATAACAGTTGCAATTAAACTGACTAGCAGTACAATACTGCTGTGGGCTGGTATAATAAATAGAATATTACGCTGCATAGCGGTAGAAAATTGAGGGAGGCAGTTGAAATTCAACTGACTAGAAGTACAATACTGCTGTAGGCTGGTACAATAAATAAAATATTACGCTGCATAGCGGTAGAAAATTGAGGGAGGCAGTTGAAATTCAACTGACTAGAAGTACAATACTGCTGTAGGCTGGTACAATAAATAAAATATTACGCTGCATAGCGGTAGAAATTTACTTGTTTGACTGATTCACAGTTCAAAATGAACGTGAACGTGACGCTTGGACTGCACCATTGGACTGCGTCACAGTTGAAAATGAACGTGAATATGTCTTTCGACTGCTCCATTCGACTGCTACACAGTCAAAAATGAACGTGAATGTGTCACATTCACCTACTCTATTCGGTTGCCTCGCAGTATAGCGTTACACTAAGTTTCAGCATAAAAAGTATCGATATATCGAAATGTTCGATATATACACTCAGCTGAGTCACAGTATAATGGCCGCAGTATAGACTTCGACTGGAAGACCTCCTACGTTCAACCTTATTTACACGCAGCATCATTTCGACTGCGTATAAGTCGAAAAAAGTCCTTTTTTTCTCTCAGTGTATTTTCTTTGACATTGGAAGACTCTCAATAGAAAGCTTGGCGTGATGAATAACGAGTTGATCTAATTCATCTAGTTGCTTGAATTGGGTTTTTAAGGGGTGCTCTTGAAAGAGTGTCTGCTATATGCATAGTAGACCCTGGTTTATATCTTACGTTCAAATTATAATCGTTTCAGTATGGACTTTCTCCCAGCTCCATAATGCATCTTTAGCTAATTGTTTCCTTAGAGGCGCTGTAATTGTAGAATAGTTAGGAATAAATTTAGATAAATAATTAGTAAATCCTAAAAATCTTTCTAAGCTTTTTTTATCTTCGGGTAAATCCATTTTATTCACTGCATCAACTTTCTCAGAATCAGGAAATATTCCTTTATTTGTAAATTTGTGCCCTAGAAACACAATGTCATTTACATCAAAGAGACACTTATCCCTATTAAATTTCAATCCCTGTGTTTGTGCAGTAGTTAAAACTTGTCTAGTGCGTTTTTCAAGCTCTTGTCTTGTAGCTCCCCAAATGATCCAATCGTCCATATAAGTAATTACACCTTCAATACCCTCGAACATTTGACTGATTTTTCTGTGAAAAATTTCAGGTGCGCATTTTAAACCCATCGGCATTCTCCTATAGCTCCATCGTCCGAATGGCGAATTAAACGTACAGATTTTTGAGCTTTCTTCGTCTAGCTGCAACATATAAAAACCTGAATGTGCATCTAATCGCGTAAAGTATTTTGCATTTTTCATCTGTCCGATAATGGTGTCCATTGTTGGAAGTTGAAAATGTGATCTCTTTACCGCTTTATTTAAGTTAAATGGATCTAAACATACACGAATTTGAGAATTTTTCTTTCTCACAATTACTAACGATGAAACCCAATCTGTAGGTTCTTCTGTTTTTGAGATTATTCCCTCTTTTTCCATTCTAAAAAGTTCTTCTTTTAACTTCAGCATCAATGCTAATGGCACTTTCTTAGGTGGATCAACCTGTGGAGGTAGATTTTTATCCAAATTTAGATGAACTTTTCCTTGTATACGTCCGATTTTTCCGTCAAATAGAGTCGAATATTCTTTAAAATACTGTTCACCTGATGTGTTTGATAAACCATCCTCCGATGCAACCATATAACCTTATTCCTAGAAATTAAATTCATTTTACCGCACGACTTCAGTCCTAATAATGCTGGGCAGTCTGTATCTACGACTACAAAACATACATCATATTCTTTCCCATTATTTAAAACAGGTTTTATTTCAACTTTGCCTAATGTTGGCACTGTTTCTCCGGACAAGGATAAAATTTTTGATCTGCACTTCTTTAAATCCTTAGATGTAAATTTTAATTTATCAAAAAAAAAAATACTTTTCGGAAGTATATTAGTTTCAGCTCCGCTATCTAGTTTAAAGGATACTGTTTTATTATTTATAGATAGTGTTTCATTCCAATCCTCTTTACTTGACGAATATCCAACGAAAAAAGATTGTTCAGTGTCTGACTCACTATAAGAATCATTTTGCTGATTATTATTTATACCAGATGCATAATTAATTGATTTTGACTTACATAGCTTATAGCAAAGTGATTTTTTCCTCGACACCTATTACATATTTTATTGTAAGCAGGACAATATTTTGCTCCAAATTTATGTTTATTTCCTCATCGACCACAATATATTTCTCTATTTTCTGTTTTATTAAAAGCTGGTTAATTGTTGTGTTTTTGTTTAGACTTATCTTGTTTTCCTATTTTGTTAAAATTATTTGTATTTTTTCTGTTGTCACTTTTAGTATAATAACATGTTTCCTCACGATTAGGAACATGTTTCCCCGTACTTGTTTTTGAGATAATTCGACAGCCTTACAGATTAACAATGCTTGTTCTAAAGTTAGAGAAGACTCACGTAGCAATCTCTCTTTGATGTGAGAATGCTCCCTGAGCAAGCCACATATAAATATATCTTTTACTATATCTGAACGAATTGTGCCGAAGTCACAGTTAAAACTTAAATTAATTAATTCAGTAGAAAAATCTTCAAAACTTTCTGTCGGCTTTTGGACTCGTGTAAAAAATTTATGTCTTTCCGCTGTGAGGTTTTTAATCGGTGCAAAATACGATTTAAATTTATTTTTTACTGCTTCATAAGAAGGATTATCGTCGAAATTAAATGACGCATAAATATCATAGCACTTTGGACCCATATTGAACAACATGAGAGCAATTTTCCTCTCATCAGATGCTGCACTATATCCCGTCGCTATCAGAAACATATGAAATTGTCTATACCACCTGTCCCAATTATCTGACATGACATATTATATCATTAAAAATTAAATGTGCAATTCCCGAAATATTATTGTACACAGGAACACCGGTTGTACCAGGATTTGTACTATCATGTGTTGGATTAGCTGCACTAGGCTGTGCCTGTTTGTCTTTATCCATTATATTATAATATAAAATACTCTAAACTAAAACTGTACTATTGACCTCTTATCTCTATGAGATAGTAATAAACAAAAGAGTCTCACCTGACACCAAATGTTGTATTAGGGAATGGGAAGGGTACGTCTACACTCTTGCATAGTCTAAGAACAACTGAATGTATTTATCAATTTATCAATAATAATACATATGGTTTTATATTTTATAAAACCCAGATTACTTCATATAACAACTTTTATCCATGAATAAAAAACATCAAAACAATTTTGACAGATTTAAAAAGTAATCTGCCAATTAGTGTGGAATGTTTTTATTTTACAACCCATTATTGTCTAATTTAGTCCCATTTTTGCTTCCGAGCTTACTGAAGGTAACGGAAGCTTCTGAAGAACGAATTTTTTTCTAAAATTTGTCAATATTTTTTTACATTAATGAAAGTATCAATTTACCCAACTTTATTGAGCGCAGAATGATTAGAATTCATTTAGGACTGACACATTTGACAAAATTTGTCAATTTTTTAAGAAATGAAAGACATTTCTTAAAAATCAGATGAGTACTTAAATAGATATATAGGTAAAAAATACTTTGTGCGTGAATGTTGAAGAAAATATAATGGACGCAGAAGGTTGAAACTTATATGGTACCAACAATGGGCTAATTATGATCTTCCATCTAAATTTCATTTTAATCGGACGAAAAGTTGGGCAGACCGATAGACAGACATGAGACCAATAATGTTCTCTGGTGTCTCAAACGGATTTCTGTCCAGGAATCTTTGTAATCGGTGACGTAAAAAATAAAAAAAATCGCTCTTCAGAACGATCACAATGCTTCCGTCCTTCGGTAAGCTCGTAAGAATTATAATTTATCCAGGCAAACAAAATAAATTAGAGAAAAGTTATTCTGAATTAAAATTTTGTTTACTATTTTTAATGTTTTCCCTCTTTTGTGCATTTCTATTACTATCTATAAAACCAATTAATGCATTTGCTATATCCAAATAAAATAATATTCTAATAACATAAAGTAGTGTAACCAATTTCCATAATTATTTTAGTAAGATAAAAACAATTTCTTAATCCATCGGATTGCAAGGTAAAAAAACACAAGAAGAATAGGTATATTAACTGGAAGACAAGAAAGCCAATTAATTTAAATGCATTTTATTTTATACAACTTTTACTGTAACAAAGTCGTGATGAAGTCAAACTAATGGTTATTACTTGTAAGAAGCAATAAGTAAGATATATTTCGTTTATCCTAAGGATATAATTCCATATTCAATTTTAAACGCAGAAATTCCCATTTTTCTAGGTCTTTAAAATGTTTATATACATTTTACACTTCCTGGTAAGTTCGTTCTCAGTTTTGCCTCAAGCTTATAACCAAACCTGTATTATAATCCAATTTCAAATACTTTGTTACATTCTCTTTCGGCAGTCTTTATATAATTTTAATGTTGGTATAACGATAACTTGCGGCTACCTTTTGAAAAAAAAAAAAAACTAGAATATTACTCTACCTTGAAATGATAAGAATTATGTTATTATTATTTTCTCCTTTTCTTCATTACAATGATTTACAAAATTTGAAACCTAAATTAAAAAAAGGTTTATAATCCATATCAAAAAGATATTTTGAACATTTTAAGTCAAAGAAAAAATGGCGGGAGAAAGTAAAATTGATGGAAGGGAATGTAAAGATTTTTTCCGTGTGTAGTTAAAGCAGGTTAATGAGAAGGTAGGTGCTGGGCGAGGTAGCGGCTATATCGCTGAAGATACCTTGGAGAAGTGGGAGCTGACTGAAATGGGAGATGGACAGATCCCATGGGCCCCCCTAGGCCAGATATGACCCGTTCAAATAAATAATAAATCATAATTAGCTTATAAAATATAATACATCTGGTCCTACCCACCCAGGGGGCCCTTCACCCGGCTCCCAAATCCGTTTCTATTTTGTTGCCCGATTTATATTTACGATGCAGTTCACCGTGTCTTAGAGAAATATCTCCTCGTAATTTTCAAGGTATAAAGAACCACAACTTTACAGCTACAACTACAGATATAATTATAGTGTTAATATTTTCTTATGTATTGTCAATTCGTATCATCCCCTTACAAAAAGAGGAACTGCATAAAACATTTTACAAATTATCTGCAAAAAACTAAAAAATTGTCCCAATGTAAAACGGTGCCTATAAAAATGTAGTGAATCTGTGATCTTGTGGTAAATAACCGAACAGATTTCGACGCATTTCTACATCTTTTCAAACGTCAAACCAAAAAGCAACAAATTAATTCTTAGCAGTTATGCTCTATGCAATAATTCATTCGGAGCCTATTATCTGCGGTGAATATTAGGCCCGTTACACGGTTGTCTACCTGATTAAGGCTGAGTATTATAATATATTTATTGGTACGAACCTACATTCATCAGATGTATCCCGCCCCTGCGCCAGTGTATCTATTAGTTCTGGTTCTAATAAACCTTGCCCTCTCCTGCTTTAGCTACCAATATTTAATTGTAAATAAAAGCTAGTTCTTTATTCTATCTTTTAGTTACCGTTTCTTACCAATTAATAAGGCTATAAATCTTTACCTTTTTTATATTAAAAATAAATAATTTAATCAAAACTAAATGAGTATTTTATAATTCCTATTTAATATAAAATCTTCTACGAAATCGGATCACTTGTATTAACTATATTAATTTTTATTCAGACATATTTTTTTTTATATTTTAATTGACTTAATCTTATATGAACTACGACTTAACGACTTATTTTTTTTAATCTATTTCAGAAAAAAAAATTCTAAACTGTATTGGATTGTCTTTAGTCTCATTTAAAGTATATATTTGCCTATCCGAAGGTATACATTTCATATTTTAATTGCATTTTATTTTACTAGAACCGGACACCGAGCGCGCCCATGGCGCTCGAAAAGAAGAGCTATTTTTTTTAAATTTGTTGGAAAAATGAAGAAACAATTCCATGTTTAGGTGTATTATTAAATATGCTTGGTTATCCAATAAGAATAAAGCCAAAAGGTTTGAAATTCAATTTTATTTAATAAATATAGTCCAGTTATTTTAGTAATAAATATGGCTTCTGTTCCAAAAATAGTCGGAACTTCAATTTTTTTTTTTTTTTGATCGCTGATTTTGATTTTGATGTTCTGAAAAACATATTGAAAATCGGCAACGAGATCGCCGTCGAGTTAATAGATATTCAATACTCTTTTGATACTGGTTTCTTTCAAATTTTTCTTACCACGTTCCAATTTCAAGGTGGAACCTGTTCGTCACACATAAAACAATGTTTCGCTATTGCGATTGTCACCGTAACAACTACCTTTGTAAAATATTAAATCACTGGGAACACAAACATTTTCAAACTACGTGCGAACAAAGATATAGATATAGAATAACGGTTATATTTTAGCCCATATAGCGTTCATCTTATTATTAATTCTTTTTAACATTTCAACATTTTTCTTATTTTAAATGGTTACTAAACACTTATTGTTAGTTATGTAAGATAATAGATTTTACATATTTTAATAATAATCTTTCATAATCTATGGTAAATTTACTACATTTAGTAACAGCTTAGATTAGCTAAGAATTAGCTGCTTTGCTGCTTAGGGGAGGATTAACCAGATAAGCATCTGGGTCTACTATCTTGGAACTAAGCACTTTCAATTAGGCCACGCTACTCTAGAACTCGGTGCAAACCATCAACGCAATTAATGGCGCCCACTTTAGCGGTCTATAACTCAAAAACCAACCCTAATCAAACTTACTCTCCTGCTATTTATTTATTTTATTTTTGTAATTTTCCTTTCAGTGTAAAAATACTTAACCTAACATACATTAAAAGTTAAACTTACTAAATAACCGTGCACACCATAAATGATTTAATTCCTTTTATAATACGAACCGAACTTTAATATATGTGTATATATATATATATATATATATATATATATATATATATATATATATATATATATATATATATATATATATATATATATATTACTTAGCCTCCCACGGCAATGCTTTATAAAAAATGAAAAAATACAACATTCTTTTGAACATTTAAAGAATGCAATTAAATCTTGTGAATAACACATTATTTTTTCTTCCTCGCATTTCGCCTCTATTTAAAACACTATTCTTTTAGTATTATAATTAAATGCTTTCCAATTTAAAAAGAATTAAAAACGAATAATTAACGTTTTGCATAGTCCGAAAAGACGTATTTATAGTTTAAAGATATACAATATACCTAGGATATTACGACAGGGATATCTTAGCTAGACTAGCCAGAGGCTTTCGTATATTATATACTTCGCAAGTAGGCGTACAATATTTGCTGTTTGATCTTTTCTCAGATTTATGAAAGAGCTGAAGCATGTAAATGCAACGAGAGTGGCATCTAAACTAACGTATTGAAATAGGTATGTTTATTCTTACTTTGCTACCCGATAATAATATATTTTATTAAATACGTCAAGATATATCTTTAAGGTAAAACTGGGTGGTCTTAAAAGTTATAAATTCTACTTCCTCCGATATTTAATTTGTTTGCGTTGCTTCATTTTATATAATTTATTTATTTTTTATTTTTTTAATAACGATTTGATATTAAAACGACCTTATGACGTATTCGTATTAAGTATAACATAATAGAAAATAGTCTCAGTAAAAGTCATATGTTGCATTCTACTTTGATATCCTGATTTGAGCAACCCATGACTATTTATTTATCGAAGTAAAATCGAATTTTTTTTTTTGAAACTACAATAATAATTATGCAGATTCTCAGTCCTTTCAGAAAATATGTATGTGATTAAAAAATAAAAAACATTTTTTCTGTTTTGCATTGTTATTTCAGCATTGCTATTGAAGCATACCCATATATGTATTTTATTTGGAATTAATTTTTATTATTAAGCTAGTAATGCATTAAATTACGAACTCGCGTTCTTAGGGATTTACAGGGAAATAATAATCAACACATACACATAGAAGATTTTGATATACAACATGAAATATGAGTTTATACCCTTAATTTTTGTATTTTCGCTCATTTGAGATAGCCATTTTGTTACTTATGTCAAAATTAGATATATTTATGTTCTTGCTATATATTTAGCAAGAGCTTTAATTAGATTTTCAACATGCCATATCAGATATAAGCAAACACTTTTTTTATTCTCATTTTGGATAAATTTTTAATTTTAAAATGTCGGCAAAAATACATTTTTCATTATAATAGTTATTATTTTTCCTACTAATTTAAAACGATGTATAACATGTCATGCTGTCTAAAATATTTTTTGTAGCCATCTTGAAAGTATTAAGGCCCCCGCAGACGACCGACTTTTTGTCGGCCGACAAAAAGTCGGTAGGTGACGGTACGAATAGAAACAATAGAAACAGGTGGAACCGCGCACACGGCCGACAAAAAGTCGGCCCGACTTTTTGTAGGTAGCGAAAGTCGGTGAGGTTCTATTTTTTGACCGATCCGATTGTCGGTGGAGGGGATGGAACACATGCTACACTATGGGGTGGCGCACACCACCGACTTTCCACCGACTTTTTGTCGGTCGAGAATCAATCTGAGCCCGGCTCCGTTCTGTGTTTCTACCGTTCTATTTTCAAGGATTGAGAATAATAATATTTATTTTCACCAAAAGACAAAATACATATATAAATAAATAAAATACATGGTGAGGACCCTCAGTAGGTGTTTTTATTTACCTAGGAAGAGGACACTTTCTCTACATATCTAATAAGATTAACTAATACAATAACTTTAAACATAAGATATATCAATGTTTTTTGTTTTTTTTCATATACATTCAATCGCATACAATATAAACAAAATGTGTTTAATATTACTATTTATTTATTTAGTTTATATAAGAAAAAAAAAAAAAAAAGTGAAAAAGCAATTACGAAGGAACGATAAAATAAATGAATATTAAAAGAAATAATTTAATTTATTGTTGTTTGATAGAGACCAAGAGGTATTTAGAGATATTAGTTTTAAATTAATGGTATGTTTTTATCGATTGAATTGATAACGGCAGTTGATTAAAATAAACAGACAAGCAAAGTTATTAACGATGGAGATTGAGCCGGAACTTATATGTGAAGTGGAGAAGAGACCTTCGCTCTATGATACGTTCGAGTCTCAGTATCGCGACAAAAATGTGAAGTAAAGCTGTGAGAGGAAGTTTGTCGTGAGGTTATTCCAAACAGGGGACTTAAAGACTTAAAAACTGACATCATATAACAGTTGAAAAACTTATCTGGATGGTCCCTAAGATCGAGATGTAGGGTATGAAATTTACCTTTTAGCAATCTTTGACTCACGATTGGATGTATAACATATTTTCCCGTCTCTTCACTTAAGAAGATAAATGGCTAAGGACCGAACTCTTTGAATATATTCAATATTCATGTTTGCAAGCTTTTAAAAGATGAGAAAAGACCAAAGAGATTCTCTAGGGCTGCGCGGTAGTAGGTGGAAAATCGGGACCACGTGTGCGTTGAGTCGGTGGGGACCGATTAAAAGTCGGTCAGAACGTATAATGGCACTACCTACAAAAAGTCGGTCGTCTGCGGGGGCCTTTAAGTGTGAAATTTCCAAAAATTATACAGTTTTTACAAATATTGCGAAGGATAGCTGTGTTCCTAATTTCGTTCTAATCGGTTAATTGCAACGCCAGTTATCGTAAGACAGACAAACGTTTAAAATCGCAAGTCTCTATAAAATGAAGAATTCACTTACGCTCGTTCAATAAATTTATGCAATTTTAATTTAGCACACAATCAAAATTTGAGTACAAAAATCTGACTTAAAGTTCTTAATAAATCACTATGATAATGTCGTAACTTTGGTACCCAAGATTTGTTAATAAAATTAGTTCTTCAGAGAGAAAAATACGCTAAATTTATTTACTGCGTTATTTGATAACTAAGCAAATATTGTTATATATTTTTGTAGTTAGATGCGTAAAAATAATGTTATCGGATTAAAGTATTAAAGTAAAGAGAATATATATATATATTTTAATAATATTATATTAATATATAGTAAATTAGTTTTATCGCCCACCACATGTAAACATTCATATCCTGAACGGACAGTAAAGTTCTATTTTACAGCTGTAAAAAATGTTACAGCTGTAAAAAATGTTACAGCTGTAAAAATGCATGCTTTATTTTTACAAGCCGCTAGTTCGAAAGCGGCCGCGGCGTGCGGGAAGCGCTATTAGTTCTCAGCGTCAGCTGTTCAATTTGTAACAATCAATATTTTTATAACTGCGGTTTGTTTTGGTACAGATGTAACCTTAATATGCATTTATTGTTTTGATGAATGATGGCCTTCAGATCTACTGTGTTTTCAACATATGTAACAAGTGAATTCATGTTAATTTTTGTAACTAATGACAGGATTTGCCATTATATAATATAAAAATTGTATTTTGTTATATTGTCTTATTGGCGGGGGGGGGGGGGGGAGGGGGGGGGGATAAAATTGTGTGCACACCACTAGCAGTAAGCGCCATGACAGGCCTCGGCCTGTAATAACGCCCTTACGGCTCTAGGTACGTAAAAAGCTAATTTTTTTTTAAAATGAGCGTTTATTTTTGAATTTAGGTCTGTAAGGATTTAACTTTTTATATACAGATCACACCAATATCTTTATGATTAGTTTTTGTTTTTTTTATCTTCATTAAATAGGTACTCGCTCAACACTGCATTGTTTTATGTCCGGATGAGGGGATCAGTCTTTCCCTATATACAAGTAAATATCTTCATGATTTTCATTTAAGACTTTAATACTAATATTATAATAATTCTATAATATCTCATGTTGGCCGTGGTTAGACAGAGAGACAAAGTCGATGTGTGAAGAAATAATAAATATAGCCTTACAGAGGCCAACAACTATTTTGGAAATATAGAAATAATTTTACATGGTTAGATAATTTCTATTAATCCTGACATTTCTTTTTACTTTCTGGATTGATGAACTCTTCTTCTGGGCTTTTACAGTGCGATTTTTTTTCTTTATATTGATAATAACGTGTTCATGAAAATTATTTTTTTTCAAGTCTGAATATTATTACATCAAAGCCTATTAAAGATAGCTACTTATTTAGTCAGCCAGTTTGGTATTTCATCCTTAGCTTATCTTTTATCACGTTAACATCCAAGTTATTGTACCATACTTGCTACTAGATTTCAACACATCATTGTTCGTTAAACAATATAGAAAGTTAGGTGCTTTATGGCATAATGAATAGTTTCGAAATTGTATTCAAAAGATTGTTAAACTGAATAGTTTTTGAGATATCATTGAAACATGAATGGATTGATTGCTTCAGTAACAGCCTGCTTTCTATTTCAGCACGATGAATATTTGTTTTGTATATTATTGAAATCTGATTTTCCATAAGAAAAATCCAATAAGAAATTAAGAAGACCCATTTTCCAATAAGGAAAAGTTACAATTTAAGCAATTTTCTTCCGTTTCAGACATCAAGGGACATATTTAGTGCCTTTCAATAAGACAAATATTTTGTCTGTATTATTGTCAATTTTTATATTTTTTTTTATGTGTTTGGTATTGGTACCTTTGGAAAAAGGTAAAATTTAACTAAGTTCCTATTTTGTCTTTGTTATAAAAAATAGAGGAGCCACTTTTGGTTCCATATTTATTTCATTTACTGTTTTATTATTGGCTCACATTTATTTTATTTACTGTTAGCTTGGCTCACATTTATTTTATTTACTGTTAGCTTGGCTCCACATTCATTTCAACCACTGCGCTTATTTCTTTCTCTCTCTCATGTGCACAAACGTAGGCTTGATATTTAAAATTGGGATTTTAGAACGGGAAATAATTCTAAATTCATTTATATGAAGAGACATTAAGAGAGACCAATTTTTCAAATAACTCTTCGAGTAATACCATAAGCGACATCGCCATGATGATAGATATCACTTAATCAATTTAATCGGATTTAAACGTTTTAAAATAAGAAAATAACGTTTTATCAATAACTTACGTTCTTTTTCTATATTCAAAACTTTTTTATTTTGGCTGTCGTCTTTTAATTTCTTAAGCCCTATTCTTCTTCGTGAGATAGGACGCGAAGAAGCCTTGTGTGACTAATTGGCTGATTATTTAAAAAAAAAAAGTAAATAGTATTTTATATCTTTAATTATTTAATGAATTAGAAAAATAACATAAAATAAAAAAGTTTTATTTTATTTTATACAGGAATAAAACTGACTTAACGAGAACCAGATCTAGTTCAATCCATTTTATCATCCACAAAGACGTAAAAAAAGTATTTTTATCTTAAGAAATTCTTCAGGTATAGCTATAAAATTACTTTTCTTCCCATCGAGATTCTTCGAGTTTTAAATTAATCGATTAGGAAGCGTGGGTGGAGGATTTTCAAACATTATTTTCTCCTTAGGCATTCTATAAGAATTTTATACCTGCTTCATTATCACGATGATTGAGTAGCTGAAGATATAAACGCTCATTAAGAGAACGACCATAACCATCAAAGTAAATCGTTCAGTCGTCGGCTCATTTTACAGAAAAATGAGCCCGTTATATGCCTTATTTCACTAGCTACCTCCTAAGCCACCTTGCCACATTCGTTTTGCTTCTACAGATTTATTTCAGAGCTTTTGAACATTTAACCAAAGAAATGTAGATAGAACTTATAGATTATCATGCTTGATATAAAATATATACATAAAACACAGTATATAATAAAATATGTTATTTTAATATTATATTAAATATATAATGCCATTATATTTTTCTAATTAATTTGAAATTTATTTTAGTAAGATTATAAAATTTATCTTTCACTATGGAATATATTTGATAATTTTTAAGTATTTAACAACTTAGGTTGCTGGATTCACCGCTTTAACTTGGGTCTAATAAAGCTCATAAACTCCCACTTACCCAGACTGTAATAAACGGTAATAAAGATAACAATTCTTAATTGTATATTTGTATTCTTTATTGTATTTGTTGTTAATTGAATTTAATTGTAATTTATAATGATTATTATATATACAGGGTGTCCCAGCTGATATGGAACAGCGAATTATCTCCGGAACCATGATAGGTAGAAATATGCGGTTTTCAGTTTTGATAATAGCTATAAATGCGCTTCCCGAAAAAATGCTGAATATTTTTTGTGTTCAGCAAAAGTGTGTGCAATTTACGTAAGAGAAAAAAAGTGAATAGGAAGCCAGACTAGATATGGATTCTATGGCTAAAATTAAGAATTTTTTACTCTTGGATACGTTTCGTTCCGAGCATTAGTTTGCCGTCTGGAGAGCACTGAACCTGCACTGAAAATTGAAACTTTATGTCCATTTTACAGCTAAACCACTGGATCTAGAAAATAATTCAAGATACAAAAAGTTCTTAATTTTAGTCATAGAATCCAAATCCAATCTAAAATACATACCTTATTTGTAACTGTTCAGCAGGGCTTAAAACGTGAAAAAATAACAATAATGAATGTTTTTAGGAATGGATTCGGATTTTACGGCGAAAAATAAGAACTTTTTGTATCTTGAATTGTTTTCCTAGATCCAGTGGTTTAGCTAAAATGGACTTTAAAGTTTCAATTTTAGCAGGTTTAGTGATCTCCAGACGGCAAATTAATGCATACATACATATGCAAGAGTAACATATCCAAGAGTAAAAAATTCTTATTTTTAGCCATAGAATCCATATCTAGTCTAAAAAATATGGCTTCCTATTCACTTTTTTTCTCTTACGTAAATTGCACACACTTTTGCTGAACACAAAAAATGTTTAACATTTGTTCCGGAAGCTCATTTATAGCCATTATCGAACCCGGAAAACCGCATCTTTCTATCTATCATGGTTCCGGAGATATTTCGCTGTTCCATATTAGCTGGAACACCCTTTATATAATTATTTTTTTCTATTATTACAAATTACGATTAAATTTGGAGGTAATTATTGTTATCTTTACCATCAAGTCTAGGTTAAATGAATTTGGTCAAATAAATTAAAATAAACAAATACGGGTTAAGAAAATTACAATACAATCAAATTATATTCTTATTAAATAAGAAAGAATTGCTGTCAAAAAAGTATTTACATATTAGCATTAGCAATATAATAAAATAAGACTATATTATATAAACTCAGTAGGTATATATTTTTTGATTAAGTTATTAGATATTTATTCATTTAAAATGAAATGGGAAAATAATCTAAAGTATTTATATAAAATAAATATACGACTGTATAGTTTTAGACCACGCCTTAACCTGAAGTCAGAAATTTATAAAAAGAGAAAATAAAAATTCTCTAAAAAGCTATTTGTAATAGAATTTGTTAAGTTGCTCAACTTATAAAAATGGCAGGGGAAAATTCCTTGTGTTTATTTGATCAGAGAGGGGTGATAACTGTCTTATTTGATTTTGAAATTTAACTTTTAATGTTAACATCCATGATTAAACTTAAAATTATATGGTTGCTCCTTTCGACGATTATCCCCTATCCATTCTACTGTTTATATAAACTAATCATATACCAACATTATAATATATAAGTTATATATATAGAAGTAGGTGATTTAAATTATATTTTATCTCGGTTTTTATATTTCTCATGCTGGGTGTTTTTAAAAGATAAGTGGTTTAACACAATTTTAAACGAATCAAGAATATTATTTAAGAGTTTAAGTGAGTAGGGCTGATTATTTAAACATTTAATCATAAATATTTATTTTAAAAAAATAAAAAGCTATTTCTAATATAAAAATGACATCACACATTAATATAAAAACTTGGTTGGTATATTAGTGTCTTTTTATCTGTTAATTTTAGATTACAAAGTTTAACATATTTAGACTAGTAGACTTATTTAAGAAAGTCTATAACAATATGAACTATACCTATGACAAATGTTTTGGGATTTGGAGTAAAAATTTATTTAAATATATATTAGTTGCTGTTATAAATATAATTACACATAGAATAGCTTTAAGTGGAAAAAATAAATGTTACAAATCCTATAAAATCAGCAGAACGAAATTAAAAAATAACAAATTATTAGTACAAACCAATACAATAAATTATAAAAATCTTTTGACGATGAATGAATATACTATTAGAAGCATTGTCAGATGTGAGCAGTTATACGTATTAGACATGGTATCGTCAAAAGATTTTAATAAAAACTGTTTTCAAGATAGCAATATTTTTATTTGTTATTATATTTGAATTAATAACTTATCAGGTTCTAAGATAATTTTGATTCTGAGAATTCAGTGGTCGTAAGTATTTATATGTCTAAAATCCCTTTTTGTTACTTTCAAGTAAGTTGTAGGTTTACCCTTATTGAAATTCTATCCTTAAAGAGGAATAGAAAGTGTCCGAAGAGTCACATTTTTGTCCTGGAAGACAGAACAACTTTAAAGGAAGGGAGAAGTTCTTTAAGCTACCTGGTAAACTCCAAGGAAGTGATGGAATTAATCCTTTATATCTTTCGAGTTCATCGCAAAGACTTGGAACCCTTATAAATATAAGTTATGCTGTTATCAGAGTAACCCGCACCTCTCCACTCATTTTAAATAGATACGTGCTATATTAGATTACATGCAAAGATAAATTTTTGGTTTGTATATTTTTCTGTGTTATGAGTGTTTCTCTTTTTGAGTTGTTTAGTTCTTTAAATCAAATGTCATAAAGATTCATTACTAGTTACCTAAAAATTTTTTATGAGAAAATATGGACAAGGATTTAAGAGTTAACCTTTTTAAACTACATGATTAGAAATAAGAACATAGCTTCAATCTCAATTCTTGGCAGGTGCACGTTTTGGGGAAGAAAAAATAATTTCTATATATTTACTAGGCAGCTTGATGAACTGATCAGAGGATGTCAGGATTTTTTTTCCATGGGAAGAGGGGCTCTGTCTGACGAGCCACCGTCTTCCCAGAGGCGTTTCCAGCCGGGAGTCGTTTAAAATAATGGATACCCCTGGACGGGGGTGACTGTCCTGAAACCGAAAAATGCCAGTACATCCATCTTGATGTAAATGGCGGTGGATTGTTATCCGTTGTTTTTATCCTGAGAAAGATGGATGTTGTGAGATTCCAGGTGCGGCTTCTGAAGTAGGCAGCTTCATCAGGACGTCGGTTCCTCCCCCGCAATTATGAGTAGCACCGTCGAGTTCGTTAATATATTGCCTCTGGGCTACACTACTGACAAAACTAACAAGGATCTCGGACCTTTTCCCATCCAGTGTTGATATAGTCGTAAAAAGTTTAACTAGTGCTTCCTCCTCTGTAAACAAATCTAAAGACATAAAATATTACCTAAAAACCTATAGAGATTCGAATAGTCATTGCCTCAAGCTGATTATCCCATCGGTTTTTATTACTATTTCTTTATGGTGTTTCTCTGCTCGTTTTCGTTTATTGGCTTTTGTTGGACGAAGGTTTAAAACTATAATAAAACATTGGTTTCTCTCAATTCATAGAAAGAAAAGAAAAGGTCTCCTCACAAAACCATAGTTAAATTCAAAGCGCTTTCGCCGTATAAAAATGAGTTTTTATTTGTAGTAATGATAAAATCTTCATCGTCAGTAAAATGCAAAACCCTTTTTCAAAAATGCAGTAAATTGATATAAGATTTCATTAAATAATAAAAATAATATTTAAGTAATAAATTATAAGAATAGAATGTAGTCTTTTCAAAACTTATCATGCCCACATTACCCACACATAAATACCGCGGATAATTAATTATCCGGATTTCTTCACACCCTTCCTTTAATTTTGATGTTTGAGAATTTTTTACATGAATTTTAATTGTGCACTATTAATCAAAACAAATTTAGTAATATTATTCATATTTAGAGACCGTTTTAAAAATAAAATTTGTTGTAGATTTAGTATTAACAATAGTACTCTCTCTTGCTGATGAAAACATGCAGTAGAATATTTTAAATCTCAAGTCTGTTGATTTTACTGAGATCAAATCAGCGTATAATCTAACAAATAATATTATGCAACGAATTGTAGAACAAAAATGATTTGTGCCCAGTGCTTTTTTTTTCGAGATTGAAAATGTTAACTTGAAGTGAATAAATCATGTAAGACCAGTTGCTTCGAATAGGTGGGAAGAACATTATTGAGTCCTATAATGTCCCTGAAACGTATCCTTCTTTTCATTACTTTTGTCAAGTTTAAACTTGAACTTTGAAAACACACAGAATATCTACATACGTAAAATCCAAATACCACTGACTGACAGGCTAATCCCAATATCTCTGAAACCACTGGACCTATAACCATAATATTTTTAGGTAGGTTCCTCTTACCCCTAGGTGCTCGAAAATAATTTATTTTTTACATTTACATTTGCTTTTATATGGATAATACGATATTACGATATCTCTGGATCCAATTGCAATAAAACCATGCAATTTGGAAATTACCTTCATCTTTTGACATGAAGAACAAGGGTTTTCCATTCGGTATAATTTTGATTTAAGATGGCAGAATTTGTCAAAGCGATATCTCTTGACCCAATTGCACTAGAAAATTGCAATTTATATTGTCTATTTTTTTTTTCAGTTGATCCCTTTTATTTTTAATTTTACCGTCTCTATTTAGTCATTATAGGGATAGTATATTTAAAAAATAAACTTCTTAAAGACTGAAAGCAAGTATAATTGTCAACTAACTATACTCTTATGTAATGTTTCCAGATTTTCTAATGAAATCAAGTAAGATTAAAAAATTACTTTTATAAGGAAAGAAAATTACCATTTGATTAAAACTTTTAAGGAAAGTTTATTTATATTACTTCGGAAATAAACTATAATTGGTATTCTTGATGTGATTTGACTCTGAAAGATAAGATCGATATTGATGCATTCTGCCTATTTTCAGAAACAAGAATAGGAAACAGAGCTTAATAAATATTCTTAAAATAATAGTTATCAATATTTGATTTATGAGTGTATAAACCGATATAGTATGATGATATAATATTGTCTGCCAAATAAAATCTAATGTTACAACGGTGGATTTGTCGTTCGGACAAGTAGTTTTCAGAATATGGGCGCTCGCCTATATTTTGGAAACGCACTTTGGGGGGGGGGGGGAGTTTTACATCTGGAAATATAATGATAACAGTGCATAATTTACATTCAGTAAACTTTGAACAAAAAATCTGCCGATATTAATCGTACTAGTCTTTCTTACATACGAGTATATAATTTGGTCCCGTGGTTTCCATTGTGGTAATAGTTGATCCACTGCTTTCCATTTATTATAGCTGCTTGGCGTTTTCAAGTTTATATACAATTATTATTGGAAATTTGATCAAAATTTACCATAAAAAAACTAGTCTAGGGGCGGGGAATCAAACCTGACATATTACCCTTTGCGTGTATGAGTGATTCCAATTTAAAGTGCTATTTTGGAATCTAAAATTGAACTAAGACTGATAAATTTGACTTTTTAAAAAAATGCAGGAGAAATTATGGAATGTTCTCGGACTAATTTCAGATATATTGCAGCATGCGGGACAGATGGGAAATATTTTTTTAAATTTTTAGGCCGGAATTAAGTTTATTTAAAACATGGTAATTAAGCCACGTGAATTACACATTTTCCTGCACGGTTGTTACATTTCACACTTTAAGAAAATATTTTGGTCAGTAGGTTAAAATAAAAATCCAATTTTATACACCATTAAATAGCACTCTTAAAAGCCTAAACAATGAACTATAACTGAACCTAAAAAGTTTTTGAAAATAGACTTTAATAACATGCACGGTAATTACGTTTAAAAGGGTACGTATCTGGAAGAACAATCGGAATTAGCGCTAGCTCCCAACTGAAGGGTTCAGCTCATCCCCTATCAACTGTTGCTAGAAAACCAGTGTTGCGGCATTGCAAAAATCTCTCGCCACTTAAAATCTCCCTGCCACAACCAGAGTAGGGGTCACATATATATAATGCCACGGTAATTACATTTTTTTAAAGGACAAACATTAACTTGAAGTTCCGTTTAGTAATAATTTATTATTTTTAATAACTAACACATATTTTAATCCTTTTAGGACCCTACTTCAAAATTATCCAATGAGCTAGAGGGAAGTGAATAAGAACAACTGACTTAAGGAAAGCCACGTACGGTTGTTACAAAATCACCTTTTGAACATTTTTGTAGCGATTAAAATTAAGCGGCGCATTATTTGTTTGCTTGGTTGTAGTTCTGTTAGCTTAACTGAGTTACCATGAAGAAACATCCTGTCAATTATGTGAAAAACACTCCAGTTATTTATCTAGGACATGAAAATTGCACTTTAAATTGGAATCACCCGTATAGCCATTTTCTCAGGAACATAATTTTTCTCGAGAAAACGGTATTGTATGATTTGATTCGCGTTTAAATGGACTTAAAAATAAAATTGTTAATTATAATCGTCGGAACTATTTTCAAGAAGAATTTTAGAGCTAACATTTATTTCTTGATTTCGCCTCGGAATGTGGTTTTTCTGACCATGAATGCAAAATTTCATCGACATCGGCCCCCACGCGTCTGCACTTACTGTAGAAAGAGTTTTTTTTTTTTTTTCAGGGGACCTTAAAACGTGTAAAACCACCAAAATAGAAGAAGGTAAAAAAACCACATTCCATTGCGATACACTGGAATTCTTGGAGTTTAGGATAACCGTTATACATTAGCTTTTTCTTGTATGAAAATGAATTATCTAAAGAATAAAGTTAATGGCAACTTATCACTTTAAATAAGAATATTTATTCAACGCTGAAAATTTGTGAAGAAACGTGAAAATATGAAAACATAACTCGCGCATAATTTTTACATTCTTCTTTATTCTTTAAGGCTCTCTTTTCATAATAATATGTAGATTGCAGAGCATCGACCATAACTTAAATTTTTCAACAGTTAAATCATTAGCACATAATTATAATATTTCATATAGGTAATTATTTTTAATTTACATTAAAATTCATTGCAAATTACTTGATAATAACAACAATATCCTCCAGTGATTATATTACACTACGAGTACATAGTTATAATCGTATTTATCGGAACAATTTAAAGCTATGATGATAATGCCAGTCAGCTGTCTAATAATTTAATTTTTTAATCATTTGCAATTTATAGCTTTTCTCGTATTCTCAATCAACAGCTATTCATATTTTCGCATCCCATGGAAAAAGAGTTGCTTTAATTAATAAATGATCAGTATGTGAATTTTAATATCTAACCTTCTTCCCATCGTGTAAATTTATGGATAACTTTTGTAAGAGATAATTAATTTACCCGATATAAATATTCAGAAGACCTGTTTACAAGACTGCTGATGCTAAAGTATTTACATTTTATTATTTATGATTTACTAGCCAGACTTCCGTGCTATGGAAGCAGATTATCTAGTCTTAATTTTAATTAAAAGCCCACTATACTTAATTAAATAATGTAATCGATTAATTTTGGGTATAATTACTTTACAAAATTTAATGATCATCGAATCAGTGGTTTAGTGGTTCACAGAAATGAGTCAGTCGTAGTCAGTATAGTTAGCAGTTTAGTTAGTTTTCACTGTTCTATTTACACACATTTTTTAAATAAAATAATTCATTTAATTGTCGGTAACTTTCGGTTTTAATTTATGTGGTTTAAAATCCTTTATATTAACTTCAATTTTGTTTGTATGAGTGTTTGTCTACCGGAGCCTGTCGTAAATTCTTTGGAGTGCTAATAGTCCAGGAGATAGCGTGGAAAAAATTGTCTGACAAACATCAAGCTAACATTTTTGTGTATAAGTTAATCTTTTGATTTCCATGATCCTGAGTACAAAAATTAGTTAGTCGCCAAAATTCAAGTTGATGTTATTTTGTCACTTGATAGGTCACCATATTGATTTGGAGTAATATTTGAATAGCTATATACCCTATATTATGTGACAAACTAACATCAACTTTATTTTTGGTCTACTAACTACTTCTGTACTTAGGATCCTGGAAATCATACTATCCACCAAAATGTGTGGTACATGGCCGCTCTCCACCGATTTGTTTTTATCTCAAATGCCTATTGCCAAGCTATGACCCGCAGACGAGCTTAGCCGATCACATATTCTTTCAAGGCTACTCAGTGACGGATCTATAGGGGGGGCAGGGGGGGCAGCCTGCCCCGGGAGCCGGATTGGAGGGGGCGCCGGGTTGGAGGGGGCGCCGAGCTAGCCTGGTTTATTTTTATTTTTATTTTTTTTTTGTACTAGAAACAAATTCTGCAAAAAAAAAAGTGGAAGTGCTAAAAATTGCGCTACAATGCCCTGGGGAGCCCCAGAAAGGAAGCCAAGCCTCGCGAAATATTAAAAGTGTTAAAAATGTTGAACGATTTGACAAAAGGCGCCATTAACAACAGATATTATCAAGGGCGCCCAGAATAAAATAAGATTGTAAACCAATATCAATTAATCCAGTAATTACTGTAATATTTATATATTCGGTAATTTTCAAAGTGTGTAGCTGCTATTGTTATAGTCTTAAATAGGGCGCCTTTGAGCAAGAGGAATCAGCAAGGGCGCCAAGAAACAAAAATGTGGGGAAAATGTTGGGGAAATAATGCAATTGAATGGGTTAATTGAACACCTATTAAAGTTGACTAAATGAATTTGACGAAGGGCGCCCTTGGAGCAACAGGACATCAGCAAGGGCGCAGCCGAAAAACAAAAAATGTTTGGAAACCAATGTATATTAATCCATTAATTAATATTATATTTATATATTCGCTTTAGCTGTTATGTTTTGCAAAGGGCGCCTTTGACGCAACAGAAATCTGCAGGGGCGCCAAGAATTAAAGGCTTTTTCCCATATGGCTAAGGAGGAAGGTTTCACGCAATGGAAGAAGTTAAATAAAAAAATTCTTGAACACGAAAACTCCTTAAGCCACAAAAAAATTATATGTTCTTGGAAAACATTAGACAGCCTCCTTTATTTAGAGGTTTCTCTAAATAAAGGAGGAATTGCCAAAGAACTACAGGAACAAATATCGCAGGAAGAGAATCACTGGAAGTCAGTTTTATATGCTGTTGTTGATTTAATTATGCATTTGGCCTAGCTAGGCAGTGCTTTTCGAGAATCGGATGAAAGCCTTGACTTTGGTAATCCCAGAAGTGGAAAGTTCTTAAACACCATTGACTTATCCTCTCGATACCATCCCCCACTACAAGAACACATAATCCGTCATAAAAAAGGTCAGGTCAGCTACTTTTCGCACTATATCCAAAACGAGTTTTTGGATATCACAGCAACAAAAGTGAGAGGAAAAATTCTGAGTGACATAAGATAAGCAAAGTATTTCTCTGTCATGTTTGACTGTACCACTGTACCCCTGATGTCAGCCACTTAGAGAAAATGTCTCAAGCCATTAGGTACGTAAAATTAAGTGAAAGTGGGCCAGAGATTTGCGAGAATTTCATTGATTTTTTTCACAGTTAGTGAGAAGACGGGACTGGCAGTTTGGATTTTAAGAACTGTAGAGGGCAGTCATACGACAAAGGTGCTAACATGGCTGGAAAGTAAAAGGGTTTTCAAACCCGTTTGCAGGAAAATACCCTGTGCTGCGCATTCACTAAATTTAGTTAGGGTCAAGGCTGCGAGCGCCACTCATGAAGCAGAAACTTACTTTGGAGTTTTAAATTGTCTTTATTCATTCTTCGCAGCATCAACAAATAGGTGGGAAGTTATGCTCAAAAACATACCTATCTCTCTCAAGCTACAGAGCAGAACTAGGTGGTCAACAAAGTGGGAAGCTATAATAGTTATATACAAGCATCTTGGAGGAATTATTACTGCTTTAAATGATATTGTAGCATGTTTGACTTCAAGTTCTAAAATAAAATCAGAAGCTAGGAGTCTTTTAATAAGTATTAACACTTTTGAATTTGTGATATTTTCTTTCTTCTGGTTCAAGGAGCTAACTAGGATTGACATTGTCAACAAACTCCTCCAGAAAAAATATATCACAATTGCTCAATCTGTTCTCCACATTAACCGCCTTATACAGGAGTTGGAGGAAACTAGGGCAAATATAATGCGAGAGATGCAGTCACTGAAGCTAAGACCATAGCTTGAAGGCCTTAACATAGATCCTCAATTTAAGGAGGTGCGTAAACGAAAAAAGAAAATGATGACATCAAAGAAGAGGTTTCAAATAACCAAATCCTAAGTTCACTTAGAACCAGGGTTTGTGCCTTACAAGCAATTAACAAGTTATTTGGCTTCTTAGACAGAACACAGTTGCAAGGAATGATAGATGAGAATCAAGATTCGTGCAACGGAGCTTGCAAATTTCTATAAAGAAGATCTCGATAAGGAGGAATTGGTAGTTGAAGTCAATAACTTCAAATATCATGCACTCGACTTGACACCAAATATGGCCATGGCCACAGCAACACCAATTAATATGTTTACAGAAATATTAAAAAATGGTCTTCAAGATGTATATCCAAATGTAACAACGGTACTTAAAATGTTTCTTCCCATGCCTGTTTCAGTTGCTACGGAGCTTCAGCAAGCTAAAGCTGATAAAAACATATTTAAGAAACTTAACAACAACAGAAAAACGCCTATCAAATTTAAGTATTATCGTAATAAAAATCGGACACGAGTTAGCTTCTAAGCTCTCGTATGTAAGACATTATTATGTCTTATTATGTAAGACATTATTATGTCTTTCGCGACCAGAAAAGCTCGAAATATTAAGTTCTAAATTCTAGTAATAGGTTGTTTTAATAGGTTTAATTGGATGCTTTGTTTTTTTTGTTTTTTTATTTTTTTCACGTACGTTTTTCACGTCGTAAAAAGATTTGTTAACGTATTCATATTATAAATAAAATGTACATTACATTTATTTTTAATATTAAAGAAAATGTACATTCAATTTATTTTTAAAATTATATTTTTATTTAGGAGGGGGGGGGGGGGGGGGGGGCCAAAAAAATTCTTGCCCCGGGCGCCGGAAAGCCTAGATCCGTCACTGAGGCTACTAACACACAAACTAACACACAAGACAAACTAACACACAAAATTCTAGCTTGACAAAAAAAAGTCTGACTAATATCAGAAACTTTTTTGCACACTATCTCCCCGACTATAATTAATCAATAAAATTTATGTCATATATGTTAAAGTTCGGAAAAATGGTGTTTTGGGGGTTTTCGACCCAATTTTTTCGACAAAAAATAAATTTTAAAAGAAAACAATATTGGGCGTTTTAATATCTTCAAACCATGAAGAACACGAATTTAAAGTCAGATAAAAATCTGCTGACTTTACTTTTTTGAAGAAAATTCAAAAATCAGAAATTATAAGAATCGGATTTTTTCTCATATTGAGTCTTTGTATTTCTATTGCTTTTTTCAGCTATATAAGAAATGTTTTGGTGCCTTTTAAGAATATATGGTAGGCTAAGTTCGTCTGCGGGACATAGCTTCGCAATAGGCATTTGAAAATAACAATCGTCGAGAGCGGCCATGTCCTACCCTTTTTAGTGGACAATGTGATTTTCATGATCCTGAGTACGAACTTAGTTAGTTGACCAAAAATTAAGTTGATGGTAGTTTGTCCCTTGATAGGGGAACTTTGATTTGGAGTAATATTTGACTAACTAACCTATTAAGTGACAAACTACCATCAACTTGATTATTGCACTCTATTGTTCCGGCTGAATTTGCTTTCTATTGAAAACAAATTTTATTAGTACTTTTAATATTGTTCCATGAATAATTATTGGAAGTAATTTTTTTTAATATTGACGATTATCATTTTAAATCAACATATTTCTTTCTTTAATGTTTTTTTTTTTTTCACTAAATTTGTCTTATAAGTTGGTTGTTATAATCTTTATAACATTTTGTAGAAATACCCCCTAATCTTTAGATATGGGATACATACATATATGGTTGGATTAACCACAAAAAGCTTGAATCTTTAGAAGTTCACTTTGAATGACAGCTAGGTAGCAGATGCTTCTTGGAGCCTAACTACTTTCATTATGCCCCTTCCAACGTTAGACATCCTTATAACCTTTTTTTTCTACTGTTGAAGTAACTTTTAGAGCCAGCTACTTATAGAAAAATTGTAAAAATTACAAATAACAGTATTTAAATTCCAAAACTTTACCCACTTTATTGTTGCAATGTTTTCCTGCGGTTTTAAGATTATTGGCTTAGTCAGATTATCACATCAAATTATCGTGATGAATAATTCAATACATTGTATATAGGATGCCAAAGGAGCTTTCAACCTTTATATAAGGCCGTCATCAGTGCTGATTGTGAAAGAATTAGTTCAAATAATAAATGAATTAGTGAAAGATCTAAATTAATTAACTTTAGTAAAAATTTGTATGACATATGTTGATTAAATTTTCAGTAAGTACATTATAATTGTTAATCTAATTCTTCCACAACAATGATGATGACCTTATAAAGGCTGAAAGCTGCTTTGATTAATCAAAAGTATTATTTGAGCAAGTTTCTTCTAATTATTTAAGTTGACCTCCATTGACGGTATTTCTGATGTATTTAAATGTATACACTAGGTATGGCAGAAAAGTAATATGACCGATTTTTTATAAGAGCAATTTTATTTAGTTTTTGAAAACCAACATTATCTCCTTCAAAGTAGTTTCGAAAGCTTTATGCCGGTGGAGTCGTTGCTTCCAGTATAGGTTCCAGTCCTAAAAAGAAATCAACCGAATTTTCCCTCAGCTCCTTTGTCACGCTTCTTTGGATGTTATTCACTGTTCCAAAATGGCGTCCTTACATGGACTGAGATCAGGCCAATAGAGGAGATCAGAAACCGCAGGGATCATTCTTCCGCTTAAAACTTAAGTTCCTGCAATGTCTTGCCTTTCAAGAACAATTTTATGGAAAACTTAATTGTCAGTTTCTTTAGGTAGATGATTAATCGATAATGTTAAGCGAGAAAGGGCTTTGGAAGGTCTAAGTGTCGACAATCTGATCTCACATGAGCCCTCACTCGTTTAATTTTATTGGTTAAGAAGTCGAAGGAGTCCCAGGGTGAGGTTTGTCTTCAACTACTTCTCGGCTTTCCAAAAATGCTTTGAGCCACGAAAAACTTGTGCCTTAGATAAGGAATGTTCCCCAATGATCCCAAACCTTTCTTAGGTCAAACTCGCAGATTCACGAAGTTGAAACTACAAGAGAGCATCTGATGGGAGTCACAGACCTACGTTCAGTATGATGGGTAAGTTCTCAGTAAAATACAGCCTCCCCCAGTGACGGCAGCCTGAACCTTTCTGACGTACCTCGATAAATAAATTCGGAACTATTTTTTCCCCCCCCTAACATTGTATATAACAATAACAATTATATTATCAACATTACATATGATTCAACAGAAAATTTAAAAACATAGTATATAAAAAGTTCTTTTTATCTTGTAATTATTTCTAATTGAATTTTATACAATGTGATGGCAATTTTTTTCTATTGTTTCATAGATTAACTATATTAATATTTTTAAATACAACAACCTGTCTCGTGTTTCTTGATAGATCAACTGCTAACTGTTAATGAAAATTTAGAATTTGTTTATCATATATTCCTAATTAAAATATCTTATAAAAAAGAGCCAGTTCGGGCAATTTAGCCTAAATTTTACAATATTATCATCGTGAATATATTTCAAGCCGTGATTTCTTTTGAAGTCGCCCAGGGGTTGCATTATGTAAATACTATGGCGTTTGAAATCCCACGGCTCTATATTTATTAAGTTGATGATTAATAATACCTCGGTATTTCATGAAGTTTATTATAAGTCTAATATTCAAAAGATTTTTTTATACTTTTAAAATTTTTATTGCTGTCAAGTCAGGTTCAATTTACTTACCCTGTTTAAAATGCCTATATCGATTAAAAGCAAATCTAATTTACATATACGCAAAGTACAGGAATAATATATATCTAAATTATGTCTCCATATTGATATTAAATGTTTTTAATGGGGATACCAGGGGAGATTTGTATTTTTTAATTAACCCAGATAGTTTAGGTTATTAAATGTCATATTGCGGCGCGAGGCCTGAACCGGCTCCCAAGTTACCTCATCGCCCTGGGTTATTAACAAAATTGATATTCGTGCATCAGCCCACCCGGAGCATTTCTCCTGCCAGTCCTCTCCTTTAAAATAAAGTAACTATTTAAATATTTTAACTCCCTATAATAACTCCATACATAAAATTATAATTTATGTTTTAATATACAAGTATTTTACAGACATAAAAAAATAACAATTTTAAGTAAATAATTAAAAATTATCACATGAAAGTATAGATAAAATTTTAATTCTCTTCAAGTCTTTTTTTACACATTTACATGCGATTTTACACTATAATTTGTGCGGCAAAATCTCTTTTTTGAAGAATTCACACTGCATTCTTAATGGCACAAACATTTCTCAAATAGGTTCTAGAATAAAGTGTAAATTTAGAATGAAGAGTGTTTCGCTGTGCCTGTTGTCTTGAGATAATTGCATAGATTTCTGGCTCTACCTTTAACTTTCAGATATAAGTTGAAAACTGTTCACATTGTGTAGTTCATCTGAGAGTCTATAAGTGCCTGAGTATTTGATAATATTTATGATCATTATAATTAGGTAATTATCTATTCAAAGACAGTTATTCTTCTGGGCTTGAGGGCATATTTTAGCCTCATTAAGTTTGATAAAGTGAGGTGATTAAGAGATCCAGTTCAGTTGTCCTATCTCATACTTTTCCCAAAAGCAGGGCTTCCTTTGAGTATTCTCCAATTTTACTACGTTTTTATTAGCTTGCTTTCTTGTTTGTTTGTCCGGTACAATTCTGCCAATCGATTTCTAACTATATAACTTCCCGAATAGCTAGGAACTTGAAACTTTTAGAATAGCTTAGAACACGATGACAATGCATTATTTTAATACTTATAGCCATCTTTCAGCAGATATTAATTCGTTATCAGCAAATTTTGCTGTATGGAAAGTTAGTTCGGAAAAAATCCGCAAGTTATTTTATTTGTTTTGACGTATCCCATATTTTTACGATCTTCATTATGACGGGTTTCAAATTTGTGATTTTTTATTAAGCTAAAAAGAATAAGTAAAAAAAGAAATAAATTAATTGACGTATGACAACCAGGTGTGTATACACTTGTGTACTAGATATCGGTTATTTTTTCTACATCTGTACTTCTTTACTTGTACTTTTTTTTCTTCTCTTATACCCTCTCCTACACGGGGCCATATCGAAAGGCCACGGTTTAGATTCGGTGTTGGTGAGATCTGTTGTTCAAAGATTTGTCCTTTTATAGGTTTAAGATCAGCTCTCTATAGATGGTTGTCATTTGTGTGAAGTAAATAAATTCGGAACTATTTATACTTCACTAACATTTTATATTATAACAATACAAATTATATTATCAACATTAAATATTATGATTCAAAAGAAAATTAAAAAACGTAGTATATAAAAAGTTCTTTTTATCTTGTAAGTATTTAAATACTATATTCAAGTATTCATTAGGCCTTGAAATAAATTCGTTCATGCAATTATTTTTTAGTATATGGTGGTTTAACTAGAGAAATTGTCGTCCTGCATACTTTGAAGTGATTCTATAATGGTTAAAATTGGACAACACCCCTTGCTCGTTTTCTTAATTAGTTTTTATGTTTTTTTTTAACATATATAATGCTGTATAAAGCTAATGCATTTGGCAAAATAATTATTTGATTTATGTAAGATTTAATGCTGTTACTTTACTACCTCGTAAAATTAGATGTCCAGTCTAAGTTCTTTTGGAATAAATTATAAAACTTTCTTTATATGTGCGCTCATCTTGCACGAATTTATTTCTAAAATTACATTCGATTTAAATTTAATTACAAATTGGAACGATGAAGGAGGTCCAGCTCGACGATAAAAATAAATGAATAGGCATTATTTTGAGGAAATTGCTATTTTAAGGATCACGCATTTTCTCACGGAGTACCAAAAACTTTTTCTTTTATAATTAATACCTCAAGTATAGTTAAAAAAAAGTAAGAATAATGGGACGGAATCAAGCACGCACTGGTCATCTGTTATCGCAGATGTAGAATTAGGTTCAGTAAAGGATTAAGACACTAAGATTAATTTATAAATAAAAATCATTTCTATTAATTATTGTTATCTACACATTTAATACTATTAAAAATATTAGACTTGGAGATAGTGCGTGCATATTACGGCTCTGATATATTTTTCAAAGGTTTTGCTTAAGGTTTGGAATTAATTAATTAACTTTAAACTTTATAACGAACAATAATAATACTTTATTAGTTCATTCTCAAATCATATCGAGTCCTCTTTACCTGATAAGAATGAAATTTTCGTTTATTAAACTTTTTTTTATTTTAATTATTTAATTTGGATCGCATTTGAGAGTATATGGAATGCATTTTGGTGAAACAACTAACTCAATTGCTTCCGAGCTTACCGACTTATGAGAACTCTAAATTTCAATTTTATTACGGATGACTCGTTCTATTCATTTCGTGTTTATTGCAACGGGATATAGACGCATTGTGGCGAGGAGTGGAGTTCTTCCACGAGGAAGATATGAGAGGTGGCCGCGAACAATAAGCAAACCCGAGGACGATGTCGAAAGGTGATCTGGAGGAAGGGTTTAAAGGGCTACCGTGCCATTAACTAGGCCATTGTCTGTCCAGGGACATTTAAAACTCTTTGAGAAGCTGTTGTGCAAGGAACGTGCTCGTAGCTTGAGGGGTGGTGGATGTCGTAACGGACCCTTGCAAGGGCAGATGTTCTAAAGGAGGGTGAAAAGCAACCCCTGAAGCGCCTTCACCTGTAGAAAAGAAAAGGAGAGGATAAGGAAGAAGGAACTTGGCTTAGGATTAGGGCACGTGCTGTTTGGATTCTGCTCCGGGTGTTTTTGTCCTGCGGATTTAGAGGACGGCCTCATAACGGACACAATAACAACCACTGAACTTTTCTTCCTTCCACTCAAACTAATCCTTATGGTGATTCAATCAAGACAACCTCTATTCATGCAAAATTTACCACCATTGAAATATTCAAGTTTAAAAGCAGGAAACAGTTTCTTTTGAATAGGATTTAAACATTACGAGAGCGATTGATTTTGTCACTTGGAAAGCCTTTAAGTATAAGTTGTGCAGAATACTAAGAAAATACAGAAGAATGAAAGTTGACATAAAGAGCCTTTAGCTGAAGGCAGTGAGATGACTGTCATTTTGGAATTGGAATATACAGATTTTTCTTAAAACCCTCTACTACGAGAACTTTTACTGTAATTCAATAATTTAATAAATAACTCTAATTTATGTTAGTTGAAGATCTGGATGACGCAAACCTAAAAAAGAATACGTGTGCTGTCGCGGGACACCCGGTAGGAACGAAGTTCCTTGCATTTTTCATTTAATATAAATTATAAAATCAAACTGCTAAGTACGTATACGTTGCTAACAACTTATACATGGTAGTGTTAGAAAAGAGACAAAATTAAAAATAACTAACTGTTTGCACCTAGTGGAGTTAAGGCACAATTAAAAGAAAAGCATTATTTGTATCATTAAAGCAAGCGTCTTACAATAAATATGTATTGAATATTGAGAAAAAAGTTAATCATGATGAATTTGTAGTTAAAGAGTATTACTACGTTTCCATGAGTTTTCAAAACCGTTTTGAAAACTGTTTTGGTATTCAAAACCAAACAGTGATTTCAAAACGTTTTGAGTTCAAGGAAACGACAGCAAATTTTTGGTTTTGTATTGAAAATGTTTTGAAAAAATAGCATGGAAACGGGTATTCAATTTAAAACAGAATTTAGACATGCGCAGTTGGGGTGATAAGCAGAGATATGATAATCTGACTTAACTATAACTAGTCTGGAAGTTTATGGTTTTCAAAACTGTTGTGAAAACTGTTTTGGAAACTCCTCATGGAAACACTTTCGGTTTGAAACTAAAACAGTTTTTAAAATGATTTTAAAAACACATGGAAACGTAGTAAATGTTTGCACTTGGTAGGAAATAGGACTGTTTTCTACCTACCCGGCCTACTAATTTACAATATTATAAAATATATCTCTTCCCTACTCAAAAAATGTCTGCTTGTATCAGGTTGAAATTTTGCATGGCTGATTCAATTGTACTTTAGACTATGTATAAGAAGTTTTATTAAAATCGTTGCATTAGAACGTAAGATATAGGTAAAAACGTTGTTTTCTTTATTTTAATCGTTTAGGTCCGCTTCAATAAATTTAGCGATCTTTAACACTTCATAGCGGTGTCGCTGTTGGTTTTAGTAAAAAATTGTAATTGAAAAAATGTTTGTCTCATTGAATAGATGAAGTTTGAATTTTTTCCCGTCCTAAAATTCCAATTTTAAATTTGAAGCTTACGTTTACGCGAGCGTTGCGCTGAACGCTTGGGCGGATAACGTTGTCCAACGAACTCAGCCTGGGCATTGGTAAAAAGAACATGTGTACCACATTTCAACTAACTAAGTCTCTTTTACTCAAGTTATCGTCAACGGTAGATTTCGTGACGCTTGGTTTTGTGACGGTCGTTTTTTTTGGATTCTCTCCCGGGCTCCAGAACATGTCGTAAGGAACTTCGTTCGAAAAGGATGTTTGGTTTTAACCGAGATATTTCTCCACTGACATGGTATCAATCTCAAAGCCGAACTATTTCAAAATAAATCCTCGAATGATCTAGTGCGTATTTAATGGCAGCAGTCAATCAAGTAAACCGTCTAGGTAGAGAACTGGCGGTGTGACGTCCAAAGGTCAACTATTCCAGATCTGCGCATCGGCAAGTTAACCCAAATGGACGGAATGAGCGAGATGGCCAACTAATGGTATATAAGTCTTCTTCGCACCTAACGGTGCTGCATTTATAACAGTAAGAAATAAATAAATATAAGTAAGGGGCGCCACCTGAGTAGGAGCCGCTACCAGAGGTGCCCTAGGTAGAGAATAATGATAAGCTGGTCCGTATTGTTACACCTGCAGAGCTAACCTGCCCTGAGGCTTCTATAACCTCCAATCAGACCTCACCTCACAGCCTGACCAAACCACACTCTGCCTTGATTCCTCTCAACAGATCCTTATCTGTAATTCCTCATTCACCCTCCACTCCTCCCTCTTGCACCTTATCCTTCCAAATTATTTAAATGAACCCCATTCTTTTAAATTAGTGAATCGTAATGGTGATTATACAATTTCACATTTTACATTAGGGAAGATCATTTTCAATTAAGGTTAAATTTAACTCTTTAAACCTTCAGAAAAATATTATAATACAATCTAATCTGTTCCGCATCTTTGTTTGCGTTTTTTTTTTTTTTTAATAATCGAGAGCAGAGTGATGATTTTTTTTTTTTTTCATTCAATTTTCTCACTAGGTACTAAATTATTAAGAAACATTTTTAAAAAAATAATGCCTGTGGTCATAAATGCTGTTTGTATTCAATACCTAGAGGTCACTTACCTGCAAGTAAATTATTTATAGTCTAATTAAAATAATATAACAACTATTTGAGTCTTGTATGTGAGATAGATGCTTTGACCTATTTTTGATAAAATATATTGATTTAGGCATCATATTAATCGAAATATATTAATTTGTAAAAATCGACAGATAACATACAAATTCATTTATGTCCAGTTTCAACCAATCATATCATAGAAAACCACATTTTTATAGAATATTTAATATAATATATTGAAGTTTGACAAGAAGTTAACCAAGTTCTCACTTTATTTCAATTACAATTCTATAAATATCTTAGCATTGGTTTCAAGCTCGCGTTAGCATTTTCGGCCTAGTTATTATTAGTGTTATAAACGAGGGATTAGTCGAAGTAAAACACTCCTCTGGAATCGCTGTTAAAATAATAATATACCTACCAAGTTCAATTTTCATGTCGAGACATAATGATGTGAACGTATCGAATAAGCCCAATTCACAAAAAGCATTTTTTACATTCAATACGATGCGACCAATATATACATAAGGAGACAACACATCGAGTTAAATGGAGGTATTGGAACGGTCCGGTTTAAACTACCTTGAAATCGGATGCTTGCCTACGACTGAAACTGAAAACGTATACCGCTTCAACGCTCATTAACTCTATGGGATGTCTTCTCGTGCGACATCGCATCGAATGGTATCGGATGTAAATATTATATCGTGTAATCAGTGACATAATGTATTATATTTGTGTGGAGCTTACTGCGCAGTAACAGGCTCCTTGGCTCAAGTCTGCCCTACTTGATGGCATAAATTATTAAATGTATCGTGCAAATTATATTTAATTTATTTATCTCATCTAATATTTCACTCTTCAAATTTTAATTATTTTTTCCCACCTCACTATATTTATGTCAATATACACACACACATATATATATATATATATATATATATATATATATATATATATATATATATATATATATATATATATTTTTTTTTTTAAATATGAAATATATATATTTTAAAGTTAATTAATCCTAACCTTACCAGTATCATTAATCTTACTTATTCATTAGTGATGTAAGAGGTGATCCACGACGTGTATTTTAAACTATTCATTTTTAAATAATATCGAATTTTAACGGGTTCATAACCGTGTAAATGTCGTTTATATTCGTGAAGGTGGTCCGAGTAAATGATTTAGTTAGCGCCCCTTAAGCAAAAGAAAAGTTTAATATATTATGCATTAACAAATACAAAAAAAAAAAAATCATTTCGAATTCTTGAACATATCTCATTTATTAGGCTTCGCTTGCTATTCGTTTGTCTTCATTCACATTGGCACTTCATAATACACCAATAAATAATTTTAAGAATAATATTCTTGATTTGATCAAATTGTAAATCATTCTTCGATTTGCTTACTAATTTTTTTCCAAATATTTTTGCTAATAGGACAACAATCTTGATGTAAAATTGCTTTAATGGTGACTGAATTAATAAAATAATGGATTCACATAAATTATCATATGTTTTAGCCACTTTTTTTTATTACAACTCCTCATTAATACATTTATATTAATTATGTAATTTATTTTTTAATTTCTCATATGTGTTGTGCATATAAATAGAAAGTATTATTATGGCACGAAAATTCGAATTGAAATGTTGTAGGATTTACACGTTTGGAGGTCCCTTGAGTCACAAAATTGTACATTACGCGGAAGTAGCATTTTGCATGCGAGTGTGGAGTTTGCACCCGAGCGACAGCGAGGGTGGTAAAACCACACGAGCAATGCAAAATGCAGTTTTCGCTCGAGTTGCGTACCGTACTTTATCTACGATTGTTGGATTTAAATAATAAATACAGAAAAAAATAAACTTCCAGTATACAAGTTCGTATTTCTCTTTTGATAAAGATAACATTAATTCATTAGTTGTATTTTGTGCCGAATTATTTCAGGAGGCGTACTATTCTACTCATATTCGTCATAATCATTTAAATCACTCATTGATTTTCACAAAAAACTCGGTATAAAAGTTACTTTTATTAAACAAACAGCAAATTAGTCTTGTTAAATGTAAACAAACTAGCTAATCGTGCGTAAAGCTGAAGAATTCCTCTTCTATACCGCGCTAGCGTGGTAAAGAAGAGGAATTCTTCAGAACTATGAGACGCGCATGCGCAATGAATACAAGTACGTAAATAATCACTTTCTACTCATCTAAACAGAGATATAATGTTTATATTTCGTATCAATCGTAGATAAAAATGTTTTTTGTCTGCAGTAGTCAGTTTCGATGAGTTTGAAAATAGTCTGTGAATTGCTGTGAAAAAAAAATTAATTTAATTTCTAGTGCATTAGACGTTACAATATTAGACCATTTCAAGTATGGTGAAATGCTCCACTATACCTGAGAACGGTCAGTTTACAAGATCGTAGGAATTGATTTGTTATAAAGTTTAGCGTCGAAGAAAATTTCATCACCATCTTTGGTGAGATTGTTGTCATCTTAAAGAACGCATATACGCTTTAGCTTCACTTAAATGGCTTTTTGTTGCATCACTGTATTTTATTTAAAATTAATCAGGCTAAATATCTCGGATGAAGTAGGACTTGTAACGTCTCGGCCACACCATTATCGATTATCGTCTAAGTGTATTTACGAGTTATTTTAGAATGGCACGCGGATAATTTAGCGGTGGATCGATCAGTGCGATTTAAGCGATTTCTTAATTTCTCGAGCAGGGTGTCGGCGACGTCTCCTCTATTGAAAGTACTCGGACAATGAAGCACGGGCTCTCTCGACGGGTTTTTCAATAGGGCCCTTGCGAAAGGCTTCGGAGATAAAGTCTCTCTTCTATATCTCCATTACAAAATTTAATAATGGGGGTGGGTCCGTGGGGGTAAGAATGCGACAAATGTGGATCGCTTTCTACAGACAATGGTCCCGTTAGGGTACAATACGGTCCCGGGACGGTCTATTGTCTCCTCCCGGCCTCGTACAAAGACCGGCTAATTAAAGATGTGAAACGCGCGATAGTGCACAGGCTCCGTGCCGGCTCTCTTTAGACGCCCTCGCACCTTCGACTTCTACCTTCTGTCCACCTCTTAAAAACTTTTATAAACTCGTGAAATTAACTCTAACTTTTGCTAGTAACAGTGAAAGAATAATACAGTAATATCTTGACTATAAATAAAGCTTATTGATATAAACGTTTTAAAGAACCATTTAGCAGTTTTTATAAGTGGACCTATTGTAGCATACTACTAAAGCTAATATTATTAACGACTTGCACTTTCTAAACTCAAATGACAATCTCTGGAAACGAGATGATGCATGTTCCACATTGTTACTGATGCTGTCGACAGGTGAATAGTCCCAAATCAGATCATAGATTTATAAATATATTTTTAATAATTATTAACTTGCCAAATAACATATTTATATTTAATACAACACTTCATTAGTCTAGAAAAACTATTGTTCGTTTAAATTTATCTGCTAATAATTAAAATACGTCATAACTTTGGTTTAAAATTAATAAAGCTAAATATTTATATTATAATTGTAATAAATGCACAATTTAAAAGCTCTCGAAGTATTTAATGATAAAGCTAGAGATAAAATAATATTTAAAATATACATGTTACAATTTTTAAATTTAAATTTTAAAAGAAAACCGGTTCCATTTTATTGATTATCTAAGTGGAAATGACAATCAAATAAAAAATTCCTTAATTTTTTAAAAAAAATAAAAAAATAAACTGCCTCTGGTTATTATTTAATTATATTCCTCCCAAATATTACTTAATCTGTTTTTATTAATTCTGTCTTGGTATATATTATTTATTTAGTTTTTAATGTAACCTTATTTTATAATGCAGAACATTTATTTGCAGATATAAAATGCATAATTAAGATTTTTAATACGCACCTTCTAATTGAGATATTATTACTAATGTGTGTGAGATGTAAATTTTACCTAATATTTACATTATTTATAGTTTTTTCTTCTTCTGCTTTTTGTAAGCAATTATCATTTATTTAATAGTCTTTCAAATGTCTTGTATTTCTTTTCAGTAAACATTAACGACTGCATCCATCTCCACTAACATTTAAATTATAACAACTCCATTGATCATGAATTATTTATTACGTGCTTATGTTGGCTTTATTATAAACGATCAAAAAATGGAAAAACTGTCTTGGCATTTTTGAAATTAGAGATATAACAAATTTTTGTTCTTCAGAACGATCACGTAGCTTCCGCAACCTTGGCTAAGCTCGGAAGCAAAATAGAAAAAATAGAGAATTTAGCTTATTAAGTCAAACTTATACTTTAATAGGTTTAAAAATTTACAAACAATGCAATTGCACTAAACTACATACTGAGACGAAGTGATTGGACTTTGCCACAATAGTTTAATATATAAATATGTATTTGGTAAATAAGTAGTAGTTATTAAGGAAATTACGAGTTACACACTTATGATTATAAAAAGTCATACACGCAAATAGAAGAAAGATATATTGGAAAATTTAGCACTGATGATTCTTTGCTTGCGCGGAAATAGTGAAATTAGTATAGTAATCTTTATATTATGTAGGTATTATTGATAAACTATGTTTTCTATAGTTATGATTACATCATCAAAGATGTCAAGAATCTAATTTTCGCTGCATTGGAAAATACAACACCGCAATATCTTGCTAGCTAAAATTGCTAGCAAGTAAAAATTGTATTATCTTTGGTGTTAAATTAAAAATAATCTAACCAAGTGCATTAACCAATTTCTTAACCTCAATTTTAAAAATATTTTTCTATCTTATAAAATATCATGATCTATTTGTTACACCTTTCTAATTACGCTTTATAATTGATTGGTACTTTTATAATATGTATATTGGTCAGAGTGGGTTTTTATTAAATATTCAAAAATATGACAGCTTAACGGATTGAATACCCGCATGTATTCTACAGGTGTAGTAATATTTTGTTGTAATTAGATTAATTCAGGTATTGGTGTTGTAAAATGTCCCACCTCTCATGGATTTAAGCTCACCAGATTGTCAGTGTTTAGACCAGGGCCGTTTTGCTCCCTTCCTATAATCTATAAGGGATTCTTTTCTCTCTACATTTGCCAAAATTTAAATAGGAAGGGACAACTTACTTAGATAGAAATATACTTATGATTAATTCTACCAATAGTTATTTTTAATAGGTAATTAATTCCTTTTTTTTTTTCTTTTTTAAACTTTACATCTTACACTTTTGAAAAGTTATTTATATTTTATCCTTGTTATTAATCCTAAGTATTAGTTAAACCCTATATATTAAAAATTAACTACGGCTATTTTAAGTCTATAACGTTGTACTCTATACAAAGACGGTCATATTCTTAATAATATTTAGGTATTCTTTAGACTGTATTATTTTTAGGGTCTGGAAAGATTTTCTTCTTAAGTTGAAGGTCGATGAGAATTCCTGATATCTAAGGATTTTGGGAGATCATAAATTTCAATTCTTTGTGTTATAATGTCAAATGCGCGTCTGGTCTGGAAGACCCCTGCTTGTCTGTATCTTGACATCAAGGATCCAAGTTGAACCATGTATTTTGGTTTACTTTTATAGCTGTTTATAGGCTTGGACGCTGCTTGCGTTGACATCACAGCACCTTATCGAGCCAGTCAGTTTTATCTTTATTTATTTTTATTCTCTCTTGAAAATTACCCTTGGATAAGAGAAGTTTTTCGGGGAATCTCCCACGCAAAGGACTTAACCGGGCTTCATAAAACCTCTTCTTTACTATGTTCCTCCCGCCTCGGCCACCAACACTCCTCTTTAATAACTATAAGTTTTCTTTATTGAACATCTAAAAGAAAATTAAATTATTCCTATGAAGAAAGTCTGTATAATTCCTTCCATTTTTGGAATAACTTCGGTATATTTGTAGTATCTGTCATTAAATCTAAATTGTTTTTTTTTCAAAGATCTCATCGTACATGATTTTATTTATTAGTATAAGATGCTTACTCCAGCCCCATGGTATATTATTTATAAATATATGTACAGACACAGACACAGATACACATATTCATGTATATATATATATATATATATATATATATATATATATATATATATATATATATATATATATATATATATATATATATATATATATATATATATTATATATATATATATATAATTGTATATATATATGTGTGTCTCTCCAGATGATATCTCACGCTAGGATGCACTTAAAAAATCCAAACAAATTTGAAAATGTTAATAATATCATAAGAAAGGATGAGTTCGTTGGCCAGAATTTATGGAGTTCATTTAGGGGCCAAATTTTGACAATTTAGGGTCAAAAATAGCATAAAAACGTGTTTTTTCCATTTTAGCCCCCTCTTACATGATAATAAGACAAACATGTACATAACAACAATTGCTGTACTCTTAAAGAGCTTTCCAACGACATGCATCTTGAAGGGTAAATACTATTTTGACTATTGTACCCCAAACCCTCATGTACCAAATTTCTTTTTTCATCCATCCAAATTCTAAACCAAAATTTTCCTACATTATCATAAGTCAATAATACGCTGATCTCTTTGAAAATTAGCTCATTAAGTCATGGTGCATGACTGGACTCTTTTTTATAATGGTTTTATTATTTATGTGGTCACTATATTTATATTTGTTAAATATAATTAAAAGTAATTGATATTTAAATTCATAAATGTAATATAAATCAGTAATGTATTTATAAACCTATTATTTTTCTAATCTTACCTAAGTGATAATGCATTTCGAATAGCTAAATATATGTTTGTAATATTTAATAATACATTAAGTACTTATAGTACTGAGATAGGAAGAAATTAATGTCTATATCTACATATAAAAATCTAGTTGATTGAATGTCATAGTTTGTGACATAACTTTATAAAAAGTTATATCAATCAATTACATAAGCTAGGTACATAAATACTTATAAACATAAGTCACTGTACAAGTAAATACTTATTGCGTGGGTATAATACTGTCATTATAATACTTTGTTATTTGTTACAAATATATACAAACACAATTCTTTCTTTAGCCAATGTGTAAATAAGCTATAAAATTTATATTTATTATAACTCATGCAAAGTGTGCACTAAAGTATGCTTATAAATAACATTACTCAGTCTTTGTAAACAGCTACAAGCTTAAGGTCAGTAATAGCAAAGTGAAAACAATACTTTGTATTGTTCTTGATGATACTTTAGGATGTAACATAAACAAAATCTCCTATATTATTATTATGTTTTTTTATTAGCTTGCTTTCTTGTTTGTTTTTTTGTCCAGTACAAATCTTGCAATCGATTTTTAACTAACTTCCCGAGTAGATAGACATTTGAAACTATTAGAATAGCTCAGAACACGATGACAATGCTTTATTTTAATACTTTGAGCCATCTTTCAGCAGAATTTAATTCGTTTTCAGCAAATATTGCTTTATGGAAAGTTAAATCGGAAAAATAAGCAAGTTATTTCATTTGTTTTGACATGTCCCATTTTTACAATCTTCATTTTGACGGGTTTCAAATTAGTGATTTTACTACGTTTTTATTAGCTTGCTTTCTTGTTTGTTTGTTTGTCCGGTACAAATCTGGCGATTGATTTCTAACTAACTTCCCGAATAGCTAGACAATTGAAACTTTTAGCATAGCTCAGAACACGATGACAATGCATTATTTTAATACTTTTAGCCATCTTTCAGCAGAATTTAATTGGTTTTCAGCAAATTTTGCTGTACGGAAAGTTAGTTCGGAAAAAATCCGCAAGTTATTTTATTTGTTTTGCCATGTCCCATATTTACACAATCTTCATTTTGACGGGTCTCAAATTTGTAATAGATAAACATTGAATGACAGCAAAACAGGAAATATCGATTATATTATTTATCGATTATGTTCTTTATATTATTTCAAATATATCGATGGCACGGTTTCATCATATGAGTCATAGTGTGATATATAATCAATGGGAGAAATATAATCTTATTTTCAAATTAACTAATTTTTAATTTTACTCACCTTTTATTGATTCAGAAACAAATTATCCAACAGTATCAAAGGTGTAAACTATTAAGATTAATTTTCAAATAAGAGTATGATATTGTTGTAATTAATTTGTTATAGGGGCTTGAAAATAACTCTAAGTAAAGTCGAAATATTGTAAGAATGGTGTAGGAGAGTTTGTTTTTGTCAGTCTTTTTACCAGGTCCTGTAAGTTAAGGTTAAGGTTCCTTTCATTTTTAAAAAATGTTCAATGAAGTATTTGATTGGTAAGCCGTATAAAGTATTAATTGATAGTCCTCCATTACTAAGTTAAATTTGCTGACAGCATTTTCTGCAAATTTGGATTTTCTGCGAAGACAGGTAATCACTTCATGTTACATTTGCTCTTTTAACTTCAGCCAAAATGAACTCATAAAATAAATTTCTAACAAAGCAGATACATGCGTAAAGTGTAATCGTTGTTCAGTCTCCAGTCAAGACCATCAATTATATAAATGACCATAATAATCAAATCGCTATCGCTATATAAATACGATTTCTGCTTTTCTGTCTAGGCAATTTTTTAAAAATATTTTACCGATGTTGTAAATTTTTACAAGATGGTCACTTTGACAGGTTTAACTTTATATTTAAACACCTGATTCTGCATATAAATTTAATAATATTAACATTTTACAAAAGAATCTATCTTCATTGCCAAACAAAAAGAGTTAAATAAAAAAACTTGCAAAACTAGATTTAATTTTCCATATATATATATATATATATATATATATATATATATATATATATATATATATATATATATATATATATATATATATATATATATATATATATATGTGTGTGTGTTTGTGTATATAATATATATATATATATATATATATATATTATACGTGAAAAACAGGACTTTGATAATACCGGCACTAAACTAAGAAATGAGGTTGAGTTAAATTCTTCACCATATTATAAACTGTAGTTCTTTAAAACAGAGTTAAGAACTCAATTATATCTCTCTATAAAATACCGATCCAGATTCAAGTAGACTTTTTTGCAACATCAAAAAAATAAAAACATAAAAATATACTTGCATTAGAAGTATGTGGAGGAAGTATGATAAATGTCAAGAATATGAATTCCTAATAATTCTAAAATATATATTGCATAATAAAGAAAAAAAGTTTGCACTACTTTGATTCTCAGACATGTTTCAGAATTGACTTTTGTAATTAAATAAAGTCTTAAAAAATACCTTTGATAATAGGGTCACCAGGTGAAATTCTACAAAAAAAACAACATTTTTTTGAGGTTCGAGCCAGTACATATTGCTAAATTATGAAGTTTTCGCATTGTATAAACGTATGATTTAAGTATAATTTTTTAGTCAATATGATTGTTAAAGTATATATAATAATAATAATAATAATAATAACCATTTATTATAAAGTATATATAATTCAAAATAAATATAACCTATATATATTATTTACCTATATATATATTATTTTACCTATATTTATTATAAAGTATATATAATTCAAAATAAATATAACCTTTTTTATATTCATTATTTACAAGTAAGAATAAGTATAAATTGCATGCTATAATATAATAAGCTAAACCTTCCAAGGTATATATAAGAAAGTCAACCAAGGAATAAAAATGGTTTCTCCATTCTTGTTTATACCTTGAAGATGGAAAAAAATTCTTCCTTTACTTTGGTAAATCCACAATTTTGATGTTTTACTTTTGCCCGATCCTCACTATTCTCCATTTGTATTTAATTTACATTCGAGGTTCACAATCCACATTTTAAAATAAATAGTGTTACATGTTGAATAAAGCGGCCGTCCCACAAACTTACCATGTTTCCTTCGACCCTTTTTTTAAAATAATAAAAATCAGATTTAAAGCTGGGTTTTACCCAAATCCCTTCTATGAGCAATTTGAGTTTGGAATTATATATTAAACGAAGTACGTTAACTAGAAATATATTTTTATTGAGCCTATAACAACCTTTTTAGCACAGGTGAAATACGTGTTGAGTAATTAAATTTGCATGAACAGTTATTTCACATTATAATTCTTATTATTATTTAGAAAATTACGTACAATTATTGGTAGCAGGGCTTTGGTTTGTCATTATACATATAAGTTCTGAATCATCTCTTATCTTGTACTTGGTTCATGCCAGAGTTCTACATTGTTTTGCATTATTTCTGCTATTTTTAATGTCGTAGATTAACTGGGCTTCGATGCGTATCTGGTTTTTCGAGAGAGTATGAAATGAAAAAGAATCCATAAATAATGCAATTTATATCAATATGCAGGAAACACTTTAATTATGGATGCATTATATTTGTTAGTATTTTCATTTCTATACATGATGCCCCAGATACGCTACCTCAACCCGCTGGGATCGAAATCAGCACTCTTGCTGACTACTCTTTTTTATAAAAGCAATCCAAGTTTCTAAAATAAAATTGATTCTTAAGTATAGTTCTAGATTCTGTTTAAACGTGCGAGTGCAATTCTTTGTGTTGCTCTATTATATTTTTATTTTGCTTCCGAGCGTAACGGAAGCATTGTGTTCACTTTTAGAACGAAAAACTTGTATGTCTCTGATTTTAAAAATTCCAAGTTCCAAGACAGAAATCCGTTTCAGAACATTTTTGGTCTCGTGTCTGTCTGTCTGACGGTCTGTGTGTCCGCGAATTATGAAACGTGTGACGATAACTTAAGTAAATGTCGACCGATTTTGATAAAATTTGGTAGACATGTTCATTTTACCAATGCCCAGGACTAGTTCGTTGGACAACGTTATCCGTCCAAGCGTTCACGAGCATCACTCGCGTAAACGTGAACTTCAAATTTGAAATTGGAATTTTAGGTCGGGAAAAAAATCAAACTTCATCTATTCAATGAGACAAACATTTTTTCAATTACAATTTTTTACTAAAACCAACAGCGACACCGCTATGAAGTGTTAAAGATCGCTGAAACTATTAATAGTTTTTACAAAATAAATAATATAACAATAAAGTAATATAACAATAATTTTAATGCTAATATAACAATAAAGTACATGATAAGATGAGAGGAACCTATGTGCCACACTAATTGGCAGTCTATTTTATATTAACTGAATTTTTCCACCAAGATCAAATTAAGACTATTGTCAATAATATGCATGAAGGTTGGTTCACTGAGTTTCCTATGTCGGGATTTCCCCACAATAAGATTTATCTATTCTTCCTATTGGATCCTATGACCGCCTGATTCAATTAAACTAAATTTGAATCCATCTCTAAGACACTATTTTAATTCTAAAGAGAAAAACTAAATATATGTAATCCATTTGTGGTTGCCGCCCTATTATACGTGTACTATATTCAATTTCCTTGGTTTTATTTTGATTTTTGGTATTTACCCTGAACATTCACTAGGTGGATTTAAATTATTTAATTTTAATTGTAAATGAATATATAGCTTACTAAATATTGTTTTATTGAGTGGAACTGGATGATTTCTTTCTGTAGGATCAATTACCAATAGATTTTTGCTGGTTACTCTAACTAACCAGTAACTTGTTAGGAATTTCACAGCAGGAAATAGGTAACTTCCATTGTTGCTTGTTCGATAGAACTGGTTCTTAATATAACAACTTACTCCTAATTGTTAATCTAGTAATATATATATATATATATATATATATATATATATATATATATATATATATATATATATATATATATATATATATATATACATATATATATATATATATATATATATATATATATATATATATATATATATATATATATATATATATATACTCGGATAACTTCGTTGTCTTTCTATTAGACACCTTTTTTTTAATGTGCTAAAAGTGAAAGCACCTACAATTATACTATTTATCATTTTCAACCTACTTTTTTGAATCAATAGATTGAACAGTTACCGCATATAATTAAAAGCAAATAAATAAAGGCATAATATTTTAAAGTTTTCTTTTCTTTCTGTGGACGAGTTAAGTAAAGAAGAAGAAGAGTAGAAGGACGGGCGCGTGCTGAAAGACACAATAGCCTGTCTATTATAGCTTTTAATAGTTGAAACTCAGGACTAGAGGCCGACAAAGAACTCTATTGTGGTACAACAAACTGCCACTTTGTTGGAAGTGACAATAGGTTACTGAAATGAGCAAAACAGCTCCACTCCGCTCCAATCCACGAGAAAGCCGTACTTACGTTAGCAAGCAGCAACTTAAATTACTGGCTCTTCTTATAGAATTCGTATCAATTTATTATCCATTGACTACCATTTATAAGAAAATAATTAGAAATTAGTTATATAAGTTCTTTGTTAAATCTACTCCAGACCTGGTTGTTAATTGACTGACACTTTACTTTTTGAAATAAATAAATAACAAATATTTTAGACGCCATATTATAACAGTTCTTTTTATGCCTTACAGGGCAAGACTAACATCTTAAAACATACAGGACAGACTAAAAATAAATTAATAATCAAAAGAAACTTTTAAGCGACCTTATAGGACGAGCAACTTAACTGTCAAAAAGTTAACATTCAAGTTTTAACATTTAACAAAGACGTTACTTTTTACAAAGTTGTCCACCGAAACTAAAGTTTGTTCAAGTTTGCTGTGGGAGGTTTTTCGGTTTAAAATGAGTGAAGAATTGGTTAACCTCGTTATTATCATAAATTATGCCAAGATGAGGTTCGACCTACATGATTTTTTTCTATTTTACTCCAATCTGTGGACCAACATAAAATTTTAACTACCAAACCCTATGGCGATAAACATTGACTTCAATATGGCATATTGACAATGGTTGACAACCAAGTTGATCGTGTAAACCGGCCTTAATAGAAATATGTCTGTTCTTTTTTTTTAACGGACAAGCTGCCTATATAATATTAGTAAATGTAATGGACAGTGGGGTAACCCAATATGATATAATAACCAGATATTAAAAATTAACAAAATTATTATCTGTTGGAGCTCTGGTGCTCTAATTCTAAGTTTTCTATTTTGTCCCTGAAATTAAAATTCAATGTAGATTTTTTGAAGATCCTTATCACTTAATAGTATGAGGTTGTTTAAGTCTTATACGGGTAAGTTAAAAAATTTAACCCTTTTATAAAAAACTTATTTTAACCTTATTTTTTTGACCAATGATAAATTATGCAGCGCGTAAATGTGAATTGTGTCATCATTTCTGATTTCGATAAAAGAGTAATGTAGCATATTAGTAGATTTAAAGTTGTCTAATTTTGATTGAAGATTTCGTAAACTATTAAGTTATAGACATTTTCCTCCTTATCTACTTTTACTAAGAAACTTAAGTATCTTGTCTTCAGGATGACGAATTAAGTATAAAGCTTATTCCAGTTTCGCATGTACAAATTGCCTAACTGTTGTATGTGGGGCAGTAAATTATCTTCTACCTTTTAGACTGTTAAATTAAATAGGTGGACATTTTTTCTCGTACTCGACCTAACTTAACGTCTCGACTTAACTTAACTTAAACTATAACGATAAGTTTCAAGTGTTGTATAAAAGTGTAAAAACGGTTGTTTTGTAAATTCAAAATTCAATGTTTATTACAATTAGAAGAGCATGGGTTTTCATTGTAAAATAAGTATATCTTTAAAACAATATATTGAATAATGAAAGAAATTATATGTAAATGCAAATATAGCTAGTTAATAGCTCACAAATTATGTTCAATATAAGGCTCTGGCTATACGGGATAGCATTCTTTTTTAGGAGGCGCAAAGAAAAGAAAGTTGCATGTTGCCTCTGTTAATATTCTCAGATTGACGTTAAAAACTACGTAAACATTTCTAATTATTCGTCCTTGTTTATACCCTGGTCAAGTTTCCTCTTAACTTATTAAGAGTGGGCTCGCTATATTTAATAGCTTTTGCTTAGATACGATTTATTGGCAAGAATCGTAACTTACGTGGTTTAAAAAGAATAATAACTCAAACAGTCTGTCCTGCTGTGAAGTAACAACAGGTAGGGGGTGTCGTTAATGTGTTTGCCAACAATTCCTTGACGCAGTGTTGCTCGCAATACACAGATGTGACGTCGTGAAGACGTCAGAATAAAAATTACTGAATTTATAAAAGTGTCATTAGGTCGTCTGAGATTTTAATCGCGGCGGGAGAACCCATACGGGGCAGCTATTATCGAATAATTACGGCATCGCCCCGGGTGCATTAATTTAATTTTCGAAACTCTCCCGCTAATGGAACCGGACAGAAGCCACGGCCATTTGCATTAGAATTCGGAATCACAAACGTGAAGCTAGTACAAAAAAAATATTATGTTAACAAAGTTGTATTAATATTTGACACGATAATATCTAAATAGATAAGAAATCTAGAGTGCAATCAAATTAGTAATAATATATAATTAGGTGGGAAGCATTAAGCGAAACAAGGGCAGATATGCCGGAGTGATTCGGCCCTCCTCCCTCGGCCGCCCGCCGACTAAAACTACTCTGAAGCACCAACCCACCATTTAATTTTGACTTTATCTAACTTTCCTGATTTATTATTTAAAATAAAACGAAATAGAAGCCTTATTAATTAATAGTAATAACGAAAAATAGATTTATTGTCTTCTAAATTACTATTTAGATTTTAATTGGAATACTAACCGTTTATTATCATAGAGTATAGAGAGATGTTTTTATATACTCGGAATTATCGGTTTCGCTGATTATTATAATGACTTGAGACAACACGATTATAATAACTATATGTTATGCGAAAGTCTGTAAAATCACTTTATATTCTTAAATACTAAGTAGTGTATGATTAAAAAGGTTTAATCATACACAGGTTTATGATTAAAAAATCAAGACACTATGAAAAAATGACAGTATTGTTAACTCAAATAACGTAACATTATTATTCTTATAATTTCACATTGAAAAAAAAAATATATATATTTATATAATATGTGTGAGTGTGAGACTTACGCATTAGAAGTGAAACTTAAGTTCTAGAAACAGTTGATTTTATGCATTGCCCTCTTTGCATTTGTTGACGATTTTATTATTTCAGGATTAAGAAATGGTTTTATGGAATTTAATTGAAAAATAAAATATTTTATAACATTTTGGCGAATAATAATAAAAGAATGAAAACAACATTTATATATATATATATGTATATATATATATATATATATATATATATATATATATATATATATATATATATATATATATATATATATATATATATATATATATATATATATATATATATATATATATATATATATATATATATATATATATATATATATATATATATATATATATATATATTATTATAATGTATATAATATTACGTTTATATACCAATTCTGTTTATTAAAATTCATCTACCTCAGTGGTGCAGTGGCTAGCACTTATGCCTGCTGAATCAGAGATCGGTGGATCGAGACTCGTCTAAGAGAAAGATTTTTACAGGTAATTTAACTGCCGACTTAAGCTGGCAGTTGATTTACCTGTAAAAATTCTTTCACTTAGACGAGTCTCGAATCACAAACTTCGTTACATGCAATTTCGTTTCATCCAAGCCAATTTACTCTACCGCGCCTAAGATGTATCATATTTAAAAATATTCACTTATGCTCTTCACTGTGAGTTAAGATCAAATCTTTGCAGTGGAAGAATGAATGACAGATATAAATGCCTTTCTCAATAATAAGGTTGATAATAGGTCGAGATAGGTCAAAAAGCCACGAATGGACCAAACTTGTTTGTGCTGTGTCTGTTCCGTGCGATTCTTTATCGTATGTAAAAATTGCATCGTGCGTAAACTAGGCCTTATAGCATGACGGTTTCAACCGATTCATGATTTGGTTTTCGGTCATTTTCACCTTTTGCCTCTTGAGTTAGTTATACTATTATAATTATCTTGTTGGTTAAGTGGTAGTTCATTTTGGTTTGGCTACACCGTAACAGTTAAGGCAATTTTTACGTACCAAATTACTGCGATGAACTCATAAAAAATAAAACTTTTGTCAAATGTAGTGTCCAGACAGTTTCGAAATGAACGTTATAGTTGACGGTTTAGACTACTAGACAATGAAGGGATAAACAAACCTACATGGGACACTGTCGACAAGTTTTTCTAGTCCTGGGCCCTGTGTTTAGGCTGTCCCAAAACCTATTCTATTATTGAACAATAGTAGGTATCCTTACTATAACCAAATAAATTATTCGAGGTTGACCCGTCTACGAATAACCAGTTTTTAGACGAGACCAGTAATTTTCATTTTTATTAACCGTTTAGCTAGCTACTGTTAAGTACTTTAAAGCTCTTTCTTATTGATATTATTTAGTTTAGCTAAATTAGACAATAGCCTTTGGTAAAATATGAGATGATGAGATGAAGAAGTTATAGAGATAACTCTTTTTTTTCATGGTATACGTTTACTTCTAGTGTGTAATTTAACGATTATTTTCGATGCATGAAACAGCTTTACTTTTTTACGACATCCCTCTTTGAAAAAACCGATGTAATTGCCGCCGCGATGTAGAGCTTGAGCCAAACTTCTTTTACTAAGGTACCGCCATTTGCTATAAAGATCCATTATAGCTTTAAGGAATCACTTTGACACTAACGACAGCAAAGACGTTGTCTTTGTCTGTGACGACGCGCCGTATCAAGAGAATCCTGAGGACGGGTTCATATCAAGCATTTAACATGGCAGATCCAACCCTCCCATCGGAACCCAATTAATGGATGGTGTGAGGGGAGAAAGACTTGAGAAGTCTTGGTGCCCCCGTGGGAAAGCAGCCCGTTACGGGATAACCCCTTCTCATTCCAGAGGCGTTAAATAACCGAATCTTCTTTTCCACCCATCAACTTCTACCTTATTCACCAGGAGACCCTATAATACCTCGGTATTGAATCCTATTGTACCTAGAGACCAGTTACAGTCTAGATACTCTTGCCCCATAATAGAATAGTAAATGCGACAAGTTGACGACGTGTTCTCCTCCCCGACTCGTTTTCAAATAACTTGCTACCACTAAGTCTCTAATTCAACAGCTCTTTTTCCCTTTTTCGCTCAGTAAATATTCATTATTCATTTTAACTCCTTTTCAAGTTTGTCTGATCTCATGCTCATCCTCATGCGTTAAGCAAACACTCTTAAGCTAGGTTACCTAAAGACAAATATAAAAATAATTTAATATACATGAAATATCTTTTCTAAATATCTACTAAAATATATTTCGAAATATCTTTTCACGTTTGCCTTCAAATTCCAATATAATCTGTCAAGATAAGGCATAACCTAATTTTTTCCTTTGTGGAAATATAATATACTAGGACATTAATATTAGAAATCCATAGAAACACCGTGCCATATTAAATAAGGGAGAAGTACTCTGTTAATGGTCCTATACCTTAACTCCAAAGTAAAAGTTTTTTGACTCGGTGCCACCAATATTTCGAACGGCTCCCTCACACTATATCTTCCCTAGCAGACAACTCAAATCAAACTGTTTGAAACCCATTGTTTTCCGATCTAGTTATATAAATAATATCTATTCCTGCTGCCCCCACCGCATTACAAAGTGAAGAAATAAATTGTTGGTCTAAATTTATTACTTTTGGACAACGGCTCTGCGGATCTTGCGGCACAAGGTTTACTGTTTGAACAGACATTCGAGGATTAATCGTTTGTGTTAACGATTTATATATTGTGTGAACCCATAGGAGAAGTACATAGTTTAAAACATTCTATAAGGGTGCAAACGAATTAGACGCCAGATTGTCGCGGGTCGCGGACACATTTTGGCTACTCCTCCGCCCTCGTAACCCGGTCCCACTCTCCCTCCTCCTCTTTACTAAATAATTTTGCTCGATATCGATGCGCACCTTGCTCTAAATATATTCTGTTCGAAAATTGTTTTCCTTTTTAATAATATACATTTTATAAAACTTTATTGTCAACCATAATAATTCAAATTTGAAATATTCTTAAGTAGATCAATCGAATACAGTTTGCTCAAATCTAAGATACACATGGGCCAATACTTATTATACAACTGGAAAATTCTTCTTTTTTTGTTTTTATTGTTTTGCTCTTTCTTTTACATCCCCATCAACACATGATTAGGTTATTACAGGACAGGGGATCCGGCCACTTTACTCATCTACTCGATGTGATCATTAATGTCAAAGAAGTCTCACCTCTCAGTGATTTGTCGTTGTTTTGCCCATGGCTTTAGAGGGCGATGTTGCCAATTTGCTAACCGCTTGGCCATGGCGGTCTGTTTGTCGGCTGTGCTGACAAGAGGAGCCTCAACAACTGAGACGATTTTAATCAAATTTGGCATACATATTAAAAAAAAAATATACCATGAGGTGAAATCGAGGAATGAATTTTAGCTCCAAATGTAAGGACCTATCCCCGTTATAAATAAAATCGCGGACATATATCACTTTAGGTATTGTATACATAATTATTAATTGTATGAACTATTAAATATAGGTAATTAATTAACATTTATCAGTCATGTCATAACCAGATGAAGGTAATAAACTGATAGCTTGCTCGGTCCGACAAATCGATCAAAACCTTCTCATAAATATATGGACACTGAAATTAAAGCCCATAATATCTCATTTAATTGACTTATTTTTAAACGTGTTTAAAAACTTGTCAACAGATGATTGGTTACTTTTTGTATTCGATTTTCAACAAAATCAGATTTATTTTCATCACTATCTCAGAAACGTGATTTTTCCTCAAAAACGACATAATATATTATGGTTATCATATTCGTCTTCAATTGAGCTACATTTTAGAATTTTTAAATTAAAACAATCGGAACCGTGAATTTTCAAGAAATCTTTTTTTAGGGTCAAGTGTACCCAAATTGGGAGCTAAAATCCCTTGAGGTATGATTACCTAAAAACACCTTGAGGTATGATTTTTCTGAATATATATGCCAAATTTCATCGAAATCGGCTCAGCCGTGTAGGCTCCACGCATCTTCACAGACTAGTTGACAAATAGATATTTAACTTTTTTTAATAATACGATTTTGGATTTAAGGGACCTACAAATTTATAAATCAAGATCTCAAAAAAGGATTTTCGCGCATGGCAATACTTTCTCTTTAAAACTAAAGTAAAAGTTAAAAGTATATAATATTTTTACTTATGCTCTTATTAAACTTTAATGATGACAGATGATTTAATGATCTGGGGGTCTGACAAAAGCTCATATTTCATGTCTAAACGCCGACTTTTATTTCCTACCTAACCTCAAGAATTGAACAGATACTGATAATTTCTGATTTTGGGGGTATGGCCAAAGAGGATATTAGTTGAGCAGCAATAAAAGATTTCATTAGCCTCGATACAGTATTTTAATAATTATGATGATAATTTAACTGTAACTTTTGGAACAGGAAATTTAAAGGAATTACTAAACGACTAATGATTCTTCTAACTAGTACAATAGATTTAATAATATAATTTTGTTGCGTGATACCTCCACTGGGAACTAGATTATCATTTAAAAAACTTGTCCTGATATTAAATATATAATTTTATTACTCTCTTTTACCTATACATTCTTTGTAAGGTGTTCAACAACGATCTTTCTTATTGAATTTGCACTGCCTAAATTCTTTTGTTAAAATTCAATTGATTCTGATAAATCAAAACTTTCCGTTACGAAGAACAAACAGGACCCGTCCCATCGTTGGAAGGGTAAGAAATATCTAGTCTAACCCTCCCCAAATTTGAAACCCTAGTCTAGGGGTGCAAAAGAAAAATAGGGATGCGACCTGTTGAAGTTTAAAGCGGATACCCACTTACATCCTTATATACGTCTTCCCCCTTACTGCTCATTTCTTTCTTATATAATTTAAAAAGTAAACATGAGGGGTTGATCTAAAACTCTAGAGGCTATACATTTATTTTCTGAATGAGTCTAACGATAAAATTGATAATGCGATTTTGTACATCAAAGTTAAAAACCGAAATGTATGTACGTATTCTTCGCAGAAATTAGAAGCTTAATTTTATCGTTTGTGTTTTAAGTGAAATGTTTGGAAAAATTATATAGTTTTAAAAATAATTATAACATGAATGAGTTAGAAAATGTAATTATCTGAAGCAGGGGTCTCCAAACTACGGCCCCTGGGCCAGATCCGGCCAGTATGACGTTTTCATTCGGCCCGCCGCGCCACGAAAGACTTTAACAAATGATCCTAAACAATGCAAAGTTATACCTAAGTTCTCCATAGTCAAATGTCATTTCAAACATTAAAAAAGATCAGCACGAGTTATTTATAAGTTTTTTCGGGTTTATGATTTATGAGTTTATTATCCATATTTCCTGCCACTGTGAAGTCCGATAGCTGAATGTTGCTAACTTCATCCGGCCTGCTATGGACCATCTTATCCAGATCCAGCCCTTCAACCAAAATGTCTTACTTACCATATTTTTTTGCAAAGTTGTAATTTCTGATGTTAAAAATTGTTAGACTCTAACAACTCTTTGATAGAGCTTAAACGCACGTGCATATTTGTGATGGAGAATATCATAAAAGTGGAAATTGCCAGTTTCGATGTCGCGCCTAATGACTCTCTCAAATTAGGCCAAGAATGCTTATGAAATTCTTTAACTCAAAATATTTTAAACAATTAAGATAGAAATTTTATTAATTATGCTTTATATAAATACAAAAAAAGTATAACATCATAGTTAAATTCGTTGGCATAAAGGTGATTCGTTGTATTGCTATGTTGGTCTAGACGAGTGTGATTGAGAGAGAAGTGGGAGGTGCGGGTGCGCAGTGTCGTGAGTTGATTAGGTTTAAGCCCCTAATGTCGCAGTGTATTATTAGAGATGGCTCTGTTTATATTTATACATACACGTTAACAAAGGTTCGCCTTTATCTTGTGTGGAGGTGGATACCCAGACAATCTCATAGCATCTTCTCAGATGCTTTCTTTTAATGAACCCTTGTTAATCACTTTGTTCCTACACCGAAATAAATTAAATTTATTGCGCTTCGCTTAGACGTCCCGTGTCTTATGAGCTTGTTGTGGTCTTTGAAAAAGGCCACTCGGTCGTGTTTAACTCCCCCTAACCCTCTGGCGTTTTTCTTTAAACCTCCTTTCTTTAAAAACTTGTCGAACGTTTCACTAAGTACTCACAATGATGAATGAACATCAATAAAGTAGAGATAGTGAGAGACCCCTCTTTAAAGCAATAAAATACTAAATGATACAGATGTAATTGAACTAATTCTAACACAATAATTTGTTATTGAAAACATATCCCCTGTCGTAGTAGAATCATTCTGTTGCAATATTTTCTATTTAATCTCCCTTTTTTACACATCAACAATATCAAAATTGCGTTATTACTACACTTATTCACTGAATGAACAATTATATTTTTTAGTATAACAACTGATAAATTAAATATATATATATATATATATATATATATATATATATATATATATATATATATATATATATATATATATATATATTAATAATGACCTACCGTAAATTAAATAAACATTAACAAATGTTTATCCTTTAGCGCATTATTTTAATGATTGTTGAACTTCTAAATACTTTAAATAAAAGTAATTTATATCCATAACAAAATTAGAAAATATGTCAGTATGTTCACTTCAATTACTTATATAATGGATTAGCTAAACTCTTTAGGCACATGATCCTTACCCGAACATTAACTTAAAACAAGTGCACATACTAGTATAGCATCCTTATCTAGTGATGGATGGGGCTCTTAGGCAGCTCTTAAAACATTTCATATATCTAGAATACACCTGCCTAATAATATAGGCAAGTTAATTAGTTTAAGAGTATAAGAAAACTATAGCAATAAATTTTATAATTAAGGGGTTATCAATTTATCAGTCTTTTCTCTAAGCATGTTCAACGTATACAAGTTTTGTGAAAATAACATTTTTATCGATTTTTTATTTATTATAATTTTGATAATACATACATCTATGTACTTTAATCTGTTATGTGGGTTGAGTCTTCAAAGATATTAGTCTGATTTAGTTTTACATACGTGATTAATATGTCCTCTTACAACAGACAATGTTAAGATTCTTCTTAGCTCCGCTTCAGCCCAATCTTTACTTGTGCCCTGGGCACACCACACATTTGGAGAGTAGTTCTGATATTTTCTTCCCCGTTGGTTCTATTTTGCGTCGTGTCCTTCCTACCTGGCTTCGTAGTTAGTACGATTATATTTCTTAAAAAATGTTCACTTAGCTGATTTAATCTAAGACAATGTTCAGTCTTTGATGAATTTAAACTCAGTTTATCTCGGGAAGTTTTTTTAGATCGTGTCACGCTGTACTTACTAACTATGTAATTTAATTTGCAATGGCTCACTATTGATCATAGCTTATTCGCTTTAGTAGTGCATTTGTGTGTGAAGTTGCTCTACCGGGCCCGGCTCATAGGTGGCCTACTTGTCGAACCACTTTGTCGAACGTAGACTAAGACTTGTATTTCCAAATGTAACTCCACGCTATGGATTTTATTATTATCCTTTGTACTAAGGCACATTAAGACGGATACTATTTTATTGAAGCACTTTAAATCTCTTAATATTTCATTAAAGAAACCTATGGATTAAAACATTTCTTATTATTATTATTCTATGGATTAAAATAGAGCTGATCAAAGTCTGTTACTTTCACCTCCAATTCATCCATTAAAAATACTGAATCACGTATATACATATTAAAATAAAAAATTAGTTTTATGCCCACCGTGTATTTTTTTATATAATTTTGATTATAACAGACTCATAATAAATTAAGATACTTTTGATAAAAATTGTAATTTTAATTTATTATTTTGCAATGAAAGAAAGGCAATAAAATAGATACTCTATTTTTCATTACTATTCTAAACAGATCGCTTTTAAAAAAATAATAATAACTATGGGAGTTTATTTTTTGTTCTTTATATTTTTTGTGTAGAACATAATATGAACTCATCCTTAATACGTCGTCATATGAATATCAATAATTAATTTTTTGACATATTCTAATTTATAAAAGAAAATAATTAAAGTCAAAAACTATTCGCTTTGTTGAATGCACTCTATACATATATACAATGCCATTTAATACATAGTCGAGATTTTGAAAATAATCTACATGGTTTGTTTTTTTATACGTAACTTAGATTATAATTGCCTTTATTCAAAGATTTTCTTTTTTCTTACGGGTCATCTGAGGTGAAAAATAACAACGATTAATAAACATCTTGGCGGGATTTCACTCCAAATTAGTGGTGGTTCACTTCATCTTCAGGCCTGAATAAACTTTGCTTTTAACTGTAAAACTTAAATTAGAACATAAAAGGCATCACAGGGAATTGTTTAGTGTAAATATTTATGAATAGAAGAGACACCGCGAAGAAATAATTTGCAATCAGTAAGCTTATCTCTTATATTTTAACCTCATCTGACAACAATATTTATTATTAGAAGGTAACTTGACCGATATACCTTTAAATTTCGATACCTTTACTTGATCTATGACTATATTCATTGAAGTAAGGAGTTTTCAGTGATTTTTTTTGGCTTGTACTTCAATATAGTTAAGAGAATTTAAGAGAATTTGGTATGATTTAACAATCATACCAATATGATTGTTGATTTGTTCACCTGCATCTTATAATCGAAATAACCATCTATTTGCGTTTTATTGCAATTTTATTAGTTAATAAACGGGCTAAAATTGTTTTTTAGCAACATAGCATGCACTTCTATGTGTATTTTCTCCCTTCTGGAGATAAAATATTGTATATACTTAGATAAGTAGGAGATAAGTGCTATAATTCCTCTGCGATAGTTATAGCGTTAATCCCTCGTCCTCGTCTACGCCTCGAGAATTAAACGCCTTATTCCCTAGGCTACGCCTCGGGATTTAGGGACCATGGTTCTTCAACGTGAAGCTGAAGGAACCATTTAGTTTTAGTCCTAAAATCCGGAACTAAATCCGAAAAAAACTTAGTCGCACAGGGAATAATGGCTTATACTTTACTCCCTTGGTGCATCAAAAACTATTTCTTATACATTAGGGTACAATAATTTACACTAATATATTAGATGCAGGCAATTGGGCAATTCAAGTGGGTACTCCCATATTATTTGTTTCATTTTTATATTATTACATATTATTTTATTTTATGTTTAATTAGATCAATGGTTATGTTGCTAATAGTTCACAAAAAATAAAATACAAATAATATCAGATCATATAAATATCATTTATATAATCGAGTTGTGTCCCGACGACGGCTACGACAACGCACATCAAAATGATTTGATATTTCTATGCTAATAGTCTAAGATCCGGTATAAGGAATATATACCCTCATCTGTTATTTAATTATAATAAAGAATATATGATAGGGAATTTATAGATTGATACATCGCAAATAGGTTGCCTAGCTAAATCGCGTACCGATGATGTTTAATAATAAACTGTTTATTACCTTCCCCTTACTTCAACTTCCCCGATGTGTTATTTATGAAAATCGAACATTAAATGAGAGAATTCACCCCAAGGAATTCAAAAAATAAGGGTTGCCTACTTTTCCCTCTGGACAACTATGGAGTTGCCAGGTATAAACAGGTGAGTAACGTAATTAATATACCCTCATCAGTTATTATATCGAATTATATATCAAATGAAAGGTAATTTTATTCCCAATCCAACCGTATTAGGTTGCCTTGTCAAAAAGTTGGTTGAATCCATGGTTGCCTAGATTTTAGATCTAAAATTTTGAATTTTAATTTAGAATTTAAGGCAACCTAATAAGGTTGGATTGGGAATAAAATTACCTTTCATTTGATATATAATTCGATATAATAACAGATGAGGGTATATTAATTACGTTACTCACCTGTTTATACCTGGCAACTCCATAGTTGTCCAGAGGGAAAAGTAGGCAACCCTTATTTTTTTAATTCCTTGGGGTTAATTCTATCAGTTAATGTTCCATTTTCATAAATAACACATGAGGGAAGTTGAAGTAAGGGGAAGGTAATAAACAGTTTATTATTTAACATCATCGGTACGCGATTTAGCTAGGCAACCTATTTGCGATGTATCAATCTATCAATTCTCTATCATATATTCTTTATTATAATTAAATAACAGATGAGGGTATATATTCCTTATACCGGATCTTTGACTATAAGGGAACACCGCTTATTCCAATACAAATAAATGCTTGTTTTGTTGATCTTCAAATAGATATAATAACTTACCTAAATAGATAACTAAATTAATTTACGTAATTTTACTTTTTTTCTAAATATAAAATTAGGTAAAAAAAAGATTCGTGTATAAAAAAAAATCAGATTATCCGCTGGGAAACTTAATCCAATCTTATCTTTAAATTTACATGAAATAAAACTTTTTTTTATGTGTATATTTGACAACATAACCAACTTTTTAAATAAACAAATAAATCAGTTTTAGATTATAGGAGAAAGTATAGAAACGGGAAAATCATTAAACAAAAAGATACATTCCCTGTATGTCAACACATTATTTTGAATTTTTGTTTTAAAAATGGAAAAAATTCTTAAAATATCAAAACATTTACACTAATAGCTATACTATAATAAATTATTAAGAGGTAAAGTTGGAATAACTGAGCCGATTCTGAAAATTCTTCCGGTTCACTGATAGAAAGCTGCACTATTCCCGAGTGACATGGGCTGAGTTCTATTCCCAGGCAACGCCGGCTACTCAGCTATTAACTTCTACAATTATTTTTAGTATACGAGATTAAATTTTTCTTACTTCAAAATTTAATGAGAGAGAGTCAAGATGGTTGCTGAGGTTTACATTAAAACGAAAAACGCTATTTCATAGTGTGAGAGACGTTTCGACCCTTAAAATAAAGTCATCTTCAGTCGTTTTTTTAATATTATAAAATTACAACAATAATAATAATTATAATTTTTTTTTCATAATTGTTGTTTTAGTTGGAAAATTTGCTGATGCCTACGAAAAGCCAGCTTCAATAACACTGCACTCAATTTTATAAAGGTCAGAAAGCTCAATTTTTCTCAACGCTTAATTCTAGATCGGCGAGAAAATAGAATCAAAAGATTAATACGACGAAAATTTATTATTAAATTTAATTTTTTCCACCTCTTATTTTGATGTTCACTTAGGGTGGAACTGAGTGGAAAAACGTTCGCTGATCACATTGTTTAAAACCAATTAAGCAAACAAATTGACCAGCACAGAGTTGACACTTGTCCAAGAACAACTCGGAGATCCACCCTCCCACACCCACCCGACCGTATTACAACATTAAATCATAATTTAATATCTATATATATGTATATTTCTTCCATCAAAAGAAAAGTATATATATACAATATACATATTTCTACCTCTTTTGTGTTTGGTGAAAATATATTGCTCGAAGGCGCCCTCTAAAAGAGCCGTATGAAAAAACAAGGAGCTGGACACATTCCTAGACACGGCACAACAAAAATTCCTTGTTTTTTTTCTTTTGAATAACAAACAAAGACTCTACAAGTATATTTATTGTAAAAGTTTAATACACACAGATGTACATATTTTTAACTATATCTAATGAGGATATATAAATTTTTCTGTTTAGACTACCTGAAAAATAAATCTGCTTTTAATTTTTTACACCTTTATTTTAAATAGTAAAGACTAATGGATTTATTTTTAACTATAGTTCAGATGATTAATGAAATTAGAAGGGTGGACATGGTCTAAATAGAAAATTTTAATGTGCTGGAATTCGTATTTTAACACCTCTTTCACTAAGTTGCTTCCATTCCTGGAAACATTAGAGGCGTCCACATAATTCGGGTCCAGTAGAGGTTTAAAGAGTAGAATCTGAGTAAGTTAGACAATATTATGTCATGAGGAGTTTTTAAAATTGTGGCATATTATGACGGAAAAATCATGTTATTTTCTGTCCCCCTTAAACTATTGTCATGATTCATTAGTCTAAATTTAGACTATTCACAGAAGTTAATTTCTGGCCTTACTTAATTGTGTTAAAGGATTTTATAACCCCTTTTCTTGCAAAAACAGTTTGCTGTAAATTGGTTTATAAAAAAATATATATATATATAAAATATGTAAGCAGATAAAAAAACAAACATTTTATTCTAACCGGCTTGCTTTTATTCTAATTGCTCTGACTAAGATATCCGACGAAAATAGTAAGATTCAACGATTTAGCTAAAGCATATTTCTTACAAATAAATTGTATTAATAGTTAAATGTGTAGTTTTAATTTAGGTATATTATTATATTTACGTAAAAAGGTAACCATTTTTAGCTCTATAAAATAGTTCAAATAATCTATTTAAAAAAAGAATTTTCCCCCGCATGTGCTCAATTAAGCATGTACTTTATTATTAAAAAGTACATAAAATTAAATGGTAACTGCTGATCGTTTCATGGATTGATATTCGCTGTCCGAATGCACATTGAAAAGTATTTAGGGGAAAAGTGCTTTTAAAAAAACCGAAGTTAGTACTATTTTTGTCAGAGCAGTGCAACCCTCGCGTCTAGACCTACTATATCTTCCCACCCTTTTCTTTAATGCCATTTTTTTATTTATATATGTAATACCTTTTTTTATATATTTTTCTCCATGGGCCTCCTACTTTTTTTTCTCCTTAAAATAGTATTATTTGCTTTTATTTTATTTCCAAGACTAGGTTGAATTTACGACTTGATAAATTTGGTTAAAGGGGAGACATCCGTTGTTATTCCGTTTGATGTTTCTAAGCCCGGACCCTGAGGTTTTCTCATCACCCTCCAGGTTTCAGCTCACTCACATCGTTTTTAGATTATGCTCGACTGTTATAATTTATAACTGTTTTCTTTTTTTTATATTTATTTTCTTTATTATTTTTGTCATAGATGCCGAAAAATAAGGTATAAATACAGATTTGTAATCGATTAATCACAATTTTGGGTTAGAATTGACATTTAGAAATCTTAGATCCTCTAAAATTGTAGAATTTCTTAATGTATACAAATTATTATAATTTATTGGTCGTAAAACAAAAATAGAGTATGTGAGACCAAAGTTTAATTTTTTTTACTTTTCGTAAAGTGTTTTCTGATATTATCAAAACATGTTGAATATAATAAAGTAACGGGAAATCATAACCCTACATTCTACATAAGGATAATAACATAGAAAGTAAGCACATAATTTACGAGATTGTATTAAGTTAAAGTATGAAGAGTTAGTGAATATCATCATCATCACTAAATGTTGATAGAATAGTCTCTCTACGTAAAAATACGAGATAAATAGGTTTTTACGCGAAGAAACTATTCTTTCAACAAACTAGATTGTAGCTATTTTGTTGAACATTTTAATTTGGTTCTATTCTTGGATAATATATAGAACATGACATTTTCTTACTGCTTCACCTTACAAATACATTAGGTAGTAATTAGTTATTATTTGATCTAACTTGTTTGTTTTAAAATAATAGTGCATTATTAGCATTTTGCATGCGAGGGTAGAGTTTGCACCCGAGCGACAGCGAGGGTAGAAAAAGCACACGAGCAAAGCAAAATGCAGTTTTCGCTCGAGTTGCGTACCGTACTTTAACTACGATTGTTTGATTTTTATTATAAATACATAGAATCCTCATTTACTTAAATCACTCATTGTTTTTCACTAAAAACTTGATAAAAACAGTTACTTTAATTAAACAAATGGCCAATTAGTTTTTTTAAATGTAAACAAACGCGTTAATCTTCCTTTTTTCTGCACTTGTGAAACGCGCATGCGCAATGAATACAACTACGAAAAGAATCTTTTTCTACGCATCTAAACAGAGATAAAATGTTTATATTTCGTATCAATTGTAGATAAAATCCTTTTCTTAAATCATTAATTGATATTACATTATAATTATAAAAACAAAGTTCTTTTTTCTTCTTATAACAGTGCATAGAGGTTATTCTAATAACATAAACAAAATAGTCTAAATAAATATATTATTTATAAGTATATAAATAAAGTTTTTTTTATTGGTAAAACCAGCATATTTAAATAGAATATTTATGAATTTATATTTAATAACTGTACTATTTGTTATAAATGTTATTAAATATGGATTATTTTATTTTGTTGTGTTGGTAGTAAATAATAGTTATTACGGCCAGTTATATTCCAATGATTTTGTTCGACGGCCATGTTTTTATTACGTGTCTTTTTATACGCAGTTATTTCCGTTGAATCTTTTAAAACTTAACTTTTAAAATATACTATAAAAAATAATTTAAAATCTTTGATAAGTCTGCGATTAAACTAGTTATTTTAAAAAATCTTGTTTTTATTTCGACAAGGAAAATTTCCATGAACGTTATTTTCTAGATCGTTCTTGTTCCGTGTGAAATCTTCTTTTAGTTATAAATGGAATGTTATTTAGTGCGTATTGACGATATAGATCTTTAACTTCATAAAGAAGAAAGAAATATGAACGACAGATTAAAACGTAGTGAATTGAAGGTATTTGATTCTTTCTATTGTTGTAGTTTAAAAAATATATATTTTTTTACGCATATGTGTGGAATCTAATCTTTAAAGATAATAAATAGAGGAGCTTTTTAAAAAAAAACATCATCTTATGACTGTTTAGGCTTCGCCTATTTTTGCATGTTCAACTTTCATAACCTTTTGTTTGCATGTTTAATTATTACTATTTATCTTATAACTTATTTAACATACCTTGTAAATATTACTTAAAACTAGCTTTACACACATTATTAAACACTGTACACAACACTTCGCACACAATCTGCAGGCCGAGGGAAAAGATATGTTTATCTGGAGCTCGATTCGCCGTTCGCCGTGTTTTCAAATGATAACAAAACAAGAAACGGGAAGGTTGCAGATAGGTTTACTCCAGCACGCAATCCATCCTCGGTCCACCAGGCATAATCCCCACCACACCGCTTCAATCAGGGCTCAGCAACCCTAGCGGCTCTCAAGCGCTCGGTTTCAGCGCCGATTTAGCTAAGGCAAACCAGCTAAAACCTACCCAGAGGGTTACCATAAAAATGCCGGCAGCGTGAGTAATTCCAGTTAGCTATTTTATCTTTTATATATTAAGTTATTATTAATTTGGCCATATCAAGCAACCTGCCCTCGCAGAATTTACGGAGCTAGACGTGCAGCACGGATTTCTACCGTTTTAGCCTTATCTGAGTGGAGTTTCGGCGTCACGGAGTTACGGCACCGTGCCCAGGCCCGTTTTCGAGACAGTGGACTCTCTGCCTTCTTTAACTCGGCTCATTTCACTAAACTACTTCACCATTTAGTTTAAGTTTAAGTAGTGGTGTAGCGACCTGGCCCGTCGCTCACCTTTTATAGCTATTGTTTGTTACCAATTATCATTAGTTACCTCCGTGTTGTGCGTCTGCGTTAATTATTTGTTTTAACTAATTATTATCTTACCTAGGTCCCTTGTTCCTGACTGGCGAAGTCCTGTTGCCTTTTGTTTATGTACGTGTCCAGCCAGCCAAGGTAAGTCCCGTCCCTAACTTATTAGCTAACCCCCTCTTATCCGCTTACTAACCGCTTGTGCTTGTCTTTTACTAACTGCCTTTTATTTATTTATTAATTAGTTTATTATTATATTGTTAAAGCTTATTGTTGATTATACAGATTGTTATTGTTACACATATATATATATTTATTCATTGTTAAAATTTATCATACATATATATATATATATTAATTATTTAATCTTAACATATTTGCCATTAACAATTGCCTGCCTGCTTACTTCAATTATATATATTTTACATTGTATTTATTGTTATTCATTTATCAGTTTATTTACACGCCTTATTTTCTCCCGGCTATAGCTTTCTACAGGGATTCTCTCCTCTGGAGAACTTTGGTTCCCTATTCGTCACCCATATCAGAGCACGTCTCCTATGGGCCGAAACATGGTCCTTTGGGCCGGATCTGAAAATAGGGCCTTCTAGCATTTGTTTTTATTATTTTTTTAGGTTTTCAATACACGTTTGGTGTGTACTGGTCCCTGGTAACCCCTCTTGGTCTTATTTTAGTCTTTGCTACTCAACACCTTACAATAATTTGTTGGTTTTCTTTAGGTGGAGTAGTGCGGCTGTTTGCAGTTCTTGGAGTACTCTCGTCGGCACATATTTATATTTTTCTTAGGTCTTTGGCTGCGTGAACTTAAAATTCAGTTTCTCACATTTTTTATGGTTTTGTGGTATTATTTATTTTTAGCATCCCCCTGTAGTTACCACTTACCCTGTTATTTAGGTTTGATTTTTAGGTATTTGTTATTTGTTAGGTTGTTACAGAGCTTAGAGATTTTATTGCTTATTATTTACTTATTTTATTCTTTTCTTGTTTTTTCACGCTATGATGGGAGATCCTGTTAACCCGTCTGGTGACGCAGCGTCCGGTCTCGACATGGCCGCGTCCATCAGGAAGAAGCTCAAGGGCACCCTAGAGGACATCCGGGAAATCCGAGATCAGGGGAAGGCTGCAATCTCTGATGCTACTCAGGTCCCGATGTTCAAGGGTATGATTATTACACTTAATACATTATATAGCACATACAGCTCACTTTACAATGAGCTGTGTGAATTATTAGAGGATGATGGTTCTGAATCCGCTATTGCGTCAGACCACCTCCAGCGGAATGCCGCAAAACGATATATGCATGAGGCTAATTCGTATAACTTTATGATTAACGAAGCAGCCTCAGCCAAGGCTAGTACCAGTGCTCTACCTTTTAACAGCACCACGATATGTGGATCGTCTAGAGCTAGAGCTAAATTACCCACCATCCCTTTAATTAAGTTTGATGGTGATCGGTCCAAGTGGACCCGTTTTAGGGACTTGTTTGAGAGTTTGGTTATTGGGGATGATGAGCTGAGGGACATAGATAAATTCCATTACCTAGTTGCAAGTTTAGAAGATCCCGCTGCATCTACCATTGCCAAGCTACCTATCACGGAGGCAAATTTCAATATAGCTTGGAAATCTATAAAAAATATTTACGACAACAAACGTTTATTGGCTGGCAATTATCTGGATAGTTTGTTGGAACTGAAACCTCTTGCCAAAAAGCCATCTCCTGACGTGTTAAGTGGTAGGCTCAGCTTCCTCTCTGAGATTTTAGCCGCTCTCCAAATGTTAGGCATTCCTGCGCTTGATGAGTTTATTCTCTTCCAGCTATGTTCCCGTAGTTTAGACCCGGACACACGCATAGCCTTTGAAAGCAATAACACCAGAGAGTTCCCTAGCTTCGACAACCTCGTCGAATTTGTTCGTAAACGCTGCAATGCAGCTGAGCTAGTTTTTGCCTCCGGCAATAAATCAACTACCGAGCCCTCAGCAAAATTGTCTCCTTTTCAAGTAAAATCTTCTAAAAAGACCGTTCTAGTTTCTAATGCCCAACCTGCTAGCTCTAAACGTGGGACTAATAGAGCCACTAGTGACAAGCCTACTAAGCTATCCCCTTGCTATGTGTGCGGCGGACCTCATTTTATCAGTAAATGCGTTAAATTCTGTAACGCATCGTTGGATGCCCGCAACCAATTACTTAGTAACTATCAAGGGTGCCGTAACTGTTTCCAGAACGGTCATCCCAGTCATTTATGTTCATCAAAGTGGAGGTGCAAATTCTGTAGGAACAAACACCACTCTCTCCTTCATCAGCCTGGTAAAGCTTCATCCTCCCCAACCACCAAACATGATCAAGTGCAGCCTTCCACTTCATCAAACCATAAAACCTCTCTTAGCTCTACTCTCTCCCAAGTGAATACTATGCTAGGTACCGCCCTAGGTATACTTAGTTCAGACAAGGGCTCAACCCCCATCAGACTCGTGATAGACTCTGGTAGTCACACCTCATTTGTTACACAGGAATGTGCTCAACGATTAAAATTAAAGATTGAGCATTGTAACACTAGCATCTGGGGTATAGGTGAAACCCCTTTGTCAGGTTTTAAAGGGCAAGCTCAGTGTACCCTTTCTCCCATAGGTTCTGACACAAATACATTGTCTGTTTCTGTCATAGTAGTAGAAAAAATAACCTCCCCTCTTCCTGGATTCGACACCACGGCAGAGTATTGGAGCTCCTACATCAAATATGATTTAGCCGACCCACAGTTTTGGAAGACCAGGCCTGTAGATTTCCTTCTTGGTTGTGACCTCTTTGGAGACATCTTGACTGGCACTATCTTAACAGTTCATCCTGACATGCCCAAGCTTCTGGGCACCATATTTGGTTACACGGTCTTAGGTCGAGTTGGCGACTTAGCAGAGGCTACTCACTTGCACACCTTGCATTCCAGAGCTTCAAATCAACCTTCGGAGTTAGAGATCGATCTACAGCGCTTTTGGGAGTTGGAAGAGCCTCCTACAGCAAAGGCTACTAATCCAGAAGATGAACAATGTGAGCAGTTGTTTCGAGAAACTACTTATCGTCTTCCCTGCGGTCGTTACGTCGTTCGTTTACCTTTCAGGTCATCAAATCCTCAGTTTCCTGACTCTAAAGGTATGGCACTTCGCCAGCTTGCTCACTTGGAAAGCAAGTTGGAACGAAGTCCCTTATTAAAGCTTAAATATCACAACGACCTGAGGGAGTATCTTGACTTAGGTCACATGACCCCAGCCAAGAATCCTGGTAAAATGTTCATCCCTCACCATTGTGTAGTGAAAGGTGAAGGATCGGATATCAAAGTGAGAGTTGTCTTTGATGCGGCCGCTCGCACTTCTTCTGGATCTCTCAACGATTCATTGCTTACTGGCCCTAAGTTGCAAGCAGACCTGACCGTCATACTCCTCAATTTCAGGCAACCTAAGTATATATTCACTGCAGACGCTGTCAAGATGTTCCGGCAGATTCTCATACATCCGGAAGATAGGAAATTTCAGCACATCCTGTGGCGATTCAACGTAGGTGAGGAAGTGCAAGATTACGAGCTGAATACCGTGTCATTTGGACAGTCCTGTGCACCCTATTTAGCAAATCGAGTTGTCCAACAGCTGGTATTGGACGAAGGTGCCGAATACCCTCTCGCTGCTCACGCCCTGTCAGAAGACATTTATGTTGATGATGTAGCCACCGGGGCTGACACTCTAGAGGCGGCTATCATGACTGCACAGCAGATTGTTACCCTCATGGGGAAGGGCGGGTTTAGTCTAAGTAAATGGGCTGCCAATGATCCCCGTATCTTAGACTCCATCCATAACCCTGATTCTAACACTCGTAACTCCACAGAACCTATATCCCTTGAGAGCTCCGATACTAACTCTATCAAAATTCTTGGGCTGCAGTGGGATCCGCAGTCTGACGAATTCCTGTACCGCATCCAACCTCCTCCTATCATTAGCACCAAACGAGGCGTACTTTCAGCAGTGGCTCAAATATTTGATCCTTTAGGGTACCTTGGCGCCGCGGTTGTAGTGGCCAAGAGTATAATTCAAAATGCGTGGAAACGTCAGTTAGACTGGGACACTCCCTTCCCTCCTGACCTCCATGAGCAGTGGAAAGGCTTAGTGGAAGAACTCCCTATTCTTAGTTCCCTGAGAATTCCTCGTCGGATCCTTTTGGATCACCCGGATTGCCTTCATCTATTAATATTCGCTGATGCCTCTGAAAAGGCGTACTGTGCCACTGCATTTCTTCACGCCACATACCCCTCAGGGGTGTCTACCAACTTACTTATGGCCAAGACTAAACTAGCACCAGTCAAAGCTCTCTCAATACCCCGTCTCGAGCTTTGTGCTGCGCTGCTAGCTGCTCGTCTCTTACAATCATTAGAGTCCTTCCTCAAGCGATTGCCCCTACGCCCAAACATTAGGTTCTTTTCCGATTCAACCGTTGTCCTGGCCTGGCTTCGAACACCTACCTTCCGGTTGAAGACTTTCGTAGCCAACCGGGTAGAGAAAATATTAGACTTATCCCATGACACTACATGGCATCATGTCGCCTCGGAAGACAATCCCAGCGACTTGGGTTCCCGTGGCGTTTCTCCTTGCAACCTCCTTAGCAACGACCTTTGGTTTCACGGTCCAGCTTGGGCTAAACTTAAACCCGAACTGTGGCCTATACATGATCAAGTCACTCTTCCCGAGGAAATTCCCGAATGTAAGGATGTCGCCCGTGGCTGTATGGTTCTCGCAGTCTCAACGACCACCCCTCTTCTTATAGCATGGATGGAACGTTTTTCCACCTTCAGCAAAATGATTAATTCTTTAGCATACATACTTAGATTTACTAACCTTCGGAGAGGAGCTCTGCCGCGCCATAGAGGCACATTAAGCTTGGTCGAGGTTCGACAAGCCACCATCACCGCGATAAGAGCCGTTCAGGCCTTCTACCTGTTTGACCGTCCTAGCATTACAGCTGTTCAGGATTTACCTTGCATTCCTAAATCCTTAGCCAACTTACATCCCTTCTTCGATGAGGTCTGTTGATAGTAGGCGGCAGGCTAAACAACTCACAGGCATCCTGGTCCTGCAAGCACCCAATAATAGTACCTGCTAAGACTCACTTCACGAGATTGCTATTGGAGCATTATCACAAAGCTCTGCTCCACCCTGGACCAACGGTGCTTCTAGCGGTTCTCAGAACTAAATATTGGGTATTAGGAGCCAGAAACTCTGTACGGTTTCTTACCCGTGCATGTGTTTCATGCCGCAAGCTACGTGCTCCCCCATGCCAACCTATCATGGGAGATTTACCTTCATACAGGTTTCGGGAGGGTCGTGCCTTTTTGCACGTCGGCACAGATTTTGCCGGGCCCTTCTTGGTGCGTGAATCACTTCGTCGCAAAGCTCCCTCATATAAGTGTTACCTGTGCGTGTTTGTCTGCCTCAGCACCAAGGCAGTACACTTAGAAGCTGTCACATCTCTAAGCACGGAGGCTTTCCTGGCCACTCTTGATAGATTCATCGGTCGCCGTGGTCTCCCTGAGCGGATCTTCTCGGACAATGGCACCAATTACGTTGGAGCTGCCAACACCCTGAAGGAGCTGCATCATTGGTACTACAGTGCATCTACACAGTCAACAGTGCGTTCCCACTGCCTACAACGGGACGTTGACTGGGCCTTCACTCCTCCGACAGGCGCGTCGTTCGGAGGAATTTGGGAAAGTGTTGTCAAGTCCGCAAAGCGCCTACTTAAAAATATATATGGTGAGAATCGCCTTACCTTTGAGGAGTTGTCAACATGGTTAATAAAGGTCGAGGCAGTTCTGAACTCTCGCCCTCTTTGCCCCCTTTCCAGCGATCCTAGCGACCTCACTTATCTATCTCCTGGCCATTTCCTGATTGGATCCCCCCTCCTGGCTGTTCCTGAGCGTTCACTATTAGATTTATCAGAAAATCGTCTTTCCCGTTGGCAGCTCGTAAGCCAGAAGGCCCAACATTTTTGGAAGCGTTGGCGTTCTGAATACCTAACTAGTCTTCAAGAAAGAGCCAAGTGGCATAAAGCCAGTACCAACCTTCAGATAGGAGATCTTGTAATTATCAAGGACGACAACGTTCCGCGTATGCATTGGCCTATGGCCAGAGTCTGCGAAGTTTATCCTGGTCAGGATGGTGTAGTAAGGGTCGCCTCTGTTAAAACCTCTACTTCTATTTTTAAACGCCCGGCAAATAAACTTGTTCCACTGTTCCTGCCAAAGCACTCCAGTAGTGAAAGTCCGTCAAGTGGTGAGTTATAGCTGGGAAAAATCACTTATGATTTTTAGTAGGCGGTATGTTTAGGCTTCGCCTATTTTTGCATGTTCAACTTTCATAACCTTTTGTTTGCATGTTTAATTATTACTATTTATCTTATAACTTATTTAACATACCTTGTAAATATTACTTAAAACTAGCTTTACACACATTATTAAACACTGTACACAACACTTCGCACACAATCTGCAGGCCGAGGGAAAAGATATGTTTATCTGGAGCTCGATTCGCCGTTCGCCGTGTTTTCAAATGATAACAAAACAAGAAACGGGAAGGTTGCAGATAGGTTTACTCCAGCACGCAATCCATCCTCGGTCCACCAGGCATAATCCCCACCACACCGCTTCAATCAGGGCTCAGCAACCCTAGCGGCTCTCAAGCGCTCGGTTTCAGCGCCGATTTAGCTAAGGCAAACCAGCTAAAACCTACCCAGAGGGTTACCATAAAAATGCCGGCAGCGTGAGTAATTCCAGTTCGCTATTTTATCTTTTATATATTAATTTATTATTAATTTGGCCATATCAAGCAACCTGCCCTCGCAGAATTTACGGAGCTAGACGTGCAGCACGGATTTCTACCGTTTTAGCCTTATCTGAGTGGAGTTTCGGCGTCACGGAGTTACGGCACCGTGCCCAGGCCCGTTTTCGAGACAGTGGACTCTCTGCCTTCTTCAACTCGGCTCATTTCACTAAACTACTTCACCATTTAGTTTAAGTTTAAGTAGTGGTGTAGCGACCTGGCCCGTCGCTCACCTTTTATAGCTATTGTTTGTTACCAATTATCATTAGTTACCTCCGTGTTGTGCGTCTGCGTTAATTATTTGTTTTAACTAATTATTATCTTACCTAGGTCCCTTGTTCCTGACTGGCGAAGTCCTGTTGCCTTTTGTTTATGTACGTGTCCAGCCAGCCAAGGTAAGTCCCGTCCCTAACTTATTAGCTAACCCCCTCTTATCCGCTTACTAACCGCTTGTGCTTGTCTTTTACTAACTGCCTTTTATTTATTTATTAATTAGTTTATTATTATATTGTTAAAGCTTATTGTTGATTATACAGATTGTTATTGTTACACATATATATATATTTATTCATTGTTAAAATTTATCATACATATATATATATATTAATTATTTAATCTTAACATATTTGCCATTAACAATTGCCTGCCTGCTTACTTCAATTATATATATTTTACATTGTATTTATTGTTATTCATTTATCAGTTTATTTACACGCCTTATTTTCTCCCGGCTATAGCTTTCTACAGGGATTCTCTCCTCTGGAGAACTTTGGTTCCCTATTCGTCACCCATATCAGAGCACGTCTCCTATGGGCCGAAACAATGACCTTAAGCGGAAATTGAAGTTGAGTTATTAATTATAATTAATTTAATTGATTAATGAATTTATTTTTTCATTCACTAATTTAAGAAAATGTTCAATTACTTGATTTATTGGCTTAATTTTTTTTCCTTTGGTTTATTTATTAATCATGATTAAGGAATAATTTAATAATAATAGTTATTTATGCCCCTAGGGAGTAAAGTAGTAAGCCATTATTCCCTGAGCGAAAAAGTTGGTTCTTAGGGGAAGCTGAAGGAACCATGGTCCCTAAATCCCGAGACTCTTTAAGACTCTTAATTAGACTCTTACACTTTATTTATTAGGACTTAGACTCTTTAATTCCCGAGGCGTAGCCGAGGGAATAACGCTAATTAGCTCTCGAGGCGCAGCCGAGGGAGATAATTATCGCGAGGGGAATAATGGCAATTTACTCACGAGGTACATACAATATTTTATCTTCAGTAGGGAGAAAATAAACATTTTCGTCCATTGCACAGTTTTTTATTTATTATTTTAATAAATAACTATAATTATTAGCACTTAGCAGATATAGAAATTCAATATTAAAAACAAATAAGAATTGGAATTAAACTCAAATAGCAGGTTATTTAGATGCAGGTTATAAACAAAGATATACACGGTCGAAAAAGCTGTGACGCCAACCTGATTTCAACAACTTCATTACATTAGCCATTCTTTTTCTTCTATTTATAAAATAATTAAGTTGCAATTTTTACTTTTTCGCCCTACTTTATACTTTTTCACCCTACTTTTACATTTGACATTTTTATGTTTTGGCTATGGCACATTAACCTCGAAAAGCGTTACCGCTACACGAGTGGGGAAGATATAGGATCAGGGTATTAGGAAGGTATAGGAGGTGTTCAATCTAGCCGCTCTTGGTAGGGATAGTGTCTCCCACTACCGCTGTCGCTAGGGCGTCCCCTCCCCAAGCGATTCTAAAACACTGTACGCTGTACTAGGAGAATAGGAAAAGGTTGGAGTTAACTGAACTCGTTTACATCGCTGCTTAGAGGTCGGCTGAGTTATGATTATGAATGATTGGTTCGTTCAAGGACACCATCTCCTCCATCCCTATCACACTCCGTCCATCATTCCGTCTGGCCCTTAGTAGTTTAATACCTACTCTTGATAATACTCTACTGAAACCGCCCCCCCCCCCCTCCCTCAACTAAAACTTCTGTTCAACTGCTCTGATTTGCATCGGACTAAAGCCATAACTCTGAAAATTTTATTCCTAATTAAATAATTAATTTTTTAAAATTTATTTTTTATTTTTGTTATAGGTACTATAATTTTTTGGATTCATTATAACAATATGGGTGACGAAGCTAAAATATTACTTATTAATAAACTTGAAAAGAAGAAAAGTACTTTCTTTCGTGCACAACATATGTTCGATTAAATTGCTAATTTACAAACGCAAGAATCTGCACGGTCGATTTCGTTTACATTTTCATGTCTTTACTTTGGCACATAAACTCGATAAGCTTTACCAAAAAAACGGAACCAAAAAGTGTTACATAAAAATGTCTCACTGTCTTGCAGACTCGTATGCAAGCAATTTTTTTAATATTTCGCCCTACTTTTTGAGTTCAGGGATGAAAAGACTTACTTTAGTCCCTCTAAACTAATTCAAAATCATAACTTTTTCTCCCTACTGGAGATAAAAGCTTTTTTTATTGATTTTTCTTTTTATTTTCGTGATATACGAATACATGGGTTTAAGCTAAAAACTTAAACCGAGCTTAGCGAGATCCTTTTTTAACTTGACCGTTTAGCATTTCTTCGTCTGTCTTCCCGTAAATTTCTTAAAACCATCGCGTTGTTCGATTTTCTTCAAATTTGGTATTGACGGTCCTTGAAGTCATTAAAAACGACGCACATGTTTTTTATTTGTTTTGTTTTGGACGCGAAGAAAGAAGTTATTACTAATTTATTTTTTGTGTACTTTTATTCACCGTTTCCTCTTTTTAGTACGCAAAGTGCTTATCTTCTTTAATAGATTTATCTTCGCACTAAAACTCGTTTTAGTGTTATCTTATTTAACCCTTACCTCTTGACTATAAATAATAATATACAGAGTGGGTAAAAATACTGCACTTTTTCAACACTAATAGAATAGATAAGTAATAGATAGAGATATGGAGTTTTCGGGGTCTGGAAACTACATTCTTCTACTTTAAATTTCACCTCTATAACTTAAAAAACTATTGGGTGAAAGCTATGCAATGACGGTTTGAAATAGGGTCTTAAAAAAGTCGTTGTCCGAGTAGTAATCGTTGTCTGGCATTATAGTTTTGATAGTGGAGGGGGGGGGGGGTTCTTTGTATGTTAGTGGGAGGAGTCCCTTAGTGTTATAACAAAGATTGATGATGTGTTAACTACAATGCTTCCTGAAATTGAAGATCAAATGCTAAATTACACGTTTATGCAAGATGGTGCCTCGACCCATCGCTTCTTGCAAACAATTCAGTACTTGCAAGAGAATTGCCCAGTCTTCAATCCTTACCTAAATCCAATTGATTACTCTGTCTGGGGTTGGTAAAAACAAAGAGTGCACGAGGGAGCCAGAATAAAGGATGTTGATGAACTTTGAAAGAGGATTCTTCGTGCCTGGGATGATGTTCGTCAATCAACTATTGGTGGCACCCGGACAACATTTTTTGAGACCCTATTTCAAAGCGTCATGCATGGCTTTCTCCCAATAGTTTTTTAAGTTATTGATATGAAATTGGAAGTAGATGAATGTAGTTTTCAGACTCCGCAAACTCCATTTCTCTATCTAATACAGAAGCTGAGCTATAAGTGTTCAACAAAGTGCGTTTTTTTGCCCACCCTGTATATTTTATTTGAATAATAATCCTCAGTTGTTTGAATTATATAGTTCAGTTGTAAGATATCACAATCAGAATTTGTTTCGACCAGTTTAATTTCTCTCAACCAAACTGACCTAGTCCTAAGGAATATTTAGCATCCAAAGAAGGTCAGTCAAAATTATTAAGCACGAAAACGAGTTCTTTAATTCTTAGTTGATATCAATAAAGGTTTTAACGATCCGTACTTTATTGGACAAAAGTCAACCTTTCATTTTTTACAACCTATAAATTAAAGTACGATAGATTTAAAATTCGCTAAAAGTTTTAGATGATTTACTTTGAGACTGCTTATTTAAGCGCTTTTTGTGATCGTTGGTTGTCTGTTTAGATTTAAATGTAAGTCGATAATAAAATTAAGCCTTGTTTGGCTTTCAGATTTCCAGTTTATTTATACCTGAGTGTTTACAACAGGTGAAAGTCGCTCCGTCGTCCTAGTGAGAATCAAATGATTAAATATTAATTTTCACTAGTTTAAACAGCGTGGGAGTAACCACATACAAGCAACCTGATGCCATATGTTACCAAATTATAATCGGCTTGTGTTTTTGGAAGGTTCCCTGATGACCGTATTCAAAGTTCCAAGCCTGACACGTCAGCTAGACCGCAGACGAGTAACCACATGTTCCTATCTTGTAATGAAATCCTAACAAGCCAACCCGTGCCCACTAACAGAAAAGAAAATATAGGCTTTATAAATTCCTCTTGTGTATAAGCTTATTTTAATTAATTCCACAGTGTGGCTTTGTCTTGGAGAGTTTTTACACTGTTTGATTGTGTAACAATCACCCAATATGTATCTGCTCATTATGACCAAGGATATCATTTATTATAAACTGTCTTGCATAAACAAACAATAAGCATGTAATATACCTAATATTTGACTTTGAATCCATTTTTTAATAAGATAACATAACAATTATTATACACTATTTCCCTCTATAATTATAATCTCTCTTCTATGATTAAAATAGTAATAATTAATGCTACCTCTCAGGCTGCTTCCATTATTTTACTATTCAATATAAGAAATCACATATTATACAAGACACACGGTACAAAACAAGGTGTCTTGTACCAGTTGCTGGGTTGGTATGACTTACTGCACTCCCGCATGTTCCAATGTTTTAATTAACATTTTTCAATTTTCGGCACTGATGATAGCCCTATAGTGTCTGAAGAGACATAGATGATAGCTCTATTATAGAAGTGTAGAGACTTCTATTTCAGCACTTCGGAGTATTGTTTCATTGCGTCTGAACAATTAACATGCATATAAGGGCGTTTGTTTGACGTCAGTATAATATATGGTTAATACAAACTTTTAAATGGCCACCATCATGATATGTATGCCGATAATGCTTGTTAAATTACCTACGGACCTTTTGTGTGCGTGTGTGCTGAGTGCACTTCCTTGGCCAATTTATTTATTTAAGTATTAGACTTTGTCAGTCACTTTATTATAACGTATTTTGAACTTTCTTGTTCATGCTTTAGATAGTTTTAGTAGATTTCCTCGTTCTGCAACATAAGGTGAATAGTTGACATGCCGCTGGTCGCCTTCATTAACTATGCACCGCTGAAGTTCTCATTATTTTTATTAAAGATTATTAAATACCAGCATATAACCATTTATTCATTTTTATTTAAACTTTTAAACTCGAACCTATTTACAAGCGTCTTTAAACCTTTCATGACTCTTTTTAATATCAACAGAAACCAGATTTTTTTAATTCAAACCTAAATTGATTATGCATTATACATTCAGTAAAAAAAATATTTTGATGAGTGGGAGGTTTGATAATGTTTAGTTTAATAGTAGGAGGGAATGTTTTTATATTTTCTTTTAAAACAGGGTCCCCACTGGCAACAAAACAATAAAAATTATACTAATAACAGAGCTTAGAGCACCAGCGGGTTTCAGATCAGTTTTCAAGATGGAAAAATGGACTGGCTGATCCGTCCTGAGGCATCATATTAATAACTTATATGATTTTGAAGGATATATTAAACATAACCAATGACCAATAAACTAGATTATACTGTGGATAATAAACTTATATTTAAATTTTTTTATTAGCATCAGATTTTGATTATTGAATTAATAAGTTTTATGATGTATATGGTCAAATTTTATTGCTGGCATATATTAAAGAAAGTGATAATTGAATATAATTATTAAGGAGCCTAATCTAAAAAGAAAGAAAAAATAACGGAATCGATGTTTAGATTTGTAGTAAATAAATTTTAAAATATATAATTTGATTCTATAATCTCCTGAAATAAAGGATATTTTATAATTTAGAAGTAAGAGTTAATGATTTTTGGTTGAAGTTAATTTAAGGTGTTTTTTAAGCATGCAAGGACTCATAAAGAATTTTTTACTAAGTTATAAACAGTTTGGGGGCCTTGATTAGTTTATGCTTGCTATCTATTTCACGCAATCATCAACTATTTAATTTGGATAATAGAATTCTAACATCCGTGCTAAGTCAAGAGATTTCTGTAATATGTTATACACTCATAAATAGTTCATTACATAATTATAATTATAATTATTAGTTTAAGCTTGGTAGCCAGAATTTAGCCTGATCGTCAACTTCGGCGTTGAAATAATTAATAAACTTATATAGTTTGTTTAGCGAGAGCGAATAATTCTGGGCTTATAGTTAGCCTTGTAGTATCCGTGAAATAATGAATTTGTTTAATATTTATATAAAAAACTTAAATTTAATTAATTGAACTGTTAAGATCTTAGAGTTATATATGATTGCTATTTTTCAAGATACTATCTAAATTAAAACATCGCATGACATAATCGAATCTACAGTAAATCTGTATTTTTTTATAATGATAATACATGCTTAAATTATACAGGGTGGTCCAAAAGTCTCCCCCCCCCTTAACTTTTTGAACTAACTAAACTGAACGGTTTGAGATAAATTAATGAAACTTGGGGGATCTCTACCATGCAAATGGAAGTTTGTTTTCATGCAATCACCTACTAGGGGCAACCACCCACTTTGCCCCCAGGCCACCCAACTTCAGAATTTCAAATTGGAATGTATATTTTTGATAGCATATTTGGATTCTACAGTGAAAAATAATAAACTTTTACTTGAAACTATTTTTTCTATCTCCAATATTTTGCCCCCTACAGGGGGGTAAAGAAAGCGAAATAACCCTTCCGAAATAGTAAAAAAAAATAACACTTAGATCGTTATAAAATCTAAACGGTTTGAAATAAAGTAATAGAACTTGGGGGATCTGTATCATGTAAAGGAAAGTGTGTAATCATCCACTTGCGTAGATAGCAAAATAACCCTTCCGACAATACGTTGTAAAATCTAAACGGTGTGATATAAATTATTGAAACTTAGGGTATCCGTACCATGTAAAGGGAAGTTTGTTTTCATGCAATCGCGCAGTGGGGGCAACCACCCATTTGGCCCCCAGACCACCTAACTTCAAAATTTTAACCTGGAATGTATATTTTTGATAGCAGATTTAGATTCTACGGTAAAAAATAAAAATATTTTACTTCAAACTTTTTTTTCTATCTCCAATATTGGGGGGTAAAGGTATAAAAATGGTAGATTTCAGCGCCTGGGGGCAAAATGGTGGTTGCCCCTAGTACGCGAGTGGATGATTACACACTTTCCTTTACATGATACAGATCCCCCAAGTTCTATTACTTTATTTCAAACCGTTTAGATTTTATAACGATCTAAGTGTTATTTTTTTTTTACTATTTCGGAAGGGTTATTTCGCTTTCTTTACCCCCCTGTAGGGGGCAAAATATTGGAGATAGAAAAAATAGTTTCAAGTAAAAAATTATTATTTTTCACTGTAGAATCCAAATATGCTATCAAAAATATACATTCCAATTTGAAATTCTGAAGTTGGGTGGCCTGGGGGCAAAGTAGGTGGTTGCCCCTAGTGGGTGATTGCATGAAAACAAACTTCCCTTTGCATGGTAGAGATCCCCCAAGTTTCATTAATTTATCTCAAACCGTTCAAAAGTTAAGAGGGGGGGGGGGGGGGGGGGGAGGACTTTTGGACCACCCTGTATATTCAATCTACATATCTTTGAGGTTGCATTATATTGTTTAAAACATTAAAAGTTACGTGATTCGTAGAGGTGCGGTTGGCTCTTAATCAATCAGGTTAGGCCGATTCTGGCGTGGTCACTACCTGGATGGGTAACCACACAGATCTGGTTTCAATTCCAGCCCCTAAATGATTTGTGTCTTCGGGAAAAGCCAATAAAAATAAAAGGAAAAGTGATTTCAAAACAATTAATTGTAACTATTTAATGTAAAGCAAAATCATAAACATAATAGAGGTTCTTTTTAAATCAGGTAGTAGTTGCATAAATTTAATTTATTTAATGCATCAAAACAAATTTTATCCAGTCCAATAGTTAAAATATAAAAACAAACCGAGTTATGCGGATATGATTGTGAATTTATTATTAATAGTACGGGAATGTGAAAACATCTACAACTTGTTTACGTTAGTTTTACAAACGGAAGACATTTCCAAGACAAACAAATCTAGATGGAAGACGCTTGTAATCGTATAAGAACTAATTTGGTTTAAGGGACGCCCCACTGACTCATAGCTCCAAACACAAACCATGCATAACCTTTCCTCTATTAAGACCTTGCATAAAACTAAAATAGATGCACTCATCTGTAATTTAGACATAATTACAGCTAGATCTAACTTAACTAATTAAGAAAGTAATAAATTTCAATTAAAACCCTATAAAACTACTAAAATATAATTAGTAAACATTAAGATCCTTTCGATAATAAGTATCTACTTCTTATACCGTTTCTTGTTCTATTGCTTTTTTCTATCTTCATTTTATTCTATTAATGTATCTTATATTGCTGGATCCTTATTGTTTCTTTGACGTTATCTTTTATCTTTATAGATATGATTATAATACATTGTGGGTAATATATATATATAATTAATTCTTTAATTAGATCTTTAAGTTTACGATTAAATCATTCTTAGCTAATAAAACATGAACCTTGATTAGTATCGGAATTGTTTTTTTGTGCGATTCAATAAATGGTGTATCTTAGGTTTCGTCTTTAATAAACCCTTCACCAATGTTAACTTCCTAGACTATAATAATATATCTTAGCAAGGGTGTGATGGGTATAGCGATGGACACTTTAATCTGTCCTAAATATAATATCAATCATAGAAAGACTTGAACATTCTAGTTAGTCACTGATCACAAAATCAGTTTCGGCCAAACGGCATCATCAGAAAAACATAGAGCTCCAGCTCCAACTCCGCCTCAAGTTGACTCATTGTTATTATATATCAAATGTCACAAACTCCATTTCACGCTCTCCTATTTATTATTTATCACGGAACTCCTTATTGTTGTCGTCCCCGGAACCTATTAGTTTTAAATGATTATATTCCATGTTTTCAAATTGTGTCATAATATTTTAAATTCTCATTACTTTGGACGACAAATTAAGCTTTTTTCATGCCGTTTTGTTTTCTAACTAGGTAGAGTATAATTTATAATTTTTTCATATTCTTACAGTTTAGACTCTCCATATTGCTGTCTTTTGGTTCAAGGAGTACATAGGTACTCCTTGGCAAATGAACCCGATAAAATTTCTTCATATGTTACTTCACATATATACTCAATTTTGAGTGTATTTTGTGTGTTTAAAGTGTAAATTGGTCACCACTAAAATAGCTGATTCTCGAACTATATTATTTTCATGCCGCAAGATCATAGCACGTAATTGAGATTCACTTTTATCCCTTTCCCATCTACAAATCATATATGTATGACCACCATACATATATATGAAACCGAAACCATTCATCCCCTGCCTTTCTATTTCAACACAACTATCACTTGTACTTCCTGGTTTCTCACCACCTCATATATAGTCTACTTAAACTGCAGATTCTATCAAATATCAAAGTAAAAAAAACAAAAAAACAATAGATATAATTAAGTTTAACACTTTTGCTGTATTATATACGCACAAAAATAAAACTATGGTCAGCTTTTCACTGCAGCTTTAGAATGAGTGACAGAAGTCAAGGCCGGGATCTACGTCTATTAATATAATTTATTGAATTCTTGTTGTACACTAATTATACCTACTATAATAATATGAGGTGAGGAATACCAATAAAATATTAATGTCGCTCTATATTTAGATCATATACATCAACCTATATCCATTCTTTTTCTCATTCACTTAATTAAATCATTATAAATGTTCGTTTTATTTTTACTTCTAGTTCCTTTGTTTGATATTACTGGTGATACAATGTTTCAGGATTATATTTTGATTTATTGTCATTTCGTTCCAACTGGTTGATACCTCCTAGTTCATTGTTTACTCATTTAAAAAAAATATATATAAAATCTTATGGGGTCGTTAATCTCTTTTAGTTTATGGGTTTTTATCCTTCTTTTAGATGTATAAAAAGACTATTAAAATACATTTAATGTGACTCCTTTAAAGATTCGACTTCATAAAATCTCAATGATGTGTTAAATGCTAATTAGATTTATGGATTTTTCCCTGTAGTAATAGGATTCTGTCGTTCATTTCTAATCTTTATTTTATATTATAGTCGTAGTGCTATTTGTTTTTTAATTTTTATGTGTGCTATTTATTTTAAGATTACCGACTTACTAGAGGCAATTAGAGGACAACTATGTTAGATTGCAAGTATGTAAATTATGACATTTATTTTCTTAATTACATATATTTATAAAATATATAGTCGATAGTGTGTTTAGTACTGTCGAAATTTTTATAGTCAACGGTCCATTAACTTAAGCGTGGTAAATATAATATAATGTCTTCTCTAATATCTTTTCTGTCATTAAATGACTGTTAAGTACAATAAATAAATTTATCTAGAATAATCAGTATTGTTAATTTAAAATTAATATTGTGATTTAGTATACTTTGCCATTAAAATTCTTAGAAGTTACAAATTATAATTAGATACTACAAATTGCAAATTTCTATTTTTATAAAGCGACACATTCCACTAAAAAAATAAAAATTTCAAAACATAAATTAATATAAAAGATTAAATTAATAATAAATATTATCAATACAGTACCATACAGTACTGATGGTTTCATAGGTATAAATTAAAACGAAAAACGCTATTTCATCGTTTTGAGCCTTAAAATAACTTAATCTTTAGTCGTTTTTTATTTTCATATTCTAAAATTAAAACAATAATAATTATAATTAATACAACATTCCTTTCTTAATTAAAAATTCCTTATTTATTTTAATATTTTACCTTAAATTGTATTTCAGATAAAAATTCGTTCATAAGAGTAATCATCTGACTAAATTGTTTAATTAAATTGACCCTCTCCCTAGTGGAGATAGAATTTTTTAATAATAACCAATACCAACATCCATGATCTATGTAAGTATTTTTATCTACGATTAATACGAAATATAAACATTTATCTCTGTTTAGATGCGTATAAAGTGATTCTTTACGTAGTTGTATTCATTGTGCATGCGCGTTTCATAATTCCTTTTTTTCCACCCTAGTGCGGTACAAAAGAAGAATTCTCCACCTTAACGCACGATTAGCGACTTTGTTTACATTTAACAAAACTAATATGCTGTTTGTTATATTAAAGTAACTGTAACTGTTTACATTTATATCGAGTTTTTAGTGAAAAACAAGGAGTGATTTGTGATTTAAGTGATTATGACGAAAATGAGGAGAATAATACGCCTCCTGAAATAATTAATTCGGCACAAAATACAACTAATGAATTAATGTCATCTTTATTGAAAGAGAAATACGAACTTACATACAGGAAGTTTATTACATTTTTTTTCTGTATTTATTATTAAAATCCAACAATCGTAGATAAAGTACAGTACTCGACTCGTGCGAAAACGGCATTTTGCTTTGCTCGTGTGGTTTTTTACAATCTTCAACTTAAACCTGAACAAATTTTTTACAGCAACAGTATTTTTTTTATATATATATCTAACATAATTTGGTAATATACCAGTTAACCGAATTATGTTAGATATATATATATAAAAAATACTGTTGCTGTAAAAAATTTGTTCAGGTTTAAGTTGAAGATTGTAAGAGATTGGAGTTTGAGTGGAAAGAGTATCTCGATAGTATCATAGTATCATGATGTTAATTTATATTTTGTAATAATTATTATAATTGAACTTACAATAATTTTCTCTTTTAAATAAACTTTAAAATGTATATTTAATCAAATAATTATAGTATACAAAAAAATTAAGTGTTGAACATAATACTTAAAACAATAATATTGATTTTTTTAAAAAAAATCCATGGTTCACGCACGTTTCCAAATCAATTCGGTCCTTATTTTGAATTTATTGGCTATAAGGTATAAATAAAATTGTATTCGTTTATACGATCGCTATTATTTTTATAAATGTTATTGAGTTTAGTCGAATTTCATCGCGAGATCAAAATTACTAGAGGTACTACTTTTATGGTGATATTAATGCAAATTATATTTTATATTGATTCTAAAAACTCTTAAGTATAAGTTTTAGAATAAATAATTATTATTATTTAAGTAAAAATAATTAGAAGTTGTTACTAAAAGTGTTTTTTGATAGCAGTATAGATATTAAAAAAATCAGTCAGAGACAACTCAGACAAACTTTCTCATATACGAGTTCATAACTTGGTCCGGTGTTTTCCATTTGTCAGGTTTCGTTGGTACATTTAATTATTATTGAACATTTTTTCAAAATATGTCATAAAAATAACCTCCTCGGCGGGGAATCGAACCTGGCCTCTCTCCCTCCACTTTTAAAGCTATTTTCTCAGTAACTAGATTCTCCCGGGAAAACGGCTTATATCATTAGATTTATATTCAAATGGACTACATTTTTAAATTTTTGAATTAATATTGTCGGAACAGTTTTCGAGAAATATATTTTTTTTCACGATTTTTCAGAGTTTTTGGGGGGTAGCTTCCCTAAATTTGGAGCTAAAATTCATTTCTCGATTTCGCCTCAGGGTATGATTTTTCTGAACATGTATGCCAAATTTCGTAAAATTCGGCTAGTAGTTTAGGCTCCAGGAGGCCGATTCTGTAACTTTTTTGATATATATCAACAGTGACATTATTTATTAAACACCGCTATATATCACAGTGTTGTTATATAATGTAGTGAATCTGTAAAGTGATGCCAGCGCTATATGTGGCCGAATACCAAACTATGCATTGACAGCGTCCTTTTTAGATAGCCATTTTGTAGTTATTTCATTCAGAAAACAAGAAAAGTGAATGAAAACATCAATAATGTCTTCACTTTGTTTTGGTTTTTAGCATTTGATATATAACAACATAACCTGACGAATTATATCAACAACAATTTTGAGTGGATATATATCAAACCTTATATATCAATTTCTCCTTATATAACAACAGTCAAAGTTATAGATTCACGATGACAGGTTGCGCGCGCATCTTCATAACAACAGTTTGATATATAACAGCATGAAAAGGGAGGTTTCAAAGTTACAGAATCGGCCCCCAGGTGTCTGCACTGACAAAACATTTTTTAAAAACCTCTTTTTTGGACTCAGGGGGCCTCAAAACGTGTAAATCCATTAAAATCCCAACATCGAATTTTCGCGTCATCACAATACTTTATATGAGAAAGTAAAAAAGTCACAAAGAGATACTTCTAAATATGTTATTCTCTGTAAAAGTTTAGATGTTAATGTATAATTTGAAGTACAATGTGGTCACTAGTCACTACTATAGTCATTAAAGTATTGTTTATAATTATACAAATGGATCTCTATAGTAGTCATTAAAGTATAATTTAATGTATAAATTGATCTCATAGATATTAAAGTATTTTTTTTTTAATAAAAATTATAATTTTAGTTAAGTTTAGATATTGATGAACAATTTATAATATCAATCGATCGATGTATAAATAATTAAAGAATAATTTTTAAAATATACTGATCTATAAAAAATTAAAATTAAAATATAATTTGCACTTATAGTAAATTATTTCTTTAAACGCATTAAGTATGTTTTTAAGTGCAAATACTCTATAGAAATGTTTATAAAAGCATAACATATTATGTAAAGTGATGTTTATCATTATGCTTTTTTAAAAACCTAATTGCTTAATTTGAGTGTTTTATTGTTTTATAATTACTAAATTAATTTTATTTTTTTTTTAGAAAATGTAGCCTCTATACACAAACTGGTCATTAGTCCTCTGTATTTCGTCTTCCCCCTTTCATTAAAATAGTTTTGCGGTGCTTGACATTTTAAAAATAAATTAATATTAGCAAACTGCTAAACCCGCAATACACGTATCATAATATCCCCCCCCCCCCTCTCTCTGAAATTAGTTCCGCGGTCCCTGATACTAATTATTATTTTTATTTCTACTAACATTTTACAATGTTCTTTACAAATAGTAATTTTATTGTATTATAAAAATATTAATCTCCATTTTATATATAATATATAATGTTTGTAGTCCCCTTATTATGTATAATATTATAAATATTTAGGTCCTCAGGGGTATTAAAAAAGTAAAAACTACTTCATTAAGTTTTTTAAGGTGATATTTCGTCCCTAACTTGGGACATCCTCCAACCTTTATTCGAGGTCTTGTGTTAAAAATCAAAAAGTTTAATACAAACTATTTTTCGTTAATTTATTACAATTTTTAATATAAGAGTCAAGGGTTGTTGCCTAGTTGGCAACTAGTCACAGACTCTCTGTCTGTCACAGACTCAGTCTGTGACTAGTTGCCAACTAGGCAACAACCCTTGACTCTTATATTAAAAATTTTAATAAATTAACGAAAAATAGTTTGTATTAAACTTTTTGATTTTTAACACAAGACCTCGAATAAAGGTTGGAAGATGTCCCAAGTTAGGGACGAAATATCACCTTAAAAAACTTAATGAAGTAGTTTTTACTTTTTTAATGCCCCTGAGGACCTAAATATTTATAATAATATTAATCTCGTATGTGCAGATAAGATACTAGTTTACCTCTTTATTTTTCTATATTGTCTGCTATTTTTTTAACCAGCCTCTTAATTGCCATAACTATTAAAATTTTTATTTTGCTTATTTTTTTTTTAGACATAAATACTTTTGTAACATGAGGAATAATCATAACAGATTTATGAATGGGCTATTATTCTTATACTTAAGTTATCGTTTCGCATTTATGTTACAAATGCGAAAGGAAAAATCGTTTCGACAAATCAAAACAACACTTTTAAAACGTGTTAATCGAAGTTTTGCGCATACACAATACTCACTCTTTATATATATATACTACAATAATAACATTCTTTCTATATATACTACGTATACGAGAAAGTAAAAACAAAAAAAGTAAACATAATCTTTTTTATTGGAACTGCAGTTATTTCATGCGTTAAACATTTCCAGTTCCTTCTCCCGCCCTCTTAACCCTTTAGTACAAAAAGCTGAATTCGGATGTGAAATGACAGTATGATACAGATTTCGTTGTTCAATTGTTTTTAAATAAGCATTAAACGAAGCGTAACACGTTTCTTTTATTTTTGTTTCTCTTTGATCGGGTGAAGTGAGTTGAGACCGAGGCCATCACTTTAAATTCCAATATGTTACTTTGTTGTAGGGGGATATAAAATATATAGTTAAAATGGCGTCTCGGTAAGGCCGACGGCCACACTTCTCTAACTAGATGTTCGCTTCCGAAGGTTTTTCGGGTACATATGAAACACGTGTTTCTGCGTGGCCAGACTGATTTACTCGCCTTCACTCTGTCTTTGGCTACCTGCCACCTTATCCCCCGCTGTTTATCAACCTCACGATAACATTTTTAAATAGGACAACACTGCATGCCTTCTATTATCCGATGTATAAATCCCGTGAGGAAACAAAACATCGACACTTTACACGCGACTCTACAGTATCAGCTGTGTTGACAACCACCGGGAGCCGTCTAATATTTTACTCTATACATACGCCATATATTTTCGTACTGTCTTGTCCCAGAGAAACTTTTTATTCTTTTGTAGCATCTATGTATTTTAACTTACGCTTTTAATATGCTCTTTATTGTGTGATCAATATTTTATTAATTTGTTTCAATAACATTATTTGCATTTATTTTAATAAACGCAATGATATATGATCTAGAGAAGAAACCAAGCTTAAAGATTTTTGATAAATATAGGCAGTTAGTTCCTCTTTTGTCGTGAAATTATATTATGATAAATTATGTTTTATTTTTCGGAGACTAAATACACTGCCTCTCTGTGCCAAACCTAAAGAGGGATATTGTAGCTACTTATTTTTAAATTATTTATTGGCTGCTTTGTAATATAACGAATCATTTAATTTTACTATTTAAAAAATGTTGTTTTATAACTTACTTGTCATAATTATATATTTATTATATTAGGTTAAGATATATTAATATCATAAGGTAAACTCTCGCTACGTGTTTAACTAAGCTTATTTACATCGACATGATGTTACGTATCATAGAATAAGTAACATTTAGCTTCTAAACACATTAAAATTGACATTACGCCTCTGTAATTAACGCGTGCTCCAATTATTTGGTGCTGTCGATGTATTTGTTTATTTAACAAGGCACTAACTCTTAGCTTTCATCTTAACCGGTTAGCTGACTAACGGAGATATACCCCTTTTTGTATTGTGTAAACATTCTCCCTCACCCTGACGCATGATAATCATGTAACTGCGTAGTTTGTTTGTATGATATTACTCTTCTATATATCTATTTGTATCTTAATCACATATGATAAACTTATTGGAAATTTATTGTCGGTCTGCTTTAGTAAAATTGTTTGGAAACATTGATTTTTACTTTCTCATATAAAGAGAAAGTATTGTGATGGCGCGAAAATTCGATTTTGAGATTTTGATGGATTTACACGTTTTGAGGTCCCCTGAGTCCAAAAAAGTGGTTTTTAAAAAATGTCTGTCTGTCGTCTGTCTGTGCAGAGGCCTAGAGCCTAAACTACTGGGCCGATTTTGACGAAATTTGGCATACATGTTCAGAAAAATCATACCCCGAGGCGAAATCGAGAAATGAATTTTAGCTTCTAATTTGGGGGCGCTACCCCCCAAAAACTCTGAAAAAACGTGAAAAAAAAAAGATTTCTCGAAAACGGTTCCGACGATTTTGATTAAAAAATTCTCAAATGTAGTCCATTTAAATACGGATCTAACGATATAAGCAGTTTTCCCGGGAAAAATCTAGTTCCTGAGAAAATAGCTTAAAACGTGGACGGAGAGATCCCGGGTTCGATTCCCCACCCTGGAGAAGTTATTTTTATGGTAAATTTTGGTATAATTTTCAATAATAATTAAACGTACTTACAAAAACTAATAAATGGAAAACATTGGCTAAGTAATTATGAACTAGTATATGAGAAAGTTTGTCTGAGTTGTCTCGGACCGATTTTTTTTTGTAGTGTAAGAGAGGAGGAATATAATTTATTAAGAAATTGTTATCTTACTATGGTAGGAGATAAAACTGTTTGACTTACCAATGCAACTATTGAAGGTTTTAAACTGAAAAATGTTGTAAGCTCTTGTAATTATATTTTATGAACATTTGTGTAAGGGTCATTATAATTGATCATTTTTAAGTAGCAAGTCACCTTATAAGCTGTTGTTAAGTTAAAATACACGGTTTGTTAAAAACAGTTGTTGAAAACAGCCATTTAATCCAGATGTAAATTTTCATAGGTGGTCTCGTTGGCAGGTTTACAGAGTTACTTTTTCATCTTTTAGGTATAATTTTATTGGTTTAAAATGGAAATTTATTATTAACGTTTCTTATCAAATGCTTTTTTGTGTAATCCGTAAAATTATATGTGCTAGAAGAGGCCAGGAGTTGTTACAAGAGCCCCATTTTAAGCGGCCATACTTAATCAAAATTGCTATATAGCCGGTTCGTTGTCCTTCACAATATTGTTGTTAACGAAACCAACTGTACTTTTGTCTGTTTCACTCAAACTTTTAATGCCTTTTGTTCTTTTAATGCCTATTCTCACTTTTTGTCCTTTTCGTCGTCATTTTAGAATTATTAAAGATTATTAAAGAATCAATTCTATCTAAATTGCTGTCAGGATCTCTAAGGATATCAAGAGAGTATCCAAACCGATTTTTTACATCCGCCAGATTTTTATCCATTGGCTACTGTAACAAAGGATTGTGGTTTGTGTGATCGTTATTGCGTGTGGTGTTTTAAGACGGAAATATACCTTATTTCTTCTTTTTCATTTTTAAAATTAATTAAAGAGTTCGTGATGTGTAATGTTGGGGTCGTTCAACCTATGATCCAATGTCCACCAGGTGGAAGGCGGGGTGTAGGAGTTGCACCTGACCATCTGAGTGAGGCAATTGTTATCGTATAAATTGGGCTTCCGTGAGAGATCGCATTAGGATTTCCTAGTAAGGCATGTAAAGTCCGGAGCAAGACTCCCCTGTTTTACTTTTCCTTCAGGAATGAGGCCTTTTAGTGGGTGTGTTGGAGTGCCTAATTCTTCGGGCCCCGGGCATTCCGGATGCCATGGCAACGTGTAATCTGTCTTGGACGGACGGGTCTACACCCACGTATCAATCCGGCCCTCTAAGAACCCTTTAACTACCACCTTTAGAGAAACGCACTGCCGCAACCAGATCACGCATTCAATATTTTGGGATTAGAAGCGGCTCATTCCTTCTTCGAAATATTTATAATTTACATTTAACTAAAGATGACGAATACGTTAACGTATCATTTTGCAATCTTCTTGAATTGACGAATTGAGCAACATCTTATATTAGTTCAAAAAAATGTATATTATGTCCTTATTTTCATTTTTGAACAGGTATTTATCTGCACCTCGATCTCTTTTCTTGTTTAATTCTTTCTTGAATGTACATACCTATAATGTACAACTCTCTTAGGTTTCTTTGAAGTTTAAAATGTCACAATAATATAGGCATCAATCATTGCAGTCAAACATTAATAGTTGGCTAGCTATATGACGAATGACTTGAATAGTTTCAATCAATTTTAAAAGTTTATAATAAGACAATACGGATGTATTAAGCCACTCATTCCAAACTCTTATAAAGCAACCATCTCCTTATCTAAATACATAAATGAAGCACTATTTCTTATTGCAAAATCCAAATCTTTCTTCCCAGTCCGCGTAAATTATTTATAGATCTAATCATTTATATTCCCCTTTATCTCAGACACTTAAAGCTAACTCTACGGTTTTTAATTTATTCTCCTTTATTAGAAAAGTATTCTTAATGGTTTTATTTAATGCAATATTTGTTTATTGAAACTAACTATTTAATAATAATTACATAAAAGTGTTTAAAGAAATTGTCTCTCATCGCATAATAGATTGATTTTTTGAATTTTCAAAGTAGATAATCTGTCTTTATGAACAAGTATTAAGTAAACAAGGAACATGGTTAAGGTATAAATGCTGATAAGACCCTTACTTTGAGTTCTAAATTCAGCAGTTTCTAGACACATTTTTTTCACGTCCATAAATAAACTCTCTTACCATGGATTATGTGGATCTGAAGAAAGACTGTTTCATCATATTTCACTTACAACATTTTGTAGCCGTCTAGAGTGGTAATTGCTTAACCCAACTAACTGACAACAGTTGTTATGGTACTAACAAGTACCACAACTGATCCAAAAGACACTTCTGGAATATCCTTTAGCCCAAATTGTATTTTGTCCATAATCGTTGGTCAATAGGTTCCCCTATGGTTATTCCATTTTGGATTCCTTATTCACTCTAAGGATAGCCGCATGGTTCAATGTTACAAAAGTAGGGTATGAAGTCTTGATGGGGCCCTATGAATATTCAGTTACGGTCATCTCATGGATTTATGGGTATTAATATAAATATTCAGTTTAAGGTCACTCTTGTGCTTTCTAAGTAAAACTAAGATACCTCCCTAACATATTGTAAATCATGTATATCTATTTGTTGCAGATAAGTAACACCATTGTTGCAGATAAGTAAATGGATTTATTATTGATTATTTTATTTGATGTACTTTCTAAGTTGAAATTAATTCGGAGACGGAGAAAATTTTACAGTGTGTTAATATAAAGTTAAATTTTCTAAAGCTATTTGCACATATAGTAAAATAAAATAAAAAAAATTAAATGGACTAATTGCGTTGTACAAATGATGGTGTCAGAAAGATGGTATTCAAAAGACTTAAAAAAGTTATGGTTTGAATTTTAAGTATCCATTTGGCAAAGGCTCCAATCGGAATGTCTTCTGGGCTAGTGGTTAGTGGTATGCCTGGCCGTCGCTTAGGAGGTACCACAAACCCCGTAGATAACACATTATATTTCTGTGTATTAATAAAATCTATCATATATCTCACTTAGGTGTTAATATTAAAGAGTATTAGTGTAAATATCATAACTGATTACTCACTCACAAGAGTATTATAACAATTGTTCATTATTTTAAAAATTTAAATTTTGAATATCCAGAATATGAAATAAAAATATGTCCCTACTTGGATACGCTATAGTCGTCCCCTGGATGTTAGGAAGGTGGACATCGAGTTAGCCATAAGATATCCAATATGCAAATTTTCTACCTTCCATGGGATGTGCCAAAAGATCAAGTGACTGGTTCTGTGGATTGTGGATACCCTATGGACAGGACAATTGAGGAACTATGAATGTTCTATTTAAACCAACTGCCTCTCCACTGACTTTTATTATACCATTGATATCAACTCTTCATGCGCACTGATTTATTCATTGATGAAATTATTAATTGCTTAAGTTGACAATGGTTTAAATTATTATGTCCAAGAAATTTAGCCTAGCTTAAATTAATATTTTAATGTTTCTTGTAAGTATCTTATAAACCTATCAAATTAAAACATATGCCGTTATTATGCTCGGTAATCCGGCTAGAACCCTATAATATTTATTTTGTACTGTCAGTAATCTTTTCCACAGATTAAAAATTGAAATTGTTAAGAAAAAGCAAAGATCTGAAATAGAAAATAAGAAACATTGTAGTTTAAATAATATGTTATAAAGATATTTTTATTACAGGAAATCGAAGTTGTTTCATCAATAATATTTCACAGTTAAAGTAAAAGTATTATTATACAAGGCTTTATAGTTTGCATAATAATATTTTGTCATCGTATCATCTAAATTTGTTCAAAGAAATCAAAAGCAATAATGAAAATAATTTTAAAAATAAAAGTCAGAAAGACATGTGTTGCAATTGTAGAATCTGTTATTACTGTTAAATCCCTTCAGTTTGGAGTTTATATAAAACAGAAACATTTATTTTATGCCTTTTCTTTGAAGTATAGCTTTTTTCTTTTTCAAAAAATCTGGAATTAATATATTTTATCCGATGCTGTGTTTAACCAATGCTATGCGTTCTCCTGGACTACAATATATTATTTGTTACATCGTTAATTTATTTTCATCCTACTATGTTATGTGCCGTACTCTGGTTCTCCGTGTCTTTTTCATCCACTTGAGCCTTCTAGACCCTGAATCACATTGGAAGCAAGCCAAATATTGTAAAATATCCCTTAAATTACTAGTAGTAAATAGTACATAAATAATTTAATTGAGTATAGTCGTAGAAACAACATTTTTACTGTTATGACGATACTAAATCAATGATAGTTTGGATTTGATCATATTTATACGGCCATTAATATTCTTAAAACTCTCAGAGTAAACGGATGAATATCCCAAACCAAAAACTGTGATCATAATAAGAAAAAATCCTTTATTTTATCATGTATGCTGAATTTCGTCGAAATTGGCCCAGTCTGAGAGCGAACCTCTTGATAAACTAGTATTGTTTAATTATACTATATTATTTGACGAAGTTAAGTCGACGAACCGTATATAAATCAAAGAAACGTTAGCTAGACTCCAAAGTCTAAAAGGATTACAGATTACAACTTTCATACATTTATGAACAATCAAACACCTATAATGAACTACTAAATAGAATTTTCATCAGATAAATAGATTTGCATCAACGAACATACACTATCGAAGATATACATATCGAAAGCCTAAGCTAACCTCAGGCCACAAGGATCAACATTATATCATTATAAACATAATAACGTTATATTAAAAAATAGACTGCCAATCGGTGTGGCACATAGCTTCCTCGCATCCTATCACATATACTTTTTGATTTTATACTTTTACAAGCCATTATTGTCTAATTTGTTTAATTGTGCGTCCCCCGTTTTTTTAATCTGTCAGATTGTTTTTATTTTTTACATGAATTAATGAATCAATTTAGCTAAAGTTAAGAGCTCAGACGGTTCAAATTGATCTGGGGTAAATATATGTATGTTTGTGCTCATGTGGAAGAGAAACAAATGAGCGTAGAAGGTTGAAACTTATATGGGACCAACAATAGGCTAATTATGACCTACCATCCAAATTTCATTAAAATCGGACGTGTAGTTTTTAAAATATGTTGGTTCCCAAAAATTGAGCGACTGACCGATATTAATAATATATAGATAATAATATTGTTAATTATAATAATAATTATTATGGGATTTTTTTTTATATTCTGAGTATCAATATCTTCGTGTGGAAGGTTTGTTCGATATAATCAGACCGATTTTTTAAAATTAGATCTGAAGCATTCAAGCTCTAGTCTTGTGTGTTGTAGTCTCTAATAATATTATACAGGGCAATTGGGTAAAAAAGCGAATCTGAGTATAAATTAATTAAGAGGATAAATTTAATTAATTAAAATATTTCTTTTAGAAGTAATGACCAATAATAATAATTATAGATTCTCTGTCGATTCTCATTTAATAAAATCGTGATGAATAGCTTAGAGTAATCTTTTTTATAATGTATTATTAAATTTTATTCAGTTATTTTCTTTCAAACTCATGGATAACTATATGAATGAAGATATCCAATCGTAAAAGTCACCTTGACGTTTTCACATATTTCTCATTCATTATTCTAAGTGAAACCCATTCATAAATTAAAAAGGATTTTTTTCCATTCCATTTGTATAGGGAAGATGTAGGTATTAGAGTAAAAGAGGATAGAAGTGTTTATTAAGTGGGTAGCGATAGGGTCGGAGTGTGAAACCCTGTTTATTATAATAAGATGATAAAGCGGTAGACAAGGCCGAATCAGTTGTGTAGGAGTCTCAGCCATTTCTACATGCATAACAACTTGTACATGAGGGACGACATGCCGTACCGTGCACAAATTAAGTAATGTATTACGTCACTGGATACCTAGAGAACCTGCTTAACTTACACAGGCTCGACTCGTTACCTTTCGACTCCTCTCTTAAGCCGCACTTTTCTTTCTTTAATTTTTATATTATTTTCTAGCATCAAGCGTGTATAAGGTTCAAACATATGTACGTCCCACTTAGGGACGTCCTATTTTACATATTATATCCTTTACTCTTTTCACACTAACTTGGTTAACTTGTTGGAATCGAAGTGTTTTCACTTAATACTTCGAATCCACCTACGCCTAGCTTGTAACCTTCTCATACTTCCTTTGCAACTATGGAATTTTTATCTGAAGGCAAATTATTGCTTAAGTTAGTATGCCACAAATGTTACAAAAACACTTCATCCATTATTTATGATTGTAATTAATCAATAAATTTTAGTTAAAAGAATAAAGAACCTTTTTAAAATAAACAGGTCAAGTGTGTGCTAGTCAGCACACAGCGAGGGTCCGTAGGCAACACTGTATAGTGTTTAACTGTAAATTGTATAGGTAAACAGTGTTTTTTTTAAAATCTTACTTTGAACCATTCTAAGGGTCTGATGTTCTCAAAACACACTCTGATAAAGTATTGTTTGCCACTGAACCGGACTACAATCATATAAATACATCGTAAAGACCATAATTGTAAAATAAACAGGTCAAGTGTGTGCTAGTCAGCACACAGCGAGGGTCCGTAGGCCACCACACTGTATAGTTAAAGTTGTACCCTATTGATGGTGTTTTTTAAAATGCTAAAAGCTTACTTTGAACTATCCTATGGGTCTGATATTCTCAAAATACATAAACAACTTTCTGATAAAGTATTTTTTTGCCACTGAACCGGACTACAACTAAAACCATATAAATAGTACATCGAAAAGACCATAGTTATAAAAAAACGTATTTTTTCAATAAAAAATAAAATAATATTTTTTTCGTAATTTCCAAAAATTGGTATCTTTACTTTTGGTCGAAGAATGTTCACGAATTTTTTCAGATTTTTTGCACTTCACATAAGCGAGATAGAATGGGGGGACACGTTTCACACCCACTTCAAACTTGCCTACGCTCGCCCTATCAAAGTTATAACCAAAGAATTATATATTTTTGTAATCAGCTCGACGTACCCTTTCATATGAGACCCCTCACGGCGTCGAAAAAAAAATAAAAAATTTAACCCTTAAGTTTTTTTCCCTAATTTTTTTGAAAAATATATTTTTTTATGTCGCTATATTTTTAAAATATGTGGACAGGTACAAGACACATACATACCAAATTTCAAAGTGATCGGACGAAAGGTGTAGCCGTGAGAGCATGCGACAGGACGGACGGACAGACACACGCAGGAAAATATAAGGGTCCTTGGTTTTGCCTACGGGCCCTAAAAACAGACAAACATCGACTTACGAAATGTACATATATATATATATTTTTTTATAAGTATTAATATTATTGATTTAATTACATTTTATTAAATTTACTAATAATAATAATTCAGATTAAAATCATTTTTCTATATTAAAAAATTAAAAAGGTATAAAAGTGGATGAATCCGACTTACAAAGAAGTTGCGGGAACCATCTAAATTCATCAGTAAATAAAATCGACAGTCCAATCTCTAGTAATAAATTTAGAGAGTGTGATAAGTACATGAAGAGTAAATATTAGCAGCGTGATTAAAAAAAAGCTGAAAATAAATTTACAATTTTATTAGATGTATAAATATTAATTTATATCTAATAAAATTGGAAATTTATTTTCAGCTTTTTTTTAATCACGCTGCTAATATTTACTCTTCATGTACTTATCACACTCTCTAAATTTATTCCAATATGGGTGCGAGTTAATAAATTAGAGGAATCTAATAATAGATTTTTTTTTTTTATATATTGTCCCTATACTTGTAAGTTAAGACACAAACATAGCATTTACGAAAAACATTATACGTGAGATTGATGAAATTCATCATAATTCTTTTTAATAAGGAAAGGTAGAAAAATAATTATTATAGATTTATAAAATTGATATTATCTTTAGATTGATAAAATAACAATTATTTCCACGACGACAGGAAAACTATTCCCGTCCTTGCACGCCACAACTTTTTGTCTCAATAAGGATTAAAAATCCGGATCACAATTTTGTTGGGTAAACTTTTTCGGACTATTTATTTCACAAAATTTAATTATTAATAAATAAAAAGACATTTGTTTGCTTACTACGTAAATACTCTTAATTTGTGTAATAACTCACTTATTAGAACTACGTTTTTGATAAATACATGCTTAGAACAGTTTGTCAATCAATTCACTAAGTTGTGTGACAATTGTTGTAATTTGTAATTAAATATATAATAAGATTACTTTCACTATCGCTTACTTGTGTTACGCTTACTAGTGTGTCGCTTACTTTTTGTGCGGTAGCATAACTTTCTCATTCTATTTGTTCTTAGATAAATTCTGTGTTTGTATTTTAATTTAACTTATTTTATCATTAGGATATTGCAATTGATCATATTAAATAATTGTCAAATGTTTGTAAATCTGACGTGATAAAAAAAAGATGTAGAGAAGAAGATAAGTATCATTAATTATTTATTGATTTTGAGAATTATATTTAATTCCTGCCAGTTTCAATGGTAAACTCATCTAGATAAAATAATTTGATTGAATAGGTGTATGTGATGAGTGATGTCGTTAGGAATAATTAATTCTACAATGAACGAATCATCTAATTGCCATTGTAATATTGGTAGAACTGAGAACTGAAATAATATATATATATATATATATATATATATATATATATATATATATATATATATATATATATATATATATATATATATATATATATATATATGTAATATGTAATTGTCTGTTTTAAAGTTATCTTGATAATGATACAAATGCACGAATGAATGAGCACCTGGCATGTAAACTGAGTCTTTAAGTCACTTAAGTTTTGGGTAAATGAGGTTTTACTAATTATGTACTTAAGTAACTCGAAATTTAGCTACTAAGCTATTAATCTTATGTCGCAAAAGCTTTGTCCAATCACGAAATTAGGGTTTTAGTGTTCTTCCAATGTAGTAAGGTCTTTTTCTTTTACGCATTTTGAGTTAAATTATTATAGATTCATAACTTTATTTGAAAAAGCCAATTAGATAACTCAATTATAACAACTCTCATTGTAACTTATAGGTTAATTATTATTTGCTCAACAATTTCATTCTATGTGGTAGATTTCTTATCCCACCATATTAAGTAATGATAATCATACATTTTAGTTAGAGTGAAGTTATTGTAATAGTGCATTACGCGTCGAGTGCGGAAAGTAGGATTTTGCATGCGAGTGTGTAGTTTGCACCCGAGCGACAGCGAGGGTAGTAAAACCACACAAGCAATGCAAAATGCCGTTTTCGCACGAGTTGCGTACCGTAATTTATCTACGATTGTTAAATTTAAATAATAAATACAGAAAAAAATAAACTTGTTGTATGTAAGTTCGTATATCTCTTTTGATAAAGATGGCATTAATTCTTGAGTTGTATTTTTTGCCGAATTAATTATTTTTGGAGGAGTATTATTTTCCACATTTTTGTCAAAGTCACTTGATTCACTCATTGTTTTTCACTAAAAACTCGATATAAACGGTTACTTTAATAAAAGATCAGCAAATTAGTTTTGTTAACTGTAAACAAAATTGCTAATCGTGCGTAAAGAATCACTTTCTACGCATCTAAACAGAGATACTATTTTATATTTATATTTCGTATCAATCGTAGATAAACATCATTATCGTGATAATTAATAATCTCATTGTCAGTGTAATCTGTCACTTAGCTGGAACTATTGAACGTAAAATGTGAGGAAAGTTAATAAGTTAACTCTTGGACTGATAGACCATGTGGTACGTTTGCGAAACATCTATTGACGGGGTAGCAGAAATATATATACATTTTCCTTGGCGTATTTGGAATTGTAAAAGTGGAGACAAAAGTAGAAATTAGAGGACCTTCCCTCGAAACCTTGGTAATAACAGATTTAAGAGAAAAACTGACATTGTAAGCACTGCAATAACGACAAACGAGAACAGCATGATAAGAATTTACTGAATCAGTATAGGAAGATCATGCACCATTTATTTCAAAACTTTCAGATTCTAGGTTGAAATAGGAGTAAACATGATTAAAATAGACCAAGTACAAGGTTATCTTTAGCTGTGAATACATACAACACCCTGTATAAACAAAATAAATCTTGTAAAATGCACTTTCCCAACACATAATGCAGTTGCATCTATCAACGTGTTGAACGTCAAGGAAAAAATATATTGCGTAAAACTGTATCTTTCAACCGAGTTTCCACACATTGACAAATGGACTTGAATTGCAAAATAATATAATATTGAAAAGAAACAAAAATTTGAAATATGTTAAATTTATTGAAAAAAATGAGGAAGTCTTTCTTCAAACAACATATGGTCTGGATCTTTAGAGATTTTAAAAAAAAGTCTTCAACGCATTGTGAGTCACACAGATAAATTTGTCAACGTTTATATATAAATACAAGAGAATAAAAGAACAATATAGAAAGCCGTAGTGATGGTGACAATGGATGCTCGAAATAAGGTGAGCTGTGCCTGTTGAGCGGGTCGAATCGGTTTGGAAGCGACCCTTGAGTGCTAAATCAAGGAGACCTACAACGCTTCAAACTCAATGGAGAGTCTATTTTCACTGCTGGCCCGCTTCGCGTTCCACGCATATTTCTACTTGCCTCTTTATAATTCAGTATATTAAAAAAACAAAAACATTATACTAAATTAATATATAAATAATTCATCTTAAATAAACAAGCAATTCGGAGATTAAAAATTGCTGAAATTAAGAAAGTTAATTTAAAGAACTTGAGCTAACAATTAAATTTTATTGTTTTCACATCTCGTGATCAATTATTAGTCTTTTTTGATTTCTTAAACCAATGAGACATTTTCTCTCTTTTAAATATTTGTTTATTGACGGGCTTAGCAATTATAGTTAATCTCGCTAATTAGAATCAAAATGAAGAGTTGCTTTTTGTTTTCTTTGACCGAACTCTGACCTTACTCCCACTTTTGGAGTTATTTCGGAATATATTTGTTCTTTGGAATTTAAAACACAGTAAACATATTCAGATCTACAACGTACTATAGTGTAAATTTCCCTTTAGTTATACATTACATTTTTCTGTGGAGGGACTATTTATATAGGGGTCACTTAAGAAAGCTCTATACGAGGAAGTATTTCATAATTCTCAGCTGCATAAGTGTAAATTTAGCTACCCACAACAAGAGTGACATATCTAACTTCGCTGATTCATATCTGGTGAAAGAAATGGGGTTGAAATTTGTTAGTCACATCTTGCTTGGTCCATCTTAGACCAATTCAAAGCTGACTCACAACAGTGATATGAGGCATTGTGTTTAGTAAAATAAATTGTAAGAAAACAAAGCATGTCCTATTTAATGAAATGTAAGGGTAAGTTGAAAACCTGAGCCCGGTCCTTTCCAAAAAACAAGCTAAGATTATGATCTGAGTGCTACAGAGGTGGTCCTTAACCTGAGACGTGGACTCTTCACTTCTCATATCTCATACTCTTGTGGACTTCCTTCAGAGTTTTGTCTTCTTATTATTCTTTACACATCCTCAGCACGCACCAACCACTTTCCTTAACTGTAAATTCCCTGCTCACTCCCGCATTACGGCAATGCCTTTACTTCATCATTAAATAAATTCCATTTGCCTTAATCATAACTTTACTTCTCATGATTTACTTCTTTTTCAATAAATTCTGTTTGTTTTTATTTGTTATTATCAGAAAGTTAATGTTATTTAACTCTTCATTTCCTGTCTACAGATGTGGTATATTTAATGAATCCTTTGCTATATTTTGACATTTCCTTGTCTAAGTCCTTTTCCGTAGCAGTGCTGAAATAGATGATACCTCGTAAAGGAACGTTTACTTCACTTTACGTTACTTCGAAGAGTATTGTTATTGTCTATTAGTGTTTGTAAGTTGCTTTAGATTGTCTAATCTGTCTTTTTTGGAACGAAGTTCCTTATGGCACGTTCTGGAGCCCGGGAGTGAGTCCGAAAAAAACGACCAAAATCACCGTCACAAAATAACCGTCACAAAATCGCACCGTCACGCAAAATCCGTCACGAAATCTACAGATGACGATAACTTGAGTAAAAGCTCACCGAGTTAGATGAAATTTGGTGCACATATTCATTTTACCAATGCCCAGGCTGAGTTCGTCGGAAAACGTTATCCGCCCAAGCGTTCACACGCTACGCTCGCGTAAACTTAAGCTATAAAAGACGGGAAAAAGTGTTATTAAGGAAGCCTGTTACTTGACTTGTTTTGATTATTTTTGTTATATATGTCAAAAATGTCACTTTGTTTTGTAAATAAATAAAATATGATCATGTAAAATTTCACCCTGATACAAGCAGAAGCTGGTAGAGTAGGGGAGAGATATATTTTATTTTAATATTTTAAATTAATTGGCCGGGTAGGTAGAAAACAGTCCTATTTCAATCCAAACTCCTCTAACAAACATACTCTTTGACTATAAACTCATCATGATCAACTTTTTTCTTATATTTAATATATATTTATAGTACGACGCTTGCTTTAATTATACAAATAATGATATTCTTTTAATTTTGCTTAACTTTGCCAGGTACAAACAGTTCGTTACTTTTAATTTTGTCTCTTTTCTAACTCCACCATGTATAAGTAGTTAGCAATGTATACGTACTTAGCAGTGTTTTTTTATAATTTATATTTATTGAAAAATGTAAGGAACTTCGTTCCTACCGGGTGTCCCGCGACACCACACGTATTTTTTTGTTTATTTATTTTTCATTGCTACTTAACTTGTTGGTTAAAATACTTAGCTACATGAACAGCACGGCTCCTTTTTAAAACTAAATTGACGAATAAAATATTAGATTGTTTGATTTAATTATTGATCTTTTGTATTAGATGTATTTCATCATGGCATTAATAAAAATATTTTTGTATGGTAATTAATTTTATTTTATATATACATATATATATATATATATATATATATATATATATATATATATATATTTTTTTTTTTTTTAAATAAGATAATTTCCAAGTAATTAATAAGATAATTATCAAGTACGTTGATTTATAAGTAAATGAAACTAGACATTAAAGCAATTCGACTCGGAGGTTATTCGAATGTTTGTTGTTCTTTTAATATTCATCAACCTTTATGGTTTAATTCGGTGTGCACGGGCCTTTTCTCACAATGAAAGTAAAAACACGTGGTAAGAATACAAATTACTCGAAAAAACCTCGGGAGTATTAACAACAGCTTGTAAAATCAAATGATTGATCATGCTGTTTTACTCAGAAACCTAACTGAACTTGCCTTTCTGGTAACAACTGTTAACTTTAACCCAACTCTATAATTATTTTATTATTCATATTAAAAAAAAAAAAAAATCTTTGAGGCTGAAGGTTATATAAACTTAAGAAAGAATTCTTAATTAAAAGTAGTTAATTTCTAGTGTTATATATCTAAATATGATGTTAAAATTAGGTGTCCGCTATCTTCAATCTAGTTTTCATTGGAGTGTGAAGTCTAAATTGTGTTTAACAGCTAACTAAGATGTATGAGTTATCTAATGTGGATTTTTGTTAATGGAAATGCATGTAGGGTGTTAAATAAAAGAGGAAAACGCCATGAGTACAAATATATATTTGGTTTTGTTTCTGTCAATTTATCTTTGAACCATATTATGTCCATAAAAATTGCGTTTTCCGTGCCCCCCCCCCCCCCATTTCTTTAACAAATAAACTTTTTTTTTTAATTTGTCACATATTGTATATATCTATATATAAAATAGTTCCCCCTCAAAAATAATGTTGGGAACGTTTCTTTTGGTTTTGCTAATTAATATATGTATTGGGAGCGGTTTGATCTATAGAAACTTCCGAGTTGTTTCATTGTGTTTTGACAAGATAAATATGCATTTATAAATTTATTGACTAGCTTTTCTTTCACAAAATTATAATAAACAAATTTCAACAAAATCGACCAAGTTTTCCTCAAGACACATGGGTAAACAAAATTAAATTTGTACCACACTTTCACAGCTCTGTAGTTCAGCAACTATAAGCTGTATAATTGAAATTATAAATAAAAAGGTTCTTGGAATATTGATAGTACATAAGTACTTTTACTCTCCAATGCATTTATAGGGACAGAGATATTGAGCGAAAATTCCGTAAATGTCGACCTTTTTTCAATCCTTTTGCAAGGAACCTTCCATATTATATATTGTTTATGATTGGACTCAGCAAATTTTAATTAAAAATTTACATTTAATGTACAATAAGCTCCTTTTGCAATTTCTTTTCAAATATCGGTTCTTAATAATTTGATAAATCTAGAACTTCCTCTGACATCGAGTTATAAATTGAGTTAAGTTAGGATGTTTTCATTTTTGGGGATGCGATTGATATCTTAAAAAAAAAAAAAATAAAATAAATAATAATAATAATTTGTTGTTTGGCCGTGATTCAGTATTATCATTTTTGTTTACTCAATTCAATCCCAGTGTGGCATTATTTAAAATTACATATTGAGCAAATGTAATTAAAAATTAATATTTAACTGTACTATTGAGTATTTTTAAAAAAATCACCTTACATCTTTAACCCATTAGCTACCGAATTATTTTTTTTTCGAAATTTATACAAAACTTATTACTAGTACTGCCAATAAGTCGAGTAAAAATTATATTTTAATTTTCTCTTCAGTTGTTTAGCAATGACGGCGCGTTGCCATATGGCAACATTGGCTACTCAGAGTAAAAATCAAACATTTACTGGAAAATAATTATATTTTTATTTATCATATAATTTTAACTATATTGAGCAGTGAATACAAAGAAAATTAATGATAAAATTATATAATTAACAATTCAAATCATTTCGCAGTGGGAAAAGTCTCAAAACAATGTAGGCACAACCCAATACCACACTTAGCACACGTTGCTCTCATTACTGACGAGCAATATTGGCCCATACAACACCTTTCCCTGTTGCCCGCTATTATTTTTATAAAATGATATATTCCATCGAAGCGGATATTTAGAAAAAATATTACTGGAAACAACACGTCCTAATGAAGATGAAGGTCTACCGGATTTTCTTCTTGGAATGCCATATTTTCAAGTATGTCATAACAATTGCTCTTCTAAATTTTAATTGTGTCATTGAGCTCTCAGACTTTCTATTTAGTTGCCAAGCGTTATTTACTGCAGCATCTATCAACAGAGATATTAAAGCCCAATGAAGCTCTTTATTTCTTATGTTGATACGGTAGCATCTTCTAGTTTCATCCATCCTATCTGTACCACCCATGTGTTTGTTGTAATCGTAATTATAATAATTGTACTATTTCCCCTGGTGTATATCAAAATTAATCAGATTTCCTTTCGGAGTATTCAAAGACCATAGCTTGTAACCAAAGCTCCAGGTTTACCACGAATCAATGTCTTTACAGCTATGTCGTCAGTAGTACCAAACCATCGACTCCTATAAAGCAGTTGTGAAGTGTTGTAAGAAATTAAATTGGATCTTTCCAACAAGAGGACGTTTCTTTCACTTTTGGTCCGCATTATCAATAACACGGAATGAGTTTTATGAAAAATAATATGTACATTTTAGCAAAAGCCATAAATAGTTTTGAGTTGACAGTTGTACTCTGAGTGGCCAAAGTTGCCATACGGCAACACTCGACTTTGACGCCAGATTACGCAGTACTGAATCAAAATAAAAAAAAAGTTTATAACATAAATAATTTATGAAACTATTTAAGAATTAGAAACCAGATATAGAATATAAAAAATCACAGTAGCAATAATAATATCACTTATTCTCTGTCAACATTCATAATTGTTCAAAAAAAATAAATATCTGTTTTGAAAAACACCCAATAACAGGAACAATCACATTAAATATGGAAATGAAATTAATTCTTAAAACAGTAGAAGGGTCTTAAGAACAGATAAACTGTGTTACCGTAATTTAATTAATATTATATAGAGAGATACACCCAAACAAAGAAACAAATTTTTGCGTTGCCATATATGGCAACTTCGGTAACTAATGGGTTAACATTTATTTTCTTTCAAGCTTACCTAAAAATGTACAATACACTCTCTCTTTAAACTAAAGAAGTAAAATATAATAAAATCAGGTAAATTGATGTATGCAAATTGGTCTAAGAGTTGTCAAAACCGTAGCAGCTGTGATGAATTACTTATAATAAATTTTAAACTGTTACAGAACCTAAATCATGTTGCAGTAAATTATTTTCTTCGCTTCATCTATAATTATTGATCCTAAAATTCACACTAAATTTACCCTTAAGCAATTTTTTTTTTAGTTTTAAGATTTCAAAACTTTGTGCTGGTACCAAAATATTACGAGTATTACAATCGTTGGCACGAGAAAAGAACAAATTACTTTCTTTTTTTATTTTATTAAGTCAAAATGGATAATAATTATTAAATTATAATAATTTGTGGAGCGGTGTTCGTTAGTATTATACTATCAAAAAGTATAATTTTAAATATTAATAATTATGAGTATTTATTTAGCTTTATACATTTTTATTTTACTTTTTTAAAGACCCTGCTCGTAGCTATAGTTAATCATTACTATGTTAATGTAAATAATTAAAGAATGTTTGTACTTTTAGTAACACTTTGTCTTAAAGTAGTCATTGTAAGTTATTTCTAATTAAAAAGATTTAGAAATTGAGGGAGGTTTAAACAGTTTATTCATTGTCAGGTTCTTAGGTAGCTGTAAAGTACCGTTTATTGATAATTATTATTATCTGGCTAAAGATTTTGCATTAAGATGAAAGAGATGCAGCATGCGGTTCCTTTCTCCTCGGCTGTTCACTCGGGATTCCTCGGCTATTCGCTCCGTGATCACGTAAACTGTCGGATAACAAGTATAGAGAAAAGGACTTTAAATTTACTTATCAAATTTAACAATCGGCGTTAATGAATAGATAGTAATAAGGACAAAAATTTAATTAGTCACGAAGGAGGCGGTAAACTACGGTTATAGTTGGTAGAATAAAGGAGGGGTTAGAGGGCGGCGTGGTCGTACACCTGTATACCTAACCGAGTACAAAATATTCAGGTAACTCTCTATGAAATCGCTTCAATGATAATTGAATAAGAATAAAGTGAGGAGATAAGGCGAGTTATCACTTTGTTTAAAGGGGTTTTCGAATGCTACGTTCGAATCCGGAAGATAGCAAGGACCTTAAGAAACAATGGAGCTATAAAGATCAAGTAAACATTATGAAAGAATAATACAAAGAAAGGGACAGATCACGAAGAAACTGCCATTCCACAACTTTCTTACTATCTCCTTCTGCTTCTTTGACTATCAGCTTCATATATAACTGCTTAAATATATATATATATATATATATATATATATATATATATATATATATATATATATATATATATATATATTTTAAACTTCAATATGTATATGGAGAAGTACAAAGGTCGTTAAAGGTCAGTTAGAGACAAACTTTCCATGTTTTGGTGCAAACCTTTGTTGTTCAATTAGCAAAAAAGTATAAAACAATAAAATAAAGTTTTCTTGTTATTTTACTCGCACTCAATGCTTTTTATTACTGGTCTTATATTACTTTGCTGTTTTTCATTTCCGTTTCCCCAATTTTGAACCACTTCCCGTGATTCAATCTTCCCCAAATTTTGCACATAGATACAACTAAGGTGAAGAATACAGAAACCAAAAAAAAGAAAGGTTGAAAATAAAACCAGTTTTGAAAAATGGCATTTTTATATTAATTATTATTTACAAATATGTCACGCTGTTAAACTTTTATTTTAAAAGTAGGAAAATCGTTCGATACCGGTCGCTTGCCACTGAGCATAAGTGGTATTTTCACTTCAATATTTTTAAGGATGGCCTTTTAAAGTAGGCATCGGGAAGGATGTTACAGCACCTTAGGGGATGATCTGTTAAATTAAAAAAAAATAGACTGCCAATTAGTGTGGCACATAGCTTCCTCGCATCCTATCATGTACTAAAACAATTATTGTTATATTACTTTATTGTTATATTGTTTATTTTGTAAAAACTATTAATAGTTTTAGCGATCTATAACACTTCATAGCGGTGTCGCTGTTGGTTTTACTAAAAAATTGTATTTGAAAAAAATGTTTGTCTCATTGAATAGATGAAGTTAGATTTTTTTCCCGCCCTAAAATTCCAATTTTAAATTTAAAGTTCACGTTTACGCGAGCGTTGCTCGTGAACGCTTGGACGGATAACGTTGTCCAACGAACTCGTCCTGGGTATTAGTAAAATGAACATGTCTACCAAATTTCATCGAAATCTGTCGACATTCACTCAAGTTATCGTCGCACGTTTCATAATTCGCGGACACACAGACCGACAGACAGACAGACAGACAGACAGACAGACAGACAGACAGACAGACAGACAGACAGACAGACACGAGACCAAAAATGTTCCCTGATGTCTGAAATGGATTTCTGTCTTGGAATTTTTGAAATCGGAGGCATAAAAGTTTTTCGTTCTCAAAAGTGAACACAATGCTTCCGTTACCTTCGGTAAGCTCGGAAGCAATATAATTTATTAAATAAAATTTAATAAATTATATACCCCTATTAAATAAAACTAAATGAGAAATTCATGGGGCATTTCAACCTTACACACTGACGGATCCAGAAAACACCCAGAAAGGGGGGGGGGGGGGTGAGGTGAATATTATTTTAATAAAATATTAAATATTATAATATTTTAATTATTTAGGTCCAGAGGGGTATTAAATAAATAAAAACTAGTTCATTAAGTTTTTGAAGGTGATATTTTGTCCCTACCTTTGGGACATCTTCTAACCTTTGTTAGAGGTCTTGTTGTTAAAAATCAAAAATTTTAATGCAAAACTATTTTTCGTTAATTTATAAAAAAAAAAAAAAATGTAAAAGAGTCATGAGTTGTTGCCTAGTTGGCAACTGACAATGTCGACCGACATAATCGACTTTTGGACTTGTCCACACTGACTTGTTTGTGTGGACTTGTCGAGCGACAAAAAGTGAATTTTATACCTCGTTTTAATTTAATTTAACTTTTAAATGAGTGATTTAGAAGATACTGCAGTGGAGGCTGCTGCAGTATTCATTGCAGTTGTTGGAAACCAGCAAAATCGTCCTCGCCGCCCAAGGAGGTTTTTTGAGTGAGGCCCAGCCTTAGAAATAAGTATAGTACGGAGGAATTTATGAAGGATTTATTGCTTGATGAGGTTAATGAGTTGAATCTGGAGTACAGGTGTGACATGGGCTTTCGAAACTTTTTCGAATGAATAATTCCGATTTTGAAAATTTAATTAAGTATGATTGCACTGAAAATAATTAAAAAAGACACGTCATTCAGACAATCCATTCCAGTAAGAAATTTTTTTATTTTTATTTTTTTTCAACCTCAACTTTCTCAATGCCAAAAGAAACAGCAATTTCTATTAGTCCAACATGCCTTTTCTATGTCGTTTCAATTTTTATATTGTGAATAAGTTGAGTCCCACACCCACAATCACGGTGCATTTTAACAAACGATATAATTTTTTCGTCATTCTAATTCATAATGATAAAATTAATCAAACTAAAAACTACATACCACTAAACCACCTTAATGCACTCAGCAGAACCAATAAATGCACTCAGCAAAACACAGCTGAACAGAATGAATAATTTGTACCTACTCAAAAGTCGAGCGATATGTTTCGACACGGACACGTCCCCACTACTGTTGTCGATTTGACCTCCTTTGATCCGTACCGACTTGATTCGGGTTGCGTTCGACACGACTCGACATGGTTCAACAAAGTCGGGCTTCACGTGCACACTTGTTTGACATTGTCGATCGACATAGTATGTGGACGTGGCTTTAAAGGATTCATCCTATTCCTATTATATGTTAATCTATGTGATCGCAGAGCGGGACAAAAACCGACAGACAGACGCGGAACCAAAAATTTTCTCTGATGTCTGAAACGGATTTCTGTCTTGGAATTTTGAAATCGGAGACATAAAATATTTTCGTTCTCTAGAACGATCACATAGCTTCCGTTACATATTCACATATTCGGTAAGCTCAAAAGCAAAATGTAAGCAGAAATTAATTTAACATTAATAAGTGGTCATATAAGCAGGGCTTGTAGTGAGTCACTGAAAGTCACTTAAAGTCACTTATTTTGACGAGAGTCACTTTTTTGTCACTTATTTAAAAAAAAGTCACTGAAAGTCACTTATTTGGGCTTACAAGGATATTTTTTCTTATTTTTTGTAGTTTTTAAAATACAAAACATATATTTTAACGGTTTTTCACAAGGGATTTTGTAAGCTTAAGACTTTTTTTAACTATGAATTTTATATTATTCCTACTTTGAACTGTGATGAATGATAAAGTTTGTAACAGTTGCACTAGATTCAGCTGGCGTGTGGTGTTTTATCGTCAATATTATGAAGATGGATGAAAAAAAATAAAAAGAATATAAAGACGAAAAGAATATCTTATTCCGAACTCTCTCCTGATTGTTATTACTTTTCCTCACAACCTATAGTAGGAAAAGTATTGTTTTCACTAAAAACTTTTTTTTCGAGGTTTCAACGGAATTATCCGTTTTGGGCGTTTTTAAGACCTCCTGAGTGGTTTTCAGAATGACGTCTGTATGTATGTATGTAAGTATGTGTGTGTGTATGTATGCATGTATGTATGTATGTGCGTGTGTATGTTATCATCGTAGCCCCCAAGGTATTTAACCTAGAGAGTTGAAACTTGGCAGAAAATCAGTCTTTATCTGTAGTGGTGCCGCCCGGAAAATCAACTTTTTCCGCCATCTTGAACGCAGTTTGCTGAGTCAGCAAAATTTTTAAAAATCGTAATAAATCGAAAATGGTCCTGATCGAGTTGAAATATGGCATGAATGTACCTCTCTGTATGACAAACAAGTCCACCAAAAAGTTGTTTTTTTTAAGAATGATTGGACGTGGCCTCTGAAGTGAGAAAAAGTTCCGAGTACCCTGTACCCTTACGTTACACAAACTTTTTTTTCGTACAGCCACGGTACATAAAATCAAATAAACAAAAAACCGTTCTAAAATTTTTATAACTGCATTTGTTTAATTGTGCTAAACAACTAAAAGTAACTAAAATAATATTTTTTAACTTAAAATTAAGTCACTTAAAGTCACTTATTTGGGGAAAACAGGTCACTTAAAAGTCACTTATTTTGAAAAAAATAGTCACTAAAGTCACTTAATTTTGAGGAAAATCTGCTACAAGCCCTGTATAAGGTGTAGAGGTATGTAAGTTGAACATTGGGGGGGGGGGGGGGTTTGAGACGTGAACTCGATTTACGGTCCTACATCTTAATTGAGGTCGTAGATGCACCTCTGACAGATGGAATTTCGATCATCGCAGCACTTGCTTGTATAATTATAATGGAATAGCTCTAATCATGTGTGAGCGCATATAACAGCACTTATGCTCAAAGAAGAATTTTAAAGAAATTGTACGTTTTCATAAAAACGTTTAAGGACGAATAAAAACGATTTGACGACTCCACGTGCGATATCGTAACTGTCATTATTCTATTAAACAAAATACGATGGATTTTGATATTGGGTTTTACCGGAACATTAGGATCACGACAAAATGTATTATTGATTGATTTCACGGTGCTGGGTTTTCTTGCTGTTAAAAGGGCACAAAAATCAGTTTTATTGGATGTATTACAATCAATTAAAAAAATAAAAAATAAATAAATAATAATCGTAATAAAAAATTATTTCCCTTATTTTTCTTTCTCTTCTTCTTTTCCATAAAAACATTTATTTGTTTTTCAATAACACTTATTTATATAATATTATCATAATAAAACTTGATTTTATTATATTAATTTAAAATCCTGTTTTTATCGATATGTCATTAACATTTTTTTATTTATCTTACAATCCTTTTTTCCTTTAAAAATTATTTGTCCCTCTGTAGCATTGGTGTGAATCTTACAATTTTTATAATCTCTTCCCATCTTTCGTAAACAAGTTTAGAATTTATTAATATTTTTTTTAAATCTTTCATAAAAATGGACTGCATTAAAAAAACGAGGTCCTCAAATAAAAATAAAGATAAATAACATTTTTTGAATGTTATGGGTTCGCTTTTATATCTTGAGCATCGGCTCATTTCTAATCTTATTTATGGAGGCAGATTTTTTTTTTTTTTTTTTTTTTTTTTTTTTTTATGAAATAAGTTACAACTTAATTACCAGATTATATTATATTTTTCATGTTGATGGAAGCAGAAATACCGTTGTGAAAAATCGTTTTTTAGCTTTAAGCGACTTTTGTTAAAGAGTGGCTTTCGTTTATTAAACGAGAAGGTAGAAAACGTTTTTATTGCTCATAAAATATGCGGACATTAAGTGAGCGACGCGTTAATGCACGTACGGTACTAACTATACACGTCGTAAAGGGGAAAAAACGGCACTTGACTTAATTCCGTTCGCACGTAACTACCTGTCACTTATTAACTTCCTTTACGGAACTATTTTACATTCAGTTTTGGAATATATCTTTTACAGTGTGAACAAGATAAGGAAGAATATACTAATAAAAAATAATTAAATGAAATTGCCTCGCAATAAACCAATAGTACACTTTATGAATAATAATAATAATAAATAACTATGTAATTAAGGAACGCAAATTAATAACTAATATGTAAATATATTAGTTATTATTAAATTATATTTACGTGTGAAACATTATCTTTAATGAAACGAAACAACCATAAAAATTAAGCTAATTTTACAAATAAAAACTTAATAAATTGGTAAATATGGAAATTCCAACTGTTATTTGTACGAATTAATTAGTTCTCCTCGGGCCAAATATTGATTTTTTGGATTACAGGCATACAATTTAAGGTCTAATAAATTACACTATTAGACTTCAGTCTCCATCAATGATTCATTATATAATTTATAGAACCATGTATGCTCAAATTTAACTTTACCGAATGAATTTTGGTTAAAGAGTGGAATTACTTAAATTTATTATATAACTAGCTGGATAGCTTCGCTAGGGTGTGTTATTTTAATTTGATAAGTTCATATACTACCATCAAGAAACATTTAAATTATTTTACTATCTAGATTCTCTTTTAATATCTAGATTCTATCCCTCCCACTTATTTCTATACCCCCTCCTCTTTGAAAAAATCATTTGAAAATATCCCAAATTTACCCCCTCCTAAATGAAAATATGACAAAACTGTACATAACAACCAGTAGTGTACTCTTACTAAGCTTTTCAACGATAAGCATTATGGAGGGCATTGATTACTTTGACCCCGTATTCATTAATTGTACCTCGTACCCCTGTGTACCAAAATTTAAATTTCGAAAATTTATCTACACAGTGATTTTCCCCTTGCTTCGAAGGTCAATATTTGCGAGAGAATTGCCCAGACTTCATTCAGCCAGACGAAAGGCCTCCCAACAGTTCAGACCTAAAACCAATTGATTACTCTGTCTGGGGTGGGTAAGAACAAAGAGTGTACGTGGGAGGCAGAATAAAGGACGTTGATGAACTTCGAAAGAGGTTTATTCGTGCCTGGGATGATACGCGTCAATCAACTACTGCTGGGGCCATATGCCACTGGAGAAGGAGAGTGCAGGCTGTCGTAAATGAACTAGGAGGACAAATTGAACCATACAACAAGTAAATCTGTAAAATATTCATTAGTTTTTTTTTTTGTAAGTTTGTTACATTCATTTTTTATCTACCCGGACCAACGACTTTTATTAGACCCTAATTCAAACGGTCATTGCATGGCTTTCACCCAATAGTTTTTTAAGTTATAGATATTAAATTTAAGTAAAATAATGTAGTTTTCAGAGCCCGCAAAACCCCACATCTCTATCTATTATAGAAGCTGAGCTATAATTGTTCAAAAAAGTGCGGTTTTTTTGTGCCAACCCTGTATATACACGTAAAAAGGGTAAAAACGCCTCGTCACTTAATTCCGTTCGCACGTTACTTCCTGTCATTTATTAACTTCCTTCCCCTTATTTTTATACTTTGTAAGTATAGTCTTTAAAGGTAGCCTCTCTGTTCGTTTAAAGTTTGACATGAAAACTATTTCGACTGAGTTGTGTGATAAAACGAATTTGGTGGATATATAAATAACAATTTACAATATTCTGCTTGATAAGGCTAATGACTTAGTTTACATCTTAACAAATTAATTCCTTTTTTACATTAGCATCAAAGATATTTAGCGAAGATTCATCTTTATGATGTAAATAATAGAAATCTTGAAGGAAAGTACTGCTCACAAACGCAAATAAATAAAAGAAAAATTTCTTTTAAAATAAAACTTGGAACACCCATTTTTCCCCTTGTTTAAAGACTGTTAAATGTTTGAATTAGTTACATTAAACCAACGTGGTACTTAAACTAGTTTGTATTCGTCTTGAAGTGTCCCGCACGTTGTAAAGCCATGAGAGGTTTTGACAAGTAAGAAGTAAGGTGCAGGTGTTTCAGGGAAGAAGTACAACTTGTATATTAGTGCATCCCGTTATTATAGGCTGGTTGACAGGCTTCTCTCGAGCTTTAATACCTCTGAGTTTACATTAAAGAAAACAACAAGCGGCACAATGCACCACTTGCTACTTCTAAACCTGTCTTCTCACCTTACAACTAAACACACAGAAGTATATGAATAAAAGAAAAATACTGTCGCTTCTTTGAAATGCTGTTTGAGCAGTGTTAAGTTATTAAGACTTGGTAATATTCGAAAAAACGCATCCTTGCTCATACCAAATTTATGTACACGTATTATTACAATACTGCATGCTCTTTCTCGTAGTGACCAGCTGATTATAAAATTGTCACTATATTTATTTAATTTGTACTATCTGCTTAAAATAACTAAACATTATTTATAAATTTGCTTCAGCTTTGAGATGGAACATCTAGGATAATATAATATATTATTAACAATATTGGTCCCTTTCGTATAATGATTAAGTATTTATTCATTGTTTTCTTCTTTTTATTCCGTTGAAACTATATGAATATCTTCCAATAAAATCACGTGAGAATGCTTAGGAAGTAAAAAAAAGCTTTACCATTGAAGTTAACGATTATATTATAAACCATTCCCCCATGAGCTACAGAATCTTTTCTATATAATATGGTTGAAAAGTAGTAAGATGTATTTAAGCTGCAGGGGAGCAAAAGACTGTCTCTGTACACCATGGCGAGCGAAAGGGAGAGAAAAAGAAATATTTATCCGCTTAATAGTAAAACAGAATTTCATTTTTCGCCGAATATTTCTATTATCGTTTAAATGTTTTCTATTTAATTTTAGTTGTCAGACAAACATATAAAAGGAACCAATTTTTAGCTGAATCGATGAAACATTATTTAAATAGCCGTGAGCGTTACTTGAAAACGCTTTTGTTGTTCTTAAATTAGACAGAAATCTGTTTTTTTTTTTTTAAATCCCTCTTCATTAATTGATTGGCTGTTTTTCTGTTCTTCAGCTGAGTTTTTGTGGTGGGTTTTATTATTATTGCTAGAGAGGTTAATAAAAAGTAGCTCAACAATGTTGTCACCGCAATTTTGTATTTCTTAGCATTCCTGAATTTAAAAAAAATAATTCAATGGTTAATATTGGGAAGGGGTAATTTTGCTCCTATCATTACTCTCTAAAAGCTATTACATGAGAAATGAGTTTAAGACAGGTCCAACTCTGTTATTATTTATGTCATATTCTTGTGACGTCAAATATTTCCTCCTCGATATATCTCTATCATAATATCTAACATATAAGCAAACCTTAGATAGTCGTTTCGTTCTCTGCTATACCCACTCACGAAAACAGCATAACACTATTATTGACTATATTATTTAGTTTATATTTTGTTTGTTGCCCTCAAGGCAAGCATTATCCAGATGGTCAGATCCCCCGCAAATAGATAATAATGTTTCAAGTTGTTTCAATACACCCACAACGACTTACGCCACTGTCCAAATGATCCGCTACTCCCACGAGTATCCCAGAATTCGATCTCTAAGTGATCCACCACTGACCACCTACCTGCTGTGACTTCCAAAAAGAAAAATCCTTTACCATTAATTTTGCATTAGGACGAACACGCCAACGGATATTAACATCGTTCTATGTTTAGATAATTAACGAAAAAACTTATATATATTCATTGAGTTTCCAACTTCTTTTTTTAGACCTGCATTAATTTTATTTTTAAGAATCAATTAACCTTAAATGATATGGGAGTGTTTAAATATAAAAAAAAACTTTTTTCGTCAGTTCTTTAAAGCAGTAAACATTTATCATTCCGCCTCTTGAAAACTTTTTTTGGTAAGTAAATTAATTAGTTTTCTCTCGGCAAGGTTTTGTAAGTCCAATTAGCATGCGTGTTGCGGGTGTACTTTGATTGCGTTAATACATAATAATTATAGTGTCAAATACTTCTTGTTTTATGGATAAAAATAACAGATACGGTATCTCGAAAGTTACAACTCGTAAATCAATTTAATGCTGTTAAGCATGTGCTCGTCGATTAAAAACAGAAACATTTAAAAAGGGTTCATTATATATCATTTGGTTAAGTTTGACCATATTTAGCTTTAGAATTTAGGCAGTTTATTTTAAATAACTTAATAAATAATTTAATTAGACAACTTAATAATGAGAAATATGAAGTTAATACAATTGTTTAGTATGTACTTCCTTACTGGGTGGCGCGAATCAGGTTTTTCTGAATTTCCATACATCTGGTCTTTAAATTCATGTAACATTCTTCTGGGTCCTTACGTCGATTTATCGCTACTCATATTATTCCGAATCATCAACCCTTTAATAAATCTAACCCAGATAAATATTTAGACCTAGTCAAATAAAAGTTATTTAACCATCTACAAACAAATTGGTTTCTTACGCTTTTATCATCTTTATTTTAGTCGAATTAATTTGACTTTTTTTTCTTGCAAGAACTAAGTGAAAAATATTTTGTTCATTTTTCTTTTTCACACTAAAAATTAAAATTTATGTTGCCGAACAATTACCCTGACTCACAAATTTCGAAGTTACTCTTTACTGTATGGCAAGATAAAGGTGATGGAAGATTTTACATGAACCTTATAAGGCGTGACAAGACTTAGCAGATAATATGTGTGCACTTCTTTTTTTCGATTCCAGAGAAGAAAGTCCGGGGGCTTTAAATCTGTCAACTTAATAAGCTGAATTATTAACTAAATTTATTAGTATAGTAAATTTAAAAAAATATTCCTTATATGGTTCATTGAAGGGCTACTAAATTATCTTTATTTTTATTCAATGATTACAAGCGTATATAAGCTCGTTGTCAATTTTGCAGGCTTTATAAATATTATGTAGGCAGAGGTAAATAACTGAATTTTTTAAAAATCTTTGAAGCATTTTAAAGCCTTTCTTTAATGGCAAAGATTTATTTTTCTATCGTTTTAAAACATGTTTGGGCCGTTCATTACGTGTTTTATACAACATTTGGTATAGTTAGTATTATTCGAGATGGTTTCGATCTGTATCTCCACGAATTACTCCAAACGCACAGAGGATTGAAGCTATTGCTACTCGTATTTAATGAGCTTGGATAATAAATCAAAGCTCATTTTATTTGTGAACTTGTCCCACTTAATAAGCCTTCGAAAGTTCTTCGTAGCATTAAGAAAATATATGGTTATACACAGTTCAACCTGCATAATGTGACCGACCACTGAAGGGACCACTTAAGAATCTTCACTAAATCCAACATTCTTTTTCAAAACGGAACCATCTTGTCAAAGTAACTGGATATAGAGGATATTCGATTTTGAGATTTTAATAGGTTTTAGGTTCACTGAGTCCAAAACATTTTTTTCAAAAAATGTCTGTGTAGTCATTGCAGACGCATGGGCCTAGACAACTGCGGGACGAATTCTATGCAATTATCCATACATGGTTAAAAAACCATACCTGAGGTGAAATAGAAATCTAAATTTGGGGGTGAACCCTCTTAATACTCTAAAAGATTGTGAAGAAAATAATTCTTAAAAAATGGTTCCGGCAGTTTTGAATTTCAAATTTTAGTTCATTTCCATTTAAATACGAATCTAACCTCCATTTAATTCGATGTGATTTTAGCACAGGAGTTTTTTTTTTTTTTGTTATTTCGTACACCTTGAGTAATTAAAAGTAAATATCATTCGTGCAAACAATGCTCCTATGGGCCTTTGTAATAAAATCTAGATTAAACTTATTTATCTGCCAAGATCTAAAGCCAAAAGTTTGAATGATATTTTTTACTTTCTCAGTGAAAGAATTGTGATTTTGATGGATTTACAAGTTTTGAGGTCCCCTGAGTCCAAAATACTAGTTTTTAAAAAATGGCTGTCTGTCGTTTGTGTAGACGCGTGGAGCTTAAACTACCGGGCAGATTTTGACAAAATTTGGCATTCATGTTCAGAAAAATCATACCCCGAGGCAAAATCGAGAAATTAATTTTAGCCCCAAATTTGGGTGCGCTATCCCCCAAAAACTGAATAAACTTGAAAAAATATATTTCTCGAAAACGGTTCCGACGATTTTAAATATGAATCTAACGATATAAATCATTTTCCCGGGAAAAATCTAGTTATTGAGAAAATAGCTTTAAACGTGGAAGGAGAGAGGGCCGAGTTCGATTTCCCGCCGAAGAATTTATTTGTATGATACATTTTACATTTTGATAAAATGTTCAATAATAATTAAGTGTATCTACGAAAACTCGAAACAAATAAATGGAAAACTCTAAGTAATTATGAACTCGTATATCAAAGGTTTGTCTGAGTTGTTTCGAACTGATTATTTAAGGAGGATAATTGAAGATATTGCAAATAAGCAGGGTTACGGTTTATGACCTGTGACGGAAATTAATCTTCTTTTTTTTCCATGGGTCTAGGCCCATTGGCAGTGGAAAAAACGTAGTTGCTTCTACAAAAAGGAGAAATGAAAGCGCGATTCTGATGTAGATCGAAGGGACAGTTGGACAACAAGCTCAATACGGTACCTGAGAGTAATGGTGGACGTGAGTTTTACATTCTGGTTATAGATAATGCAGGTAGCAGACAAGGCAGCAAGGATAACGTCAAATCTCAGCATGATTATGGCCTACACTGGTGGGCCGCCACCAAGCAAGTGGAGAATACTTGTGTAGACAGAGGAGAGGGGTACTTCATATTACAAGTGCCTATGGAACTGCGGCCACGGCTGAAGTGATAGCGGGAGTTATATCTATTGACCTTCTTGGCCACGAGAACAAATGCTCCTATCTAAGGTGACAAGATAATAATAAGGCTAAAGAAAGGAAAGAAAAAGGAAGAAGATCCTCAGCATCTGGCACTTCTGGCAGGAGAGATGGGGGAAAGAGGATAGAAAAAGGTGGACGGTGTGGCTGATAGCAGAGCTAAAACCCTGGATAGATGGCACACGGGGAGGTAAACTACTACCTCATATGTTCCTCTCTGGTTAAGATTGCTGTAGAAACTTCTGCAGAGGATAGGAAAGGTGCAGGACCAGCGGTGCCTTTATTACAGCAAGGATAAGGATAATGACTACTATTCCTTTTCTTGAATGCAATATATGAAGAGCAGGAGATGATCACTGTAAGAGGTGGTAGGGAGTGTGATGCTAAGAAATAAGGAAAACTGAAATACTGTTAAAACCTATAAGAGCTTAAAGAAAAAAAAAGTAGGAGGAAGCGGAATTAGTAAGTTAAAGTAAAAAACATTAAAGAAAGAGAGAAAAGGAAGGAAGATAAGGAAGACAAAGGTACAGAGAGCGCCAGGGGACAAGAATGAAGACTCCACCCTGAAATGATTCTGAAAAAGTGATTCCACTCTTGAAGAAGAGTTTGTGGTTTTTAGTGAGTAGGAATCTCACACTACTTGTGAGTGCAGTCCCTCTCAAGTGTCTAGTAGAAGATTTTCCACAGTTACCACCAATAAAAAAAACTCGTTCAGCATTTTTAATTAGTTTAAAACTTTTTGCTTTCGAGCTTTTTATATTATTCCTCATTTGTAAAACTTTTTTTTATACATTAAAACATGTTTTTTGATTATGGACTAATTTGAAAAATGGTTTTTGATTAATTACATTTGCTACGTTTAATTATTCCTTTAACAACTTGTCGTACTTTTACTTCCATGTCTCTTACGGAATTATAATACGTAATATAATGTGAATTTATCTACGTATAGGTAAGAAGTTAATCTTATAAACATACATTACCTTTTACATTATTTATAATTAATGCCATACGTTTAGTGGAATTATTTATACTGGCACTCTTTAAGTGGTCCTAAGGTAAGAACACTATCGTCTTTTTTTTATCTTCGATCCTTTGAACTACAATGTCATTGGTCGACATTCGGAAACTGGGTCGAAGCAATGCTCCTTTATAAATCAGCTTTGAAATTAATATGGGAGTTTGAGATTTGGACAGGTTACAAATAGGAGGCATTAGCATAGTGATGACCGAAGTGGACATTAGAAGAGCGGTTTGGATATCGCCTGGGTGCCGACACCTGTCCCGGTATCGCTACCCTCTATACTCTGTCTGTTCTTGCGTTAGGCAACATCTAACAGTGAAGCAACACAACCTCCCAAACTACCTTTAACGTCCTTGGTGCAAATAATTCTTGTAGAGAAGACATTTAGAACAACAATCTACTTTCTACGCCTACAATCTAAACTAGTTTACTGTCGCTTTTTATAATTTTTTAAAAAATATGTTTGTTAATTTCAGAAAGAAAAACCCCCTACACTTGATCAAAGAAAATACACACGTCTCTCCGAAAATACTTTATTTCCGCAAACACTTTCAACTAACTAATAGGTCATCATCAGTGCCTAAGCAGAACCGAGAGCGCTTTGTGGCAATAAAATATTTGTGATTTGTGGATTTTCTTTGATTATGGAATCCCCTAGTGCCTAGCGCAAATTAATGTTCTTTAACTGCAGTGGTGCAATTTTTTTGCTTCCGAGCTTACCGAAGGGGACAGAAGCATTGTGATCGTTCTGGAGAACGAACTTTTGTCTCTCCGAATTCAAATATTTTCGTGACAGAAATCTGTTTCAGACATCTGGAAACTTTTATAGATATCTGGGAATTTTTAGTCTTGTGTCTTGTGTTCTGCCTGTCGTTTAACATTTTTGCGAACCAAAATATCTTAAAGACACCTCGTCCGATTTTAATGGACATTTGTAAGATAGGTCACAATAATTAGCCCATCGTTGGTCCCATGTAATTTTCAATCTTCTCTTGTCCACTGATTTCTCTTCCTCATGTTCACAAATCTTATTTTATTAACACCAATATCTTTAAAAGTAGGTACTTATCCGATGTTGAAGAAATTTTAATTGCTTTTCTGAAAGAAGCCCAACCATATTAATTTCAACCATCTACATCTACTACATACATTGAATTTTGTCAATTTTATATATTTATCCATGTAAAATATTAAAAACATGATTTTTTTATTAAAAGGAGAGAAAAAAATAAATTAATTAAACTCTAATGTTTTGTAAAAGGATAACATAATTTAAATACGCAATAGAACGCGAGGAAGCTATATGCCATTGGCATACTATTTTTATTTGTCAGCAATATGTTCAATGATGTTCGACATTTATATCGATTTCTTGTCGCAAATCTCAGGCAATAGGAGTATGTTAGTATAAAATCATTAAAGAGTAGTTTTACGAATTGAAATTGGCTTGAGCGTTTATGCACAGCTGTAAGCCCATGACGAGATATATCATTACGAACTGAAAAGGTGCTAGGTAAAACATTTTGTACTCGTAAGACTCTCAATGAGGTTAAAGATTATTAAAATATGTGGGTGGACTCATCCAATATACTCTTATTCTGTTGAGGTATTGAATGTAAACTGTTATCCTTTTATTTTCCTCTTCAAGGCGCTGGAGGAGAAAAAAGTTAAGGTGTTAATTTTTTAAAACCTAAAAAAACCCTGCAGACCCAAATAACGTATTATTAAAATAGTGTTTTTTATTCACACATAAAATTTGAAAAAAAGGGTTCAAAAAATACAAGAAGATTAAATAGTATATACTATATATACTAACTTGATCAGTTATCAATAAACTTTACACTTAATGATGGAAAAAGTTCTCTATCCAAGACGGTATATGTTACTAACGTTCAAAACCGTAGACCCAATTATAATAATATATGTTATAGCTAGTAATCGTACTAGTTTGGTATAAATTGTAAATATACTTAGTTATAAGAAGGGAAAACTTGTCTTCTTTATTGTGGCTTCGATTTCTTATTGTCGACAATAAGGATGTTTTTTCCTTACATTTATTCATTGTAACATAAAAAAAATTGTATTACTTGGAATATATAATATGTGCATATGAGTGTCTACACTCCTCTTACATGTAGAGTTCTATTGAATAATAATAAAATATTCATATGTATGCGTAACTCGTAAAGAGGAAATCATGAACAAGTGTGCCTTCATGAAGCAAACATTAATTAGGCCCGTAGCAACTGGGTAAAGCATTTTCGCATTATTCTGGAATAAGTTGAGGAGGCACAGTTACACTCATTTATACTACATTATTATGCAGAATCATCTATATGCATTCAACCTATGGGTCACTAAACTCGTAATCCTCTCGGACACCGGAGAAAATTATACACACATCACACATGTATTATATTTATAATTGTATGCATGTATAATTCATTGAGCAAATAATATCAATGACATGATTGGCCAAATCAGATATGCCTTTTGGGAGTTTGGAGTCTGAAAATCAGGTTGAGGTGTTCATTAAATACAGATCGTAAAAAAAAGACCTAATAATTTTGTGAGGGCGGATTGACGGGTGAGCGGGACAAGTCAACTCGTGGTGTAATAGTACCGGTCCAACGGGTTACCATCAAACAGAATACTACTTCTGAATCCTTATCGACAAATCATTGAGGCTTTCCAACGCTTTTACAACTCCGAATATATATATGAGCTTCTTCAGTTCTAAACTATCATAATATATATTGTTGAAGCAAATAAATAGCTTTGTTGTTAAGAGTAGGATCATTTTTTGGGGTACGTGGCCGTGGCAGCCCTTTCTTATACGGTCCGACTGGGGTTTTCCAAAATTTTGTTGTTTTCCCATTATCAGCTTTTATGCTAGCAGAAGCCCTGTTTTCAGTTAGAATAGTGTCGACTGTTATTGTAACATTAAAATATTGTCGCGCTTCCTGACTACGCTCAACTTTGTCTTGAGTTTTGTATTATTTGAACACATAGTAATTGAGTTAAATTTTTTGAAATTTTTATTAGTTTTGATTACTGTTTGTTTAGGCACTAATGAGGGCCCTATAGTGGCTGAAAGCTGCTTTGAAGTTTATTAAATATATTTTTCCTCCAGAAGGGAGAAAACATTAACTTTCCACCCTAGATTATAGAGAGGAAAGGATCCCATTACAGCCTAGTTGTGAAAAAATGGCGGAAAGTAAAAATCGTGGTGGAAAGTAACAGTTGAGCCAACTTATTATTCTTTAAAAAATCAGTGTCTCCTGTTTTGTAACAAGTAGCAGTTTTATTTTAACTGAATGACTCGACAGGTTAACAGCTTTTTTAAAAAAATATTAGAGCGTTTAAATAAGACGTAGGGGAGACCGGGGCACGTTTTCCACATTTTCTTTCCTTGATTTTTCTGTTTTTTCCAGTTATGATTTAAAAAATGAGTTTTATATCAAAATAATCGTTAAAACCTGCTCTACAACCTCGTGCAACTTTTAATTATTAGGTAATAAACGGTTTCTTATAAACTTCAGTTATTTTCAGTTATAACACAGAGGAAAACGTGCCCCATGTACGGGGCAAGTTTTTCAGTGTCATTAAACTAAATAGGGGCAAATTTTCCAACTGCCAAAAATTGTGAAAGAAAGGAAATAAATAACTTCACGAAAAAAATATATTTTTCCTGGGAAAACGACTTACAGCGAGACAGTAAATATTGCCAAGGTAAAGAAAAAACACTTGACAGTCGCGTAGCATATGCTATTTTTTCCGAGGTAGCAGACAATGAAAAAACATTAAATATTAATCACTAATCAATATATAATAATAACCAATATTAGTACATACTTAAGACTTCAAAAAAGAAACCTTAAAAAGAGGTTACACTAAGAAAAGATAAATCAAACGCATTGACATCTAGCGGATTTTAATCGTACTAGAAGCATTTCTACAAAGACTGCAGCGGTACTAACGGAAGTTTTGACAACTACCCGCCGGATAATAAAAATCTTTTTTTTCCTAGGACGTAAAAGATTTTTTCTTTACAGCTAGTAGTAATGAAAAGATTTTTTAAGTCCACGTAATGAAAGAATGGATTTTAGCTATGTTTTTTAGGGTCTAAACTTACTATTTCACAGCCTACCACGGAAAAAATATTTTTTTCGTGGTAGGCTGTGAAATCGTAACTTTTGAGCCTAAAAAACATAGCTAAAATCAATTTTTTCATTACTCTCACTTAAAAAATCTTTCATTACTCCTAGCTGTAAAGAAAAAAAATTTTACGTCCTAGGACATAAAAAATTGTTTCTTTCGTGCCGGTAGTTATCAAAAACTCCGATTTAGTGCTATAATCTTCTAGAAATGCTTCTAATACGATTAAAATCCGCTAGATGTCAATGCGTTTTATTTAACTTTTTTTATAGTGTAACCTCTTTTTAAGGTTTCTTTTTTTAAGTCTTAAGTATGTGTACTAATATTTGTTATTATTATATATTGATAATTGATTAATATTTAATGTTTTTTCATTGTCTGCTACCACGGAAAAAATAGCATATGCTACACGACTGGCAACTGTGGACCTTGGCAATATTTACTAATATTGCCTCTACTAATAATCTCGCTTCGCTCGACAGTAAATGTAATTGCCGCGGTAAAGAAAAAACACTTCACAGCCTAGTAACATAATATACTATTATCTCCAGTAGGGAGGAAACGCATCTTCATCCATTGCACAGTTTTTATTTATTATTTTAATAAATAACAATAATTGTTAGCAGTTTAGGTAGCACTTTTAATAGTACATATAAGAGATTAAATATTAAAAACAAATAACAATTGCAATTAAACTCAAATAGAAGGTTATTTAGATGCAGGTTTAAACAATGATAAGCGCAATAACAAAATAAATTCGAAAAAGTAGTGTCGACAACCTGATTTCATCAACTTCACTACATTAGTCATTCATTCTCTACTATTTATAAAATAATTATGTTGGCAATCCTTCTTTTTCTCCCTACTTTTAGAGTTCAGGGAAGAAAAGACTTACTTTTGTCCCTCTAAACTAATCCAAAATCATAACTTTTTCCCCCTACTGGAGATAAAAACAATTAAACCCGAAAAACGCAAAGAACAAGTAGGTTAACAACTAAAATAAGCAAATTCAAAACAAAAACGTTCTTGTTCTTTGTGTTGGTCTGTTTTAATTGTTAAATAAGTTTTTGTTCTTACTTTGTTCAAAAAATCATGTTTGGCTTTAGGCACTGATAGTCTTATGAAGGCTGAACGCTATACTTTGATGGTAAACTTATTTCAATTTACGTGTTATTCCTTTCAGATGACCTCTATAGACGTTCCCATGTCTAACATCATAAATTATTATTTTATTATGAAAATAAGTGTAGATGTTAATAAGGCAGTGTCTGCAAGGGATGGGAGTGATATGGAAAGAGAATAATGATAAATTGAAGAGGCCACCTACAACAGCTGGTCGAATATAAGTGCTCGTATATTTTGTTTAGATATGTTTAGTTTATTCAGGGGGTCTATATGACTCAATCTTGTGGGTGTAAACTCACACCTTTGGAGTTGCACCCTGACCTAAGACGCCTACATATCAACTAATTCATATTATGCCAGAAAAACTGACTTACTTCAGCAAAATTATCATAAAAATATATGTTCTATATAAATTGAAAAGTGGTTAGATTGTTACATCTGTTCAACTTTGCTATTTTTTTGGCTAGTAAAAACGAAGTGTACAAACCTACGCACAAATATATATTCAGAGACGATTTGTATAGACCAAATATTATTTAACGGGTCAGATCATTTGATTAAATATAACCATTTATTATTAACAAATATTACGAGAGAGAAGGGCCAGGAGATTTTAGAATTTTTGGATTTAGCGGCTTAAGCGGCAAAGTCTGCACCTTCTTTAGACCGTAACTTCACTTAACTTTTACTTTCATGAGCAAGACTTCAAGACTACTCTTTTATTTTTTGTATTGCTTAAACCTTGAATGACACTTTTCTGAATGATGATAGCCTGACTTTTTAGGGAGAGGGTCTGGAACTGGGTATGCTTCAAATTTCAAAAGCCGATCGTAAAGGTAAGCAAAGATTTGAGGGTGAGAAAAACCGGGTGAATTGGTTTAAGTAAAGATACTCTGCATGCTTACTGGAACTTGGCCTTGCGCTCAGAAATGAGGGACTGAATTTGTATCTTTACTTTTATCATAGAATTTCCAGGGTTTTATCATATTTATTATTATAACTATAAGTAATAGATTTTACTTAAACTTAACTTTTTTCGTATCTCATCTATATCAATGATTATGTTTTGTACAATAATGCGCACAGTTTTCAAAATAAGATTACTATATATCTAAAGTAATATAATATGAAATGTAAATAACAAATATTTCGCCTCATAGTTTAATGTAACTCATTGGAATGATATAATTTAGTTATGTATTTTTAATAAAAAAAAAATCTGAAATAATTTTGTGTAAAGAGATCTATTTTATAAAGTCTATTGCTATTGCGCTTAAGTTTTTGACCGAGACTAATGAAATTTGTCCACCCCCACATGACTTATGATATTTAAATTCAGTCCAATGTGTTTATCATACAAAGCTTTCAGCTCTAAGCCATTAAAATCCGGGTCAAAATCTAAATGCCTTTTTTATTATTTTTGTCCCAATTATTACTATAAAGGCCATACGATACTTTCAATAATTATTATACAATGACCTTTTTTTTTAAGCGAACCTTATGTTAGGAATGGGTCATTAAATTATTAAATTTATGAAACACAATTTGTTTTTAATTGATCATGTCATGTGGAATGTGAAATGTTTATTTATTACATTTATTTTTTAACATATTAATTAAATAGGAGAGAGAATAAAATATTTAGAAATACATTTTAAGTATAATTGACTATTCAAGTAGAGTAATATTTGATTCCTAGTGAATGTTTTCAATTTCTACAAGGGTAACAAAAAGAAATGACTTGTTTTTAAACCAAATTCTTTAATCTACTATCGCAAACGTTGTATAGTATATATATTGATCATTTTTAAATTATTGACACATAGTAAATTTAAATAAAATAAAATACTTGTATATAAGCTTCCAGGAATCCCTGTTTCACCTTTGTCAGCTACTACAAAAACACATGAGCTCGTTACAAAGAAAATATGATTTTGTATTGGCAGTTCTTTTAGTTGGGATATTTTAATGTACAAATACCTAAACGTTTTATGCATCACGTAAAAGCTATGTATCTCTTGCTTAATGTACTTACGGTAAAATTTAACCCCTCTTCAAAATATTAAAATTAGTTAAATAATGATATAATATATAGATATGTCAAAAATAGTATGATTCCTTAATTTAAATTTAACAGGGCCATGCTGTCTAGGTGTCTAGTATTGTCTCCGAAAGTTCTAGGCTTGAAAATGACCTATAGTTAATAGGTTAAGCTCAGGGAGCTTATTCTTCATTAAGTTTTCTATAGATTTATCCACCTGACTGCGAGTGATATTTCTACAATCGTATTATTGATTAACTTCTTGCCTAGTATGAAACCCAAACGAAAAGGCCAAGAGAGCAACTCCTATAATTTATAATATTTCCAACTTCATCATTACGTAGCCACACTTTCTACTTTTCGTTTTTTTTTTTTCTTTTATAACAGTTCTTCTGCAGTCTCCATCATTCTACATATATCATTGTAAAAAGATAGATTTTTTTTTTCCAATGAGTCTATCAATTTACAGATAATATTTGTAATCAAATGTTATTATCCATGAAATAAATTGAAAAATAAAAAGAGCATTTGCAAAGATGTATATCTATATATTTTTTGATTGACTTAAAAAAATATAATAATAGTACAAAAACAGGTTCATTTTTTTTCTTAAAATAATCGCAGTTAATAAATTACGAAACTATATCACCTTGCTGTATAATATTTTGAGATTATAATATAATTGATAACAAGTATAATCAGATTGTGTAACATCCATAAAAAATTATAATTATCGGTTAAAAAAAATGATTTCGTACATCTCAGTTTTTTTTTAAATAATTCGAAGTTCGGTTTAGAAGATATAAAGAAAGAGAGAAGTGGGATAAATACAAATAAATCAAATTAACACTTTATTATTGTCTGATTATATTATTATATGCTATATCAAAGTTTGTATCCTGCGGTGATGAAAAGGTAAAGAAAGTTGTATAACCGTAGGGGGGTATATTGCGTGGGCTTTTGGCTTCAATTAACCCGAGCTCTTCGTCGACTGATCGTAATGAAAAACGTTTCATTTCATTGATCAGTCACTCTACTCGGGTCTCACTCACGTCAGTCCTATAGTCCTATCAATCAATACATTTTTTTTTTTTATTTCGGTTCAATTTAAATTCATACACACCTCGTATTTTTAAAAGACTTTAAAAAACCCCGACTCAATTAATTCTAAGATTGGAATAATAATTATCAAGAAGATGTAATTGGTGTGAGAGTGTAAATATGTCGACTCTTCAACGGAAATAAATCAATTTTTAAAATTGATTAAGGTGTAATTAAATTTTTTTTTTAGGAGATTACTTTTCTCGAAAGAAAAAGAAAATGAGTACGTGAGAATAAGAAAGGAATTGAAAAAACTCAGTTATGCATATTGATCAATTTAAAAAAAAAAAGTATTAAGAAGTTTTCTTTGAGCATTGATGTTCTACATATTTTTAAAAAAAGGAAGAACTATAACATGGTGAGATCGATGACCGGCTATAACGTACATACAAGTGCAAATTGATATTTAAATTTATTCAGTGGCAAAACTATACAGGGAAAAATTTAATACAAGGTTATATATTCAGAAACAAATTGTACCTGTACATATCACTTGAGAATGAAAAGAGGTTGGATGGAAAAGAGCTGCCTCTTTGTAAATAATAGTGTATAAAATTGACGTACACATTGTATGAATAAGCATGTCTGCAAGTGTATTTTCACATCTCTAAACGAGTAAGAGAAATAGTAGGAGTTGAGAAAGAGATTTTTTCAAGATTTTTAGATAGAGGATGACTATCAGCTTTGTCATCGAAGTGTATGACTGTGCAGTCGAAACCGGTCTGTATTTTACAGGCTTTTAATTAGCTTCACATGATTGTCCGGGACTAATCTTATCCTAAATTCGATCCACTTCCCGATTACCTGGAAAGCTGAATCAGATTATGTATTTCCGATAGCAATATTTATTTCATATAATATGGTATTTTATGTACATGTTTATTCAAGAGTGCCTCTCCTGTGGCTCTGCTGTCAGAGGACTCTTTTAAAATTAAAATAAATATAAATAAATAAATATAAAAATAAATAATCTTAGTATTAGCCGATAAATCAATTGGTCAAAAATGCCAATCGGATAAATAGGTGGACCCACAACTTTTCTGGGGGGGGGGGGGGGGACCAAGACCTGGCGGGGGTGGAGAAGTGGAAGAGGGTTGGTATGTATAGTCCATATAATATGGAAAAAACTACCTTTTTAATGTCTTTCGTGAGCTGTAACTTTTATAAATTCACTTTAAATGTTTTTCTTACGAGTGTTTCGTATAAGTACAAAGTATTTTCTTAGGTCTGTATATTTCCTTGGTAGCCCAGGGGGGGAGGGCGTCAGCCCCCCCCCCCCCCCCCCCCCCCCTAACTTTTCTGTCAATAAACCATCCTAACATGAAGCAGCCCCATCTTGGAAGTTATTTACAATAGAAACCTCATATCCATATTATAGGACAATAATTCTACTTAATAGTTATGTAGCAGCCCTATCTTGGAAGTTTTTTGGAAAATATTTGGTATACATATTTAATAGATTTTGAAGGAAGTATTAGAGGTAGAAAGATTATCTAATAGTAAAATTTCTTCCGCTTTCTTTAATAGTAGAAAATTTACTTTACTTAATAAAAATATTAAAAACATTTTCGATTACACCACTCCTTTTTGGTGAAAACCAACTACTTAAGAAAGTTGAATTTTTTCGTTTTTTTTTAATTGCTGCGGCGGCGCGGCGCTCTGTCGAGGTTGAAAACTTCAGGCTTTTTATTGTTGTATTTACACCTACACTTTTTGCTAGTGAACTTCCTTTTTGACGACTGATTGACTGAACTATTATATTATAGGTACGTCTGTACAAGAAGTCATCACCTCAAATATTTTCGGTGCATTAATTATCACTCTCTTATTACGTTTTTCAGGGACAAATCTTTTAGTCTATATTTAACCCTCTTCAAATTAAGTATTCGCTCAGAAATATGGCAGAGAGACGTGTCCGTTAGTTTTAGCCACTAATTAAATAAATATCCTGTTTTATATAGAGAAATTATTTAAATAAATATGTAAGCAACTTTAATAAACATGTGATAAATAAATAATCAGAATGACATTAGTGCGAGGTATATGGTTTAATAAAAACGACCTTAGTTAAACTATGTACATACGTACCTCCCTAATTTCATTCTAATTCATTATTTTAACGGCTGCTAATTCATATCTTATCTTTATCAGTGATTAATCTTCCAATACTACAAGATTTGCTTACTTTAAAATCTTTCAATCGATGTAATATTGATACAATAATTAATCTATATTAAAACATATATACTATATAGGTAGTACTAGTTAGTCTGATGCCCATTTATTGATTATACTTATTTCCAGCTGCAACTGCAATTTTTGTCTTGTTGTTTATTTCAAATTGTTTATTTTGTCTTGTTATTTTAAATTGTTGTTTTATTTTTGATACAGAATAAGACCTTCTGTGACATGAATAAGACCTCTTGATGCTGGTTTTCGTTCGAACTGATAACTTCCCGGAGGAGATAAAAAATAAGGATTTTTATCAAGTAAGTCAAGATAAGCTCATGTGATTTTGTTTCTTGGTTTATACAAATATTCCACTTTGAATTTGTTCCTAGAACTATATACTTTCTTTACTTTCATCATTCTCTCTTAATCCGTATTTATTCTATAATTATAATAACAAAATAAATTTTACCTTGTTAGCCGGTTGTCATGTAACGGTGTTAACTTTTTGACGGGCACCCAAGAGAAAAAAATATATATTAATAAATTATGACGGGACTGAAATTATATATTTTGGGACGATGAACCTTTATCAAGACTACCTGATGGGTCGGGCCTACTGATTTATTAGCGTCGGTCGTAAATCAGGGTGTAAAGTCGAGTTGCTTGGAGACGGCGGAGCTGCCTCCCTGTGAAACTATCGGCCCCGAATATTTTTGTCCATTAATCAGTGAATTAGGTGTAGGCGCCGGTAGGGTTCATTCCTGGCTCATGTGCCAAAGCTATTAAGCCGTACCGAGAGCCAGAGACCATCTTTATATTTTATCTTCTCATCACCTATTGTTCTCGGACCACGAGTATAAATTTCCAACCTCTAGATCTTATTCCTCCGCCCTTTACATCCCGCTTCTTAATTTATTTATTTATATTACCTATAGATTTATTCTGTTTCTCTTGCATCGGATTTGTTTAGTAGTTGGAAACGTGTTAATCTTTCCGTGAATTGTGTCTGTAGTCCGTCCTGTACTCGGATTCTCCCACTCCTATAGTTTTCTACCTTCAGATAAGGCAGCTAACTTCCGTGGTATCTCCCTCGATTTTTGATTCTATTTTATTTTATTTGAGCCCGTTTGTCACTGACATTATTCTTTTAATTTATAGCTCTCGGTGGCGATGGTTCGTTCCTCCTTCTCGCGAGTTCTTTTTTATCTCCCGTCTATATTTACCTGCGTGCACGGATCCCTCACGACAATCATGGCCTTTTGTCGACCGTTTTTCTACACTTATATGAAATATATACGATTATTTTTCTCGTATGAAACGGACCTTGGAAATGACAAAAAGCTTTAATATTTCTAAGGTTGACCTATATTTCATAATGAAAAGAAAAAATAATAATTTATCACTAACTCTGCTGTGAACAAGTAAAGAAACATCAATCAGACAATATTAAATTGACCGTCATGTCTATTCAATTGTTTTTATAAATAAAATCTAATCTTGTCTGCAGTTTGTAGTCGGGAAAGTTAAAAAGATTTCTGACATTGACTTATTGCCCGGGCTGCAGCCGATCTGGAGATGAGATGGTATCGAACACTCCAATACCTTCTTTTCATTTAGTACTGACAATACATAGTCTTTTAATCCGTCTAAATAGTTCACATAGATTAAAATAAAATGAAGACATTTTAATTATCAGTGTGTTAAGGTTGGTTATCAATTTGTTGTTTTAGTACTCGGTAATAAGAATCCATTTATCATTTAATCCTAACTTGTTAGAATTAAATAGAGCCCGATCTTTTCAGCTTATCATTTCAATCGCTGCGTGTTTAATTGAGCGTAACTCACTTATTTTACACCTGCTTGCATTTCATTCAACTTGGTAAAGGCTCCCTTTCATCGTTATTAAATATACTCATAACACATCTAAAAAAATAATATTATCCTTAATATCGGTTTCGCTTACGTTAATTATGTATTCCTTGGGTCGTAAATTTAAAAGAATGATTGCTCCCACTTGGTTGAGATTTATTCTTACCACCTGCGGTGCCCAAACTCTATAGGTTTGTCTCATTTTCAAACCTATATTCGCATTGATAAATAAACGTCGTCCTGAGAAATATAAAAGAAGAAAATATAATCAGCCGTAAATTTAGTGAAAAATAAATATTTGTTTTAGTTTCATCCCTCTATTCATTGTTTTATTTTTACAAATATTGTGTAGGCCAACGATTTGAATTATTCGATGGTGAATTAAGATTTAGTTATAAATTGGTTTATTACTATATAAAATATAAATCATATCTATACCTCCTCTATATACTCTTGTATAGATTTTACATTATTACTGTTCATACTTATAATTATAAATGCCTCCTTACGCATAACTCTTTTCAGTTATGGTTTACTAGACTCAACAATTATCAATGAACCCATTATTTGGCAAGAAAAGTAATGGATAAATCTTTTTTAAACAACTCAGTACAAATAAAACCAAAGAGCATTATTGTATTAAAAATATTGATTTAATGGTGTTTAAAAAATGTTTGAGATTAGATATTTAGTCTTTTTTACGCGTGTTTCTTGTATAAATATGCTTCAGTATTAATTTATTCAAATTTACTTGTTACCGGTTATAATTTCTGTATGGCTTTTAATTATGCTTCTTTGATATTATCTTACGTGTATCTTAATTAATATGAACTAATTTTTTTATTTAAAATAATTCATATATGTAATTAAAATTATAAATTTTGATAATCCCAAGGGTAATAAATAAGCAATTATAATAATACATTTATTTACATTTTGTTTAATATTGGGGTTTTGTATAATTTATCATCCATCAAATCAAAACATTAAACTTTATTTTTCGTCTTTTTTTGTTTATTTAAAAACAAAAATAAAAATAAAAAACCCATTTAAATTCCACCTCCAAATCTTTGTTCCGATTCACGTCCAATTAAAGCGATTAGGAAAATCAAAAAAAAAAAAAATTAATCAGGGTTTAATCATAACACCATTAAAAAGATTTTTGGGGGGATAGTGGGTTTTTATTTTGTAAGCGTGGGCCAAGCAAGGGGGCGACTCCTACCTGAGCCTACATTGGAATGACATCTGTGTACAAATATATATGTTAGATCTCCAACAAAATACAAGATAATGGCCACTAAACACTCTCATCTTTAATTTGGTCCTCTCTAAACACAAACAAAACAAATATAGATTATATTTATCTTATTGTCTTTTCACAACTTAAATAGTTCAGTATAACTCATTGATATAATCATATTTACCTTTAAATATTACGATTACATTGACGAAGAATAATATTAAAATTAGAAAGATGTATGAATTTCTATAGACTATAATATTATATTATGTCTGGGTTTAATTATTTTTACCTTCTCTTTCGGTGTTCTAAAACACCTATTTATCTATGTAAATGAAGTCAAAATACCAACGACTGACTGACTCATTTCGATATCTCTAAAACCACTGGTCTTATGGGGATGTAATTATGTAGATAGATCCCTCAGTCCTTTGGTGTACGCTAAGAAATACTTTATGATCCATAATATTGATTCAAGTTGGCAGATATATACTAAACTTATTTTTATTTGAACCTTGATATTTGAAAAATATTCCTTTTTCTCTAAGTGCATTTGACTAAATATCCCTTTGTCTCAGTAGTTCTTTAGACTAAGGAATATATGCTTCTGTAAAATTAATAAATTTCGATCTGCCTATGCCGGAGTTAGTAGAACTTTAGAAAAACCAACTATGGAAGATGTAACTAAAGTTCAAAGAATATTCCGTTACCTAAAATGGACTATTGACCATTGAATAAGTCCATAGTAGAATAGTAGAATGTATACAGGTAATAATGGTGAAGGAATCTAGGAGGATATAGTGACGTTAATCTTGGAAGAGATATTTTCTCTGGTAGATCGACAAGAAGAGTTGTGTGCAGGCAAGGTAGCTTCTTGGCTAAGTCAGAGACCACGGAGGCTGAAGTAGTAGCTGCGAGTGAAGTATCTACAGAAATTATTTGGTTTATGAGACTTTTAAATGAAATTACAGATCTTCAGAGCAATCCTCAATTGTACTTCGACAGTGGCGGATCTAGATTTTGCGGGGCCCTGGGCGAGACAAAATGGCGGGGCCCCCTAGGATAGAGCGGGGATTGTTGATAAAAAACAATAAAGTAACTTTATAATAAACCACTTATAACTTGATCCTATTTTATGGCTAATTCCCTTCACTTAGGGCCAGTCAAACGTTTTGCTCTCAAAATAATTCAAAACTTTTAAAATAATTACAATTCCGTTTATGATTTTAATCTAACATATTATTTGAACATAAACCCCTCAAATTATATATTTTTCAACTAATCATAATTTTCTTTGCAAACGTAATCGAGAAGAAACATTTATATTGTAATAATTAAGCTCTGTTATACTTAACTATTTATTCTTCTTCATGATATATTGGGTTTTATGGTTAAATCATCATTGTAAATAAAAAGTTGAGCTGTGTTATTTGTGATCAGTCCTATAATTTGAAATCTACACTCGAGCACTTTAAATTTACTCCCAGAATTCATATTCTCAGCTTATATAACATTCCATTTTAGTGCCGAGTTTTTAGTTTAATTTTCAAAGACACATTTTAAGGGGGGTCCGGGGTGAAAATTTTGTAAATATGACCTCTCAAAACAGCGTTTTTATGCATCTCTGAGGTGAAGTTTCTCTTTGACATCAATTGGTAAAACTGCACTAATACCCCCCCCCCCCAAATCTGAACTGAACACCACGAAATGCCACGTTTTATAGGGTAATGATAGAAGGTTATTGTCAGGCCCGTCGAGAGGGGGCGGTAGGTACGGCTGATGCCGGGGGGCCCGGACCTCCCCTAAAGGGCCCCGCTTCTCAAGCCCCGAACACCCAATCACGCCAATATTTATGATTGAAATATAAAATAATTATATTCGTAATAATAATTAAAAATAATATTAGTTAACATTAAAGTTGTCAGCCAGGTGTGGTGATTAAGTTTGAGAGAGAATTTCCCGGTACCGAGACTGAGAAGCGAAAAATTACTAACCCGTATCCCGATGGGTAAAAATCCACAGAGAACCCAAAAAATCGCTTCAAATTTGAAGTTTTTTATGTTTTAATTGACAGTGTGATGGGAAACTTGAGTGATCCATACCAAGCAGTCAACAAAATCAATGATTAATGATTTGTTCAGTTTTATTTGGACATATCCAAAGTTGAAAAAATATTAAATACACCACCATTCATTTTCAACCATGCATGGTTGAAAAATCCGGCATGCTAGCCAGAAAGATACTACAATGGTTTCTTCAGTCATAAAAATTCATATTTCCTACTAGTAGGTTTTGGAGGCCCCCTGGAAACTTTTAGGGGCCCCTCAATTTCATTTCCAGGGGCCCCCGCGCGGAGGGGTCTGCGGGGCCCTTATTGCAGCCACTGTTTCCTACTTCCTACAATACTAGCTGGATAACCGTGCGTCGCTACGAAGTGTTATTTTAATTTGATAAGTTTACAAACTACCGTCAAGAGACTATTTCACTATGCGAGAATATCTAGATTCTATCCCTCCCACTTATTTCTATATCCCCTCCTCTTTGATAAGATAATTTGCAAATATCCCAAATTTACCCCCCTCCTAAATGACAATATGACAAAACTGTACATAACAACAATTACCGTACTCTTAAAGAGCTTTTCAACGATATGCATCATATTACTTTGACCCCATATTCATCACTTGAGTTGTACCCCGTACCCCTGTGTACCAAAATTTAAATTTCTAAAATTCATGTAACACCTTCCTATTGCTTTGAAGGTCAAGTGAGAAAATTTTCATCAAGATCAGACAACAACTGTAGATTTGTATAAAGAACATACACACATACGTTGACTTTTAGATGTATTTTTCCATTTTACCCCCTTAAATGTACATAACAACAATTACTGTACTCTTAAAGAGCTTTTCAACGATATGCATCATGAAGGGTATTCATTACTTTGACCCCATATTCATCACTTGAGTTGTACCCCGTACCCCTGTGTACCAAAATTTAAATTTTGAAAATTCATGTAGACAGTGACCTTCCCATTGCTTTGAAGGTCAAGTGTGAAAATTTTCATCGAGATCGGACTAAAACTGTAGGTTTGTATATAGAACATACACATATACCTTGAGGGCTAAATACAGTATATGGGGCTCTTTCTGATAACACGTTATCTCACTATCGACCTCTTTCAAGACTTAATATATCGATATATCTTGTCTGTTAAACTCTTTTATATTTTGATTTGGAACTCTACCTGGTCTATATGCAGGAGGGTTGTTTTTCTTTAGAAATGAGCGCTCCGCGAAGCGGTGTGGAGCTGCGATTAAAAATTCTAGGGCAAAAAAAATTAAGGTTAACAAAATTAAATTCAAACCCAAAACCAACACATTTTCGTTAAAACGTGTAAAATTACGCAAATCACACATTATTTGGATATATTGAAATATGGCGTCAATTATAACAATCGATTGTAGCGATTTACGATGTATAGTATAGTAGGGGCTCCATATACTGTAGTTCTCCTTTCAACTTAAAATACCATTTGATTTAACTTGTTTTTACAAACTAAGTCTTTTATTAATTTAAACTTATATAAACAAAATATTTTTTCACTTACCACAACAGTACAACGAGGTTAAACCAATAATGCGAACAAAATTATTAAAAAATAAAATAACTTAAACATATTTTGTTTCGGTTAAACTAAAAACATATTTAAAATATAATATTACCATGAAGAATTTATTATTTATAATATTTTTATTTTAAATCATTTTTTATAATAAATTTTAGATTATTTAATTTTGATACGGTGGTAGTGTGGTAGCCCTGAAAAAGGAGAGTCACTGCGACGTTGCGGTTTCTCTCATAGTTTTAGAGTGTCGGCCATATTGTTTTTACTTCTCTAATTAGGTCAACGGTAATTTCAGTCGAATCTTACTTTAAATTCACTTTTTAATCGAGGAAAAGTATTTTAAATCTTTATATTTGTACAGTGTGTTATAATTCAAATGTTTCTTTTTGATATCTATACGTTTTTCATTCGAAAAGTACATGTTTCGTGTATGTCGTTTATATTTTATTCATTATCGGCTGTTCTGTGTTAAAAATCTTGTCTTTGGAGATAGATCGATTTGTTATTCAGTGTAATATCGACGATAATATCTTTGAAAGTTAATTCTACGTATATTTATAACAGCATTTAGAGAATATAATGGAATATGAAGATATACATAGGAAGGATTGAAAAAACCAAGCGAAGCTATAAAGGTAGATTGATTCTTTCTATTTACCTATTAAGTTAAATTGAATTATTTATGTTTAGTTATAATAAACAATCTTATTACACAACGATAATGGTAAGAGATAATTTTATTTAAATTCTTAATCAAACTATTGTTGTTTTGTTTAGTTATTTCCTTAGAATTAAAAGCTATTCAAAAAGTGAAGATTTTTGTTTTATTATTATTATTATTTTTTTTTTTTAATATAGGAGGGAATTATCTTATAGACTACGTAACATTCCCACCCCCTTAATCTTCCTTCTCGCTTATTTTCTGTTACATTCTTTGTTTGTTTTACTTTTTCTTCGAAATCATTATTTTATGTTTTACTAGCTGGATACCCGTTCTTTGCTACGGAGTGTTTTTTTAATTTGATAAGTTTGTAAACTACCATCAAGAAACATTTAAATTATTTTACTATGAGAGAATATCTAGATTTTATCCCTTCCACTGATTTCTATATACCCCTCTTTTTGATAAGATAATTTGCAAATATCCTAAATTTAGCCCCCTTCTAAAAAGAAAACAAGGGATTCTACTGTACTTTATTCTAGGCAGCGGCCGCGCTGCGGCCGCTTTTCAGGGGTTTGTCGAGCGAAGCGAGTAGGGGGCATAGCCCCCTAGTAATATATAAAATAAAATTGTATAAAACGTAAATGAACGTAAACAACATTTTACAGTTATAGGACTTTTTGTGTCCAGATTGTGTTTTATTTGAGGACTAAGAAGTTATAAATGTTTTCAAACAATTTTGTCTAATTTTAGGTCATAATTATGACTCATATACCCATATTAATTTAAGTCATAATTGGGTTTTTAACATTACTGCGGTAAAATAGTTGTAATCTTCAAAATGAGTTTGTTTTACTTTGGTTTATCAGTAGTATGTCTGCAGTAATCAGTAATAGGAGTTTATTAGTAGTACTTACAATAAATATAATATAGAACTTATTATAAGAGTTGAAAAATTCAATACACAAGTTATTAGTGTAAAGTCCCAAAATGACGAATAAAAACGAGTAAAAAGAGGGGGCCCATATAGGTATAGCCGTGGGGCCCGCTACGGCTCTCGACGGGCCTGGTTATTGTTAGATCTGGTCAAAAAGTACTAAACTCAACCTAAACTTACCATAACCTTCCATATAATTTTCCCTAAAATTAAAAAAAAAATTGAATATATCGAGATGCTACAACCGAAATCGTTTTTGTAATGTAAAAAAGAACAGTTTGAAAAAAAACCGAATTAAATTGGACGTTTAGATATTGGTGGGGCACATAATGAAGATTTACCCCACAGAATAAATAACAAAATCGTCATCATTTTGAAAAGAGGGAGGGTGAGAAAACACTAGGACGTTAACTCACTTAATTTTATATGGGGCCCCACGGGCTATCTTAAACATAAAAAAAAAATTAAAAAAACCAGGTTGGCGACACTGCTTTTTGACCTTGTTTATAACCTGCATCTAAATAACCTTCTACTTGAGTTTAATTCCAATTCTTATTTGTTTTTAATATTGAATCTCTTATAACTGCTATTAAAAGTGCTATGCTAACAATTATCGTTATTTATTAAAATACAATACTCTAACCACCTCTAACCTGTAATAAATAAAAACTGTGCAATAGATGTAAATGTGTATTTTCTCCCTGCTGGAGATAAAATATTGTATGTACCTCGGGAGTAATGTGCCATTATTCCCCTCACGATAATTATCGTTATTCCCTCGGCTTCGCCTCGGGATTTAGGGACCATGGTTCTTTCGGCTTCGCCTCAAGAACCAACTTTTTTGCTCAGGGAATAAAGGCTTACTTTACTCCCTAGGTGCATACGTAATATTTTACATGCTTTTATTTAGCTTCACATGTTTGTCCAGGACAAATATTGTAATCTAAATTTGACCCACTTCCAGACTACCTATAGAAAGCTAAAACTTCCACAGACTATGTATTTCCGATGATAATACTATAATCAGTCATTAGTTTTGCCAAATAAATAGTATAAATCAATAAATTCCCCATACATTTTCTAGCAATAAATTCAAACAAAGTTGTAAACAAGCACGACAAGTAACAGGTAAGTGAAGTTAATCCGTTGAATGCATATGATTCTAAACGGCAAAAATTCAGCTTTAGAGTTTAGAGTAAAGCAAGCTCGGTGGGAAGCCTGTTCCACTCACCCTACCTCTAGCCCCCCCCCCCCCCCGAACTTAGGTATCACCGCTACACTCTATCTCCGGTTCTACTAGTCCGTTTTTCCTTCCCACCGATTACATATTAACATTAAGACATAATATGGAGTTAATGCATCGACAAAATTGTTTATCTGACTCAATATATCTCAGGACTCTGAAACAGGTTCGAAACTCTTTCTTACATTATCTTCGCCTTCACAATCACCTTATTTCACTCTTTTTCGGAACTGGTAATAGAATTTATTATAATATAAAACTGCATTAGACTGTTTTGTATCTTTGAAGAACCTAGTTCCTAAAAAAAAGTCTTGCCCAATTAACATTAATATTCAATGCTGTGGAACTATTGAATGATATGAGGAACTTTTATAACTGTCCTCCTTTTACCCAGCTCGTCGAAATTTTACGTTGCAACCAGTTCTGTAAAGATATAGTTTTGCGAAGAGAAGCTGTTTTGTGTTTCTACGAGTATAAAAGGTACTGTGTCTGTCAAAATAAGCCTACCACCGACCTAGTGAAAGAGAACGAAAGCTTTAAAGTGATTTAAAAATTACCTTAATACATGGAGCTTTACTGTGAAGGAATACTGTAAAGGGAAATTAGATTATCAGGATGCAAGGAAAGGCGCGTGTTCTACAAAAGAACAAAGAAGAAGGGTCAGAGGCCGAGGCAGAAGCAATGTGGGAGTGTCTTGTTTAGCTTTGGGCACCGTTTGAACATGAGCAAATACTTAGCCAGGTAACACTGCAAGCATCTAAACACGTGCCTTTAAGCACTTGACTTCTCTTAACTTTGCTTAAAAACACATATCGGCCTCAACTTACTCTTTATTCTTAAAAGAATCTTCTCTTGACTGTCACCAAAACCTGTCTGTAACCGCTAACTCGTACTCCCAGCCCAAATACCCATTAACTTTTTTCCTCTACTCAAGAGTCGAGTAACTTAAGAACAATACTTTGTAGGTTAATAGTTTTTTCTATGTTGTTGGGGTTTTAATAATTAATTGTTTATTATAATTAATTGTTTAATAGTAAATTATAATTTATCTTTTCAAAACTAAGTATTAAATTTCATTAGGCACTATCTGAAAATAGTAAATATTCTAAATGAACATACTTTTAAAGTTTGTAAGATTACTGTTTTTTTTTTTTTTTTGTTTTCTTGAAAAAAAAATTGAGAATTATAAATAGTAGCGTCATATACAATATTAGCTTACAAGGAGAAACTACAAATGCCTTTCTGTTGAATCCCGTTTTTAAATTAAATAAGTAGACAGTTGTTTTATTATTAAAATCCAATATCGAGGTCAATCCAAATATAATGGATCATTGAACCAAATTATCTAATATATCAATTTAAATTCAATTCCTATAAATAAATAAATAAAATAAAAATATTCTTACATTACCCAACTACCGCCTACTCCTTTATTAAATATCTAATTGGTTCATACTTCATAAGCATTGTTTCCTTTTCATTAAGTCTTTGTATATCGGTACTATATCCTTTGATCGAGTAAGAGAAAGTCCGAGGAAGATGGGAGCAGTAACAGGGCCCAAGTCATCCCCTATTTACATAAATATTATAATTTTCCACTTGATCTATTGAGACAATAAAAATACACAGCTAGGCTTTTAGACCTGATCCGAGCAAGCTTATAATTCCCTCAAGGATAAAAAAAAAAAAAACATATTACTTATGTCTCAACATTAAGCTTACTTTATAATAATTTCGTAGGTGGGTGACAATGGTTATGGGATGTAAATCAGGTTTATAAAATTTGCCTTCTTTAAGTTTTTAAAACCTTTTTTATATGAATAATTATTTTAAAATATATTGTGAACAAACATCTTTGATGTTTCATAGGATGAATTTATGAGGATGATTGAGAAAATAAATTCACGCACCTGGTAAATCGCTTACTTTAAATTTTCTGAGCATTACCCAATTTTTATCATATATTGCTTAAGTTGTTAAAAGAAAGTTCCGTAAATATTAAAATAATTTTCGAATTAATAAACTAATAACTAAAAATCATATTAAATACTCTGTTAATTAGTGTGGCTCATGCCTTCCTCGCGCCCTATCGTCTAATTTTTGTCATTATTGTGTTATTGAATTATTTTTTCCTGTATTTAGAAATAAAATGTCAAAGGTTAAATTTAACCAAATTTGTTACTTTCTACCAACCTCTCCTAAATTAATGAGCCTCATTAACCTAATTCAATGAGTGCAGGCGGTTAAAATTATCATGTGATTTTCTGTGGGCTACTTCCGATAAACCATCCAAATGTCTTAAACATTTTATGAGTACTTTTAAAGATAAATGTGTAAATAAATGCATTTTTGTGCGCATGTCTCCAATTTAAAAAAAAAATCAAGAAATAAATCCGTTTCAGACATCATGGATCATTCTTGGTCTCGAGCCTGTTAGTCGTTCAATTTTTGCGAATCAACTTATTTTAAAAACTAATCGTCTGATTTATGGTAGGTACCCTATTATTGTTGATCCCATATAAGTTTCAACCTTCAGCGCCCATGTGATTCTCTTCCACATGCGCACAATCATACATTTATTTAAACCTATATAAAAGTTATGTCTTTAAAAGTATTCGTCTGATTTTTAAGGAATCTGGACGTTTAGACAAAACGTCCAAATTTACGTATAGCTGCAGATGGCCCCAAATTAATTTCATCTACCTGCGCAAATTAATTATTGCTTACTCGTGTAAAAGAACCAAACCATTTTGAAAGTTTTAAAAAATTATTCACCTATTAATGAGGCACATAGCTTCCGTTACCTTCGGTAAGCCAAGAAGCAAAAGGGGGAAATCATAATATAAATTGGACAATATAGGGTTGAAAGCATTACAGCTTACAGCAATAATATACGTGATTGGATACGAGGAAGCTTTGTGCCACACTGATTGCCAGACTATTTTAAATCTTTCAAATTGTCTGTATGTTGTTCTTATTTTTTTTTTATTTTTTTTTTTACATATATAAAAGAATCATTTAGCAAAAAATTAAAGAGTGAAGACGTTTGAAATTATCATGGGACCATCTGTGGGCTACTTTTGAAGTGTAATATTGAAGACATAGTGTTTGTGCACATGTGGAAGAGAAACAAATAAGCGCAGACGGTTTAAACTTATAAGGGACCGCCAATGGCCTAATTATGACCTACCAAATTTCATTAAAATTGGACGGGTAGGCGTGAAACGGATTTCTGTTTTGGAATTTTTGAAATCTGAGACAAAGAAGAATTTTGCTCTTTAGTTCGATCAAATAGCTTTCGTAACCTTCGGTAAGCTCGGGAGCAATATATATGATGTATTCGTAAAATCAATACACCTAGCGTAAACAATATTGTGAAGTAGAGGATCCATCATATTGTTACGTTATAAATAATTAAGTAAGTAGACGAAGTAAACTTTGATATATTAAACTCAATAACTATAATACAAATATGACACATTCAAGAATTCTCACGCGAAACTGAAATTATATAAATATAAACAATGTTGACATGACAGGTGACGTAACATCATCCCCTCCTTAGACGTCCACGTCCTGAAGAGGTTGGCCACGGAATGGTGCTAATCGGTCAACATGAACAACTTTTGGTTTGCCCCTGGGTGGCATGCGAATCCTATAGACCACGTCGTTGATCTTTTTAACAACATTGTAAGGCCCTTCCCACGCTGCCTGCAGCTTAGGACTGAGTCCACGTTTCTTCCGAGGGTTATAGAGCCAAACTTTGTCTCCCTCTGCAAATCGGGGTTCGTTAGACTTCCTGTCATATCGGGCTTTCATCCGCTCCGTCGCTAGATTGATGTTTTGACGAACATAACCGTGGACCGATTCCAGTCTATCCTCTAATTCCCTTAAGTACTCCTCTACTGGCTGTGGTTTATCCTTAGGACGACCAAACTTGATATCACAGGGCAAACGCATCTGATTACCAAACAATATTCGATAGGGGGGTTCCTTAGTTGTTTCATGGGCGGCGGCTCTATAAGCCATAAGGAATAATGGTATGCGTTGGTCCCAATCCGTCTGATGTTCATTTACTACCTTCGCCAAGTGACGTATAAGGGTTCGGTTGAACCGTTCCACCATTCCGTCGGATTGTGGGTGGAGTGGTGTGGTCCTGGTTTTATTTATTTCCATTCTTTCCAATAAACCCTGGAAGATAGCAGCCTCAAAGTTCCTTCCCTGATCAGAGTGTAACTCCAGGGGTGCCCCGAACCTAGCAATCCAATTCTCCAGCAATGCATCGCAGGTAGTCACCGCATCTTGCCTAGGCAACGGATAAGCCTCCGGCCACTTGCTGAAATAGTCCATTACAACCATGATGTACTTGTTGCCACGATTCGATTCAGGAAAAGGTCCCGCAATATCGACTGCAATTCTTTCGAAAGGAGCACCTACATTGTAAATCTTTAACTGGCCTCGTGGTTTATGATTAGGACCGGAAACGCCTGCACATCGAGTGCAACATCGGCACCACTCTTCCACGTCATGCCTGCATTTCAGCCAATAAAATCGGTCACGGATTTTCGTCAGTGTTTTGTTGATTCCTAAATGGCCTCCCGAGGGCCCCGAATGTGCTTCTTCCAGTACTTCCTTTATCTTACTTTTTGGCAATACTAACTGGTGAAGGATTTCTGTACCATCTGCCGATTCCCAAACTCTTTTTAACAACTGATCTTCCATTAACAAAGAATCCCATTGCGCCCAATAAGCCTTAATGTTTGGGGAACATGCCGCAATTCGTTTCCAGTCCGGTCGACAACCTGCTTCCTTCCATTCAATTAGCTTATTTATTTCAGGGTCTTCTCTCTGCTCTTTCTTCATCTCCTCCGCTGACCACCCCACTGTAGATAGTCCCACTCGAAGAACATCAATGAACTTTCGTCCAGCTCTTTTATCCTCTCCTCCATCTTCGCAAAGGTTTGATTCGTTTCCTCCCTTTCTTTCGCGAGGTCGGCCGACATGTCATCCTTGAAATTTTCCATCTGTTCCCGAGATTTTTCCGAAAATTCTTTCTTTGCTTCCAAAATCCGAGTTTCGTAATTTCCCATCTCAACCCGAAATTCATTCATTTCCGTCTGAAAAATTTTCTTAAATTCATTCTGCGATTCTTCAACACGCGTGACCAAATTTTGAAGAGCGTCTTTGTTCTTCACCGTAAATTCAAAACAATCGGGATCGCCACCTTCTTCGGAGATAGCCTGCTTTAGCCGCTCTTGTAAGTCAACCTTTTTTCCACTAACTGGCTGTGAACGCTCCTTCAATTCAGCTTCTAACTCCTTAACTTTCAAATCCACTAACTTAACTCTCTTAAACATACTTACGACTTCCGCGTTTACTTCTGACACCAATTGTTACGTTATAAATAATTAAGTAAGTAGACGAAGTAAACTTTGATATATTAAACTCAATAACTATAATACAAATATGACACATTCAAGAATTCTCACGCGAAACTGAAATTATATAAATATAAACAATGTTGACATGACAGGTGACGTAACAATATTTACCATGTATTCTGTATTTAAAGATAAAATAGACTAATGTGATTTTATTAAAATCATAGTGTCTACCTAATTCTTATTGTAATGCATTGTAATGACTGAAGACATAAATCAATATGCAAAACGTGTGTGGCCAGATGTATCCCATAGCTCGATGTTGGAGAATCTCAGATGAAGGAGCCAATGGAAGAGACTGGGAGCCAGCTGGCAGGTCAGCCTAGCTCTAGCTCTCTGTGAAATTATTAGCATGACTCTTTGCTACCTTCTATCTCTGCTTTGCATTAATAGGCTTGGCATCTTTGACCAGACGCAAACTAGACCTCAGGCCAAATTAAATAAGACATTATCACACCTACTAAATACGCGCCCCTGCGAACACACTCCCGTCCCACTCTCATCTTATAAAGTTACAATACAGTTTTCTCTTTGAAAAATTAAAAGGCATTTGCTTTTATCATAATATCTTATTACCCGTCCCTAGTATTTACGGGTTTCAAGTTAAATGGTCTGTTACATTCATAATTCCGATTCCTTTTATCCTCGTGGTAATTAGAACTACGAAACGATTTCTTCATCCATCTTTTTTTGTTTGTTTAGCTACACAGTCAATGTAAAACTTAAAAGTATACATTTATTCGAATTATAATCGGTTTGATTTACGACATCTTCGCTCTGTTAGGAGACGTCGAGCAGAGCTACTGTGTTATTAAGTCGTGTGAAAATTTCGGATTCGCATCTTAAGATAGTATTTAAAGAGTTAAAAATTGAAAGAGAGAAATCTATTTACTTAGTCCTTGTACTTGGCGAGGGCCATTCCTGCAATGAGAAACCGTCGGGCGTAGCGAAGTTTCCATGAAATCGCAATAACTCGGATTAATCTACCTGGGTCCCGCCAATACGTTTTACCGCGTTATTCTCCATTAAACAGACGTTAAAATTAAATGCAAACGCACTCGTTTTTATAAAATTAAGTTTAGAGATATAATTCAAATTTATTATCGGTGGGGGTAGGCCGGTTTAAAAGCGTAGGATTAATGCCCGCACAGGATTTGGACAGGTATTTAGTGCCGGGGGTGTTTGGGCGATGCGTGAGCAGGAGCAATAAGACGAGGGTACCGCTCTGGAAACGACACAGAGTTTCTTGAGAACTAATCTATGTCCTCTTCTACCAGGCTCGATGCGTTCTCCTTTTTTTTTATTTGGATTTGGACATGGTAAGGATTCGAACTGTACGAGTAGCGAGTCCAACCTGGACTCAAGCTCACGTTAACCCAATGTCGTTGTATCAGCCTGCCTGTTCTTCGTGTAATTGATGTCAGTCGGGTCCTTTATTTCGAACTTTTTTCCTTTAGCTGACCCTCGGAAACCCACATTTATTTTGCCTCGAAACTGATCTAATTACGACCGTAACCATTCAATGCGTTAACAAAAGTTTCTGAATAAATGTTTAAATTCACTTAAATTTACCAAAAAACTGGCCGGTGATGACGAATTCATTATACACGAGGTTGAGGTTTGCTTTTATTCTCCTTTCTAGAAATAATGGAATTATGGGCGCAATAGGTTGCACTTTATGACTATTCAAGTCTGATTCAATTACAGGACACGCTTTTTTTTAAATTATTCACCCTCATCAGAGTCTCCAATCTCTTAGAAGACTGCTTAAAAAATATAATCCATAGTTATTCCATAAATAATATCATACTTTTTAACTACTGACTTATTTTTGTTATAAACTTTTTAAGATTTTATAAAGTCATTTAATGTAATTCTAGGAGTCTTGTAAATGTTAATGATTTTTTTTTTTTTTTTTTTTTTTTATTCACTTCAACATGTTAATAATTCTTAATTATGTATGCTAATTTAATATATTCATAGAAAATGTAAGATTTAAATCGTAATGATGGAAACTTATAGAATTGGCTGCTAATTTCCTCAAAACTTATGATCAGAGTATACCTTATTATTATTATAGAGTAGTACCTTGTTAGTTTATTATAAATGCGGTGACTACATTTAACAGTGTATGTAGACAAATATACGACCTTCGCTGATTGTCCTGCATTCATATTCAGGATTTCGTCTTGCTGTATTAATACATTGGGAGAAAAAAAGTTGTTTATCAAAAAATAGAAAATAAAGAAGAGAATGTAAACTCGCATAAATAGTGAATAGAATAAATAAATTAAAGTATTTTTATCTTGACTTTTGCTAATCAGTTATTCAAATAAATTAAATAGTATTAACGAAATCTTTTGTGCGTCGTATAATAAATTGTTTGTCCGTTCGAATACTACAATAAATTTTGTTGTACATTTTAAAATATAGACGGAGCAGATATAAGATCAACAGCAACAGATAGAATCAGAATAGCATTTAGAAACTGCTCTCTAGTTTTAACTTGGGTCAGCTTAATAATACACATGTTAGTGTCCACTTAAACTTATCGTCTCTTTTAGGTGACCCTTAATAATTATCTAAGGTGGTCCAAACTTCTAAATTTTTCTGTAGGTATTCTTTAGTCACAATTCTCGTTAATCAATTCTGTTGGTCTAAGTGCACGCATTCTCTCTGGAACTTTTACATGTTCGCTATAGGCAAGAATGATAAAATAAATGAATATACATATACATTTAACGAAACGTCTGTCCTTTTATATTTCAATGTCGAGACTTTCAATTTCCTCTCATTCACATTTTTCAAGTTGATATTCTATTATTAATCAAATTAAGGCACATATACAGACACAATATATATTATACATATATGCACGTGCATACACCCTACCTTTAAATTAAACCATTCGGCTTTCTCTGTCACTGATTGTACATTACTTTGAAGGACTGTTGATAATACTACCAAAAAATAGACTGCCAATTGGTGTGGCAAATAGCTTCCTCGCATCCTATTTACTTACTTTATTGATTTTATGCTTTTACAAACCATTATTGTCTAAAAAAAAAAAAAATAAAAAAAATAAAAAAAAAAAAAAAAATAAATAATGATAATATTTTTTTATTTTACCCCCTCAAAACTAGAAATAACACAAAATAGGACGTAACAAAATTTAATCTACTATTCAAGAGCTTTTCATCGATATACATAATATTATAAAAGATTAACTTTGACATTTGTACCCCTGTACTTTGAGGTTCCAAAATTATATTTTTAAAAAACAAACAATACAAAAGGGCATTAATTAAACTAATAAATAAATATAAATAAACAACCTAATAACAAAAAATTATTTAAACCCTTTAACCTACAACTAAATTAATAAATAGGTACAAAAGTACGTTTAAAATTTTTAAAAAAAAAATAAACCAATAAAATAGCTTTAATGTACATATCAAGGCCTTTCAAATGATATATGACACAACATCAAAAACCAAAGAAGTCGACACATAACACGGCACACGGGAAAAAGATTACTCTCAAGTTCTCAGCAAATAGGATGAACTAATGAAATAAAATATAATCAATTTAAAGAGCATTAGTGTGAGATTCAAGCGCCTCAATCAGAAATGAAATCGGTCAACTATTATAGAAACTATGACCTTTCAAAGACAAAAAAAATAAAATTAAAAAAAATACCAAAATTATCACCATCTAAAGGCAGGGATACACTTGAGCATTCGCCACGAATGAGCATGCGTTTCCGTTCGGCTCGCCCTGTCCATTTCTAAGAAATTCGGGGCGAACGCATGCTCATTCGGGGCGAATGCTCTAGTGTGTCCGCCTTAAGGTACAACCAATGATAATATGACAAAAAGCCATAGGACCAAAGTTGTAGATCTTTTCAAATCAGTTACCGCTGGTGCTATCCGTTTTCCAATACGACTTACCGTTTAGCCGCAATAAGTCCCCAATACAGCTTAAAAATCAAGTCGGCCGTTTTTATTTTTTTAAGGGGGGAAGAAGGGGGAAAAGTGAACTTTGTTTTATTATTTTGGTTCTCAACATGGACGTTGCGCGTCGAATGGCGCAAATCGCAAGTCTCTGGCTCTTCTGGAAGTGGGTAAATATTAATATTAGTCAGTGAGTCAGTTAGCCATGCGGCTTTATAGTACATAGACATATTAATTTAGCACGATTTAAAGTGCGCAGACGGTTGAAATTAGGCAGGTGCTATCTGCAGGCTACTTTCGCCAAACATATACATTTCATATAAATCAGATGATTACTTTGAAATATATAGCTGTAAATAAATGTATGTTTGTGAGCATGTGGAAGATAAACAAATATTCGCAGAAGGTTGAAACTTATATGGGACTAACAATGGGCTGATTATGACCTACTAACTAAATTTAATTAAAATCGGGCAAATAATTTTTACGACATGGCGGTTCGCAAAAATTGAGCGACAGACAGACAGTCATGGGACCAAAAATGTTCCCTGTTGTCTGAAACGGATTTCTGTCTTGGAATTTTTGAAATCGGAGATATTTTCGTTCTTCAGAACGTCACATAGCTTCCGTTACCTTCGGTAAGGTCGGAAGCAATAATAGGTCAGTCAAATAATATTCATATTTCCCATTTTAAAAATTACTTATCTTTCCAGTTCCTTTACAATTTTTTTAATCGTTCTGTAGTTCTCAATATATTAACGATTTAAGATGAAGAGGGGATTCTTGAAAATTTATAAACTGCCATATCTCGACAATAAAGTGTCTCCCATTCCCACGGCCACGAGCCTTTCCTGTTCTTAAATCTGAGTCATCCTGCATGTAATATGTATTTTCATCGAAATAAAGCGGTATAACAAACGAAATTTGCCTGTTTCAATCACCCCCCCCCCCCCCATACACACACATTCGGATATTATTAGACAATCAGATAGGATCATACGACTCTTAAATAAAGATTATAAAAAAGGTTTGCAAAAATTATAATAAAATACTTAATATTATTTACAAAGATATATTTTCACAACTTTTTCTTTCTCTTTTATCCTAATCATTAAATTCTACACAAAGTATTCTGAGATCTTGTTGAACCTGTTAAATCTTACGATACATTCAATTTAACAGTTTACATATGATTTTTTTGACAGGGGGAGTAATTTCAAAACCATTGCAGTTAAACTAATTGGCGCAAGAATGTTGGTCGGTTGACGGCTTCGTAACCCCATGCACTTTTTACTCGTTGATATGGCAATCAATAACTGAGTATGTAATTAGGATTAAACTTGAAAACGTGTCTTTTCGATTATCTTTTATAACAGACAATTTTTGTACACATTTAATGATAAGGATTATATTTATAATTATTCAAAGATTATCATTAAAAGTTGCACAAAGAAATAACTAAAAATGAAACCTTTCATCTTAAGTTTGAGAAAAAATAAGATTTTTTATTAGATATAAATTTCGTGAATTTTAATGTGTGAATTTCAGACAACTGACAAGTGATTGTTCTGTTAAACATCCCAATTAGTACAGCCTGGCCAAGACAAATATCCAAATTCAGAACTTAATTTGAAAGAATGCGCGTTAATCCTGTCTCAACGCTTCACCTTTGATGTCTGTTTTTAATAAACACTTCTCTTTTAAGGCCGAACCCTCGACTTCATCTTTAGCAACGATTTAAATAAACCATAGCCTAATTTCTGTCTTTTAACATGAAACCAGTGTTGACATCTACATTTGTTTTCGGAAAAAAAAATCCTTGATTACTAAGAAGTTGGCCTAATTTGTACTTTTGAAACTCAATTAATTTACATTTAAAACACTAAAAAGAGAAACAATCCTTAAGTTAGTAACATATAATTTCGGTGATAGCTTTTTCTTATATGTCTGGACAATCAAACAAACATCAAAATTATATATATTTCAGTATCATGTCGTCTCACACTGAAACCGAATGACAAGTTTTAATTATATTTTTATATTTTAATATTTAGAAGTTGATTTATAATTGGCATGAATAACCACCAACATATCACAGTGACGCACCCACGGGAGGGCTGTAGATGCTGAAGCCCCACCCTCAGAACCCCCCCCCCCCCTTCCCCAGTCAATAAGCAAATATTTAGACAGTAAAATATTATGAAGGAACACGTTAGATTTTATTTTGTACTCATTCATGAGATGCTTCCATTCCGCAAACCATGACAATTGTTTCTGAATTATTTTCCGAGCCATAACATTAGGAAGGCGATGTTCAGGAAGTCCGAGGCATCTGATAATATATTTAAAATTTAGTTTGAACGTGTATAGATAAATGGGTAGTTCCCCGGTCTCGATATATAAAATGTAATTGGGACATTGTTGAGGTAAGTGTAACATTTTCTTAAGGAATTGTCTTTTGACTAATTCTACTGCATCGTACTGACGGTATCCCCAGACTTGCGCCCCGTATCCTAAGTTGAACGTATTGCAGTTTTGAAAACCTCTAACTTTTTGCTGATGGATACATGTTTGCTAGTGAAAATACTCTTCCACGAAGAGTTTATACTTAATTTTGCTATTTAGTTTTATGTTCAGAGTGTTTAGTCAGTGAAAGTTGTGAAGTTAGGGTGATTCCCAGATACTTGTAACAGTTCACTATATTTATTTTATCCTGTCCAAAGTAAAATTTCTCGTACTTCCTAAGTCTTCCTCTATTTCTAAAGATCATAACTTGAGACTATTCAAGGTTGACAACCAAATTCCACATATCGCAATAATCTTTAAATTTATGTATCACCTTTTGCAATGTTAACTTGCTGTCACTAAAGATGACGATATCGTCGGCACATGCCAATAAGCGTATATCTAGACCTCCAACTTTGAGACCATCATCCAAGAACTTGAAAAGGTCATTTAAGAACAAGGAAAAAAGTAATGGACTTAATACGCATCCTTGTTTAAGTCCCGTTTCTGTAGAAAAATCTTCTGTTACGCCTCTTGGATACGACACCCCAGCTGTTGTATTCTTATAAAGAGATCTAAGCATATTTACAAATTTTGTCGATAGTCCCATGTTTAGTAACTTAAAGAAAAGGGCGGATCTTGAAATGGAGTCGAAAGCTGCTCTTAAATCCACGTAGAACGCATATACTCTCTGTTTTTCCCTTTTAACTTTAATTTCTACATGGACATAAGTGTAAAAATGTTGTCGTAAGTAGAATAATTTTTTCGGAATCCTGCTTGGTATTCTGACAAGATAATTTTCGTTTCGACCCAGTCAGGTAACCTTTTTAACATGATACCCATAAAAACTTTTGCTATGGAGTTCATAAATGAAATTCCTCTATAATTCGAAGCAGTATTAATATCTCCTTTCTTATGCAGTGGAAAAATTATAACTTTTCTAAATGACCCTGGAAATTCTCTTTTTTCGTATATTATGTGAAAAAGTTGCTCCATTTTAATAATAAAGCTCTCAGAGGCATACTTGTAAAATTCATTGGGAATTCTGTCGTACCCTGGCGCTTTATCGTTACTCATACTGCTTAAGCAGCACTTTATTTCATCTATATCTGTATATTTGTCTAAAGTTTGATCTATTATAAATGGTTCGGCATATTGAATTTCTTTGGCTGTAATAAGAGGATTTAAAAGTGTTCGAAAATGGTTAACCCACATATCTGCTTGGATATTCGGTATTAAGTACCTACTTTATAATTATAAGCGTTTATTCTCGGTCTAGTTCTATTGCCGTGAATATTGGCTTGCAAGACTTGTAGAAAAGATTAAAAGCTTGGATTCGGGACTTGGTATCGGTAACGACGCATAAAATCATTCTCCAGTATAGCTCAGTTTGTAAGAGCGCCTATAACGGATATATAGGAGGGCCGTGGTTTAAGTCCCGGTGCTGGTGTCTATTTTTCTCTGTATGTCTCCCGTAGTTAATGATAATTATAATTTGATTTAAAATAAAAATTATATTATTTTATTTAATGAAGTGAGCGAAACGAGCCTCTATCTATGTTAGAACCAAAATGTTATTGTCTGTCTATGTATGTGTCTGAAACGCTCCCTTTGTCTGACTATAACTTTTTTCTTTCTTGTGGTGCGACCCCTAAGCTGCAGCCTATGTGGCCTATGCTTAAAAGCGGCCCTTAGATCATAAATTAAATTAGGTGAGGTGTGTGTGAGGAAGCAATGTGTGAAGATGTTTGAACTTATCATACCACCCTCAAATTATTAAAACGGAATAATAAATAATAAAAACTTATTTATTACATGCAAAAAAATCGTTCATTTTAAGTTTAGGCTCTACAAATAACCAATAAAAAAATAAAAAATTGGTATACGTAAATTGATGTATAATATAGTCCTGATTTTTTTCTATGAGAGCTTTGGAAACGAAACTAATATGGCTTTTTATTTAATCGCTTGGCCTACTTGATAATAGAAAACCTAGCCACTGATTCCGAACTTTAGTCCCGCGCGGAGCGAGGAATGGAGGCAAGTGCTAGTAATATTACAATACTAGAACAACTAGAACTCTTATATTACTAGAAACAACAGAATGAAAAATAAACATATATATTATAATTTATTGTTGAAACATTACTTAATAGATTATTTTATTAATTGATTTAATTATACGATTTTTATTTTACTATTGCATTAATTGTGTGATTGTTAATTAAATTTGTGCTATAGGTAGAAATAAAATGTAATTTAATTTAATTTCAATTGTTGCATCAATAACTTATAATAAATCCTTTTTCATATGCATAAATCATCATAAATCTTTCAAGCTTAATATAGGTACATATATATCTAGGTTTGTTGGTGTTAATTAAGTTTTAAGTTTATCCAACTCGTTGTAGGAGTGTGACATTGGTTGAATGTACTTTTATTATATGTTATCCTGTCTTGTGTTTCCTGTTGTAACAAATTAAAACAACCAAAAGGTTAAAATGTTTTGACATTAAGAAAAAAACGAAGCTTGACAATCGGATAAAGATGTCTATTGAGTGATGTCGGTTTGAACTCAAGCATTGAAAGTGAATGAAACGTTTCTTAACATATCCCTCGCTTTGTTTGCTATCACTCATATACTTGATGCGTTATGTCTTGATTGAATGGTTTTGGATATTTGTAGATTTTTTTTTTTATTGAGCTCATTGCTCATTCATATGTTAGTATTATTGATTAAAGAATAAGATTGATATTGATATACATATATACGATTCGTAAAGTGAAAACGAGTAAGGAAATGAATGAGTTAATAATGTAAAAATGAGTGAGGAAGTTTAAAAAGCGTGGGCAAATGGTCTATAACCCAAGTGTAGAACTCCTACGCTGTAAATGAAGCTTCTAGACATCTCACAGCCCTAATATCTGAATGCGATTGCGTGATTTCTCGCCCTAACTTAATTTATACTTAAACCATTTATTTTACATACGTATTTAACGAAACATCTGTCCTTTTATATTTCAATGTCGAGACTTTCAATTTCACTCATTCACTATTTCAAGTTGATATTATAGTAGTAACCTAATTAATGCACATGCACACATAATAAATTTATAAAAATTATTGTTATTATAAGATATGTATTTTTTGTCATTCATACAATATTAACGTAAAGATTAATTAAATTTAAATGATATTATAATATTGGGGTATTAATTAATAATGCATTTAAAACAAAATATTACATACAACTAATTGTATATATTTATCAACATGTATACAATAAAGTTGTAGCTTCATTTGAGCGCTTATCTAGTGGCTTCTTTGCAGCTGAATAAGGCTCATTAAAATAAATTTAAAAAAAAAAAAAAAAAAACATCATTGCGGCTACGCTATGTTCCAGGGACCGTCAGCCGGGAGTAGTGACCCCAAATAACTTATTGACTACATTTGAATTGCAATCTGCTTTTTTTTGGATATTAATGTTTATAACTTTTTAATATGTAAAAATATAATGTTAATATCAGTAAAACATAACTTTAAATTCAGAATTTTTAACAAATAAATAACAAAATATAATTTTAAAAAGATTAAAGGTTCAAAATTTTATTAACATCAGAGACGTTTAGTTGACCATCAGGTAACTAAGAATGAACACAGCCGATAATATATAAAAAAGACCAGTCATGCACCATGACTTAATGAGCGAATTTTCAAAGAAATCTGTGTATTATTGGCTTATGATAATATGGGGAAAATTTTGGTTTAGAATTTGGATAGGTGAAAAAAAAAAAAAATTAGTACAAAAGTCAAAATAGTATTTACCCTTCAAGATGCATGTCGTTGGAAAGCTCATTAAGAGTTCAGTTATTATTGTTATGTACACTTTTGTCATATTTTCAATTAGGTGATATTTTCATATTTCATTGAGGGGGGTAAATTTTGGATATTCGCAAATTGTCTCATCAAAGAGGAGGGGGTATAGAAATAAGTGGGAGGGATAGAATCTAGATATTCTCGCACAGCAAAAAAAAATGTAAATGTTTCATGATGGTAGTTAATAAACTTATCAAATTAAAATAACACTCCGTGGTGAAGCACGGGTATCCAGCTAGTACAAAATAGAACGTAAGGAAGTTACGTGCCGCACTAATTGGCAGACTATTTTGGTTGATTCCTGAGTTTTTTAACGTACTCTCCTTTACATCTGTTGTACATGGTTACTAAGAATATCTATGAAATGTTTTTCCTTACTTTTAGCTTGACTTAGCTCCAATTATTTCTATTCCTTGCGTTAGTGCAAGGTTTTTTCAGTTAGAAATATTTTTCCTCACCAGGAAATTTAAAAAAAAAAAAAAAAAAAAATGTAATAGCTATGATAACATTAGAACTCTCCAGGATTTAAACCAGATACGTTGTTTTATCAATTCTCAAGGGCGGATGAGATGCCGTCTACAACACGGTGACATTTTTGAATAGTGGAGTGTTCTGCTCGAAACCCAAATTGGTGATTAGGAAGAATATTTTGGGATTTGAAGATAGGATACATTCTGTGAAGGATAAGTTGTTCGAGGATTTTACTAAAAACAGGTAAACGACTAATAGGTCTACAAGAGGGAAGGTAAGTGGTGAGGTTTCAAAGGTTTGGGAATCATAACTATTAAGGATTTTTTCCATTTGGAAGGAAAATAAGTTGTTCTAAGGACTGCATTAATTATACATTATGTAAGAAATAGAGTAGCTTTTTGGGAAGTGTTTTAGGATGCTTGTAGTGTTATTTGGTCGTGCCCAGGGGCTTTATTGTTCGGAAGGGATTTAATAATGCGTACAATATCAGATGGGTGAAATGCAGGAGGGGGAGGTGTCAACTGGAGAGGAATATTAAGGTTGCTATCAATTAAATTTAAATGATCTGAATCATAATTATCTGGATGTGGAACGAAAACAGAGGATAGGTATTAGGCGAAACAATTGGATTTATCCATATTCTTAAAAGGCACCAAAAGAGTTACTTATACACAAAATTCTTGCTTGATGTTATTATAGTCAGACATTTTTTTGCACGCTATCTCCTACACTATAAGATCTTTTTAAGACTATAAACTATAAAACACAAGGGAAAGTTAATTTAAAGCAGGTCACCATCATTAACATTAAGAAGAGGAGACAATTCTATAGACTCACTACAAAATTTAAAAAAATTAACTTTAGAAATGAACTGTTACAGTAATAATAGTGGTGAAAGTTATTAGAAGAGTGGCAAATTCAATCATTATAGACTCTTAAGTATATAAGTGAAGTTAATGTTAGAGTTACGATGTACTGGGCATGTCTATAGAGCTAGAGAGTATGTTTCAGAGCTTTGCAATTTCCTTGGCGGGTTCACAGAGAATAAAAGTAAACTTCATCTCAGACTAAGAGTCGTAAGAAGTTCTTAGCATGTTAATTATATTGTCTGTATTAATTATATTGTCTGTAGCAAGATAATTGTCTCAGAGTCACAAAACATGGAACAACGAGCAACTAATCTCAATAGTTCCATTCTAATGTTTCCAGATATTCTATACATGATCATTTTTTCCTCGCCTATGCATGCCATTTAATTCCAATGAGAAACAATAGCCTCTCAACCTACTTGATTAATATGGCACAATGGCACATACATATTACTATTGATGTCTTTAATATTATTATTAGAACTACTTTAATAATTGTTCATTGTTCATTTATGTTATATTAAGACTAAAAATTGTTTATCTCTGTTGCATTAGGTTGAGATATAACCAAAGGTGCTATCTGCTATGTTTACAGAGTAAGTACTAAAACTACGCTATGCATCATCATCTTGTTTACTAAACACAGAAGTGTGAGTGAAATTTCCTCCTAATATTAGACGATAGTTAATTTGAAGTCAAGCGGTGATCTTGTTCAGTTTACAGAATTGCTAATCTAGACGAGGTCTATACGATGTATTCAGCAGAGAGATAAGATTTGGGGTCTGCATATTAATAGTTATAGGAATCTTTTTTTGCAGAACATAGCGTTGTCTCATTTTCCCTCGATGCCACAGTCTTATTTACAATACGGAGAAGTCTCTTGTACAGTTGTCTCTGACATCTTTGTACTGTAAATAAGATTGAGACATTGGCAAACCTTCGAATAATGTTTATAATACTCTGCCAATTAGTGTGGCACAGAGCTTCCTCGCATCCTATTTCGTATACTTAAATGACTTTATGCTTTTACAACCTATTTTTGTTAAATTTATAAATTTTCAATCTTCAAAACGATCACATAGCTTTCGTTACCTTCGGTGAACTCAGAAGCAATATTTACAAAGTTGGAACTGTAACTTGAAAGTTGAAAATAGCCAAATTTGTTGTAAACAGTTTTATAGTTGTAGTAAATTTGTTGTATGTGTGTTTAGCCACAAATGTCTTTGACATTGTTAATAAGAAGAGAATTTACTTAAGTTTATCCCAGTACGATAGTTATATTCAAACCTCTAGTAATAGTAGTTCAGTGAACAGTAGACCTCGTGACGTCCAAAAATGAAAAATCCTTTATATACGTCGCTTGTAATGACTTCAAGGATAATTCCTGCCAAATTCGGAAGTGAGTCAAATTTAGGCTATAAAATTCGACGACAAACAGAAAACAAATTGATTAATAATTATTTAATAGTTAACCATTTGATTAACTAATTAATTTGTAGTTAACAAATTAATTAACTAATGATATGTATTGTAGCCAGTATTAAATAATTTGTAAAAGTTTCGGCTTTCTAAATAGTCGGAGAGTTGGTTACACATTTTTTAGTTTACAAGATTAAGAGACAAATTAACCAATTAAATTATTAACTTATCAATAAATAGACTATTAATTAATTAACTATTAACTGATTATGGTATGATCGTCAGAAATAAATAAACTGTGCAAGTTTTAGCTTGCTAGGTTGTCAGGAGTTAGGGCAATTTAGGTAACAATATTTAGAGGCAAGTGGAAGTAAAATAAGATAAATACGCAAAAAGACTTACAACAATAACAAATAATCTTAAAACTATTATGAAGTTATACATCTACATACATATTCTTGTCGGCTAAAGACAAAAGAGACTTATAGGTAATTAACACTAAGCAATTAAAATAGATAAATGGCGATGTGTATTGTAAAATAATAAATAATGTGTGGCGCGCGCAGCCCTGAGTATGCCACCGGCCTCTCACGGTCGGGCCGGGTTCGATTCCCTGCTGGGAAGGTTATATTTATGGTAATTCTAAACATTTTTTAAGCAAACCATATAAATCGATTTTAATGTCTTAAAGGAACATCTATTCCAAATTTCAAGAACATTTTTTTTTTTTTTTTTTTTTTTTTTGGAAAAAAAGTCTGAACTTTATTTTTTTAATTAATAAAAAAAAATATATAAAAAAACACCTATAGATATTTATTTTCCAGACTTGACGAAATATTCATGCCAAATTTCAAGATAAACAATAAACAGGTCAAGTATGTGCTGGTCAGCACACAGCGAGGGTCCGTAGGCCACACTGTATAGTTTAAGTAGTACCCTATTGATGGTGTTTTTTTAAATGCTAAAAAGCTTACTTTGAACTATCCTATGGGTCTGATATTCTCAAAACACATAAACAAACTTCCGATACAGTATTTGTTTGCCACTGAACCGGACTACAACCATATAAATACATCGAAAAGACCATAATTATAAAAAAGCGTATTTTGTCAATAAAAATATAATAATATTTTTTCCCAAATTTCCAAAAAGGGGTGTCTTTACTTTTGTTCGAAGAATGTTCAGGAATTTTTTCAGATTTTTTGCACTTCACATAAGCGAGATAGAGGGGGGAGGGGACACGTTTCACACCCGCTTCAAACTCGCCTACGCTCGCCCTATCAAAGTTATAACCAAAGAATTATATATTTTTGTAATCAGCTCGACGTACCCTTTCATATGATACCCCTCACGGTGTCGAAAAAAAAAGTAAAATTTTTAACCCTTAAGTTATTTTACCCTAATTTTTTTGAAAAATATTTTTTTTAAGTCGCTATTTAAAATATGTGGGTAGGTACAAGACACATACATGCCAAATTTCAAAGTGATCGGTCGAAAGCTGTAGCCATGAGAGCATGCGACAGGACGGACGGACAGACACACGCAGGAAAATATAAGGGTCCTTGGTTTTGCCTACGGACCCTAAAAAATATTTATTTTTATTTTTTTAATAAAAAATTAAATATAAAACTCATACGTTATTTTTTATGACTTTAAAGAACATCCATGCCAAATTTGAAGAGAATCGAACAAAGCGTTTGGTCGTAAGCGCGTAACAAACATTTTCAAACGAAATGAAAAACGGTCCAGTACCTGGGCAAGACCGGGGAAGAAAAAGTTAAAACATAGACCTCGCTTTGCTCGGTCAACTATATAAACTACTTAAACATGTATGACAGTCATTTGTGACATTTACTACTACATAGGAAGTATAGTACAATTATAATACCAAAGAAAAGTACTTTTATTGAAAAATAGTCTGCCAATTAGTGAGGCACATAGCTTCCTCGCGTCCTACCGCGTTACTTTAATGATATTTTGCTTTACAACCTATTACTTTAACCTCCTTTAAATTGGTGAAATTGTTTTGATTTTCGTATGAATGAAAATCTTAATTTTGCAAAATTTATTGAGAGAAGACTTTTAAATTATCATTGGACCATCTGAAGGCTAAATACGACGGACCATCAGAATTTCTTAAAAATCAGATCAAATGAGTAGTTTTTAAGATATTCGCAAATATGTTGGACAGACAGGGGGACCAAAATGGTCCCTGATGCGCGGAATACGAATTTCTGTATTAAAATGTTTGAATTCGGAGACAAGATAAGTTCGATCACATAGCTAATGGATATAGGTAAATAGCTTTATGCATAAAAATATATAAATAGTTTTATAAATGACTGTGTGTTTATCTTTATACAAACCTATCAATGGATAATTGCATAGTACTTGAAATATAGTCCACCATATGTATGTCTGCGGCCTTCTTTTTATTTTTTGATTACAATAAATTATTTAGTAATATTTTTATGAATGATCTAATGTCCAAGCAACTATTGATTATGAATACTAATTGAACTCGAACAAACAATGGGAAATTATTTGTTGATGAGGAGCCCATTTCTTATTTGATACAGGTAGTGGAATTAAATTATGCAGATTGTGGTTATTCTTTACAAGTCTCTACTGTTTGTAATTGTGTTTTCTTTCGTTAAACAAAAAATAAATATATGGGCTGTAGAATTTTATGGCTTATTGGTGTAGTTTGAATTTATAATGAAAATGGTTATTTATGTTTATCGAATATTCATTCCTAGATGAGTATATGTTAATAAATTATTGTTTGAATCCCACGTTCCAACAGAAAGGCTGGTGAGCCATCAAAACCATCTCGAGTTACTAATGAGACTTTGAGTTGGCTGCCTGCCTTGATAACTTACACCCAGTTATTAAACACAATTCTACACGGATCGGTGATATGACTTACCAGGAGGTCAATCCCAACTCCAATTTACGATTCACCTGTTTGAATGACATCTTCTAACATGAGATGAAAAAAGAAAATAAACAAGTACGAAAGGGAAGACCGTAATAAAACTGGAGGACAGTTACGAACCAAAACCCCTTCTATTGGATTTTTTTTAACTGAGCCGCCGCTCTGCGATTTTTATGATTTACGACGCGATTGTTTCAATTGTGTAAGTAGTAATGTTAAAAGGAGGAAGATAATAATTTATGTCTGGAGAGGGTAGCAGTGGGCACATTAAGCTGCCGTAAATGCAGAGATGTCCGTGGGCTATAATTAAAAGATAGTGCTGTATATAGGCGTAGGCGTTATAGAAAGAGAGAGAGACCACGGTGGTAGTGTACTGGAGCGGGGGCGTACTTGCCGGGTACCTTGCCGTACCCGTGTACCACGCCCTCCTAGTTCTCTAAGCTGTATAGAAGCAGGGCCTCTGCTCGAGCTAATGCATCCCCGTGCTCCGATCCTTATACATCTCTTTAAGTGGTAGCTTGATTAGCATCTAACCTCTGTATAGGATCGGTACACGCCCATAGTACACCTGTAGCCTACCTTTCCTTTCCTCTTGTTTTTAAACCTTTTCCCTATTCATTACATCTCCTTTATACACCGCAACGTTTATTTCACCGTCGTTTACAACAGCTAAAGAGAAAATCTACCCTCGTTTCAGATTTATTATAGCTGGTCTCCCGCAAGTACGTATTTATTGCTAGGTTATAAATCGAACTAGATGCAACTTTAAAAAAAAGAAAAATAGATTGCTTTTTTCTCATTTCATTCCGGTCCACTGATAAAGTGGTTAAGTTGAAGCCATTAAATTAAACTGTGAGAAAAAAAAAAACTTTTTTAAACGGATTAACCTAACTCCTGATTAAATTAGATTAACAGAACAAGAAAATAATGATTCCTTACTTGTTTAATTCCATCTTCAATTTACAATTACTATTTATCTTATTTTTTTAAATAAATAAAAATATAATTTTAGAAGAAAATTATGGAACTTGAACTACACTTTTACAGTTAGTTACAAGTGGTGATAAATGTAACGATCCAAATAGTTTTAAACTTAATAACTAACGTCTGATTAAATTAGATTAATCAAAGCCGTGAAGCCGTTTTGTAATTTTGTTTTTTATCTTTCATCTATTTCATTTTTTGTCTAATTATAGCTTAAATCCTAATATATTTAAGAATTTTACTTTTCAAACCTGATAATAAATGGGAAGGTACGTAATTAGCTAAATTATTTTCTTTATCAAATTAATTTGGATGTTTACTGGTCTGGAAATTTAGTACCGGGGGAATCAAGCTACATAATATTATGTTGTTCGACACCCACAGATTATATTGTACAGAGGTAGCAATTATATGCTTTGACCTAAAAGAAGCTTAAATAATTTATATTGACATCTAAAAGAATCTTAAATAATTTATATTTAAACCTAAAAGAAGCTTAAATAGTTTATATTCACACCTAAAAGAAGCTTAAACTAAAATTGAGTTTAAGCTATATTGTTTTAAATGAATAGGTGCGCAATTGTAAGTTATATCAATAGTACAATAAAAAAAGGTCCCTAGGTATAAGTTAAATTTTAATTTTTAAAAATTCCTTTAGCCTCTCGGGCATCATAAGTGCCAAAAGTGATCAAAAGAATAAATAAGTACTAGCTGTTATTAAAGGATCCTTCTTTGATAACAATGACCATCAGTACCTATTACTGGTGATGTTAATCAATAATTACCTTAGATCATTAACTTCACAGATGCGATTATCTGGACTAGTATTTTTGTCAATTGAAAATTTAGTAGAAAAAAATCTGTCCTGAACTACTCACTGTTGTTTTACTGCTCTACTGTTTTATCGCATATAATGTAGATTTTTATTTCTTTTATATTTCTGAGGCAAAATATAATAAAAAATATTATAAGTCCTTTTTTTGAAAAAAAAACATAGGTATGTGTTTTTACCCTTCCAACTCTTACTAAGATGTAGAAGGTTAAACATTATATTTCTAGGTCTTAAAGTCCTCGAGATAAGTGACATGTAAGATAAGCGATATGATATTTAAAAAGAAGTTTCTTGAAGGTAGCAATGTATGTATGATATGGTGGTCACATGTCAGGATTATATGGTGACAAAATGTGATTTCTACTTGGCTGATGATAAACAGATCACTAAAATTCATTTACTAATTCTAAACTTATATACGAGTTCATACAATGCTATTGTTTTGTCAAAAAGAATCATTTTTCGAATAATAGTCACTCTTCATAAAATCTCCTTTGTTGTTCTGGAATGAAGATTTATTTAGTATTACTTTTTGTTCAAAATGTACCGTGAAAAAAATATATTTGAGAATACTTTTTTTTTACAGTGTACATTTTGTACAAAAAGTAATACTATATATATATATATATATATATATATATATATATATATATATATATATATATATATATATATATATATATATATATATATATATATATATATATATATATATATATCTCTTTGGAATTGCTTTTATTTTATTTTGTCGTATATTCTGCCACCTTTCTTAATTAATATTATAGGAGTGGCCAAAATATGATATTTTCGGAAAATGGGGAAACATTTAAAAAAATAGTTTGTCAATTAATGTGGCACATAGCTTCATCGCATTCTATTATGTACTTTATTGATGTTATGCTTTAAAATCCTTTATAAATTTACCTCTTATAATTACTCTCTTTTTTAAATCTGTCAAAATTGTTTTTCACACGAATAAATATCTCAATTTAACAATATTTATTGTGCGAAGGTGATTGAAACTGATCTGGGCATGATCTGGGCTTGGATTAATCTTGGAGTTATCTGCGGACTACTTTCGACAAACCATCCATATTTCTTAATTTTTTTTTTGAAGATATAGGTGTAAATATATGTATGTTCGTGCGTGCATGTGGAAATAAAACCAAAATGCAGAAGGTTGAAACTTTTAAGGGACCAACAACCAACAATGGGTTAATTATGATAATGTTTAAGAATGAATCAATAATGATCAGTTTACCTATTTTAATTTAAAGTACATACACATTAAACTTGTAAAATATAAAATAAATAAAATTAGCAGACAACCGATTTATATGCCCACACAAAAGCTGTATAGGAGTTGCTCATAATTGTTTTTAATTATAACATTTTAAGTATTGTTGTGTAACATCATAATATTGATTGATATTGATATTGATTTTTTTTTTTTTTTTTTTTTTCTTAGTTTTTCTTAGGAGCAGTTTTCTTAGGGCAGACGCGTGGAGCTTAAACTGCTGGGCCGAGTTTGTCGAAATTTGGCATACATGCTCAGAAAAATAATAACCCTAAGCGAAATCGAGAAATGAATTTTAGCTCCAAATTGGGGGCGCTACCCCTCAAAAACTCTGAAAAAAAATTTCTTAAAACCGGTTCTGACGATTTTGATTAACACTTCTAAAATGTAGCCAATTTATATCCGAATCTAACGATACAAGCCGTATTTCCGGGAAAAATCTAGTTCCTGAGAAACAGACGAAGAGAGGCCGTGTTCTATTACCCGTCGAGGAGAAGTTAGTTTTATTATTAATTTTTATTTTTTAAATAATTTTGTGTAATGTTCAACAATAATTATTTGCACCTACGAAAACTCGAAAAAAAATAAATGGAAAACACTGGGCTAAGTAATTATGAATTAGTATATGATAAAGTTTGTCGTAGTTGTCTCGAACCGATTTCTTTCTTGGAAATGTAACATTAACCCTTCCTGTTACCATAAGACATCACGGAACATTTTTGGGATCGTGTCTGTCTAACGACCCACCATAACTTGAAACCACTTAATTGATTTAGATGGTTGGTCATAACTAACCTATTGTGTGTATCCAGATATAAATTTCTACCTTCTGCAGCTATTGCTTTCTCTTCCGTAAGCGCACAAACTTGTTTTATTGATAAGTATTTTAAAGTTCTCATCCGATGACGAAAAAATTGGATGGTTTGTTGAAAATAGTCCATAGATGGGCCCAAATTAATTATAATTTTAGTTCCGCACAATTAATATCGAATAAGAATAAGTTTGATCCTACTGGGAATAGAAACAGGTTCTAAACTTTTCTATCTCCCTTCATCCCCCCCCCCACCAACCTCACTTTCAAATCCTATGTGGCTATTCATTCCAATAATTATACGTGAAGAAGCTATGTGTTACACTTGACAGACTAGTTTTTTCTAACAATTATAATACTCTTCCTTTTAATCCTTACCGGATAATATCTTAATAATCCTTTTCTTCTATTAAAAGAAGAATTAAGCTGTACTAAAAACCCCTAAATTTGAAATACTTCTATACCATTAAATAAATAATTAACTGTTATGTTATTATCGATTAAATATTTCCTCGACATGATAGTGTATCTTTTCGATCGAAGTTTTAATGTAAATTGAAAAGATGAGTGGTTTTATCCAATAGATCTATATAATTTTCACAAAAAAAAGAAATGGAAAGCTAAACCATTTGAAAAGGTCGATCTGCTTCTTTATTATAGAGGCTTCCTATTGATCCAGGTTTTTCTGTGTACAGACTACGGACAAATATTTCAGTCGCTTTAATAAAAAAAATTAATATGCGGTTGTATTGTTTCTGCTCTCAATTTTTCAAGTGAGAAACAAGAGCGTCACAACCCACGTATGTTCTCTCTGCAACCTTATACACCTTATTTACATTCTATTTGCATGAAATATACGTAATTTTTAGTGTAACACTTGTAAATATCGGATTAATAGTCATAAACAACAAAGAATGGACTTTAATAATAAGGATAACTGACATGATGTGCTGTCTTACAGATGCATACCATAACTCACAATTAAATATATTCTGAACAAACAAAAAAATAGAAGGTAGGATGTCATGTTAATTCAAATTATGGAGGTCAATTCGTCCGGAATTATTATATAACTTGGAAGAAACAAATACGGAAAAATAACAAGCGTGGGTGAATTATTAAAAAAAAATCCCACTTAAGTTTATTTGTTATGATGTCGGGGGCGTTATGGAATTCTGATTCAATTTATTTAGTACATATTTTTAAAGGAAAAAAATGCAAAGATGATCATGAAATATCGTACCAATCATTGGAGTTACAATTTAAACGATTCTCTTTAACATGTCACGATAAAAGAGGAACTAATAAAGAACATCTAAATTAAATAAAATATGCTTATATCTGATCTTTTGATAAATAATCCATTTTAGCCGATGTTAGAAAAATTTTCCTAAAGAGGAAGACAATTTTATGATGGCTGATTGTAAATTTGAAGTCTGAAAAAAGGAACGGTTGCTTTGGTTGGAAATTTTCTGTTACGTAAAAAGAGATTGAAGATAGGATTTATTAATTGAATTAGATTTTTGTTCTTTTTTTACTTAATCAATAATCTTTCATTCATAATATTTTATTATCAAAATATCAAACAGAAATAGATATATTCCACTTGTTTAGGATGCTTAAAATTACATGGCAGAGGCCATTATTAATTGTGACCTCACACGTCCTATATTACTGAGACATCTCCTTCCTATTTATCAATTCCTGATATATTTTTAATATAGATATTGGTAATTAAAGATAAAGTTTTATAGTAACACATTTAGAAAAAGCACTTCACTTATTCCAGTCCTTTCTACCTCTCGGTATTAAGGATGTACAAAGACGTCACCAGTTCTTCCTATCAGAAGCCATTGTCCTGGTGTGGTCCCCTATAATTTGTATATCTTCTATGGTGGGTCGTGAAGGGGACCCCTTCACGACCCACCATAGAAGAATTTAATTTGTTTTCAGCAAATTTTGCTGTATGGAAAGTTAGTTCGGAAAATAACCGCCAGTTATTTTATTTGTTTTGCCATATCCCATATTTACAATCTTCATTTTGACGGGTTTCAAATTTGTGATTTTTATAAATAAGAGATAAACATTGAATGACAGCAAAACAGTAAATACATCGATTATATTATTTATCGATTATATTATTTCAAATTTATCGATGGCACGGTTTAGATTTGGTGTTGGGGAGATCCATTGTACAAAGATTTGTCCTTTTATAGGTTTAAGATCAGCTCTCTAGATGGTTGTCATTTATGTGAAGTAAATAAATTAGGAAATATATTTTTTTTCACTAACATTATATATTATATAACAATTATATGATCAACATTACATAGGATTCAACAAAAAATTTAAAAACGTAGTCTTTTTATCTTGAAATTATTACTGTTTTATTTTTATTTGTAGTATATTATATTTGGTTAACTAATAGTTATGACAAATTAACATGATTTTATTATGTATTTTAATTTCATTTCTACAATTGCTTACTTTTCTCTTTTATTACAAATGTCTGTATAAATAAAAAAAATGTTTACACTTACAAGCCAATTAATGCTTGTGAATAAAATATTGATTTTTAAAATCCATTCGGCTAAAATTAAAAGCAATAAATAGTTTTCATTTTTAATTTATTTTTATAAATAGAGCTGAGTAAGTTGCGGTTTGTTAATGGCTGGAAGTTTAAAAAAAATCATTATGAAAGTGATGAATGACTAAATTCAAAGCGTAAGATCGGCTTCAATCGAATCCTTTCAGCAAGTCCGAAACTGCCCTCTGTTATACCAAGCCGACAGCAACTTACACGTTGAGGTCGGGAACAGTATATTATTTATGTAAACAGGACTCAACTCTTCATTATATATACATATATACTCGTATGTATATATTTTTAAGTTTTTTCTCTTTGAGTAAGCGATCATAGGTCGATCACATGAGGAGAAGGAATCAGCTCGAATCGATGATTAATGAAACTCATGTTTACAAAAAAAGAAAAATAATAATAAGGAAGTTTAAAAAAAGAGTTAAATCGACTTTGAGAGCGGGTTTTGAGCAAAGTAAAGGCTCGACAATTAGCCTACTGACTTCCAATCGAACGTCAATCAATCAGTAAAGCAAAACCGTAAGAAAATCTTCCTCCCCCCTGTACATCCACTTTGTCTATTAAAACAACTCACCGATTCTCAATATTTAACTTACTGACAGCTCTAATGGGGGTTCCCAAAGGTTAATTATATACGTTTCTCTGTACACATCTACCTTCTAGTATGCTTAGTCTTTTTAATTTCTATTTTTCTTTTTTAAATTTATAAAATCTATTACACACTAACACTAAGTCAGTAAAATACTTTGTACAAAAAGAAATAATAAAGTTTAAAACTTAATAACTAAATATTTATTTTTACTTTAACAAAGCGATTACATTAATGAAGTTGTTTACATTTTAAGAACCTCGATGTTTAATAATAATTTATAAAAATCAATTCGTGGGTCAATTGGTTTTACATCGACTCTCTAATGATTATACATTAACCTTTTAATCTCAATTAAGAACTTAACTCGACTTAAATTTATTAAGTATATTTTAATTTTAATTAGTTTTTTTCTTATATTATATTTTAAAAGCTTTCTATCTGGCCTTTTAAATAGATTTTTTTTTCTTTTATTATATAGCCATAGCTATAAATATTAATTATAACAAGGAACATATATTTGAGGTAAATACAGCTCAGTTACAACACAGATTAGGAGACTCCACCCAGTGGTGGTGATCCAATAATTTAACTTGTTTGAACATTTTTGTTTATTGGAATTTTAATCGTTATTATTTATAATCCTTTGCCTTTTCTTCATCTCTAAAATTACACATGACTTTCCAACCTATCAAAGTTGTACCTGTTCTATGTCTATAAAGTTAGGCCTATAGGACATTTTTTTCTAGTATTTCAATATTGAGCTGAGCAGTTACAAAAGAGATCTTGGGAGGTTCACTTTTAATCTATTACTTACCCAAATCCCAATGTTTTAGAGACATTTTCCTAGTATGTTTTATTCACGTGTCAACAGCAGCAACATATTCACTTAGCTGGCATTGTTTTGTTTTAATTTATTAAATGAAAAAAAAAATTAATGAGAGGTTTATTTCCTTCTTCTGCCAACATCGGACTCCATGCGACGTCCGCCTTTCTCTTCATCATCTATCCGTCTCCTCATCGGTCTACCTATGCCTCGTTGCACTTTAGGTCTTACTTTGCACATGTATTATACAATATGTATTCTTTTAGCTTACTTCTCTTAATTTATAAGACTAGATCTGGTTCTGCAGAAAGGGTCTAGAGTCTAGAGCTCTGGGTTTGTTCTTATTCTTGATGCTCAGCTCAAATGATCTTGCCAAATATTTTTCTTTCCCATAGTGCTATTCTTTTCTCGTCTGCTTTGGTATATTATAGGCGCTGCAAATGTGGAACTTTAGTTTCATAGATAACAGAGTAACAGAGCCGATCGTAGAAATAGCATAGTAGCATCGGTTGGCGGCCTATATTCTATTCTATTAGCTCTTTTTAAGTTTCGTTGTTCCTGTATTATTAGAACTATTTCTCTGGCGTTGATTATACCGGTTGCGATAAGAAGCCGGTTTCACCCAAACATAGCTATTGTTTATAGTTAGTATCTAATTTAATTTTTTCAGTTCTGACTAGATTTATAAATGTCACTCAAGAATAGTCAAAAGTTTTAGATAATCTATTTATAAATTTTATATTACATTATTTAATTTTAGATATAAGATTTAATTATTCTTTCTTCATACTTAGAAGGGGGGGGGGGGTTAAAGGTGTTTTCCTAATTATTTATAAATCACATTTTTTATTTATTTTTATTCGTTAAATAATACGATGGGATACAATTAAAGTTCATTAAACGTTCGTTAAAGTAAATAATTAAGGGGTTATATCAGCATATTGTGCCAACATAACTATCATCAAAAGTCACTTTAAAAGAGTAATTATAGTCATAATCCAATTCTCACCTATAATGAAGACATGTTACTCTAATAACTGTTGGCATTTAGTTATAGGCAATGTAATAAGGATTTATTAAAGTAATATCTCAAATGTCAATTGACCGAAACCACTAAATTGCAAGTTTTTAATCTAAGAAAAGGCTAGAAGGTCTTATAGAAGGATTTAAGTATACGTGTGGCGCATCTTATATCTATCCACAAGCTCCTCGCTTTTGTTCTGTCTCTTTATAAACAAAATGTAAAATTAAAAAAATATATTATTATTTAATTTCTAATGTTCTATGACGAAGTTTTGTTTGATTGACATATTATTATGGATCATGGAACTTACTCATAGTTTTGCTTTTTAATCATATATTAAAGATAAATTACAAATAATCGGTTTATTGATGATAAATGAGAATATAAAATTTAGAGATTGAAACTGGCCTTAATCACATTTCTAATAATGACTTGTTAATAAATGATCATTATTTAAAAATCTTATAATTTTCCCTTTTTTATATATAACAATATTCCTCAACTCAATGAGGATAAAACAGAAGTAATGTGTAGGACGGTATCTGTTTATGGTTCCTTAGGCTATTAATTAATAGATTGAACATATTATTTATAGTTATGATCGTATAATATGAAAATCACTTGCGTGCTAACCAACATTCAAGCAAATTAGACAAAATAGAACGTCAAATAGTTTTGATTCTTTATATTGTTAAAAATTTGATCATCTAAGTGTAATCTTTAACGATGTACATAATTTTAAAGATAATTTGCACATTTTTAAAAAACCTTTAAATGGATCTCTCGCTAGACCTGGCTTTGGTTGTGATGTTACCATAGTTTCTCCTTCTTCTTTTTACATAATGCTATACGTAGTGATAAAGAGAGGTATTTTGATAGTGAAAAAAATTCTGTTGTAGTCTGGGAAGACGCATGGAGCCTTACCTACTACGACGATTTCAAATAATTTGGCATATATATTCAGACAAATGATGCCCCGAGGCGAAATCAAGAAATACATTTTAGCCGTTCCCCGCCCCTTTTAGTTTTTTCCAATTCCCTTAATATTTTGGTGGAAAAATACAATTTAATAAAAAAAAAAAAAAAACAGAAAGCACAGTTTCTTAGAATATATAATATATTTATTTATTTGTTTCCCCATTGGCCACTTACAATATAATATATAAGAAAGAGATGTTACAATGATAAATTATTTTGTTATTATACGGTGCCTTTCTTAAATCTTGTGTTAATTATTACTGAGGTAGTTTATCAAATAGAAGTAAAAAACAAAAACATAAAATATATATATATATATATATAATAAGGCTAGTTAGTTAACATAATATAATTATTTTCTTTATAAAATATGTAACGATGAGTAAAATAGCTATGATAGCAAAACAAAGCATTTATAAATCAAACAGAATCTCTGAGAGTTTTTAATACTATTAACAGTATACTGTCAAAACGTCGTTTTACATTAGGCTCAAATCTTTTGTTTTGTATTTATATCTTTTGCCTTCTTCTTTATCTGTAAATAAAATTATAAGGCATTAGGTTAAATAGAGTCTGACGTAAGATACTACACATTTGATCAGGGGTTGTTTGTGTCTTGTAGGTTCGAGGCACGCGACTATTTAAACAAGGACTTTTACGAGTTATTAATAAGGTTAGATATTTGTCATGATGTGGGAGTCTCTTGAAACAATAGAAATAAGAAGGGGTATAGGAACCCCCCTTGTCGTGCCAAGAAAACCATTTTTAAATTTAGACAACACATAGAGGGGTGGGTGGGGAGTTCTTATATACTCGTAGTGCAAGGCAACAGTGCCTTACCATTGTTTCGAACCAAGCTAATTCCAAATCAATCATCATTAGCTCCCTGTCTTACACATCTACGTACTTTTTCTCTTCTTACACAAGAGTGTTTTTTTTTTCAAACAATATTCAGAAACAGATTCATTGAAAAAATTTCCAATCTTTTTACCCCATCATAACAAAAACAGTTTTTTTAACTTTTATTCTATAATACATCTTTTATTTATTTTTTTAATCTAAAATCTAAAAATAATCAATGATATTGTTTTTTTAAAAAAATATATATATATTTATAAGTAAACAGTATATACAAGCATATTTCATGATTGACTTTAATTTATATGCAATTTAAAAATACGAAACTGATACAAAAAATAAATATAATCTGATATGACTTTATTCCACATTAAACTTAATTGGGCTATTTTTTCTACGCATACATTACGTTGTCTTTTATTTATCTGTAATCTGTAAGATGTACCTTGCTTTATGTTCAATTTTTAATATTTTAACTTTCGTAAATTTATAGTTACCGTTTTGTTTTTTAAAAAAATTCACTTATTGATTATTTACTTCTATAATATTGTGAATGTAATGACTTACGACTTTTTATTGTATAAGTGTGTTTTTGAAAGAATTACAAAACTTTCTGTACATAATTTAAGATAAAATATTAAATTGTACTTTATAGTCATTTTTGTTATAGGGTTTTCCTTGTTCAAAGTCTTGAAATTTAAAGTAATTATTTAAAAAACCTTTAAAGGATTCCTATTAAAAGCATTGCCTCAATATGTAACCTTTATTATCAAAACCAAAAAGTTATAGGTTCAATACCTAGTTGGACAACTTATTTTTCATATTTGTTTACGGTATAAATGAAACTTTATCCTTATAATATAATGGCATTAACTTAAATTGTAAATTTTATTATTAGTAGAGAGTTATATATTAGAGAGTGTTATGTTTATTTTGTTTACTCAGTCATAGGTTTTAAAGCTTTTCTTTTAAGGTTTAATCATACAATTTACAATAATTAATATAAAATCTATTAAAAAAATCTATTAAGAAAATTTCACCTTGTATGTTATTATTCCTTTTTTTATTAAATTATGTTTCAACGAAAAACTAAATAATAATAACACTCATTAACATCGGTTGAATGGCTTTTAAGATATTATGTTGGTTCGCAAAAGTTGCATGTCTTACCTATAGACAGATACGGAACCAAATATATTCCCTGATGTCTGAAACGGATTTCTGTCTTGGAATTTTCGGAGACATAATACATTTTTGATCTTCTGAACGATCACATAGATTCCGTTACCTTAAGCTAGGTACAGGATTATTGCTCCAGAGCTTAACGAAGGTAACGGAAGCTATGTGATCGTTCTTAAGAACGAAAATTTTTGATGTCTCCGAATTCAGAAATCCATTTCAAAAATCAGGTAACATTTTTGATTCCGTGCCTGTCTGTTGGTCTGTAGCTCAAGTTTTGCGAACCAACATTTCTTAAACTACTCGTACGATTTTAATAAGATTTAAATGATAGGTCATAATTAGCCTATTGTTGGTATTATAATTGTTGAAAGAATTGATCAAAGTCAATGAAAACGAACTTTTATTTAAAATATACAAAAAAACAAGAATACTACAAACAAGATTCAATCAATTTATAACAATAATATATAAGTTCCAACCGTCTGCGCTAAATTTTTTTCTTTCACATGCGCACAAACATACATTTATTTACACCTATATCTTCAAAATTACTCATCTTATTTTTATGAAATTTAGATGGTATGAGGTTTTATTTTATTCACATCGGTTTGATAAATTTTGCCTTAGTAGGCAATCTACCTGGATAATAATTTTTATCCTACCGCATCCACACAAAGCCAGTCCGGGTGAAACTCAACCATCTGACTTTTGACTCTCTGTATTTGAGGCATTATCACTAAACCTTAGGGTTCAAATTTCCTTCATAACATCAATTTTTTATAATTAGGTAAAAAGTATTTTCGATATCCTGTAAAATTTCAGCTATGCTAGTGGGCATTTGGAGTTGTTGTCGAATAGTGTCCAGCCTTGGAAACTCACTGTTAATAATTTATACCAAACAGTCATTTCTTGGCCACATAAAGTACAAACAGGCCTGTCTTGCTTAGCCATAAGTTACCTAAGCGTCGGGGCCGCTTCTAGGATCTGAGGGCCCATTTGCTGAACTTGTGGTGCAGGCCCTCTTTGGCTTCCTACCCTCCCCCCCCCCCCCCCCCACCTGAATTACATACCTTTATAAAGACATTTTATACTCCCTCAATTTTTAACCCTTTTATTTAATTTTAAGTTCCTACTAAGTTACATATATATTTATAGAGAGAGAGAGGTATATATATATATATATATATATATATATATATATATATATATATATATATATATATATATATATATATATATATATATATATATATAATCAAGAGGAGCCAAACACACATTTATTTTTCACTTGCGTTGTGTTTGTATGTCATATTTAGTATTATCAGCTAACTCAGCAGCTTTCTTCTCATACTCCGTAAAACTTTCCCGTACCTTCTTTTCGGTACCGTCTGTAGCTCGTCATCCAGTCTAATAGGACCGGTTTGATAAATATTATTTTGAATGTTCTCGGTTCATCTTTGTTGCAATTGCCATAGAAGTTCTTGCTTGGTCGTTCTGTCCAAGTCTTTTGTAGTGATGACTGTGTGCCGTGTGCCGCTTCTCTCCTGATATCATGGCGTCTTTAGCTAGTTTGTCTGCTTTCTCATTTCCCGGTATGTGTGGCTTGGTACCCAACAGAAATGAACGTCTAAACCTACTTTAGATGCACAGCTACATATTTTCCCCACTACTTTATTCTGGGTGTAAAAGTATTCAGTGTAAGTAGGGCACTTTGGGTATCAGTATTTCAGAGCGTGATGGATAACTGGTACTAACACACGATAATACGTGATTTATACCAGTTAGTAATTTAATAATTAGTAACTCTTCAAAATATCCTCATATATAAATGCACATGCACAACCAGATCCGGAGAGATCCTTAGATGTGTCCTTAAAGAAAGCTTCCATGATGATTCTAGAATGTAATGTTCTGATAATGTGTAGGCTTTTGTCTGTTATTTGTCGAGATATTCAATAATTGGTCGATTTGAGATCCATAGGGGATCCTCTGCAATTGCAAAGGATGTTGGAGACGGTGTTTCTGAATTCTTGTACTGGATTTCAAGATTTTATATCTCACCCTCAAAAAAGGTCTAAAACTGGCGCTGTAAAAATATAGGTAAGAGGTATTTGTAACCCAAATGCCAACCATCTTTATTTAATCATTGATATTTACTGCAAAACAGCAGACCAGAATCTATTAAACTCCAGTCGCCTTCTTCTTCATATCAAGCCCTGTTATTTATACTATTTATCAAGTACCGCAAGTAAATTCTTTATTCTGTACATAGTTAATAAGGATGACTTACGTGCTATAACTATTTCTCTACTGAATTAATTTTTCATCTAAGTTATTTCTGGTATTTCAATGCATTATGACTTTTCATTTCCGAGATTCATCATTATGCTAAGTGTAAAAAAAAAAACATGAGAAGGCGCCCTTTCACAGCATTAATAATTATTATTGGTTGGCGTAGGACGCTGTATATAGACCTGAAGGATGTGTTAGATTATCGGGTTATTTATGACTGCTGTCAATTTGTTTCTGTGTGAGTGAACTCATACCCAATTAAAATCGCAGTGCTATATTATTTGTTGATCAAACTCAGCCGGGTACTTTACATAAGGCTTATTATTTTGCCGTTTCTTTTCGATACAGAGAAATGATTTAAGAACTGAAATAACCAATCTAGTCTTATGTGTAGGAGATAAAGAGAATATTTCGATTCATTTATTACTTGTCATAAATGAACTTTTGCATTTTTATGTTCTCTGAATTGCCTGCACTCAGTTAATGAATTTTAAGATATACTATGACTCTAACCAAAAGAGATATACAAGCAGATCAATGCAAACAGATTTATGAATTTATTATTTATGTTTCTATTTAGTTTTATAAAGTGTTAGTACATAAGTTTCTCAAATCTTAAATTATAATTTAAAAAAAAATAATAAGATTATAGTAATGCCACCAGGAGTCAGACGCAAAGTAAATTGAAATTATAAATTTCCAAATGGAAAATTATTACGTATTTAACGTCTTTCATTCTTTGGCTCTTTTTGGTTTTAATTTTTAAAAGTTTTCTTGTGGAGATATGCATTTACGAATATATATATATATATTTATTTATTTATTTATTCAGTAGGACTTTTTGCGGTGTTATACGTAAAGACTCCTCCAATTATTTTTTATTTTTTAGTGGGTCTTTGGATATTATAGAAATCAAGTCTTTTCCTTAAGCTTCTATACTTCTTCAGTTCACTGAGAAAATTCAAACCGGGGAATAAATTGAAAAATTTTCTTTTACTACTCGAAAGCCCGATTACTAATTAATCATAAATTGGAAGTTTTTATGTTTGAAAAGTCTTAATCATTTATGAATATCGCTAATTACATTATTATTTGTTAAATTATAATTGACCCTGTCTCGTTATTCTTTTTACTTTCCCAACGCTCTTCATTAAAACTATAGCATTGCTTGTTAAACCGTAATAAATCAATTAAACCACATGAATTTAAGTTAAGGAAGCATCTGTTCTATTAAGAGGTCATGAGTCAGGATACAGAATCTGAGAGTTAACTAAGGAACGATAGTGAAGATAGATTTCTCTCAGTCAGTCGATGCTTTCCCTGTCCGAGTCGGAGCCCTTATCCTTATGGCCTTTCCAGATCTCTAACTCGGTTCCTAGATCTGGTGGTGGTCTTTGAAATATTTTAAAAGGTCAGTTCAATTAGGTGCTTCAATACTTCAGTAGGATCAGGCCGGACTCAGAAGACTCCAAGGACCCCGATATAGAAATATAAAAAAATTGCTAATACACTCTCTAGACTATTACACTGTCAATTTCGACACTGCGCCGTATTTCGACTCGTCCAGTCTCTACTGGAGGCGAGGGCAGAGAGAAATGGGTTGCGTTTGGGTTAATTGGTCTCCTGTGGGCCGGTGTGTTGTAACTGATTAGAAGTGCCTAATTGAAATGTTAATGGTGATTCCAGAGGGCCTGACCCGACACTTTGACTCTAATTACAGGTTTCTCCCTGGTCCGCCCTTCTCTACTCCCCCGACCACTCTGCACAAGAATTTGAATTAGCAAGATTAAAAAGAAGAATTTTCAATTTGCATTAATCAGTTTTTGGTTCAATGGAAAGAACTTTTTATCTCTTTTTTTGTGAGTTCTCGTTTTTAAGTGAGGTCTGATTTTTTTCACCCAATCAGATAAACGGCATATCTAATTCAGTACTTTTTTGTATTACATGTTTTGCATGTCGGACCTTTAGTTCAATACAACAAAGAATTGCATTCTTCTATTCCTATTTATTATTATTATTCGTTTGTTTTCTCATGTAATTAATAAATAAAATAATCTGTTACCACTATATTTCTCTATTATGTTAAAAATGCAATCCTTTATACCGATTTGTTGATTAAAAATGAAGTCTTCTAGTTGAAATCTTTATCAAAAGAAATTTCATTTACAAATTAAATAAAAAATAGAAAATTCTTCTCCAGGAAACGTCTTCGCCATTATTCCCAGGCCTTAATGCTTTAAACACAATTTCAATAATCTTATAAGTTTATATTTTATAAATTTGAATTTTTTAATGCCAAATGTATGTAAAAATTTAATAATCACCTAACGTCATTTTACTGTAAACTAATATTGGTTCATGAAAACTTTTCCTGTATATTTGGAAGATTTATTATCATCAGCTATTGCATATACCCATATCCTCACAAATGTGTAAACTAAGCATAAAAAATATTAAACTAACTATTGAGTTCAAATGTTTGTTTAGTTGGCCCTTAAAGCCCCTACTTTAGGTCATTTTTACATTATTTCAATTTAAATAATTTGATTTGTAATTTTAGGGGCTTTGTTAATTATGGTGAAAACATTAGACCGCCCCCTAATTTGGTCCGTATTTTGCCAATGGAATAATAATAATAATAATAATCCCTGTCGCACTGCCCGAGGAGGAGCCTGCCAAAGGCAACCGTATAATGTATAAGTAATGGAAGACACGGGGTTAGCGTGTTGCTCCATCAGCTGAATAAATTCTTATAATTGACATTCGTAACCGGAAAATAGACATTCGTAGCCGGGCTGGTAAACATTACTTCACTGAGGCAACTACATTTATATGAGGATATTGGGAATCATTGTACCCATTCATATGAGGATTGAATTGAATTTAGATGCGCACACTAGACCGGCCTGAGTCGGCCTGGACGGATAAACAGATAGAACTAAGGAGAGGATCTGATTCCATCAGCAATTACTCTTTCGAACCGGACCAATACGCAGAACACTTCCAGCTAAGAAATGTTGCGTCATCGGAAGGCTTCCGAGCCGACTCGGTCCAAAGTGCGTCAATTACGAGATATAAAAATAAAAAGTAATGGTTGACAAACTCGGATAACATTTTCTCATGTTTCTAATAGTAACATTAATAATTATACAATTTATTCAATGCTTTACAGTTTTATCTACATAATATAAGTAATGCAGTTGAGTCTCTGTAGTCCGGACACTCCGCCAGTCCGGCACGTCCAGTAAACCCAGCACTGAGTCTAAGGCCCCCTCCCCTCTTACGTCGTGTAAGATAAGATAACTAAAAGAGGGGGAATCTTTTCCATGGGAAACACAGGGGCACTATGTTAAACAAAAACAAACCATCAGTCGTTGTTTTTTCTATGTGTGTCTACACTCATATCTCGCATAATAAAGGCTAGTTTTATCATGTCCTGTTTTTGTTTTAATGAGTTAATAATTTTTTATTATGTAATGCGACATGACATGGCCCCATATATGTGTCGGATTAGAGAGAATCAACTAAATTTAGTGTAATGATTAGTGATTCAATTCAGCTTCAGCTTCAGCAGTGGTTCTGAACAGACGATTTTAAATTTCATGTTTATTTATCTAACAATTGTGTATTCTCTTTTAAAGTAAGAAATTTGTTTATTGGATAATTCAGAGGGATAGAGACTTTTTAATGTAATATTTCGAAAATTGAATGTTTAAAGTTCGTTAGTCTAGGTCAGGGGTGGGCACGCATGAGAAAAATGAGAGCCGCATTCTGGTTTTTCATAATAGTTTATTGCTGCATAATAGTTTATGTTATAGAATTAAGTTCGATGATTCCACCTGATACCTACTATCGAAGTGACTACGTACGACTTAAACGCTTTAATTACTTATAGCAATTTAACAAGACTTGTGAAACGGTTAAAAAAAATAAAAAAAAGTACTTATATTTTAAATGGGCAACGCACTTAACTCAAAGAAGAGCCACATCCGGTGTCCGTATTTGCCTACCCCTGGACTAGGTAATTTTTATAAGCATAGCGCGTGGCAATATATAAAAAAATCTTAGAAATACTAATTTGATTGGGTAGAATAACGAAAATGATCCTATCTCATAGAACATTTTAATTCAATTTCTGAATAAGGGGGTTAGAAATTGAGAAATGTTACAACCGAAGAAGTATTTCGCTATAAGATCTCCGTTTAAATAAAATCATGTCATAGGATGGCCATGTTTTGCTGGGTTTTGTTCAGTTTCACCCAAACAATTAACTATTTAACTGAAAAATTCAATGAAAAGAATAACCTTTACATAATCTGCTTAATTTTAATGGTATTTAAATCCAATGAGATTAAAAAAAAAAAAAATACACAACATATTCACAGCGGGTTTTTATCAATAAATAGTGGGTAATGCTAAACTTGCATACATTTTTTCAAGGCAATGTTGGGAGATAGAAATAGAAGAAGACAATACTTTTTGGGTTATTAATTTTTCGGCTATATTTTAAGTTGGCTTCTGTGTATATTTTTTTAAATATTTTATTTAAATATAATATATTTTAAAACACATCTAACTCTAAATCCATAAACAGAGAGTTGACCGATTACGTGGCCATATTTTAGAATATAATATATCGGTTCAGATATGTGTATATAAATTGATTTCTTTTTCCATTGATTTTTCCAGGTACCTGGAACCTCTATACTTAATTGAAAGTTAAGTTGATTTTAATTAGGCTAGATATCATAGCAATTCTAATAGTTATGTTTTGTATTGATCTATATTAACACTTTCAAATAGTAGTACCTAATCATGGTTTGTATTAAAATGATTCGACAGATGAAACAAAATATATCTAATTAGGGATTTGCTGTTGCTATTAATTTAACATTTTAGTTTCTCGTATTTTCTATTCCTCTTAATAATTTATATCTTATTATGGAATGGCCACTACTAATTCTATCTTTAACCCAAGAAAACATTATTAAATATAGTCCTAACATACAAAACAGCAAATTTATGAAGGTTTTATGTTCTTATTTAACAAATCAGTGAGCAGTAACTTATAGTGTGCCTATACGCTTCAAATTATATCTATGAAACTTCGCTAGTAGGGCTACTACAATATATAACCTACATAAATAATAAATATAGGTAGTAACATGTTATGACAATATAAATTATTCGTTATAGAGTTCCGATTTATTTTTCTCTTGAGTTGCCACTATTTGAACTATTTTCTTGTTTTTGAGATTGATGCTTGTATGGGTTAACTACAGCGGGAGGTGATAGTACCCCGTAGGGCGGCTTACTGTGCCCCGGGCCAAGCTTTCTCCACAGAGTGGGCCGAACTCAAGACCGCCGCTACATACCTCGACGGCTCGCTTCTTCCACGAGACCGGCGTCTACTGCTTATCATACCACCTGCCGGTACCAGTAGTTCTCTTATTTGTAGTTCAAGCGTTAACCTGACGCAATTTCTCTTCTTCAGCCTTCCTATATGACTGATGTCTTGAAGAGTACATTTTTTCATAATGCTTCAATCTTCTTTGGTGGTCTTCTATTAAACTGATTTACTATTTAGTTCCGCAAGGATGTTAAATTTCATCAGTAAAAGAATCTAAATTAGGTATATCTATCAGACGCGACATTTACTCTCTCATTAGTTATTCTTGGGAAAAAATAGTAAAAAGATAAGCTAATTTATATGAAAATTAATTAATTATGTATTTTAAATTTTTGAAAACAAGTTATATTTCTTTAAAAGAAATAATGTCTTTTATAAAGCCTATTAATTAATTATAAGAAAATTGTTAAATTTATTTAAGGAAAGAGCTTATTAAATTTATATAGTTTGTCGTGATTTATGATAAATTGAGAAGTGAAGATATGCGGGCTTAATACGATTTCCAGACACAGTTAAAGGATGGAACTTTACAAAGTTAAAGGCTTAGGAATCTGGAGTAAAACAGTTAGGTGTTTGGATGGGCCCGGGAGCCGGTGGTAGTTATGTTAATGCGCGAGATGCAGGCCCCCAGCCCCAGAGTAATGGCCTTTAGGCAGCCGCCAGCTGATCCCTTATTAGAGGAACCAGGCATCCTCCTTCCAAATTTAGGCTTTTGTCTTAAATGGAAGTACTCCGATTTTGTAAACATAATATTATAAAAAGTCTACTGACCTCACCTTGATTTTGCCTTGCATGCATTTTATATAAATAGAAGCGATTTTTTTTAATACTCACATTGACCTCAAACGTTCAATATTTGCGCTGATGATTCAAATTCTTCAATTCAAGATCTTGCTGTTTTTTGACATCTACCACCATAATGATCTTAACACCCATAAATTATGGGTATTTCCTCTGCACCTATACAAGAAGCATTGGCTTAAGGATCCTTATCATTTAATATCTTAAAGTTCTCAATAAATTGTTGAATTTAATTTTTTATTTTCATTATAAGTTATCTTTATTAGGTAAATCTTTTATATAAATAATTTGGTTATTCAGTTCCTTCATAAACACATAAAAATATGTGTAGTCAATAGACTTCTCCGTACATTACACAAAAGTTACATTTGTTAAAGACATATACAGATTTTATTTAAATTTTTGTGTGTTTATGTAAGTATGTAAATTATATTTAAAAAAAAAGTTACATACGCTTTTAGTAATAACGAATAAATCTTTGGGTATTATATTAAAATTTATTTCATTCAAGTTTATTTTTAAAATTTGAAGAAATTAATTTAAATCTTAAAAACTTAAAAGGCCACAATACGTTTTATTGTGTGTGCACTCTTTAATTAATCGCATTCAAAGTTTGGATTATATAAACCAGATAAAAACTGTCTTTTTAAAACTTACAAATGTTGCAAGGATTTATTTTAATTTTATTTATCTTAATTAAAGGGGTTTATACTGGATATTAATGGGGGTGAATGACTTGAATTCAGACAAGGGTTTAAAGTCAAATATGATGTGATGTTTCGTAACATCCGAGTTATAAATATGCAGATTCTCCTCAATATATTTATAATTTAAACAAGTCAGTCATTTCAAACGTTTGAAACATAGCTGTTCGTTACAACATAGTTGAAAAATACTGATGCGTATTAAAAGATCCTTATTTAGTGGGATTTAGCCTTTCATTTAAGTAATTTATACTACAGTCCCTTTCGCATCTTTCTCGTAATTGTTTTACCTTTTCGTTTTGGGCCTTTTTAGGCTCACCATATACCTAGATTACAAAAATTATTATTTCAAATTATACAGTTTGAAATTATTTTGTAAAAAAGCCCTTATGATAATCTTAAACAGATGATCTTAACTGTTTACTTGAATGAGGTATGTTTATAGGAACCTTCTAGAAAACCGCATCGTTCAGAGGGAAATTATAGGATGTATAGAACAGTCATTTAAAGTTTTTAAATTTTCATAGATATGTGTTGATGTTGTATCCCTACCTCTTGTATACTTTTCTGGTCAGACTAAACAAAGGATGTCTAGGGAAATCAGAAAGTTAGGAATAGGATTAGACAAAATCAATTCAAAGAATAGACTGTGTTTGACGTAGCGTATAAATCAAGTGGGAGGTCTCTCATCTCCCGTCAGTCCCATTAAAGTCTTTTTTGGCTACATTTTGGAGATGGTTCTTACTCTTGGCAAAACCACTTTGTCTCATTCCTTGTTCCGAGCCCTACTATATTACAATAACAATAATTTTTAAATTTATATGTATAATATATATATATATATATATATATATATATATATATATATATATATATATATATATATATATATATATATATATATATATATATATGTGTGTGTGTGTGTGTGTGTGGATACATTGTTTCGTCACACATGACTTGATCTTAAACAATAAAGGTCTCAGCATTAAATAATCTTGATTAAGTGTGAACAAGCCGCCAGACCAACGCTTGTCCTATCTTGGACCATCCAGCCACTAGCACCAGCGTCGCATCGACCAATTATATCTTGTAACACTTATTCTTTATTTATTTTGTTTATATTTGTTCAGACCGTTATCAATGTCAACTCTGATCATTATTGTAATAAGACAATCAATTTTTATTTCCTACGATTATTAAAAATTAAAACTAATTATTTGCTTTGTTCGTGACTTACAATTGATTATGCCAACAAACTTTTTAGTAAAATATGTTTCTGAAAGAAATCAATTGGATTTTAACTCAACTTATGTCAGTTATTTATAGATAGAGATATAATAATATAGTATTTAATCAGCTGCTAATATTTTATTGAATACATCTTCCTTGAAGAATTGTATATTTAATACCTAATAACTAGTATCTCTTCTGTGTTTAATTTTTTGCTTATTAAAGTGTAATATTTAAAGTGTATACATTTTTAAAAAGTATGATTTTTCTTATCATATAATATATTAGTAAGTATAAATGTAACATACACAAAGTCATTTTTTTTTTTTTTTTTTTTTTTTTTTGGTAATTGTAAAGCTGTTTTACGCAGGCCCTTCCATGAAGTATAATTAACTAAATATAATCTGTTTTTCCATTTGAATAGCTAAAACAACTACACCAATGTTCTTGCTATTCAATAAGTTATCGTACAGTTACAGGAATAATATTATAATCTCTTTGATTACTCATACATATCCCATATGTATAGATAAGCAAACAAAAAGATATAGTAAACTTGTATTGTCAGTTTTAATTTTATAAACAATTCTGTAACACTAATAGGACTTTAATAAATAGCAGTCTTACTAAGAATAATCTAATAAATATGTGAACGAAAAACACCATACTAGAAATAGTCAAATTGTATTTATGGATGGAAACATTGTACTCCGTGTTGTTAAAAACCTTAAGACAAAATTTAAATCAGGTTCTTATACTTTGTTGGGTGGATGAGTTTAGGTACTTTGATGCTGGGCTGGTAAAATGGTGCCCCTGAAAACTACATAGGCTTAACCTTTCTTGGGTTTCAATATTTCGTTGACTTATTTTATTGACCAAGGGTCAATATTCAATATGTTCTGTAGACTTAAGCCTTCTTCTAGATTTCCATTACCACACTGGGTGACATTCCTAGGCAAACGTATTGACAGAGAAACATTTTTATCATACGGTTAAAGTTTTGTATGACCGAAGACATACTAAAGCCCAAAAAATGTAAGTTAATATTTGGTTAAATTCAGTTTATTTTTACTTTAGTTCAAGAAATCTTTCTAACAGACAAAATATATATGCTTTCGATGTTTACCTAAGGGTAAGGTCACTTAGAGAAAGGTCCTTGTAACCTTATCTATTCATTAACTTGGACATTAAAAGGAAATGCAACTGCGTTTTTTATGTATCTATGGATAATTCTCTAGTATTGTATTGCTTAATAGACTACATAATTTGCTAACTTTAAACTATCGTTTATAACTCTGATGCAGTAATTACAATAGCAAGATCACTTAACCGGGACCTTATATTCCCTGGCATATATAGGTAAAGACAATTTCTTCGTTAGTTTCACATTCCTGATCCATATCATCTACAATTTTATTAAGTTCTATACCAGACTGAGCTTTAAGCCATTCAATAACAACCTATTTATTTTGATTTTTTATACCATGTACAATTTGTGTAATACTTAATGAGAATTGAAGCAGAGCTGGATTTATTTTTTGAACTATCTGTAAAGATATAGAACTTTTTGTGATTTATCTTTTTTTTTGGAACTCAGCTAAAATGGCTATTAATTCAGCTACATCAAGCCCGAGCAAAGAGGATTAATCTTTTTTTTTATTCAATAGTAAGGGTAACTACAGCCATTTTAAATAATGATTTTAATTGGACAACGTGGGTAATAACAAATTTCAAGGTCATTTTGTTCCTATAATGCAGCTGCGGCCGACTTTTGTGGAGCCAACCCAGCATTTACTTTGTTGATTGAGAAAACCGCAGAAAACTCACATCAGGTTGGCTGGACTCGATTCCTTCGGTTTAGGATTAATCTTTATTCTGGTTATTCAATTGATTTGACTTGCTATATAAAGCTCGAGCAAAGTGGATTAATCTTAATTCAGGTTATTCAATTGATTTGTCTAGCTATATAATGCTCGAGCAAAGAGGATTAATCTTCATTCTGGTTATTCAATTGATTTGTCTAGCTATATAATGCTCGAGCAAAGAGGATCAATCAAGATGTATTTTCAATTACTTAAAATTCATTTTACTGTAAAGTATCGTTTAAACCAGGGGTGTCCACAATGGGGATTTTTTTGGGGAGGGGGAATCCAATTGTGGCGTATTTATACATTTGTTAGGGAGAAAGTTTTATAAAAATGAACTTAAAATTAATACACCATGTCTACTATGATAACAGTAATTGTAATTGAATACTTGGAATACTTATTATTCATTACTTATTTAACGTAGTTTACCTATATCAGAATCGAGTATAATATTAGTTTTCAAAAGAAAAAAAAATGTTATATTTTTATAAAAGACCCTTTGCTTACCCTACAAGCTATTTAGCTATTTAGCTTTACTGATGGAATCTAGGTCGTATATGTATGATAAAGCTTATAATTATTTCTATCTAAAAGTAAGTAAGTGACAATCTTTTTTTCATTAAAAATCTAGTTTCTAGTAAAAAAAAAATAAATAAATAATCTAAACATTGTCCTTTGACATGTTTAATAGTTAATTGGTTAGTTTTTTCCGATATAAGAAATGATGTAATTGTGTTTCTAGTGGGCCACATTTCCTCACTATGTCAGGAATCCAGGTCAAATTCTATATTTACAAAACAAGAACATCAGTAAATAGTAAATAAATTTTAATTACAATATTAAACATATTATGACAGGGAAGTGTCTTTAATTTGAAATATTTATTAGGGAAGAATCTGACTTGAATTTATATGCTTGCAACATTTTTGTGTATTATACGTAGTTTACCTTTTGCTCTTATATATTGTTTTTTTTTTTTTTTAATCTGATTAAATAAGTTGTTTTATGTTTGTATAATATATTTTTTTCTTATGTTCCGATTGAAATCTAGGTCGTTAATCAATGAGCTAATTCATGCATATCCATCCGGGAATCGAACTCATCTATTTTTACACTATTTTTTGACTTAACTTTTGTGTGGGAACACCTTAACCCCCTCGAACTAATCCTATATTGCTAATATGTTTTTATTTTGATTCATTTTTATTTCCTATTATTATCTCTTAAATATTCTGTAAGTCCAAATCAATAAAAAAAATATTTTATTGTTGAAGAACTTAAACTACAATCACTTTACGTATAATATGTATAATATTATGTGTTTTAAATAAGAACTTCTAGTATAGTTTGAACATTAACTATCAATATATTTCATTTTATATTTTATAAAATGTACTAATGTCACAATTGAAAATAAACACTTTAACTTATATAAAGTAAACAACAAGTTATTAAACATCTTCCCCTTTTAGACACATACTATCCTAGGTCTGATGAAATGAGAGTTCCGTCTGTATGTCAGTCCTGAGTCAGTCTTCACAAGATAAGATCTTGGAGCCCCTACTGTATTAAGTATAACCCCAGGTTCCCAGTACTTAGTTCTAACATTTTGTATGTATATTGTTTGTCCGGGTAGAAAACTTGTCTCATGTCTTTTTGCATTTATATCATAGTGTTTCTTTTGGTAGTCCCTGTTTTTGTCTATGTCAGCTTTTTTAATACAGATTTTTTAATCGGGCCACTTGAACCGCTTTCGACTTCTTGTTGGTTTCTGTGGCCAATAAATAGTTGTCCACATCATCCTTGATTTGTTTGAAGTTTTCCCCTAGATCACCATCCAGTGAGAGAGGTTCAGGTCTGTTGAACTCCATAGTTTTCTTTTTCAATATACAGGAAAAGATTCAGAGAAGTTCACCACTTCGACTGCGCCATGTTTTAAATAAGAACTTCTAGTATAGTTTGAACATTAACTATCAATATATTTCATTTTATATTTTATAAAATGTACTAATGTCACAATTGAAAATAAACACTTTAACTTATATAAAGTAAACAACATGTTATTAAACATTATGTACATATTCTATGTCATTAATGTGTAACGTGTTGTATTTTCTTGGCCATGGTCAGGCCCTATATAACAAATGGGCCCGACGGGCCCCGGCCCTGGGAGCAGAGGTTTTGGGGCGAAATTTTTTTAGGTCTCCGATTTCAAAAATTCCAAGACAGAAATCCGTTTCATACATCAAGGAATATTTTTGGTGCTGTGTCTGTCTGACGGTCTATCTGTCTGTCGGTCTGTCACTCAATTTTTTGCGAACCAACATATCTTAAAAACTACTCCTCCAATTTTATTGAAATTTGGATGGTAGGTCATAGTTAGCCCATTGTTAATCCATTTAAGTTTCAACCTTCAGTGCCCATTTGTTTCTCTTCCACATGCTCACAAACATACATTTATTTTACCTATATCTTAATTTAAATCAAATTATAATTATTATTAACTACGGGAAACAGACAGAGAAAAATACACTTCAGCGCCGGGATTTGAACCACGGGCCTCTATATTTCCAGTATAGCGCTCTACCAACTAAGCTACGCAGGAGAATGAGTTTCTCTGACGTTAATGATACCTAATCCCGAATTTAAGCTTTTAATTTTCCACATAAGTCTTAGACGTCAACATTAATGACATAGAACTAGACCGAGAAATAATGCTTATAATTATACAGTACCCAATTAGTACCTGTACCTAGTACAATCAATAGAAATTCATATTTTACCATGTTGGTAGTACTCATACTACAGAAAGATTAAATTTTAATTTAAATCAAAATATAATTATTATTAACTACGGGAAACAGACAGAGAAAAATTAACTCCAGCGCCGGGATTTGAACCACGGGCCTCTATATTTCCAGTATAGCGCTCTACCAACTAAGCTACGCAGGAGAATGAGAAAAAAATTTAATCTTTCTGTAGTTTGAGTACTACCAACATGGTAAAATATGAATTTACCTATATCTTCAAAAGTACTCAACTGATTTTTATGAAACTTTGATGGTTTGTCGAAGTTAGCCTGGAGATTGCCCCAAATTAATTTCGTCTACACTCTTTAAATTTTGCTAAATTGGTACTTTAATTCATATGAAGTTAAAAATAAAAACAATTTTGACAGGTTTATATAACGGGTGGTAAATTGAATAAATTGGAAAATGATAGGTTGTAAAAGCATAAAATCATTAATTTATACAAAATAGGACGCGAGGAAGCTATGTGCCACACCAATTGGTAGACTATTCGCCGGTCTGTCGCTCAATTTTTTCGAACCAACATATTTATCTTAAAAACTACTCGTCCGATTTTATTAAAATTTGGATGGTCATAATTAGCCCATTGTTGGTCCCATATAAGTGTCAACCTTCTGCATCCATTTGTTTCTCTGCCGCATGCGCACAAATATACATTTATTTATAACTCTATCTTCAAAAGTACTTCGATGGTTCGTCGAAAGTAGCCCGCAAATAGCCTTAGATTAATTTCAACCGTATGCGCTCTTTAAATGTTACTAAATTGATATATTTGGTACAAGTAACGAATCAAAAAAATTTGAAAGATTTAATTGGATAATAATAGGTTTTAGAAGCATTTAATGTAACAAAATTGGACGCGAGGAAGCTATGTGCCACACTAATTCAGCAGAGCATTTTTTTTTTAATGTTTCAGCTCTGAAAAGAATAATGTCGGTGACTCGTGCTGCACTTGAACAATCTAAACTAAACAATTTGGTAGTTCTTTTCTCTGAAAGAGAAAGAAGGGCGAGGTGTCTCTCGGGCCCAGAGCGCATCACATGCTTACCGCGGGCCTGGCCATGGTTCTAGAGTATAAGCGCATTAAGCCATTCGACCTTACTTACTCTCTATTTTTGGTTCAAGTATGTAAGAATGAATTGAAAAAAAATCAATCGGTAAATAGAAAATAAAAATTTGAGACCACAGTAGCCAAATTTAATATTTCCTACAAAAAAGATCTAATAGTATATCACATTTTATTTTATCTAATTTATATACATATTTTAATTTAATGTACTTACGTAAATGTACCTTCTCCTTTCTAATTTCTTTTGATTGATAATAACTATTTTTGGTACAGCATACAATTATTTGTGGAAAGAAGATTACCAAAACATATAAATAATTTTATTATTATACATCTAGCAAGGTTTTTACACAATGTTTTATAAAAATGAAATCTAATAATAATAATACAAAGATTTATTTTAGAGTTCACTAATAATATTTGTCGAAGAGATTAGACAATGTTAGAGGCGGATATAGAAAGCAATATTAGGTTAGATGTCCCAGAGCAGACAGCTGTCTTGAGGCGTTATATTGACAAAACAACTCAGCGTCTCAAGGTCGGAGCGAGGTATTTTGTTGGTTTTTCCGGGAAAAATATCACATTGATTGACGCCGGTCCGGTTTCGTAGGGCTATTTTAACTATTAACTTTCTCCAGTTTATAAGGCATCCGTGTTTTTAGTAGCATATGTCTACGATTTACAACATATTAGCATGTTATGACAAAGTCACTTTTGGCATTCAAATGTAATGCAAGATTTTGTGAGTGAAGACTATTTTTCTGGTAATATTAAATGTTTAATACATTTAAGTGTCGTTCGAGAACCTAAAAAGGGGCAAACAATTCATTTGTCTCAAATCAGTTTACAATATTTGTCAGTTAAATTTAAATGTTTTACTTACATTTTGCAGCTTTATTCCGCTCTAAGTCGCTTTTATCATAGCAACTCATATTTTAAACATTAACCTTAAGTCACCTAGATTCCGTTTAACTCACAATTTTTCATACCTTAAACCATCTTTCGCATAACTTTCCCTTATTTATAAAAAATATTTCCCCATGATAAGTAATTGAGACAGTTCCTCGGACTTCATAATCTGAAACATTACAAAAATTCTCTTACTTCCTCTGAATGATTAAAATAGTCATAATCAACATTTAGTTCATAATTTACAAATATTATAATAAGCAATATTGCGACTCGTGCATTGATTTATATCAACTTGTTTGGTTGGTGGTCAGAAAGCACTCCTTTTGGGAACTGTTTGGACTGCGGTTTGATCAAATGTCCCATGTCCTCAAAACTAAAGGGTTATAGATAAGAATGTGGTTTAGGCATTCCAGGATCCGTGGGAGTCATTCCTTGGGTTCCCCTTCGTTAAACCTGGCAGTCCATTTCAACTCGAAGATAAACAACATTAGATTTTGATAAACATTTTTTCTAAACTCGAGTAGACAACACACGTGGGAACTGGTTTTCTTTGGTGCCTTCTGCTGGTCTTCGTAAGTATAAGAAATTAGCATAGGGACTGCCTCAACCAGTAGATGTAGGAATATTTTTTAAAATCTTTGTTTGCTTCAGGGGGATTTTCAAATTCTGTGCGTGAGTGGGATCAATTACGGAATGATTGCGGTTAAGAGTTCTGTGCGATATGGAGCATTGCGTGACAAGCAACAGGTGGGGGCAAACTTGACTCACACAGCTGGCTAACCTGTTGATCCGGGACTCTCTGTTTAGAATCTCCACTCCTTCTTTCTACGCCACAGGCTTGTTCTACCACCACAGGTGGTTTTTATTCCAAGCATTTAAACAGAAATGGGAATAATAAATTTTCTCTTAAAACGTATTATTCTTCGTAAAAACGATTCAAAGTAAGGGCTTCGAATTTAAATATTTGATGCTGAAATCATGTTCCTCTACCAAATGTGTATGTAAAAATTCTTTTTCTATAAAATGTTCTCCATCTTGTGGATGATGGAAAGAAGATTTTTAAAGCTCGTTAAGTCTCTATATATGCCAACTTAGAAATATATAGTTAGAATAATTTGTGAACATGTAAAAAATACTCAATGCATGGGTTTCGTTGACATATAAGAAATAAAATTTATTCATTTTTTTATCTCGTTCGAAAATTAAGCATTCAAAGAAACTAAAGAGCTTAATAAAGATGTCGTTTTACAATAACGGATTAGATTGTATTTATATTAACATTTTAAATGAGTATTAATAAAAGAAGGAGTAGGAGGAACGTCACCATATTTGGTATCGCTCTTTGGTGAGGTTGATTGATATCGCTTCTCAAACAAAAAACTAAATAAATCAGACATGATTAATTTTTTAAAGGGTTTGATCTTTAATGTTCTACATTAAAAAGAATGTTGTCCGGTAATTATTATTCCACAGAGAGTATTGAAAACCTCTCCTGTTCAGACCAATTACGCAATTCGAGTTATTTGTCGTTTGTAAATATGTCTTTAAGTTAATTGTGTTCTCTAAATAAAAACTGTTTATATAGATACTTGTATATATATTAATGGGTATAGAACTATTTGTGCAGAATTCCATTACAAAATCAAAGATAAATATGTAGGGCTTTAGTTCTGCAATTTATCAGTTGTTTACATTGTGTATTTTCATAATTACTTCATCATATCTTAATATAATATTATATCACTCCCAGTACAGCTCCAAATTGCACTAAAGAATCTGTTCAAAATCAGTGAATTTTACAAGACTATTTTTTTTTCTTTAGTTACACAACTATATGATTACATGTTATTAGTTTTACAGACCATTTTTTGGCTTGAACAATATAAAAAAAGAAATCTCTCCTCGTGTGATTAATTAAAAAATTTGTCCAACACATTTGAATAAAACTTTCTCATATACATAGAGTGATACTAAATTTAAATCTAATAATTTCTAATTTAATTAATTTATTACTAAACATATTATGAAATAAATGTTTAACGGGTTTGCATCAATATCTCGGAAACTATTTTTGCCGGGTAATCGTCTTTTATGGTTAAATTCCTATTTTTTACTTTAACATGTAAGTAGCATAAATAACGAGAAAGTATAGAGATCGCGTAAATTTTATTTTGATGGATTTATATGTTTTGAGGTCCCCTGAGACTAAAAACGTGGATTTAAAAAATGTCTATACAGACATTAGTCTATACAGACTATAATCTGTGCAGACGTGTGGAGAACTACTAGTCCGACTTCGATAAAATTTGGCATACACATTCGGAAAAATCAGTTCCCGAGGCGAAAATGAGCGAGAATTTTAGCTCCAAATTTAGGGACGCTACTCCCAAATTTAGGGACGCTCTCTCGCTATTTCATGTCTTTATGAGCAAAAACATGAAACAAAAATATGTCTCGAAATCGGTTCCGATGATTTTGATTTAAATAATCTAAAATGTAGTCCATTTAAATACGAATCTAACCATATAAGTTGTTTTCCCGTAAAAAATCTAGTTCCTGAGAAAAGAGCTTTAACATGGGCGTGGAGAGGCCGGGTTCGATTCCCCGTCGGGGATGAGGGATGGTAAATTTTGATAAAATGTTTAATATGAATTAAATACAACTATGAAAACGTGAAACAACTAATAAATGGAAAAACTGGACCAAGTAATTATGTACATGTTTATGAGTAAGTATAAGTAAGTCTGAATTGTCTCGGCTGTTTTTTTTTTTTTTTTTCAATTCGGCTATGATTTAATCAAAATCGTCGGAACCGTTTTCCAGATATATTTCCGTAGTACCGCCAAATTTAGAGTTAATATTAATTTCTACATTTCGCCTAGTGGTATGATTTTTCTGAACATTTACACCAAATACATTGAAATCTACCCAGTAGTTTAGGTTCTACGCGTCTGCCATGAACTATAGAGAACAAACAAAGTTATGGGGAAAGGACAAATTGTCAACCTTCTTGCATCATCTGCAAGAAGACTGTTCAAATGATCTAGGCCAGGGGTTTCCAACCTTTGTTGAATACCGGACCTGAAATGGTCTAAAGCGGATCGGATGAAGTATAAGCAATACTAAGCCATCAGACTTCACAATGGTAGGTAAGATAGGGTTTTGAGTTTATTTTAAATTATTATTATTATTATATACACTATCTTCTCGTAATTCTAATTAGGAGATTATGCGTGGGACTAGTAGTTCTATAGAATCGAAGCCTCGTGCTTAGCATAGCACGTTCCCACTCCTCCCCCGCTAGCTTCCACGTGCTATCTATTTTTTCTTACATGTAAACGTGTGCTATTCAATATATTACCTATACAATAACTCCGAGATTAATACCATTTAGATTCCACACGTACTTCACAGCCACATGACTAATCTAACTATATCATTTGTTACGACAGAATTGTAATTATTTACTATCATAAACAAGCAGTTAAATTATGCCATACCACCTGTTTCTTATCGCAAATGTAAACTTTAAAAAAAAATAAAAAAGAAACAAACGCTTAAAATGAATAATTATTTATTTTAATTGTAACCTTTTCTCTTTTTATTTTCATTCTTAAGTAAGAAATTTAAAAGTAAAATAAGTATTTATAATAATATGTAAATAGTACTTTTAAAAAACACACTTTAATTTGTAATCCTATCTCACGCAACATTGTTCTTATAGTAATCATTTATATATACTTTTTACATTGTTATTGACTGCTATTTTTATTTATGATTGTTTATAAATAACTTATCCAAAATTGAAACTACTTTCCGAGATATTGCTGCATTTTCCCTCCTTTTTTTTACATCTCTAATAGCGGCTTTTCTCATTTAATCAATAAAATCGTTAGTGTGAAACATATCTCACATTTAATTCTTAGAAACATGTATATCCCATATAAAATTAATATTAAAATAGTCTGCAAATAAATATTTAATTTTTTAGTACGTTCCGATGTAAGTCGTTTTCCCAGGAAAAATATATTTTTTCCGTGGTAGGCTGTGAAATAGTAACTTTAGAGCCTAAAAGACATAGCTAAAATCCATTTTTTCATTACGTGGACTTAAAAAATCTTTTCATTACTCCTAGCTGTAAAGAAAAAACCTTTTACGTCCTAGGAACTAAAAGATTTTTTATGTCCGGCGGGTAGTTGTCAAAACTTCCGTTAGTACCGCTGCAGTCTTTGTAGAAATGCTTCTAGTACGATTAAAATCCGCTAGGTGTCAATGCGTTTTATTTATCTTTTCTTATAGTGTAACCTCTTTTTAAGGTTTCTTTTTTTAAGTCTTAAGTATGTACTAATATTTGTTATTATTATATATTGATTAGTGATTAATATTTAATGTTTTTTCATTGTCTGCTACCTCGGAAAAAATAGCATATGCTACGCGACTGTGAAGTGTTTTTTCTTTACCTTGGCAATATTTACTGTCTCGCTTCGCTCGACAGTAAATGTAATTGCCGCGGTAAAGAAAAAAACTCACTTCACAGCCTAGTAACATAATATTTCGAGATATAGGTAAACATAAATATGATACAGCTGAAAATCGAAAACGAAATATAAACAACCATCCAGTGAAAACCTTTTGAACATGTTTAATAATTAATAAATAAAATTAGATTTTAATGAATTTAAAATCTCCGTGGATATGAAAAAGTTTTGTTCGAATTTGTCGGACTGATTCTTTCTCCGACTTAAATCTGTTCTATAAAATATAGTTATTAATGTTAATAAATAAACTTCAAATTTAACATAGACAATTTTCCAGTCATAACCATTATTTGTACCAGAAAAAATTGGAATCTGTATACTTATAGAATTGAATTAGGCTTAACTTCATCTTTCATTACTCAACTCTCAACTTCCTATATTCTTAGATACTGATGACATTTTGCTTTATTGAAAGAGGCTCTTTAAACCTTCCTGTATATTTATTTATGGAGTGAAATTGTTGATATCCTACGAATATTTTAATTTTTATCTAAAATAAGGAAGTTGTTGGAAGTTTGAAAAGTTATTTACTTGTTAGTTGTCTTATGTCGTTTTCGATTATATTTAATTTTCCCTTGAAATATACGTAATTCAATTTTGTTACAATGTTTTTAAATAGGCTTAAATATAATTTAAATAGTTTATCTAAGTTGTCATGATTAATATTCGTTCGTAAATCCTTTTAAGAAAATTTATATTCTACAAAATAAACTCTTGTAAATTGCGCTTGACTTAACTTTAGGAGTATTTTTTACAATCAGGTTTCTCGAGCGATACAAATAATTCATATGACTTGTAATGCACACCCGTGTAATTATATAATGTATTCATTGATCTCAATTCCCTTCTAGTAATTGTCCATGTGAATTTGCATTCTTGTACTGTGTAATATAAAATCATACTAAACGTAAATCATACTAACCGTAAATCATACTAACTAGATACTAGACTTTAAGCCCAGACTGATTTGTATTTTACATTAAGTATTATTTATTAATTTTTTCATGACAATATAATTTAGCTTAAATCGCTCTTACAAGGAAAGTAAATAACCTTATAAAAAATTGTATGGATGCGCAGCAGAAACTATAATATACATTCTTACTTCTTCATTAATAGCATTAAACGTTGTTTTTGTTATGTTAAGAATTTTTTTATTTTAAATACAGATTATTTTATACATTTGATGATGGTGAGCAATTCAAGGATTTTTAATTTCTGGAGAGAACAAACTTTTTTCTACGCTAATTGGAGATTTTTGATTTCACTAGAAACTTCTTCTTCTACCCTGACGAATAACATTTGTAGAATTAATTTACTTATTTGCTTCCGAGCTTACCGAAGGTAACGGAAGGTATATGATATGTAGTTCTAAAGAAAGAAAATATTTTATGTCTCTGATTTTAAAAGTTCCAAGACAAAAATCCGTGTCTGACATCAGGGAGCATTTTTGGTTCTATGTCTGTCCGTCGCTCTTGTAATAGCATAAAGTTAATAAAGTACGTGATAAAATGCGAGGAAGCTATGTGCCACACTAATTGGAAGTCTATTTTGTTATCTTGTAAGTGGGAATATATTTTTCCTTGCTTTGATGCTGTAGGATTAGCCATTTTTTAAAGTAAAAATGATATGAAATTCGGATCAGTGTGCTGTGCATATTGCAACACAAAAGATTAAAAATATTAATTCCAGATTTTCGAGTTTTTTTTATATATATAAATAAAACTAGTCTTTTAGAGACTGGTATATTTTGTGATTTTACCTATATAGATACGTTCTTCTTTTATATTGAAAGTCAAAATTGGCAATATTCAAGTCGATTCTAGGACTGTATTGCCTTAAAAAATGTTAAACGTTTTAACATTTTAAGATTAAAACTACTATTAATGAAACTTTATTTCATTAATAGTAGACCTACTTTCCTTATTTAGAACGGCACAGTTTAAACTAAAACTTCTTTAATTTACATAATGGATTGCACTAGGGTAGAAATATTTTATTTGTTCAGTTGCGCATTTGAAGTTGAAATAGTTATGAATGAAAGTTCGTTCAAGTCTAAATATTATTATATCCAACCTTTATATATCTGTGTGTTTATTAGGTTACAAGGTGTGTTCCTTCTCTTAATAATATTCTAATCATGTTTTGCCCGTGTATAATCCAACAATGCTTTTGTTGAGAGAGAGAGAAATTAAGAATAATTTATAGAAGAGTTGTAATGTTGAAAAATTAAAAGGTCAAACAAAACCATATGCGCTGCATCGCTGCGGTTATTTACCAAATCCGCCACTGGGAGAAATTTGTACACTTTTTCTAAATTTATCAAATATTCGTTATTAAGGTAAAATAAGAATTGCTTCCGAGCTTACCGAAGGTAACGGAAGCTATGTGATCGTTCTGAAGAACGAAACCCTTTTAGGTCCCCAATTTCAAAAATTTCCAGACAGAAAACCGTTTCAGACATCATGGAACATTTTTGGTTCTATGTCTGTCTGTCGCGGTCTGTCGCTCAATTTTTGCGAACCAACATATCTTAAAAACTACTTGTCCGATTTGATTGAAAATTGGATGTTAGGTCGTAATTAGCCCATTGTTGGTCCCATATAAGTTTCAAACTTCACCGCCGATTGGTTTCTCCTCCACATGCGCACAAACGTACATTTATTTACACCTATATCTTCAAAAGTACTCAACTAATTTTTATGAAATTTTGACGGTTTGTTGAAGTGGCCTAGATTAATTTCAACCGTCTACACTTTTTAAATTTTTCTAAATTCATACTTTAATTCATGTGAAAAATAAAAACAATTTTGACGAGGTTTAAATAACGGGTGGGAAATTGAATAAATTAGACAATAATTGGTTGTAAAAGTATATAATAAATAATTTATACAAAATAGGACGCGAGGAAGTTATGTGCCACTCTAACTAATCCTCTAATTAATCCTCTAACTAATCCTCTTCCAGTTATCCGATCGTGTTGAAACTTTCCACATAACCTCTATACCAATTTAAAAACAAATTAATTAATCAGAGAATTAATTATTAATTAACTACCAAATTGTATAAATATCCATTTAAAATAAACAATATGTGTATTGTTTATGGGGTTGTTTTATTTAGTTTATTGCTATTTGGCTTACTATATATATGGTCGAGAGAGATAGTCTTTCTGCTTCAGAATTCTGTTTGCCTGTAATTTACAAAGTGTCAGTTATGCGGGTTAGTAAAGGAACAGGTGCCTGTAAGGATATACATAAAAACTTTCCTCCTCGGAAATCCATTTTTCTTCATTTCTTCCCTTCACCCATTTGTTTGTACACATGACTATAAAAAATTATTTTACTGTATGGATAAAGATAAGCGGTTACTGTATTCTTCAATCGTTCAATCGTTCAATCGAATTACTTTTATCAAAAGAAGGAGTATAATGTTGTTTGGTAATATGAAACAAGATGTAGGTGCTTAAGCACGCCCACACACTCGCATATTAATCCCATTTGGAAGAAAAATGAAGTGAATCGATGGAACAATACGACAGGGCTCACTCCTACTTCGGCTCCCTGTCAAACTCTACTGTTGTTACATAGCTGTCTTCATTAATCTTCTTTGGAATGTTGCCTTTATTTAACATCCTATCATTTGCATGATTACCGTTACATCAGGCGCCTTTTCATTGAGTGTCGATAAATTTGCATTTCACTCAAATAATTTAATAGCTTCAGATGATTCATTGAATTTACTTTTTGTATTGGGTACAACACACAAGAGGCAAAATACCCTTGAGTTCTCTCCATCAGTCATCTGATGCGTAGGCGCCGCATCTTCCTCACTCATGAGGAATCATTGATGCGGAATCTCTAATTTATTCCAAACATCGTTTGAAGGGCTCAGTAATTACCAAGTTGCGTAGCACCCTAATAATTAATAATTATATTTACGATTAGTATATTGTTTGAACTTTTAGAGAGCTTCTTTCTAATTGGCATCACATAAAGTTGTGTATATTTTAGCACTTTTTTCCTATCTTCTTTCGCAATTTACTATGATTTGTGCCAATTTCCCTATAAAACCTTTGAAGTCTAAAAATATGTCAATTTTGAATAGATTTAGCTTGTGATGTCGTTTTAAATAGGTAGTTTGCAGCAGTGGCTATTCTAATCTGTCGGTATTATGGAAAGATAAATAAACTTAATTTGGAGGTGAAGTTTGTAGGGTAAATGCACCCTGGAAAAATAATTTTTCGGTTTCATATTTCCGTGTAAATTTTTTTAGGGTTTTGTAGATTCTTCTCAAAACCCTTATGCCGAGGGTGATGTGTCCGTCTGTCCGTCGCTCTTTGGTTCATAGGGCCCGAACCGTTTAAGCTAAAGAGCTGAAATTTGAAATACTGGTGTAACTTTTTGACCCAACCACAGGAAAAATATACAGAAGTTCAAAATTAAATATGCGCATGCGCAATTCGCAAAAATGTTGTAAACTCAAAAATTTATATTTTTTTTAATTTTCGAGTGGGGTATCAAATGAAAGCTGCTGAAGAGTAGGACGCAAATATATATAAGCTTTTGTAAATTTTGCATTCCTTATTGGGTAAAAAAATCAAAATATACCCAAAAAAAATTTTCCCCCCCCCAACCACTATACTTCGGCTGGTGCTAAAATTTCGAAATAATTCATGCTAATGCCTTATTATGGGGCGATAAAAATTCCGGGAGTTCATCCCAAATTTTAAAAAATTGCCAATTTTGGGCGCGAAAATTTGAAGTGCGCCAAAAATTTTATTTTTTTTAAATTTTGAGTTGGGTATCAAATGAAAGCTGCTGAAGAGTAGGACGCAAAGATATATATACATTTTCAAATTTTGCATTCCTTATTGGGCAAAAAAATCAAAATATACCCAAAAAAAATTTTCCCCCCCCCAACCACTATACTTCGGCTGGTGCTAAAATTTCGAAATAATTCATGCTAATGCCTTATTATGGGGCGATGAAAATTCCGGGAGTTCATCCAAAATTTTAAAAAATTGCCAATTTTGGGCGCGAAAATTTGAAGTGCGCCAAAAATTTTATTTTTTTAAAATTTTGAGTTGGGTATCATATGAAAGCTGGTGAAGAGTAGGATTCAAATATATATTTGCTTTTTTAAATTTTTCATTCTTTATTAATTGTATAAGTCAAAATATACCCTCAAAAATTTCCCCCCTCCCCAACCACTATATAACGGGTGGTCCTAAAATTTCAAAATAATTCATGGTTATACCTTATGGTGAAGCGATGGAAATGGTTTGAAAAAATGAATTTTTCTAGTCGTTATTACCGATGAAAAACATTGTGACCCTCCGGGGGATCGAACCCGGACCCTTGAGATCGATGAATAAAATCATAATTACATAACGGGCATGCTTAATCTTCTACAAAACCCTAAAAAGTACTTGGACGCAAGTACTTCCCTGTGATTTTTTTCAGATTATTTAAACCAGATAGTCTTTAAATTCATGGAAGCTGACGATGAATATTTTCATTAGCGATGAATTCAATACTTTTTATAATGTTAAAAAGTATATATTTTTATTTTATAATCGCATACATTTTTTTCTGAATCATATAACACGCTATGTTCCAAATGACTCAAACCAAACAAGTATGTTTTTCTTTTGAATTTCAACCGTATTGATGTTTAACAAAAGTACAATATGTTCAAAAGAAGAGAAGATGGAATAAGGCCTAGCTTTGATCTGAAGCCCCGAGGCTAGCAAAGTCGGTACTGAGAAGAAAACTATGTACAGATGGCAGATAGAGGCTTAGTGGCACGCGATATAAGTTAAGCACGTGTCAAACTTACGTATGCTGAATTCCTTACACTCAACATATCTTACATGCAATATAAATACGTGGGATGATCGATTGTTCCTTACTTGTAGTCAGACACCGAGTATCTAACCTTATTATAATATCGTGGTTTCCATACATCGATATTAACGCTGTTATTAATATACTAAACACCTACATTCTCTTTCCATTAGAGATTAAAATGATAAAATACCTTTCCCTTCTATTAAATTCTAAACAGTATTTTAATGTTCTAATAACTTTATGTGCATTTAATTATTGGGTTATCCTAACAACTATAGTCAATTATGTTTTCTCTCTTTGAAGTAGTTTATAGTTTATTCATACTGTAATGATTAATTACGTCTCTTATAAATTATATTTATATAATATTACAACTTAGTAACTGTGTTCCTATCTTTTTTCTTTTTACATTAGGTGCATTAATAATAGATAAGATACCTTGATCTGTATAAATGTGTAGGTATAACCAGCAATGATTATTATCAAGTAGGCACATTCTGCAAAGACTTAAAACTCCAATTGCTTGCTCACTACTTTTGAGGGAACTTATTTTAATTTAAATAAGAAAGCCAGAAGCATAAGTGTACATATTATGTGTTTTCAAGACGTCCTCAAGGGCAGGTCAGAGTTGTATCCAGCAACTTTTGTAGGTTAGCAGTTGCCGTAGCTACTTATGACTATAGACATCTTTCTTATTGATCCAAGAATGGCCGATAGGCCAGTCTTCTTTGTTCTCTACAACTTTAACTATGAACTTATACCGAATATTTAAAACTCAGTTAGTTCAGAGAAACTGAATTTTGATCTTATAGGTCCATACTGGCAAAAAGAACTTACCGTTACAGCTTTTAACATTTTAAACTTAAAACCCGGCTTCCCCGACAGAATAACATATATTATGTAGCCAGCACATCTGGGTCATGGAAAGATAAATAAACTTAATTTGGAGGTGAAGTTTTTAGGGTAAATACATCCCTACATAGGTACACTACCTCCTAGTAGGGTACCCTAATAGGGTGCATACATAAAGGCATTCTGAAACAAGTTCCAATCACAAGAGTTAATCTTCATAAGACAATCAGTGAGTAGTTGTTCGAGTTTCTCTTTAACGATGTTGAAATCCCTATAGATGCTTCAAATTGGCAGAATGTCTAAGACCCTATTCACACGGGGATACACACAAATCTCGTCTCGAGCTCCCTCACGACCAAGAGACTGGGAGGCTGGGCGATTCAAGTCTCCCGTCATCCTCACACAACCACGTGAGTTGCGCGATTGATTAGTCAGTAGTTGAGTTGATTAAGTCAGTTTTCACAGGCAACAGGTCGAGTACTACCCAGTACCCAGTACTCTTCATCATTGTTTATCTACCTTCCCGAACAATGTCTGGTGAATCTAGTATAGTGATGAGGACATTGTTATCCAGTATTGTTATTACCGCCGGTAAAGAAGGAGAAAAGCGATATTGTTTCGAGTGGATCCTTACATAAAAATCATCAATTGTAGATTATTTTGTTGCTGCAAAATATTTACAGGAATCGGATTAAAAATTTCTTTAAGCCTGTAATTATACAGCACGGGAAACTTCTCCACTTCCGTTAAAATTCATCGAATTTTAAATTAAACACTTTTTCATTCATTATGACACCTTGTTAAACAAGCCACGTTTGGTAGAAAACTAAGAGACTGGGAAACTAGGAGACCAGTATGCAGAGTCACCTGGTTTTCGAGTTGCAGCGTCTCTGAGTCGCCGGTACTGGAGTATCCCCGTCTGAGTAGCACCACCTACATTACACATGCTGAGTCTCTTCGTCGCAGAGTCTCCTAGTTTCAAGGAGATTTGAGTTTCACCGTGTGAATAGGGCCTAATTCGACTCTTTTGTAAATAGACGCGAAAGCAGAATTACTGAGACAAAATATTTTAAATTTAATTCCTATCTATCCTTCGCAGGATAAGTTTTTTGATAATATATAAAGGAACCAGATTTTGCTATCATACTTTACAATGATTCTTTGAAATGGAACAAAATTATCCCTTTTTAATTCTGCTTAGTATTATATTTCTTCTGCTTCTTTTACGACCCGATCAACACATCATTAGGTTATTACAGGACGGGCATCCGGTCACTATACTCAACCACTCAACACTCAATGTGATAATCAGTGTGAAACATTTTCTAAGTGATATTCAATTTAATTGAATACCAACCTTTTGAGATTGGAACTATAATCCTTATAGTACAACTATTGATGGATTTCGATAAAGGAACTTATGTGAAGTTATTTTGTTAAAATTAGAAGAGAATAATAATAGACATTTAGCAAACAAGATGACATCTGAACGGATAACTAATATTACATAATAATATATAGCGTACATCTTCATGGTTTAAAGGATTAGGGGTGTACAAATTAAGATCAATTGATTCTTGGAATTTATAATAACGTCTGGCAGAAAAAAAAAAAAAAAAATTAGGTTACAACCGGACAAAGGATTCTAATTAAGGGAGATAGAGGAGTTATTATATAATGTTGCAAATTCAAGACAAAATTTTTACATCTTGTTTATTGTCTGCTGTTCATCTTAATCAACTTACACCTCTTTGAATGCCAAGATTATTTAAACTTTTATTAATTTAGTATTATATATCATACATATACATCATACTTCACTCTGTTCATTTCATAATCTTATAGTATATAGTTCATTTATCGTTTAGCCCTCTTTTATACTTATAAATTGTAAGATAGCTCTCGCTACCTTACATTAGAGTTAACCAGTTAGTTAAACAACTGGTTAATAGTACCAGTTTAGCTCAATGAAATTTATTCATTATGAGTATGTGTAATTAATTATCACAAATCGCGGTAGAAAGTAGAAACAACAAACATAATATTAAGTATTATGATAATACAATTAGTTATTTTGTAAGTATTAGTGAAGAAAACATAATTAGATCAGCTACCGATTATGGAAATCCAGTAGAGAACAAAATGCTCGGTATATATTAAGGTAGCGGTTGTATTCTTGTGTTCTCGATGTGTTATTTCTATTCAAAATGATATGTTTAAGGATGAGTTCACACGTTTGAGCTGAAGAGCTTGTGATAGGTGAGAAATGAATATAGCTCTCAAAGGCATAGAATCACTAATCTTAGTGATTATAAAGCAAGCAACTTGTGCCGATGATAGTATGATCTCGACCTCCCGTCATTTTGTTACCATTCTCACGCATCTCCAGCGTATCCTCTCTCAGTTATAACCCTCAAAAGGTTCCCTTGCCAAAGAACAACAACCAGGATCCACATAGAAATAAAAATAATAATAAAACTATTTATTATAATGATACTTGATGGTTTCGTTTCAAAAGAGAGAAATATACTCTTCACTGCCTTATCATTTTATATCATTATAGACTGAAACATTTATACAGTTATTAATATATGTATACGTTTATTGCATGTGCGCAAAAAGTAGAATTGTTCTTCCTTCCGTCTTATTACTATCATGTGAGAAAAAAATAATACCAATTTTTATTATTAGATATATGTCAATGATAACTCTGAGAGCTGAAAACAGATAAAACGTTTTATGCTTAACATCATGAACACATAGGTATAGCGTACTAAATAGTGAATCCTAACCAGCATTCTGCTATTATAACTTAATAATTCAAAAATCTATACTTTTTTTGTAAAAAAAATACAGCTTTGATCATTAAAACTAAAGAAATCAAATAAAATTATGGTAAATAGTTCAGTTTGCATTTAGCATATGCGTAAATTGACAAAATAAACAGTAAACAGCGTATTAATAAATCAGTCAATATTTTTAAGGAAGAACTTTTAGTTTAGCGTAAGGTAGTATGCTTTTAGAAATGAGTATTAGTTATGAGTTAATTATAAGAAATGAATTGTTTAGTCAAAACAGTAATTATGTAGTTATAACTTATTACGACTTCGTTTTAGAAATTAGAAATATGTCTTTTGGCACTTTTAATGTAGTGTTTGTCCTATGGAGTTAGTTTCTTCGTCATTTGGTTCTTACTTATCTACCCGATTGACTACATTTATAACTCAAGAACCGAATTTATGAAAGAGGGTGGCTATTTATATGCGAAATTCGTTAATGTAATATCTCCGGAACCCGGAACCAGAAACACTAGAATATTAACATTTTGTAGGTAGGCTCTTCTTTGCTTTTTGGTGTTTGTTGAAAAATATGTTTGCTGTTTATGTTGATGATGATGGCTTCCTATGCACAATTTTTGAAGTTAGGAAGTAAATATTTGGAAAAGAACTTCTCTATAGGATTTTAAGCTTAATATATTATTTAAAGGTAATTTACATTTATAGAAAGTTAACTTTTAATCCTGCTTCCTGCTTCTTCAGCAGTTAGAATTAATTTATAATCAGGTAATTTTTTCAAATTATTTTTTCCAATGAGATGTGAATATAGAAATAAGGAGACGGGATTTAGGAAACTTTGGCATCTCCCATATTCCTGCTAACATATCAATTTGCAAAATTAAATAAATAACATAAACATCAGCGAAGCACGAGGATCCATCTAGTACAAAATAAAAATTCAAAATACCCCTGGTTGGCTCATCGCGACTTCTCTAGAACTACTGATCCTATTTCTAAGCAGGTTCTCTTAGTCCCTGGGTGCTCACTAAGAAATCTTTTTACAATCCTCCTTCTCGACGATACTCCAAAATAAATAATTGCTCTAGAACCTTGCAATTTTGAAGGCTTCTTCCTTTTAAGACAGAAACATCATTAATGAAAGATAAAAAATTATAAATATAAAATAATAATTATAGTTTCGTTCTTTTTCTTCAAGTCTGACCTATTAACTAGGCCTATTCAAAGAAATAGTTTTCAGACTTCTGATTCCTTCTTTTAATAAAACACTTCCTATGAAGTCCTTCATACGAAGTAATCATTTTTGCATTTCATTATATTATTCTCAGAATCGCACATTTTAAACTCTTGTACATCCTCTCTTGGTAATTTAAGTCAAATAATTTATTTTTGTTTTCACTTTCTCATACAAAGAGAAAAAGTATTGTGATGGTGCGAAAATTCGATTTTGATGGATTTACATGTTTTGAGGAACCCTGAGTCCATATAAGTGGTTTTTAAAAAATGTCTGTCTGTCTGTCGTCTGTGCAGATGCGTGGAGCCTAAACTACAGGGTCGATTTTAACGAAATTTAGCATACATGCTTAGAAAAATCATACCCCGAGGCGAAAACGAGAAATGATTTTTAGCCCCACATTTGGGGGTGCTACCCCCAAAAACTCTGAAAAAAAAAAAATTCTCAATCACGGTTCCGACGATTTTGATTGAAAAATTCTTTAATGTAGTCCATTTAAATACAAATCTAACAACATTAGCCATTTTCCCGGGAAAACTCTAGTTTCTGAGATATTCATGACAACAAATCTTATTTTGTTGAAAATCGAAAATTCATTTTTTATTCATGTTTTCTGGGATATGGGACCGAGATTATTTGAGAAAGTTAGTATGAGTTGTCTCGGACCGATTTTTGTTTAACAATAGTTACTCTATTCTATTATTATTTATAGAGGAGTAGTCTATTAGTTACTATTCCTGACAGCATGTCTTCAACAATTAGAATATGGTAAAAAAGGATAGTAGAGAAGATGGATAAAACACCTTATTAAATTAGAAGCTAAGAAGTGTGAATAGTTTGGTATTAACTGACGTATTTTATGTATTATTTTTATTACACGCACACACAAATGACAATTATTAATAATTAAATATTAAAAAAATCAACTATAATTTAAAAACATCACATAATTTTCAAAGTAAATAGACAAAGCATCTACTTTAATAATTGCTTAATACAGAATACTTCATCAAAATATACCTCAATGATAAATATTTTATCCATAAATAAGGTTGTTCATAATCTCTAATGTTTCTAAAAAATGTCCATATATTCTTTATTAATATCGGACTCTCTCATGATGGCCCATTTATACAGGGAGTCAAATACTTTTCTTAAGTCTATAAATATACTATTACGACAGGGAATTTACATTCATACGCCTTTCTAATTAGCTGCTTAACAACAAATAAATTGTTAAGAGTCGAAAAAATCTTTTTGAATCCTATTTGTGAAACATGAAGATTTGCTTCGAGGTTTCTCATTTCTTTTAGTGATAACTGAAATTAAGGTTTTATAAATTACTGGAAGGATGTACACTATGGACGCCAATGTTTTTCTTCAACTTTTCTACTTTTTTTAATTAAAGCACCAACAGGGCTGCAAGCCAATTGTGAGGTACTTTCTTCCTCTAAACGTGTAATACACTTTGTTCATTGCTTTTACCACATTTTCTCTTTCTGCTTTCAGCTCCTCATATTATATATATATATATATATATATATATATATATATATATATATATATATATATATATATATATATATATATATTATATATATCTGTTATTTGCGCCTGCTTTTCTAATTTTTAATTTTCTAATTACACATGATATTTCTCCATAACATGTAACACAATTTTACCTTTTCCTTGGTCTCTTTTGCCGGTACTTTATTTACTTGAGCTAATTTCAGATTAATTTCAAACGTCTGTACATTAATTCATGTAATTAATCAAAACAGTTTTGAGGCAAATAAATAAATTTGACAAAAATAGGTTGTACAAGCACAACTCATTAAATTATACGAAATAGGACGCGGGAAGCTATGTGCCACACTAATTGGCAGACTGTTTTAAATAATTATAATTTAATAAAAACACTGGAGCTCGATCGTCACTATTATACACGCATTATGAAACCTTCTGATCGAGGAACTTTTGATACTCAATGCACTACTATAGAGAAATGAAATATTGATATTATTTTTAACATATCGATCACTTAAAATAAAAGTAATCAACTATGTAATAGAATTGGAAAGTAAATAAAGTTGATCCATTTATTTTATTATTTTTTTTAATTAACCTCAATAAACTATAGAAGTGCATGTTAAAAGTTGAGTCATGACAGAAATGGCATTTCAAAATTTGCAAAGGTTTTATATAACGCTTTATAAGCGTCTCAGGTGGCTTGAAAATTGCACGCGTAGACATAATGTTGTTCGAGGTATATATAGCTGGCATCTCGAATCAATTATAAAGTTTTAAAATAACCTTTACAGACTCAGAGAGAGGTTACAAATACTTCAACCCTGTATTAAAAAAAAATGAAGGCAAGTCGTTTGACGTACGTCAATTTAACAATTATTGGTAAATAAATTACCAATGAAAGAAAAAAAGCACCGATATATACTAAAAAGATTAAAATTATTTGCAAATACAATTGTATCTGATAATTTTTTTCTACTACTTTTGTACGCTGAATATACATAAAATTAAATCTATTTTTATCATAAATTAGTAATCCTTGAATGCTAAATATTTATGCTACTATAAATCATGGATTAAGTAAGGGGGGAAAACAAACAATTTGAATACTATTACCTAACGGAGTTTTTTTATTTTTTTAACATAGGATATAATATTAGGTTGCCTACTTCTTCCGTGAATCCAGCCTGTATAATTTTTATAAAATAACATCTATTTAATGAATTCACTGCAGTGATTATTGAAATATTATGCTGTCCTAGAATTATGCAAATAAAAGATAAATTAGTTATAGAAAAAAAGTTTGTATTGATACCCTGATAGAGTAGGGCAATGTACATTAATTATAATTGTACATTTAACTTCCTCTTATATACACTAGGAGAAAATATTGTGATGGAGTGAAAATTCGATTTTGATAAACAAACATCTTATAAGTTTCCTTGTGTTCAAAAAGTTTTGTTTAAACGTCACTCTCACGGCTGTGGAGAAGCGAGGAAACTAAACTACTGTGGAAATATTTTAATCAAATATGGTATAATAATTTATTAGTGTCATTAGTCGAAGTGAAACCGAATTTCCAAAGTATAGTAGTTTGCATTATTTAGTTTTTATTCATGTATATTGGTTTGCACACACTGACTAATCTTTAAAAGCTTCGATTAAAACAATGCAAATAAAGAGGTTCAGTTAGTAATTGTATCTAATAGGGCCGTTTCAAGATGTAATGAAAGCAGGCAAAGATTTTTTATGGCTGCATTACAACAGCCAAAACCGGTCAAATTGTTTTAAATGCAATTCATTTTGTGTAATGACGTTATTTGGTTATTGAACTACACATCTTTTAACCGAATACAGTAAATTCTATAAAACCCTAATCTTTCTATATTTCGTTATTATAATAATAATATAATACAATTTATTGTTAATAACAACCTTGGTACCATTTTATAATATTTTTATTAAAAGAAAATTGACCAAAAGCAGATATATTTTAACAACTCTACATAACTGTTCTTAACTAAGTCTGTTTTACTTCTTTATTTAATTTATTTTGTTCATATAGTACTGTTACTTTGTTTCGATGAGATTTTTTTTTTTTACATAATTACTTAATATATATAGCACAACTATGAATCACCAACTAGCCACCTGTAAGTGTTTTGCAATAAAGAATATATTGTGACTAGGCAGAATCTATATTATAATACAACAGTATTTATCAACAGAAATTATCTAAGAATTTGGTGACTGAAAAATACGCTTATTTCTTAAATTCGGGGTTTTAAAATCCAGACAAAATGACCGCTCTTTTAAATTGCTGTGTTGTATTTTATACAAAATTAAATCTATTCATCTCAATACAATATTCCACTAATTTTTAATAATTTTGTGAACTTTTAGAATAGTGGTCATTTTCATTGTACCCTCAAGAACAAAATCGAAAATCTCAAACAAACTATGTGTGCCAAGTTTCAGCTTTCCAAGTTCATAGTGGGGCTTCCGGAGACCTCGGAAGAACAAACAGCATTAAACAGTCACTTTGTAAATCAAGAATATTTTTATATATTATATCATACTTAGCTAGAACAGTATGAGAACAGTATGAACTAATGTTATACGAGTAACTGAAATACTATACTAACTACAACTAAATGTTACCATTTATATCCATATCAAGGCTTAGACACTTCATATTGACCTCCTGCATTGTTTTTTGTAACAAGAAAAAAGAAAAAACCCAGTTGTGAAAAAACTGAAGAATGTGTTGTTACACGTATGTGTTACAGTTTTAAGTTCAGTAATACTAAGTGAATTACAAACATTAAAAAGTATAATAATTTTTATCAAGGAATTATGGGGACTGATTACACATTGTATTGACTGTCACTTTACACAGAACTTACCGCATAAATCAAATGGGATGACGGGTGTCATGAACTTGGTCCTAATAGTTATATATAATCTAATAATTATCTCTATATGACAAAGGAACAGTTCTATCTATGCCAATAAGGCATAATATAACCACCATAATAATATGGTATAAATTATTGAATTAACCCTAGAGACTAAAGGTTTCAGTCTATATCAGTTGATACCAAAAGCAAGATCAAGATAGTAAGCTTATAAATAATTACAGAAGCAGATCAACTAGGAGCTAAAACGAATAGACATATTGTAAAAACGGAACATGTTTGAAGCGGTTCCGCTAATACTTCTTGAGTAGACTATAGCGGCGATATACAAAGAATAGTTCAGTATCAACCTTTCTTTTATCATAGCTTTCATCTTCTTATCTTTAAACTGGCACTACCTGTATAGTATACATATATATTTGCTTCCGAGCTTACCCAAGGTAACGGCATGGTGATCATTCTAAAGAAAGATTTTTTTTGTCACCGATTTAAAAAAAATTCTGGTCAGTTATCCGTTATACACATCAGGGAACATTTTTAGTCTTGAGTCTGTCTACAAAAGTCATTCAATAATTGCGTACCAACATATCTTAAAAGCTAATAACCAACATATCTAAAAAAGTAATGAGATTTGGATGGTAGGGTCATAATTAGCCCATTGTTGGTCCCATTTAAGTTTTAACCTTCTGCGACCATTTTTTCCCCTTCCACAGCATTTTTCAATTACCATATCTTAAAAACTAACTAAATTAATACTTTTTCATGTAATAAATCAAAACATTTTTTACAGAACTGAAAAAAATCACAAAAAAGTACTTGCATCCAAAAACTTTTTAGGGTTTTATAGGATAAAGATTTATTATAATAACCCTCCTAATAACTTATTAATTTGATATGCCCCACTTAAAATTAAAAATAAAATCACATTTGTATGAATTGCGCATGCGCATATTAAATTTTTAAAGCCGCATCTACACATTCACACGAGTGACGAGGCGAGGCGAGCCGCGAGGCGATTGTGTAAACGACTCACTCGTCATTCGCCTCGTCAATCGCCTCGCGACTCGTGGCGCTCGTGTCAGGAGCGGTTTCCGTAGCGCGAGTCAAAGGGAGTTCCTGGAAGTCAAGGGTTGCAACGAGTCGGAAGGCGAGGCGAACTCAGTGTTTACACACTCGCTCTTCATTTCACAACCAGTCCTTCTCTTTATCACGTGTTTTTTTCTTTTTTTAACTTTTTTCTCTTTAATTGGAGAATGGAATGGACAAATTTTTGAATTTTTGGAAATATACCATGGTTAACCAGCTATTTGGGACCCAAAACATCTACTATAATATAAAAACAAGAATAATGTCACCGATTCATGGGTTCGAATATCGTCCAGCTTTTATTTTTTAATATAACGATTAAAGAGTTAGTAAAAGAAAAAGAATTATCCAGAATTTATGTTTTCATTCATATTTTCCCCACCAAAGCTTAATTTTTTTAATTATATAAGTATAATTATGAAAGTACAAAAATAAAATATAGGTTAATACTCTGTAATTAATTGTTTGTATTAACCGATATATTGTGGTAATCAAATATAATGAAGTGATATTTAGTACACATAAATAAAAACACTCTGTTCAGAAATAAATAATGTTATATCAAAATTATGTATAAACATAATATGAAGTTTATATACAACTAATATGAAACGTATATACAACTTTATATAAATTTTATATATAACTAATATAAAACTTTATATAAAGTTTATAATACTATTTCGTATATAACTAATACAAAACCTTATTTATATAAAGTTTATATAATATAACTAATATATAAAACGTATACAAAACTATATAAAGTTTATTGATAATACTATTTCTATATGACTAATATAAAACTTTATATAAAGTTTATATATAACTAATATAAAACGTATATACAACTATATATAAAGTTTATATATAACTAATATAAAACGTATATACAACTATACATAAAGTTTATATATAACTAATATAAACCGCATATACAACTTTATATAGTTTGTATACAACTAATATCAAACGAGTATACAACTTTATATATAGTTTATAAATAAAACGTATATTAAACTTTATATAATGTTTATACATAACTAATGTAAAAGTATATAAAACATATATAAAACTTTTATATAAAGTTTATATTATAACTAATAGATGACATATATAAACTTCTATTTTCATTTTCTTTTAACTTAATCTACCAGTGTGTTTTTATATATATTTGTGTGTACTAATTGCCTTTGATTGCGTTAGTGGTTGAATTACTAGCGAGTGCCGGCGAACTACGAGGCGAGTTGCGAGCGCGAATGTGTAAACGGCAATTCGCGTTGTGGGGACGAGTGGAAAAAGTGGACTACGAGTTCCGGCGAACCACGAGGCGAGTCACGAGCGCGAATGTGTAAATGCGGTATAACGGTTGAAAAGTATTTGCGAGTGGTTTAAATTTGAACTCTCTAGCTTGAACGGTTCGGGAGATATTAACGAAAGGGCGACGGACAGACTGACACATCACCTTTAAATGGTTTAGAGAATGACCTACGAAACCCTAAAAAAGGAAAGAAATTAAATAAATTGGACAAACATCGGTTGCGAAAGTGCGCAAAAGGATGCGAGGACTAATTAGCAGACTAATGGTTATATCCAAGTAGTTAGTACTAGTTAGGTATATCCATTCTTTTATCGATTATGTCTCGTATGAAACATGAACCTGTAACTTTATTTGTGTAAATTACCAACTACTGAAAAGTAATAATTTAATATTTATTAGAATACTCGAAGTTTATTTCATGATGAACGTATTGACACCTTGAACTACGTAATTGTCAACCAAAAAATGTAATTTTTCTCTCTAGTCTTACATATTATTATACACACACTATGCCCCCCCCCCCCCCCCCATTAAAGGCTATTTTTTTTTAGAATAAATAGAAGATTTTGTTACTTTCAGGGCCGTTTCTAGGTGTTTTGCCGCCCTAGGCGAGAATTTAAAAATACCCCCCCCCCCCTCCCACCATATTTTCCTTACTTGAAGAATTAATGGATTAGATATTAAAGAACTTGTATTTAACAATAAACAGTAAAACAAATTAAACATTAAATAAGCTCTGTTCATAATATTTTACTTCATTTTTAAATTCCTCTCTTTTAATATCACTTGTTTTTTGAAACTTTGGAGCACTAAAGAGCTTTTTGACACAAACACACGAAAAATATAGCGAACTCAAAATAATTAGCCGGTCAAATCCAAAATGGCAGACAATTCATGTGACACGTTTTTTTAAAAAAAAATTTAATAGGGTATATCAAATTAATAAAAGAGCTATTTTAGAAGGTTGAAACTTGCATAGGACCAAAAATGGGCAAATTATGACCTAACATTGGATCGCAAACATTGTGTGAACAGACCGACTGACAGACTCGAACTAGAAAACCCCACTACCTACTCGAACCTTCCTAGTGTGTCCGACGGATTAATGTATTGGAATTTTTGAAATCGGTGACATAAAAAAATGTTCCTCTTCAGATCGATCACATACCTTCAATTATCTTCGGTTAGCTCTGAAGCAAAAATTATTCAAAAACTAAAATATTTTATTTTGTACTTTTTTATGTTAAGAGTAATTTACAGAGAGCTCGGGAAATTTACTCGCGAAAAAGCAGTGCAAAAAAAAAAAAAAAAAAAAAAAAAAAAAACACTGCCCAAATATACGTGAATAAATCCTGTTCCCATTTTCTTCTGTTTCAGTTTCTTCACTTTCAAGGTGGCCCCTCTCAGTGTAGGGAGCGGCTTTTTATATTTTAATTTGTGAAGTTCACTATATTACTTTACACAACATATTGAGAATTTGTTTCATATTAAGTAAGAAAAGAGTTAGAGAATAAATAAAAAGACGGTATAATAGGGGGAGACAAAAGTAATATAAGGGGGGGGGGGAGAAAGAAAGAGAAATACAAATAATATAGCAAAGAACAAAAACGACAAAGATGGATGTAGATATGACTAGTTAAGTTTAAGGCACAGATTTTCTTATCTAGTAAAGTTAATTCATATTCACATCAGATTAGATAAGATAACTTTAAAAAACACTCATAATAAAATAATTATTTTCGTCCCAGTCATCCTAGATTTTATGTTATTATTTCTACTCAAATAATATTTGTTTTTAATCCTTTCATCTATCTACCTATGTGTAAAAAAACATTATTTCTATTCATAATAACATCTTCTCTTCTTTTTTCCTCCTACTTTTTAAAATTTTTTCGCCGTTTAATTTCAAATAATTTTTTGCCGCCCCCTAAATTTTGCCGCCCTAGGCGGCCGCCTAGTCTTGCCTAATGGTAGAAACGGCCCTGGTTACTTTCTCAAATCAGATGAGAATACCTAGAATCATTTCAGCAAAGCAAATTTTTTGCAATTAAGGTTTTTTTAAACTGTTTACATGTGCTGTGCTTGCAAAATATCCTTGAAAGTATAATGTAGCATACCAACATATTCATCATAATTAGAGTCACGTTAAAATGAATGAAGAACCATAATAAAACTACCTACGACCACATAAATAAGGCACCTCTTATGTCCCTCAGCAGAAAAATCACAGTTAACATTAATAGTTATTTCAGCATTATATTATACATATTATATTTTGAAGCCCATAAAGATGATTTAAAAGCAAATTAGAAAAACAAATAAACTATAAAACTTATTAATATTATTACATATTATTATTATTTTTTTACCTTTACATAATTTTTTACTTTTATACCCTTCGGTCAGTTAATAGTTTGTTTTCATACTTATGTTTATACTAGCTGAATACCCGTGCTTCGCTACGGGGTGTTTTATTTTCAATTTAATGGATTATAAACTACCTCCCCCTTAATTCTATACCCCCTCCCCTTTGATAAGATAATTTGCTAATATCTCAAATTAGTAATTCATTCAGACTAAATTTTTAAAAAGGAAAAGCAGTGGTATTTTCCTTCTGTACCCCCCCCCCCCCCGTGTCATTTTACAGCCCTTGGTTGAAATTGGAATTATCTTTAATATACATGCTTACATCCAAAATAAGAGCTCTTTCTCAAGTATTAACTTCCTAACTTTAGGAGATCGGTCTGGGCTCAATTCCCCTTCTTTTCTTACTCTTCCCTTATGTGTCCCCCTTAGGGATAAAATTTTAGAAAATCTCTATTGGCAGATATCAAGTAAGGCGTGATTTATTAATTATTGCCTTAATATCTAAAAATATATCTAAATATTTTTTGACAGTGATTTGAAAAGTAATTTCTTTAACAGTTCTTCCTACAGAAATTTCCACAAAACATAAAATATTGTCAGTAGTTTCTTCTGCAATTTTGGTTAAATACATTTTTTATGAAAAATGAAATAAGAATTTTGAAATCTATTTAGAAGCCCCGTTCTCAGCTCCATATAAAGCTACCAAATCGTTTTATATCCTTTATCACCCGCAGAATTAGGCTTAACATTGTACCCAAGAACCTCCAAAATCATTTGGACGTGATTGACGCACGGACAGACAGATTTAAAATTTTCTAAACTTAAATTCGTTGTCAGGACTACTCATTCAGTGGAAATACCCCATATTCTCTCTCCACAGCTCGGGCCTCCATGTTCTCTAGTGGAGAGATAACCTTATGAAGAGCTAAAATGTAAAATCAATAAAATAGATAAATTGATGTACTAAAATATTATTTATGTATTAATATGTTTTATTCAATAAAGGTATTTTAAAGAAAAAAAAAATAATAAAAATAAATAAATGAATAAATACAAAATTTTAGCCCAATCGGATAAATGTACAGACACAACAATGATTAGTTTTTTATACATAGATATAGATATATTTTTCCATTTTACCCCCCTAAATGTACATAACAATAATTGTACAGCACTCTACAGCACTCTTAAAGAGCTTTTCAACGGTATGCATCGTGAAGGGTTTTCATTACTTTGACATTTGTACCCCGTACCCCTGTGTACCAAAATAATAATTTCGAAAATGCATGAAGTCAGTGACCTTCCCCTTTTCCCCTTGCTTTGAAGATCAAGTGTCAAATTTTCATTGAAATCGGAATAAAACGGTAGATTTGAATAAAGAACACACACACGCGCCCGTTAGCGCGCGCGTGCACACACACTTACGTTGACATTTCCTATTTACCCCTCTCCTAAATGAAAATAATGACAAAAACGTACATTACAATTACTTTTCTCTTAAAGAGCCTTTCAACGATATGCATCATAAAGGGTACCTATCAATTACTTTGACATTTGTACCCCGTACACCTGTGCACCAACATTTTAACTTTATAATCTCATGTAAGCAGTACACTCATAGACACTCTTCATTTATATAAGATGTAGTTATACATATTTTTCCATTTTACCCCCTCCTAAATGAAAATATGACAAAACTGTACATAACTACAATTACTGTACTTTTAAAAGAGCTTTCAACGATATGCATCATTAAACGTATTCATTACTTTGACATAATATGTACCCCGTACCCCTTGGTACAAAAATAAAAATTTCGCATAATCCTTTCTTAGTGGATGCCTATGATATGAACCGAGTATATCCTCAAAATTTCAAGTCTCTCGGTTAAGCAGATTTTGCTGTGCGTTGATTCTATGTCAGTCAGTCAATCAGGACATTGCCACTTATATTATTGATATGAAAAAGATCTTTATGTACTTTTAAGTCCTAGTAGGTTGTCAGACATTGGAGATAGGCAAATCAGTTCATTAAATCGAACGGAGAACTGAAATGACCAGGGTCTTTTGGTCAAACGCTGATAACTTGTGGCTAGTTTGTGACTTGTGACGTATGTATTGCTAGGCCAGGAAGGTAATGAGGAAAGACCTTTCAATTAAACAGATGTTAAAATTAACTTTTCATGACCCATTAATTCAAGTATAACGATCACTTAAAGAACTGAAATATAATGAACTTTTCTATGCAGATTTTATTGTTAAGAAGATAAACAACTAATATAATATTGCTGAGTCCATATGTGCATATACAATACATAGGTAAATCTGAAAAAGCTAGTCTAAAAAATTAAGGATCCTTTGTTTTGCCTACGGACCCTAATTAATGCGTGTTAATTAAGGGAAAGAATAAAAAAATAAATATTTAAGTCGCAAACATAGTTTTATTCAAAATATTTTTTAATATTTTTTTTTTAATTTACTTTTTTTTAATTCGTATAGATCAAATACGGTTATCAAAGCCTCTAGACATTCAATATAAAAATAGTAAATTTTTAATTTGACATTATTAGTAAAACGATGTCATGGAAGGATTGAGCAATACATGAGCACATCAATTTAGTTAAAATAAATTACAATAACGTATTTTGAAAATTGTTACATCAATTTATTGACCAAGGAACATAGAACAAAGTGAGAAGAGTATATATTTTTTTGAATAATTAAGTACGTTTCTTTTTAGACCACTAATTATTTTATTAGATTAATTAAGTAATTAAAAATTATTTTAGTATCAAGAGATCATGTTATAATTTGTTTGATAAACATGAGTAGATATAGAATAGAAAATTAAACATTTAGAATATTCTGACATAAAAATTACTCAAATAGTCTAAACTTTACAATGGATATTCCATGGCTGAATTTAATTTGTCCTGTTTTAACATTTTTATTAGTACAAATAATTTAAAGGTTTACAAAAAAAAAAAAAAAAAAAAAACATTTTAACAATTTAATTGTTAATACCGTATAAATAATAACCAACAATATTTTGCATTATTTAAAAAATTCAAATAAAAGAATTGTGTTATAAATCACAAATATTTATATGAATTTGATAATAACACATTAAATAATAAATAAATAATTCGTATTACGCATTCATAACAAACAATTATACATTTATTGTACAAAAAATATAAATAGAAAAGACGAATTAATTTCAGTATTTTATATTTTTTATGTGCAGAATAATCTAAAGACAATAATACAATTTCAAAGCATTATTAACTCAATATTATAATAATATTGGTATATTCATTGAATGTTCTTAATATATCTATTCTTTGAATATATTTGATGTATTTATTACATTAATGCATATTTATTTTATGTGTTCCAAATAGCTAGAACCTTGAAGGGACTTCTAAATGAAATATTTTCCTCTAAAATACATTTTGGTAACTACATTTTTCACTTACATTATTAAGTAATCTTTATATATTCCTACATTCTACATTATTTTTTTTATCAGCTTACTTTGTTAAACTAAAGTAATTGCTTCTTGATAATATTAATATAAGGAAAATATAAATATTTATCCTTATTTAGATTAAGTAATAGTACAATTCATTAGTTAATTTGTAGTAAAAAAAAAACATTGCAAAAAAATAATTTTTATTATTCGTTAAAAAACAGCCAATTACTTAATTTTAATAAAGTTCTTATTTTACAATAAATAAAAAAGGGTAGGTTGTAATTATTTATCCGTTATTTAAACTTTTTATATAACGCATTTTTTCATCAGTATTTACTTTATTTAAAATAAAGTAATTTTAAAAATATTATAGAGTATAAATAAATTTTATTTATTCTATAATTTACCGACAATATTAAGTATTCAACTTACAATACTTAAACAAAATTTTGTTTTATTCATTCCCTATTTCAGCTACTTTATTTTAATAAAGCAATACTTCATTTAATAAATATAAATAAATAAAATAAGAGTCCCAATATACATCAATATACTATAGTATTATTTTTTATAGTATATTGTGTAATAAGTAATAATATTTTGAGGGGAATAAAATGAAAATATGCATTAATTTTTTTAAGATCTATTTTAAATATTTATATTTTAAATTATTGTTTATGTACGGTTTTACATTTTATGTACGACGATGTCAAACATCATTTTATTTTATCACGATATTTATTCTCTCTTCAACATTTGTAAGTTTCATTTTTCTGACGGTCAACAAATTGTATGTTCTTTGTTTTCAATTTACGCCTATTATTTTTATTAAGAGCATTATTATAAATTATAAAAAGAAAAAAAAAATATAAATAACAAATTCGTGTTATATTAAAAAGAGAAACGTAAACCTTTCGAGTATATAAAAAAAATAAAAACAAAAAAAACATTACCTCAAATATTTAACATTATAAACATCACAATAATTTAAATAGGTTTTTTATTAACAGACAACATTTTTTTTTTTTTTTTTAAAAAGATTATAACAATGCCTAATATCAGTTATTTAATTAAACTTAATTAACATTAAAAAATAATTACATGAATAGACTCGATTAGTTTGTACTTATATAAAAAAACAAAAAATAATAAATTATTATGTTTATTTACAGAATTTAAATAAGTGGTATTAGGCTTGTTAAGTATTTATACACATTTTCACAAAAACATTATTTTAAATTACGATTTATAGTACAAAAAATAATTTATATATTACAAAATAGACATGAGAGTCAACAATATTTTTTATAAATTAAACCAAAAAAATAATATTAAGAGTAAAAAAATTAAATTTTTTCTCCAAAAAAACTTATACAAAGAAATCTGGCACAAAATCAGTAAATATATACAATAATCTTATAAAAAAATAAGTAACTTAAATATAAGAAAAAATGGTAAGTATATAAAAAAATGTTAAATTTAAAATTTGACTTTAATTTTCTCTTCTCATTAATTCCAATTTATTTATTTTTGTTACGTTATGAAGCAATAATAAAAATATGATTTTTTAAAAATATGTTTCGTTATAATGCCCAGTCGAACGAAATAAAATAGATAATTAGATACGTTATACAACTGATATTTGTAAAAGTAACCACCGAAGATAATAAATTATTTTTAGCAACTGAAGAAAATTTGTGACTCGCTTGTTACAAGATGAGTTAAATTAAGATAACAAGTTATTTCATTTTTAAGTTTCAGGTAGTATTCATACTACAGAAAGGTTACATTTTAATTTAAATATAATTATAATTATTATTAACGAAGGGAGACAGACAAAGAAAAATAGACTCTTGCACCACGGGCCTTTATATTTCCAGTATAGCGCTCTACCAACTGAGCTTCACTGGAGAATAATTTCCTCTGTCAGTAACGATATCTAGTCCCGAATTAAGCTTTCAATTTTCCACAAGTCTAGAAGTTAACATTAATGACAATAGAACTAGACCGAGAAGTATCGCTTATAATTTAAAGTACCCATTTAGTACCTTCAAATATATATATTAAAAATTTCATTTTTAAGTTTTAGGTAGTATTCATACTACGGAAAGTTTAAATTTAATATATAGGCCCGTAGTTCAAGTCCCGGCGCTGGAGTCTATTTTTGTACATTCAATTAAAAATTTCATTTTTAAGTTTTAGGTAGTATTCATACTACGGAAAGTTTAAATTTAATATATAGGCCCGTAGTTCAAGTCCCGGCGTTGGAATCTATTTTTCTCTTTCTTTTCCCCTTTGTTAATAATAATATTATAATTTGATTTAAGATTAAAAGTTAGAAAAATGCCAAATAATGTTAGACAGAAAATGGTCACTTAAATGAAATGTAGGTCTGTAATGAAAACCAATAATAAATAAAAATAAAACGAAAAACAGTTGCATACATGTAAAATATATATTAAATAAATAAAATTTTAAAATGCTTTGTCATTTAGTAACAATGATATTTTTATTAATAAATAAAAATTAAGGTGGAAAATCGTATATGTAAAATTAAATAATATTCAAAAAGTAATTTCTTTTAAAAATAATAAATAAAAAATATATGTACGGAGGTATATGGTCATTCATTAAATATTATATTTAATAAATTTTAAACTGAAATAAATATATAACATTTTACATAAATAAATTATTTATTATCGTATTAAATAATTGAATAAGTAAATTGAAGAGATTTTTTAATATTATTATTATAATTATGAATGCTGAATCAAACATTTAATTTACCCATGCAATAAAAAAACGCTCGGAATACAATCAATAAAACAGGAACATTAAAAATATTAAAAAAAAAAAAAAAATAATAATAGATAAGAAAAAATGACAAATTAAAAACTGAGTTTTTTCCAATCTTCAAAGTAGTAGGTATGTGATTTTAACAATGAAAATAATAGAAAATAACTAAATGTTTTTTAAATTATTAGATCCAAGTTAGATTTAGGTAATAATAGTTTTAACTACTTTTACATTTAGTGAACAAATGAAATTAATAGAATTTAAAAATTTATTAAGTAACATTTATTATTCCCATGAAAATACCTTTTAAGTGCGGCAGAGAAATAAGAACAATAACAGGATTTTATGGTACAAACAGTAGAGTAAACTAAGAGACAACTCAACAATTACTTATATATTTTTATATAAAAACATCAATATCATTAAAATTCAGACACTTAAGTTATCTAACATTTAGATTAAACAAACATCTACTAACATCGATAAATCTAATGTATATTATGAGCATTATTTCTTTTTTAGACAAAACATCAAAATTTCTATTTTTTTGATCTTGGAAGTCGATCTTAAGTGTTTTAAATGCGAGTTAAAGTTGGACTGACAGTTAAGACCTAAAGATGGACACCCGAGAGCAAAAATATTCTAATAGAACTAACATTCAAGAAATGTTATTATATATTCAACAGCCTTAATAATTTAGTAGTGTAAAAATAGGACATATTATAACAGTATAAGATTTCAACAATTTATAATTATTAGAAATAGTTTTGTTGAGAGTAACATTAAAATGAAAAAAAACAAAAAAACAGTTAACTATTACAATGAGTTTAACCAGTTTACAACAATTTTAAACTTAAAACCTTACCGCACTACAGGATTTCGAAGATTGATCACGGGTGAACGCAGAGAGAACATCAGTCAAAGGGAAGATAACGTTCTTTGGGGGGTCAATGGGAGTCTTTGGCAAATGTTAGCAGTAAGTCGGGGTTTCTACTGGAGGTGAGCCAGGAGATGAAGGCGTCTGGTCATATCTGGCATGAGTTCGCATGTGTCGGGTGATCATGTCTCTTCGGCAGGCGGCATAGGGACACTGAGGGCATTTGTACGGTTTTTCGCCTGTGTGTGTACGTTGGTGTGTCGACAGGTGGTCGGACCTGGAAAAGACTTGTCCACATACTCGACATGTATAAGGTTTGACTCCGGTGTGTAGTCTCATATGCCTCGTAAGCATGTCGCTTCTTGCAAAGGATCTCTGGCAAACTTCGCAAAGGTAAGCCTTGTTACCCGAAGGTTGCGTCTCGGATTGGCCAAGACCTGCTGAAGCTTTTGTTTTGTGCCTTGAAGCCATGTGCTTAGCTAGTCTGTCGTGAAGGCTGAACATCTGCCCACAAACCGGACAAACGTATGCGATGTCCCTTCCTGGAGGCATCTCTTCGACAACAGGTGACACGTCAAGATTGTATCTTACTGCTACGGACTCTTTAGTTGTAGGGGATGCTACGTCACCTTTGACAACAGGTACAACTCCCGTCCAAAGTTGAACGGAACCGTCAGAACTGCTGCCCGATGTGTTGCGGCTTGACCCAGAACTGGACTTCATACTTAAATCCAGAGGTGAATCTTGGTCCCAGGATTGTAGGTCCGAGTCCGAGCGACTCCTTCTTTTGAACAAGTCAGGCAGGTATTTAGAGTGAAGGTAGTGTTCGAAGCTGAGGACTGTAGGATACCTCCTATCCTCTATTCTAAGGGGAGAAAATCTCAGTTCGGGAGAACCCCCAGAGAACACATCTTCTTCATCCGATTCCCTCACGGACCTTGTTTTAACTGTCGGTTCGGCACCTACAAGTTCCGCAGGCTCGTCTTTGATTTTTACGTTGTTATTGTCTGTCTGGTGGGCGAGCTTGTCAAGGACCTGGTTAAGTCTCCGTCGCTTCTTGGTGGCATGGTTCTGGTCGGAGACGTACGGATGGTTATTGTTGTTGTTGTTGTTGTTATTAGGGATGACTGTAGTCTTGTAGTGGGGGTAGAGGACGCTCACTTGGGCGTCCGCCATGGTCATGGCTCCGATCAATATAGTCAGTTTGTAAGAGTACAAATGACCTCTATAACCTCGTCTCACGTCTATAACCTCTGGACCATATTTCAGAAGAAACAGATGTTCAATTTATTTCCTTTTTTAGGATTTTCAACCTGCACAAAGAAAACAACAAAAAATTACTTTTATATCTTCTCTAGAGACACACTATACATTTATTTAATGGAAATTGAAGTTTGATTAGCATGCAAGTAACGATTAAATGTTTGTTAATATATTTACTAAAAATTAAATAAAGAAACTAGTACATTTAAGTCAATGTACATTGATCATGTCTAACTAAGGAAGAGCTAATATTATGGGAAAAGAAGTCTGGCACCGTTTACAACCGATTTTAATTCTTAGATTAAGAAAGTCTGGGAAATAAATCAAGTAATATGATCACGGTTTTATCTCAAAAGACACAAGAAGTCTTGCAACGTATTCGAGACTAATGTTAAAAAAAAAAAAGTTACACAGAGGTTACATCTTGCATCTAAAAAGGGATTTGTGAGACAAATAAGGGTTAGTAGGCACTGGGGAGCGAGGAATAAGCCGATCCCCAGCGCTCCAGATATGGTTTGGATCGACTTGAGTAGCCTTGGGCTTCCAACTCCACATAGACATTTCAGTTCCACATAATATTTTATCTTAGCTCAAACTTAGGGTCTTTCATAAAGCTAATTAATTTTTATTATTAAAGAATGCAAAAGAATCAATTAATAAAGTAAAGAATGTACGTTAAGATTAAAAACAAATATTTGAAATACATTAAAACAAAAATTTAAGAATCTCAGTTATTCGCTGATGACAACTGTATGAACAGATAATACATCCAGTCCACAAAAAAAAAGATTTTTGAAATTGTCAAATGCAAAAAAACCAATAGATTTTCAAGTTTAGATAAAAATATAAAATATTGTTACATATTTGATAAATATAACATTCTTATAAATATTTTAAAGTATAGGTACAAATAATAAAATTGCATGATTTGATATTGTATAACAAATCTTTTTAAATCTTCAAGGCAATGATCAACTGCGAAAAACTAGGCAAAGATCTATAAATTTTTTTATTTGGATTAAGGTAATAAAGAGTTTTATTCAAAAGCTATTATGTATACAATTCAAATTGATACTCTGTCAATTAAATAATAGTAATTTTATAACAAAAAATAAAATAAATAAATACAAGATGATATTTTTTTTCATTTTTAGCTATCATTTTTAAAGAACTAAATATTTTTAATTATTAAATACCCAAAAAATAAATCTGAACAAAATATAAAGAAGATAAGTTATTCAGTTAGATTTTATTATTTAAATCTAGTTTAGTATTGGATCTACAATTTTCTTTCTTTTAGAAATTATCTGTTTATAATTCCATATAAATCAAAACATCTGTTAGATAAGAAAGTGAATAGTTGATTACTTCTCCTTTTATTTTAAATACTAATTAAATAATTGATGTTTATTTGCACAGCTGTGAACATTGAAATCTTATCTGATTAGGGGGAAATACTCCCTGGTGCGAGATTGTCGGATAATAAATAAACGTATTTATAATATTTAGTATAAAAATTATAAAAAAAAAAGAAATGAAGTGATTACATTTTAACGTTCCAAGACTTAATCTAAGTTGATTCTGTCTTAAAATCATATCTACTGGTTAAAATTAATGTCGAACTATTACCTTTATACAATGATAAGCCGATAGTAGTAGTTTAAACTGAGTTAAAATCAATTGGAATTGACGCAAAATCAGTTAATTGTCATAAAACTACAATGCCTAATGTTAAAAACAGCCTTGGTTAGTAATAGATTGACAGAAGTGGTCGAAAGCGGAGGAAAAAACTTACTCAATTTCACAAAACTATACATTTCACATACTATAAATATTATATAATAATGCTAAAATAAATACTGTACAAGCATTATAGTAATTTTACAATATCGATTTTAAGTCTGATTCCGTTTACAGAAACAGAAGACCATTGAATTCATGTTGTTTGTATTTTATTTATTTATATATATTTTTATTGGATAGGAACAAGAAAGCTTCTTCTGTTAAGATACTAGTAAAAGAACACACACCATGAATAATTTACGAAAGATGACCGGTACCGAAAATCCGTGACGGGACCTGATGAAGATCCGAAGTATCGAAGCGAAAGGTTGTTTTATGCTACAAGTTGAAACCTTTCGCTATGAAAATAGCAGTATAACCGAGTTCAACATAGTTGTTTGAATAGTTCTGAGTATATTGAAGTTTTACCGCGCGAGGGTGTTAAAGAGCACGTGCCCGCGCTTTTGTGTCAGGTCACAATGGGTTTACCTTTGTAAACAACCCAAGCTCTAGTTTTTTTCCTCTCTTACAAAAGGGTCATTTTTATTCACATCTTTTTGTAGTAACAACCTAGCTTTACTTTAGGACGGTACCACGCGTCACTCGTAACTTTTTTTTATTGTTTATCCTTTTTTGTTCTTTCTAACCCAAATTGTTTTATAAGTTAAGTTTGTTGTCATAAAAACTTTTATGAAAAAAACAAAATAAAAACATTCAAATAAAAAGTATAAAACACATAAACAAGATAAGATAAAAATAGCATCTCGGAGCTTTTCCTCGCCTTATAATTCTAAAATAGCGACAGATATTATGTTGAAATATATAGAGGAATTTATCTTATAGAAAGGTACAATTGGTGCGAATTTTAGATCAATTGCCAAAATAGTTCTAATACATTTACGCTTAAAGTTTCAAAATTAAAAAAAATACACTAATTTAAAATTTAGAATGCCTACCAATTAAATTTTAGCATAGTTGATTTTCCAGTATCCTAAATCCATTTCCTACATTCAATAATCTTCCAAAAATAATTCAAGGATCAAGATACTTGAAGAAATTATGTTAAGTATACTTTCAAAGGAAATGATGCGCCTGACTGAGTCTCTCAGATTATTTGTAATCATAGAGTTTAAAAAACACCGTAGTATACTTTTTCTTACATTACAATTTTTTTGAACTTAGATTTCAAAAAGAATTTAGAACTTGCGATGTTGAGAATTCGATTAAGCGCGCAAAGCTTAAATGCAATGCGGGTTCGCAAAAAAATTAAACTGATTTTGCAAAATGAAATTCTCTGTTGAAGCTATTATCCGAAATTTAATTAGCAAATAATAGTACATCCTAACAAAAAAAATAAATAAATAAAATCGGAGAATGTAAGAAATAAATCTGCCAATAATAGCACTCCGAGGACAAACGAATGTTAACAATTTTTTAAAAAATAGTCTTGGTTAAAGTAGATATTATAGTTCTAAAATATAGTAAGTACGTTAAACCTTTCTGCGACTACTCTTGCTGCTTATAAATATTTTTATTGTTAAATATTTTTTTGTTTTTTTATAATTAATATAGATAAAGCTATAAACTGTACAATTTAACGATCAATCTATATTCTTTTTTTTATATCTTTTATCTCCTCTTTATTAGTTTCACACATTATAAAAATTATCAAAAATTTATCAAATTTCATGACACATCTAATGTATATTAATATTGTAAATATACAACAAACATAATTCAACTGATTAATATATTTTATTAATAGACTAACAAAAATATATATAACGAGTACAAAGGGGCTCGTTTAGGCAAAAACAAAGATATTAATATCTTATTTTATGTGATAATGCAATTTGATTATTAAAAAATGCCAGCAAAGATTGTCTTTACTCTGTTTTTATTGATTATCATTAGCGATATATTCACAATAATACCGTAAATATGCAATTATGTTGTAGTTATTTTAATCTATTAGAAATAGTGACAAAATTCGTATCTTAATACATAAATTATATTTTGTTTGAAAGTAAAGAAACGTGTAACTTTTAGTACGTTCTTATTTAGAATTAGATATAGAGACTAGCAATATTGAAAATTATAATAATTAACTTTATCATACTGAATGTTAACTTATAAAGGAAGTACTTTTTCGTTCTGAAGAACGAAAAAGTTTAAGGTCTCCGATTTCAAAAATTCCAAGACAGAAATCCGTTTCAGACATCAGGGATCATTTTTGGTTCCGTGTCTGTCTGTCGGTCTATCGTTCAATTTTTGCAAACCAACGTATCTGAAAACTACACGTCCAATTTTAATGAAATTTGGGTGCGGTAGGTCATGAGTAGCCCATTGTTGGTCCCATATAAGTTTCAACCTTATGCGCTCATTTGCATCATCTCTTCCACATGCGCACAAACATACATTGATTTAAACCTACAGCTTCAAAAGTACTTATCTGATTTGTATGAACCTTTTATAGTTTATCGAAAGTATAGCCCCAGATTACTTTGAACCGTCTGCGCTCTTTAACTTTTGCTTAATTGATACTTTAATTCAAGTAAAAAATCAAAACAATTTTGACAGATTAAAAAAACAGTTAAACAATTCAACAAATTAGACAATAATGGCTTGTAAAATCATACAATTAATAAAGTATGTGATAGGATGCGAGGAAGCTATGTGCCACACCAATTGGCAGTCTATTTAAACTTATATCATTAACACGAGTCCTCACACTTCTCATTAGTGTACGGAAAGAGTATTGTTAGTAAAGTCAAAACTAGTATGCATTTTTAACAAATTATTTATGTTATTGTAATTTTCGTATATATATGCATCCTTCATTAGTTGATATTCAATCGACAATAAAAAAAGAAATACCAGGAAATATGTAATTTGTAAAGTAAATTTATATTTTGTAAAATATGCATTTTTATTGTTTTATTGTCGCTTAAATGCTTAATATCATCAGTATAAAATACTAATCAAAAACATTTTTAGTATTTATAAGCTACTTTTATATAGAGGTGAACTAGCTGATGTATATGACATTTGATAGTAAAGTATGTTTAACAATTCTTATTACTTTCCTCATATTAAATAAATAGCGTTGCTTGAAGTATAAAACCAGTTGAAAATCAGAAAATTATTGTAAACAGATAAACTTTTATGCAGCCTGCTTCTGAAATAAAACTATTAAGTAACGTACCTAAGGTATATTGAAACCATAAAACTTCTAACAAGGAGATAACTTAACACAAAACAACACATAACCTAAAGATCATACAATTATTATGGACGCGTTAGAATATAAAACTAAGAAGTTAACGAGACTAGAAGTGAGTCAAGGTTTTTACGAGACATGTCATGTCTAAGCAGGTGGGCGTATTCACTGACCGATACCATATCAACCCAGCTGCCTCTTCATATCAACTGGCTACAAAACAGCTTTACAATACTATTGTCATATATATAACAAAACCGACATTTAACTTACACGGAACTGTTGAGTATGAAACAGAAAATATGACTCATTTTAACCATAATATTGAACAAAAAGAAAAGTTCACATTTTTTTATTATATTTAAAATAATAAACAAATCTAAACCAATGGAATTACGAAAGATATTTACTTAAGTAAACAACTTTACGATATTATTAAATGTTAAATTATTTTAACTTTCCAAGGCAATATAATATAATAATATAATAAATAGGTAATGTTTATTTTTATATTAACGCGTTCATAATAGTACATTACGCGTCGAGTGCGGAAAGTAGCATTTTGCATGCGAGCGATAGCGAGGGTGGTAAAACCACACGAGCAATGCAAAATGCCGTTTTCGCACGAATTGCGTACCGTACTTTATCTACGATTGTTAGATTTAAATAATAAATACAGAAACAAATAAACTTGCTGTATGTAAGTTCGTATCTCTCTCTTAATAAAGATGGCATTAATTCATTTGTTGTATTTTTTGCCGAATTAATTATTTCTGGAGGATTGTTATTCTCCACATTTTCGTCAAAGTCACTTGATTCACTCATTGTTTTTCACTGAAAACTCGATATAAACAGTTACTTTAATAAAAGAACACCAAATTAGTTTTGTTAAATGTAAACAAACTCACTAATCGTGCGTAAAGCTGAAGAATTCCTCTTCTTTACCACACTAGTGTGGTAAAGAAGAGGAAATGTTCAGAACTATGAGACGCACATGCGCAATGAATACAAGTACGTAAATAATCACTTTCTACGCATCTAAACAAAGATATAATGTTTATATTTCGTATCAATCGTAGATAAAATAATTTAATGACAATTTAAGTAAACGCAATTTTGAGGCTAAAAAATATCCAGATTAATTATAATATTCTTATTTATTTAAAAAAAAAAAAAAAAAAAAAAAAATCTTAAAATATTTTGGATTGATATTCAAAAAGAAATATTTAATAAGAGAAAAATGTTGATTGCTTCTGAGAATTTTATTATAGTTGGTAATCGGAACAAAGACGGGACGGTTTAAATGGATTCTAGTTGGTAATTACATGGTTGGTTCTAGCTTTGGAAGTGGAGGAGGGGCAGGTCACGTTGGAGGCACGAGTCTAACTTACTCGCTGCAAGGTAAGAGCTGTGAATGAAACATCATTCTTATATACCTACCTTCTTTCACAACTAACTAATAGCAAATACAGGTGGAACTTAATAAAAAATAAAATAAATTTTAAAATTATACTAAATTAGTTAGATACAGGTGGAAATCGATAAATATTAAGTTAACAAACTTATAAACTAATAGAGAAGAATAAACCAATAGAAATGTGGAATGTGGATATAACTCAACAAAGAACAAACTAATAAATAATAATGGTAGGAATATCGGTAAATTTGAGAACAAACTAATAAATAAGCAGTTTGGGTTTCGGTGTAAATTCAAAAATACAACTGGGACTTTGCAACAGCGACTAAACTAATTAAGAAATAAAGGTTAACATTTACAACAAAGAGAGTGTATAACAAGAGATACATCAAATGTTAAAAACAAGAATTTAATCAATAAAGGTTACAATATCTTAAAAAAAGTTTAGCATTTAATCAAAATATTTATTATTTTACTATTGTTAATAGTAAAGTAAATATAACTCAAAGAGGAATTTCATTAATTTATTGTACCAAAAAGAACCCACAATAGCGTTTAAATGCTTAATACAGAACGTTTTCATCATCCCTCAACTGAGACTACTATTTCTGCAACGACAGAAACATCAATCCTTTGAAAGTTAAACATTTTCTTTTCTTTTTTTTACAATAAACTGATCAATTTAAAAAAATTGATTCTTATAGAATAACACTTAGCAAGAATAAGGAAATGAAGACACGAACAAGGCAAATACTTACTATTTCCATGAATTTAAAAACGAATTTAATCCTGATTTGGGATTTAACAAGTTGTGTGTTTCCAAGAGTAGTATTGAATCCGTATTCAATACAAAATAAAAAAAAAAATTGTTTGGTTACTTTCGGTAAAGGTTATAAATAATTTTGTAACCTTCACCTTTTATTTACGTATTTTGACGGATTTGACTACATTTTCTACAGAAATACGCTAGGTGCGCTCTCACCCGCGCTCTGCGCATGTCAGGATCGAGTTTATCAGGAGTATAGTGTATCTGTATCGTATCGAGATCGGAATCGTATTCAATGCGTATTGAATCTAGGTTTCCATGGACACTTTGGATCCAAAAACTGTATTCAATCCGTATTTAAACATCATGGAATGGAAACGTATTAAATTATTTAGTATTAGACATCAAAGACTTTCTAAGTTTATTTGTATGATAAGCTTTAGTATACTTATTATATTTTAATTATAAACTTGTATACATAAATATATTTTACAAATCATAAGCCCAAAGGTTTAATTTCAATTTGTTTGGACATCACAATATATTATCATATTTATTATTTTAATATGTATAGTAGTATAGTAACTGGACAAGAAATTAATTAAATGCTACCAGTGTTGCATTAATTGGCACCTTTTATACTGGATAAAAATGAATATTTAATACATTTTAATGCATTAATAATTAATTTTTTTATATGTTTTATACCTGATGATTTTCCGTATTTTTGTTGGTTTAATTTTAGGTTATTCATTTTTTTTTTTTTTTCTGAGTTCCTCCTTTCTTCTTTGTTTCTTACAAACCCATAATTTTGTTCTTTAGAGCATACTTTTTTTTTCCTTGTAATATATGTTATTTTAGACTTTTTCTGTCTACTCTTCCACCCACTTCTTTTTATAAATGCTTTTTTAACAAACGATTTCCTTTGTTGTTTTTAAAATGTATCATGCGAACTTTGATATAATTCAATATGCTAATGAATAAAACACAGACTTCTGTTTTTATTCTTTTTTTAAAATTAAGATACTATTAAGAAGTCTAAAAGAAATGGGATTCACTCCCACAATTTTATTTTTCTTGTATTAATTTTTAAAAACGGCGTCTCACACATTGAGCATTTCTTTTAATAATATTTACTTCTTTTTTTGTTTTACATCTGCTAAAAGTATACTCATTCTCTTCTGCCTTCCTACTCTTGATAAAAATAGTATAACGATAAGGATCTTAATAGACCAATTAATAGAAGGCGGTCAGTGCAATTTAAAAACATTAAGATTTCTCTTTTTAATTTTTTGATGAGACCTTTTGATGACAACTATATACATATATATATATATTTAAAATATATTTGTTCATGTTTTACAACTTGAAAGGAGTATCTGATAGTTTTTTATAAAGTTAGCTGTACGTAGCAGTTAAGAAAGAAGGCTTGTTATCTCTTTTTATAAGGAATATTAATGTTTTATGGTTTAGTTATATTTAGTACCTAAATGGTATTCAAAGACCAGAGCCAGAATTATTAGTAGGAGGCATATGAGGCAGAAAGATCTTTGACTAACTGGGAGGTATTAGTCAAACGTGAGAAGATTCATAATAAAATAAGTGAAGTAAACTTGACCGAGACACGTCTAGTATTCTCGAGTTTTTATTTATACAGAATAAGTTTTTACATTATAAAAAAGTCTACCATGGACCATGGGTATTTAAGCATTATGTAGTTTAAAAATTCATATTTAAGCCAAATTTGTTGAATTTGTGGCTCATCTTGTGATTGTCATAAGCCTTTATTTCATTTAGTTTTTAGTTGCATTAATAGCTTCATTCGTGTCCAAAAGCAAGTGCTATATCGTGATTAAAACATTGTTCTTGTATTCATATTAAGTAAAATTAGTTTTATTTCTGGTACTAAGTTAATTAGTACACATTAATTGTTACTGAGTCTTTGTGTGATTAGTTAAGCATGATTAGTTTTATTGCTATCCAATATAAAAATAATAAGAATTTTAAATTATAACGCTCTCATTTAAAATTTTAAGCATATAACTCATGTGTTTTTAAGTACCCTAATTAGATAATAAAAATAATTTAAACAAGTTACAGACTAAATAAATATCATTAAAATTATATTGGCCGTCATGAAAACTGTATAAAGAAATTTATCTAAATTCTATAAAAGATTAAAGAAATAAATTTCCCATTTAATTTTTTAAAGTTTAATATTCATAACATATTATAACATTGGACTGAAATATATATAACATCTTTCTTTATCTCGTGTGATTTTCCGCCGTATTTACTCTCTCTTCCGCAGACCAATATTAATTATCTTACGTTAATCTATGTTTTATTATTTTCTCTCTAATTTTCTTTTCCTCTATTCTATCCTTCGTTGTGACAGATTAAAATAAATAAATATTATTATTTCCATATAATTAAAAACAAGAAACCCATTATCATAAGAAGAAGAGGAGAAAACGCTAAAAATTGGATCACCCCCAAAATATTTTTTTATTTATTATTCATAATAATAGTTTGTCTTCTAAACTAAAGGAAATATATATATATATATATATATATATATATATATATATATATATATATATATATATATATATATATATATATATATATAATATAAGTTTAATAAAAAATTACTTATTTTATAAACAAGATTATAATCTTCGACTTGTATTAATTTAATATAATTTATTATTTCAACGTAAGGGAATATTATTTATTAACTCAATTTATTCAAGAATTATACGTTAAATAATTCATATAATAAGCAAATAATTAACTTAAATTTGAGCTAATATTTAATTTAGTTAAACATAAATAAAGTGGATAGATACATAAAAAACAGAAGAGTTACAAATAATTAGAAGCTAATAATTTATTTGATGTTTTATGAATTATTGTAAGCATAAATATATTTATATGAATTTGGAAAGATGATATTCGGTTTTTTAGATTGGGTTAGTTCCCAGTGGTAAGCGTTGCCCCTCCCCCCCCCCCCCCCCCCCAACCTCGTGCACAAGAGTGGCACGTGTAAGGGAGGTCAGGGTCGCTTGGTGAGAACTCCGGGGTTACTATGACAACACTGTCAGATCTCCTACCTTGCGTAGGACACGGAAATACTAACAATACACCCACAATAATATATTTTCGTGAGTGAAAATTTACAGCTCGTATTTTAGTTCTAAATTGGTTTAATTCTCAGTAGTAATCAATTTATATTGTATATTTTCACATCCGAGTAAATATTCTGCTTATTTGATCATGTAAACGTTCTGCTGATTTGACCATGTAAATACATATAGTATCAGTTTTATTAATGACATTTTTAAAGATGTAAAGATCAATAAATGCCTTATTTATTTATTTACACATCCAAAATAAATAAAAAAACATTTTTTCTTTTTTCTCTTTTTTAAAAAAAAAGAAATATGAATATTAAATTTAATTTAGTTTCAACTTCTTATTTTTCCAAAAAAATAAAATTATTAATAACATAAAATTTTAAAAACATATTAATTTTAAAATAATAACAAGGTTCATTAAAAATGCTTGTTAATAGAAATAATTAAAACTAACAAAGATTTATATTTTTAATTGCAAAAAAAATAAAATTATATTGTTTAGATAATGTCATCAAGAGATAAATTATAAATGACGACTCTCATTAAAATTATTTTACACGAATATATATATATATATATATATATATATATATATATATATATATATATTATTTTATTTTAATGATTTTCAAGACCCACTATTAATTAATTAAAGAGATGGTTATGAAAATATTTTTTTTACATAATGTCATTGCCCTGTTAATTACTTAAAATTAAAAAAAAAATGTTTATGTAGTACGGGTAAGAAATTTATATTTTTATTTAGAATTATATATATAAAATAATATAGCACATTTTTAAAAACTGTTGTTATTTTAAATAAGGTCATTCATAGAATTTGAAGTAACATATCTTTAGTGCAGCTATGTCGGTAGAATAAGAAAAGGCCTTAGACGTAGTTACCTTCGTACAGTAAGAAAACTTAAATAGAAAAATAATTTAGTTTATTATTTTTTATATTTCAATTAAACTAATCTTTTTAATTATATTTTTCTATTAAGTTTTACTAATAATTAGAAATAAACTATAATGCAGTTTTCTAGAAGTAAGTCCAACAAATACCTATCGATTAAAATGCAGTTTTTGGAATTACTGTTAGTTTTAAAAAGGAAAACCTTACTTATTTCCTTTTCCTTCATAAAATCTTCGTTGCACTTTTAGAAGAAACACTTTAAGTTCACACAGCTTAATCTTAAAGAGTATAATTTTTATTGTCCATTGGTTTTATTCAGTATTTCTTCAGTTTATCCTTCGAAATCCGTCCTCTTTTCTTTTTCCACTCTTTCGTTTGTTTATTAACAATTGCGAAATATGTTTAACTCTTTTTTTGTTTTTGTTTTGATCGTGCGTTATTTTCCCACAAGCATAGCGTGTCGGTCACGCATTGAAACAAGTGCGAGTCTTTACATTAGAAATTAACATGATGGGATCTTAATCATTGTTTAAGAAATGATTAAAAAAGTGTGTGTAAATTGTAATATTGTGCGAGTTTATAATCATATTTTTTATTTATTGTAATCTTCAATCAATTTCTTGTTCAAGTACGTCCTGTATTATCACATAAGCAATTCGTGTTATCTCTATCGGATATTTGTATTAATAATTTCTTTCGTAGTTATTGTCGTTTTAATGTTAGTAGATTTTATTTTTTATTTCACGCTTGTTTTTTTAAGGTCCTTTTAGAAGTCATTAATGGATTTTTTCACATACCTTCACCTCGAAGTGAAGTAACTAAACGAAGCCTATTTTTCTCTCCTGGGACTATAACCCTCAGCCGTATAATTATCATTAACCTGTTGGCGTACTCCCTCGCCACATCATCAGTTTTACCGGTTTGAGACACGCAATTTTCGCCCCGGCGTGACGTGCGCTACAATCCGACCGGAGTCTTCTTGTACTGACAGCTTCTTATACTTAAAAACCATCCATCATCGTCTCATTAACAGGCCCCCTCCTCCCCGGTATCTCTGTACTTCTTGTAAAGCGAGAAATCTCCCTTCTGTTGGTTTCCTTGCGTGTATCAAAAATCAACGCTCTATATATCATAACATTCTTGTTAACAGCTGCTTGATTGAATTTGATTTTCAATTTATTTTTTCATTTTGTATTTTTTAATGTACTTCAAACATGAAATGTTGTAACTAAATAGCTTTCGCACAATAAACATAAAATTTTAGTAAATGAAAATATGACCTATCATCATCAAATGTTTATTCAAAAAAGTACCATGTATGTGTATACATGTGTGTGTGTGCTTAAGTGAAGTTTATATTGTACATACATACTACTGTATTTATTGTATGTAAGATTGTATTCATATATATATGATATATATATATGAATAAAATTTAAACTTTCTTTGAACACACATCTTACATACAATAAATACAGTAGTATGTATGTACAATATAAACTTCACTTAAGCACACACACACACACACACACACATATATATATATATATATATATATATATATATATATATATATATATATATATATATATATATATATTTCCCCCAAATAAAAATAAAGAAAGTATACCACATGTTAGCTATAATCTTAGACCTTAATAAAATTGGATCTTACACGATTTTTTTTTTAAAAAAAAAGGAACACGAGTTATATTTTCCAAATAGTGAACATTATATTCATTAAAAGGAACATGATTTCAATGTGAATAAACATGTTTTCTTTCGTCCCAAGACTTTATAATAAGTGTACCTACTTTATTTTGATTAAACATTCTGCAAAAAAGAAAAAAAAATACTCGAAGACAGAGGGATAATATCACTAAGTTTTCTCTCTTGCTTTTTTTTTTAAACGTACTAATGTTAACTGTAGTAAGAGAACCCCCTTGCATTATTTACAGATACCAGCAAGTACTGAAACAACTTTACCAACAACTCTACTTATCTTACAAGTTTAATACTTCAACTTGTCTCAAACTCGCCTTAAAGTTAAGACCTTACAAAAGAAAAAGCAGGAAAAAAAGATATATAAAAGATACCATGAGCCAACTTTTATTCGCGACTCTACCACAAACTTGGTGTTTCTTTTTTCCACAATTTATCTCCCCCCTATTTAATAAGAAAACCTTATCATTAAAAAAAAAAAAAATCAAAAAAAAAAAAAAAAAAAAAATATATATATATATATATATATATATATATATATATATATATATATATATATATATATATATATATATATATATATATATATATATATATATATACATATATATATGTACATATATATATATATATATATATATATATATATATATGTGAGTGTGTGTGTATGAAGGTTCATCGCATCTAAAAAGGCCATGGACGACAAACTGATATTTTAAAAAACTGCTATAATTGTTTATGTTATCGCAATACTTTCTCCCTATTAAATTGATTATCTTTGTGGTACAAAGTTTACGATTAAAACAAAAATTTGTTAAATATTCTTATTCTTTACAGATTATTCTCTGAACATTTGTTAATTTTAATAAACTTATAAAAAAATATATAAAAATTATTATTTTGATTAATTTTTTAAATTTTATTTTTCAGATTCGGATGATGGAAATTTAATGACGGAGAGGAGGGATTTGCACGTCAGGATGAGTAAAAGGTATTTATCTAGTAATTTTTAATAAGGTGTTAACATTTTTATAAATACATATATCATTTGCCATATTTACTATCATATAATTGACTAAATTAATAAGGTTTACTGTCTAATGTAATTGACCTTATTTACAGCGATATAATAAATATACATACCAATATGGTATACGAGTATAATTTATATAAAAGTAAAATTAAAGTAGATAGTCAATTAATTTATTCACTTTAACACAATTCAATTAAAGAAAAAATAATTTTAAATAAATCATGCTTTGAATAAAATATAAAATATTAATATTTATATTAAGTTTGAGATTAAAATTAAATTACCAAAAACAGAATAATATAATTATTCACGACTCTGCTTAGATTTACATTATTACTTTAAAATTAATAGAAATATTAGATGACGTCATTTCCTTTCTAACATTCTAGTTACTAATATATTGTTTACAAGACAAAAATAATTATTTACCTATCACTATCCTTTTAAAAATAATTTATAATTGTTAGTTGTGATAATTCATTAATTTTAAATAAGAAAGACAGCTTGTTTGAAGTCAAGCATTTTATGAAAGACCAATTACACAAAAACTAAATAAATATTTTCAGTAATATTTATTTGTTTATTAATTTTTGTTTTGGAATTTATTGACGTAAATTAGTTTCTTTACTCTTACAAACTATAAGTAGGTTGTTTTTATACACTTGTAAGACATTACGGTTTTTAAATTCATTGATGGTGTTACAATTATTTTTGATTTTTTTTACCTTTTAAACAAGCTTAATATTAAAAGTATCAACATTAAATAAAAATAATAATTTTGTTTAATTTTTAAACTGTTTTTTTTTCTTAAATTTATAAAAAAATAAATAAATAATTATAGACTGGCAGTAAAAACGTTAGATAATTTTTTATTCGGTTAAAAAATTTATTAAAATACTTCTAATAGTGATGAAACTTTTACGGTAATTACATTTATACTAATTATTAATTTACGTGTTCACACCATCATCAATATTTATGTCATAATTAATAAATAAAATATATAATAATAATATGTATTCGTTCTTTAAAAATGTAACATACAGTATTTATCAAATTCGGTAGTCTTTTATGAAGTATAAAATAATTGTTAGAATTTTATTAAGATCGAAATAGAAATAGATTATAAGTAAAATTGTTTCTAGTTGTGGAATATCGTCACACATGCCAATATTTTAGTTGGTAACCTGTAAGGATAGAATTTTTCCCCTGTTTAGATAGAATAATAAGATATCCGAATTTATAGAACTCGCATAGCAATGTTGAAATTGAATGTTTTCAGTGTGAGATGTTTTGTTTGGTTGGCGATGTTGTTTTGTACAGAGGTAACAGGGAGTTGAAGTTGAGAGTGTATTGGCAGATGGCTGTGTCGGTGTTGAGGTGATATTGATCAGTTTGAAGGCAGGAGCAGCTCCTGGGTGTAAGGGCCTCAGGGGTCTAGGTCGAGCTGGGGTCAGCCACGCGCTTCCCCCGACCTACCACAGTCTACAGGCCCTTACCCTTACTACTACAACTCATACACTAATCAACACACCAATACTATAATATTTAATTCTTGTCAATATTAAACATTTTACTCAAAAAAGCAAGTTCATCGATTTGATTACAGGGCTGGTATATATTTTTTTAATTTCATCAGTAATTGAAACTACTTTAGACTTTGAGGTCATCCATGCGCTTCCCTTTGCCGCCCACCACTGTTTACAAACTCCCTTAGACTAACAAGAATTACTTATTGAACATTTTAACCTATAATTTACTTTAAACTATTCATTCTTTTATATACGACGCTTTATAAAATAATTGTGAAGTTTTCAGTCCTTGTAAATAATATTTCTAAAGTTTATCAATGTACGTTGTTAATAAATTGGCCATCGGTGACTTCAATAAATTAAAGAAAAAAAATTTTTTACCCCCGAAATTAATTGAATATTTTTACTTATTTGTCCCAAAAAGTATATAATAACTCAATGGTTTTAATGCCTACGAATATTTTGACATTTAAAAGCATAAAAAAATTACAATATTAAAAAAAAAAAATGGCGGAGAATAAAAAGGGTTTAAACATAATTAAGAGTAATCAGAACTTTAGTAGATAAATCAAGTACATATAATAAAATATGTTAAATGAATAATTGATACAATAAATTAAACGAGTAAACCTAAAGATACAAATTAAAAAGTAATAATGCTTATTAGGAATATAAAGAACTCGTCAGCTTGAACTATCGAAGTAAGATAAGCAGTGCAATAATAGGTTTACTCGAAATAATCAGAGCAGTCTCTAAATAAGTATAAATAAACATGCGATGTGTAATGAAAATAATTATGAGTAAGGTACTTAAGCTGATGGAGCAATTTAAGAAAAAAGGATAGTATGTTAATTGTGTAATGATCACAGGAAAAAAGAAAAATAACGAGGTCTAAATAGAGCTTAAGCCAACTCTGCTCTATCTGGTTACGAGCATCAAACGTAAGAGATTATATTAGTAAGTAGGTAAAATAATAATCATAGCAATCAATAAAACGATTAAACTTAATTGAAAGTAATAAAATTAATGAGGTGTAAATAAAACTGTAGCTTAAGAAAATGGAGTAAGTAAGATAAGTAGGTCAATAGTGTAATGGTTTACTAAGGACAAAGTTAAGGGTGAAGGTGGGACTGGCAGGAGGGAAAGTAATAAATCAAAATAAGAGTAAGTAAAATGTTGTTGAGGATGGGCAGGTTGAAGGGTGAGTGACCCGTAGTGTAGGATCGATTTGCTTGGCAACAGGTGCAGAGTTTTCATCTCCAAGCCCTACCAGCTACAGCCCTTCTCCGAGCCCTTGCCTAATAAACACACGCCCTTATACACTACCATGCTCAATAGCATCTACATCATAATAATGTAAAAACTCTCACAAAATTCTGCTACAATAAATAACGTTAATTATCATAATTCAAAACTAATGTCATTGTAGTAATTATAAGTATGTATTATATTATGCGATTTCCCATTTAAATTACTTTCATTTTCTCTTTGATTTATTGGGCATTGCAATTAATAACGTTAAGAATAAATAAATAGTTAAGCTCTATACGATTTTTTTTAAAGTAATGGGGTGTGTAACAAACAAATTCAATAGGTATAAACATTCGATTATTATTATGTATTCGACGGCTACCTTAATTTTAATGTAATTTTATCTAATAAGGTAAAGGTCATACATAAACACAATGTAAATCTGGTTTGGACAAAGAATATAAGGAACGTATTCGTTCTAAATGTGTCATAGGTCAGTTTACTGAAGACGATAGATTTTATTGTACAATATGTGTTCGATGTTCACCCAGTGTCTCTCTGGTTGCGAATGACAATTTTACGGTTCATATAGGGTTAATTAAAATATTATGATCAATAAGAGCGCTTTATTAACAATTTTAAAATTTATTTAATTTTATAGTATGGTTATTAGTGAGTACATTTCCCCGTAGTAATGGTAAATAGTGAGTAAAAGCCCGAATTTTGGCATAACCTCATGTCTGAAATTGACATAATTTCTTGAATCACCCTATAATCTGATTTATAATTGAGACAGTTGAGATACAAATTATTTTTTTATTAAAAAATAATTACAACAGTTAAATATCACTCTTAGGCTTGATAATTGTATAATCAATATTGAAAATACACCTGCCTTAATGGTCTTTTACGGCCATGTAATTTCTCTTTCTTAGTGTGATAAGAGTTTTTTTTTCTTTTCATATACATTCTAATTTTGATATAAATTACTAAAATAAGGGTGTCAGCAAGAGAACATTAATACTGTCGATAAAAGGACTTCAGTTAAGGAGAAATGTTACAAAGGTATTTGCTCCATGTTCGTGCTGAAACCCTGTTATAAAAGCGGCAAAGCGGGGGCGGTTTTGCCTTGTATAAGAGACAAGGGGTTGGGTTTACTCAGGGGCGGCTGGACTTGCCTCCAGGCGGGGGTGGCTTCGACGCTCACCCTTCGTACTAGCAAGACTCGGTGCTACCTCCGACCCCTTCCTGATACCCTGGTACCGAGTGAGGCAGTTTTGCGGGGGCGGCAATAAGAGCTCGGGCTGAGGCAGTGCCTCACTAGCCGACTACCCCCTTTGCTTCCTTCCCCACTCAAACCTAGGCACGCTTTATTCCCTTCTTTCCAGAATCTAAGGTACAGAAACCTAATATCAGCCAACTAAACAGTATAGAAAGAACACCTTATGACCAATTAAAATTTCTGATGAATGACTATTTACACTAAATTTAATTAAAAAACAAAGAAAGAAAAATTCCTATTGACTATATTTTAAAGTCGGAAAATGGTTATATGTCCTTTCCCTTTGACCTAGTTAATACTTAAGTGTACTTTCACTTCAGACTTTCCAAAGGCTTTTAGGCTATATATAAAGCACAAGTGAGAGGAATGACTTCCACTCTAAAAACACTAAAACAAAAATGTAAAATTAAAAACCTACTTTTTAACACACTATTTCTACAGTTAAATAATACAGATGTGAATGCGCCTTGCCTAAGGCAGTTTAGTTTATAAAGAATAAAAAACCACTTTTACGGTAGCTAATACATATTAATCATAGGCCATGTACTTTTTACGGTCTTCGGTTTCTTAAATTCAGATAGATTTTATCGAAACATCAACTGAACAAATTTGAAATGGTTTTATAAACAATCACGAAGCACCAAATTGCGTGAATAAATGTTAAATAAAATTACCATATTCATTTTAAAACAGATACATCAAATTTTTTCTAAAAATAAAATTATTAAATATAAATAAATTGAATAATACCAACTTTTAATAGAAAACTGATTAGTTATATGAATTTTACTCGGCAAGATTAATTAACAATTCATAACGATTAAGACTTTATTTAAATTTTACAATAATAATTAATCAGATTAATTAGTCCATTTTTTAAGCAGAGAATTTATTTAGACGCATATATAATATGTATATTTTAAATAACAAGTTTATTAATGACTAACGGTTTATGAAGGGATTTTTAATTTTAATACTTGTTTCCCTAAGAAAATTGAATACTTGAAAATAATAATTAATAATATATAGGTACAGATACAAAAACAAATTATCCGCATATAAGACGTAAAAAAATATAAGAACTCAAAAATATCTATATTTTTTTATCTCATTTGACAAATTACTAATGAAGTCAATATGCAAAATAATATGGACACTTGTTCAGTGATTTTCCTGTTAAAGCGTAAGTTAAAAAAAGTTTTAAATTGTTATTTTTTTATTTATAGCATAGAAATAAAAACCTATTAAGTTTTGTTGTTTTTCTTCCACTAATTTATTCATAAGCCATTTGCCACTAAATAGAGCAAAGCCTAGATGTATATTAATGTAGAGAATAGACAGACTCATAAAATGATTTATATGAGAAATATACTTTCTGATTAAAGATTTTTAATCAACTTCATTTTTAAGATGTATTAAATTCATATACATTGATTAATCACTGTATAGAAAAAAATACTAGTTTATAGATGAACGTGTGAGCGTTGAATCCGTTTTGAAAAAAATGGATATGCCGTAAACATGTATGTATGAATATAGAGTAAAAAATAATAAAAATTACACGTAAAATAGTTAAAAGTTTTTATAAAGGAAAGAAAATCAGTAAATCAAATAACTGCCAATGCTCAATGAAGTGCTACTTTAATTTATTACATATTATAAAAATCTGGTTTTTTTTAGAGAAAGAAAAAACTTAATGAATAATTTTATAACCTTAATATACCCTAAAGGTATTAAATATTATAATGACTTGAATGAACTTGAATTTTCAAAAAAAATATAATTATAAAATTAAGTATCATTTATCACTTTTAGTAAAAAAAAATAAATCAAGATTCTTTTTATTAATGTTAATAATATTTTGTTATGGAATCTATGAGGTTAACGAACGGTATAAATAGAAACAATTTTTTAAAGTCACCGGAGATGCATTTAAGAAGCTACTAGAATTATTATTATTTTTGTTTAAATTGTATAGTTATATATATATATATTTTTTTTTTTGAAAAATAAATAAATTAATCAGAAGAATAAGAATAAGAAGAATTTCCTGAATTAAATAAACCTAAAATAAATAAATTAAAACAAAACTAAATACATTTCTGTAACAATAAAGGAGATCATTTAACTCGATTATTGTTAACGAGCCGTTAAGCTCATGGCAACAGGCTTAATTTTATATTTTGAAAAAAAGGAAAAATTAAGTAAATTAATTTAGATAAGTTATTATATTTATTTGAAGACCAACAAATCAAAACAAACACATATTTTTATTGGAATAAATGCGGTTGCCTTAGCTTAGCAATAACAAATCATTTCGAGGTACGTCGTCGTGGGGTCACTACTCGATTATATAAATGATAAGTATTCGTAATAAATAAAAAGTAGGGTTGCCAACATAAAAATAAACAAACAAAAAATATATTAGAGTTTATTTTATTTTACTAGAATGTAGTAGTTCAGTTGACGGCCACTTGGTGCAGTAATTGATCTCTAGTCGCATCAAAATCGTGCCATATCGCATATATTTATATCTTTATTTTATGAAAAACAGGTATTTTAAGTATTAAATAATTATAATTTATGTTGTATTTTAACTTGTTTTTTTTATTACTAAAAAATTGTTCAAGGTTTATTATTTTAGTAACAAAAGCATTGAAAATTATAATTAAATAAAAAATAATACGTAGTTAAAATTAAGTTATTCTTGTATATTAAATATTTAAATAAAATATGTCAATTGGTATAATGAACTACGTCTTATTTGTAACAGTTTGTTAAATGATTAATTAACTACTAGCAATTTATTTTAGAAATAGATTTAAAACATATATTAAGTATATGCATTCAAATTGAAATCTATTTAACAAAGTTTTGAATAAAAACTTCAATATACAATTGATAACTATATCTACTAATATAATAATGATGTAAACCGTAAGTCGTTGCTCAAGTTTATTTAGGGTCATTTTCTTTTATACAATCATAAAAAAGATAATAATAAATATTCTTACGTCTGCTTTTTATAGAACCAGGTAAATCATAATTAACGTCTTATTCGTAGTCAGCATTAAAATAAATAAATAAATAAAGCAATGGAATCTATCAGCTTTGATATTGGTTCATCTACAGTCTTCTAGACTTTAGACATAGACACTAGAATTGTCTATATATATTGTTATATTTAAAATTTAATTTCTTTTCTAATCTCGATAATACAATTAAATTAGCTAAATTATTAATAATAGGGCTCAACATCGGGCAACAACAACAAATCGGACGAGTAGTTTTTAAGATATGGGGGTTTACAAAAATTTTGAACGAGAGACAAGACATGAGACCAAAAGGTTAAAGGTAAATGAAAAAATAATACTTAATATCACACATCTATTAAAGATAAAATAATGTTTATATTTTTGATAATATATTATTGTAAAAATTATTATGTATTTAGATTTCTTCGATGCATGATTCGTGTATGATGGGTAAATTTTTATTTTGTTTTATTTATTTCAAGCAAAGGGGTTGTTATTTAGTTAAAGAAATTTAAGTTATAAGAGATAAAATGTTTGTCCGCAAATTTATTTTTATACAACATTACAACCAAAAACTTGTTAAATTTGTGTGTTTTTATTTTAATTATAGTGTAATTTGAAAAAATTAAACAAGATTTGACTTCTTTTTATTCAATTAAAAACAACTTTTTTAAAAATATTTATATTTATTAATTTTAAATAATTATGTATGGTTATTTTATTTTATATATATCTTTTTTTTGAAGTTAATAAGAGCGTAAAAAATTGTTAATTGTGTAGCCTTTAAATAAATTTCATTTGTATTTTGTTTAATATATATATATATATATATATATATATATATATATATATTTTTTTTTTTTTTTTTTTTTTTAATAAAATATAATTGATAAAAATTGGGTGTCAATGATTAAAAAAAAGACTTAAATGAAGACAAGGTTTATAAATATACAACGGGTGTTGAATTAACAAATATTAAAACCCATAAAAAAATCAACTTATTAATAATTATTTGAGTTTCAATTCGATTTTTCCCCTACGGGGGAGACGAGGAAGAATAAAATTGCGTTACAAAAAAAAGATAAAAGGAGGTTCATTTTAAAACGAACACAGATTTTTTTTTTTTTTTTTTAAAAAAAGATAATAACCTACGACGAGTTGAAAATGAAAATGAGGTATCGTAAGGAAATAGGGTTTTCATGAAGGAATAATTTTACAGTAGCTGTAACAAAAAAAAGAAAAAAATTAAAGAAGAGTAAAAAGATGGAGGTAGTAATTACTATCACGAAGGAGTGTGTGAGAAGGAAGCAGCGGTTACGCATTTTAATTGTGCTTTTTGGTAACCACCGCATTGAAAACGATCTCTTTTTGAAACGGCTTCAAGAATAAGATTAGGGACCCATAATCTCGAGGTAAAACATTCCATAATAATATTAAGTTGAATAAAATTATTATTTTTTTTTTATCTGTATTTATATAAAATCCCTATCTTCATATTTACATTATTTAGAATGTTTTGAGACATGTTAGAATCATTTAAATAGCTACTTCTTTGATGTAGGTAATGAGAAATTGTGCAGAATGACAAATTGGTAAATGTAGGTATTTAAAAAAGATAATCGGCAGTTCAAATTTTCCGAATGTTTAGTTTTGTTACTTTTGTTAGTTTCGTTTTATACTATTAGGGAAATGTTATAGGTAATATAATAAAGATTATAAAATTCTATATTTAATAAAAATGAAAGTAAATAAAATAATACTAAGTTACTTATTTGAGTATATTTCATAGAACTTCATCTAAGTTATAAAATATCTGATTAGTTTACTGACAGTCATTAGGAATCGTTAATCGTGACTATGATGAACTATACCTATAATAGGACATAATTATTGACTAAGTTACTTATTTTTGACATACTTCGTAGAACTTCATCTAAGTTATAAAATATCTGATTAGTTTACTGACAGTCATTAAAAATCATTAATCGTGACGATGATTCTATAATTGGACCATAATCAATGATCTGACTAAAGTTTTTTTATGTCTAATATTTTTTATTCAGGACTTTTCTAAAAGGTCAATAGCATTTTAAGGGGGTTTTCTAATAGAATTTAGTCATTTAACTTTGTCTCATATTAAATAAAAATTTTTAATTGTGGAAAGCAGTTATAATGATGCCACGTAGATAACAAATATTTAACATTATTACATCAATTTATATTAAACACCCATCATTGGATAAATTTAATCCACGAACTCATCAGTACAATGATTATGAGTAAGAATATATATATATATATATATATATATATATATATATATATATATATATATATATATATATATATATATATATTAACATTTAATCTTTTCTCCTAATAATTAAGTAATTTAAACTAATAAATTGGTTGACTTGGTCTCAAATTTAAGGACATAATTATAATCACCCTGTTAGGATTTAAAAAAAAAAAAAAAAAAAAGGCTATGCAAATAATAAGTGACCAATAAATAATTATTATTTTATTATTCATAATTACTTTATTTACATTGAAGCAAACTTGTTTTTTTTTTAGTATTCAGATAAAAAACGTTTCATGAATTTTCAAAAATTAACAAAATATTTCGTAAATATGTTGTACTTTACAATTTTATTCCATTTTTGCCTCCAAACTTACCGAAGGAAACGGAAGCTATGTGATCGTTCTAAAGAACGAATTTTGTTTTATCTCTCCGATTTCAAAAATTCTAAGACAGAAATCCGTTACAGACATGAAAGAACATTTTTGTGTCTCGCGTCTGACTGCCTGTCGCTTAATTTTTTCGAACATACATACTTTTATTTATTGTAAGTGTATTGCAGTTTAACTATTATGTGTATGAGAACTTAGTAAAAGTTTACTATTTTATTCTGTATAAAAAGTTAATTCCAATATATATTGGGATGATAAGTTAAAATAAAACATATTTTTTAATAAATATATATATTATAGGTAAATATTATATGTGAGAATGAACTTTACGCGAAAGATACGTTATAAGTTAAGGAGTCTAACTTCATATAGAAAAACACGTGTCCTGAACCTCTGGAAAAAACTGGACCAACAATATCGTAATTTGTTAAGGGGTAACTTTAAAAAAAACATAACTTGATACTGCTTTAAAAAACCGGTTATCGGAGTGAACAATAAGAATCTTGAACCGAAAAAAAATCTTTCTTATACTATGAAAAAAAAAACACCAAACTTGTAAACCCGGTTTTCGGTTCATCTCTTCCTAACAGAGTACCGGAGCAAGGTAACAGGTAAACCGGTCAACAGGTTGTTTTAACACGGCACAAAACCTTTAACATAAAACAACAGGTGATAACCACTAGTTCCATTTTTTTATTTATTTTTTTTTTATTATATATTTATTATATGAAAAATGTATATAATTACTAAAGTGTGGGACATTAGTTTAAAAAGCTTGACTATCTGTCTCTGGATGAGCTTTCCAGTCCAATGTGGCTATGATCCAAGTGATATATAGTAAAATAAAAATATTATAATAGCTGTTTTATTTTAACTTATCAATCATTGAACCAAAAATAAAATAATTAATATAATTTTCCTATTTGCTCTTATATAAATAGACAAAACACGACCCTACTCAAAAATATTTATAGATATAAATAGATTTTCCTAAAATATAAAAATTATTATACATCATCGAACTGATATGGGTACCTATATTTGTTAAAAATAATTAAAACCTTTTACTATAACAATATAATAGGCCAATAGACTTTTAAAAAAAAAAAAAAAAAAAAAGAAACAACTAATCTATTTTTAATGCTCTAGAGTCTAGAGTGTTTAAAGTATAAATCAATTTCAGTATTTTAAATTGAGAAAATAAAAATTAAAGTAATTTTTTAGTATTCATTAGAAAATATTTATATGTTTTAAATTAATTATAGGAAATGATCAAGTAGGCACTTAGTTGGAATAATTTAAATGAATAATGAACTTAAATAGTTAAAATATTGTATAGTAGGTATATTAGTTTTTTTTTAATGTTATGAGTTATGACATTTGTTTTTATCAACACATTTGTTTTTATGTTAATTGTAATAAAAGAATGTATAACGATGTCGGTTATTCAGTTTTAAAAAAATTAATATTACAATCTAGGTGGTGTAGTGTATAAGACAAGAAAGGCTTTGCGGAGGGTTTCATCGTGATACCACCCAGCCTTTCCTAATATTTATGCAAACCAAGTCATGTGTTGGTGAGTCCGAAGCCTCAGTAGGCGCTACCGTATTACTTAATTGTTGCTTCTTGCCTTTAGGCTACAATGTAACTCCTGGTAGCTGTATATACCTACGCATATTCTGTTTTTTATTAAAGGTACACACAAATGTACTTGTAATTTGTAATTTAAAGCAATATGATATTGCGATTTATATATTGTTGTCGGTAAATCATTTTTTTTTTTTTATAAAGATCAGTATTAACATTATGATTAGAAGGGCTTTTGTTTGATTTATTATTTTAAATATAATTTCTCAATAATATTATTTTCGATTTCAATATAATAGCTTATTAGCAAATTCATATCGTATTATATATTATACAAGATATATTTATAATATTATTGATGTAATAATATCTAGTTTAACTTGAAAATTAGGGCTAAAAAATAATTTATTGCTATTACATATATAGACCATGCAAGAAATGTTTAATACACCTACACCTTTTTATGTTTGATATAAAAAAATACAATAAATAAATACAACTCATATTGCCCGTTAACAAATTTAAATTAGTCTCAATATTCAGCTTTATAGTAATGACGGTAGTTCAGAGTTATTTTATTGTTTTTGTTTTTTTTGTTTTTTTTAAGACGTAGCCTAGGAGTAATTACTCAATTGTTCAAGATGTGTAGAGAGATTTAATTTCCAATTTTGTCCCAACGAGCAACAATCTTAATACACACTACTATTATTAAGAGATAAAGAGGGTTTTTTTCTATTATATTAAGAACAACAGCAATAGTAAACACTTAACATTGTGTATTGTGTAAGGAAGTTTAATTCCATGTATACATCATCAATAAGAAATAAGCTTCAAGTAACACAAGTAATGTAACAAACCCTACATTCTATAAAATCAACAACACACAACACCTTATTAGCAGATTAGAATACCGCTAATAAAATGATAATTTTATATATACCTATTTAGTTATTTTATTATTTACAGTCCACATTACACCCTGATTTTACAATAAATTAGTTAGTAACAAATGGTAGAATGTAACAAACTTATTTATTATTTTTTGAGTTAAAGATTGAAAATTAATATTTATAAAAAGCATATATAAGTATATAAGGGAAAGATTTCAAATTAATTGCTTGGTTTGACTAAACAAAGAAATATAAAATTATATTGACATAGATTCAAAATAAAGATTAACAAAATTAACAAGATTCATAGAACGGAAAAGAATGTTTAAAGTTAATAGTTTATTTTCGATTTTATCAAAAGATGAAACAGAAAGGAATGTGTTAAGGGGTGTGGGTGGGTTATCATCTGACACCAGAAAGAAGACGTCCTTGCTTCAGGATCTAGAAACGCAATTATTATCCTTCTTCAAGAAGATAATCTTGTTTTTCTTAATGGAGAATCCTTCGATCTAACTATCTACTATTGGCCAACCAAATACATTCACCCAACATAGATTAAGACTTAATAGAAATACAACAAACGAAAAAAAACCAAAACAACTTCTCGTATCTTCTCCTAATTGAAACTATACATCTATCTATATAGAATTTTTTTTTTCTTTCTCCGATATAATTATTTAATGTTTGTAAAATTGAGGCGTTCTTTCGCAAAATTACAAACCATTATGATTAATAAAGGTGTATCGTTATATTTTTATTTATCCCCCCCCCCATTTAGAATTAAATTAAAAAAGTTATGTTTGTAAATTATTATGTTTTAACGCTTCCTTTAAACACATGTAATATAGGTATACATATATATATATATATATATATATATATATATATATATATATATATATATATATATATATATATATATATATATATATATATATATATATATACACACACACACATATATATATATATATATATATATATATATATATATATATATACACACACACACATATATATATATATATATATATATATATATATATTATTTTAACTTTATTAAACAACTACACTTCTTGCCACTCCAATTAATAAACTATTTTTTAAAAAAAATAAACTTATCACAAAAAGATTATGTGGTTACATTTTAAATAAGTTTTAGTTGTATCTTATTTATTTACATAATTTTTTAAAAAAATAATCTTAGAAATGTTTAAACTATATTATCACAGAAAAAAAACAAAAATAAATAAATAGAAAAGAACATAAAATAACTTTTTATTTTATATAGTTTCAAAGAAAATCTCTTTTGAAACGAGTTAAACCACATTTAATTTCTAATTGAAACTTTATACATATTTTTTTTATTAAAATTATATTTTTTTAATTAATATTATCATTTTTTAAGGCTTTAGGGTCCGGGTGCACAACTAAAGTTGGGTTCACACCATTAAAACTTTGTGTTGTGTACTGAATTTACTGGCGGCATAAATATTTACGATAAAACATTACCACAAACAGAAGTTCTTTGCTCAATATTAATTTTATTTGAATAAATTGTTGAAATAATTTGTTTGCACTGTTTCTATCATCATTTTATTTTCTTTTATGTGTACTTTACATAGCACTTAAGACTGTTAGACTTGTATAGTATATGCAAGTATATAAATTAAATTAAATTTTCATTTGTGCATTTAATACTAGGTAATTATGGTGTGACTCTTTACAATACATGAAAAACCGGAATGCGGCTCTCATTGATCCCGCATGCGTGCCCACCCCTAGTCTATGTACATATATAATTGTCAATCAAAATAGTCGAAAGACTGATACTTTCGTCTGATTGTAATTTGCATTTATATTGTGTTCAGGAAATTATAGATTATTTTAGATTAAACCTCATACTCGTACACGTATTTTAATTATGATTAAGTTTAATAGGCTATAGTTGATTTTATTAGCTATAAACAATTACTACATATTTAAATATGTAGCTTGCAATACTTTTGATGGTGAGTATATTTTTGAAGTGCAGTCTGTGAAAGGACTAATTTACCTATAAAAAAATTGGCAGCAGTATTTAAAAAATAAATATCAGTTTTATTTATTCCAATACTTAAATTATTTGATAAGCTTACTCCATCATAGAACTATTCGAGGAATACCAAATTGCGTAAAATGATAAAATCTGGGTTAAGAATTTCCATTGAATTTATATTAATATGATTAGGAGAAATTAAACTGGATAAACAAAATATTTTAATTTTGTACTTTATATTACTTCCTGTAATTAACCTTCCTTTTTTTAATTCTACTGAAAACGAAAACATAATTATCTTACTTACTTTTCTAAGAAAAATTAAGAATGATTTTGTAAAAGTAGTTAATAGTTAAGCTTAATTAAAATAGACTGCCAATGGTGTGGCACATACCTTCCTCGCATCCTATCCACGTACTGTATTGGTTTTATGCTTTTTTTACAAGCCATTATTGTCTAATTTATTCAATTGTTTACCCGTTTTTTAATCTGTCAAAATTATTTTAATTTTTTTCATGAATTAAAGTATCAATTTAGCAAAAGTTAAAGAGCGCAGACGGTTCAAATTAGTCTTGGAATATCTGCGGGTTACTTTCGATAAACTGTAAAAGTTTCATACAAATCAGATAAGTACTTATGAAGCTATAGGTGTTAATATATGTCTGTTTGTGTGCATGTGGAAGAGAAACAAATGAGTGCAAAAGGCTTAACTTATATGGGACCAACAATGGGCTAATTATGACCTACCGGCAAAATTTCATTAAAATCGGACGTGAAGTTTTTAGGATATGTTAGTTCGCAAAAATCGAACGACAGGCCGACAGACAGACACGGAAGCAAAAATGTTCCCTGGTGTCTGAAACGGATTTCTGTCTTGGAATTTTTGAAATCGGAGACCTAAAATATTTTCGTTCTTCGAAACGATCACATAGCTTCCGTTACCTTCGGTAAGCTCGGAAGCAAAATTAGTATTTACAACATTACTGTTAACATTGCAAAGTTCTATACTTACTCACAAATTAAATGATTTAACAAGCATTACACATGTTTATAATTAATTTCAGTCCAATAAATCATAAATTAATCCCACCATATTAGATAGGGATGAAATTTTACTAATCTAATCATGTAGGTACTTACTACAAGTGAAAAAACAAAGTTTGCCTTAATATTTTTACGAAGAAAACAATACAATAAGCAAATTTAATATACTTTCGTGGGTTCGCATAATAACGTATCTTATAATTAATTTTGTATCTTTTTCTGGAAATCAGCGTAAAGATGTCCAACCCCCCAAACCAAAGAATGTTTTCACCAGAAAACCATGATATTTACTAATACGAACATAAAAAAGCTGTCTGTCAGTAATTTAAAAAAATATTGTCTGCCAACTAGTGTAGCACATAGCTTCCTCGTGTCCTTTGTAGTGAATTAAAGAATGATTTTATGCATTTACAACCTAATAATTGTCAATTTTTTATATTCCCTCCCCCTTTCAAATCTGTCAAAATTGTTTTAATATAGGTGTAAATAAATGGATGTTTGTGCGCATGTGGAATAAAAACAAATGGGCTCAGAAAGTTAAAACTTATATGGACCAACAATGGGATAATTATGACCCACCACCCAAATTCATTAAAATATTACGAGTACATTTTAAGATATATTGGTTAGCAAAAATTGACTGACAGACAGACACAGGGCTAAAAATCTTCCCAAAAGCGGACCTCACACGGTCAATATAAGTTCCTTCAATATATTGAGTCAATATATTGAAGGGAATTATATTGACCGTGTCAGGTCCGCTTAAAGGTTTGTTTTGGAAAAAGTTTTCACGAGTTGCCACTGAAAATCAAATAAGTTTGATTTTTATTGAAGGTCCGTCAATATATTGACAACGACAAATATTTCTTCAATAAACCTCTCACACGGTCGATATATTGACAGAAATCAAATATTGACTCAATATATTGACCGTGTGAGGTCCGCTTAATATCTGAAACGGATTGCTGTCTAAGAATTTTTAAAATCGGATACATATAAAAAATACAAATAAATACCCAAAGATAACGTTAACCACCGCTTACCGTCTTCGGTAAGCTCGGAAGCAAAATTGTTCATAATAATGTATCTATGTGCTAAAAATGTAAATTTAGAAATCTTAAAGTTAATTAAATCACGAATATTTTGTGATATTAAAATGTGATAGTTCTGAAAAAAGAACCTATTTTGCCTCTGATTTTAAAAATTCCAAGACAGAAATACGTTTCAGATATCAGAGAAATGTTTTGGTCCTGGGTCTGTCAGTCGGTATGCGAACCAACTATTATCTTAAAACAACTCTTCGAATTTCAATAAAGTTTAGGAGATAGGCCATAATTAGTCCATTGCTATATCAACATTTTGCGTTCACTGGTTTTTCTTCCACATGCGCACAACTATTTTTATAACTTCTATATCTTCAAAATTACTCATCTGATTTTTAAGAAATTTGGATAGTTTGTCGAATATAATCTACAAATGGTTCCATAATAATTCCAACCATATGCTTATTAAATGTTGCTAAATTGATACTTATATTTATGTAAAATATCTTTTATATTTATCAAATATTTACAAAAGGGGGAAAATGTAAATAAATTAGGCAATAATGGATTTTAAAAGCATAACATCATTAAAGTACGCGACGAAGCTATGTGCCACACTAAATGGCAAACTATTTTTCACAAAAATTCAAATAATTAAATATTTTCACAAATAAAAAGTACATTTCATTTGTACATTTAAATAACTTAATCGCAATCGGTATTTTGCAAATATTATCAAAATACAATATTATTTATTTAGTGGTAGATTAAACATACTAAATTTGTTAACCGCAGATTAATGTTTTATTCACTGATGGATTAATAAGCAAATGTTATTACTGTATTGCATATTGCATCGTGTATATAAGACGCCCTCAAATATAAGACGCATTCAGTTTTTCAAACCCAAAATTTAGAAAAAACAAATGCATCGAATAAAAGACGCAACCTGTTTCAAAGGGAAAATCATCTGTTCAGACGTAAAATTTAGACTGTCTACCATGGATATTACTGGAATATTGAATCTTTTTATAGATGTAATATGTATTTGAATCTTTATTTATATTTAAGACAGTCGCCATGCTGGTAGAGAAATTGCAAGATTAATTTTGAAAATAAAATTTTGAAGCTATCAAGAAATAAATAGGTACTACGGAATCTCTTCCACTTAAATTCTCATCAGAATTGAACACGATAAAATTCCTAAAAATGTATGAAAAACGAGGGCCCGACGCTAATAATTTGGTAAAATTCAGAGAATTGGAAATAAAAATTAACTCAAAGATCAAGTAAAAAAAGATTTCAGCGGTACTATTAAGAGAGAAGTTCGTAGAAAAAAGTTTGTTAGATCTGTTTCACTTGAATTCATCGATATTAAGACGCATCCTCATTTTCGCGATGTATAAACGGGGAAAAAAGTGCGTCTTACGGTATTTATCTTAACAATATTAGTTCATATAAAAGTATTAATTCGAAAAATGTTGAAGTAAAACACTATTCAAAGAAAACAAATCGCGAATTTAATAAAGAATTTGTTGAATCTTATATTTTTATGTATAAAATACGTTCTATGATAACATACAAATGCAGAATTGTAAATTAATGTTGTTCGCCCTCTTGAAAATACTCATAAAATTATAAAATTTAACCAACCCAGTGTTTTCTTAGGACTTAAGTTAATAAAGTTTAACCATAAATTAAAAAAAAACCCCATATTATACCATTAATTTCAAAATGTCTATAAATATCGTTGAAGAAAACAAGAATTTTGTTGAAAATAATAGCGCCTACGCATTTGCAGGACTGTAAAGGCGTAGGAGGGGGTCAGTTTAGAAATATGGTGGCTTTAACAGAAAAGAACAACCTAATACATACTACTTCTGGCCTTATTTTTAATATGTATTTATAAAAAGATTTATTTTAATACAAATTAGATACAAAGATGTATTACTTTTATTTTTTTATTAGGTATAAATAAACTTAGAAGAAGATTTTATATTTTCATTTTTACAGAAATAGAGAAACAAAAAGTTGGTTTATGTAGAAATATTAATATTATACGGTTTCGGATTGATTTTATAATACATTTAGGAATTAATACAGCTGTTGATTATCTTAATGGTTAAAATTAAGGTACTGTTCAAAAGGGATCTGAATACACCGAGAAAAAAATAAAAACAACAAAATTAAATAGAATATTAGAAAAACCATTAAAATTATATTCGGAGTTGGTAAAATTTTAGAGTTGTCTAGCATATTAAATATAATGTATAACTAAAAATTAGGCTAAATAAGAATGAGATTTTTTTTTATAATTGTTAATATATGTACAACGCAATATACGGAAGATTCTTTTGTTTTTTAAATCTCATCTCAATGGTAAAGAATTTAGTTAATTTATTAAAGCAACATTTTAATACAACAACATACACATTATTAGCAAACCTATATTAATGTAGAGAAATAGTACAAAAAAGAATTATTTAATTCTTTTATAACGATTACCTTTACAGTTATAAAATTGTTCAATAATGGTTTGAGTTACAGATTAAAATATTCTTAAATTTTATTAGAATTTGTTTTGGTTTTATCAAGATGATAAAAAATAACACTACACCTATTAAATATATAATGTGCTTGTATTAAATAATAATACTGAATTTTTTTTTTCTTCGAAATATAATTAATGAAATTTTAAAATATTATGCAAAATTAGGCGTTCTTTTGATGATTTCTTTTGCAAATGATACTTTTTGACAAAAGCCGTACGCGTTTACTTCAACTCTTACAAAGTAAAATAATGTGTTATATTATAGAATAAATATCACGTTTACAAATCAATGTAAAAGAAGTTAAATTAATATGTTTTAAGTATTATATTCTGATTATTTTGTAGGTAAAAATGTTACGAAATAGTCACGTCCTACTTTAAAATATATATTCATTTTTGTTTCATAGAAAAAGGCGATTTGTTTTTGATTTTTTTTTTTTAGTTTCATAACAAAATGTATTGAATGATATATTTTGTTATATTAGTGACATCATATTATTGGTAATTTACACGATAATTTATTCTCCAATTTTTATTTTATCTATAAGCACTAAATTTAATATTGCTAGAAACGCGTATAATCAAATGTTATACACTATAATAAAATTGGTATTTATGATTATTGCTCATTTTTACATTTCATTAAATTTAATCCTCAATAAAGGGATATTATTAAATTATTTGAATATTAATTACTATATAATCGGGATGACCTCTTCTCTGAAGTTATATATCTAAAGAAAAATTAAAATTTAGAACAATAAAATTAGTTGTTTACAATTAAAAAAATAAAAGAGGCTCACCATAACAACCGTCGCAGATGGTTTCATAAAGATTGTTGATGCTTCTAATTTTTAGCTAACGAAAAATATTTAAAAGAAAAAACGAAAATCGGTTAACGACTTTAAAATTAATTTTGTTAAATTAACTGACTTCTTTCTAAATCTTCGCACAATATTCTATAATAAAAAAACACTTCTATTTACTTTAGTTTTTAAATGAATAATCACTTTGTTAGTAGTTTAGAAGAAATCAAAGTTGTTGGGACGTATTTCGTGTATTAGTTCGCGTACACATGTGAGAACGTAGTATAAAGACGGAGTTATGATAATATAGATCCTCACGGAGCGAGTTTGAAGCACCTACTGAGAGGGGTAGTCTGAGCGTGGACGAAACCGTACCCACCCCCTCTCCTTTACTTAGAGGGGCTACACAACGCCCCCTATCTAACCTCCCCCTCCACTATTTCAACCCCCTTATACTTACCCCCTCTACTTAACAATTCTCATCTTAATTTGTTTTCACCCCTCCATTAGCAATATTATATATATAATATTATGTATAATATTATATCGAGATTTACTTTTATTTTCTTGCGTTTGACATTAAGCTTAGACGAAAGGGAACTTAAAAGATTGTAATTAAAGTTTATTTTTTAACTTTGTAAAAGTGTTCGTGAAACTGTATTACCATATCGATAGTCAAAGGGGGGAAAAATATAGGATAAAGATTTAGAGATAATAAAACCAGTTGAATAAATATTATAATATAAGGGCATTATCATTTTCGAAATCTGTAGATATAAAGGGTCATCATCATCATTTTCGAGTGGGGAAATATCAGCAAATACTTTCGACCCAAGTACAATTAGATATCCTTCATTAAAATTTTAACCTCTAACAGTGCTCTTTAATAGAATAGTTCATTCATTTTTCATGTTTGTCCATCAATATGCTAACTTAAACAATATATGTCATCTAACTTTCTATGAATTAGGGTAATATGTATGAAGAAAGTGACATAATTTTAAAAATCGTTGGTAAGAGATACTTCAATAATAACTTTTGTTACATTAAGGAAATAACATAAAATATTTTGATTAGAGTTAAATACTAATTTAACTAAAACTTTTAAATAAATTATGTAAAATATATTGTTTGAGGTTATTTAAACTAAATTACTAGCCCAAATTGATTTTGCGTTGAATTTTATTGCATCTATAAGTAAATTAGGTATGTGTTATTAACGTCTCTTTTTTATTTATATTTTATTAGCATTAAATTAATATTTTTTTCTGTGAATAAAAATAGCATTCATAGACATATATACACAGTACTTATACTCCCTTGGAAATAAAATTAAATTTTCTTAAAAAAAGGAGGATTAAATGATTGTATGAATAAAGCAATTAAGAGTTGAATTGCAAAAAAAATAAAATAAAACTGGTTCGAAATATAGATTAAATTGAATACCGTAAGAATTAAGTATACTCGTAAGCCGTAGATTTATATTTTTGCATTGTTTCTAATATAAATTCATAATAATATTAATAATTTAAATAAGTTTTTTTTTGATAAACTTGGATAACTGCAATAAATTCTAATATATTACAGAAATCCTGTTCCACTCATTCTCCGTTAAATCCTTTTAATGTTCATAAAAAAATAAATTGAAAAAATAATGATAATATAATTTTAATTTTTAAACGCGTGAATAAATTTGCATATTGAATGTATTTTTGTTCCTGTTTATTACACTGTATCAATAATCCTCGCAATGTGATAATTATATTATGTTTAAAAACAAGATAAACTTCATATATTTAAAATTAATTCCAATTTAAATACTTTTTAACATATCTTGCCGGATTTTCTGAGGATTCTTTTAATCCTGATGATTTGTTATTTTTACATACTCAGGTAGGTACGAATATATAAATTTAATTATTTATTATATATGTAAGTGAATGAGTTGTAAGTCTCTACAACACTAGTCGAAAGTAATAATAAAATATGATATCTTTATATAAATATTCATTAATTAACTTCGTTTATTATATATATATATATATATATATATATATATATATATATATATATATATATATATATATATATATATATATATATTGACGATTTTTGTGACCGAAACCTGAGTTTTGTTTGTTTTCTGTATATATATATATATATATATATATATATATATATATATATATATATATATATATATATATATATATATATATGATATTTATTATATAATTTTATTTATTCGAAAACAATGGATAATGACAGAAAAATAATTAAATAATTAAATCTTGAAGACTTCAGAATATAAATAGTTAAAAGAGGGAATTTATTGATGATAGGTGTTTAAAAAAATATGGATTGTTATCTTTTCTTGTAAATATTGAATATAACCTAAAAAAATAAAATAAGCTATGTAGAATATTTCAATGTCTAAAATAACAATAATTAGATGAAAAATAACTCTTACTAGATAGAAACAGAGATAGCAATAAAAAAAATAATAACATTTAATATGTCCTCTGATCTCGCTCCATTTTTCCAACCAGTTTTGCTTGTAAAATTGAAGTAGAAGTCAATCTTCTGATTTAAATCATTTAATTAAAAAAATTTAAACTGTTGTAAATCAAACAAAAATAATAAGAAAATCAATTTACCTTAGACGTCAATCTAAAATGATGCAGTTGTATCAGAGGTGATGTGACGAATAAGCAGCGGCTTCTTTATCTGTAAACGCATTAAAAAGCTAAAATAATTCTGCAGAATGGGGGATTCAGTTTAATCATTTATTTTATGTATTATTTTATAGTAGGGTAATAGGAATGAAGAAAGTGGCATAATTGTAAGAATCGTTGGTTAGAGATACTTCAATAACAACAACTTATGTTACTTTAAATCCTGATCTTACAGACGAAACCATATCAGATATTTTGTGAACCCCGACGCTCATCATGAGCATCATACCTTGAGAATGATCCCTATAATGGGTTGGAAACATCTAGATTCACAAAATCTCTGATATGGTTTCGTCTGTAAGATCAGGATTTAAAGTAACATAAGTTAATATTGAAGTATCTGTTACCAACGATTCTTACTTCCACCTCTGGCTGAGGAAACCTAGGCTATAGAACTTATGATATATAAGGTTATACAAATCATTTTTATCTCTAGTTGCTTGCCATTATTTTTACCACATCGATTTGTTTTTATTAAGTTTTGAGTTATTTGTTAAGTGAGTAATATTGAAAAATGTAAAGGGATATAGCAACACGACGCATTTCATTCTAATAAAAATAGCGAACCGGTTTAAAACTGATTAGTATCATACATAGTAATTATTCTAGTGTAAACTTTTATTTAAAATTGGATTAAAATCTGATATGTTGTCTTGCTGCTTATTTTGTTTGTAATATCTAGTAAGGTTTAATGGAATCGATGTTAGAAGTATTTTTATAGTTTACTTATAGCATAAAGTGTAAAGACTGTTGATATTTTATACTCAATGATTGTTGCCAATGTTTCCTGCTCTCGTTGTAAATAGACTAGAAGAATGAAACCTTGTAAACCAGGTAATTAGAGAAGTCAAGAGTTTGTAAAGGGGCGTTTATCTATAAGACGAATGTCTTAAGAAAGACCCAGCTGGCATCGTGGGCACGTGGCAGCTGAAAAATTCGTAGCTGCTTGCTTGATTCTTTCACTATATGGAATTAGGATGGCTGAAGACTTCAATAGAATCATATACCAACAGATACAAAAGGGTCCTGAGCGCGTGCTTCGAAAACGGGGGGGGGAGGAGGATCTCTAACTAAAGAAGCTAAAGAGAAGCCGATGTTTGGAGCCCCGTCAGTAAGGAGTTAGATGCTTCTTTTTGTTTGTACATCACGCCCCATCGGTTGTTTAGTACTGTCCGGCCGGCTGACCACTATACAGTGTAGGACATAATGTCCTGAGTCTTGTAGACACAGTAGTAAGGTTTTAGAAAGATTGTTCGGATAGTGTCTTTACACGGTCCGCTTGACTTGTAAACACAAAACATAATTCTTACGTTACAAGCCATCCTTCCTCGTCTATCTAGGCTCCCTAACCTTTTTCCTTTGTGATATTAAACCTAATCTTTCCTTTAACTTTGCACTACACTAAACCGTTACTCTCTTCCATCCTTTATAGATATACTATTCCTATAAAGACATGTTTTCGATTTTTAACCGAAAGATTGCAATTAAATTATGTGTTTGTTTTTTAACCAACCCAGTCTCACAAAAATAAAGCCTTTGTTATTCGCGGCTTGAAAAAACAGAACTGTAACATGAAATTAAAACCAAACCATTTAATACTTAGAAGGAAGTATCAGACGACTTAACGATGGTAAATCATCTAAAAAAGAACAAAAAGGAAGGTAGCTCTTATTTCAAGAAAATAAACAAAGGATTAGAAATTTAAAAAAGGAAAGAATATAAAGAATAAAATTAAATAATATAAATTTGTTGGGGTTCATTACAAAAGGCCTCCGTCCGACGTCCAGAAGGAGTTTTGAATGAAAAGATGTAATTTATACACGGGACGGGGGTATCTGAAATGTCAGACTGGCCGGCGGCTCGGGCCGAACTTGAAAAAAGAAGGAGTAGAAAAAAGACAAAGGATGAGGCCCCGAGGGTCGGTGGAGTGTCTAATTAAGACTCAATACGTGAGGTTGTGGGTCAGAGGAAGACGTGAAATACAAGGATGTAGAGGAGGAAAGAGATGAAAATCTGTCGGGTATGCCTGCCGTGCTACTGGGTGGAACAGAGTGTGCAGGCCTGGATCGCTGGGCAACCTGCTCGGTAAATACCCACAGACTGAGATCCACAACAGGTTGGAACGAGTTGGGACATTAACTATGTAACACCCGGAGGCGCAAAAGAGTTGAGCCTATTGGATCACTTTTAAACCTTATAAGTGAGACGAAGACCTGTTTTAAACTTTCCAGTCTTCTAACAGAGAGAAAGAAAGAGCTGCAGATTCGTCTGCTTAAATCAGACTGAGTTGGAACAAACGTTTAACTTTATACTTCAGAGTCTCCCACGCATAGGCAACATATCCAAACTTAGAATTATGTTTTATTTACAGCGTTTTCCTCAATACCTAAACTCTCCTAATGAAAAAGTTCTATACTTTAACTACATACAGTGTAACATCAGGCGATTAAGATTTTTTGATATTCTTTAACTTTTAATTTAATTAATTAAAAAATAAACAACTTGTTCCAAAGTAAACTGACAATTTTATTGGGTAATAGTTCGCTTATATATATCTACTAATAATATTTTACTATTTAAATAAATTTTTTCTTAGGTTAGCAATCTTTAAAATCAATTTTGTTTCTAAATCAAATAAGTTAATTAATATAAAAAACTGACAGTTAATTAATTATAATGACGGGCTACTTGCGAAACTAAGACTAAGATCATTAAAGAAATAGTTGACAGAATAGAATAAATTGATACACTCGAGCTTGCCGCTATATAGACAATTCTCTTCATTTATTTATTTTTTTACTAATATGTATTATAAGTTGATTGATCATGAGAATATGCGACTTTTTAAAGTTATTGTTTCTACTTATTAATTCAGTTTCTATTAAGAAACTTTTTAATCTTTATAATGTCATTTTATTCAGCTGATATTTTTCAATGTGAAACACAAAAACCTATCATTATAACTCTTTTGAATTAAAAAAGATTTTGCTTTTTATTATTTGCATTTATTATAGTCATTAACTCATGTCATATTAGATCGCCGTTACCCATTATAATCAGTTTAAAATGGGTGGAGAATTGCGTGAAATGGATGAATAAGGAAAATCATCATTGTTTATATGCAAGAGTTCAAAAAATCTTTTATATACTAATGCTATACAGTTGTTAATATGCACTACGCAATCAAAAGTAATTACACTTCGTAGGACTTACAGTGAAAATGTGTTCCTTTCTTTTTTTTTACTGTAATTAGTTCTTTCTAAAGCGTTACTTTTTTCTTATAATACTGCAATTCTTGGTCAATTATTTAAAAAAAGAAAACTTAATTTACGCAATATAAACTCGTATTATATAAAATAACCTATTAATAATGATTATACCTACTTAACATTGCATCTATAGCGAAAGTTAGTCCTTTGTTTGGATTATAAAAAATTGATAATACATTTCCTTTCAATTCCTGATTAAATAAAAAAAGGGAAAAGAATAGATCTTTGGGAATCGATCTGATTAATATTTTTTAACTCTCTTTGCTAATTCAATGATCATATTTAATAATCGAGTAATTAATATAAGGATACAAAAATGAGAGTGTAGGTAAGTATTAATTATTTTTGAATTACTCTGGATAAAAGTAAATTAAAACGTTTGTGCGGGTGTTTTTATGTGTATAAATTAAGTTAACTGTTAAACTATCAAGAAAGAGGTTATCAAATGAAGAAACATTGTATTCTGAAAGAATTGAATAGGATTATAATGAATAAGAAGTATAACAAATTATTATTACTATGCATTATCTTCATTGTTAGGTATTAGCATAGCTTTGTGAGCAGGTACTTCTTCCACTAAAAGGATTATTAACCTTTCTGATAATTCCTTTTTTACTGCATGTATTGATAAGTTAAGGTTAGCTGCGCCTGGCGTACTAAAATGCATTTTCTGGGCATGTTTGCAGTAAGTTTCGCGCACGACTGCTTAGCAACAGGAAAGATTAGCTGCACCTGATTTATAGTATATTTCTCTTTGAGTTTATCTAAAATTATTAGTTTCCTCAACCTAGCTAATAATATTATATACTTGTATATTTCCAACTAAATACATATATGACCCTTCTGCAATTCTCTCTGCACAGTTTACGTATTTATAGCATTTTAAGCAAATATGGCACAATTTGCTAGTTTGCATCAACTTTTGTTGTTATCTGCTTTGAATTTGTCCCTTAGGTTCTTCCAAAAAATCATATGATGAGTACATGAGTCCTTTTTTCTTCCTGGAGCGTATTATACCTTAACTACTCTCTATACCTTTATCATCTTTTAACGTTGGCCATCCGGATTACAATACATTTTTTCTGCCACTGATTTTTAAATTTACGTTTTTCATTACTAGATGTCATTTTTTGTGAGCTATTAAAGGAACTTTAACTATTACAGTTATAATCTAAGTCGATATAAGTTATCATATTTAATTAGCTATTACTTAATGCCAGCCTTAATTTTCTATCTTGTACTACTAATTACAAAAGATATAATGCTATTTTTTTTATAATGACCGTATTTTAGGTTAGATATTTACACCTTCATTATCCGATGGCAATCATCGGTACTATCATTAAATGTTAAAGTAGGGAGACAAAAATCTTTATCCTGATAGTCAAAGCTAATGACAATCGGTTAGATGAGTTTTGTCGAAGGTTCTATCTAAGTAGGTTTTTATCCCGGGCTAATTGTAAGAATCATTGTAAATAATTGCTAGTTGGGTTTAGAAGGTTGTTGAAACACAATATGTTCATTGTTTGTCCGCTACAGCGCTGGCACGTGACCCACACACACCCACTCCATCCCTACATTTGAATATCCATTAGCGCCCCTACCATGTTCTACTTGTTCTTTTGTTAATTTTCATTCATGGTTAATTAATTTTCTTTTTGCCCTCTCTTATCTGATAATATTATATTGTTAAAAAATAGAGTTTATTCTTTTGTAAATTTTTAGTAACTAGGACATTTTAAAGCATATTAATTAATAATGACTTTAATAATATCAACATAAAAGGGTAGTTTAAAATAAATGTTGATTACGATAGATCGGGTTTTAACAAGTAAATGCAAATTTGAACTAACATGAATATATGAAGTATATTATTTAGATAGTTTATAAGACTATAGTAGAAAATTTGGATTTAGTGGTAAAATAATAATTTTGATTAATATTATTCGAAAGAAAAAATATTATTGTTATTTAACTGTTTATGAGTTAATAATAAGAAGAACTATATCCATCTATCTACAGTAAAATTACCTAAATTGCCTAAAGAACTAACTTCGTATTTAGGATAGGAATAACTTAATATTATTAATTATTATTATTGAAGATGAAAGAAGGAAGAAAGGTAACAATACCCACATATTTTAATTGTTTTATTATAAACATTGAGTCAATTATATCGTTTTGTGCAAATTGATTTAATTGTATCATGTATTTGTGATTTGAGAATATCGCTATTATTTTGTAATTTTGGAGATATTATCTCAAAAAAAAAAAAAAAAAACATTCTCTAGACACTTCAATTAAAATTTTGAGATTATTGATGCCCTAAACATAAAATTTTTTTAACTAATACAGTTATAATCTAAGTCGATATAAGTTATCCATCCGTTATTTTTCTTATTCTCTCATTTATTATGAATTAAAAAATATTATAATATTTAAATGATTTATAATTTTATTATAACTTGAGTACTATACAGAAAAAAGAGTCGTAACCGACGAGAGGATGTGAAAAAAACCCTGCGATTTAACATTGTGGAATTATGGAAGGTTTTTTTTTTTTCGAAAAATGATTTCCTAATGCTTAAGAGAGATGGGCTAATCCAAAGACTAAGCACAAGGGGAATCCATGATGTGTTGTGAGTATTCAGCAATGCTTGGTTCCGGTTGTACGACCTTGTTCTTTTGGTGACGTAATGTTAAGCTTGAAGGGTTGTTTGATGGACATGGCAGAAGCCTTGAAGTCTAAGAATGGTCCTTAGGGGTCAGCTCAATCATGATCCTCCCCCGTAGAGGAATCACTTGTACAGATATGATTCTATACACCCTTACTTGAAATATAACTTGCACAAGGACCTGTTCTACCCTGAAGCCTTTTATATCTACTGCCCAACAAGTACGCCTATATTCGCATTATCAACTGAATTACAAGAGATTTATAAACCAAGTGTAATGCCTCCCTTTTACTCACTCTCTCTACAAAATGTATAATACCTACGTATGTATGTAAATCGCTCTTACAAAGCATAACTCTTGATAAAAATATATGATTAGATCTTTTTTACCCGATGTTATTTATTAATGTCATATATTATAATTATTAGTAATTAGTTACTTACGCATTTAAATATTATGTTATTATATTTAAAAAAAAAAAAAAAAAAAAAAAATAGTACCTTATTACAACACATAATAATAAATATAAGCGAGCAAGACAACATATTTTAAATTAGACCTGTTAATTAATAAATTCTTGAAACCACATTATTGTACCTCTAAAAACTTGGATATCCGCAGTCGGAGTCAATATCGATGTAAGTTTTTACTAGCAAATTTATTGGGTTATAGATACTTATAAATTAATTGAATTATTATTAATTTATAAAATTATCTAAGATTTATTTAAAAATTCTTAATGTATTGTTTTATTACACACTTTTATGTAAATTGCTTTTATTGTTTGGTATTTGCTTCTAAATCTAGTAACAAAAATGTGTCCTACTCCCCGATTACCTAGAAAGCTGTAAGCTGCCTATAATCTGTGTAGGATATACAGATTATATATTTCCAATGATAATACAATAATCAGTCAATATTTTAAATTTTACAAAATTTATAATAGCGTGTCATCAATTTTTAAAAAAAAATTACTTTTAGTAAGTACTTATTTATATATTTACCATTTAATTGTTATTTTTTTTTTTTTTAGATTGACTAATTTCATATTTAATCTTACGATAAAAAAAATAATGGAAACCCTATGTCCTACGACAAATATCTTACTACCAATGTATTTTAGAAAAATAAAATTCTCTACCAAGATAGGATTATAGATTTAAATTGCAGCACACTTTTTAAAAAACTATTTTATAAATTTTGGTTATTACTCACCAAATTCCAACATGAGATTGTTTTTAAGCATAGAAAAACGAAGGCACTGCTTTTACACTGATTGTCACAAACTTTCGATGATAAATTATAAAAATATGTTTAAAAAAAAGTACGAAATATTAAAGTAGCTATGATTTAAACTTATAGGAAGTGAAGTTAAGGCACAGATGATGTTAGTACGAAGGACTAGCAGGTACTGAGGTAGTGGGTAAGAGAGGGGGTTGGTTTTATACCTGGGGGTGTGATAGGGGTGTAGGGAGGGTGGTTAGGGGTGTAAACTAAGGGGGTGCCTTTACAATTTACTTTTGAAGGGGGATGCTTCATACTTTTCTTACTGGAACCCTTACAATGCATTTCCTATAAACTTACTTCCCTTCTTATTCTACCTTGCATTTCCTACTTCCGCATACAAATAATATGTAATTTTATGCTAAATAATACCACCTTGCTGTTGCATATCAAGTATATTATGGTCATCTTAATACGATTCAAGTCATATTTGCATTTAATATATGTTTGTCCACCTGTTTTTCTGAAGAATCATTTTTTTCCCCATTATAATTGAAGCGTGCTTCCCATTGTGTACAATTTTCATTGTTTGTACACCTTATAGCTACACACACATCAGTGGCAGAACAACACATTTTTGGCCTCTTCGCCAAATATAATTTTGGGCCCCCAAGGAAATAGCCAACTTATACCTAATTAGTTACATTTTTATTGCAATATAATAGTAATTCCGTTAGTGATAGAAAATATTCACAAAAAAATATAAACCATTTATATAATTATCTTCTAATTACAATAGTTAATATTAACTACATTTTTAACGCAATATAAAATAAATGTTTAAGTATTTATTAATATTTATCTCTTATTAGTAGTGTTAGAGTTTAGAGTATTGTTAAAGTAGTGTTTTCGTGATTTTAAATTTCCAAAATCTCTTATCATATTTTTTTCCATGTCGATTACCAATTTTTGCTTTTACTGTTAAAAATGCTTGATTAGTAATTGTGCATCCAGTAATTTTTTAAAAATATTTTTAATTTTGAGACATATATTTCCACTGTTGCCTCGGTAACTAGAAAAGTTAAAAATTAAAACAAAGCTGTAACAACATCTGATAAACTTGAAGATATTGGGACGTAGCTAGTTATTAATAGCTCCGCAAATTAATAATTAAAAATAAATAAACTAATAATTTTGCTGGGAGTATGAATGAAAGTCAGTTTATCACTTCATTTACTCCTTTTAATTTTTTCCAATTTGATTGATTACTGCATATATGTAGATCAATGAAAAACATATTTACCCGAAGAAGGTCATCTCGATTATCAAATCAATAATCGTTTGACAATTCTTCAAATCGTTTTTTACTACTCTTGGCCTTTTCCAACAAAGTTGGAGAATATATTTCTCTTAGCTGCTACCTTAACAGTTTTTTTTTTTTTAGGGTTTTGAGGTCATCCTAGAAACCCTTATGCTTTTGGTAGTTCGTTCGTCCGTCCGTCCGTCGCAACTTTGAGTACATCTCCCGACCTACTAAAGCTACAATTTGAAATTTGGTATACAAGTTAATTTTTTTTGCCCAAAAACAGAAAAAATATTGCGAACTTAATCACTCAAAATTTCTGTGATCAGCGATAAATTGCGAATTGATCGCAATATTTTATATTTTTTGTAATTTTAAAGTTAGGCATAATTTTTAAGGTATTGAAATATGGTTCACAAATATATATCGCGTTTCCAAAATGGCGGCCATTTTACTAAAGCAAAAATAATGTCCCCACCCGCTACCCCAGGAGTAAGGTCCTAAAAATAAGGCAAAAATACAAAAATATACATCTCTGTGGTCCAATGATATTTCCGGGAGTTGATTAAAGAAGTCAAATTTTAGAAATTTTAGGGGGCCGTAACTATAACCGTTTTTATTTTTCGAAAATTTGAAGTTTGGTATAATTTTAAAGGTGTTGAAGTTTGGTTCACAAATGTATATCGCTTTTACAAAATGGCGGCCATTTTACCCCTAAAAGAACCAAATAAATGCATACCTAAGATACTAAAGGATCATATATGTATATCTTGCTTCTAAAAATTGCAAATTTTTATACATATGTATTTTAGTTAAAAAAAAAAATTAATATTAATATTTCATTTATGAAGATTTATGACCGAAGAAACTCTTTTAGTAACTTGCTGGCAAGTACTTGATGGGACAAAATATTCCATATCATTATTTTAAATTTATAAAATGCAAAGGCCTCTAATTTACAAAACGCATATGAAGCATCGTCTCATAATTTTTCTATGATCTAATGTTCAAATTAATGTATTACACATATACTATGTAAACTTAAATATAAATTTTCAAAGCATTATTTCAAATATGACCATTCAAATTTATTGCCTTTATACTAAGATAATTATAATTTATAAAATTGTAATTCTCACAGAAGAAAATAAATATGCATATGTGTAATTAATCACTTTATAAGTGATTAAGGGTCCTATGTAAAATTTGAAACAAAAATGATGTTTCTGTTTTTATTATTTTTTTTTTTTTTCATTGATTCTAAAGAATTTGGACCCTCTCCGACTTCGGGACAAGGGCATCTAGCGTGGCGGGGTCTTTCGGTACTATAGTTCCAACACTGCCTTAAGCTTAATCCACTGCGGTTGATTTACTTAATCATTAAATTTCAAAATTAAAGCCCTCCGATGTCTAGATTACCATTTTGTAATAATTAATTAACTCATTACGTTGAATCTTTAGTCAACTTCAGACAATATATTATTTGCTTATATAATGATGGCATGTGAGCCATGGATTATTTCTTTCTTTTTTTTTAAATAATACTTATCATAAAGGTTTTATTGCACTCAGATATAGATGCTAAAACTAAAACAATTTGATTGAAATATTAGTATTAAAACCAATTTAATAATTTAAATTGAAATAATTTAAAATTTAATAATTTAAAAATTTTGGTTCATCTGCCACTTCTCGTTTGGTGTAGCCTGGTGTTGTGACTAAAGTTAGACGTAGCAATGCCAACAAATCTTGCTATTATTAATAGAAATTCTTTGTAACACAAGAAATATTTTATAATTCTTAAGCATTGTAATCATTCTGAAAAACTAAATTCTTTTATTTTCTTTTCAGCAGTCTGTGGTTTTTTTATGATCGAGTTATGACAAAAATCGGTTCGAGACAACTCAGACAAACTTTCTCATATTCGAGTTCATAATTACTTAGCCCATTGTTTTCCATTTATTAGTTTTCGTAGGTAAATTTAATTATTATTATTGAAAATTTCATCAAAATTTATCATAAAAATAACTTTTCCTCAGTGGGAAATGGAACCCGGCCTAGATTTTTTATGGTTGTTTTTAGGGAAACTAGATTTTTCCAGGGAAAACGGCTTATATCGTTATATCGCTAAAATTATATATGATTATATAAAATTAAGTATACTTTTTCTGAACATGTAGACAGACTCCACGCATCTGAACAGACGACAGACGACAAACAGACGTGTAAATCCATCAAAATCGAATTTTCTCTTTATATGAGAAAGTAAAAAGGGTATTGCTCTGGCGTAGATTTGAAATTATAACTTATTCCTTGGTGTATTACATGTGATGCTGCACGTTTACTTGCATTCAGTTAATATAGGTTTTCCAGTGAAGTTGGTGTCTTAAAGATTTTTGCCTGTGCTTTACTTAGGTATATTTTCAGTCAACTAAGTTTTTTTTAAATTTTTCGTATATTAGAATAGAAAACCAAAAGAATTCTTTAATATTACCTTTCTAGATTGATATAACTAACTATTAACTCACTTAAAGATTAAGTGATTAATGTAAACACGAATATATGTTATGTGCTCGTGATCAATATCATCCTTGCTTTAAAGATTAAGGTCATGATAATCTTTAACCTAGTACATATTAATCTCAAACTCCATCTATTGCGTGAGTAAATCATATCTGACTGATTAATTAATAGATAAAGTCATTGGTTTTGTTGATAGAAAGAATGATTAATTAATAATGGAGGAAAATGGTACACCTGACCAATACCATATTATTACATTTGTATAATTTTATTAGATTCACATTTTGAGATAAATTTGTTGTACATGACGAAAGTACCTCCACTGCATATTTGTTTACATGAAACGTTTATTTGTTAGTAATATTATTTTGAAATAGTCTTTTTAATAAAAAGAAAAATAATAATAATTTGGAGATATTAGGTCTTATAGTAAATAAATTATTAAAACACAAAAAACTATAGTAATAAATATGTAATAATTATTATAGTTTTTAGTAAAAGTTATAAGTGAAAATATCACATGGTATACACATTTTTAATATAGAGGGGCTTCAACCACTTAATAAATTCTTAAATAAGAATGAAATAAATTAGTTTTATTGAAAGGTTATTAAATTTATCTACTTAATTGATAAGTTATTACAACAAAAATTGAGTGAAGTTCGACAGTTTCGTTTTTCTGATCCTGGTCTGATAAATACGATAAAATAATTGGAACAACAAAAAGACCAGTCATGCACCATGACTTAATGAGCGAATTTTCAAAGAAATCTGCGTATTATTGGCTTATGATAATATTGGAAAATTTTGGTTTAGAATTTGGAAAAAAAAATTATTCACATGGGTGTGGGGTACAAAACTCAAAATAGTATATACCCTTCTAGATGCATGTGGTTGGAAAGCTCTTTAAGATTACAGTAATTGTTGTTATGTACACTTTTGTCATATTTTTATATATGAAGGGGATAAAATGGAAAAACACGTTTTATTGCTATTTTGACCCTAAATGGTCAAAATTTGATCCCTAAATGGACTCCAAAAATGCTGGCCAACGAACTCATCCTTTCTTTTGATATTATTGCGACATTTTAATATTTGTATGGATTTTTTAAGTGCATCCTAAGGTGAGATGTCGTCTGGAATGACACATATATACATTATACATGCATACATAAAAAAAAGTGTTAAATTTCAGGGATCCATTAAAAATATTCTAAAACGGATTTCCATGGAGAAAATTTTCAAAAATTCGCAATTCAAACAAATTTTGAAGGCATTGAAATAGCTTAATTTACTTCGAAAATTCGCTAAAACAATTCATTCTTAAGAATGGATACAATGTTTCCGTTACCTGCTCGGTAGCAAATATAAAATACATAAATGTATATTTGTTGGCTGCACGATAGGTACACTGTGATTTGCAGTACCAAAGTGACTATAGAATCGGAAATAAGGTAAGGAAAAAAGGATGAACGCTAGGGGATGATAGTTAAGTGGTATAGGAAATTATAGAAGAGATAAAATAAATGGGTGATCAGTTACTACGTTTCCATGAGATCTCAAACTGTCCATGAGGAGTTTCCAAAAGAGTTTTCATAACAATTTTGGAAACTATAAACTCCCAGAGCAGTTAGGTTATATTAGGTCAGGTTATAATATCTCTCGTTGGATTCAAAAGGAATTTTAGCACTGTTGGTGCAATTATAGTTATCCAACAACTCGTCGCAAAAGCACATGAATATCATTTTCCACTATTATTATTATTCATCGACTTCGAGAAAGCTTTCGATAATATCTACCATAAAGATATTGTATCAGCCCTTAAGAGAAGTAATATAGAAGAAACCTATATAAAAGTAATAGATACAATAAATAAAAAAGCAGAGGTACACCTACAAATTGGAAATGAAAGGACTTGTTTTAAACCGATGAAAGGTGTGAGGCAGGGGGATGTCCCTTCTGCTAAGTTATTTAGTGCTACACTCGAAGAGGCCTTCTTGACATTAGACTGGCATGATTACGGTGTTAACTTTAACAGAGAAAGAGTTAATAAACTAAAATTTGCAGACGACCTTGTTCTTATTGGAAGAAGCAAACTCGAAATAAATACCATGTTATTGTGATTTGATAGAGAGTGCCGAAAAAATAGGACTAAATATCAACATCGGTAAAACCAAACTCTTAAGTATGAATACTGATAAAGATATAGAGATCTCGGTGCGAGAAAATAAAATAGAAAATGTAGATGAATTTATATATCTTGGCCAAATTATATCGACGGAACACTGGATGAATAAAGAATTAAAACGAAGGCTAGGATTAAGCTGGAGGGCTTATAATAGTTATAGAAAACTATTCAGATCTGACGTTGGAATAGACATAAAAGTTAAACTGTGGAATAGCGTTGTCAAACCTGTCCTACTCTATGGATCCGAAACTTGGTGTCTGACAAAAAAACTTGTAGATAAGCTAAGGATTTCTGCAGAAGGATGGAAAGAAGTAGGTATGGTAAAAATTGGAAGAAAAGATAAGAAAAGAAACTCGTGGATAAGGCGTCAAACTTATATGGAAGATGTCGGTAAGGAAGCTATAGAAGAAAATGGAGATGGGCCGGGCATATTGTGAGATCAACCGACGGAAGACTTGCAAAAAAAAATAATAGAGTAGACACCGCTGGAGTTTAAGAGAGGAAAAGGAAGGCCTAAGATGAAATGGGACGAGGAGATGAGGAAGTGCTGTGGAGGATCTACATGGAGAAGAGTTGCTATGGAGAGAAATGAGTGGAAGAGAATGGATCAGGTATATAAGGAGGTGTACCTACACGAATAAACATAAAATAATTATATTTGTTAATTTATTTATTTATTAAATTTGATTATTTATTTATTTATTAAATTTGTTAATTTATTTATTTAGTACATTTGTTAATTTATTTATTTATTTATTAAATTTGTTAATTTATTTATTTATTAAATTTGTTAATTTATTTATTTATTTAATTTGTTATAAATATAGTGTTGTAATTTCTGTTAGATATTTGTTACGAAAAGTATTTTTGTTTGCTTGTTATGTTATATATTTTGATATTAATTCGAATTAGAATTTACCACTGTAAATAATAATATCTATGAATTTAGTTATTTAAAGAAAATTAATTTTTCCTACTAGCGGCAGCAAAATTACGCATTATTGAACTGTTTTTAGGCATGAAAGTTTAATTTCTCTGAGGTTTCAAGAAAACTTTACAATACGCAGCAAAATGCGATTTTGCTGCCTAGGCGGCAAAATCGTATTTTGCTGAGGATTCTTCCAGGCTAAGCCACGCCCACATTCCCCGCTACAAATAAATAAACAAACAACCTATTCTTTTATATTATCTTTAACCTAAATTATTTTAACAATTTACCTTAAAAATATTACGAATTTATTTAAAAAGGTTTATAAATACTTATTATAGATAAATTATCATAATTTTGTTTTGTTTTTACTGTATTTCTGTCAATTCATTTATTATAATTGTAACATTTGATATTGTTGCTTGTTTTTTTTTTAATTTGAATAGTTCAATAATAGTATATGATGAGTAAGTAAGTATTATAAAATGAACATTATTTATAGGAAACATTTTTCTGCCGCCAGTAGGAAAAATATTGTATGCAACAAGGCAGCAAAGGAAACATTTCTGCCTCATATTGATATATTGCCTGCCTCGGCTTCGCCTCGGCAGTCAATCGAATGAATTACCTGCCTCGGCTTCGCCTCGGCAGTTAATTTCCATAGCCTGACCTCGCCTCCGGCTCGGAGGCTAATTTAATCATTCGTCAGAAAAATTCCATTTTGCTGCCTAGTTACATAAATAACTATATCAATGTTTATAACCTTTTAATAGTAATACTTCTTGGTTTAAATAATTTAATAAGTTTAATATGTTTAAATGATTTAATATTTTGCTGCCGAACACAAAGACCTTATTGGTCACCACAGCTACGGCTGAAAAAATGCTAACGACTCGTATATTAACTTAATGTATAATTTGGATGTTATATACAGCATTTAATAAATGGTTTATTATTATTATATATAATATCTCTGCTCCTCATTCCTTCTGCGCATGTCTCAATTCTGTTTTCAATTATTGAATTGAAAACAGAATTGAACGGGTATTGAAAGATACCCGTTTCCATGCTATTTTTTTAAAACAATTTCAATACAAAACCAAAATTTGCTGTTTTGACCTTGAACTCAAAACGTTTTGAAATCAGTGTTTCCGTGGGATTTCGAATACCATAAGCATTTCAAAACGGTTTTGAAAACTCATGGAAGGTAGTAAATATAAATTCTTATGTATTAAATTGGCATAATAATAAGCAATTAATATATAAATATGTATGTAGAAATAATGGTAACAGAAATGTATAAATCCAAGTAGAGGACTCAGGGGCCTAGAGAGAAGGAAAATAATCCAGAAAATAAGTTAGACTAATCTAAATATAGTTATTTTAATATATCGGCGAATAGTAGTTTATGATTATGTTGTGTAAGTGTGATTAAGCAGGAAAAATGAGATTACCTGTTGCAGTAACTACATGCTTTGTGCAATGTAACCATGCATTAAATAAATATTTTATATGTTCCAGTTGGTTAATAAGGATGGTAAACTGGTCATCAATCTGATTGACTGGTAATAGCACTATTTTATATTCAATCAAATAATAGAAACGTTTTCACGAAAGTTATAAGAAAAGTACCTTAACAATCTTGGTTTCACACTTGCTCATTTCAGCGATTAAAAGTGGCTTGGTGAGTTTGATGTAATTTGATGAGATTTAGGGTAGAACTTGCAAATTAGACGCATCCATCAGTGAATTACGGTTAGAAAGGGAAGAGGGCAAGTTACGGACGTGTGCTAAGGTTATTCTGTCCTTTTGAGTAATCGTCGTTTTTTATAAGTGTCTTAGTTTTTCTTGTTATTCCTTAATATTCCTAGTCCCGTTCATCAGCCTAGGTTATTACAGGCCGGGGGTTATTACAGGGGTTTGGGCTTAGAGGCAAAAGGAATTTCTTTCATGCAAAAAAGGCATGAAAAAAAGACATAAAAAATGTGACGCTCTTAAATAAAGAACTGGGAAGTTAGGATATAACAGGAGGTTGCTGGTTATCACTTTTTCTTCATTTGTAATAATTTATTTTGCCAATTGAAGCGCTGAAGTATTTGAATATAGTACCGGGAAGTTAGAAGGTAGTAGGAGGTACCTTGATTTTCACTTTTAAGTACTAAATTTCGTCAATAAGAGCGCACCGTGTTCACAGGGGGAGGTTTAATGATTGGCTAAACTGTTGGCTACACTGGATTCAATGCCCTTAAAGAGGTGAACATTTCAACACTGTCATTCCTCTGATTTGATTTATATGATATGATGTATATAAATGACAGGTTATTAACATTTTATAATTTAAAGAAAACCCATGACAAAATAAACTGTTAATGCCGTCAATATGTATACTTATGACGGCATTAACAGTGCTAACGCATAAACAAAGGAATTGATAGATAATTGTTGTTTCTTTCAATTTGCTTTTGAATCTTATGAGAACTCTCAAGCAAATTACTCAAGAAGACACAATTTTCATAAAAGTCTTAAGGCATGTCTCTGGGATATATGATAATATAGTAATGTTAACTGATAACTTAATAAAGAATTTTATATGTTAAAGATCTATCTAATATAAAACAGAGCTTAGTAATAATAAATTATCTTTTTAATAATGTAACATCACATATAACATTTGTTATAAATGCAAATTTATTATAAATAAATATAACTAGTGGTACTAATAAAGGTAAGAAAAAATAGTTAAATCCTAACTAAAAATTAGTAATCTCACGATGTTAATAATCGCTTAATTAATTTCTTTACTTAATTAGACGAAATAGCAGTAAACAAATAGATAATTAATAAAACAAAAAAGAAGGCAATTCTTTGTAAATAAAAAGGAAAATAATTATAATATCACTTCCAGAAAAAAAAAATCTTGTTTTATAACATAATTAAACTTGCATATCACACACATATTAATTAGATTATATATATATTAAACGCTAAAAGAACATGTATATTATGTGTTTTTTTAATTAAACTACTAATAACAATAAAATATATTTTTCACAACACAATGTAATCTATTTTGTTGGTGTATGCAAATTTATAAATCATTTAAGGCTTACTTTCATGAGAAATATGAAATACATCATATATATACATACAATATATTATAATATATATATATATATATATATATATATATATATATATATATATATATATATATATAAATATATTTATATATATATATATATATATATATATATATATATATATATATAAAAATATATTTATATATATAACTTATTAAAAGGTAATATTTGAGTAAAAAGTTATTAACATAAACATGAGCAAAATTACCTATTTATTATTTACTTGTGACATAGTAGTAATATTTTTTATTATTATTATAATGTAAATTTATTACATGGTAAGTTATTAATTGATATTTTATGCATGTAATATACAAAAGAAAAATAAAAACATTTATCCTAATTAGCACTATCTTTTTGAGATCGGTAAGATAATTATCACTGTATATATTATTTACACACATAAAAAAAATGTGGCCGGCCTTAAATGAATGAACAATATAAATTATACATTCGGTTTTTGTTTTGTTGATACTGCCTTGTTCTCCTTAATTTTTTTGTTGTTTTTATTTACGCAATAAGACGATTGTTTTATCCAATGCGAAAATGAGTGAAAACTGTGCGTCCCTCACACGCATTGTGACACGCATCAGGGAACCAGGGTTAAACATATATAGTTGAGAAGTAATATAAGAAAGAAAGAAAAAAAAAATCATCCCACATCTTAGTATAATTCTACTCAATTATAGATCTTTTTTTAATAATTATTAACTAAACACTCATCTGAACTTCTTTTTTGTGTGTGAAACTAGTATCTTTTTGTCAGAATGTGGTTTTTTAGTAGAAAACAAAAAATCTGTGTGAAACTTAAAAAAAAAATTATCGAGAGAAAAAGCCTATTTTCTTGAATTCGGGAAGAAAAATCATAATAATGGCTTTTTTGAATTATTACGTACTTTTTGGTCTACTTTGAATATAAAACGTTTTTTTAGTCATAAGAACAAGAGAAATACTTCAACTCATTACCTATGACAATACGCAGGATAATAATTATAGCTATTAATGTAAATTACGGTGATTAATTTTTGAATGAAACACCTAAAAACAGGCCTGGTGCGAATTTGTTCCCGCACTTATTCAATCTTTATTTGTAAACGAACGTGAGAAAAGTTTGTCTATTCGTGAATAATCTAAATGATGACATTTATATTCTATAAGTCCTTTCATTTCATTAATTCATTTCTATTATAAAGCGATTTTTTATTTCTGTCTTAGTAATCATAGCTTTTTGAGTTTCCTTATATGCTAAGTCCAAAAAGACAATGTTTACTTCCTTTTTTAGGTAAACGTGTTTTTACGCACGCCACGTGTTTCTACACATGCCACACATTTACATGTTTAAAAAAAGTCTTCCTTTATCATTGCAAGATTCCTTGAACCTCTCCGGAACTACGCATACACAGCATGACAGAAATATACCTATCTGTATCAAATAAATAAATAAACACAATTAATTAAATAGAATACGTGAACAAATTGTGAAATAATTGTGTGCCTACCCAATATAATTAAGTAACTTCTAAGATTACTAAGAATAGTTATAAATTTAGCACGAACTACAGTGTAGCGTAATAATACTCTGCATTCTTACTTTCGTATTTTCGGTGTTTATAAAGAAAGTGTTGTGATGGCGCAAAAAATTAGATTTAAAAAAAAAATGTGCACGTTTAAACTCTTGTGCGATGAACAGAGTTATATCTGAGAGGTTGATGAACGAGGACAAAATGACTGCCAATGGATCAAGATTTTACATTTACTCCTTGTACACTATGATTGTTGATTTTAATAAAACGCTGGTTTCAATTATTATTTCCAAACTATCCGACTTAAATAATTTAAAAAAAGAAAGAGAAATAATAAAACAGAAGTCATAAATTCTTATGCTCCATCAGTACAGTAGTTAAAAAAATAATAATGACGTGATAACACTAAGTTAAAATTTCAAAATGACACCTTTTATACTTTACAATCAAGGTGAAAGAATTCTTTATATAAACTATTAAAATAACTTTTAAAAAAACTTAGAACTTCCCGACTTAGTTGAAAGATTAATTTTTAATAAATGAGTCTTCAAGACTTGTATTTATATATGTACATATTTTATCATTCCCTTTGCTCAGATAATTTTTATTTTATTAGCAGTTTTTAAAGTCTTGTATCAACAATTACAATCGCTTTAATAAAGATAATAAATTGCTTCGAACCATATAATATTTCATTAAATATATATATATATATATATATATATATATATATATATATATATATATATATATATATATATATATATATATATATATATATATATAACCTGCTAAAATGTCAACGACGAATTCGTTCGTGCAGTTTCTTATAAAATATATTATCATTAATACAAAAAAAAAAAAACTTTTTACACACACACACAAATATATATATATATACTTAATAAGTTTTATTTTTATATTTATTTTATTTATTATATGTTGCACGTTCTGAAGAGGAGAATACAAACGGAAGGGATATACACTTATTACATTAAATGAAGGGCAATATATTATATTATATTAAATAATTATTAATCTTTCCATGTCAATAAATTTATTAAATGTAATTCTATTACTCAAAAGATGAGTTGGAATATTTTAATTAATATATTAATTATTGTTATTATTATTATTTTTATTTATCTTTCCTTCTTTTTAGCATAGGAGAATGTCGCTAACATGTTGGACTCAATTTATTAATTATTATTTTAAAGAATAAATTTAAAAATAAATTATATGTTAATCTGCTAAAAGCGTTGGATAGTGTCCAATATATATATATATATATATATATATATATATATATATATATATATATATATATATATATATGTGTGTATGTGTGTGTGTGTATTTATATATATTCTTACACACACACACACACACACACACACACACACATATATATATATATATATATATATATATATATATATATATATATATATATATATATATATATATATATATATATATTTATATGTGTGTGTGTGTGTGTGTGTGTATTTATATATATTCTTATATAATTTTTTTATCTTTTTCAGGTAAAAGAAAAAAATATGAGCAATTTTTTTTATTCTGTTTCTGCATGTTTTCATATCATTATTCATTATTTAAATGGTCCTTAAAGGCCAGATTTTTTATTTTATTAGTTTTATTTAAATTTCATATTTCTTTTTTCGTGTTTGCATTCGCCTTAATGAGTTGTTTATGTTGTGTGTCATTGTTGTTAAACATTCTGTTTTAAACGTCCCTGTACATTAGCGTTTAGTGTTTTACAATATAATTATTTTTTAAATATTAAATTTATCAAAATCGGCGATTGAAATAATGATTAATGTAATATTAAGGGTGGTCCTTTTTTCATTTTCTAAAAATTATTTAAATTGCGTTGGAATAACATTGGTAAATAAGTATATACATCTTTTGATCTTGTTATAACATAACTCTAATGCCAACAAGTATGTCCTTCGGCATAAAGAGATTAATTTTGTTATTTGAAGTTATTTGCTATGGATTTGATAGTTTTAATTAAAAATAAACACCTTATTATTAAAATAACTTATAATACTCTTAATTTGTCATCTTGACATTGATGTAGTTAGAACAGTGGCGGCGATTAGGAGGGGCGAGGGGGGGGGGGGGGGGGGGGGGCCGTCGCCCCCCCACTTTCTGGGAAATGCTAACTTAATAATTTTGCTTTGAACACTGTTTTTGTTTAATTTACCTTTTGTTCATGCAATTGTTGCATTTACTATTTTGTGTGCAACAAAAAATATAGTTAATGTAAATATTTCTATTAACTTACATTCTATTTACATTAAACAACTTATGGAAAGTCTCAGTTGTATTTCAATGTTCCCTTCTATATTTCGTAATCTAGGCCTATTGGTGCGTTAAACAGAAATATAGTGTGAAATAATTGGTTTATTTGGTTCAAAATATTTTTTTGCTAATTCATAAGATTAAATTAGCCATGTTTTGTTGCAAAACACAATATATTCTAGCAGGTTATTAAAATAATATTGTACTTTTATTATTAGACTAATAGGCCTGACTTTTTCAGTTCTTTTTCATGACGTTATTATGTTATTTTAAGAAGTTATAAGCAATAATTTACTTTTAGTCATGGCCTAGGCCTGCTATGATGCTGTTAAAAATTCTAAACGTTTTAAAAACATGACATAAAATTTTGTTTAAACTTTATTTACGAAACTTTTAAATTTCAAATAAAAATCCTAAGAATGAACCATCTAGAAAATTAGCCTCAAATACTCTTAAAACTCACCATTTTGCTCCTAGATTGTAAAAATTCTCCCCCCCCCCTTTTGGTGGGGGAATTTCATACCCCCAAACCTCCCGGTGTTACAGGCTCGCCCCCTCACTTTTAAAGTCCAATCGCCGCCACTGGTTAGAACCACTAGAAAATGGATGATCTATTTCTTAGAGGTCGATTTTGCAGCTTTGCATATTCATAATAATATATAGTACATGTTTAGCATATTCTCTTATTTATCAAAAAGACATCTTCAATAAATATAATATGTATGTAACCACCTGCTGCTCGATAAACCTAAAATGTCTCTCTTATTTATCTTTTCATATTAAGTTCACATTCGGTCTAGATCTATCTAAAATCTATTCATATTTTTTTCTACTTTGCAAATTGTTTAAGTGAAAGTTGTCTGTAATATGAGGCCCTGGTCGCGCTGTGCATTGTTTTATTTTCCCTAAACCGTGCTGTAGAATGAAAACCACTGTCTGAGTAGGGTAGGGCGGGGCTAGTTGAGCATAGGGGTAAGTTGGGCAATTTAAATATCTTTAAAACTACGCATGTCACAAAAATACTTCAAATAATGGAAAGATGGGGAAAAGGAAGGAGAACGCATCGCGTGACCTTCAGTTGCCCTATGACAATCGAGAAAGATGACAGACACTTTTTTAAATTTTCTTAGTAAAAAGTAAAAAAACTGTTGACCGCCATTTTTCTCCTAGACTCGTACTAAAACAACCATCTGCAATCACGTAAGTGTTTATATTTTATGTATTTATTGTACTTTTGACTATAATTAGTTATTTAGTCCTAAGTCTACCCGTTTTTTCATAACATAACTTTTTATCTATAAGTCTAGTCGGGGCTAGTTGGGCAGGTTTGCTCAACTTACCCCACTCTTATACTACGACAAAAAGTTGAATGTTTATTTTTTATTTTTACAAATACTAAGCAGACTCTGGCAGACGGCTTTAATAGGTATGTCTTTTTATACTTTGTAATAACAATTTGTATAATAATTGTATTTATAATTTTGAAATTATTAATAAAAAATAAGAAAATGTTAAATGTCTTGCATTTCATTTTAGGATGCGGACATATAAAAGAAAAACGTCAAGGGAATCTACTACGAGTCAAAAGTCAATTGAAGCTTCAAAATCTGCGATGGCCGGGTACAAGAGCGCAGCTGCAAAAGAATTGTTGTTGTTTGTTTGTTGTTGTTTCTGTACCTACATTAGAGATGGAACTTAAAAAATATATATTTGATTATCAACTGAAGTTTTACTGTAGTTTTGAGCAATTTCCATATCACTATTAACCTATTCTTTCCATTGCCCAACTTGCCCCATGCCCTTGCTCAACTAACCCCTACTATGGGGCAGGTTGAGCAAGTAGGAGGTTTCTCGCATTAATGATAATATTTTCTAAACCAGATCTGAAATAGTTTTATTTTCTGAATACATTTAAAGAAAGGTAAATTACCTATCTAACGTTGAAGGAATCAAGTAAATCGGATGAACCGTTTAGGAGTTATTATAGATTATATAAAAAATTGCTCAACTAGTCCCGCCCTACCCTACCCTACCTCCTCCTCTAGTTTGACCTTAGAATTTATCTTTAATATATTCTCGTGCCAAATATCCACTTGAGCCGCTCTTTTTGTCGCTATATGCTGAATAAGGATCGTTACAAAATAAATTGATGTTAATGTTATAAGTATTAAAATTATAAGATTAAGTCGAAATTAACAACAATATTCGCGTATGATTCGCCCATCATTTACTAAGAATGCATTTCAAGGACGATCAATAAGGGTGGTCCCGTAATATCTGAATGAGGACCATTACAGTCTTCTTAATTACTTTTTGTTATTAGCTATATCTATTCAAATGACTAAGATCAGCTAAACTTTGCGGTTGTCGCAAGAGTTAACTGTTCATTATTTCATCAGGCTATACAACTGAATTATTGTCAGCTCAGATAAAAAGAGTTCAAGCTCGAAGAATCACTTCTGCCGAATCTATTGTATTTGGTAGAGGACCGCAAGGGAATTCAATACAAGCCGTATAACACGGGGAACAGCTGCAGCTTGTTGCCTAGATCAACAGGCAACAGCTTTAACCGACGGTGTTGTAATGATTCTATGAAAAATATCTAGACCCTATGGTAGACTAAATTTTATTACGGCCATTTAGATATTCCTATACTGGATGGCCTAATACGAAAAGCAAGACCCGTATCGACCAACAAACAGAAACTTCTTTTCTCTAAGATTATGATTTCACAAAAATAGGCGTGTTATTATTGCGATGCTAAAAATTATATTTTTATGGTCGCTGCTCAAGAGGGCTGAATTTATATTGCTTATATTCCTATTGTCGGATATACGAGGACAGAAGGCATTCAAACGGCTGGAATGACGTAAGTTGCCTTAGAAATCTTTTGCGAACAAAAAAGTATAAGTCGTATATTTTAAAAAAATATTTTTACACTACCTAATACATACAATATTTTTCAGAGATTTTTTTTTGTAAATTTAGTTTAAAACTTTAAAAGCATTTAATATCATTGGTACATCCCAGCCCTAACATAAAGACCTCACGCAAAAGCATTTGATTTATTTTTCAATCTCTCTATTATTTTGATTATTGCCCAACGTGTTTTAAAATTATTAAAGCAGTCTACCTACACTAAACTTTAAGCCTTACTTTACTTTTTATTATCAACTAGTTGAGATAAGTTATTAAGCTTTAAATGTTTATTATTTACTTAATCGTTTTTTACTTTCAAATTTTTTATATTTAAAAAGTACTTTTTTATACAAAAATTGATCAGGGAGTATAGTTTAAAAATAGTATAGTATACGATAAAGAGGGTGTCACTAAAGAATTTTAATTTTAAATATTTTTACTAGTAATGAAAGAAGACCAAGAAATAATTTCACCCGATTAACATTATAAAAGATGATATAGAAATCAGTATCCTGCGTGGTGTGGGAATGTGCCCTTGAGAAGGTGAACTACCTAGCTGGAGAGTGCTCTATGAGTGAAGTGAACCCTACGGCACTTGACAGTGACGAATAACGCCCGCGGTGTCGCGGATCCTTGATATCTAGTTGTATTGTAAGGGAGAGGCGGTGTGGGAAGGAAGGAACTGTAAGGGGGACGTCCTGTCTTAGGATATATTTATACGAATCGTCCAAGTATTAATTACTCTAAGGGGAGAGAAGATTTAAAGATGGTTACGGAGGGGTGGATACAAGAGATATTTAGGGTGGATTTTACTTAAGATTCCAGCACGGGACGGGTGGGCAGATGTACTTCCCACAGGGTCAGGATCAGGAGTGTCCCTCTTGCAGATAAGACATAGGAGACCCCTCTTCTAGGACAGCACCTTGCCTTCCCCTAGTCGTGAAGACTCCTGAAGACTCCCTCCTATATCCCACGGACGTTTCCCTCGCCGCCTTCCTAGCGACCCCTCCTCAGAACAGCATTGTTCTTCTTCAGCTACCCCCTCGACGTCCCGTTAAAGAATACTACCCCACCCGACTTCGTCAATTCGCCTCCCCGTTTATGAAACTTTAATCTTATTACCCTCACGTAAACTAACTACTACGCTACAATGGACGCTTCCACTTCCCACGACCTGTTGGAAAGAAGAGTCTGATGCAACGCCACAAATGACAAAGCAACCCGGCTTCAAACAATACTCGACTCGAGTATTTTTCAAAATCACTTTGAAATTAACTGTGGGAGTTTTTGGGGGTTGTTTCTACTGACTACAATAAATCTATTTCGAGAGAAGGATCTTCTAGCTGGCTTTAGAACCAATTCAAGATAAGTTTTCGACTTATCATGAATAGGGTATTATCAGAAAACCTTTATGATTTCTTCAGATAATCCACCGCTTCGCATTGTCTAAGGATTAGAAAAGGCTTTAACGGCTCTGCAATTTGGTCTCTATGAACTAGTACAACAATTCGTTTTTTTATTTGTTCTTTAGATAAGGCGTTTAGTTTATTACGGTTTTACATTTCTCACGCAATACAATTTATTTTCCGTCCCTACCATATTTTTATCTACACATTATTATAACGTTAGCATTTAAACTGTAAAATATTCAAACGCATTTTGAAAGTTTTTTTTAGGAAAAAGGATTCTCTGGAAGACTTGTACAGTGGAATAGCGATGAGATTTTCAATGGCAGTCTGTGGCTTATTGATTGAAAGAATAGGCGTGGTCGGCCTTGCGCATTTCTGGCTTTCAGTTACTCCCATCTTGCTAATGCATATCAATATTACTCAAGGAAACGAGGTCAGGACACCATCATCCCCTCTTAAAAAATAAATTACCAAACCACCCTTTGCACAATTGCATTTATGGAAGCCCACATTTGCGAGAAGGAAGTGAATTGAGTGCAACATACTTAACAATATAAATATAAAATATATTATGGATTGTACAGACGATCAGGGGAAAAAACGCTCGATTTAAATTATGAAATTTCAATAGCTTTAACAACTTTTTTGAATTGCTACTTGTTTTTAACTACAGGTTTCTGGAATTGAATACTATCAATTAGGCTAGTTCACGTATATTTATTAATAATATTCTTAGTGTAGAAAAGAAGTCCACCCGCACTGTGAGAAGCAAGATCAGCTAATCCAACTGTCCTGAGTGACACGACACATGTCATCTTGTCTCACCTCGTGTCACTTGCTTGGACTGAGTTCATATGTTATTCTTTATATGTAGAAAAACATATACATTAAACATTTTGTCTGTCTGTTAGAAAAAGTATTTCTCATACGAGTGACGGTAATTTGAGTAGAAAATAGACTGATTAGTTTATCAGGTTCTTCATATCGATAATAAAGAAAAAATTATGAGGTTTTCACAGTCCTAAACGTACTCTTGTAGTGGAAATAAACTTTTGTAAATTTTCAAAAGTTTATAAACTCTACTCTAGAATATTCAAAAATCTATCAAAGAATCTTTGTTTTTTTGTTCAGATCAAAGAGTTTTTGTATTAAAAAACATTTACGAAATACGAACGTGATAATATTAGTGATTAATTTCAAACACCAAAACACCCTAATTGCTAATTCATTAAATATTAGCTATTAAGGTACATATATAATAGTATACCAGATTCAATTACTTTAGACTACTGGTACTTTTGTAAAGTACATATTGTAATCATATTGAGGGTTTTCTGTGACAATGTGTGTATTTAAATTTTATTTACTATTTATAATGTTGAAAAACTCATTCAATTTCGTTTTTATTCACGGATCTTATGTATACTTTAACTGTTTATAAAATTCTATTTACGTTTGCTTTAATTAACTAAATTTTAACACCCAAATTTTGATCGAAGTGCAATTCATTAAATCGGCTGCTCAATCGAATAAATTTTATCTCGCTAACAAACCCTCTCATAAATTTTAATTATTAGCATTTGCTATCGAATTATATGTTATGATAAATTAATATTATATTATCCGATGAATTCTACAATTCCAATTTTTAATAAAACATCTACATTTATTACATCTATGAACAATTTTTAATTGTTCATGTTACAGGTGCATTTAAGTGCTAAATTCTACTATAGTTAAAGGAAGAGTTATAAGGCTTATTTAACTCAATTAAAGTGTTCCAAGCAATTCTATGATAAATTTGGGTGATCTAATATTTAATTAATAAATTTGAATATATGTGACTCAGAACAAATATTTTTATTATGTATAAAAGTCATTCGCCCATTCATGATTTATTAATCTTATACAATCATTTAATAATGTATACACGTTTAATCAAATATTGGAATTAATATCATCAGTATTATCATCAATACAATATTTAGAAGCTATTAATTATCTCGGAGACCGATATAATTTCCGTGTGAGATCACAGCAAGGTATTGCAGATTGGACATATTTTACGAAGCACCTTGCAATTAGAACACCTATGATTTAGTTCTCCAATGCTGTCTGGAATAATAATAATTACAAAGTGAGTGGGGTTACTACTTGATCTAATTTATTGATCCATTACTTTGTTGTTTTTTTTTTCAAATTTAATAACACACTTGATTTTTTTTATTAAACTCTATACAATTCAGATGATCCCATATTGATCTGTAACGAGTTAAAAATTTAATTCTGAAGGGAAAAGAACGTATCGATAATATCGACGAAATGAATAAGTATAGAAGTTAGATAAAAATAATTTGTTGAGAATTAGATGAGTAATATAAAATAGACCATCTACAAATAATATATATTATACTTATACATTTATATGTAACCGTTATAATAATCCTACTTGAGATATTTTGATACCGGCATAAGGAGATATGCATTTAATACTTTTGTTTTTTTAATAATACTTATGCCAAACATTCTTTTTGCTAAATTGGCAATCAGAAACGGCTATCCTGACCCTCAGGTTTTCCTGTGTGTTAAGTAATAATAGTACAGTCAATCTGACGAGATAAAAGGCTATCTGCGGAAACAATTCGAGGCTGATTTTTTTTTTTTGCGTGGATCGCTTGGTACACATGAGAAAAGCTTAACTCCAATTTTGTTTTTGATTAAATTAACTCAAACTTTTCGGGAACACCCGGCGGGTGGAAGTACGGGGTACAAAAGTCAAAATATTATAAACCCTTCATGATGAATGTCGTTGGAAAGCTCTCTAAGAGTACAGTAATTGTTGTTATATACATTTTTGTCATATTTTAATTTGTGAGGGGGATAAAATGTAGAAACAGGAAAAAATGGTTTTAGTTAAAATTAAAAATAGACAGCCATTTAGTGTGGCACATAGCTTCCTCGCATCCTATCATGTACTATAACAATTATTGCTGTATTACTTTATTGTCATATTGTTTATTTTGTAAAAACTATTAATAGTTTTAGCGATCTTTAACACTTCATAGTGGTGTCGCTGTTGGTTTTACTAAAAAATTGTATTTGAAAAAATGTTTGTCTCATTGAATAGATGAAGTTCGATTTTTCCCCCGACCTAAAATTCCAATTTTAAATTTAAAGTTCACGTTTACGCGAGCGTTGCTCGTGAACGCTTGGACGGATAACGTTGTCCAACGAACTCGTCCTGGGCATTGGTAAAATGAACATGTCTACCAAATTTAATCAAAATCGGTCGACATTTACTTAAGTTATCGTCGCACGTTTCATAATTCGCGGACACACAGACCGGCAGACAGACAGACAGACACGAGACCAAAAATGTTCCCTGATGTCTGAAACGGATTTCTGTCTTGGAAGTTTTGAAATCGGAGGCATAAAAGTTTTTCGTTCTCAAAAGTGAACACAATGCTTCCGTTACCTTCGGTAAGCTTGGAAGCAATATTACAATTTTTGATCCGCTATGAATGAAAATTGGCATACGTGCTTTATTTAATGTCAGAACCACGAATTATGAAATCATTTGTGTACATTTAGTACTTTGAGTGTAAATGGTACCGGATTACCGGAAATTCTCATGAAAGTCATTTCACCTGCGACTTGCAAACACTACGGCGGAAAAAATTGCAGATTTCCTTGAGGATCCTGACTTTGACTTTCCCTCCCAAGTCGTACTTTTGCCTTCAACGTCAACTAGCAAAAAAGACAAAAGTACCTTCGTGAGAAAAGCAGAATCAGCAGGAAATTCCTTAGCAGACAATCAACAAGCAAAAATGAGGAAGTGGAGTCAGAAAAATAATAAAAAATTGAACTTGAGATAAGCTAAAATTTTTCCCCCTCCGCCTTCAGGACGGTCCCGCAAAGTTGGATGGAATTAAGCTTTTCTCATGTGCCTTATCGATTTATGTAAAAAAGGTTCCTTGAATTTTGTCGCAGATATATCTAGCTTTTTATCACGGCAGATTGACTCTACTAATAATATTATTTATAATTTTTTAAATTATAAAGCATTTATCTCCGGTTTTTCCATATTATCCCCCTCATAAATTAAAATATAATAAAATTACATATAACAGCAATTACTGTACTCTTAGAGAGCTTTCCAACGACATGCATCATGAAGGGTATATACTTTTTTGACTTTTGTACCCGTACCCCGTACTTTTTGAACTTACCGTAAGTTTGAGAGTTAAGCTTATGTCATGAGTCCCAAGCGATTCACGCAAAAAAATCAGCATCGATTTTTTGCCGCACAAGTTTACAGATCTACTGTACCATAAAGTTTAGAACCATCTGACTAGATTGAACTTGAGGTGGGGGGGGGGGGGGGGGGGGGCACGTGGCAATGGACATACTTATGGGGATCGTAACCTATGAGATATGGGGGTCACAATTTTGTTTAAGTCTATGTGCCCATTCAAACCTTGTGCTACTGTCCGCTAAAAAAGGGAAATGAAGGGGGAATATCCCTAAATCTGCATTTTTTTTCTCAGGTTAGGAAAAAAAAATAAAAAAAATAAAGTATACAATTTCTTTTTTGGAAGGTTTCTTTGTTCGTGCACAGGCAACTTTTTTAAGGGGATTTTTAGTATTGATAGAAATTTATGAATGAATAAAATCATTGGTTTGTTATTGTATATAAGGTTTACATAAGGCATCTAAGAAGGCTTATAGCGTAAATTTTTAAAGGAAGACAGCTTGTATTGTACTAAGTTGTGTATAGACTACCAGCTATAGTAACCGTTTTTCAAATGACATTTGGGTTACAACCACCAACCTCTCTAGAAGAATCTTACTTTAGGAAGATAAGAACTAGATCGAGATATATAGGCCTTTTACTTTAATTACTCGAAGCGTAAGAAAATTATTCAAAATCCAGAAAAAAAATCTTCAATAACTTTTTCATTATCTCGAAATTTTCAGAATGAAATGTCACGTGAAGTTTAGAAAATCTATTTTATTCACAATATGTAAAGAATTTGTATTGGAAATTTTAACTGCAATATTCTGGAATGTGTAAACATCAAATTTATCACCAAGTCCTTTTCACTATATATAATAATAATACAATATAGTAATACAATTTATGTTATGTATTATGTTCTTATTATATTTTAACCTATGCTTATATGATACTACATTCAATTTTTCTAATTTCTAATATTATATTCTTTGAAAATATAAAATTAATAAGAATAAAATGTAACAACAAAATTATTGTTATCAAATTATTATTATGAAGAAATTTCTAAGGGAGTATTTTTGTTGCAGAAACATTCGAATTCTTTCTTCGTTTTTAGTTACAACTAGTGAATGCATTGAACTTCTATAATAAATTGTAAATTATATTCTAACTAAATAATTTGATCGGAGCATTTTTAATAATCGTGGAATGATTCTCACGTTATTTTCAGGTGTGTTTCCGGTATGAGGTGACGTGTCATTGCGATATAGACACCTGGCAGGTGGCGCGTTCTCCCCGCGGTGTTCCATCCAGGAAATCCGCCCTCGATTTACATTCAATATTCACTTTTTTGACCCTTAGAGGGTGGTTTCTCAACATTGTTTCCACTGACCTCTCCGACGCCACTCTAATCTAATTAGAATATCTTTGTTTTTGTTTTTTGTCTTTCCCATTGTTTGCTCTATTTCAAATGCGTTGATAATATTCGTTTAACGTTTATATAAATGAGCAGAGTAAACTTCTCAGTGTTAAAAATATATCCAATTTAAATGTAACAAGAATATTCGATAATCTGTTAAAAAAAAATATTGCCATGATGTGATGATGTTTTCCGTTACTGATGATAACTTGTTTGCAAAGTTCCGGCACTTAAACAGTTTAAGCTGGTTAAATTTTGATGATTAAATAGTTTATATTAGATCGCTATTTAGTTCTTGTTATAATTAAGCAAAACACAAGCAGCTATTTGATCAATTTTGAGATACCGCTTTACTGTAAGACCAAATATTCTCGTGCAACGTATATCTTGGGGGGTAGGAACTATTAATATTTATTTGTCGTATCAACCAAAAGAAAAAAATAAGCGAGTTAAAAGTAAGTTGTATAGTAAAAAGCAACATATTGTACATTTTTTGTTCGATATATATTATGTGAGGGGAATTCAGGTAGCACATTGAGTACTTTGGCTCCCTAGGTATATCACTAAATGAAATAAAAAGATGTTTTATAGGGTTTCTTCCCCTTATATTTTTTTAAAGGAAAAAAGAGAGCGTTGAATTTAAGAATGAATGATCATGAAATTACTGATGTGATGACCAAATAACACCCTAACTGCTAAAAAAAAAAATACATTGTCTTTATGACAACCTTTCTTAAATCCAAAAATTGTAGGTCCAAGGAGGCGTGTTTTACTAATCTATAGCTTTATGGACAACACGCGTATCTCCTCTCTTCATCAAAACCTAAATATTTGGGTATGTATAGTATGGACATTGAAACTAGTGATCCTTAATATATTAAGGTTAAGCTGATCCTTATAATGTTGTAACGATGCCACACTCTGACCCCCAGGGAACCATCCCTTCAAGGTCTATTTAATCCTGCTCATATAAATAACCTTAATGGTTACCTTACATTTAGAGAGCCGTTTTTTTTGTAGCACTAATGTAGCTAGAAAGGCTTCTGGTTATTATTATTGGAGAAACATTTTTCAAATATCTAAGGATTATGATATCCGAGAATCTAAGCTGGATAGAGGTTACAGTTATGTTGCTCTTAGTAATTCTTAGCTGATTTTTTTTTTAGTTTTAACCATACTCAGTATTGCACTATTTTAGTAATCTTATGGTTCCTCTGTAACAAGCGTTTTTAAGAATGTTGCTTTATAAAGTATTTTTTTCCTACATTTTTCAAACATATAACGTAAAAATCACTGAGAAGTACTTGCTTCCAAGTACTTTTTAAGGTTTCGTAGATTATTTGGCATATACGCTATTATATAGAAGCTGAAATAACTTTATAGTATTTCCCGCCTTAAATGAAAGTTAAAAAAAAAATATAAACAAATTTTAATGGGTGGGCCCAAAGAAAAAAAAAAAAAAAAAAAAAAAAAAAAATAGTGTAGAGAAAGGAGAGTTGAGTAGATGTCCCTGGTTCGATTCCCTGGGGGTCACAATGTTTTTGGTCGGTAATATCAGTAAGGTTATTTTAATCTGGCAATTTTCATTGCTCCACCATAAGGTATTAGCATGAATACAATTTTAGGACTACCCGTTATAGGGTGGTTGGGGAGGGGGGACATTGTTTTTGGGTGATATTTTGGCGCTAAAAACGCAATATTGGTGTTAAAAAGCAAAATAGTCATAAAATTTTATATGTTTGTAATCTACTCTTCAGTAGCTCTTTCATTTGATACCCATCTCAAAAATTTAAAATAATAAAAAAATTTGAGTTTTGCAGATTTTTTATTTAATGTTTAACTTCTCAATATTTTTACTATGTGTAGGTCAAAAAGTTACGCCAGTATTTTAAATTTCACATCTCTTGCGTGAATTGTTCTAGGAATATGATCCAAAGTACGACGGACAGACAGACACATCACCCTCGGCATAAAGGTTTCGAGGATGATCTACGAAACCCTAAAAAGGAGTCAGGATATCCTAATGCTTATTTATATTGTAATGTGGTGAAGTTTTTGGCACCCACTTCTCATTCACAGAAGTAGGTACTTAAACTATACCATCTTGATACAATTAATTACTTTTGTAAAGTTACATCTTTGATTCAAATAGATACGGTTATTACTGTAATAAATATTCTTTAATAAATAGCTTTATAAATAGTTTATAACTCATGAAAGTTTCTTACAATTTACTTTTTCCTTAATAACAAAATATAGGCACTTGGGTACAGTTTTTACTTCCAATTTCTTGACTGAAATCGAGCAGAGTGTAGTTGGTTTATTATTTAAATGCAGGAATTTTAAATACCGAATAAATATTATTTTATTTGTAAATGGTTAAAGTTAATTAAAGTCGACTCCTCTTAATGGCTATTTTAATAATCTTTGGTATAACCATTCAGTAAGAATAATCTTTGTGATGGATGGTGAGTAGTATGCGTCCTCACGACACTATTGCGGACTATTAATCTGACACAATTTAGTGGTTGAGGATCGGGTGTCGGCAATTAGTATGGATGAGCGGAGAGACAGGAACAGTATCATTAGACACGGGTAACAGTAGGATGGCCGCACCCACCTGACCTTTCCTTAGAATTATACGGCTTTAAGCCCCGTTAGTGAAGTACCCGTGCTACGGCTGTGACAGACCGCCTGATCCCACTCTTCGCCTTGTCTTATCCTTTACTTGTTTTTATTGGATCCCGAGAAAGGTACAATACACCCAGAAACTGTAAACCTCTGCTTTTTCTTGGCTTTTCTTTTGCTTGCTTAGTCCTTAATTCTGAAGGCCATAAATCCCTGACTGTGTTTGATGGCAGTTTGGGTAAACGAAGGCAGCTTCGAGAAAAAAAACCAATAACTGAAAATATCGGTTAACAGGACTTAATTATAAAATACGATTAAAGATCAAGCGTGGATCTGTAGGTTCCAGGTGATTCAAGAAAGTGCTTATAATATACAGAAATTATCCTTATAAAAATAAACTCATGAAACGGCTCTTTAAATACTATTATAAATCCTACTTCTAATTTCAATTTTTGTAGTTCTTTTATAGGGTGATTAGATACCAAAAGCAAAGACGAAGGTGAATTTGATAGAAGCTGGAGAAAAAAAGAAATACTTTCAGCTTGGTAACATAGCGACGATGGGAAAGGGTAAAGTTAGAAGAATGAATAGCGACGATGGGAAAGGGTAAAGTTAGAATAATGGGAAAGAAGTTTGCAGCTATTATATAGTATTATATAGGATTGTAAGAGGCAAAGAAAAGAACCAAGATAGTGAGATGGTTCTAAACATGAAATATCGTCTAACGTAACCATTACCAAATACAGTGGAAAGACTGCGGCTACCTACCTTAACTCATTACAGGGCATGAGCCAAAGGCAGTCATATTTATGACCCTGCCCTGTATGGTCGGCGGGAATAATAATTTTTCACCTTTTAATACCTCGGTTAACTTGGTAGATCCTTCTTTCCCCCGTAAAGAATGGATGGTGCGGAATTGAATTTCGCTCCCGGTATTTCGCTCTTGAAATAACTGTGGAAAGCATCGACATTAAATAACTTTTGTTTTAGTTTTTCTTCATCAGCTTTAATGCTGAAATTGTTAAGTATCTATTTTATTTATTTATTTTTAATGGTAAAATAGTAATTTAGTTTGCTTGTTTGATTAGTCTTGTTGTATTATAGCCTAATTATAATCGTTGCTTAATAAATGCTACAAGCAATACCATCTTGAAAATGTTACTTTTTAAACTTTGAAAGAGATAAGAATAATTAGAAAGCCATGCCACTGATACTACATCATTAAGTTGGTATTAGATGATTACGATAGAGCTAAAATCAAAATAGTAAATGACTGCCAACAGTGGAGTTCATGAATTTGAGTGTGTTGTTTTCTTCGTGCAGTCTAAGGCCGTTAGAAATGACTAACTCAACTTTCAATCATTTCCTACTCAGGCATTGTTTTAATTTCTTCAGAAATTCATTATTCCAGGCTTTGATCTATCCCTCTTTTTTTTCAGTCAATAAAGTCACAGGCAAATCGAACTCAGTACCTTTTTGTTTACGTCGTTTCGACTCTTTGTGTGAGTTCATATTTAAAAAAATTCTTTGTCACTATTGAAGTCCCGTAAGTTTCGCAACGAGCCACAATGGACATGACAACCTCGACAATATACTCTCGTCAAAAAACAGCCCTTGGAGAGTTGAGGAGCCGCCCTGTCGATTGTCAAAGTCGATAGAAAGTCCGAAGGGTGGTCTTTTGGTTTTTTTTCTTTACTATTCCTTTATGCCATTGTAGTGTCAGACCTATTAATATAAGCCAAGGGCGATGTTATATAGTTTTTCCTATAGGGTTGTTCCGAATAAGAACCCTTTACCCGATTGATGAACAAACGTATGACTTCGAGCATTCAATAAACAGACGTTTTAATAATCATTCACCTGAGTGCTTCCACTAACCATAACAGGAAAACATTTCCTATTCTAGAGGAAGAAATCAGATTTTACGCACTTCTGAGCAACGATTTACGTAAATATAAACGACCCTAAGTGGTTTGTTGACACCTCGCGCACGGTCAACAATCAACAAAGCATTCAAACATCTGATCGAAATTATCCAACCTCATACTCCTCTAATATCATACATAGCCAAGCGAGTTAATTTGATCAACAAGGTTTAAATGAGCACACATAATAAAAACGAGCAGTTTAACGTAGACAAGAGTTTAACTATTGTGTTTACTCCTCGGACCTTTCTAATGTTGCCACACCTTCTTTCCAGTTAAACTGAAAAAGGTTTTTACTTTTCATTTCTTAATCGAAATATGCATTCCTATTTTAGCATTTGCGTCCCCAGTTTCTTCCTCTAAACCCTCGGTTAACTACCACGCCTTCATGTATAATTTACTCGGATATGAATAGATCCACATTCTTTAGTGCGTAGGAGTTGGAAACCGTGGCGGTCCTCCCTCGCCTGTAATCTCGGTCTTCTCTTTCCTGCTTCCTGCCACTTTCCCAGGTAGTTGTTAAGAGTAAACACAATGCACCGCGCAGTTACCACCCTCGCAGAAAAAGTAGGGGGTCTTATCCCCTTGTATTAAAAGATTTGGTAACCTAAAAAAACCTTAAATTCAAATCATGCCCACTTGGACTTGTCGATTATTTTTGCATGTTTATGTTTTACTTATTTTTCACTACCTTATCTCTATCGTAAACAATTTATATTTAACCCATTAAAAAATGCACCACCTACTACTTTGATATATACCTAAATTATAGAAAGCTCGGATAAAAAAAAATCTTTATCACTATTTTCATTAGGGCATAAGGGAGAAGAAGAGGTAAATTTGCAAGGGAATATTATCTTTAAAACCATAATAACTAATTGAAAACTAGACTGTAGATGGTGCAATGCAAATAGGTTGAGTGCTGTAAGTGTCGCAGTGATGTGGGTGTCAGCCTGTCTGGTCTGCTTTAACGTCTGGTCACCAGTGACACCCACACCTTCTTCAGCCTACACATCTTAGGACCTTAATGGGTTATTCTTTTAAATGGTCCACAACCACTTGAAAAGCTACATTGTTTCTTTGTTTAACTTCTTTTGTTAAAGCCCGTATAGAGACTAAGAAGACAAAAACTTTTTACTTCGGATTAAAGATTTAAATTTTGATTGTGCGACGTGTTCTTTATTGTAAAGATTAGAAAGAGATAAGGTTTACGCTTTACTCTCGATTTCTTGCTTTAGCCTGGGTCACTCAAACCATAAACAAAAGTAAACCCCTGTTTTTATGTTTATGATAAACTGAAGACCATTTCATTTCTCTATTTTAAAAGAAAAGATCCAATCTCTTACTTACCTGTAGAGAGTAAATCAGTATTATCAGTGTTATCTAATATCCAGGAGAGTATGGATGGGGTATGTTTATATAATATTTTTATAAAACGTATAGCTCTTAGAGATCTACAAAGCTAGTTACCATGGTATACATATATTAACTAAAAATAGTACCTACCACGTGGTCATTAATAACACGAGGCCCATCTTTGTGCCGTCCCTAGATAGAGGGTGTATTGAGTTTACGTTATTCTCTATTCTCTGAGTCGAATATTTGATTAAATTAGCCTCTTATTCTTATTTATGAGCCAGAATTATTTAATGTCATCCAATTTTTAAAAGCGCTTTAAATTAAGTTTTAAGTAAGTTATCGGGGTTAGTGGAGTTAAGATAACTATGTTGTTTGTGTAGAGGTAACGGCCGCCTGTATCGGAGAATGTGGAATCTTAAGTCGACTCCTGATCCTTCAGGGACCTGGGGACCATAAACTTTATTGTAATGGAATACCGATATTTTTTCTCGTGAAGTTCTTACCGTTAAAGTCTCCATTGATATCCCACTTATATAAACCTTTATGAATATGCAGAGTCCAATTAATTTTATCAAAAACCTCTACTGAGACTAATTTGCGAATATCTTGTATTTTTTTTTATAACGTTTCTCTTTCTTAAATCCGATGTGAGTTGAATAAATTTTTGGTGACTGTTAGAGAATAATAAATTTGGTAGACAGCGGCAGGTCTGCAGTGCTCTGTCCTTGCTCAAGTCCAAAGTAGGAGCTAGAAGTTCAGCCACCCACCCTACGCCTATCGTGTCGTATCCACGATAATTAGTCCGGTTTTTAAGTCGCCGTCTCCCTGACCGAACCCGAGTGAAGAAATGCTTACTGCGTATCAATTTCTACATTGAATTCTGTCGCCTCCCACTCGTTCCCATTGTCTCCAGCTGGGAGATACATATTCAAACCCTCCCTCGCACGTATAAATAATACTTTTAAATATTGTCTCTGAATGAATCGTTGAATAGCAAGGACCTATATAAAAACCAGTCAACCGTTTCTCGGGGGAATTACCTGGAGGTTTGTTTGGATTCAGCTTGGGGGCTACGAATTCAAGCAAGCCCACCTCGCTGTCAACATTAGCATAGCATCGTATCCTGGATGTCTTATTGTCTACTGATAATTTTTACTTACGAAACCTCATAAATTACATTTTTAGTAGGCATAATCTTTTATTGAACATTTGAGTGCTATAAATTTTATTAAAGTTTAGTCTTTTCAATGTAAAGTATGTATAATTTATCTGAGAATCCTTCATATTATTTGGCGGATACACATACACAAAATTTAAGTACTCAACACATACTTTAACACAAAATTAAAGTCCACTTCCAGACCGTGATACTTTAAGAATAGTTTGGTAGGAAACTGAGTAATGAATGATCATATAAACTCTAAAGAATAATCACATTTCCTTGGTTAATTCGGTAGGTCGGAAGCTAAAATATACATTATTTATATCCAAAAATAGTCTTATTTATATAAGGGCTAGTTAATAGTTATATAATGCTTAGTTTATATAATGCAGGAAAATTATTTTATTACTTAATTTATTTTTGAGGAATCATAATATTAAATTAATTTGACAATTTTAATCTAACGTATTATCCTTATTATTTCAGAAATTTTTCACAGTTTGCCTTTCGTCTTTAGAAATGAATTAAATTCTATTTCTTTAAATAATCGGTTTGCGCGTCTATATGTATTATTCACTTTTATTGAGATGGAAATATTAAACAAAAGGGTTGGATTAGGAACATGTTCAAAATACTGTTAGCTATTCTGAATACACAAAGTCATAACCAGCAGCTAGAAAAAGAATAATAGTTTATAAAAATAGAAAAGACAAAAATGAATATGTAACAAAACAAAATAACACTACAGTAATTAATTATGTGAGAATGAAAAGTAGTTCAAAGAATAAAATATATTTACACTAAGGATCAAGAAAAACGATTCATTACGGACATTAGGTTCATCTGTGCTTTTAATTATTGTTTCGTATAATTTTGAGTGATTGCTGTAAGTATCACTGTTTCTACTATTCTAATTAATTTAATCTTTTCCATATTTTTTTTTCTTATCTTATTTTCTTTTCTCTGCTTTATATTTATGAGTACTTTATAAATGCCGCTACCTCATAAGAAAACAAAATAAAAAAACGAATATGATAAATAAACGCGTTTCTTTATTCAGTCGTAATAATTTCGAAAAAAAGGTTATATTTTCTCTTGTAATAGTGCACGAAATTATTCTTGATTAATTGTGTAAAGATAATATCAATTAACTTTTATGTAAATTTCATGCAGCTTAAATTGTAATGAAGTTAACTCATAATTTTCTTATTGTGTATAATTAAGAATACAAATTATTAAGTTAAAAGTCTGGGCTATATAATCTGCAGCGTTCCTAGAAGTTTCATTTTAGGAAGGGCTTAGTGTTAATATGAAGGAGTGCTAAAACTGTCTAAAATGTATTAAGAATAAATATGCAATAGCCGTTATAAAATATTAAATGTACTCTGAGTACCATCCATGTTTATTCATGAATATTTTTGACGATAGCTTTTAATTAAAGGAAAAATTACTGAGTAGAGTCATTGATAAGTGTAGTATCAAATACTCAAATTTTATCTATTGGAAATGATCTTTAAATTCTTGGTTTTTTGTGCCAATACCCTGAATAAAAGATTTTAGATCATGATTGACTTTCTAAACGTGTTTACTCGGGGGTATATACAGTTCTAACTTACATCATTACATTTTTCACTAGTAAGAATAAAATAAAATGTGAAAAATTATAAGTAGATGTACTTTGAGTGCTAATCGGATAGAAGCATCGAAGCATCTCACGGTACTTAATTGCAGATGTTATTCTTGATTCCAGTTAACGGAATGGGACGTCAAGAAGCACTCGCTAATATTATTGGTATTGGTAAAAGATTAAGGGCTCGGATAAAGTTAAACGTTACTTAAAATAGTAGGCCAGTCTCAAGTCACCGGTTATTACCAGCTGATTCCGACTGTTGTTGATTCCTTGCTTATTTCAAGTCTCATTTATTTCCCTCTCCGGCTAACCGTCAATCTGCGGTAATTCTTGTAGAGATTAAATCAGTACCTTCTTTTTATACGAATGTATTTAGCTTGTTTCTTTACGGTGGCCACACATCTCAATATACCCTCTAGCGCACTGCACGGCACGTTCGCTTACCACAGTAGGAATTATGCGAAAGCCGTTCTCTTTAAAGGCTTCCAACATGAGTTTAGCGGTTGAACTGCCCTCAAGGGTTGGCCTGACCATTACTCCCGCTACAGTGCAGTAAGCATCGCCGAACTGTCGGGACTACCTCCCACGGGCTACTATGTTTTAGTGGATATAAAACCTCTAGACCTCAGGTCCCTAAACCCATAATTTGCACCATAATAACTTCCTTTGCTAACTTCCCAAGCCTATCTCCTCGTCAACCCAACGTGGACTATACAAAACGCACTTCTTTCGGATTTTGCCTAACAGATTTAACTATATGAAACTATAATATTATGCAACTATCTTTTATTGGGATTATCTGATTAAGTGGCGTATTCCCACTAGCCCTGACAATAATTTACCTTAAATAAGGTTATTCTAATTTTTGAAGGTTGTCGTTAATTGTATAACTAGGGATCTAAAGAATCAATTCAAATACGTAGAAGCATATCAGTGTGAGATCCTCCTTATAGTCAAATGTTGGGTCTGTAACATTTAAGAAGTTATAAAGGTACAATTTATTTCTCAAATAACTCTTGGCGTGCCGCCTCAATTATCTAATTTTATATATTCTCATCAATATTGTTTGTTTCTAGGTATAGTATTTTTTTTGAGCTATTTTTTTCTTAGCATGGTTTACTTCTCCCTCCAAATATTCCACTAAAATATACTCCTTGCAGAATCGAAATAAAGTAATTTTGCATATTTTTAAAGTAACTGTTTGTCCTTTATTATTTCAAATGAGTTGACGTGTAACCAAACTCTTCTGTTTTCTTCAAACTTTTACCTACTACTTTTTTTTTATAAAAAATGATTACTTAGAGCAATACTACTATAGCTTATAAATATAAATTTTTATAAACAAGAAATTTACGTCAAAATTACTTTTCTTAAGGGGGACATAACTTAGTACGTCTAACTCACTTAAAAATTTTACAACTGCATCCGGATGGCTAGAAATACCATTAACATCTTGGTAGCTTAGAGGCGTAGAAGACGCAGTACCATCTTCTACTTTATGGCAGTCATTTAGCCAGGGTATTGCGCTGAAGCTCTACGTACCACGTAATCATTCCCATTGCACACTCGACTATCATTCGTCTTATTCCGCACCCATCCACAGAAGGTAAAATACTTCCCATCTCTACTTTGATGCGGAAGCAGCCAATTAAAACTCATTACAGATACCGTTGCTCAAATTATGCTCAAATTTTTCCTCCGTCGATTAATATGACGAGTTTTTAAAAGAATGCTAATATTAAAATATCGTGGAAGTTGCAATAAAATCGCTCCTTTTTAAGTAAAGACGCAGTAAAAAATATTACATACCGTCAATTTTTCCATTTTCGTTTAGGTAGTACTAGCTAGATATCCCCGTGCTTCGCTATACGAAGTGCTATTTTTAAATTTTTTCTTTACTTTTTATGGTTTTATAAACTATCAAATGAGTCAAGAAACATTAAAGTTAGTTTGTTAAGTAAGAATATCTAGATGCCACAGAGTATTGGTTTAAATGTAATTGACAAAAATCCCTAATTATTCATTTTCTCCGATTACAGTTTAAAAAATTAACTTTCCGGGAAGAGCAGAGGTGTTTTCCTTTGTATTTTATGATAGCTCTTTAAAGAAGTGGCAATAGGAGTGTTCAGGTTCATAATATTAAAAATAAGAAGAAAATAACTACATATTTGCTTGGAATCTTGAAACACACACATTATATTTTCCGAAAAAAATCTGGCGTAAAAACTAAAAACATTAGCTAGTATCTATACAAAACATACTAATACAAAAATAAAATTAACTAAACTATTGTAGGTTTGCTGATCCTGCAACATCCTCCCTGTGATGTTGGCGTGAAGCTGCTACTTCAGGAACACAAGGCCCCTCGTGGCAACTCCATCAGGCACAGCCGTTGCCAGGGTCGCAGAAGTTCTCCTGATGCTGTCCTCAATCTGATGAGACGACATTTTCCATCTCGCCCAGGTAGAAGTTCAAGTACCCTAAGTTGAGATATTAGAATAATGTAGCTGTTAATAATTCATAGCAGAAAGACAACAAAGACACAATCTCAGATAGTAGTGATGGTTACAGTTAATCTAAGAGAGGTGGTTAGAGACAATCTGAGAGAGTAGTGGTGATTACAGTTAATCTTAGATAGCAGAGGTGTGTTCTGAAAGATCAAGATTTATTAATTAATTCACTTAGCTTTATTGCTTTATAAAGATTTAGTGTATTCTCTTAACTGTAGAGACAATTCATAGTTTAATATACACGGATTCAAAACTTTTTTGTAAAAATTATAGACGTTAGAAGAAATCGATGCGCTTTTATTACACACCATTAATGAATAAACTAGTTCCCAGATGCAAAATAACTATTAACTTAAATAATAATTATTAGGTAGATTTTGTTGAATAGTTTAGGTTGACCTGGATCATCTTTATTATGTTCTACTTATTAGCTTTTCTGTGATAATTATAAGTTTTTATAATAGTTATAATTTAGTTTGAATCTAAATTTCTTATAGATACAAGAGTTTTCATAGATAATCTGTCCAAAAATGCGTAAAACAAGTCTATAATACTAAGTTAGACTATAATCTTACAGATTTACTTAACATAAATAGTTTTATCTTAAAAAAATAAAAATGCCTTACACTTCACCTCCAAAAATTAATTTTAATTGGTATACATTTTAATTAAATTACAACAGTGGTGAATATAAAAATCACTTAAGTTTATAAAGTAAGCAATATTTATGGAAATTATCAAAATCAAGAAGATTCGAATTTTTTAGTTATCAAAGATTCTATTCTAGTGTGTTTTAGTTATTTTGGCTCAGAGTTTAATGAATTCACTTAAACTGAAAAAACTCTTCCTGTAAGTTATTAATAAACTATTTAAAATAGAGGAATATCCGAATAGTGTCAGGCATCTTTGGTTAAGAAGGAGTCAATTTGTAGAATATAACATTTTGTTCAATTTTTAGTCTCTTTTAAAATTAATCAAAAATATTTATGAATTCGTCTGATTTAATTCACTATTAATTCTTTCAGGCAATTACTAAGACGATTAAGTTATTAATACAATTAAAAGAAAATATCTCTATCTCAATTAATATATCATCTCGGTTCCTTTGTTTATCAACTTCATCTTTTATATTAAACAATGTTATGGTGTATAAAAGTTTTTGGATTTATATAAATTTAAAAAAAGTTCGTGTCTAATAATTAATTATAAACGTCATGGAATGATAATCCTTTACAAATATTTTCACAAGAATGAAAGGATAATTGCTGCACTGTTTGTATACATGTTGTTTTATAACATCATCAAATGGTTAATTAATGGAGTAGAAACTGGTATAATTCTCATTGAAAAATGGTGTGAAGAATTAGTGTAATAAATCATAAATTATACCATGGCTTAGGACTTCCTTTGAGAATTATATTATATATTTTTCATATTTTACAATTAAATTAATACGTTGTACAATAAGAAATAATATTAATGATGTCATTTAATTTAAAAATAATGTTTTTGGCTCCCAACATGAGAAAGGTAATAGAAGCATTGTGATCTTTCTTAAGACGAATTTTATTTTGTCTCAAAACTCAAATTTTATTTACAGACATGATAGACATCAGGGAACATTTTTAATTTTGTGTCTGTCTGTCAAAATTTTTGTGAACGCAAATATTTTGAAAATTGGTTGTCCGAATTTGATGAAATTTGAGTGGTGTGTTAAACTTAATCTACAGATAATCCCATATTAATACCGCATGTGGCTTCCTCTTACTCACGCAATTTTCTTTTTCTTGCGACACATATTTTTAAAACGACCCCTTCAATTTTTGATTTTCAATAATTCAGCGCCCTATATTTCAGAATCAATTAATAGTGTATACATTTTATACTCGTAGATAAATAGCAGTTTAGTAACCCTTTTAGTTTCTGTCAAAGTTTCGTTTAGTTTATTGTACTTCATTATATGATATAGAGAAAATCAATGGACTATTATTGTGTTTTAATGATTTTATAATTTCATTAAGTTAAATTTACGGTGAAACAAAACGAAAAAAACATTTACATTTTTCTGGCAGGCCATGGCTTGAAATTCAATTCTAGGTGATGGGATACATTTTTGTTAGTCAGTCTTTCTCCTTTCTTAGTTTTAATGTTGTTCTCGCACTGGATCTTACCTCTTCCGAAATTCCTCCTAAATCTAGACCTACTGATGGACTTGTTAACTGGAACTTTGGCCTATTAGGGGAGAGGGGGGGGGGGGGCAGCTTTGAACATTTTTTAAAACTTTTATATTATAACTCAGAATTTTATGTATTATAACCATTTTTAAGAAACGAAATCGATGCATTTATATTGCATATGAAGCTAAAAATAAAGTCGGTATATTCTCATTTCTGTAAGAGAATGTAAATATTTTGAAGTAGCTGTGAACATACCTGGGTCAGTTTTGAATTATCAGCGTTAAATGGAACTAAGTCAAGTTTAATTGGGGTTTCGTAGATCCTTCTCGAAACTCTTATGCCGAGGGTGATGTGTCTGTCTGTCCGTCGCTCTTTGGTTCATATCTCTCAAGCCTTTTAAGCTAAAAAGTTTAAATTTGAAATATTGGCGTAACTGTTTTTATTTTATTAATTCGCTACAGTTGGAACTTTTCATTAAGCATAAGTTACCATTAGATAAAATTTTACTTACACCATCTAAGATTATGAGAAAGTTAAAGAATGAAACAGAATGAACAAGATTGAAGTGAACTATTAAAGCACACACGATATGGCCGTAAACAAATACAAAACTTAAGTTTGTATGTTATAAAATTAAACAAAGATTCAATGGTGCTCTATCTGTTATGTTCAAAACTGCCCCAATGGCATTTTAAAAAGGAATGCCTAAAGGCATTTTTAAGTTCATTGTAAATCCTATGGCATATTCAAAACTCACCACTGGAAATGAGATCTGGAATGTCTTACACATTTATTACCAATGTGACATTTTGTCGACAAAAACAAACAAAGCCTCTAGCTCGATCACGTACGATCTAACGTTGGAAATGACAAGCTATGATACTGGACAAGAGAGTCATCCGGCTAAATCAATAAAATAATTTAATTTATTCTTTGCTACAATATTTTATTTTCAAGAGGTAGGAGATTTTTAAAATGTTTTCAGTTATCAATCTCTTTTCCACAATATATTAAGAGATTTGAAAACTGCCGTTGGATAGATTTATATTAAAAAAATGGTTTTGTCTTTCAACTATTGTTCTTTTTTTGCATGTTAATCAAATCATTTTTGATAAATAGTACATATTTAAACTATTTTTTTTTTCGGTATGTCAACAATTTTTTTTATTTCTTGCATTTTTCCTTTTATCATATTTTTTAAATTGGTAATGTTTTAGATATGATTGTTCCTTGATTCTTAAAACAGATATTTACATTAACTGCCATAATACACATATATCATTTCAGCAACTCAAAGGTGAAGTGCAGAGAGTTAGAAATTTAAAAAATATGTTTTAGGTTCTGTAAAGTTAAATTTAAAATACTACCAGTGAAAAACAACAGAAACATAATAAAGAAATGAAATTCGTTTTGGAATCTATTTTTTATTCATAACATAAAATACTTTATTAATGTTTTACCTCATAGAGAAATGTTGACTGTAGTTTAGTACCTACTCATAATTATTATATGCAAACCTAATTACATAATATGGTCCAAAGTATGTAACTTATACACGCAAAGTTCAGCGTTCACTCTATACATTTGTGACTGGTTTATATTATCGAGTAGCTCATAAAGACATTTTTCGGTTTGATATTATGAAATCTTGGCAATTAGTCATTTTTTTCTCATGATTGTGACACTATGACTTCGGGCCTTAACATCGATGTGTATTGTGCTCATAGTAACAGAGCGGTGTTGATTTATAATTGTTTTGTTATTCAGTACAGGGAGGAGGTACCTTAGCGATGGGTCCTTTTAGTTCTCTGAAATATAATAGACGATGAGGGAAAAAGAGAATAATACTTCCTGTTGAATAGCGCCACCGAGAGGATAAACTATTTGGAAATATTCAATGGTAAAAGGCATTGTACAGGATTCGGGACCTTCTTTCACCGGCCCTAAAAGGGACTAAGAGTCCTGGGAAAGCAGCGTCTAAGTACCGCCCCTCATTAGCGGCAGAAGAGGTGGTGAAGCTTCAAGAAGGGTTCTATTCATTTAAAGGTGCAACAGACTTCTACAACTAACCCCCGTGCCCGAGGCAGGAACACCGCAGCAAAACAACGACTTGTTGCTCAAAACAAGGCATTTCACACTCGCCTTACCACCACCCTGGCTAAAACCCAACTACCGTGTTTGTTTTTTTTCTGTAGAAAATCAACCAAGCAAACCTTATAATTAACCAGTTTTGCCAACCCCTGCATTTACCCTTTAGACTATCTCTCTTTGTAAACATTCACTAATTTCTTAATTAGAAGTTTTAAAGATCAAGTATTCTAGAAAAAAAATTAGTTGTAAAAAAAAAAACTTTATGAAACCAATTAGTCAAATTATATAATTTGATGTCCTGATTTGCTCCCGTTGAGATTAGTTTTTAAAAGTGTGATCTTATCTTGTATAAAGATCTTTATCTGATAGATAGTAGTTCGGAACAGGCCTCTCTCGTTTAACTATTAAGAAGTAGTCCAGAGTTACTTTAAGATTTAACTTAACGTCTTTCTTCCACCTAAATACTTCCACTTCTTAATGACTTACAGTCAGTAGTTTAATACTGTTACATTCTGTTACAAAATCCACTTTCTATCTGCTAGATCTAGCTGTTTGTAATTTTTATTTTGAAATAGCATCAGAACTGTACAAAGCAATAACAATTATAATGCTTCATTCAAGTGCAAAGCCAAATTGCTTTAATTCCCTGCAAGAAAATCACATTATTCAATATCATGGTCTGTGGTCCCGTTATAAAATAAGCAAATAATATTTAAATAAACTGTACAATGTACAGTTTATTTCTAAGTTTTCTAAATGAGTTGGCCTATGCATACGCGTAAAAGCACGATACGGAAAATCTGTCTGGAGAAACGGATCGCATCAACTAACAATTTTCTTCCGAGAAAACGGAAAGTTAATCATCCCACACAATCCGGAAATCCGGATAGATTTTCCCATCATGAGGTATATTTAAGCTTACCAAACGGCCTTTAACCACTCTTGTAGTAATAGGTGACAAGGGATCGACATTTCGACAAATATACAGTAGCCACGGCTAATGGATGCCACTTCTATTAAGTTGTTACCAAATTAGTACATCACGATGTTGGGTGAACACCGAACATGGATTCCCTAATCGGAGTTGGTAATCGAACCTGGACTCCCTTCGTTACAAGCGGATTGATATTTGTATATATTTCAGATATTAGCAAATTTGAATTTTAAGTAGTCTAACATTAGTAATGGTTTATAAAATAAATTATTCATATTTTGTATTTCCTTGCTATTCGAATTAAATGATAGAATTAGAATAATATATTAATTAGAATATTATGAATACTATCTTGTAATCTCTTAAGCTCTATTTTTTTTATTTATTTCTTTATCCCTTTTTGATTCCCACTCTATCTTTTCATATATATTTATCCAGTTGAAAGGTATTTGAAATTAAGACTCGTAGTATGGATCTACTAAACGATTTATACGTGTCTCGTCCTCTGTTGCAATATCAAAGAATTCCGCATTATTTAAAACCTCCGCTTCTCGGCTTTACTTGCCATCGTGTGAAGAGTGATTGAATTCTTACGGCCGATAGGAAAAAAATAGCGCAATCATTGCTATTTGACTCCGAATTCTTTTAAACTTTTTTTTCTTGTTTTCTAAGATCGATAGATTTCTACGGAAGACGTCAGCTTGTCTTAGAATACCGATTACAGATTATTCTATATTCTCCTAGAATCCTCGATTGAAAATTCCACGCCTACTCCCTTGTTCTACTTTAAGATTGGTTTCATTCGCAGATGGTTTTGATAATTTCACAATCACTCTGGTATGTCTTATATCGCAATACTACATTTTTCTGGAAGATGTATATTTTTTATTTGGTATTTGTTTTATCTTTAACTGTACTAACTAAGTAGTATTTAATTATTAAAATAGCACAAGGTATTGTATATCTACTTTAATAATAGTTTTGTTATTGGGCTTGCAGTAATAGTTTTGCTGTAATTAGAAATAGATATAGTTCTCAGGTTTATTTTGGATTTTGTTACTTTAATTTTTTTAACAACAGCAAAATTGTATGTGAGTAAGTAGTCAACGAGTTTGTCTTGGGGTATTAATACAAATAATTCGATTTTGCCCAAAATCAAGAACGAAGTGTAAACTATCACCCGTTGAACACTTTTTAAATGTGTGTAAAAATAAATTGGCCAAGTAGGTGATTTCAGCTAACACAAAGTGTCCGCAGGTAATTTAACAAATAGGACGAGTTCGTTAACCAGTATAATCGGCCCGGCCATATCAAGACGACTGCCATTTAAAAGTTTGTTTAAGGTATGATTGAACCATTTATTATAATGGGGTAAGACAAACCCTTTATATGCATTTTTACTGTCCAAACTCAATAAAACTAACAGTCTAGCCCAATCCGTTCCAAAGATAATAATTTAAGGATTTTTAAAATTTTTTATCTTACAAAATATTCGACTTATGAAAATTTCTTGATTAATTTTCCTGTGATTGGGTTAAAATATACTCATAACTTCAATGAATGCAAAATATACTCATAACTTCAATGAACTGCATAATTTCAAATTTGTGGCGTGTACTTTCGAAGATCAGGAGGGCTACAGACAGGCAGGCAAGCGCAGGAATGTATAAGGGTCCGTTTTTAAATATTAGATATGTAAATAATATTGAATTTAAATTTAACCTTAGCACCAGTCACACTGATTTTTCTTAATTCAGTCATTATTACTTGATCTAAATATAAATTCGTTCTCTAAAAATTAAAGTTATCTAAATGTTACTTTGTGGAAAAAGTTGCACTTATTGATTTATTAATTTCATCTTTTGTAGAAACATCAGTCTATGGTAGAAAGAGAAATTTTTCTCGAGCATCAGATATCAAAATTCAATTATCCTTGGAAACCGATTGTCTGTCAGTCCTCCCCCACGATGGGAAGTATCAGAACAGGAAAAAAACCGCAACTCGCTCGAACGACTTTTCCACCCCATCAATCTTGTTTTTGCCCTCGAAATGGTCTGGAGGGGGATTGGATGCAAAAAGCCGTATAGTAACTCCGGGGTTGAAGGCAGAAAAAAATCATACAAAAAGAAAGGAGGAGGTAAAAATGAAAGGTTCTGGGTGTGGGTGGTTCTTCTCTCCCACGGGGAAGGTGATAACCGGCTTAACAGAAGAGCTGATAAAGGATCGAGGAAGCGACCTGCATGAAAAACTGGCCACTTGTTACCCTGCTCTCCATTGTCTGAGATCGACTATCCACCTCGTACTACAATTACCTAATTCACTGATATACTCGTACACTCACTGGTTTGTCAAATGCAGATATATAAAAAAATGCATAGAAAACTGCTTAGGTCCTCTCCCTTCCCTGTTACGTCATTCTGCTGCCTCTTACTTGCAGTTCCACATCAAAAATCTCATTCTTTGACCAGGTCCAATATCATGAATTCGTTTACAACATAAAAACTGTATTGTTTTATTCTTGACTTTTTCATGAAGTTACGGGAAGAAATCACCTCTTTTAAAATTTTGTTATACAAACTGGTTTTATACCGTGTATTTTTAAATAGATTATAATCTTTTGTCATTAGTTTATTTCTTATAATCTGAGAAGACACAAAAAGATTTTTTGAAACTTCGATTATCATGATTGTTTCTGCTACGGATCATAAAATGTTTTTGCCATCTATAATGGTTGGCCATACGGTTTTTCGAGGACGTGGTTTATGACATCTCATTCATTATTGATTTATTCAAAACTGTTTTCATTGTACATAATTTAATGTTATTGTTTTAATTCATGTTGTTAATCATATCTTTCAGCATCTCAATTTCAAGTTTCAGACCTGTTTGTCTGAGTTTATGTTAAAAGGGGGTTGTTATGTTGTTACTAGATAACGTTGTTCTTATAACTCAGGGACATCTGTATTGCTGGTAGCGCCCGAAGATATTTTATTGAGGCATTCTGATGCCAATGTTGAACACAACTATCTTAACTATAGAAGTTTGATCTTATGTAATTTGCTCCAATTTAGTTGGATATATTTATTATTCTAATAAAATTTATCAGTAGGTATTTGAATAATATATTAACTATCTAGCATCCTTTTTTCTAAAATATACATATCCCCCCTTGCCACTAATAATTTCAAATAATATGCACCGTGTAAATATTAATTTTGTTTCTAGAAACCACTTACTTCATGGAATGGATCCTTCAATTATTTGTCCTTTTTTGCTGGATTAAGTATTGGAGGCCCTTGAGGCGTGTATTTAAATTTCTGTAGAGATAAATATTGAATCTATTCAAAGCACTTCTATTTTTCTTTTTACGGTCTCATTCTTTATTTTATTTTTTTGTATTAATAAAGAATGCCTTGTAAATGATTTTGATTTTTTTGTTAGGTAGTATTCCCTTATGATAATTGTTAGTGCTCTTTTCTAAGACGCGTCTCACTTGAGAAGTCAAAATTACTACTTGATGTTGCAAGGGAAGTGAAATAAAAGAAGTCAACGACTTTATTTTATAAAATAATTGGCCCTTGACGTTAAGGCAATAAGTACATTGCTACGCATTTATTATACGGCAGTTAAAAGGTATAATGATTATGAAATGGCTATTACGCAGGAGTCTGAGGGAGAAGGTCCAATGAATTTGTTTAAGTTTGAAAGTGATGAAATTAGAGAGAAAGGTTTCAATTTACTTCCGTAAAAAACATGTCTGTTCCGGACACAAAAATGAAAAATGATGTAACTTCACTGCCCGGCGAAATAAAGATTCATTTTAATTTTACATACCGGAGATGACTCTTTGGCGACAATATAAAAGGGGTGGAGGAGGGAGGTGAATCGAAATCAGGTTTTTTCGGGGATGCTTCAAGACGAGTCACAACGATGAAAAGAGTCAAGCATCTTCTTTTGCAAGACAGAGGGAGGACGCGAGGTAAAGGTGGAAGAAACCACTAAGTGGGTGGTTTGAGGGCGGCGGGGGAGTGATTCTGTCGTGCAATCGAAGGGTGCAAGACATGCTATATGAAGTAGGAAGAAGGGCTCTTTGTTGCTTGCACCGGAGAAGGAAGCAACTTTTTTCCACGTGAGAAAGACGAGGGGTTGGGTGGCGAGTCGTGGGAACATCAAGTGCATCTCGGCATCTCCCTCTCCCCGGCACCTGGGAAGTGCATCTCCTAACCTCCGCCCCACCCTCCAAACTTGCAGTTCCGAATTCCTTCTCCTACAGACACCCTTCTCCCTCCTTTTATCCGTTGCCCTCCCTCGGTCCTATTTGTCAGCCGAAATTTTAATATTATTCTACATTTTTATCGTGAGGGTGAGACCAGTTTTTTAAATTAACTGTCAATGTCGGTGCATCCATTTCACTACCTTATCATTGTTAAAGGATGTAATTCACTCTTTAGAGCGGATATAATTTGAATACTGGCTAAAGCAGGGGAAAGTGGATGGAACTTCATATTCCTGACATTGCACTATTGTAATAAAAGCTTTAAGTAGATTCCTGCCTTCCAATCCAAACCTCTGACTCTAAACTATTATACAAGCTCTTCATTTCTGGCATCTGTAGACCATGCCGCCATGTTGCCAATAATTTAAATTTAATTGCTCAATTTATTTTTTCCTTCAGATTCCTGCACTTACTACTTTACCGCACACGTTTTACTTTACCGCACTCATTTTACGTTATCGCATTCCAGTGTTCCAACTTACGAACATAAAGAACTTAAATCTAAACAAAGATTAAATAATCCAAATTATAATAATAACTAGGCATCGCGTGGCTCAATCAATGAAGCGAGCGAATTGCAATAAAATCCTGAATATTGAAATTTATTAATCATGATGAATGTCATAGTTGAAGATAAGTGGAAGAGGGCAGTGTGGGGTAGAGTGGGGGTACTTGGTACAAAGCTTTACTTCCTAAACAAACCTATACACTACACGACTATAAGAATCTTAACCGCTCGCAGTAGGTTTTATTAGAATAAAACTATATAATATTATTAACTATGTTCTGTACTCATATGAGTATAACTAAACTACTATAGTATACTCATATTAACTCAAAACTATAAACTCATATATATTATAAGAACAATCAATATAACAATGTGACATAATCAAGATATTCGTTTGTTTACATGTCATAAAACAAAGTGACAGGTTTCAATACATAACAAACTATTATAATAAATCTATCACTTCACTACTCAAAAACTTCTGCTTGTATTAAGTTGAAATTTTAAATGCATGTTTCAATTGTACTTTAAACGATGTGTATGAAGTTTTATTAAATTCGTTACGTTAGAATGTAAGATATCAGTAAAAAGGTTGTTTTCTCTATTTTAAACGTTCATGACCGCTTTAATAGTTTTAGCGATCTTTATTAATTCATAGTGGTGTCGTTGTTGGTTTTAATAAAAAATGTTATTTGAAAACAATGTTCGTCTCATCGAAGAGGTGATGATAGAATTTTTTCCGTCCTGAAATTTCAATTTTAAATTTAAAAATCACGTTTACGCGAGCATTGCGCGCGAACTCTTGGACGAACCACGCTGTCCAACGAACTTAGCCTGAGTATTAGTAAAAGGAACATGTATACCAAATTTCAACTAAATCGGTCGACTTTTACTTAAGTTATCGTCGGACACGTAAACGTTACACACAGACAGACAGACAAACAAGATGCATATTTCGTTGAATGTAGCTCGCCTACGCTCGCTTCAATTAAGGCACACACGTAAATCTTAATCTACTTCCGCCAACGCATAGCTGTTCTGCCAGTCGATGCTTAATGTCATTGTCCTTAGGACATAGCTTAGCTCAGAGAAGAGCAGATATAGTGCAGGCCATCCATCCTTTCGGCGTGGCACATAGACCATACTATGTCTTCATCTGTTTGTCACATTAAGTAAACATGATGAGATAATATGGCAGTACTTAGTAATTCAATAGCTGCTTTTTCCAGGAGTCTTGAGATTTTTCAAAAGTTACTTTGTTATCAAAAGCTGCTCTGACTAACTGTGAATGAATTCCATTGTTTCAAATTATGTTTAAGACTCCTTTTTCGTACTCCTCGATTATTAACGATACAAACCTATCTGAATACTTCTTGTGCACTAATTGCTTTTTTCTTAATTTTCATATTGTTATAAGAGTAATTTTGTATAATTTAAAGCGTAGATTTGATTAGGCAGTCATTTATACATTTGAACAAATTAAATGCTATTAGTTTTGGTGTGAATTCGGTTAACTTATACGGAACTCAAGATTTTTAAAATTAATTTGTTGGGAACGTGAATTTCAAAATGTATAAAAAAACAAAACTTTTTTGCTCTTGTGTAAACGATTTTAACTTTTGTTGTCGGATATAGTGAATTTCCGCTATTTTTGTTACTTTATAATTTTCAGGCTCTTATGAGTTGTTATTAAAAGAAAATAATAATAATAAAAAAAAATTCTACTACAATTAAAATCAACATTGTTCTACAACCAATGAAATATCTTTAACGTTTTGTTATGTAGATGAAATTTTTATTTTTCCTTTGTAAAAATAAAAAAAATGATCTCTTTCCTAATGATTATGAGGTGCAATTTCTATTCAATTAACCTATTCACACAACGATGTGTTGCTAGAAAAGCAGTATCATTAAATACCTAAGAAAAAGGTTACTGAGCGTCAAAAGTAACAATACTTTAACTGCCCATTATTATTTAATAATACCATGTAAGAATGTAAACGAGCTTACTTCTGAAATGTTATTTTACTTTTAATTAGATTAAATTACTTTTCTTAAAGTGTTTGCAGTTCACTCTTTTTAATTTGAATATATACGGAACTTTTTCCTCACGGAACTTAATTTTATACTTTCGAAACAGTGTAATTTTATAATATATTAATACTAAAAAGGAAGAATTTCTAATTATCTATGACGGTCAATTCTAAAGAAAGCCTCCCTTCTTTTAAATTGCTTAGTTATTTTAGCGGAGCCCTCCGCCTGGGCGCAAAGCAGCGAGTTTTATATTTAATTTTTAAATCATCTATAATTCTATTTTATTAGCAATTAGTATGGAACATAGCTTGTTTGTTTAGTTCTTAGCGCGAATGGTCATATTTGTTTATGTATAATGAGATGAAGTATATGATAAAATATAATTGTTACTAAACAATAAGGTTTTGCAGAGAGGGTTGAAATTAATACGGGAAACATATAAGTTTCAGTAAATTAGGATGAGTAGTTTTTAAAATGTAATTTTTATTAGAAGAAACGTTTGAGAATCAATGTGCGCAGCTTTGAGTGAGTAAGCTTTTACAAACTATCTAAATTTAATAAAAACCGGTCGTAGTATTCAATATATATGGGAGTAAGACAGTCAGACAACTGACCAAAACGCGTTCTTTGATGTCTGTAACGCATAGTGGTTAGGAAATGTTGGATTTATAGACATCAAATAATGTATCTTTAGAATTATGTCAATGTTTCTGTTACCTTCGGTAAACTTGGAAGGAAAACCTAATAAGTGACTATTGTGATATTTAATAAATAAAAGGTCACTCTGTCGAATAAGGTAGGTTTATCTTCCCGGAAATATGATAAGTAAGTATACTGTAAGTAGCAGGTGACTGGAGACAGAAAGTACTGCGGGAACGTGGCCGAGATGGGTGCACGACTAACATCGACCAAGAAAACATTCTTGAGGACAGTTGGAGTCTATGCGAGAGATTATTTTTCTCTTTTTTGCGAGTTTATTTTTTTTATAATAAACTCGCTTTATTCTGTAAGTTACTGAAAGAAGATAATATGTAGTGTAAAGTGTGGTATGCATTATTTTTGGTATAAGTTACATTGAGTATCCCAGTATCACATTATTCTTTATTTTCTTTAGCTATCTTTTCAAAAAGTAAGAAAGATCAATGGATGAAAATGTTAAATAAAGCATTTGTATGTAGAAATAATATAATGTTATATATATTATTACTAATATTAGCCGTAGCCGTAGTACTTCATATTGCGAACGGCATCTAAAATAAAATGTTATAAATGTAATTGTTTAAAAAGGAATGTTTGAAAGAGTTTTATTGCGTAGGCATCCTGTGAGAACAATTTCTTGCTTTATTATAGTGTGGGTGAAGGATGGAAGAAGATCTATTAAACATTTCTTGTTTTAAAACATTTTCAACTCAAGTTTTCTGAAGTTAAATCGTAGATAATTTTTTAAATATATAAAAAGAACAAATATGGCTATAAATGCGGGGGAATCTCGGTGTAATTTACTTCCCTCGGATTGCCAAGGAGTATTTGCTCTAGATTAATCTGGCTTGAACTCTGTATGTTGTTAGATATATGTTGCATGGTCCCGCCACCCTCGTACTCCAGTGTTGAGTTTAAAATAACGCTCAGGTACGTGGAATAACCTTCAGGTTCCAACCAGTCTTGAAAATTAATTAAATCGCTAGAGTTTAATACTTATCTTGAGAAGGCCAGGTGCTATCTAGTCTTGTCGAGGCCTACTCCAAGCTCTTTACTGCCGGAGTCTCATGTTTCAGACGAAAACCTGCATTATACACCGTAGTCTGTTCTACTCCTTGTACATAAACAAAGCCCCTGTTCCCCTAGATTTTACCTTGTATAAATGATGCTTTACATCTAACAAATAATCCTACCGCCTCTTTAACATAATTTTCCTTTTTTAGAAAAGAAGAAAAAACATTTTTAGTTACTTTAACGGTAATAAAATTTACATGATAGAAGTTCCGGAAGTTTCTATGTTATCTTATTGTACTTAAATGAACAAAAGTAATAATAATTGAATTGGTATAATTTGTGAACAATTTAGAATTATAAGAAGATTATTACAATATTTTATATTTCTATGTGAATATATAGTATTACAACAATTAATATACATTTAATCCCAACAAAAGCACGTTGTGAGATCATAGGTGTAGCCAAGTTTCCCTCTAAGTAAGTTCTACTAAGTCTAATACATCCACTACAAGTCAGGGATATTGTTTTATATGTCCCCCCTCTCTATTCCCTGTCCCTCACAAACTCAAACTTTTCTTTCCCAACTCACTCTTCACGTTTAAATTAAAAATTATTTTCTGACTTGGCAATTATTTAGCACAAATATGTTAAACAGTTTGTTGTTATTTAATTTATATTTTAGCGAATTCTCGAAGAAAATTAAGCTATTTCAATGGCTTCAAAATTTTTGTAATGCGAATTTTTGAAAATTTACTCCATGGAAATCCGTTTTAGACCATTTTAATCGATTCCTGAAATTCAACACTTTTTTATGTATGTATGTGTGCACCCTAGGATGCACTTAAAATTCCAAACAAATTTTTAAATGTCAATAATATCAAAAGAAAGGATGTGTTCGTTGGCCAGAAATTTTGAAATACATTTAGGGGTCAAATTTTGACTATTTAGGGTCAAAAATAGCATAAAAACTTTTTTTTCCATTTGACCCCCTCTTATGTGTTCAACAAAAATAAAAAAATTGTTGTGTACATAACAATTACTGTACTTTTAAAGAGCTTTCTAACAACATGCATCTTGAAGGTTATATATACTATTTTGACATTTGTACCCCGTACCCCTGTGTACCATTTTTTTTTCACCCATCCAAATTCTAAACTAAAATTTTCCCATATTATCATAAGGCAATAATACGCAGATTTCTAGAGCCAAGATTTTCGACAAATTAAAAGCAAATTTCTTCCCAAGTCACGTTATCAAACAATTATGGTACAAAAACATCAATCCGAATACCCAGTCCAAACCCGATAAGGTAGACAACTTCTTTAAATAAAAGACTCATTGGTCTAACTTACATCCGAGGTCTATCCGAAACCACTCAGAAACTCCTTCACAAATTTGATTGTGATAACATCATTGTTGGACAAACCTAACAACAAAACTGATAAACTGTACCACAATCTCAAAGACAAGATTCCTATGGGTAACACAATAGGTACAATTTATCAGATTCCGTGTGGACAGTGCCACAAAAGCCATGTTGGTGAAAGTAGCCAACTACTTAAACACAGATTGGAACAACACCGTTATGACCAACAAAAGGGCAATGCCAACACAGCCCCCTCCAGCCACACCCTTGCCACACATCATACCTTCAAATTTGAAGACACTAAAATAATAGGTAGAGAAAATAGAACCAATAGGAGGAAAATGCTTGAGGCACTCAATATCGCCATCAATTCTGAGACAACTGTGAACCTCAAAACGGATTCTAGATCCTTAAATAAATATTACAGCGGAGTCTACCATTTGAATTAAAAACTCCCGCCACGCAATACACTTCAGAATACATAATCTACACCACACTCGTTATTAACAAAATTAATGTAATTTAAATTGTAGAACTCAATTAAATTGATCTTTTATTTTGTGAAACATAGTTACCCTTATATTTTAAATTTTAATCATTGTTGACAAGTTTTAGATAACAGATATCAGTAGTCAAAGCCTTATCATTTAATAATGATAACAGGACGTATTTTATTGTATTTTAATTTATTTTATTTAATGACACCGTTACTGTTACTAGTCTACTGTTACCTATTGTGATGTAGTTTATAGTTTAGTTTTAGATTGTTATTCTGAATGTTAGTTTTAATCTGTGTTAGTGTTATAATACAATAATACGCAGATTTCTTTTAAAATTCGCTCATTAAATCATGGTTAATGACTGGACTTTTTCTATGGTTTATATTAAGCTTTTTTTGTTTTAAATAAAATGTTATGCAAGTATCGTCTGCAACAAAGTTGTAGACGACCGACATCGTCTACAACTTTGTTTCCTCGTGCTGCGAAATTGCAAAGTCCAAAAATGTTTTTGAATTTAAACGTGTAGAGTGATTTAGGAAAGAAGAGTTTGTGAGGGACAGAGAATAGAGAGGGGGGACAGACAAACAACATCCCTTGCTAGTAGTGGATATATTAGACCTAGTAGAACTTACTTGAAGAGGGGAATACTTGCCTAAACCAATGATCTCACAACGTTTTACGCGAAACTTGGCTTATTTTTTAAGTGTTTTTTTGGGATTTCACTTCTTTTTGGAAGTAATTTTCTATTCTTAGCCACTTTTTCTCTTTGAGCACATAATGTGTACAAATTATATAAGAAGAGATTGAAAAGATAAGGAAAAGACATAATAGGAAATAAATATAGTTACAGGAAATAATTATCATTGTATAAAAGAAGGGGTTTGAAACGAAAACGAAAAGTGTATGTTTAAAATCTTTGAGCTCAATACTCAATGAAGAGCAATCACTCTTATTCTAATATGCAATTCTATTAATGAGAGTAAAATAATACTCTAGTTTCGAAAATCTCTACTAGAGAGTGCAAGTTATAATGTTTTAAATAATTTTGCATAGCCGATTTTTCTTGCATTAGCCTTGATAGGGGCAAAGAACCAGACTTTTTTGCATTTTGTAATTTTCCCTTTATTTGAACATTAAACTCTACCTAAATACAAAATTTCAAGTTTTTAGGATTGCTATATAGAAGCGCCTTAGAATTATGATGGGTCAATAGATCTGTGACATAATAACAAAACATTAAGCTTATATTATATCTTATAAACTAATAATATATGGGTAGTGAAGTGAAATGTTTATTTCTGGTTCAGTTTGTAATGAATTCTAACATAAAATTAACTTTACGCATGTCTAAATTTCTTTAAAGATATTAGAGTGGAGTCCAAAATGTCTTGAGATGGTTCCAGTAAAGAATGGTACGGCTGTGCTCTACTTGGCCAGGGCACTGCATAGGTTTTTCTTGTTATGCTCATATATGAATAAGTAATTTTCCATTAATATATTTTTTTATTTGTGGAGACCAACGTAGTATTCCTAAATTAATCATTGGGCAAAATTAATTTTTAACCCCTTATATCTTAAAGAGGATAATTAATAATCAAATAGATTTGTAAAATGGCTAATCTATGGACCAGTAATGACATAATAATAACATTAGGAATAGGAAGAATAAATAAAAAGAAATGATTTTAAAATGGTTGTTTGCGTATACCTACTCATAGATTATACTAGCTTTACTCGTTTCAAATTTTTATTTTTTTTATTTTTCCTACTAAGGTCTGACGTTTGATGATTAAGAATGCCATTTTTAAATGTCAGAAATGTATATTGACGATACACTGGATAAAACCAGAGGCTATTAAAAAAAGGCAATTTAATCTCGTTATGAAACCGTTTAAACCTTTAAAAGATCAATTCGAACTTGAAGTAAAGAATGATAATACATTAAAGAAGAAAAAAATAGTTTTTTCTATCAAATAGGTAGTGTTATAAATATTTGCAATCGCCCACAGGTAATATTAAACCAGGTTTTTTCTCTCTACGTAGAATAGAGTTTTAATTGTACGATGCATCAATATCAGGTATCAGAAACTACTCACGAATTCTTAAAATTTACAAAAAAATATACCGACCATAAGAACGGTAGTTTTTAAAAATGTGATACGAATGAAATCATATTAGATTATTTTGAATTGACTCGATAGTTTAATAAAAGCGATGAATACAATCTGAATAAATACTAACTTCTCATCAGTCATAACTAGAGTCAGTCAATCTGTCAGATATGAAAGTTTAAAAAGTTTACACTGAGTCCAAATTGAAATAGTTCTTTACGAGGAGAGATAACTCCGAATGGAACTCACGGGACTGTATAATTCAGAGCTGGAGGCTAGGTTTAAACATACCGCAACCTTTCATTGAAGCCAGAGACAAATGCCGAGCCATTTCTCTCGCAATTAGCATGTCGTTTCGAGTACATTAAGTGAAAAGTAGACGAGCTTCCATTTGTAAGTGGTCCGCTCTCTGATTTTGGTCAACAGTCTTTACTTATTGTAGGCTATATTAACTCTTTGGGGGTTTCTTCTAAGTAATAACGTAGCCGAAGTTAAAGAAGCATAATGATGTTCATGCAAAGCATAAATCATTTTTATTTACTCTAATTCTTAGTTTAAATTTAAGGAATTAAATTTCGGGATGTATTAAGCTTATTAACATGCTTATTATATGATGAATTTATTGGAGTGCTAAATCATCCAGGATTAGCAGCATAAAAGGGATGTAAATTTTGACTTGACACAGGCAGGTAGAGATTCTTCTCTTTGAGAGGGGGGGGGGGGGGTCTATAGGGTTTTATTACAAAAATTCTAATACCAACAATAAGACAAATTAATGTATTTGGTGGTAAGGTCATTCAAGGTTTAATTTGTTTTGTGTAGTTGTTCTAAAGGTTGATTTTAGTCAATTGTTTTATTGATGCAACGATGTGATGCTCGTTAAACCAGCGGATACTTCCTACCAAATATTCGCACTATTAACTTTGAGAGTAAAGTCTACGAGAACCATAAATGCTTATCTCTAGACTTAACCTTCTACTCAGCTATACTTTAATTTTTGGGTCCAGCAAAGAGCGCTTTAAGGGTTTTATCCAAACTTTGCCCCTAAATGTCTATTTGTAATTTTAATTGATAAATCTCTTTAATAAACTATTTTGGTTAAGACACAGTTTTGGGCTTAATGACCGGAAAAACATTTTGGTTAACATACAGTTTTGCGATGTATGCTGTATGAGAGAAAACATGTATGTTAATAATGCTAAGAGAATATTAATCTTTGTTTCTTACAATTGAAGAACAGTCATGATAAATCATTTTCGATATTAATTAATATTTATTTTTGTTTTATTAAATTTACATAAAAACGTCGAAAGAGTAATGTTTTAAAATTCTTGCTTCTTTCAAAGATTTTGTTATTTCTCTTACCACATTTTTTGAAGTAAAACAATCCCAACTATTACACTAATTACTTGTACATGATTACAACGCCCAATAAGTAATAACCATTAACCATTCACAGTTTTACTGACTTTAGGTTAACAGGTGATGAAGAATAACAAACTTAATTAGCTTAACAGAATGGATTCCAGTGGAACTCCTCGAGACAGGAAACCTATAAATTTGTAGGGTTTATCTTGTGGGGGTAGGCGGCCCCGGTGGCAGATGTGTACATCACACTGGAACACGCCTTAGAGCCAACCTCGACATCACATTATTTAGTTTTATTGGTCCTCTAGACTACGGAGATTGTATTTTTTAACTTTTTATGACAAGTCAATAGCTTTTCAAGACAACCATTTAAAATTTTGCAACTGGTGAGTTTTATAACAGTTCTCGTACGAGGAGAGTGGGAGAGTAAAAATGTAATAAACATGATATGTTGTAAAATTAAAGGGAAATGTGTGGACAAGTTGATTAAGTAATCAAATAAATTTGAATTGATTTACAAATAAAAATAAATCCGTCATAATGTAAACCTTTATACAAATGTGTGTAAGATTTTAACAACAACAATATTAATGTGGTAAAATCATGTCAGATGATTAATGAGTTGAAGTATGATATAATTTTTTTTAAAAAAATAAACAGTAGTACTTGTGTTTTCGAGTTTAAAACAAAATTATTATTTATTATTATTTGAATACGAATAGACGTATTTAGATTTATACATTTATTTAATATTCAAACGAGTAATCTTCATAAACAATTTCTTTATTGAAGGTGTGAAAAAATGATTGTCTCGAAAAGTTAATAAGCCTATTTGTAATATATATTCCAGTGAAGTATGAGTGTATTAGTTTCAATTGTATAAATATCTTGTAATGCAATGTTGGGTATTATACACACTGTATACACAATACACAATCTGTGTATATAAAATAAAATCTGTTTGCACTATTAGTATAATATGTTAGACTATCTTATTTTGAATAATATTACAAGACATTAATTAAAGTTAAACTTAATACTTACAAATTTCCATTCCAATAATTTTGTTGTAAGGTAAAATTGCTTTGAGTAGTTAAAACCGTGAAAATGTGTGTGCAACTTAACATCATTCATACACTTAGAGTGCTACGGAGTACTTGATTACTACACTTACATATGATTGAAAGTAAACCTTGTCAGATGCCGCTCCCTTTACGCAATTCTCTGTCATAAAAATCAGGCCGGCTTTTAGCCGTACAAATCTGGTTATATTCCACTCCAGAGCCACTGTAGTTCAATCATGATCACTTTTAGCCTCGGGTCACTTTATAAACGCGGACTAAACAGAAAATTGGGCGATGTTTATTGAGTGCGATTCACGAGAACAAAAGTAACATAAATTGTATGTCATTAAAAGGCCGGATCGTCGAAGAATGTGCAGCATCAAACCTTCTCCCGGGCCTATTAGGGCTGGGATCCATTAGCTATCGGATGTTCATAGGCCTGGTTTTTCTCAGGCGATCGCCGAGTCCAACACAGTCCAAGCTTCTAATAGCTTTTCCCCGCCTACGCTTAAGACATTTTTATATTCATGAAGACAGGTGAAGGCAAGCTAGAAGTTAAAATGAGTATCCTGGCGTTCCTCGGTAGCCTTTTTTTATATCCGCGGTCTAAGGCGCCAGCACCACAGCGTCAATTTCAGCGCTGGGATTTTTAACATACGGGTAGCTTCATCTCTGGGAGCCGTAAAATGAACACTTATAATCTAAGACCTGTTATCCACATTCAACTCCCATCGCACGCAACTCATAGCCTCCCACAACTCCTATTACACAGGCAGCCGAGGCTTCGTACCACCCAATTTTACATCGTCCAAATAAATTAAAAAAAAGAACTAAACTATAACTTACACTGAGAGCCTCTCTACATGAAAACCGGACACTGCTATTAAAAGCGGTGAAATCGAACTTATGAGCAGGTGAGCAGTTATAATCGAAATACCCTTTTCAAACAACATTTATACAAACTATAATTTTATTATATTGTCTTAAAGAAAAAAGCTTTAATTGAATAATTATTTATTATTACTTTAATCTTTATCTGTAACATGCAAGAAATGTCACTACCGTTCATAAAACTGTTATAATATTATGTATACATGCATTAAATTAAAACTTGTTATGAATTTTTTTTTGTTTGTCATTATAGGTGTATGTGTTAAATTTTAATAAAGAACGAAAGAAATCCCGATTTATTTATTTTTACTCATTTATATATTTTTTTTAATGAGAAAAATCTAGAAGATCATAATTTAAAAATATTAATCACCTAAAACATTTGATTACCAAGAATATTAGCTTCCTATTTATAAGATTATTTATTTATTCATGCTCAACTAAGTAAAATATGCAACGGTAGTTAACATATACATTACTATCCTGCAATAAACACTGAAGTTCACTTAATATTAATGCATACTATGCTAATAAAATAGCCATTAATAGTAATTATTATCTGCTTAATTAAAATACCTCTATTAAAGCTATGTATACTGCTAATTCAATTTACTATTTTTAACAAATCCATCAAAATACATATTTAGTCGTAGATTTTTACAGTTTTATGCATTTTTTGGACAAATATTTTTATATTTTATATTATATGAACTCTCAATATACGTATCTGTTCTGTTTTCTTTCACCACTTTATTCTTATTTTTCTAGTTATAAATCTCGAGTTTATATTTTTATTGTTTTTTTTATCTCTAACTTTTCTACACATTAATATATTATTATTTAAATATGCGATTTTCTTTAATATGACATTACACATGATTTTTACGAAGACAAAGTCTAAAGGCCCCCTGCACGGTCAAAATGTTTTATCGTGTATGGGGGCCTTAATAAATAAAATAACTGTTTATTGTTTATAAACATAAAATGTTTTTTATAATGGGGTTCGAGGCACACGTCCATTTATATATTACACTTGCAGTTGTTTTATTATAAAATATTTGCAATAATTTGGTAGACTCAAAACCAAAAAATTAAAAAATTGATAAATATGCATATACTGTTTCTTCGAACAAAATAAGATAATTTAAATGATAAAAGTGGATAAAAGTAAAAACAAAAACAAAAGTTTGGTTTTTAAATATGTAAATTAATTTTCTTCAATGAATAAACGAGTTTTTAAAGCTGAATCAGTAAACCAGTATAAATCTTTAAATTTGTTGATGTCTTGAATGACTACAAGGTCTTGGAGTTGGTTTTCACAGTTGAGATTAGTGTATAACTTCTTATCAATTTTTGTCTTGCTTCTTTGTAGATAGGGCACTCCGAAAAGAAATGCAGTGATGTATCTTGCTGACCCATATTGCAGAGAGGACACGCTTTTCCTGAATCTAATTTGTGAGCATTTTGGTCATAATAGAGCAAACAAAGTTTAGACAAAGTCTAATATTAAGTTTAATATTAATGTAGTTTAGGGATTGGACAATATTATGTTTAATCTAAGTCATTAAGTGGAAATCTACTTTAACATTTCTATTGTTCTTAATTTTTTTTTTTTGACGAGATAAAATACTTAATCCTCCCTGTGTTTTAGGTTTTGTACATGCTTTAATTGGTAAACATCTAACAGGTGCTAAATATCACTATCATTTTGAAAAAATATTTAACACAAAAAGTTTAACACACATACAGTCAGCTCCTTGTAGGGAGTAATCTCGGGAACTAACGCTGGAACTACAAGCTCATGCACCTATCAAAATAGTGTTGTTTGTATTCTCTTTGCACTAGATAAGATGTAAGTATACAACTTAAAGCAAACTTTAGTTCCTCTTATGCCTCTTCATTTTAAGTGTCCTGTGTGTGTTTACGTTCCCTTCATACTGTGACAGCCTAGTAATTTCAAAAAGCACATAAACATCTTGTGTTGTTCAAACACTGAGAACTCATATTGCTAAGAGTACAATTTTATGACTCTAGATGCCTAAACGTTTTTTGTTTTCGTATTTATTACTTAAAAGCGTCAAAAACAACAAAAAATCTTATTTTAGCGACTCTCTTTTGTAACTTATTTCTCTAATATTTATTTAACTGTCATCTACAGGTGTTTCAAAATTGCTCTTTACTTACGTAGTATATATTATCATATATATATATATATATATATATATATATATATATATATATATATATATATATATATATATATATAAAATTCGGTGATAAAAGTACGCATTATTGCGAGGAAATTCTTCTTCTATGGAACTAGAAATACATTTTTTAAACAACGTTATCTACACTTTTTGCGATTTTGAGTTATATACTCCTTTAGAATGCTTGGGTTTAAGTACATGAGCTGACTATATGAACTAGACGCCACTAACAGAAACATTGTAGATTTGAACTGGGCCTCACAGTATAAAATCTTGCTTTATAGTATAAATCGTCCTGACGCATTCACAACAGACTTGGATCTCTTCAAAAGCAGCTGCAACGCTCTTATCACCTCGTACAATAACCACGAATTCTCTAAAGACATTGAAAAAATTCTCAACAGTACTTACTCTCCAGACTACCGTATAAATTGCACGTTCTGCTCAGAAGGCGAATCATATCTACACGACAGGGTAAATATTAATGTATTAAGATGTGTCTCTCAACTAAGGCTAAATTCTCCCAAACTGATAAGGCTGTATGTAGGTAAACAAAAATACACTTTGAATTCCACTGAAATCTGTCCCCTGTGTAAAATTCACCCTGATTGCTTATCCCACTTTCTGTTTGAATGTCCAAATACCTCAACCCTAAGAGAAAAATATACTGAACCTTTCGGGCCCGAAACTGATAAAACTAACTTTTTCTACGATATGACCCAATCCAGATTATTTTTTTTGTGTACCGGTACACAATACAAGCATTGCAAAAGAGGAATTTAATTGATTTTTAAGATACAACTTTATTTTATTTTTATTTATGATGTTTTTTATTTTTATATCTGTAACAACAACTCCATGCAGAAAAATGTATTTTTTTTTAGCAAATAAAGAATTAATTTAATTTAAGTACATGGCTGACTGGGACATATATATTTCTATCTATCATTATCATAGGTATAATATCTCTATGATAGATAAAGATAATATGCTATAGTCAGCATGTGTATTGAAACACAAGCATTCTAAAGGAGTATATTATATAACTCAAAATCTGACTCTAAGCCCTCGAAGTTCCCCTAAGTTCAAAAATGTATTTAAAAAAAGTATTTCTGTCATCTCTATTCTGTGTAGGTGCATGAAGTCTAAACTATTGAACTAATTTAGATCAAATTTACATATTCAGAAAAATCATACCCTAAAAATAAAAAATGCTAATAGCAAATTTTTATATTGTATTGTGTTCATAGTATTTTAGCATTTTATTTCAATATCTTGAATCCAGCGAATATGTATTAGCATATTACACTTGCATCACCTATACTTACACCTTCTTAAATATTCATAGTTTCAAGTATTAACTGAATGCAATGATATTCGGTAATTAGTTCTGTTTCTTCTATATCCTGTTTCAAAATATCACTTACTTTAATAAACAATGTTTTTTCACTTTATAGTGTCTAGACTCAATAGAATTTACCTTCCCATTAAATTTTAATAATTTTTTTTTTTTGTTATGTTTTCCCATGTAGGTATTTGGCCTACTGTTAAGCATTTTTATTCACTTTGTTTAATCAAATAATTTTTTGTGAAAAATATATATTGTCAATAATTATTATTTTAAAAAATACTGTTTTTATTTTGTCGTCTTTTTAGATTTAGTTCAAGCATATCTTTGGCTCTGGCTATTTCATTCTATAATACAATGAACGGGGAATCATATGCACATAATTTCAATAGGCTTTGAACCAAAGAGGGGATCATTGTTTGTTAATTACATATTGTCACCGTGATGAATGCTTGAGAAACATTTAACATAATTCACGGAGCGTTGCGGGGCGCGGGTGTGCGGGGGTCGATCTCCTTCATAAATATGCTTGCAACAATCCCATTGGACATAATGTCTCTATACTTATACTTAATGTTTATGCGGTTTCGAAAAAAAAAAAAAACCTTTAATGATTCTCAGAATCGTTTAATTATAATTATTCTTTTCTTTAATAGTAGTTTCTATTCCTTTTATTATTAGGTAGGATTTCTCTTTGTTAATTTTGTGAATTATTATGAAAGTCTAAACTAATAATGATGGTTAATAATGTCAAGGAAATATTTATATTTGATTCTTCTAAACAGTTAATTACAAATAATAATTCCATCGGCCAAATAATAATTCCATAATAAATTTCATTGAGCCACATTTTTTTTTTTTTTTTTTTTTTTTTTTTATATATTTGTTTTATTAATTATAAGATACGATTAATATACTTTGGTAACATTAACAAATTTAAGTACAGCGGATGCATATAACCTAATAAAACATAATATATTGCTAGTTAATATGGAGGTTTTGATCGCCTGACTTACAAAAAAGCCAAAAAGAAGTCACTTGATTAGGAATGAAGAAGAAATTCTATCCACTATGAATAGTGAAGTCACTTAATTTGGAATAAAGAAAGACTTGCCTCCACTATGAACAATGAAGTCACTTAATTTGGAATAAAGAAAGACTTGCATCCACTATGAACAATGAAGTCACTTAATTTGGAATAAAGAAAGACTTCTATTCACTAGGCATCGCGTGGCTCTATCATTGAAGCGAGCGTATTGCAATGAAATACTGAATATTGAAATTTATTAATCATGATGAATGTCATAGTTGAAGATAAGTGGAAGAGGGTAGTTGTGAGGTAGAGTGGGGGTACTCGGTACAAAGCTTTACTTCCTAAACAAACCTATACACTATACCACTATAACAATCTTCACCACCCGCGGTAGCTTTTAAACAATTATTATAAATGTATCTCGTCACTACGCAAAGAATTTTGCTTGTATCAAGTTGAAATTTTGCATACCTGTTTCAATTGTGCATTAGATGGTGTATATGAAGTTTTATTAAAATCGTTTCGTTAGAACGTAAGATATCGGTAAAAAGGTTGTTTTCTCTGTTATAAACGTTTAGGTCAGCTTTAATAGTTTTAGCGATCTTTATTAAGTCATAGCGGTGTCGCTGTTGGTTTTAGTAAAAAATGTTATTTGAAAAAAATGTTCGTCTCATCGAATAGATGATGATAGAAACTTTTCCCGTCCTGAAATTCCAATTTAATTTTTGTACCTCTCGTTTACGCGAGCGTTGCGCGCGAACTCTTGGACGGATCACGCTGTCCAACGAACTTAGCCTGAGCATTAGTAAGAGGAACATGTATACCAGATTTCAACTTAATAGGCCAATTTTTACTCAAGTTATCGTCGGACACGTAAACGTTACACACAGACAGACAGACAGACAGACAGACAGACAAGATGCATATTTCGTTGAATGTAAGAAGCTCGCTTGCGCTCGCTTCAACTATGATCAATGAAGTCACTTAATTTGGAATAAAGAAAGACTTGCATCCACTATGAACAATGAAGTCACTTAATTTGGAATAAAGAAAGACTTGCATCCACTATGAACAATGAAGTCACTTAATTTGGAATAAAGTAGGACGACCATCCACAAATACTAATATTATAAAAGACGAATTTTCCAATACTTATCTAATTTAAACCTCTATCTCAACACTTATCAAACTTAACAATCAAGTTGAGTTTATTCCTAAAATATGTATTTTTTTTATTTAAAACTAATCCTTATCGATGATGAATATCAAATGCTTATAATATTTTTATAAGGGGTCAGACGAGATTACTTGAAGAGGCTCGACTGCTTCACATGACTTATTATTTACTAAGCATGAGCCCATAAACCATGCAGTTACAAGCTTTTACATAATGCCTCTTTATACCAGCCGTTTTACAAATTCGTAGGAGGCACAAATAATAGCTTTGCTCCATCTATTTTGAAATAATATCCTATAACAGACTGGATTTTCGCTCTATCCACCCTAGCTTTAACTATTACATCAGTTATATAACTGAGGATTTGGTAAAAATTACCAAAAGTTTTGTGTTAATCAAGGTATTATAACAACCCTTGAGTCAAGACCTACAAAGGTTGCTAATTCTCCACAATAATAATAAAATATAGGTTTTTTCTAATACCTGGGTAAATTCGGTTACAACGTCTCCATTGATCCATTTCCAAAAAAGGATTCGTCAAACTGGTAATAAACTGCCAAAATAATTTTAGTTCACATGGTGGAAAAAATGTTCTTTTTAGTTGCCATAACGGTTATAGTTTTACTATTTTTGTACTTGCAGTTAAGACCTCGTTTACTCCGTTGTTCTGAACATTTTTAAAAAAAAAAATCTTTCCAAGTTTACAATGGGGCCTAGTTAAGAAACTTCTGGCCAGGGAAAGGGTTGGAAATAAAAAAATAGTATGACCTCCAAAATAGTTTTTGACATATTTGTCGGAGGCGGTCCCCTCCGACACGGGTCTTTTTACACAGGATCAGGGGTATGTTTTTCCTAGGGCTGGTAAGCTCTACTCCGAGGGGTAGGAATGGAAGTGGCGTTGTAAAAGGAAATCATAGAAGTTTAATCCGAACTAAAAGGGTAACCCACTTGTAGAAACCCTTGTATATGCAAATTTGTGACCTTGCGGTACTAGAGTTCACAATCGGCCAAGATCCTTTGTGTGCTTTTATTTGGGAAGTACAACTATTATTGTCGGCTTAAGTTGTTCCCTTTTCAAACTTATATTTTTTCTGACCAACACTTCTATTTGCTAGAAAAAAAAAATGTATTTCCAATTCCAATAACGTATTAATAAAAAATCACCGCTACAAATTTTAAGCCTCTAAAATAAAAAATATAGTTTTTGGAGGAGTGGACAGTGCTTTTTTAAGTATTCCATTAATCGCATAGTCCATTTAAACAGTTATTTTTTTATATTAAACAAATTAAATTTATTTCGTAGATTAAGCATTAATTAATTACTCAATACTCCTTCGGTGCTATGATTAAATATTGCTGACTTAAATAAGGAAAGATATCCGGATTTCAGTTGATTTAATTTATTTTGTTTAAAGCACTTAAAGAGAACTAATAAAAAAAACTTTAAAGATAATGAATCTACTCCAAGAAAAGAATTTATACTGAAAAGGTATAATATGTAGACTAAAGGCATTTTTAAAGTTTACATATCCAAAAACTTTAATACTTTCAAATAGTAGTTATTTACAAAATTCCTTCCCTTTTTTATCCAATAATTTTAATTGAGGGAGTTAAACAAGGTGTACTAACTCCCCCGTTTCTACTCCAATTATTTATTTTATATTTTTAGAAAGGAAATAAAAACAAACCTGTTTTTTTTAGATAATAAAAACATCCTTACTTCCTTTTACCTATTTAAAAAAAATAGAATAGGGAAAATAAAAATAAAAATATATATTTATATAAATAGAGTAGTGAGAGAAATGTTATCTGATAGGTCAGTGACTTATTTTATATTCCTTCACTCTTTATAAAATTATCTCAGTAAAAGCATCTTGATGAAATAAGAAGAAAAAAAGTTTTACCTCATTATTAATAAGTTATATGTTTATATAAGTACACATATTTAAATTAATATATGCAAAAAAATAACTATATAAATGTTATTATAAAAAAAAAAATCAGACAAGTTGAACACTTGTTTGTAAGTGACAGTGTGCCAGATAGTCATGTCTCAACCTGACGAGACGGTGTATCCATGACAAGATAACAGTCCAGAGTGGATATCTGTGATAATTTAAAAGAATGCTCCAGGTAATGTAATGGATTAATAGATTGAAATCTCTTGCAACTTGTGAGGGTTGTACGAATTAAAAATAAAATGTGTTCGTTATTAACTCAGCTTATAACCTGAATAAAAATGTCATGTCACAATCGTTATTGCTGTCCATTCTTCTTCTACAATCGTGCTGTATAATCTAAAAGACATTGTTAAAACAATTAATGTTCGGCTCTCTCTTTTGCAATTGGTCGCTTGTAATATAGACTTTTTTTTTAATGGCTCATTAATTAATTTACTAGTTAATGTCATGTTGTCATTGCTGCAAGACATGCTAATGATACCCTAATTTTTTGTCCTCGTTCAATTTTTGATGAAGTTGTTTGTTAAATTCAAGATTGAAAAGTATTTGTTTAATTATGTAAGGACAAAACAATTCCCAAGAGTAAATGCTGGGCAAATTTTATGTACTTACATTTATAATTTTATTAATGTTAAAATATGGTATTAAAATTGGAAATCGGTTTTTCAATACTTCATAATTGATTTGTAAGTTAATGACATACCTATTGTGCTTCTAAAAATGCATTGTAAATTTATTTTCCGTTCAATTTACTTTACTTTATAAATTTAGTTTTAGTTGGAAAATCACTGGTTACTTCCCCAATAGAAGGAGATTTAGGAAACATTTAATTCTTTATCGGAATCAAAATTGAAAAATTGAGGAGGACATTTTTGCACAATTATAAACACTTAAGTTTAAATTTATGTCTTAATCACCTTGACAAACAAGTTCAATTCTATCTTTAATTACTGAATTTCTTAGGCACAATACTAGCGAAGTAGTTGCACAATTCGTAGAAGACAATCTTAAGGCTAAGTATTCTTGGTGTTTCGTGGTATCCATAAAGCTGAAAAATGACGATGATGGAAATAGGTAAATAGAGTCTGTAGGTATGAACTTTGTTATGTTCATATTATTTTTAAAAAAAAAAAAATACCTATAAGAAAGTAATAAAATAATACTATTAATCAGATTGATTAATGTCTAATTTTTAAGATGAGAGCAGTACCTAGTAGGAGTTATTAAACATTGTGCTAAGTAAGGCTATTATCTGTTCGAGGTTTACAATATTCAAGTAAAACCGATCCACCAAAAGAGAAGGTTACATTGCCTCCAGGCTTCTGGTCCAGACCCGTAATTTTGGAGAATATTTCGAGGCGTGATGAAGAGGTCAAGTTTGGAAATGGGTATCCAATTAATTCAAGACAAGAAATTGTGGAGAGAGTCGGAGATTTATGGGTAAATAATAAAAGAGGAGCAACTGAGTGGGAGGAGCGGCGAAGCCGGCGATCCTACAACTTAGACAATTTCTAAAAACTCTAATAACACGAGGCTAAGAAAATAATGCTTGGGGTCACCCCGCTACAATAGAGTTTACACGGTTATTTATTACCGAAATACGTAAATCCGTGGAGCTGACATATCACCCACGCTTTTTATCGAGGTTTCGGACCGAATCCGTGGTCCGAATGGTATCGAGACCTTGGGACAGTGTCTGGGAGCTCCGGGTAAAGTATCGGTCGGGGAATTATTTACGAGCGAGATGCGTGCATAGGTAACGCGTCACCCACGCATCTCTTGGCCTCCTCAAGAATACGGGCACGGTATCGGAGTGTCGACGTGACGCAGGGGGTGCCTCTCCGCGCTGGGATATCGGAGGTGTCGGCCCCCGAGCTCGGAGCCGCGCGGACCAGGCAGATTTATGACCGAAGTGCGTGTATCGGTAACAGTTCACCCACGCTGGACGGGACGGCCCACTCTCTCATTACCCGACTCGGTTGTCGCCTTATTAGCACACGGCGAGACTTACGTCCACCTTGACTCCTTCCTTTCTAACGCCTAGGAACGCTATCTGGATAACACATGGCGTCTGTTGGTCTCGTTTCCAAATAATGAACCGAATTAAATCATTATCCTATAATAATTACTCTTTAACTTCTATATATATATTACTTAAAGTACTTAAGAATTAAAGACGATTTCATTTCATCTAACGAAAAATCTATAGTTATAATAAATAATTATGATTAAATTCTAATTTTCACGATCTTATTATATTAGATGGCTGGAGTTGATCCAAGGTCCTGGAGCCCGATCCTTTTACTCATTACCCAGTCAGCCATTCTTTATTCTGTACAAAACTGTCGCGTTCACACCTCGTCACCTTCTAAATCACATACTAATAAATGAATGTGTTTATCAAATGCATTTAGTAATCTGGTTTATGCTTATTCTCATTTGCATAACTTGCCCTATTCAGAGATGAAGATTTAAATATTTCTGATTATTCTTTTAGTTTATATACCACTTATCCACTTAGCCTGAGAAAGTAATCATTTAAAGACTGGTTAAAATAAAACGTTTAATACATCGTAATCTACATTGTCAATCTAGGCCTCTACTATCATTAGACATTGGAATTTTCTAAAAGCAAATTAAAAAGAAAAATATATATAAATACATGTATGCAAAATTATCTTATGAACATAAATATATAATAACTTGGATAAATTTAGTTATTAATAAAATTGGACTACCATTGACGGTTATTTTAAAAGATTTGCTCGTGTAATTTCGAGTCAAATTCACCGCAGAAATGTCCTATTATTATTATTATTATTTTAAATTAAAGGTTAAAATAGAAGTTGCTGACAAAATTAAATTTATATGTGCTCAAATGTCAGAGGTTTAATGCCCAAAAAAATTAATAGTAATCATAGGGCTAGCTAATAAAATATGTGTGCTTGCTCTTCTTATACAATAAATTGTATATAATGGCTAACTAGTGAAAAGAAAATGCCTAGGATTATGAAGTGAAAATTCTAAGACTGAACATTTATAGTGAGACCACGATAGAAAAAGGAAATTAATATTGATCAGTTGCGATTGGTATTAATTAATTATCATTAAAAGTGGTGGTTTAATGGCTACTTCACAAATCTTATAGAAGTATAAGCCTTAAAATTGAATAATTTTAGTTTTATACCAGCCAATGTACCACTTATTGTTAACTTAATTTACATGTGGAACTTCAACCATCTGGGGGAATTTAATAATTTTCAAACCGATTTAAAGAAAAACTTTAATAATTGCATTTATGACATTTTACAATAACAAATATTTATTAAAATCCTGTTATTATTAAATTCTCTAATTGCAGTTTACGTTTTAATAAACACTAATACTTGTTGTTGTGGAAACCGATTTTTTTTCGAATATTTGATAATATTATTATTACATTAAACAGATATAAGTTTTGCGTTTTATTCAGTTAAATTTTGACTAAGACCGATGGTAAACCTACTTTTATAATTCTAATAAAAAGATAAAGGCATTAAGGATGAGAACCCGTTTATGATAAGAGCTGAGTAGGTGATGATAGAATGCAAGTGAAAATTGTATAAATTAACACCTTAGTTTCTCTCTGCTTTTTCTGATCCCAATGATGTTGTACCACAAAAAATATTTTATTAGAGCTTATGGTCCTATCAAAGTATGATATTGTAATCATAAGAATAAATATATTATAATATAATCTATGACACGGTGATTATGTATTGGTAAAAGATCGGATATGGATCACACTAGTAGACAACTGACAACTGACTCAGTGCTCAGAATGTGTTTTCTTTGTCCTTTTATTTTGAAGTTCAGCAGGGTTGAGTCATTCAATAAGATATCAGTGAGTCAGTGTTGAATTTCCTATTTTTTAGTCTTAGTTGTGGATATTGAATCCTCTTTCAGAATAATTTTATTTCATTATGTGTCACTTTATGCAGTTGGAGTTAAGAGAGTTTACGATTATGATTCATGGATTTTTTTTAGCAGTTTGTTTAAATTAATCTGTGTAAAAAAAGTCTGTACTAATTAGTAAAATAGCAGATGTTATTATCCTACATAGTTTCCTACATTTTTGTGCCCCTTAGTGCATTATGTTTCTCTGATCTACTAGGATGCATATACTTCATAGTAAAACAAAAATACTGATTTAAAAAAGTTATATTAATTTAAATCAAATTATAATTATTATTAACTACGGGAAACAGACAGTGAAAAATACACTCCTGTGCCGGGATTTGAACCACGGGCCTCTATATTTCCGGTATAGCGCTCTTCCATCTAAGCTACGCAGGAGAATGATTTTTCACTACCGTAATCGATAACTAGTCCCGAATCCAAGCTTTCAATATTCATATACATTTAGACAGTCAATATTTATGACATTAGAACTAAACCAGAATTAACGCTTATAATTATAAAGTACTCAATTAGTACCTGTACCTTGTACAATCAATTCGAAATTCAATTTTTTAAGTTTTTGGTAGTTTTCATACTACGGAAAGTTAAATTTTAATTTAAATCAAATTATAATTATTATTAACTACGGGAAACAGACAGTGAAAAATACACTCCTGTGCCGGGATTTGAACCACGGGCCTCTATATTTCCGGTATAGCGCTCTTCCATCTAAGCTACGCAGGAGAATGATTTTTCACTACCGTAATCGATAACTAGTCCCGAATCCAAGCTTTCAATATTCATATACATTTAGACAGTCAATATTTATGACATTAGAACTAAACCAGAATTAACGCTTATAATTATAAAGTACTCAATTAGTACCTGTACCTTGTACAATCAATTCGAAATTCAATTTTTTAAGTTTTTGGTAGTTTTCATACTACGGAAAGTTAAATTTTAATTTAAATCAAATTATAATTATTATTAACTACGGGAAACAGACAGTGAAAAATACACTCCTGTGCCGGGATTTGAACCACGGGCCTCTATATTTCCGGTATAGCGCTCTTCCATCTAAGCTACGCAGGAGAATGATTTTTCACTACCGTAATCGATAACTAGTCCCGAATCCAAGCTTTCAATATTCATATACATTTAGACAGTCAATATTTATGACATTAGAACTAAACCAGAATTAACGCTTATAATTATAAAGTACTCAATTAGTACCTGTACCTTGTACAATCAATTCGAAATTCAATTTTTTAAGTTTTTGGTAGTTTTCATACTACGGAAAGTTAAATTTTAATTTAAATCAAATTATAATTATTATTAACTACGGGAAACAGACAGTGAAAAATACACTCCTGTGCCGGGATTTGAACCACGGGCCTCTATATTTCCGGTATAGCGCTCTTCCATCTAAGCTACGCAGGAGAATGATTTTTCACTACCGTAATCGATAACTAGTCCCGAATCATTCTCCTGCGTAGCTTAGATGGAAGAGCGCTATACCGGAAATATAGAGGCCCGTGGTTCAAATCCCGGCACAGGAGTGTATTTTTCACTGTCTGTTTCCCGTAGTTAATAATAATTATAATTTGATTTAAATTAAAATTTAACTTTCCGTAGTATGAAAACTACCAAAAACTTAAAAAATTGAATTTCGAATTGATTGTACAAGGTACAGGTACTAATTGAGTACTTTATAATTATAAGCGTTAATTCTGGTTTAGTTCTAATGTCATAAATATTGACTGTCTAAATGTATATGAATATTGAAAGCTTGGATTCGGGACTAGTTATCGATTACGGTAGTGAAAAATCATTCTCCTGCGTAGCTTAGATGGAAGAGCGCTATACCGGAAATATAGAGGCCCGTGGTTCAAATCCCGGCACAGGAGTGTATTTTTCACTGTCTGTTTCCCGTAGTTAATAATAATTATAATTTGATTTAAATTAAAATTTAACTTTCCGTAGTATGAAAACTACCAAAAACTTAAAAAAAAAAAAATAAATAAATAAATAAATAAAAAGTTATATTCTACATTAAAACAAAAATATTGTTTTCAGAAAGTTATAAGAAAGAAATATTGATTTAAGAAAGTTATATTCTATCTCATTAATATGATAGTTAAGTCAAAATCTAATTTAGTACTGAAAAACTCCTCTTTGAAAAATTCTACTCGTAGATATGCTATTGAGTATATTATTATATATATAAAGTGGCTAATCAGCTGATCGGGTTATCAAAATGTTTCGGCACTTCCAGACCACCTAGAGACTCGCGGTTTTTTGCGTTTGGTCCCGAATCGGCCCAAACCGACTAGAAAAATCTGAAAAGTCGAAAAAAAATTATTTTTACCCCCCTTAAAAAAATAAAAACGGGGGACGCGAATTGAAGGGTTTCTTCGAAGGGCTATAGCGGCTAAACAGTAAGTCGTATCGAAAAGCGGATAGCACCAACGGTAACTGATTTTAAAAGATCTACAATTTTGGTTCTATGACTTTTTGTCGTACGACCATCGGTTCTACCTTAAATCGAGTAAATTTGGTAAAATTTTGACTTTTAGCTCTCAGAGCGTCCGCGATTATTGGCCGATTTAATTTTCGATTGGGGTATTTAAACCCCACACTAATGCTCTTTAAAACGAGTATTTATTTTTCAAATTATCTGTCTTTTTTGCCGAGAAAAATTAATATATATAGAGAAAAAACGAATTTAAAATACCGTAAATAACGTCATGTTTACCTTCTGTTGCTTGTGGGTCGTTTAAGGGTCATGTTTACGTTTTTAACAAATAAACATTTTAATAAGCTCATATTTATGGTTATGTTATAGTTAAAAACAAGAATAAATAAATATAAACAAATATTGAATAATAAAGTATGATGTTCGATAGGTAAAAGATAATAAATACATTAGTTACCGCATAAACACACTTTGTAAACAAATGCCCCCTCTTTTTCTCCGTTAGTCTCCCTGACATCAGTCTTACGTGTCCAGCCGTGACGGGCACCTCTTCTCCCCACATATTTTGTTATACTACCGACATTTATTAAGGTATAATTTTATTATTATTTATTTAATTGTTTTTATTAACATATTATTGTTGCTTAATAGGTTGTTAAAATCTATATTAAGAAAATGTTTTAGTTTATTTAAATGAATATTTTAGTTTATTTAAATGAATTGTTTACTTTATTTTAATGAATATTTTACTTCATTTAAATGAATATTTTACTTTATTAAAAATGTATGTTTTATTTTATTTAAATTAATGTTTGTTTATTTAAATGATTTTTTTACTTTATTTAAATAAATGTTTTACTTTTTTTAAATTGTTTTATTATCATCTTATTATTACTAGAATGAACTGATTTATAGTTTGTTAAATTCTATATTAAGTTATTATTTCAGTTTATTTAAATGAATGTTTTACTATATTTAAATGAATGTTTAAGTCTATTTAGGGCAATTTATAGTTTAGTTGTGTATATGGCACATTATTTCGACGACATTGTTTTCTTTTTTATATAATGCAGCTAAATTTATATATACAATAATTATTTCTCCTTGACTTTAACTACTTATGTTTCAATTAATCTCGAGTACTAATAAATAATAAAATAAATTAATAAAGGTTCTATCTTTATTTTCATTATTCTGCAATAAAACTAATCAAATATAATGAAATTTATTTCATGACAGGGCCTACAATTTACTCTCATATATTAACACTGTGACACAGCCAGCGATTCCTAGCATGAACCTTACGGTTACGACCATCGATTCTACCTGAAATAAAGTAAATTTGATTAATGTTTGTTAAATTTTTGACTTGGGGCTCTCATGGCGTGAGCAAATTTTGTCCGATTTAATTTTCGATTCGAGTGCTTGAACCTCACACTAATGCTATTAAATCGGGTATTTATTATTATAATTATTCTATTAATTTGTCGTTTTTTCTGAGAAAAATTAGTATTTATAAAGGACAAACAAATTTAAAATTTCATAAATAACTTCATATTGACTTTTTAACTAATAATTATTTTTTATAAGCTTATAATATATAGATATATTTATTATTATTATATAGTTATATTGTATAGTTCAAAACAATGAACCCCGAATGCTTGTATATATATATATATATATATATATATATATATATATATATATATATATATATATATATATATATATATATATATATATATATATATATATATAGAATAATTATTATAATAATTGAAGTATAGAATTGACCGCACACTCGTTGACAGTGAGACACAGTAGCAAGTATTGGGATCCCCGTCCGTCGTCCGTTGCTCTAGTTTGTCGAGCATGCTGGACAGACCTGGGTCCACGGACCAAGAATGAAAAATCCGCGGATTTGCCCCACACACGAGCGGTCCGTGTGTGGCGGACCGTGTCAGCGGACCGAGTTGACGGACTAGATCCGACGGTGGGGTTTGTATGTTAGTGGGAGAACGACAGACCTGAGATCCGCGGACCCGGTCTGTTTTAATGATAATGTTATATTTCTAAAGAATTGAGGTTGAAAATTTCCTAAATTACTTAGATGTCACAGTAATTAAGAATAAAGAAGGAAATAACAACCAAATGGTTTAAAGATAAGAAATTAAAAAGAAGCATTTTATGAATTTTCATTCAAACCACCTATTTTACAAAATAGGATGAAACAACATGAAGGAGAACAACTGAGATGTTAAGAACACAGTGGCGTAGGAATTAATTTTTCACGGGGGTGGCTCGGCACCTCCACTAAGGGGGGGGGGGGGGGGTAGATACTCTTTATCAGTGCTCGATTTATAGCCCCTTCAAACCTGACGGGGGGGGGGGGGGGGGCTCAAGCCCGATAGCCCCCCCCCGTTCCTACGCCACTGTAAGAACAACTGTCAAAAAGAGGCAGGTTCCCAGGTTTCTCAGCAGAATTATACTGCTTCAGTGAAATCCTGCCAAGGCTAATACTATTTGAATTTGACTGTGAACTGCCTTTTTAACTCGACGCATTATTAGTTGTTGTGTGATTTCAGTTTCGATTTTGACAATGAGTATGTAGCTTGACAGTGAGGTTATAAGATTAAAGTTAAGTGGATGAATCTACCATTTTCTCTGGTGCAATCATCTGCGTCGAATGACCAACAACACACTCAAAATAGGATGACAGTACCATTTTCATTTATGATGTGGCAGAAATCGTCTTGCCCCTGCACATTTACTTCACGCAACTAAATACTGGCGGAGCCGGCACCAGACCGAAGTAGTTGTTTAAAAAAGCATTAAATGTAGCCACCCTGTTTTATTGCAGAAAATATGGAGTAAAATACTGCTCATAAAAGCTGTAAATTACTGCCAGTGGAGCCCTAACTTAAGATAGATTCTAAATTTTATAATTGTTTCTTTTTGTGATAGCTTTTGTTGTTTTAGAAATTGTAGCTTTGTTGTAATGGTTTTTTATTTTCTCATATACGTAGAACTTATAAAAAGAAATCATTGTAAGGTAGCAAAATATAGTACTAAAAAATTGGTCTGAGACAACTCAGACAAGCTTTCTCATATACGAGTTCATAATAATTTAGCTCAGTGATTTCCATTTATTAGTTTTCGTGTTTTCGTAGGTACATTTAATTATTAAAACACATATCGTCAAAATGTTTTTCATAAAAGTAACTTCTCTTCGGCGAAGAATCGATCCCGGCCTCTCCGTCCACACTTTTATCAACTATTTTATCAGGAACTAGATTTTTCCCGGGATAACACCTTATATCGTAGATTATTATTTAAATGGACTACATTTTAGATTTTGTTAATCAAAATCGTCGGATCCCTTATCGAGAAATAATTTTTCGATCATCAACAAAATCAGATTAATTTTCCTCCGTATCTCGGAAACTAGATTTTCCTGGGAAAACGGCTTGTGTCGCTAGATTTGTATATAAATGGACTACATTTCGCCGGAAACGTTTTCGAGAAATATTTTCAGAGTTTTAGGATGTAGCGCCCCCAAATTTGGAGCTAAATTGCATTTCTTGATTTCTGAACATGTATGCCAAATTTCGTCAAAATTGGCTCAGTAGTTTAAGCTCTACGCGTCTGACAGGCAGACATTTTTTTAAAAACCACTCTTTTGGACTCAGGGGACCTCAAAATGAGTAAATCCATCACAATACTTACCTACTCTTTATATGAAAGAGTAAAAAATCAAATATTTGTGTCATTACAATACCTTCTCTTTAAATATACTACGTATATGAGAAAGAAAAAAAATCAAATATTTACGCCATTACCATACCTTCTCTTTAAATATACTACGTATTTAAGAAAGTAAAAAATCAAATATTTGCGCCATTACAATACCTTCTTTTTAGATATACTACGTATATAAGAAAGTAAAAAATCAAATATTTGCGCCATTACAATACCTTCTCTTTATATATACTGCGTATACGAGAAAGTAAAAATATATTTGTTTAAATCGTTCTGAAAACAACTTTAACAAGCGTTGTAACACAGATTTATCCTTGTTTAAACGCTTTGAGAAAAAGATTTAAATAAACCAAATAAATCCCAAGCACGACCTATAAAGCTGTTAAACACTTCTGGAGAACGTTCGTCAGATCAAGCTCGTTAAATATCCAGAGTGAAAAAAGAGGAACGGTCTGAAAGAACCATAAAATTCGGTCCTCTTTAGTATAACTGTCTCTTGTTAGTTACTTCAAACTCCCTGCAGTAGTGACACCATCTGTTTTGAATTAACCACAACTCTGACTTCCTTTCATTAAATTCTCTTAGCCTTGGTAAAAGCAAAATATAAATACATTAGATTTATTTTTTAGCCTTTGTACCTGTTTTACGTTAATTTAAATAAATTAGAGTTGGATGTAGCCAGTGGTTTAGGCAACATGATACATGTAACATAGTTTTATCCCACATTATTTATTGTTTTTTTATTGTTTGTCTGTTACTGCAACTGTCCAAACTCAAGAAAGTTATAATTTTATCCAATTTATATTAAACTGTATTACTGGTTAACTTCCATGTGCTTAGCTGATTAGATTTTTAATCTGATTTATTATTTTAATCTTATTTATAAATCAGTGTTGCCACTACAAGAGACAGCATTTATTCTTGTTAGGGTATTACATTCAGATACAGTATTCGAAATCGATTGCTGAGATGATTAGATGAGATATTTTTGGATACCTTAAAACTGTATTAGCTGCACAGTATTTTAAATTAATACTAATTTAATTAAATATATGGACAAACAATTTTGAATAATACCTTTAAGTTCTAGATATGTTTTAGCTTAATAATAGAGGGAGGGGGATTTATCAATTAGATACATAAAACAACTACTTCAGCAGTACGTTTAATATTTTATTTACAACTGCATTACATTAAATAGCCTGTCCATTCTGAGTTGACATCAGGTAAATATTAAGCATATTTTCTATCAGTCTTATTCATCTATGGTTCAGTAAATTTAGAGAGAAATGCATTTTAGATCAAAATTTTATTGTTTCCTTCTACAACTCATAAATGTAGCTAGACATAATTTAAAAAGAGAGATTTCGACTATTAAAAAAAATTTCACATTAAAGAACCAATTTAACTATATAACTCAGAATAAGTGTGTCCCTCCCCTCACCAATTTATTCTTTTAATTCTTCTTCGTGTGTTAAGATATCTATGTTATCTTGAATGTATATCTTGAATGTCCTCATACTTATTCCAATTGACTCTAACACATTGTGTCTACACTTAGTCTCCTCCATGCATATCATTTTCTTATTTTATTCCTGATTAATTAGTCCAATAAAATAAGTTGTTTAAAAGGATTTAATGACTAAAGGTTGTTTGTTTAGCCTCCTGAGCTCTTCTCTTCCTCTGTTATTAATCCCTGGTTCTTCGTCATTCTCGACACCAGACATATGATATGTTCACGCTTGATCAAAAACCATACTTTATTTAAATAAAAACTAAAACTAGTGAATTAACAAGACAAAATCCTAATTTCCACATCATTTCTTTTATGTAGAACAAAAATTAATCTGATCCTGCTGGAAACCGAAACCGCGGACCATGTAAAAAACCACTTGTCATTATTATATTATGCTATAATAATTTAAAAAGAAACGAAAATGTCATACTTACACGTCATCGCGACCCTATCCAAGCAACAACTTACTATCAAGAGTCCCTAATTCTCTTTAAAATATGGTTTCTCAAATGTAGGATTAAAATTAACACTGATAAGTGTGGTAATGTTATATTCACTGTGCGTAAACGATATTATCCACCAGTATTCCTAAACCACGTTCCTCTTCCCATTGTCAATATCGCCAAATACATTGGTCTTCACTTCGATGCGCCGAACATAAAGCCCTCATACCAAGCTTAAAAGACAGGAGAGTAACAGGCGTTTCCGGCAAATAGGTCTAGTCTTAAACTTGAGAATAGGTTACTCCATTATGAGTTCTTAATAAAACAAATTTGGACTTATGACGTCGATCTATGGGGCTCTACGAAACGTTCCAATTCTCAAAGAATCCAATCCTTGCAGTCCAAAATTCTCAGAAAATTACTAATCCCATTCTATGTTTCAAACCTGACACTCTATAATGATCTTAAAGAGCCTTTCGTTTCCAACTTAAATCCTGTTATTTTCGCTTCCATAATATTCCCTTTTAATCATAATAACCATTTTGTCCAATCCAACGTCTGAAGCGAAGGTGGTCCAGAGATTATCTGGTCCCTTAAAGTATATAAATGTATAAATATGAATGTATTTATTAATGTATTTATTTTTTCGCGTGTATTTGTGCTAGCTGAGCATATTTTTATAAATATAAGAATGGCGGTGTAATGTGCCTAATTATGTAATGAATTTAATTTAATTTGTACTCCATTTTGTAAGATTTACCTCATTAGGTAATATCTCCGCTTATTGTTTGCCAGTTCCAATTGCTTTTAAAACATTTGATTGTTATTGTATATTATATGTAATGTATTATGCTATATAGGTGCAAATAAGTTTTAAAATTAAATGAAAAGAAAATTATCCATAATACCTACTAATTATTAATTGCATATTAATATTTGTATATTTAATACATTACCTGTTGTATGATTCATTGCCGATAATTGCCTAATAATTAACTCGAACATATAAACAGCTCTTTAAATATTTACCATAATATGATATCGTAATGGTTAAAATACAAGAGTCGTAAAGTTAAAACGTATTATGACACATACAAGATTTAAATGGAATTAAGTCTGTAATTATTCTTGTTTAGGACAAGATAACCTGACTTGGTTATGTAGTGCCAAAATATTAATTTATTCTTTTAGCATTAATCGAAGAAGTCCTATATTTATTCTTAGAACTCTTATTATTTATTAACAGCCTTGCTTGATAACCGAATGGATCATATGGTCCGGGCTTTGGGTACATGTTCAAAACGTAATACACTTTCAATTTCAATACTGGTATTAAGGTGAACTACTGACCATGGACTGATTTATTTTTACGGCCAACCTCAATTGCTCGAGCTTTATTGAAATTGAGTTTTTCGATTTAAATTGATCTTCAAGAAGCAAATCATAATAAATCAAACAGCAGTTTCATACTCAGATACATTTAATTATAATATTTTATTTTTAATGGACAATATGACTGTTACCTATTTCATTGTAGACTTACGTTGACATAAATTGCGAGCAGGTTGGCAATAGTTAAGATTCTAATCTAGCTGTGTATGCAAGAATTATTACAGATTGTTAATTCATTAAGTAATTTGTATGTTTTTTTTATTGCTTATCATAGTTTTGTGGGCCAGACCCGATCCTCTCTACTTAATATTTATGTGCTATGATGGACCGAAGAAAAATAATGAGACGTTTCTATTGCATTCAATTCTCTATTAAGCCTCAAGTATTGACCCAAATTTTCTTAAGACCTTTTAATTACCGGCGACGAATTTATTATTTAAATGACAGTGAAAAATTTAGAAATCTGAACTCTGAATTAGTCTAAAGCTATGGCTTTCTAACAAATTAATTAAATTAAAATCTTCAGGAACATTCTCATATGATACTGCAACTGGCCTCCGCAGTTAACAAGCAATTTTGATAGGCAGTCAGTCTAAAAGATTTCATTATATTTATTATTCTTGGTTCCAGTCCGAGTTTTATAATTTTAGTGCTTGTCTCCTAATAGGAGTGATAGGTAGACTGGAGATGGACTAATTTTAGCGTGGACTGACTCGTTTTCATTTGTATCTAAATTAAGATCGGTCGGATTTAATTGTGACTGCAACAGTGCACTGGATTCCGTTTTAACAACCGACTTCTCCCACTCGATCAGAAAGGTCAAGATTTATTTGAGGACAAGGGACAAGACAGAATGCCTCAACAAGAATGCCTTCAACTACGTCTGATGGAATGTTCAAGGGAATCTTATAACATTACGAGATGAAGTTTCAACATTTGACCCAAATATTCTTCAGGTCTTTTTAAAAGTACCGTCCTTCCAAACCACCATCAGTTACAACCCAGAATTCACTACCGCTTACCCGGAACCATCTTCAGAATGTAAAAAAAAGAAAAGAAAAAAAAAATATCTCAAGTCTGAATCGGATTAAACGGACGTTTTGACTTTGCCTTTTCGGAAATGTCCCCACATTAAGCATTTGTGAGACATCAAATTTATACTTTGTACCCTCCACCGTTGGAATTCTCGAGATGGAACTCAAGTGACAAATTACACTTTGGCTTGTCGACCTTTCACAAAAAATATTTTAGCATTATTCTCTTTTCGCTACAGTAAAAGCATTTTATCAAAACCATTTAGCGAATTACATAAGTTTCTTTATTACCACTTTTGAAGTGTAAATGTTTTTGATAACACAAATACTAAAGCTTGAAACATATTTATGTACATTATATAAATAACAATAGCAATACATTATATAAATGTATATGTAATGTAAATAACAATAGCAATACATTATATACATGTATTGCTGTCTTAAGTATATCATAAAAACATATAGTAATATAATTTACAAAAAAACATAACTATTACAAAATCAATTGTAGTTTTTAAAGAATCTTCATTTTAAAGTTTACTTTTAAATCAACCTCTCCATTCTTTCTTTACAATTTTAACAATATTTTTTGACAGTGATCTCAAATTCATAATTACTTTAAAAATAATTATGAAAATCATTGAACTACCTAATTTTAATAAGTGTTTTAATATTTGTTAATTATTAATAATTTTTACAGGTGAAAAAGACAAGTTAGTTTCACCAACTTATTATTAAAACTTTTGGAGGTTGCAGGCTAATGATACTACATTTCTAAAATTACTGGGATAGTTAATTATTTTTATTTAAGAAATTGTAAATTTGGTTATTTTTTCAGGTCAAATTTAATATTTAATAATTTAGCTGATCAATAATAAATTTTCTAACATACTTAATCGCTGCTATTCTTCTTTTTTATATCATTATGAGAATGATATCTGACTATTGAAGAAACCTCTAAGTCGTAAAAAAATTTAATTTAACACTAGATGATTAATAATCACCAAAAACATGATGGTGCACCAGCTCACTTTGTATTAAATTTGCGAAATTTCTAAATGCACAATTTCCAAATAGATGGATCGGAAGTGGGGACCAATATCTTGGCCTGCACGTTCACCATATGTGACTCTAGTTGATTATTGCATTTGGGGTCATAAAATCACTGGTTTATAAGACACCTGTAAATACAGAAGGAGAGTTAATAGCTCGAATTATTCTGGCGTTTGATAATATTCGTGAACGTCCGCAGCTATTTCAAAGAATTCGGCAGTCGATTACACATTACACATCGTTACAACGTGTGTATCGAAAATGGTGGTCGTAACTTTAAACAATTTTTATAAAGACTTGTGCAGTATTATCTCTAGTGAAATGTTCCTTAACTTAACTGCTTCAATTTATTAAGTAACTACTCTTTCCAGTTTTAACTGAGATTGTTCATAAAGATTTCTAGTTTATCCTGGCCCCGAGAAATTTCCGGCCACTAGTGTATTAATAAAATATGTTCATTTAAGTGGTCTCTTTCATTTTTGAAAATTAGGAATACACCCTGTAGATCTAACTTAAAAGGAATAACAATTAGAAAAGAAACAAAAAAAATACAAAATTGATCTTTTCTTTAGAAACCTAGAAAGGATATGATGATCACGACTAATTAAATGTGTTGAAACATGTCTGCAATGAACACTTTTTGGGTCACTGGAAGTCATAGTAAAAGATTTATTTACATAAATTGCATCTTCAAGTAAAATACAATTTTATTAACAATACAGCTTTCTGCCTCTATAAGGGTAAGGAAAATTTGATAATTTCATGGATTTACACGTTTTAATCCACAATAGTGGTATTTAAAAAAGTTTGTGCCGACGCGAGGAGCCAAAACTAGGCCGATTTTGAAGAAATTAGGCAAACATGTTCAGAAAAATCATACCCCGAAGCAAAATCGAGAAATGTATCGTATATAGTTATAATTTTTATGGGTGTTTCCAGTGTAGCGCTACAGATGTAGCGTATTTAGATATTCTAAATACGCTATTTGTATATTCTTTTTGTGGTGACTTTAGGTTTATTTATTTTAATAAATTAGGTTAAATTAGGTTTATTTTTTAATTTCTTCTAAGCTCAAGTATTCTTCTGAGCTTAAAAGTTAACCTTGACCAAAGAAAGCTCATTGCTTACGATAATACATTATTAGTATCCCGGAAATTCAAGTTGGGAATATCGTACGGGAAAACGAGTTTCATACATGATTAACTGCATAAGAGCTCTCGTTTAGAAGACTGAGCTTCGTACACCAAGAGGAAATCCATGAGGTAGAAGGAATTCTTGTACGTGTGTAGAAGCCACCTCCTGAAGCCTGAAGGCGAAACGCAGGACGGAACTGCGCAGTCAGATGCCGCGAGTAATGAGTTGAAGACAGTCGGCCTCGAGGATTTTTGTGTTGGGAAAGGTGAGGTTTTGGCCGAAAAAAATCCCGAAGGCTTTATCAGGAGGATTTCCTTGAGGAACTCCTCAAGGAAATCCTTCCGTATGTGACAAGGATTTGGTAGATAAAACCCTCAAGGAAATTCTTCTATGTGTAATATGGGATTGGTTGAGAAAATCCTCCAGGAAATCGTTCCGTGTGTAACAAGGGTTTGGTAGAGAAAATCCTTAAGGAAATCCTTCCGTGTGTGACAAGGGTTTGGTAGAGAAAATCCTTAAGGAAATTCTTCCGTGTGTGACAAGGGTTTGGTAGAGAAAATCCTTAAGGAAATTCTTCCGTGTGTGACAAGGGTTTGGTAGAGAAAATCCTTAAGGAAATTCTTCCGTGTGTGACAAGGGTTTGGTAGAGAAAACCCTCAAGGAAATCCCGGAGGATTTCCTTTCCGTATGGCCACCTTTAGAGTAAATCTAATATAAACATGACAAGTCCGATATCGCAATCTCAAATAAATTTTACATAAATTAATTTAGAGGAAGTAATAGAGTGAAAAACTCTTATCAACAACTCTTTAAAATTATAAATTATAGCATCTTAGGGCTAGACAAAAAATTGAATTAAAACTAATTCTGTAAAAAAACAAAACAACCATTATGTAACGTTACAAACATTTACACCATTATTAAAAGGACGAGAAGGCCAAACTCAAATTGTTCTAACTTCATTGATTACTTTACGTAAATAACATGTTACGTAAAACCTTACGTGTAAAAAACTCTATCATTTAATCACTGATTTCCTCGTCAATTTTTCTTTTAAGAAAGAAACCTTTCAGCGATTTTTTTTTTATATTAATTCCAAATTCTTTTTATTATTAAAGTCATTTACAAACTTAATGACGGTATTAAGTCGGTGCATACATTTTGGTTAAATAGCTGTTTTAATTACATGTTTGCCTAGTTTGATTAATGAATGAGTCGTGGGTGATAAAGACAAGGCATGTTGCTGAGTTTAAATGACTCTATAACTATAATTAGCTTTCATCAGATAAAAGTAATTTTGTTCGTTCCTTCCAATATCTTTTCATTTACAACTCGTCTAACAGGATTCGAGTATTTATCTTAGATATTCATCACAAGCATTCTCAAACCATTTTTCTTTGATCCATTGACTTGCTTTATACTTTAGAAGAAAAAGGTAAAAGACAGATTTAAAACCTAATTAATTAAAAAATAATGTACATATAAATGGGAATATTATTTAGCTAGGTTATTAGTGAAGCTATTACAATATTAGTAAAGTTATTAACAATATTTGAAACGCTTCACTGCTGAAGCTTTATTACAGACTGACAAAAATGATATAAATTATTTAGAATGATTTCCATATAACATCTGATAATTTGATCTTTTACAATATATCAAATTGTAAAAGATTTCGAAATATCTTAATTGCATTGAATTTGTCCTGTCAAGTACTCTGCAGTCGAAATTATATGACTAGCTTGGATATTAAATATGATTATAACAAATAATTGAACCCTCACTTACTTGAAACGTTGAGCTCAGTAATAAAAGCTATTTTGAGTAAAATAAAATTGTCTGTCAATTAGTGTTGCACATAGCTTCCTCGCATCTTATTATATGGGGTTATTTTATAGTAATATTAACTGATGTATTAATTCATTATAATCTTGTATTATTAAATAATGTATTATTATAATGTATTATTAAATAATGTATTATTTGATACATTATAAGCAATGAAATAAATAAGTTATGTATTATTAAATAATGTATTTTTTAAGAAATGATTTTTATAAGTAAGTATTATAAGAGGGTAATGCATTATTAAATAATGCATTAAACTACAAAGTTGTTATTTCTATTCCTAGGGGGTGGGGGCAACTTGTTTATGGTTGAAATTAAGATGGGACGATCTGTGAACTCCTTTAAAAAAAACATCCAAATTTTTCAAATCGGATAAGTACTTTTACTTTTTCATATAAAGAGAAAGTATTGTGATGGCACGAAAATTAGATTTTGATAGAGTTACGCGTTTTGAGGTCCTCTGAGTCTAAGAAAGTGTTTTTTATAAAATGTTTGTCTGTCGTCTGTGCAGACGCGTGGAGCCTATACTGCTGGGCCGATTTTGACGAAATATGGCATAAATGTTCAGAAAAATCATATTCCGAGGTGAAGTCGAGAAATTAATTTTAGCTCCGACTTTGGTGAAGCAACCCCCAAAAAACTCTGAAAATACGTGAAAAAAGATTATTTATTGAAAACGATTCCGACGAAATGTAGTCCATTTTAATATAAATCTAACGGCACAAGCCGTTTTCCCAGGAAAAGCATAGTTTTCCGTGATATTGATAAAAAAAAATCTGATTTTGTTGATGATCGAAAATAATAAAAGCTTGCATACGAGTCTGCAAGACAGTAAGACATTTTCATGTAACGCTTTTTGGTGTCGTTTTTTGGTAACACTTGTGCAACGCTTTTTGAGTTTATGTGCCAAAGTAAAGACATGAAAATGTCAAAAAAATGTCTGGGATCTAGGACCAAGATTATATGAGAAAGTTAGTCTGACTTGTCTCGGACCTATTTTTTAGGGTCCGTAGGCAAAACCAAGGACCCTTATATTTTCCTGCGTGTGTCTGTCCGTCCGTCCTCTCGCCTGCTCTCACGGCTACACTTTTCGTCCGATCTCTTTGAAATTTGGCATGTATGTGTCTTGTACCTGCCCACATATTTTAAAAATATAGCGACTTAAAAAAAATATTTTTCTAAAAAATTAGGGTAAAAAAACTTAAGGGTTAATTTTTTTTTTTTTTTTTTTTTTTTGACACCGTGAGGGGTATCATATGAAAGGGTACGTCAAGTTGATTACAAAAATATATAATTCTTTGGTTATAACTTTGATAAGGCGAGCGTAGGCAAGTTTGAAGTGGGTGTGAAACGTGTCCCCCCCCCCTTTATCTCGCTTATGTGAAGTGCAAAAAATCTGAAAAAATTCCTGAACATTCTTCGACCAAAAGTAAAGATACCACTTTTTGGAAATTTCGAAAAAAATATTATTTTATTTTTTTATTGACAAAATACGTTTTTTATAACTTTGGTTTTTTCGATGTATTTATAATGGTGGTAGTCCGGTTCTGTGGCAAAAAATACTTTATCAGAAGTTTGTTTATGTGTTTTGAGAATATCAGACTCATAGGATAGTTCGAAGTAAGCTTTTTAGCATTTTAAAAAACACCATCAATAGGGTACTACTTAAACTATACAGTGTGACCTACGGACCCTCGCTGTGTGCTGACTAGCACACACTTGACCTGTTTATTTAAAACTAGTATGTGCTCACAAGGAAGAAAGCAATGTAAAAATTGTAAAAATATTAAAATTTCATTGTCTTCATATTAATTTGACGATCACACATTATGTTCGCCCAAAAAAAGAGTCAGTCTTTCAGAGCAGTTTTGCCCTCTCATTTAAACTTGCTCTCAAATCTTAGTTTTTAATATAATGAATCATATCATTTTTTATTATAATTATCTCATTTGTTATACTAAATGTGGTGAAACATTTAAAAATTATTCATTTATATGTGTAAGGATATTTTGGTTAAATAGAATTTCTTATTTAAAACGATTCTTTGTAACCATTTAAACTATAAGGGCACCTTTTTTGATTTTATTTTTTTATAAAGAAAGTTATACATTTTTCAAAATCAGACCCCTTCTTTCATATACCTAATAATAGATAGATTCGATGTTACAAACTATCATAATGTAAGTTTTTTGCTTGATCATTTGAAAATATCAATTAATATGTGCAATATAATTATGGAATAAAAATAAACTAAAAAATATTTCTCATAAAATGTGAATTGACTATAAAAATGAATTTGATAAAATTCTAATCTGTTGTTATAATCAGTAAAGTTTGTTTTTATGAGAATCTCATTGGTTTAAGTTTCTTTCTTTTAGTAATGGTTTATTTTCCTTGAAGAGGGTTTTAGTAAGTATGGCACGTAGGAAGTTGACTAACCGCCTGCACTGTACAGTTACCACGTTAGGACGCTCGCAACACCTGTGTTTTATGAATAGTTAGCCTCGATACAATCTTTATATGAAATCATATAAAACCGTCTGTATTAATGTCCCTCTTTTGTCTTCAAGTCTCATAAACGCTTAAGAGAAATGGGTATTTGCGATTTACGTATCTTTTCAGATGTTTTAAAACTGTGTTTTCGTGTTTCTTTGGCGCAGCGAAGTGAGATAACGTATTGAATTGAGAACTTTCGAATAAACTAATAAATGTAAATTAAATTCGAATTAATTATTTTCAATTTCCTTTTGTTTCTAATTTTAGCTTCTGTGCAGAAATAATGAAGCAATCATCATTAAAGAGATCAATTTTATTTTTTAGTCAAACGGTTATAAAAAGAATTATTGTGGGTGTGGGAATACTTTACAAAAATCATAATAGTAATGTTTTATCGTGGATACTTTAAAACAACTGAAAAGTAATTTTGCCCTTGGAACAACCCTTGTGTTTGGCACAAACACAAAAATTCATGATCAAATGATTTTGACATTTGTCTTGATATTTGAAATAATAAAATATCTACTCGTAAACAAATAAAATGATTTAAGGCCATAAATTATTGTCACTGTATTTGTAAAAGGGAGAATCAGGCACGGATATAATTACATTATAAATTCTTAAGTTAGCACTAATCAAGATTCCAAATGATTTAGTACCTTGAGTCGACATCACAATGTTTAACTGTTTCAAATGATTTAGTAAAGTTTTGTCATTCTTTGAGTAAACATCACGATATTTTAATTACCTTGAAGCTGCTTTCAGTTGAGGAAGCGAAAACTCAGTCAGAATAAATTTTTAATTTAGGGTATTAAAATTTTGAACTTCAAGCAAGCATCGTGATCCAACGGAGCATTAACATTCGACTTAAAAAAATATTTATGAATGGAAGAGTAAACTTAAAAAAAAAAAAATGTACTGTAAAAAATACTATAATGCTCAAGTTATTTCAAGTAAAGAACGTCTCATTGCAACGTTGAGATTTCTTGATAGTGGACGGTAATACAATGTTTACGATTTATGTACAAACGTTTTTGATTAATGATTTTTTAAACTTATAAAATGTTATGCAAAACACTGTCGATTACTTCGATCAAATTGGTAATGGCGCAATGAGCAGATTTTGTTTATCAATTTATCGATAAAAAATAAATTAGCCCTTTCGGCCGATGATTCTTCATGCATTGTATATCCCCCTATATTACCTCATTCGAGCAATAAGTTTTGTTCATTTTCATTGTGATTTACATATAGTTATAACTTTAGCTGTTTCCATTACGTTGTGGTTTTGTTTCTTAATTGTATTATCGTGTTTTATATTATATGTTTAATTCTTATTATAGATGGATTAATTATTTAATAAGTGCTTTGTAATAATGGTACATAAAAAGACCTGCATCTTTATGAGATCTATAATAATCGTAACAATTACCAACTCCTCCGCAGAGGAAAGAAATCAGACTAAAAACCATAAAAGTATAATTAGCCAGTTCAAGCCAACTTCACTTCCAATCTGGTTTCTTTTTAACAAAGCTTAATATATGCTGCATTACGTCCGGTGAATTGTCGACAGAGTTACCTCAACTAGATGTCAGGTCTGACCTTTCCATTCAACTGAGGAAAAACTACTTCATGCTTTAACTACTCACCTGCTGATTCCAGATTCCACTTAAGAAACTGGCTATGCTGACTGACTCTTAATGTATTATGATAATTGTAATAACTTCTTGAGGAGCAATAATTTGTTTCATGAGTGAATATTATTAGATGGTATAAGTGCATAAAAACTCTTACCCCTGCATATTCAATTAAAGACTCTAATATGATAATCTGTAACCTGAGTTTTTATTATTTACATTGTTTCAATAAAATTTAATTACTTCTTAACTCTCTTAAGGAAAAGAGGTGCTTAATTTATTTTATTTTTTTGGCAATTAAATTATTATTTCACCTTTATTGTAATTGCGCACATTGTTCACTTCATCTGTATCAGTTTATTAATATATATGTCGTAGTCATTGACAGATTTATATATATAAATATATTTTCTTTTTTCTCTCTTTTGTCTTAGCTTATTAACATATTACTTTAATAAAATTATTTTTTCCGTGGTAGGCTGTGAAATAGTAACTTTAGAGCCTAAAGGACATAGCTAAAATCCATTTTTTCATTACGTGGACTTAAAAAATCTTTTCATTACTCCTAGCTGTAAAGAAAAAATCTTTTACGTCCTAGGAACTAAAAGATTTTTTATGTCCGGCGGGTAGTTGTCAAAACTTCCGTTAGTACCGCTGCAGTCTTTGTAGAAATGCTTCTAGTACGATTAAAATCCGCTAGATGTCAATGCGTTTTATTTATCTTTTCTTATAGTGTAACCTCTTTTTAAGGTTTCTTTTTTTAAGTCTTAAGTATGTACTAATATTTCTTATTATTATATATTGATTAGTGATTAATATTTAATGTTTTTTCATTGTCTGCTACCACGGAAAAAATAGCATATGCTACGCGACTGTGAAGTGTTTTTTCTTTACCTTGGCAATATTTACTGTCTCGCTTCGCTCGACAGTAAATGTAATTGCCACGGTAAAGAAAAAACTCACTTCACAGCCTAGTAACATAATATACTATTTTAAACAATGTTAGGATCCCTAGGGGTATATTTTATAATTGGAGTATATTAATTACTACGTTTTTATTAGCTTGCTTTCTTGTTTGTTTGTTTATTTATCCAGTACAAATCTTGCAATCAATTTTTAACTAACTTCCCGACTAGCTAGTCATTTGAAACTTTTAGAATAGCTCAGAACACGATGACAATGCATTATTTTAACACTTTTAGCCATCTTTCAGCAGATTTTAATTCGCTTTCAGAAAATTTTGCTGTATGGAAAGTTAGTTCGGAAAAAATCAGCAAGTTATTTTATTTGATTTGACATGATCCATATTTACGATCTTCATTTTGACAGGTTTCAAATTTATGATCTATGACAGAAAATTTAAAAACGTAGAACGTAGTGTATAAAAAGTTTTTTTAATCTTGCAATTATTTTATATATACTTATTATTATTTTTTCTTTTTTTCTTTTATTGTTTTAATATTTCCATTATTGTTGAGTTGGATTTGCAGTGAAAACATTTCATTCCTATTTCAGATATATATTTTTTTGTGATAGATATATTCATTAGTCAAATGAATAACCCGTTTTTGTAATTTTAAGGAGTTTTTATTTGTAATTATTTTATTTAAGAAGTTATGCTTAATGTTTTAGGAGACTATGAGTTATGAAAATAGCGAATCTCTGAGAGCGACGTTTGTACATTTGTTTTTCTTTATTTTATTATCTACAGATACCATGTGAAGCAAACTGAGACTTGTTTTAGGAGACTATGAGTTATGAAAATAGCGAATCTCTGAGAGCGATGTTTGTACATTTTCTTTCTTTATTTTATTACTAAGCTCCATGTAAGTATGTTTTGGAGTGCTTATTTAATAACGAGTTAATAATAAGGTGGAATGATTTAAATTTAAAAATCATTGACTTGATTAAAGCTAGGTTTTGTTTTGTCACTTGACCGAAACAACCCGACCAGATGATTTAGAGAAACACCCTGTACTAAATGTGGTAAACTTAGTTGAATTTCGAATGTATCCGTGGAGACAATTTAAGAGTAATGTGACATTACCTTTTCTAGAGGTTGGTTTATGCTTTTCGAATTCCAGTGTGATTCTGCAACCATGTGTTTCATTCCAAGGATCGTATCAACGATTCAGTTTCTGTTTCTTTCGCGAAATACTTCATTCAGTTCCCATTTCCCATCTGGTGTTCTCCTAATAAGGGGAGACCGAGACGGGGTGAGCTACCGGGCGTACGCTCCAGGACTCCGAGAGAACATAAGGAAGACGATACCCATAAGTAACGAGAACAACGGAACAGTTCAGACGCGGCTCAAGTCTTTAAAAGGACTTAAACTGATTCCGATACGAAGGTCTTGGAAAAAGGAGGTTTTTAAGAAAGAGACTTAAGGAGGTTTTAAGAATTGTACTTAAGGATTGTTAGAAAAAGTCTATAAACGCGGTTTAAATGGGGGCGTAATGGAACAGAAGGAGTCGGATAGGACGACTTGACCCATTACCCGGACTCGATGAACCGACTTCTATATGCCGTAATTATCTCTAATTACCAAGGATATCGAGCCCAAAGCACTTGCACCACGCCGCCCAGACCCACTGTCTGCTGGTGCCACCTCACCATTTATAAAATTACCCACCCACTCCGCAACCTTTTTTAATTTTATCTTTCAGAAAACTGGATCGAATCTGTAATTGGATTTTTTGTATCCCAAAACACAAACAACGGGAGATAAAGGGTATAAAATTTAAATCCACCGTTAATTCTTTACGACCGCAAGAGGGCTAACTATTCGAAGAACTGGAATTACCGCTGATAAAGATTAAACTAAACAGATATAAATATTATTTTATCGATTTACTTTTCGAACTTAGCGTATAATGAAGCGTCGGATACTATCATCTTGAAAGGAGTATTGAATTAAATTACTCTAATGAAGCAAATTACTCCTTCCTTTTCAGCCTAAACTAAGCGAATTATTAAATTTTATATTACTACATAATTCTGTTTATTTTATTTTAAAATATTTTTTAAATGCAGGCGGTTTTATTCTAACAACAGGTTACATTAAAGATAGTTTAATTTTATAAGTATTTATTTGTGAGATTATTGTAAGTGAAATCTTAAAATGTTATTTCCACAACGTTTAAATATTAAGATTTTTTATTATAATTTTGTATCCATATAAAACTCTGTGACCAAGAGCCTAAAAAGAACAATAAAAACAAAATGCTCAAAAAATGAGCCAAGTTTTGTTAATTTTTATTTTAGTGAAGGCTGTAACCCATGGAAATTGTAAAAAATTGACAAAAAAAATGGTATGATGTGGCTCAGTTTGTCGGGCCTGAAGAGGCGATTCTTAAACACTATTTCATACACGGCCCAAAAACATATTTTTTTAAAAAAATGTTGTCTCCTTATTTTGTTTTATACCGCGTTTTCCGGGACTTCAAGCCTGGCAAAATAAGCAGTGCCTCCCAATTTTTATTTTTTGGTAACTTAAATAATTTAGTAAATAAATAATTTGATCTTTGTACGTAAGATAATTATTATTTATAAACCTTTTTTTATGATTTAAAAAAAAAAAATCATGTTGGTAGTGTATAGGGGAGACCCTATGCTTGTTACATGGGGTAGGTTGTTACATACTGAATTTAAATTGAACTGAGGGGGAGAGGTCTACAATGCATATCTCAGTCTGTCAATGATACCTTAGTTCTTCCGTTATCAGCTTAAGGACAGGTCCCTTCATTCTCTAGATACGTACTGATTTATGTGTTAAACCCCTAAAAGTAAAAAAAAAAAAGTGCTATAAAATGTTCTGCAGTCTTCATTTGATTTAATGTAGCTTTAGTAAATATTAGATTGAAAACAATGTTCATTAAGCTAAATTATCACAGTTTAGTAGTTTTTTTTAAACTTATGTGAGTAGACTCTTTACTCGATTGCGTCAAAAATGGCAGCATGGGGCTGGTTGTTAGGGGGTACACTGTATCAACCTGCCCCATTACTTCTTATCTGTAATAACCAACCCTAGGAATGAAAATTATTGTTAAATAAACTGTTTCAACCGAAATTTTGTTCAACTTTTACTTACAATGAATAAAAACTATGAGAAAAATTCATTTTTAATGTCAAACGGGAATAATTTTCTTATTTTGAGTAGTATTTCGCCATTTTATTATTTATTAGTAGTATAAAATTGATTATAAGTAAATTAAAGCAAACTGTCAAAATTCACTTATAAGCTATACTTTTTTCTCTTTTTAATTTTATTTTTAGGAATGAGCCTCAAGCTGTTTACGAGCAGGTCGAGGTTCAGCGATTAACTTTGCATCCTATTTAAATGGCTTTGACAAATATTAATATAATCATTATTTATCCATTTTGCTTCCGAGCTCCTTTTGAGAACGAAAAACTTTTATGTCTCTGATTTAAAAATTCCAAGACAGAAATCCGTTTCAGACATCAGTGAATATTTTTGGTCTCTTGTCTGTCTGTCGTTGTTTAAAACTTAAAAAACTTGTCAGCAGAATTCCATTTTACTGCCTAGTGACATAAATAACTATTGTTTGCCTTTTTTAACCTGCATTTTATTTGTTTGTTAATTAAAAAAAGAAAAGGAAATTAAGGATAATAAGATAGAACTCACTTAAGTCCATGTGACTATGATTGTCTGATTCTATTTAAATTAATTAAAGAATATTTAAGATAACTTTTATAATCTGGTAATCTAGAAGTAACGAAGGATGCAATAGAGTAATTACTTCTCGCCATATAAATACAAAGTTCTTTAAATTAGATAAACAAAACTATTAACATGTTTCTTAAAGTTAAGTAATCATCTATTAAATTTTATTTACCTATTGAATGGTAATTACCTATTAAAAAATACGAATGAAATTACTCAGAACTGATGATTAGCTGATAAATCCAAATAATCAATTATATTTTAAATCTCGTCCTCATATTTCATAATAGTCTTGCAAATGACTGATCATTGTGATACTTAAGGTGGATAGAATGATTCTTTTTTATTGTTTTGTTAATATTACTAATTAAAAGCCAGGTGTTCTGCTTATTTTTTTAGATTACACAGATATTTACCAATACTCACCTTTGTTACTGATTTCAAAATCTTTTATTCTAGGGAGGAAGTAATTGAAGTTTTTTTTATTAATTCCAAGAAGTAACGAGACTTTGAGAGCAACTGGTATGATTTGATAACTTATGATTTTTTTCTCTTGCCTACGCACGTAAGAAATTTCAGATACCATTTATTAAAAAAATAAAAGAGATAGAGAAAGAACATTAAAATTTATCTTTAAGATCTAAAGTAAGAAAAGTGGCGAAGTACAGGTAGATATGCGACAAGTAACATAAGAGACCGAACTGTTCATAAATAGCATTTTGTACAACGTGATCAAACTACACAATATAAACAAGAGTATGAAATGTTGAACGTTGTACATCTCTCTCCTACATGTATAGTACTTCAAATGAATATGAATTCGTACGACCTTAATAAATAGCGAGGTAAACATGCAAATGTACTCACTTAATAAAGTTTAAACCACTGCTCTGGTGATCGTGTTAGCGATGTCTTTCTTCTCTAGCCTCTGATCTTTGTTACTGATAAAAATGAACAGGTTGATTTTTTTCTGGGTATGTACATATAAACTCAGAATTAATATGTAAGCTTAGGGTTAAGATATCTTTACTCCTATAAACACGCTGTTGAATCAAATTATTGTAATGAACCCTAAAATTGAAAAGTGAGGTATTTTACACAAGCTTATAAATAATAAATTACCTAGAACTTTCATCTCTTTCGTAAAAAAAAACATTAAAAAAATCTGTATTTTTTATTCGTTAAATAAAGATATGCCATGTAGTATCTATTAACAAGTAATGTAACTCGTAAATACTTGACGATGAAGAAAATCACTCTTACTAAATAAAAATTAGAAAATAAATTACACACTAAATAATAAATTACATCCATACTACTTTATCTTATAAACCTGAAATTCATTGTCTTTATCACAGGTACAATGTGTAATGTAAAAGTTAATTTTTATGTTTAATAGCAACTGAAAATTCTTACTTCATTCTCCTTCTAAACTCTTACACTGACTCTACCTTCTCTTTTTAACACCTCTATCTTGATTTTACACCATCTCTGAAGATTGACAATATTTTTATTAAAAAGGACCCTTTTTATATGGAATCTAGTAAAAGTTGTATAAGTTACCGTGCAATTTTGAGCTGAAAATGTCAAAATAAATTTAATTGATGAGGTAAAAAAGTTACATTATGCACTCATAAATAAGGTAGAACACTTAACCGAAGTTCTTGAGGACTCTTTTACCTTGGTCGAGGTAAAGAGATAATTTTTCCTTTCTTAAGAAAAGATAGATAAGCCGTGGATCCACTAAGACAAGAAGAGCCTCCTCGTATATATAGGTGAATATCTCGGTCAGAGAGCGTGTTATGTGATTATTATTATTTTTTTTTTTTACTAAAATTATTAAGAATTATGATGGCTAGTCCTTTCATTTATTGTAATGTTGAATTTCTTCTTTTAAGTGGTAACCACTATATTTATTTACTTATTCTGACCCCATAAAAACCTTTAAATTTTCTCACATATGCACTCATCCAATTTGCACTGTGAAATCATTTCTTTCTTTTAAAAAAACGAGAGGAAATCTGAAAGTAAAGTGAGGAGGGAGGACTTGAAATGTGTCACGTTTAGAGTAAGTGGCTCCTATATAAGATTGAGATAGAGGATAATTTAAAGTCCATTTGGACTGCGGTGGTTCCATTTGGAGAAGTGATTCTAATTTCGCCTTGACTTCTATCTGTCCTACTGCATTAATACTTAGCTGTTCTGGTTAGTTTCTTTTGATCTCGCCTCTCTGAGACGCGTGCTCCTCACCTACATAATTTCTCGCCTCATCTTAACATGTGCTAAGCTCTTTGAAAAAATATTTCGAATTGACTAATGAGGTAATAAGGTAAACATCTTGTGATTTTTCATAAGAATACTTAAGTTTATATTGCTGTACTTACATTCAATTTATTTAGCATGGGAATGTAAAATTTTAGAATGTCACGTATATAAATCTATCCCTACAGCATAAAAATTATAAAAACAAAAGATAAATCTAATCTATAAAAAAAATATACTTTTTTTCCTTATTGCTGAGGTCTTTGGGGATGATAAATTTGAAAATTAAATTTGTAACATTAATTTATTTTTTATATTAGCAATACTTTGCCTAATCCTGGGTATCATCAGGCCTTATGTCTGCAGATATGATTTATAGTTAGTACATTTATTTGGAGTGAAAAAGTAAAATTTAAACATGATTTATATCACTCTATACAGTTCAACAGTTAATCTATAATAAAATATTTTTAGGAGGAATGATGAACATTAACCAGTGCAAGCGTGATAAATACATGAATGTATAATGTAGTGATTGAATGTTCATGGTGTGTAAGAAGTGTCAAGATAATGTCACTTGTAAGAATGAGTTTTTTATCATATAAACTTAAGTCTTAAAAATAAAATGTTACCCGACTAAGATCTAATGAGGACTAATATGACTTTCAATGGCGATGAGAGAAGTTTTTGAGAACTTAGTAACCGAAGGAAATGTACACGAAAATTACAGCAAAACTAAAATCTACTTTAAAAGAAAACGTTACCAGAAAAAAACTTTCTGGCTAAAGTGGACATTCTCAGTAATAAATAATTATGCAGTAAAGAAGACCAGAAGCCTCAAAACAAAAATGTGGTGTAAATTTCCAGAAAAAGTAGATCTATTATTTCATGGTCTAATTAACAGTTCTTTTCAGGACATCCCCCTGATATTATTCATATCTGCCCTGATGGAAATTGTGAAAAAGCTTTCATTCCATGTAATTAAAATTAATAAGAAAATAAAAAAATCAATCTAACAAACTGCTGACTTGATATAGTAGATAGGTATATTTTATAAACCGGTTTTTAATTTATCCATTAAGTTCTCCAATAAATTACCTCTTTTTCAAACCTTGCTTTGTTTAAAAATGTCTTTCTACTACTTCCTGTTCCCTAAACACTTTCCTGAGACAATTATTAAAGATGCAAGTGGCATTTCTCCCACCAACCAGCTTAGAATGCTTTGACTTTTTAATACTAAACAAATACAGTGTAACAAAACCATCGCATTTTCTATCAAATATCTATAAATAGAAAATATTTACCTGTATATATTTATATTAGAATATCGAAAATAAAAAAATAAAAATAAATTACAACTAAAATGGATGGGGACTTACAAAGAACTACTATATCTGCCGAATAATTTATCATGTGAGATTAAGGGAAAACGAAATAAAAGAGACTGAACTAAAAGCGTAAAAGATAAATGACAAATCTGCCACTTGAATTTTATGATAATCTGTGACATTCTGTTTGGCTTAATCGCATTAGAGCCATTAAAAAATACTCCCATCATTAAGAAAAAATGAATCCTTCACCAATATTTTATTTAATATCTTCATTATGTTATCTTATTAGATAAATAGACTTTTTTTCGTTTGATTATAATTTATTTGGTTCATTGAAGTTATAAAATTATAACTGTAAATTAATCCCCTCTCATGTTTGTTTATTTCAACAACTATTTGAAATTCTTGTTAAATTGACAGCTAATCTAAAACTCTAGTTGTAGGAGCTTATCATTTTTTACAATTTATTTATACATCTTTAATGTCGCTATTTTTTATTTATTTCTGTTTAGTTTAAATTACTTAAGTTTCTCTCAATGAAAATAATAAATTGTCTGTATATTTTATTTTTTTATTCATTAATAATATTATAGCTTGATTATTGTTAATCTTACTAAATTAGAATAATATTTTAATACAGTGATTTGGTAACATAGAATTATGAAAAAATCTTTCCGATTCTACTCGTAAATAATAATAATAATTTTATCTGGGAATTTCCCATTTGTTTATTCAATACACCCAACTTAACAAACCACGTAAAAATACTCCGACCCGGCGAGGAATCTAACCCTACGCGTCTAAAAAGACCTCAGGCAGACATAGTTTAGGATTATCCCGCGGACATTGATCGAACTCTCCAAATCTAATATCCACGCTTTCAAAATTCTCTTACTCTCTATATTTACTATGTTAATTAAAACAAAAATTGAAACACTACCACAAGATCTGTGGAGGAAAAGATGGAAAGATGTATTCACATTGTATAAATCTAAAACGCATAAATGAAGTTAATGTATTATTTTGCTTAGAGGGGGGGGGGGGGGGGGGGAATTAATATTACCGAAATCCTGTAGTCGAATGATAACATTGAATTGGTCCAAACATTTGATTTACAATTCCAAACCCTTAATTATGGATGAGGCAGGTTTTGCTGCATTCGCTGTAGAAACCGTATAATTGGCTTTCTGATAGACGCAACTTAACATAACCAGCTACCTATTTATATGGCGATGGTGAGAGAACACTATGCGTGTATTCATAAGAAGCACAAATATGCGACATAGGTATTTATAAGACAAGTATAATATATAATGATATTATTAAAAAATCGGTCCGAGACAACTCAGACAAACTTTCTCATATGGGTGAAACTGTTGAACCATAAACTGAAATCGATTTAAAAAAAAAAAAAAAAAAAAAAAAAAAGGAGTTCAATAGGTGGTTGTTTAAATTTTGTTTTAGATTTTCAACAAAATCTCTAAAACTAGATTTTTCCCGGGAAAATGGCTTAGATTATTTGATATAAGCGTCACTTAGATTATGTGATGTATCTTTAGATTCGTATTTAAATGGACTAAATTTTATAATTTTTTAATCAAAATCGTCGAAACCGTGTTCAAGAAATAATTTTGTTTCACAGTTTTTGAGGGGTAGCGCCCCCAAATTTTGGAGGTTAAATTTATTTCTCGATTTCACCTCGGGTTATGATTTTTGTCTGAGACATGTATGCCACATTTCGTCAAAATCGGCCCAATAGTTTAGGCTACACGCTGCTGCTCAGACGACACACAAATACGAATATTTTTTAAAAACCACTTGTTCGGACTCAAGGAGAAAAATTAAATGTTATTACTTTTAACTATGCTGCCTTTTAGTCTAATAGTTCAGTCTATTCCGAAACTAACGGAACTGAATTAATGGAGTTTGAATCCCTGTAGCATTGTAGTATAAGGTTAGCTACCACTACTTTCTAAATTTATAAAATACCGTGCTTTATTTCTTTTTTTCTGAAATCTTAAGTGATTGGTAGGCTCAAAATTCAAAATAGCACGTATGAAGACTTTATTACCATTCATATACTTTTAATTTTTTTCTAGCTATAAGTATTTTTAACCTTAAGCAAGAACTTGGTTTATGAAGCCGTAGAATTCCGGTTTAAGTAACAGTGCCATATGATTTACGAGAACACACCCTTTGCTATAAAATATTACTAGTAAGTACATCTGAACAGTAGCTGTTGCATGTATTGCATTAAACATTGCATAGTTATTTCGTGACTTGAACAAGAGAAAAAAAACCTCGTTGATATGATGGTTAACAATCCGTAACCAAGTTTTTGAAATATGCCTACGGAGACTCATCGCTTCATTTGCTAAATCTAATAAATCAATAGAAAAACATCACCTTTTAGCTACGCCTCAGGCATCAGAACCATTAAGGCTTTACCGTCTAATAACCCAATTATAAGTGGAAAAAATCCGGCCCCATTTACAACCGTTCTACTCTCTCAGCATCTGCAAAACCTGTAACGGTAACTTTATAATTAATTATCGTAGTTTTTATAATGCGTAAGTGCGTACAAAGTTTCATTAAGTTCAAAGCGAAACATACATTTTTAGCCTATGGGAAAGAACGAGTAAATCTTTTGTCTATAACCGTCTATTATAATCCACAACTGGACGCACCCTGACTTTAAATAGTCATTTAAATAATGATTTAATACGAGATCACTTCAATAATTAGTTATACCTATAAATTTCAAGTTAGAATTTCAAATAAATTATGTTTTATATAATATAAAGTGAACGCGTGTGCATTCATGCGCACACAAAATATGCATTTTGTTTCTACTGAATAAAATTCACAATCTAATATTGGAATTAAAATGAAATAACTATTTCTAATGTTCTTATAATAAAACGAGTAAATAAAATAAAAGCCGATTATTATGGAAGGGACAGGGACATTGTAATAACACGGCTGGATTTAAAACTATTAAATGAAACAAACAACATAAATTATGTCCTCTAAAAGACTATGATAATTTCACGGCCTGCTATTAAACGTTACAAGATCTTGCCATTAAAGCTGCTGGAGTATAATACTCTCGGAGCAGAGATAAGTTATTGTCTTGGGTCGCCGCTCCATCAGCATTTAATTATTTTTATTACTCTTGATGCAAAATATGATCCTTGTTTTCTTGTTTACTTTATGACTGAACAAGCGTAATTTTAGATAAAATAAAAGACTGTTGTAAAACTTAATTGAAATACTTTAGAAACCTTTTAAAGCCTATGTGAACAATTTTAAAAATAGGATAACCGACGATTGAATTTAATTTATTGCTGTTATTATGGGAATACATAACAAACTTAATACAAATAAATCACTTAAGCTTGATTTTTGAGATTTAAATTCAGAATCTGTCTTGTTATTCGATTATACTTGTACAAAACTATAGTATAACATGCAGTCAAAATGATCAGCTGAAACTTATGGAGGCTTTAACCTCCAAAATTTCTTCTCATTGCTTTCACACTTTAAGTTATGCGTCTTGGATAATAGTAGTAGTGATCCGTAATAACTATAATTAGCACCAATGAATGACACTATACACATGAATAATTATAGTTATCAATATAATTTTATGGAAATCAACCTGTATTTTCCAGATTTGTTTATAACTTCCCTTGCCTTACCCCTATGAAAGTCGTTGCAGAATTCTGGCCTCATCCGCGATGCCTGTTCATCTGTCCCGATCCAACGCATATCTCGCCGATTTCTTAAGGCCCGTTTACACGGTGATAGTTCTGCCACGATAGAACTATCATGTCAGTCTACGTCATACAACTATCGCCGAGGTGTGCAGTTTACACGGTGAGAGTTAAAATACGTCAAAACTTGTTGTCGTGCACTCAATGTTACATCTATATAATACATTTTTGACTAGAATACGGAAATAAAGCATTAAATATATTATAATGTTAAATTATAATACACACACAGCCAAAAGAATATATTCATATTGTCGAAAAAAACAAAATCTAATATCTTATATGTGAAGCAATCTATCATATTTGGTGCCTTTAAATCTGTTATCAGTTGATAAAAAAGTATAAGCCAATCAGCGTCTAGTATCTAGCGTGGTAGTTCTTATATCATCCGCGTGAGTACTCTGACTGCTGTGATAGAACACTCAACTATCTCGTCAGACGAGATAGTGTGATGGCAGATAGTTCTATCGCGACAAAATCTATCACGTAGTCTACACGGTGATAGTCGATGCGATAGTTGCTGTCGTGACCGCAACTATCGCGCCAACTATCACCGTGTAAACGGGCCTTTACTCTCAAGACTTTGAGGCTATCCTCCACATCCGCCAGCCATTTCGTTTAAGGGTGTCCCGGGATTCCTTCCAATTGGATGATTTACGCCTCCCTCATCCGAGTAATATTTTTTGAATGATTATATTTTGTAATGAAGCATGACCAGTGCGCACTCTAATTTAAATCAAATAGCAAAAATATGAAATGTGCTGTTCGGACACAGACCGGTTTAGTGTAATTCAACCTATCTAGGAATGGGAATTTTGAAAGACGACTTTTTGACAAACTTATTTGAGTAAATGTGAATGCATTTGTGATGAGTGCGTTTTCTTATTGTTTTCAAAATTCATTGCGGGTCCATGGTTAATGTAATCATTTCGGAGGGAGGGGGGGTTAAATATATTGGGTTAGTAGTAGTAGTAGTAGTAGTTAACTAGTACTTCCTACTAGACGGGTAGGACGAACCACTTGTTCGAACCTCGCAATCAGGCCTACAGTGGACCCGCATTTTACTTCCCCGTGGTGGAGAGTTCCAGCTACTTCACACATCATACATTTGTACATTGTAGCGCCGAAGCGAGTATGGTGTGGTCAATAGTAAGCTATATGAGCGTGCTTCAAAGTGTGGGGGAAGAGGACCCCTCAGGGGGTCCCCTCGCCCTACTCCGACCTCGAACCATAGATACAGATCACATCTCCTGACACGGATCGAACCCACTAGACAGCGTGGGGGAAGAGAACCCCTCAGGGGGTGTCCCTCGCCCTGCTCCGTCCGCGATTCATAGATGCATTCAGTGTATCACGGCCCGGGATCGAACCCACGACCTCGAGTTGCCTCGACTCAGTGATAGCTGCCCGGTGTCTTTGCGACCTCGGCCACCAGATATATTGGGTTAAATAATATTGAAAACATTCAACTCCCGCATCTGGTCTACCCGCACAGGTATGTGATATGGAAGGCTGTAGTATATGCGAGGGTAATGGTCATCATTAAAAAATATAATGGGCTACATAAAACATGTGCTAAATGGATCGAATGTGTTTTTAAAACTTTTCTTAAAATATAGAAATTTTCAAACACGTTACACTTCATGTAAAAATTATTTTGTACAGTTTCTACTAAGCAATATACACATTTATACTAAATGCTGTCATTTAGGTGATATTTCCGATAAACTGGAAAAATGCGAAATTTCGCGATTTTTTGTCCACAGAAAGTTTTCCTTAGTTCGCAAGCTTAGTTGTAAAATACCCCCACCATACCGAACATTAAAAAAAGGAAAATTTTCAACCCGATTTTTTACAAGGTGGGATAATACTAAGCCTGGTTTAGGGAAATCTGGTTTACCCTTAGGCCAATTTCAAGCTGCGCACTATGACGACATTTCTGTGTGTGAATGCTCTGACGGCGACGAATGTCGTCCAGTATGAAACTGGCCTTCAATTAATAATTTCAATGAATATTAGGTTTTACCCCTATACAGTAACACGACAAAAGTCATAATATAAGACTTAAGAGCTGTATACATAGAGACGACCTCTAATCTAATCCTCTGAATTAATTTTTTTTTGTTTACCTTGTTTACAAAACACACTATATGTTAACTATGTATTACTATATTAAATAACAAAAAATGAGTTTAGTGAGGATCAGCCAAAAAATAAAAAATACTTACTAATTCATTCATGTGATAATTATTATCGCCCCCTTTTTATATTTGTACTCACTATCATTGTTACCAATAGCATAAAAATGGTAGTAAGTTGAAACAACACAAACACATTTCTACAAATAAAACTTTATTATTAGATTTATGTCTGGATTTCTCGACGGTTATTTCTTTTACCCATCTTCTCGACTAATGTTAATCGAGACTATAAAAGCTAGCTATTAAATTAAAGTTTTAGTAGTAGAGAACCAAGTGTTACTTTTAATCTTCCTAGTGATATCAACTCCAACTGTACCTGTTCTGCCGTAAATATATAGTAGTTTTCTCAAAGTATCAGATAAAAGATTGAAGATAGGAGTTTTAAATTAATTTAAAAATTATTGTTTATAGGGTTTATTGAGTTCTAGATCATATTAAAGAAGTAATGGCCCCATCAATCTCATGTCTTAAGATGAAGGCTACATTAATTATTTCTAGGTTTTTAATTTTATATTATACTAGGATCTCTCTTCGCCCGCAATATAGGTATGTAGAACTCGGAATTATGATATTTTACAGTGCATAGAAATAAAACTAATTATTAATAATTTATCTCTATCTTTAATTAATTATCAAATAATTTATTTAACTGTATCTATAGTTTAATAATATTTATTTTACTTATTTAACTCTATTACAGTTTATTATTTATTTATTTCAAGTTATTACCTTCAAATAATGTATTAGTTTGTAGATTTTGCTATAAGCCTTTATTTGATTACTTGTTATTTCACTTTATTTTGAAGTTAAATAAACCATTGCAAGCTTAACACTTTCGTAGGCACTGATGGTAGCTTTAATAAATGCCGAAAGCTACTTTGATAAATAAACAAGTATTATATTCCATGGAGAGACAGTTTCTATGTGTCCATAAAGATGACCTTCATCAACGCTTTAATTCCTGAAATTTGTTTTAAAAGTACCATGCACATTGAAAGTCTTTTACGTCCATAGCAGAAATTTGGTGCCATAGAGATTTATAATTTATGTTTTTCTTGGTGAGAGAGTATGTTCGAATGAAAAGTAAGCGAATTATTATCTATTATAGGTTTAGAGGTGTTTAGAGGACACATTTCAATAATAGTACATTACGCGTCTAGTGCAGAAAGCAGCATTTTGCACGCGAGTGTGGAGTTTGCACCCGGGCGACAGCGAGGGTAGTAAAAACACACGAGCAAAGCAAAATGCAGTTTACGCACGAGTTGCGTAACGTACTTTATCTATGATTGTTGGATTTTAATAATAAATACAGAAAAAAATGGACTGCCAATTAGTGTGGCACATAGCTTCCTCGCATCCTATCATATACTTTATTGTTATATTAACATTAAAATTATTGTTATATTACTTTATTGTTATATTGTTTATTGTGTAAAAACTATTAATAGTTTTAGCGATCTTTAACACTTCATAGCCGTGTCGCTGTTGGTTTTACTAAAAAATTGTATTTGAAAAAATGTTTGTCTCAATGAACCCGATGAAGTTAGATTATTTTCCCGACCCAAAATTCCAATTTTAAATTTGAAGTTCACGTTTATGCGAGTGTTGCTCGTGAACGCTTGGACGGATAAAGTTGTCCAACGAACTCGTCATGGGCATTGGTAAAATGAACATTTCTACCAATTTTCATCAAAATCGTTTCTCATTTACTCAAGTTATCGTCACACGTTTCATAATTCGCGGACACACAGACCGACAGACAGACTGACATACACGAGACCAAAAATGTTCCCTGATGTCTGAAACGAATTTCTGTCTTGGAATTTTTAAAATCGGAGACAATTTTTTCGTTCTCAAAAGTGAACACAATGCTTCCATTACCTTCGGTAAGCTCGGAAGCAATAGGTTTGTTCCAACCACACTTCAAACTAGTTTAAAACTGTCCGACGCATGCGCATTAGCAACAGGCGTTTTGGTCCGATGCGCAAGCGTCGGACAGTTTCAAACTAGTTTGAAGTGTGGTCGGAACCTATTATTTAATAAACTTCCAGTGTGTAAGTTCGTATTTCTCTTTTGATAAAGATGACATTAATTCATTAGTAGTATTTTGCACCGAATAATTTATTTCGGGAGGCGTATTATTCTCCTCATTTTCGTCATAATGACATAAATCAATCATTATTTTTCACTAAAAACTCGATATAAACAGTTACTTTAATTAAACAAACAGCAAATTAGCTTTGTTAAATGTAAACAAACTCGCTAATCGTGCGTTAAGGTGAATAATTCTTGTTTTTTACCGCACTAGGGCGGAACAATCTTATATGGTAGTAATATTGCTTTTATTATATTACTATGAAGGCGTTCCAGAAGTACAAAGTTATTTAATTATTTTACTGCGACGTTTTCTTATTTTTGTTCAAGGTATGAAATCAATTAAAAGGAACTCTTCTTATATATTAATGTATAATATATATTCCTTGTCTATTATTGAGGTAAATCGACTGATTAAGTGATTAAGCCATTTTTCTCTTTAAGCAAATTCTCCTTTGCTTTATGATTCCTGCATCTTGTTAATAACTATGTAGTCTTTCGATTGTAGCTTTCAAATTTTTGACGATGCTGTAATTTTTGTCTATTGTCCTAGCGATTACATTCAGACCTATCTCATAAGTAGTCTAACTATTAGTAATACGCATAATTTAAATTTGTAATTTAAGGAGTGATGTTTAGATATTTCAGAAATGAGTCTTCGATGAAAGAATAATTCATAGTCTATAATTTATCAGGTGTTGTGCTTTGTTGGTTTTTAAAATCTTTTCTAAGTTATTATTTTTTTTTTTTACTTTAAAGCTTCTTGAAAAAAGTTATTAATAACTTTTACGTGGTAATCTCTTAAACCAACTGAGTAATTCTCCTTTCATCGGGGCCGCTGAGTAATCTGAAGCGATTCTTTCTTGCTTTAACAGTCAAGTTCATAATACTTTTTTTTCTCCACCGCCTTTTTCGGAGAAGACAAACCGCAAGCCGCAAGCTTACACGGCCAACTTTATCACGATTTTTATGTTCTCTAGTTGATTTTTTTTTTTTTAATATTTTGGTAAGAGAATCTGTTTATTTTTAAGTTGAACCCTGGTTTAATATGCAATGAAATGTTCAGATAAATTTACTTAAATTGATGACAGTAATATTTGTCATAGACTTATTAAGTTGTACATGTTTAAAATTATTTATGTTAGCTATTTTTATTTAGTAATGATTTTTTCAAAAATGCAGAAAATTTTATTTATGAATTTCTGAAAGTGAAAAAAATATGTTGTGTGTTTAAGGAAAATATATTGTGGTTTTGTGTTTATGGGAATTATATATTTTATATATAATAATAATTAATGTTATTTTATCCCTTTATAGATCTAACATCCCAAAATATCCTTCAGCATCTAGCATCTTATTCCCAATATGTTATTGCATCACATTAATGTATATTTTAATAAATTATCCTAAATTTTTAAATGAGTTTAATCTTTAGGTTTTATTAAATTTATTGACTAATAACTAAGTAACTTGGTAATTAATAACTATTTACTCTCAATCCTGCTCCCTAAAACCTAGGTCTAAAGTCTAAACACCGATATATCAGGGGAGTTCTAGAAAGGTGAGATATGATTCATACCAATGATCACATCGAGTAGATGAACTGATGTGGCCGAATTCCCTTACATTAATAACCTAATGATTGGCAAATAAAAGAAAGAGCACAAAAATAAAACTATAACTAAAATATTACTAGAAGAATAAAATTAGTGATCAAGCATGTATTCAAACGATATTTCACATATTTTTAATTTAATATTTACAAATAATTTTAGCTATTTATCTATAACATTCTGACCGGAATTAAAAAACACCATTTAAATTATTATAAAAAAAAAAATTATAAAAAAAAAAACTCAAAAATAAGATTAGTTTATTCGATTTCATTTTTATTTTATTTATATCTAGGTCTAACAACTTATGTTTTATAAGTTTGGCTTTCGTGATAATTTCAAATAAGGCAATCTTAAAAGAGAGAGAGAGAGAGAGAGAGAGAGAGAGAGGGAGAGAGAGAGAGAGAAATATACTAAATTCTCGATCTAAAGGGACCGATTATTATCAAAACAGAGCGAATAGGGGAGTTCCGTTAAGAGATAATTGCCCTATGCAAATATAATAAATTTTAGTTCAATAAAAGGATAGAAAAAAAATCGTTCATTTAAAAAAAAAGTCGAGGATCCGAGAAATATTAAAGAGCGGTGGATATTATATATTTCTTTCTAATTCGCTCGATGTAGGTGTTGGTATATTATATTATGTCTCCCCTTGGTTATGGGACCCCATACCTTCACGTAGCTGAAACTGGAGCTCTTCAAGACGTCTTATCGCCGATACGTGCGCCCATCTTACCAACCTTCCTTGATGGAAAATCATTTTTTCCTTTAACTAAAATCCCGCTAGAAATAACTTCCAAGTAATGGAATATGAACCTCATGTCTGCAATTCCGTTTATAATTAACTTTTTCTCCCTTCATAATAAAAAATCATTATTGAAAAAGAGATCGTTTTTGATTTAAGAATTATATCCTTTTTTTACGTTTTACTTGTCGGAATTGAGAGCAAGATAACATTTATTTCTTTTTACAAGACCTCCTTCGAAGAATCGATAATTAAAATCAATTAATAAAAATCTTAATAAGGTTTTTAGTCGTATATAATTAAAAACTTAATATAACATATATACACGCACGCACACACACACACACACACATATATATATATATATATATATATATATATATATATATATATATATATATATATATATATATATATAAACATAACACATATTTGTTTGCTTGTGTCTGTCTCCCGTAGTTTAAATTGTTTGAATTATATATATATATATATATATATATATATATATATATATATATATATATATATATATATATATATATATATAAATTTTTTTTCAAGTTGAAATAGTTCTAATTTAATTAACAGCCTATGTCAATACAATATGCGATAGAGTTTTGATTTGTAACTGATATTTTTTTCTCTTTCTTTTTAACTTAAAAGCTATCAATTATGTTTTGACACTAATGAAATATAAGTCCAGTGCTTTTCTTAATGACCTACTTTTTTTGTATTAGTTCCTCTTCTATGTTATATCTCAAAGTAAAAAGTAAAAGTTTTAAGCTTTAGTGATACTTAATTGTAAATAGTGTTCTTATGGAGCTTGAAACATCTCGTATTCAAATTCAATCTTTAATTCTAAATTCTAGTATTGGTTGTTTTTACTAAAGGTGATCAAATTAAATACGCGTTTTATAAAACGCTCAAGAAACAATTCTTTCAAATCTAAATGTATAAAATTAACAATAATGACAAATTAATTAATTATGTGATATCTAGTATAATTATAGCGTTACCTAGTACTTCAGGATTTTGTCAATATATATATATATATATATATATATATATATATATATATATATATATATATATATATATATATATATATATATTTATATATGCACAAATAAATAAATAATATATACAGTATGTCCACGGATAGAATTGCCAAAAAATTTAAATTTTCGAAGAAAAGTCACTCTTCACAAAATCTCTCGCTTGTTCTTAAAAAAGATTTATAGTATTACTTTCAGTTCAAAATTTTCCCTGAATCTAAAAAGTACAATTTTCTAAAATCGTACTAGAGAAACCCGACCAAATTTGTCGGATTCTAATAAATGAGGGGTCGATTTAAAGGTGTCATTTAGTGCATTAAAAGTTTTGGTATTGCTTAGTTTGATAAAAACAACATGAAAGCTATTAAAAGAAATACCAATCAAGAAAAAAAATCATGTTTGAAAATGATAATTCTTCTATTAAAGAAAAAATAAATTATATATAAATAATAAATAAGATTTTCCCTATAAATGATTTTATAAGGCTTTAATCAAATTAAGCAGTACCAAAACTTTTAATGCACTTAATGAAATCTATTTAGATTTTACTATTTGGAATAGTATCAAAAAGAAATGATAAAGAATACTTTTTTCTTGAATAGTCGAAATTTGGTCGGGTTTTTTTTTTTTTTTTTTTTTTTTTGGCATGGACTTTGTTAGTCATACAGCCATAAGATTATAAATTAGATGATTCTTGTCGTTTCATGAATATGTTTTGTCTAATTATATGTTAAATGTTTTTTAAAATAAGCTATCTTTTCATTTAATTTTAACTCATATTTTATAAGTCAATTAGATTTTAATTTTGATTTCAGTAAAAAACTGAAAAATGGATTTATAAATATTGATTGATCTACTGGACAAAAGAGTTGTGTAGCTAAAGGGGAGGGTTATATGATTTTGTATGCGCTGGAATAAAACATGTCTCTGCTTAGCAAATTTCTTACAAGACATAACGATGTGCTCTAGATCTTCTCTTTCATTGCATGTAGTACAATTTGGGTTATCAACTTTTCTTATTTTATGCAGATATGATTTGCAAATTCCATGGTTTGATCGCAAACGAATCATAAGAACAATTAGGTAACGCTGTTCTGATATTCCTTTAAACCACGGTGTCCTTCCAATGTGATTATTAATAGTTTTATAAAAAGATCCTGAAGCACAGTTGTTATTCCATTCTGTCCATTGCTGAAGAGCTTTGTCGTTAATATGTCTGTAATAATCTCGGAAAGGTACCTTGTAGTGGATACCATATAAAATAGTAGATTCATCATCAAAACAACTCAACTTAGCCAGACTGTCGGCCTTTTCATTGGGAGCTATACCTGCGTGACCTTTCAACCATACAAATGTTAATGTTTTATCTTGTTTGTTCACATAGTTTGATAACAATAATATTTCTGAAAAGAGATGATTATTTATACAGTTATTGTTTTTATTTTTAATTGCCTCCACCACACTTTTACTGTCTGTAAAAATAACTATGTTTTCGTTCCTAATATTAGCAGCGTATTTTAGAGCTTCTATAATGGCGATTAACTCAGTAGAATAGCTCGAAAAATATTTGTATAATTTTATAGAGTGACACTTATTTCCGGTGTAATCAAAATAACCACATCCTGCGTTTTCCTTGCATTTTGAGCCGTCTGTGAAGATATACTGAGCATCAGGCCAGAGATGATGAACCCTTTCCCAGAAGACACTGTTTCTAATTGGGAAAGGGTACTGAGAAAAATCTTCAAGGAATTTTGTAGTTATATTATTTATAACGTCTTCGTAGCTAAGTAAATCATAAGGGCATTTCGGGTATATGTATGTGAAGAGGCGGAAAGAGGCTGTTTTTACAAAGCTATAAACTAGTGGAGGGGTCTTCTTTTTACTCCAGTGAGGGGATGTAAGAACTGAATCAGATAATATGGACAATTTTGATGAAGCGGATGTGTTCAAGGAGTAATTTCGCAATAAAAATCTGTCCGCGAGTACTTGACGTCTCACAAACAAAGGTGGTTCATTCGATTCACAGTATAGAACAGGTAAGGGGGTAGAGGGGAGAAGGCCCAGGCATAACCTTAGGGCAATATTTTGTATCTTCTGTATCGGATCTAATTTATTGTCAGGCGCTTGCCCATAAAACATACTCCCAAAATCTAATACGGATCTTATAGTAGCACGATAATATAACAGACTTACAATAGGGTCTGCTCCCCACTGCGTTCGACACACTGCTTTAAGTACATTTAAGTATTTTTCTGCTTTGCCCTTTATCTGGTTTATATGACTGGACCAGGACAGTTTACTATTTAAAATTAGCCCCAAAAATCGAACCTCTCTTGACACACTCACACTAACTCCGTTGAGATTAACCACGTTCCCTATGTTAACCCTTCTCTTGAGGGTGAATGGACATACCACTGATTTAGCCAAGGATATTGTGAATTCTTTTTCTTTAGCCCATTCTGTCAAAGCCTCCATTACGTCTGAGAACAACACTTGAGCGTCCTCTATGCTTTTGGCCTTGGTGTAGAGGCAAATGTCGTCGGCATATTGTAACACATTAACTTCATTACAGAAATACGAATCTAAATCTGACACATATACGGAATATAAAAATGGCGAAAGAATCCCGCCCTGGGGCAGGCCAACATACGACTTCCTGGGACCTATTTGCTGACCATTTATATTTAGGGATAATTCCCTCCCAGAAATTAACGACATAATATTTTGAACAAGGGAAGGGGGCAAACCGACGAGAATTAGCCTGTTGTATAATTTAAACAAATTCACACTGTCATAGGCCCCAGCAATATCTACAAAAAGAGCGAATACACTGTGTCCCATTGAAAATGCGCGATATATGTCGGACGTAAGAATAGCCTGGGGTTGTGTGATCGATCGAAATTTTCGAAAACCATACTGAGAGTTCGGAAGTAGTCCTTGACCTTCGAGCCACCATTCCAATCTGTGTTTTACGATTCTTTCATACGTTTTCTTGATACAAGAAGACAGCACAATTGGCCGGTACGAATCAACATCCCTAGGATTTTTTCCCGGTTTTAATACTGGTACTATTTTTTCCTCGTACCATTGGAGAGGGAAAGAAAGTTCTCCTTTAAAGAATTTATTGAAAAGAGTAAGAAGAATTAATTTGTAAGTGAATGTTAGATTATAGAGCATAGAATAATGAATCCGATCTAAGCCGGGACAAGAGTTATTGTTTTTCTTTAAAGCGATAATTAGTTCTTGTATAGAGAAAGGATTAAGTAGTGGATCGGCACTTCGATCCCAACCTCCACCAACTATTTCGGGGTAGAGTACGAATTGGTTAACTGAATCTGGTGTAAGTTTTTTAAGAAGTACATAAGAGCTTTCCTTATCTATTTGAGGAGGGTTAAAAGTTACTCCCCTATTTTTTAAATTTTTGAAAATTTTCCAAATATTTTTTATTGGAGTTTGGCCATTTAAATTTGAACAGAATGCTTTCCACGAAGTACGCTTTGTATGTCTTACTGTCCATCGTGCTTTGGCTTCCGATCTTTTAAATTCTAAAAAGTTTGAAAGTGTGGGGTTATTTTTGTAGGCACGGATAGCTTGCTTTCTTTTCTCGTTCGTAACAGAACACTCATCATTCCACCAAAATTTAGTTTTTGAGAGCGACCCGTATCCCTTAGTTTGAGGTATAGCTTTAATACTAGCATTATTTATATCCGCCTCAAATTGATTATAATCATATTGATGCCAAACGTCTTGCGGAGGAGCTGATGACAATAGTTCTGAGCGATAAAGATCCCAATCCGCTTTTTTAACATTCCACCTAAGTGATCTAGAACTATTCTTGATTTTTAAGAATGACGTTAAAAGAACAGGATAGTGATTTGAGCCTAAGGGGTCCGGCCAAACCGACCAAGTAAAAAGAGAGACAAGTTCTGGCGAACAAAACGAGATGTCTATGGCATGAATTACGATGATGAGCCAATTCTTTTACTAAAGTAGGGGAACCATCGTTTAGGAATATTAAGTCAGATGAATGGGCAGCTGATAACAATTTAGAACCGAAACGGTCGGTAAAATCACAGCCCCAGGCTATGTGATGACAGTTGAAATCGCCAGCAACAATAAGAGGACCAGATACAGACTGGAAAAGTCGGCACCAATCATTCTCAGCAATATTGTTATTTGGTTTGTTATAAAGAGATAGGATATTAATTTTTTTAAAATTACCAAACGAAAATAATTCTATACCAGTACACATAACATCTTGAAATTGGGGAAGGTTATTTAGGGGATTATAATGGTAACAAGTTTTTATAAGTATAGCCACACCGGCCCGACCATCTTGACGGTCCTGGCGCACTACATTATATCCTGAAAATGAGACGATGTGATTGGGTTTAAACCAAGTTTCAGACAACAGAGCTATGTCGATATTTTCATGAAGCAAAAAGTATTCCAACGTCCCTTTGTTCGAAACAACAGAACGACCATTCCATTGCATTATGTTTAAACCTTGATTCATTATTACATATTGTTAATTCTCTCTAAGACTAGAGCTTTGAGCTCAGATTCAGAGAGTGAGTAAGTTTTATTATTAATTATTTGATGTATAACAGAAAGGACAGCTTCAACAAAAAGAGATGTATTTGGTGTAGGCGTATTTGTTTGTTGTTGTTTATTGTTTTGCGTTGAGGGGAAATCTAAATATCTATTAAAATTAGTATCTACGGGTGTTGAGGGTAAACTCAAGCTCGGGTGTTTATTATAATATGTGTGTTTTGACAACATTAGACCTCCTGGACGATTTTTAGGTATATTATCAGATTTTAATAATAAGTGCGAGTGATCTGGGGGTGTGTCTGGAGAGCTTTCAGTCCGTAACCGCTTTTGGCCGCCCGCGTTTGGCTGTTGACGGACTGTGCGCCTATTCGACGTTGTTGGAGTTAAGATAGCGCGAGTACTCAACGATTTTGTCAGAGGAGGAAAAGCAGAGTTATCGTCAGGATTTGGACACGATGCCACTGAGGAGTAAGAATTTCCAGTCCTACGACTAGCTTCCATATATGAAATATTTTCTGATGCCATCAAGGTACGAATATTTTTTTGCTTCGATAATTCTTCACATTTTGATAGCTCAGTAGCAAGGTGGTCTTTACCGCAATGTATACATTTGACTTCTGTTGATTTACAGTCGTTGATTGTATGCGTGGAATCACCACAACGGGCACAGCGAGGCTTACTTTTGCACTGGTCCTGATAGTGACCAAATCGTAAACAGAGCCTGCATTGGACCACACGCTGAACAAATAATTCTACAGAGCATCTAACACTATAGAGTATTACATAAGGAGGCAATTGCTGACCTCTTACGGTAAACCTTATCGAACTAGTGGGTTTAAATTTGTGGGGAACATTGCTGTCAGTGGATACTACTCTACGATTCAGTCTCCTGACCGAAACCAACTGGTATCTATCGCCGAAAAAGTGGTTAAGTTGCAACTTTACTTCGTCTTCAGATAAACTGGTATCAACGCTTTTTATTATGCCCGTCCTGTAGAGCAGAAACCTGGGAATATAAGCCTTGAAACCATCTACTTGAAGGCAAGGGGATCTAAGAACTATATTTGCTGCGCGTGCTGATCTAAAACTAACTTTCAGCCTATTTTGTCCCATTTTATTGATTTCCAGTACATCGTCTTCGAGTTCTGGATGATTTTTATGAAGCAATTTGCCCACAGTCATCGGATGTATACGGCTAATGCCCTTATGCTCCGATTCACTAGATAGACTCTCAATAAAAACATAATAGGGAGGCAGATCTACAGCAGTAAATTCTAATATTTGAGTGGTAAGTTTAGATTTTATTGTAGAAGTTTCCATTTGATTTTCACTATCATTTGTTCCTGTATTATTTTCATTATTGTTATTAGCAATCTGTGATTTTACATTAGCAATGTCTCTATTTTCTGAATTTATATTAACAATGTCAGTATTTTCAGGATTATTTTTAGTTTTGGGGGAGTTCTTATTAGGCTTATTAATAGTAGAGATAGTAACTCCCCCCCCTTTATCGGGGGGGTCACCTGGATTATGGTTCATCCAAAAATAATGATGCGAGGGTCACTTTTGTAAAATAAAATATATCTAAACGCGAATTAAAAACAGCCGAAATAACGCTTCCGTATAAACACACACTGTATAACAATAGAAGAAAAAACGTAAGGTATAGTTTTATCTCGAGAGAGCAAGGTCCGTACACTCCGGAGGCTAAATCTACACTGATTTGGTCGGGTTGATTTATAAAATTGTAATTTTTAGGTGCAGGGTACATTTTGAACAAAAAGTAATACTACAAATCTTCATTTTAAAACAAGCAGGAGATTTGATGAAGCGTGACTTTTCTTCAAAAATTGAAATTTTTTTTAGTTACACGTATAGGCAACTCCATCCGTGGACATACTGTATGTATAGGGTAAAAAATCTTGCTTAAAATTGAAAATAGTTTAAGAATATAAAAAAAAAAACTTTCGACTCACAAATAATTTTTAACTTACAATATTCTTGTTATTTTGGAAGAAGTCCCACTCAGCACATATTTATCAGTGTTAGCGATTCTAATGTTTTTGGAATTTGTGTTATAGTCTAACCATAACCGTGTTATGCCCATAATTTTAGTTTTAAGCGTAATGAATGGGTTAATAGATAATGTAGCATTAAGTATTTAACTCTCAACGGATGTGGACATGATAAATATTTTATTCGATATTGAAGTCGGTATGAGTAAATACTCAAGTATTAAGTGGGTTCAACCGCTTCTGAAGTGGTTTTATTAAACATCATTCTTCAAAATTTGGTCACGGGGAGTACGCCCCAGGTTAGGGAGGCGAGTTCCAGTAGGATTAATTGGAGGATACATAATCGGATAAAGAAGGCTGCTCATCAGGGAAGCTTGTTTCCATGTTGGGAGGGCCACGCAATCCTATTTCACGCATTTCCGCGGAGGAGGCTTGGAAACCACGGCTGCTTTATATATATATATGATCCTCCGGCCTGCCTTCCTTGCAAGTCCATTTCCAGTTGAAACCGTAATGCCTCTAGTTTTTATTTACTCACAGCATCAACTGACCACTATTAAGGAATTGTACAAGTTGAACTTGTAGGATATTATGGATATGCTGGTGTAGAACTCATCCTTGGAATCTGGTCGTTTAAGCGCCGGGTCTAGTATGAGATATGGCAGGGGTTCTAGCTCCGTCTACGGTCACAATGCTTCCCTGATTACTCCCGTCCGATGCAACATTGGCCTCAGAAAATCCTTCTCTATCGCGGTTTTTAACCCCGTAATCCAGACCATTGGTACTTTATGTGAACACCTGTTCTTTTCCTCAATGTTTTAGAGATACCTTCCGTCAATTTATTCTTCTAAGCCATAAATTGATAAGTATTTTATTATATTCAATTTTTATTGTGATATCATTATTCAATTATAATTTGGTTTTTATCGTAATATATTTTTTGTTTCATATTTATTCGGACGTCTTCAACAACTTGAAGACTGACATATCCTCTAAGACTTTGGAAAATCTATAATATGTCTGATACCTTATTGCTTCAAAGAGATATGTAGATATAATACATATTTATATGTGTAAAATCATATTGCACACGTATTTATTTATTAATTAACAACAGATATGATGAACCTGTTTTTCATAATGAAATTAAGAAAACATTTACAAAAAAAAAAAACTCCTATAACAGTAAATAAGCAATATTTACCTACTACAATCAGTTAGTTTTTAAGGTGAGTATTATCAGTGTTGAATGTTCTATTTTGTATCCACATATTTTCTATTAGGTTTCCTCTGACTGTGATTCGTTTTTATTTAATGTATCATTGCTATAAAGGAATCAATAAGCAGTATCTTAAATTATTTTATTTTTATTTCTTGTTCTAAAATAGTTGACATTGGATGTCAAGAAGCGACTAAGAGGCTACTATTTGGCTGTTTAATACAGGTGATAATCTAACAGTATCAAACTAAAGATGAGGGACACTGCAGGGCATTAGCTGTAATTACTTGGGATAACAGGCTTATAGGGAGTCTTCCATCATTAGTGAAGTAACCGTAAATAAACACTAGGGAAGATTAAAAAAAAAAACGTAATAAGAAACTAAATAAAATGCGGCTTCTTATCCAATGATTAAACTGGCGATTATTTCTTCACTTGAAGATCTATTAACATCTTGTCATTCATTGTGACATTTACCAATATGGATCTAGCCGGCAATAGTTATGACCGGATTAGGACGTCTTTTCCACTTCTTGTCAAAGTGATTAAAGCTTATAAAATACGTTGTTTATCTGAATAGGAGCTTCCGATTCCACTACTCACTTGTACATTCGACTAATCAAAAATAATGATGCAACCTGACCAGCCGTTAGCGAAATTAATACTCCATTAACAAAAACATTATTTCGACCACCTGCGCACTGGAGGAAAGCCAAAGGCTGTAAAAAAAGGAAGGCAGTTGTATTAGATTATGGTGATCGTAAACTGTCATTATTGATGGTGCTATAATACAGATTTGTTAGGTCTTCCGTTTGGTAAATGGATCCCCTTCTCGATTCGTTCTTGAAATTTAAATCTCTATGAATCCGACTCTTCCTTTTTAATGCCAAAAATTCTCTGTTTTTTTAAACCTTTCACATCTGTGTAAAGTAAATGATCGAATTTGGAGATCAGCCAAAAGAAGAAGCTAACGCAGCTGAAGAATAACTTGTCAAATGTTCATTAAGTTATTGATAATACTGTCTAAAATCTATTTGTATATATTATTAAATTAGTTTCGATAGGAATATTGATAAAATATTTTAAAACTGGTTCCAGGTCTAATAATTTTCACATTTTATAATTTTAGAGGAAGTATTTTAATTTTAAACGAAATTTAAATGTATTCAATTTTATAAACTGAATATTTTACATGTACCCTGTAGTAGTATGTTCGCTAACTCTTTCATACACACATATTGTTAAAAACGACAGTATTTTGTTTTCTTAGTTCAGGATTGATTGAGGTCAAAAGAGAGATGTTCTCGAGCCTCCTTTTTACCTCTCATTAGATATCATCATGCTTAGAAGACTGTTTAGTTTAGGAGAAGACCGTCGGGTATTGCACAAAGATCTTAGAGCCAATTCTATAGTAAATGTTAATCTAGAGCAGTTACTTACCCCAGGCTTATTACACAGACTCATTCATCCGACTTTTCTCTTCTCTTTTCAACGTGAACTAATAACAGTTATTAAAGAACAACCGGAGTTGTAGATATCTGGGTTCATATTGTTTGGCATCACCCACGCGTCGGGGCATCATAAGGCGTCCAGACAGATCCCTAAGAGTCAAAGCCGCCTTCTGTTTGGAGTTTCAATACCGTAGACGATATACCACGATACAAAAACTAAACTGCCGCCTCGGGCTCCGGTCACTTCACCTAATCTACTTCGTACAATGCCTCATCTCAGAGCGATACTGAAAAGAAAATAATTGAAGTATAACGTTACATTCTCCTCGAAAATTATCAAGAAAAGGTAATGGTCGAGAAATTAAGCAAGGGTAAATTGTTTTGAGAAAATATTATTTAAACACAATATAGATAAAATTATTTGTTTGTAATAATTCATAATCAACACAATTCAATAATGAAGAGTTGTATACAAATTCATTATCTGCCCAGTTGATTGTTGTATTACATTAAAAAATGATAAATCTTTTACTAAAAAATATTTCAGTAGGGCAGATTTATTCTTTCGACCATAAAGTACGTTTAAAAATGAGTCATAATATAATATGAACAGAAGGGGGCAAATAAGAAAACAAACTGGTTTTCTACTATTTAGGTCTAAATTACTTCAGTAGTAGTGTCTGAGATTTAAGACTGCGAATGTTAAATTAGGAAGGTCGCTGAAGAAACTAACAGAAATCAGGCAGTGTAGTGTCATGTACCAATGTATTACCCCGTGAAAAAACGACTTTAATATTTATAGGACTACATTTTAAAATTAATTAATCAATATAGTCAGAACCGTTTTCAAGAAATAATTTTATATTGACGTTGTTTCAAAGTTATTGGAGGGTAGCGCCGCCACATTTGGAGCTAAAAACTTATTTCTTGATGTTTTCTTAAGGTATGATTCTTCTAAACGAAGAACTTGTATGAGTATAGAACATACTCGTACAATTTAGATCATTATGTTTCTACTGCTCTCTGAATCTCACGAAAAGTATTTTTTATTAAGAAGATTTTGCCAGTTTCATCGTGAAGTAAGGGAAGTTAATCAACTCGCCGTTAATACAAAACAAGTATAAAGCTATTGGCCATTTAATGAGTTAGAAAATTGCTTTCTTGCATTAAAAGTAGTATGATATTACAGGTAACAAGCCTGACAAAGGCAAAATCATTCAATTTCGATTTTGATAGATTTACACGTTTTGAGATATCAAAAGAAAAGTCCTTTTAGAAGAAAGAATGTCTGTCTGTTCAGACGCGTGGAACCTAAAGTATTTTAGGTTTCGATGAAGGGCCGATTTCGATGAAATTTGGCATGCATATTCAGAAAATCATACCTCGAATGAAAACTACAACCCAAAAACGTAAAAATAATTATAATTTGATTTAAATTAAAATTTAATCTTTCCGTAGTATGAATACTACCAAAATCGTAAAATATTAATTTCTAATTGATTGTACTAGGTACAGGTACTAATTGGGTACTTTATAATTATAAGCGTTATTTCTCGGTCTAGTTCTATGTCATTAATGTTGACTTCTCAGATTTGTGGAAAATTGAAAGCTTAAATTCGGGACAAGGTATCATTAACGTCAGAGAAAATCATTCTCCTGCGTAGCTTAGTTGGTAGAGCGCTATACTGGAAATATAGAGGCCCATGGTTCAAATCCCGGCGCTGGAGTGTATTTTTCTCTGTCTGTTTCCCGTAGTGAATAATAATTATAATTTGATTTAAATTAAAAAGTAAAAATAATATTTCTCGAAAAACGGTTTCGGAGACTTCGATTAAAAAAAATGTCTAAAATATAGTCAATTTAAATATTAATCTAACCATATCAGTTTTTTCCCCCGGAAAATATCTTATAAGATATTTATAAAAATAAAATTAATTTAGCTTAATATTGATAATATAAAAAGTACTTGAAAAGTACAACTACTTGTTGAACACGTTTTAAATGTATAGAGAAAGTTTTTTTTTTTTTTTTAGTTTATACTGTTTTCTTTGCGTTTATAACGTGTTGTTGTTTATACCGGGTTGATGCTTAGACTGTGTTATTTATACTGTCTTGTTTGAGTTTATACCGCGTTGTTATTTTGTTATTTATAACTGGTTATTTATACCGTGTTGTTATTTATACTAGGTTGATGCTTAGACTGTGTTGTTTATACTGGGTTGATGCTTAGACTGTCTTGTTTGAGTTTATACCGTGTTGTTGTTTATACTGTGTTGATGATAGATTGTATTGTTTATACTGTCTTGTTTGAGTTTATACAGTGTTGTTGTTTATACTGGGTTGATGCTTGTTGATGTTGCTGTCCTGTTTAAGTTTATATTGATATTTTAACCTAGCCTACTTGACTTATATTAGAAACAGATTTATTCTTATGAATTTATAATATTTTATCATTTCATTACTAAAATTGTATAAAGACGAAAGGGTTATCGTGAATAGTTACAATATTATATAAAGCATATAAAGTTGATGGGTATAACTAACACTATAACAAGGGAGAACGTGAGAAGTATGACAATTAAGGGAGAACTGGTCTGTGGCTGTAACATTATTTTTATATTTATTTAGTTAATGCAGAGAAAGTAATATGGCCAGATATTCAGTCCTATATGGCTTTATGAAATAATATTAAAACATGTTTACGATTATTATTCTATTTAATATGCTAATATTAAAATTATAAGAATATTTATTTGATTTTAAACGTTCTGTTGGGTGGAGTGCGATTCACCTTGCTCGGATTCAGGGCCGACCTTTCATAATTACCTTTTTAATTTAATAACAGCCATGTTAAATATCTATCGTAACTGGAAGAATACTGCTCCAATAATAGGACCTCGAGAAACCGAATTGAATTATTATATATACTTTAAAAACTGATCCGGCGCAATTCAATATTTATTTTATAAAAAAAAGTAAATTTCGCAATGTTATAAACTGAAGGTACTGTGCAATTTATGGCGGTGTTTAAATAAATTTTCATCTTATTATAAAGGAGCGCTGGAGGCTGAACGGAGGGAGGCGCGGCTAGCTCTTATCTCCGGACCGAAACCATTTATAATATTATAAAGTTTTTTATATATTATTAATTCGGTATCGGAGGAAGGCTCGGTCCGGATATCTGAGGAGGATCTCGTATCCAGATTAAATCTCGTTTCGTCATCTTGACATCTGGAAAATTATATCTGTTTAAAAGGACATTAGTAAAAAGAAATGGGTCAGAAATGAAGCCAGTTTGAAACATTTGGTTTCAGATTGGACCGTGCCGAATATCTGTCCGGTGAGCAAGAAGAAAAAAAACATAAAACAACACCCGGGAGAAGCTAAATACTAAATACCCTTACTAATCTAATCGTTTGAAATCCTATCGATGTGCCCCTTGGCTAGAGACAGAATAAATGTTTTCCCATGTGATAAATGATACAAAAAAACTTTAAATACTTTTACAAAAAAACATAATTAATACTGAGATTGGTATTGCATACTCTCACAGATCTTCATCGCATTTCACCTTGACAGAATTTGAAATCGAGATTGGGGAAAAAATAATCTTGTATAATGTCGATAAAGTTGTTCTCAATATCACTGCAGAGGTATTTTAAAAAAATTTATTGCTTCTAGCGATAAATTAATAATAAACCTTACCCTTAATTATTTAATATTGTTAATTTTAATACCAAACTAAATAACTAAATATGTAAAACAAGTAACATTTTTAAATAAAAGCTTTTTAGCATCATTAAAATAAAAGGTTTTGTTTGACATCTTTTTTTTTTTTTTTTTTTTTCGTTTATTATTCAGCCACAACTATAAAAATTAATTATATCAAGCAGCTTGTCTCGCTTAAAGTAATTACAGCACAGTTACAACTCAGATTCGGAGACCCCACCCAGTGGTGGTACTCCAATAATTTTGATTACAAAATATTAGTTTCTAAGATGGTCACGGGGCCATTTTCTCTTTAGGCGTCGCCTCGGATTACCAGGAATATCAGGAGAGGATAGGTTCTGGACGAGAGGATTAGGATGGTGGATGAGCTTGGCGTGGATTTATGTTTGACATCTTAAAATCGAATTCAAGCACCATCACAAGAGGACTTTTTCTCAATTTATATTTTCTTATTATGAGAATGCGTAATAAGGCTAATAGAGCTTTCTTTTCTCCAATCATCAAGAGCTGTCGATGTTCTTCATTAACTATCAATATTTCAGGTTGATGTAGCGTATCTGGAGCATCACGTATAGAAATGGAAAAACTGACAAATGTAATGCATATATAATTAAAGTGTTTCCTGTATATTGATAAAAATTGCATTATTTATTGATACTTTTTCATTTCATACTTTCTCGATAAACCTGATACGCTACATCGAAGCCCAGTTAATCTACGGTAGATACACACGCCCAAGATTCGCAAAATCAACCTGTATCCAGCTGAGTCTCAAAATAGAGGACTGAAGATAGAAAATGTATTAATTGAAAACTTATGAAATGAAGATGTATCCATAATTAGTACATTTTTGATCTATCTACAGAAAAGACTTTAATTATATGTGCCAGTTTTTTTTATTTCTATACATGATGCCCAAGATACGCTACATCAACCATATTTTACCTTAATAATTGCGTATAAAGCGCTAAATTTGTGTCCTCCAGTGACCTAATATAATGCTGTTGTCAGTAGAAAGGAACAAAATGCTACGGCGCAGATGGTAGATTAAACCGTCAGAACATTCCTGTGCATCGAATTAGTAGCTGCAATTTCTTCGATTCTGTTACTAATATAGGCGTTTCTATTATTAAAGTGAAATGCCCTATTTTACTAAATTTGTGATTAACACACTTCATCTAGGGTAGGTATGCCTTATTTTTACTGAAACCATTCTTTGTAGTTTATTTACAACACCATTGTATTGATAACACAACGCAATTCACATTTTTCATTTATTTTTTATAAGCAATTGTTTGTTACTCTTCTCTTTATCGGAACCGGTTTTAATTATTTTACTAACAATAATCTCAGATATACAAGCAATTAAAAATAGTAGTTCATCGCAATGTCATATTTTCTTTCTATGTACAAAATGGTATATCCCAATGCCATTTAAAAATGAATATATGGTACCGAAAAAGCGCAATAAAACAATCTATGATAACTTAAATTGTTTATTCAATGATGGTTTTCATACCATATTTTTTGTTTATTCTTTGGCCCCACAATAGTCAGGCACGGCAAGGACAATCATAATAGTCGTGTTTAGAGCCGTGATTAACTCATTTTTGTTAAGAATTGTGTTGATTTTGGAAAAAATAAAAATAAAGTGAACATGGTAATATGAACAAGTAAACCAGCTGGACAAACACAATCTACTTCTATTGAGAGAAGTAGATTTAAATCCTTGCGACGAGACTATTTACGCCATTCTACTCATTCTCATCAGTATCTTTACAGGTAAATCTTTTTTTTTAAATATTTATGATTATACTCAATGAATAAGTTTAGGAAATTGTTTCAACAAAATTGCATATTGACGTACTTTTTGAGAATAAATTTAGTGTAACTATGATATAGTTAATGTCTCAGACTACAATTTAAAATGAAATGGACAGTACACATTGATCTACATAATTTTGGGAATGATATATATGTTTTAACAAATTTTTCGCAATTTAAAAACTGCCAATATTTTTAACTTGTAATGAGAAACTTATTATAATATCATAATTCGATTTATCAGCTAGAACTTTGTTCAATTAGTATGTTGGTAAGCCGGTGGTGGTTGATTGGACTTCTGGTCGTGGTGGCTGCAGCAGCAGCTTATTCACAGGACAATGCTTTGGTCGGAGTCACGTTTGACGACCAAAATATTGATTATCAAGATTATGTCTATGAAGAAGATATGACCGAGGCCGACTTGGATGCACTTGCTGATGAAATTGTTAAGGACATATCAACAGAAGGAGGTAATAAACTTAATACAATAATCTTCTTTAGAATCCATCATCTTTAATTAATCATCTATAATTGCATTATTGTTTAATTTTTTTTAAAGAATTAGGTAGAGGAGCTCTTAGAGTAGCTGGCAAAGGATTTAAAAAGGGAGCGAAGAAAGTTGGTACTGCTATTTTAACTGCTGGAAAGAAGATAATTAAGGTTACCGGCAAAGGTCTTAAAGTCATCGGCAAGGGAACCAAAAAAGGTCTGAAGATTGCCGGTAAGGGTCTTGGAAAGGGTATTTATAAGGTAGCAAAGGGTGCCGGAAAGGGTCTTCTTAAAGGTGGCAAACTCGCCGGTAAAGGAATAGTTAAAGTGACCCGTGCGACCAAAAAATACATTACTAAGAAAGGAAAGAAGATTTGGCAAAGTCTTAAGAAGGAACTGGACGGCGAACTTGGCAAAGCCGGTAAGAAACTGCTGAAGGCTGTAGGCAAACAAGTTTTAGAAGTCGGAGTATCCATCGCCGTGGAAGCTCTTGCGCCAATGGTCGTCGAGTACGTCTTACAAGAAACTCAGAATAAACTATGCAGCTGTGAAGCCTTCATGTGCAGCTGCTGCGCTCAACCTCCAGGATTCGAAAAGGGTCAGTATTAAAATATAATTCAAATCATGTTTTACCTCTTGATTTATTTGAATAATTAATTGTATGCTAATAATGTCACTTAAGGTTGTTTGGTGCTGAGAGTACGGCCTAAGATGAAGTTCATCAACGCTGCTGTCACTTATAACGGAAAGGAACTGGCTCGAATTAACATTACATGTAAGAAAGAAATTTAATAAACTTAATTAATTAACTATTAATTACTACTAATGCTACTAACTTTTATTACTACTACTATTAATTAAATTCTAACACTCATAGCTTGTTCAATTAAGCTGTAGGTTTCTTTATTTTGGTAAATATCAAATTAATATATTCTGTTAGGAGTAATTTTCATAAGAAATAGAGAAATCGACGCAAATTTTACGCAAAGGTCAATTCTATTTTAATAAATTCAATTCAATCTTTTACTAGTTATAATTATTATGTGTTTTACAGCAACTGATGAACCACAATCATGCAAGAGGTTAGACGGTCTTGCTAGATTCATCACTGCTTGCATTGATCCAATTGGACTTGGTGAACTGGATAACGGATTCCGAGGCTGTCTTACCATAAATATCGAACCTCTTTCTATAGAAAGAGAGATGTGCATCGATTTTACAGGCACATTCAAGAACGGCACTGCTAAGTGGGTACCTGTTAACGAATTGGACGAGGTCGAACTTGTCGTAGAAGGAGAGGAATAATATTGTCTTGACTAGATCAAACGACTGCCAACATATCCACAAATTTTACATTTAGTTATTTCTTATCTGTAAATACTTCAATGAATAAAGTTTTCCCCCCATTTCATTAAACTTTTGTTTTATTTTTTTTTTTTTAAAAAACCCTAATATTTTATACATATCGTACCATAGTTAGAAATAATAACTTCGTTCTCACTAGGAAATATGAAGCTAAACTTCTTTTCAAGACTACTACGTCTTTGAAATAACGTTTACCTTTAATTGTTGCGTTTAATGTAATCAGTTAAGATAAAACGAAGAAGACGAAGCGTACCTATCGTTAGTGGTTTCAGGCATTCTTAGCTCGATTTACTACTATCTGTTGCCCAAAGGCAATGAAAGCAGACTGCCTACTACTTTGAGGAACTCAATTTCAATGTAAAATGGTTTGAACTTTATAACTTAGTTTGGTTTATCTACGAGTGAATCTTTAATTTGTAATTTACTACCTCATTCGTTTTTTCATCAAGAATAATGAGAGTATAACTTAATTATAAGTTTATGGTTACGGATGAACCAATTAAATCTTCCTCTAGGTTAAGTAATTTAAAAGCTTTATACAAAATTATTTTTTTATTACTACGATTATCTCTAAAACAAGTTGTACTTGAATTAAATTAGGTCGACGTAGAAAAATCTAATCGACTTAATATTAAATGCACATATGGGAAGTTCTATAACGATTCATTTCAATTCGCAATCACTTTAACAGTTTGAATCACCCATTGAGCTTCTACTTAAAGTTGATATACATTGAAGCTAGCTAGTTTACTTCTTGATAATGTTGTGAAATTGCAAGCATGTATGTATAAAAATATCATTGAAAGCAATTGCGTTACCTTCTACTTTTAACTATTTAATAGGACAATCAAATTCAAAGCAGTGAAGTTTAATTTAGACTGATTCAACATTTCTCATATTTTTTAATCAACATATAATGTTTAGAACACATAATAATTTTCTCTTAGATCTAATATCTCCATAGACCTAAAAGCAAAATTATCTTATCTTGAAGGTAAAACTAATGCAGTTCATATTACCTGCTGGCGTATGATCAATAACACAAAGTAGAATCCAACGTTAATATTATGTTTTATATCATAATTTTTTACAAGATTAAAATAAGTAAATTGATATTCATGTTTTGAACACAAAAAGCATTATTGTTGTTGTATTCACTTAATAACTTGATCGCAGGCTTTAAACTTTTGTTAAACTTGGAAAGTTTCTCGTTGAATTTAATATTAGCTTAGATAATGCTTTCTTGGACGTCTATAAAAATATATTTCAAGATCACGATTAAATTATGTGAAAACATTTTTAACTTACCAATTAAGTGTTGAAATATAAATGTCTCTTAATAAAATTTAAAGTAGCTTTCAGCCCCTATAGGGCCATCATCAGTCCGAAAATTAAAAAAATGTGTATTAAAACATTTGAAGATGGTAGAGCAGTGAGTCATATCAACCGGCACAAGACGAGGCACTGATGATGGCCCTATAGTGGCTGAAAGCTGCTCTGAATTGAATAATTTTTTTACGTGGAGAGACTTTTTTACTTCAACCCTTCATGATGACCTCCACTAACGCTTCATATCTTAACTTACCAATTAACTTTCAGCCTGTAGGTTTCAGGTGATTTAACATTAACTGCTATGTTACAGGAGATATAACTTGCTACCATATTGAAAGCATTATTAAAAACTTTAAGTATAATACAGAGTCAAAAAGGACTACAAGATGTTTACCATTATTGATCTTTGATTGCCACCTTCAAATGTATTTGACGTAGGTAATAAAAAACGATAATTTTAATTCCAAGTTCATTTTCTTCGAATATTTTTATTAGTTGTATTTACATAATTATACACGATACCCTATGAAAAGAATTTTTACAATCATATTTTAATCGTAGAACTTGAAGTTTGGACTACCTCAACGGTGGCTGTAGCCCCTTTAGGCAATCATAAAATTCCAGAGCATAAATGTGACTGCACTTTCAAAATTGAAAGCTAAATCGCAAATGAGGGTCGTAATTAAAATGAACGAGTGCTGGTATTAAAATGTGATTAGTCCTTGTTTCGGAGCTCTAAGATGACCCTGCTGAGTAGATTATCATCCGCAGTAAACAGTAATCGGTTTTTACTTCATTTACTATTCATATACTAAATTGACCCGGACATGTCGATGTCAATTTACTGAATGATGACAATCTTTGAACTGTCTCAGAATTAAATAAAAAGAGGTTATATATTAAGACTGGTTTTATAACTTGTCGATTATTGCACCCATTTACAATCGTGCCAAGTTTAAAATGCTAAGGACCAAAACAAAATCTCAAAAAAGGGAAAATTAATAAATCTGGTTCTTTGCTCCTCTTAAAAACGCCTATTTAAAATATTATAAAAATAATAACTAGCGCTACCTATAAGAGAACTTCAAAACTAAAGTATTATTTTACTCTCATCAATAAAATTTTGTATAGGAATAAGTGTGGTTGAGCTTTACTGAGTATGAACTCGAAGATTGTAAATTTATCCCTTTAGTCCGCATACGCACACCAGATAACTGTTTAGTTTAATTTGAAGCCTCACTGCGTTTTATATCTTTCCTTTCGTTTCAAACCCCTTCTTATAAACAATGATTATCATTCCCTGTTACTATTTTTTTTCTATTGTGTCCTTCTTTCATCTTCCTATTATATCCTTATTCCTATATTCCTTATTAAATAATCTATCTTTTCTTATATTATTAGCTATTATATAATATGCAATTATGCACGTATTAAATATATAACAGGCAAAGAAACGAAAAACCTACAAAAAGAAGAGAAATCCACCCCCCAAAAAACCACCTATGTATAAAATAAGCCAAGTGTCGCATAAAAGTTGATCATAGGTTTAGCCAAGTCTCCCCCCCCCCCCCCCCTGTCCGAGTAGTTCTAAAAAGTAAGTCTATACTAAAAGTAAGTTCTACTAGGTCTAATTTATCCAGTACAAATAAATTATGTTGATTGTCTGTCCCCCTCTCTAGTCTCTGTCCCTCACAAACTCAAACATTCAATTTCCCTAATACCTCTAGATGTTTAAATTTAATTATTTTCTGGTGGTTTACAGAAATATAATTTTTTTTAAATAGAATGCTATGCAATTTCATATGCAACTTAGTATCATCGTGCTGCGTAATTACCTAGTCAAAAAATATTTTTAAATTTAAGCGTGTTGATTGGTTTGGGAAAGAAAATGTTTGAGTTTGTGAGGAACAGACAAACAAAAAAAAAAAAAAAAACTTTTACTGGATAAATTAGACCTAGTAAAGCATAGGGGGAGACTGGGCTAAACCTATGATCTCTTGGCTACTTGGTTTTTTTTTGTTCAAATTGATTTTTTTTTTAATTTTGATAAATTATGTCAGAGCTAAAATTTAAGGTACTTAGTTAGATTGTTACTCCCCTGTGTTGTTTTTGACTATGAATGACTTTGACTAAATAACTATTAAGACAAAGGGATGTTTAGTCCAGTGTACTTTGGGACAAAGGAACATCACACTTCTGTTTTTATAAGGTGAGTAACAGTCTAAAGAAGAACATTCCGTACACCTCTCCTCTGTATTTTTATAAAGGGAGTAACAATCTAAAGAAGTGCCCAATTTAATATGGTTAGAGTCATTAGGTATGTACTCGTATTTTATGTATAATATGCTTACTAGGTTTAATATTAATTTTACTAGTTTAACACTAGTAAACGAAATAGGAATATTAAAAAAATATTATAAATATAGAATAGTCTATTTAGCGTGGCACATAACATCCTCGCGTCCTATTTTGGGCGCTTATTTAGATTGTTACTCACCCTTATAAAAAAACCAAAGGGGGTAACAATCCAAAGAAGGTGTGCGGAATGTTCTTCTTTAGACTGTCACTCCCATTCCCCTCATAAATACAGAAGTGTGATTTTCCTTTGTCCCAATGTACTTTGGACTACACATCCCTTTGTCTTGGCAGTCATTTCTAATCTAGAAAAAAACATAGGGGAGTAACAATCTAACGAAGTACCCTATTTTGGTCACATGACTTTAAAATAATTTGATTCCACTGGGAATAAAAAGCTTGGTTGTTTTGTTCTGTTTTGTTCTGTTTTGATTTTAGTGGAGGTCACATTTATTTTATTCAATATTACACGACTGAAATTTATAGAGGAGCAGTGAATTCATTATGACCATCTAAATTTCTTGAACGAGTAGTTTTTAAGATATGTTGGTTCGCAAAAATTGAATGACTGACAGACACAAGAACGAACATTATTCCTGATTTCTTTGGAGACCTAAAAAATGTTCGTACGATCATAGCTTTTTTTTAGAAATTATTAAGTGAATCATAAAATGATAAAAAAATTAAAATTGTATTTATATTGGAAGAAATTATGAAAAGAATAAAGAAGAATTAATGCCATGTTGAAAATTAGAGTATTGGGAGATGTAAAATAACGGTGGCTGGCTTTCCTGAATGATTCAGGCTGAATCAATTTTGATTGACCTCATTATTTTAACTTTATCCAATCTGCAATCATTTCTTTATTGTACAGTTCGCATTTAATATAGTTTTTACTACAAACTTTAGGCTAAGTTGCTCAAGCCCTGTTATTTTCGGTAAGAGTGCGGGGTACTCTGTACCACGGAAGACACTCGACTCTTGAACTTAAGAACTCGACCTGAAATTTATTAAATTCGCCCTAGTTACACACCTTTGTCTACAGCTGTTATCGAACGTTATGCCAGTACATGCTCTAAAAGTTTTATAAAGCTTTTTAGAAATTCAAAAATTTTACTAGATTGAACGTTCATACTATCTGACAGAAATGAGGTTGAAAACTAGGTTTAAAATTAATTAATAGAAAATATAGAATTGAAAAAGTGATGTTATGTTTGGTTTGTCAGCTACCTTTCTTAGGACAAAGGAGGATTGGTTTTATTGCTTTCAAAATAATTGTATTTTTTCCAAAAAAAAATAACAATACAATAATAAATAAATTTAGCACAATTTACTATGTACAGTACATGTAAATTTTTATAAATTATTTGTTGTTGTTTAAAACATCAGGTTATAATAATTCAAATATTTTACATTATATTTTATATTGTCTTACATTTTAACTATGTTTGACGTGGCAATAGTTTTATATGTATAAAGAATGGTATGGCTATTTAAGAATGAGTTCCCTAATATGTTAGTGGAAAAGCGCAAACATTAATTTAAATCTATGATAACTTAAATTGTGTATTCATTGAAGATTAATTCTATATTTGTTTGTAGTTATTCCCCCAATAGTTAGGAACAACAAGGACAATCATAATAGTCGTGTTTAGAGCCGTGATTAACTCTCTTTTGTTAAGAATTGTGTTGATTTTGGAAAAATAAAGTGAGCATGGTAATGTGAACAAGTAAACCAGTTGAGTAAACACAATCTACTTCTATTGAGAGAAGTAGATTTAAATCCTTGCAACGAGATTATTAACAGCATTTCCCAAATTCTCATCAATATCTTTGCAGGTAAGTCACACTGGAAATTTTGTATTTTCTGCCCCTTAGGTATAAGCTCTATAGTTTTTAAATAAAGATTTTTATTAATTTGAATGTAGTGTAAAGTAACTTTTCAGTTTATTATTTATCATACTTAAAGAAATTGTCGCCAAGTACTATGTACCTTCTTTTCTTAAAATTTGTACGCATAGATAAAAAAAATGTATCGTGTCATTAATTATTAATACAGCTTTAGGAAAAAGCTAATATATTCTTTACTGATTTTACTAACTTTGGTTATTTTAAATCACAAATGTAATAAATTTCTTATCAGTTGATTTTAAACTAACGAAAATTTAAAGTGTAAATTGATCTAAATTTTCATTAATAATATATAAAAGCACTTTAAGGTGTGTCATAATGAAGGTATAATTTATTTATTTAATTTACCTTTGTCCTGTTTTATTAGAATGTTGGTGAGCCGGTGGTGGTTACTTGGACTCCTAGCAGTGGTGGCTGCAGCAACTGCTGCTCCCCAGGAAAATACTGGTGCAGTCACGTCAGATAAGGAACCGGAGTACCAAGAATATGTCTTTGAGGAAACTAAATCTGAGACTGATCTAGATGAACCAAGTAATGAACTCGCCGAATTCGAGATGGAAGAACCTGGAGGTTAAAACCATAAATTATCTTCTGAAAAAGTTGATTCAATGGCAAAATTGATTAAATGTTTAATGTATGTTATTTTCTTTTGATTTTCAGAGTTCGGTAGAGGTATTGGTAAAGCTATTGGCAAGGGATTCAAAAAGGTCATAAAGGTTACTGGTAAGGGACTCAAAGTCCTTGGGAAGGGAGCAAAGAAAGGACTGAAAGTTGTTGGTAAGGGAGTTGGAAAGGTAGGTTTCAAGATCGCTAAGGGTGCTGCTAAAGGTATCCTAAAGGGTGGAAAGATCGTCGGTAAAGGTATGATTAAGGTTACCAAGGCAACTAAGAAATTTGTTACCAAAAAGGGTAAGAAAATCTGGGGTAGTCTGAAAACTAAACTCAATGGTGAACTCGGTAAAGCTGGAAAGAAACTGTTGAAGGCTATTGGCAAGCAAGTTTTGGAAGTTGGTGTTTCCATTGCAGTCGAAGCCCTTGCTCCTATGGTCATGGAATACGTCATGCAAGAAACTCAGGATAGACTGTGCACTTGCGAGGAAAACAAGTGCAGCTGCTGCGCTCAACCTCCAGGTTTCGAAAAGGGTCAGTAATGATTCATCAGTTAATTCTAATTATACATTTTCTTATATCTCTTGCAAATAGTGTACATTGAATAAAATTAATATAAAAATAACTTTTGAAAGGATTTAAAACTGATATGATTTGGTTATGTTTAGGTTGTCTGGTATTGAGGGTTCGTCCTAAGCTGCAATTCATCAACGCTGCTGTCACCTATGGAGGAAAAGAACTTGCCAGGGTTAACATCACCAGTAAGTCATTATAACAATTATTAATAATCAGGTACTAATTGAGTATTTTATAATTATAAGCGTTAATTCTTGGTTTAGTTCTAATGTCATAAATATTGACTGTCTAAATGTATATGAATATTGAAAGCTTGGATTCGGGACTAGTTATCGATTACGGCAGTTAAAAATCATTCTCCTGCGTAGCTTAGTTGGCCAGAGCATCTGTACTGGAAATACAGGAGACCCGTGGTTCAAATCCCGGCGCGGGAGTGTATTTTTCACTGTCTGCTTCCTGTAGTAAATAATAATTATAATTTGATTTAAATTATTTAAACTTTCCGTAGTATGAAAACTACCAAAAACTTAAAATTGAATTTCGAATTGATCGTACAAGGTACAGGTACTAATTGAGTACTTTATAATTATAAGCGTTAATTCTTGGTTTAGTTCCAATGTCATAAATATTGACTGTCTAAATGTATATGAATATTGAAAGCTTGGATTCGGGACTAGTTATCGATTACGGCAGTTAAAAATCATTCTCCTGCGTAGCTTAGTTGGCCCGAGCATCTGTACTGGAAATACAGGAGACCCGTGGTTCAAATCCCGGCGCGGGATTGTATTTGTCACTGTCTGTTTCCCGTAGTAAATAATAATTATAATTTGATTTAAATGATGTAATCCTGATATAGTATGAAGGTTCAAAAGCTTTGCAAAAACTATAGTAGGTACAAAAACAATAAAATGGAATGACTCAAAATAATTTGTATCATATAAGCATAGTATAATTAATTATATTATATATATTTGTTACTACGGTGGATGGATGATAAGGTGTAAGAAACAACGACTTATTCCATATTCCCTCGAGACATTTCGACCCTTTTTGGTCATCCTCAGTCTTTATTTCTAAATTTACAAAATAATTTTATCAGTTCGCATGATGTTAATATATTAATAAAATTATACTTTAGATAACATAGAATCATAATCCTAATTATCAAAGATTTTTTTTTATTTAAAATTACATACATAATATGGTGTTGTGTTGTGCAAAGCTATGGTTTATATTTAAATTATAATATTAAAAAGGGTCGAAACGTCTTGAGAGAATGTGGAATAAGTCGTTATTTCTTACATCTTTCTTACACCTAACAAATCAACTTAAAAAGGTGTTTTATTATGTACATTATAATATGATTGGTCATTTTAAATTTATCAATTTAATATATTTGATTTTACATAATTTTAAAAAGGTTGATTTATGATAGTCCGCCGAGCACGGGACGGTCCCCGTACTCCCGTACGGGGGACCCCGACAAGAATTGTCTTATATATTTAACACGAGAAGGTTTATAGTACTCAGGGAACGGCCGTGTATATGGGAACGTGGCCCGCACGGACACGGACGGTGGTTTGCCGGACCTGCCAGGTTCACGCTCCACCCCGACCAAAGCTAAACTCAGCACGAGTGAGACACGTCAATAGTGCGGGACAGTTTACGTTCACAGCTGTTTATTCTAGCTGAAAGAAACTCAATAAGGTTTTTTTTAAAAAAAAAAAATAATAAATGTCAATCACACCCGTTCAGTTAAAAATAATAGTTGTATTAGACACTAATAATAATAATAATGGCCGGGAAATGGTACAATAATGGATTCTTTTGATTGTTGATGACTTTGAAGCATTTTTAATAATATTATAAACGGGGATTATACAGAAAACATTTAATGGGAAAATATACAAAAATGTTTAAGGTTCAAATTAAATGAAGCAAAAATGCCGTAAATTCGAATTAATTCTAGAAAACCCCTTATTATTAGAGTAGGCAAAGAAAAAATAAATAAAATTCAACTAAAAAGTTGGAAATTGTTGGAGTAAAAAATTAAAAAAAAAACATATTTTTAATAGAGCTCGACGAAATACCATCTATATTTGACACGGTATTAGGACCATATTGTTCTGTTGAAACATCTTAGCACTATACAATAACTGCGTATTAAATCATTTTTATCTGGTTATTGATATACCTTGCTTCAATTTAATTTAATATCGAAGAATACATCATTTTGAATAGTTTTTTCATTCCATTCACATTTATTATCAAATAAAACTACACCAAAATACCTTAAATTCCGCAAATTTAAAATAAAAAATATTAAGCTATGTTATCTCCTCCTAACTTTTCATAATTGAAATATTAATTAATTTTTTTTTACCGCACTTCTTTAAAGATATTAAATGTAATTATGCACATAATATTTCAGTGCCTTTAAGTATTAAGAAAATTAAATAATCGACTTGGATAATTAAATAGAAGTAAAAATTATAATTTCAGCAAATTTAATTTTTTAAGAATTTTAAAATGTGTCAATTTTTCCTATTGCTCAAAAATGAAAATGTCATTAGTTCATAATTATGTTAATGATATTAAACATTCCCTCTGTATAAAGAAGAAGAACAAACAATTGGTTGAATTTAATGTTTTTGAATGAAATTTAATGAATATTATTATTTATTTTTTTTTTTTTTAAATGTGAAAGGGTTTAAAATGCTTTATGCACGTCTTGATGGATTGACACCCCTAAAAACATTTCCTTCTACTTGTAGGGCGAGTCAGGGCCGTAATGTTTCCTGGCTGCAAAAGTTACAGATTTTTCAGAATTTCCTTCGATAGGTTCCAACCACCATCTGCAAAATAAAAAAATTACATTAATATAGATGAAATAACAAATAGCATTTATCCACCGGTATTAGGACTATATTGTTCTGTTAAAACATCTTACCTTTGTACAATAACTGTGTTAAATAATTTTTATCCGGTTATTGATATAACTTGCTTTAATTAATTTAATATTGAAGAATACATAATTTTGAATTAGTTTTTTCATTCCATTATCAGTTAATATCAAATAAAACCACTTAGAAATGTAACGCTACAAATTATTTAAAAAATAAATAAACCTCACTAACAGTCTCAATCTAACTCAAAGGGTGATAATTGTAATTGTTGTAAAAATTAGAATATAACAGGAAGGTTGTATAGGATATGATACAAAAAAATGAAAAGTAATAAAGAATCAAAATTTATTATTATTTATAAAAATAAAAGTAAGTTTAAACCAATTGAGTTTTATTTTTCAAAATGACTAACCTTATATTAGAACAGATGGCTTTTTGATACTTGACAATAATAATTTACATAATTTTTACATTTTCTAATATTTTTCTTTACTAAATCAGTCTAATGGCTTGGCATTGCTGCCAAGCCACTGTTTGGGATTTGAAAAAACTACGATTTTCTATCACTTGCTTTGTTTATGGTTGGACTGCTAATATCCTCGCATATGAATACTATTTACTTGTTCATGGGTGTTTCTCTAAAAATAATTAATTCTGAATCAATTTGATTACATTAACTTTTGTGTTTTTTTACTTATATTGTATGAACTCTCTTAAGGCGAGAGTTAAGAATATTTAGATTTTAAATATTTTCATATGCGCAATTAAGATCATTATGAGATTAAATTTAATATTGACTAAAACATTGGTTATTTATCGTGCATAGTAATAAAAATGGAGGAATTTTTGCAGGTAATAAATTGCACCGAACTGCGATTCGCAGGGTATTTTATACTTGATAATGGAATTAATTATGTATAATGTAGTCTTCATTATTTTCCATGAAGAATTTAGAAACGTAACTGTTAAGGTGTTTCATTTAATCGCTTGGACTACATGATAATAGGAAACATCTCCACTGATTCCTTGCATGAGCTCGTACGCGCAGCCCAGGATGAAGGCTATTTTTAGTATAAGAATGAATTAAAAGTAATTTTATTAACCTAATAGATGTATGATACAAATCAAATGCAACTGATATTTTTGTGGAGCTATGGAGCACCAACTACACGCATACGCTTTCATTTACTTGTGCAAACTGGGTTGTGCACGGCATGAGTATCTCCTCTTATTGCGTATCTTTCCGTCCACACGCATTATGGGCTTCTGCATACAAACCAGTTACCTCAAGTAAGCCTTAATCATTGCTGAAGTGTGTAGTATTTTTTTTTTCTTTTTGAGTCTTGAGTTTAATCCATGTCTTGACTAAAATAAAGCCTTGTAATAAAATTATTTTAATTTAATTGTTTAGCATCTGAGTCACCACAATCATGCAAAAGGTTGGAAGGTTACGCCAGGTTCATCACTGCTTGCATCGAACCCCTTGGACTCGGAGAACTTGAAAACGGATTCAGAGGCTGTCTCAACATCAACATTGAACCCCTTAAAATCGAAAGAGAAATGTGCGTCGATTTCACTGGCACATTCAAGAACGGCACCTCAAAGTGGGTACCTGTCAACGAATTGGACGAAGTTGAAATTATGGTAGAAGGAGATGAATAACTTCAATAAATTAAGTTTTTAATTTAATGTAGAGAGTAAAGATCATGCAACTTCAAATGAAGTTACCACTGCATATTCACATTTTAGTAGTATTTGTGATGAATGTTATGGAATAAAAGTTTTTAAATATATTACTTTCATTAATTCTATTAAACCATAGATGTTTATTGTATTATACCTAACTATAGTATTTTATCTCTATATTTTGAAATGGCCACTCATTTTACATTTTTTTTTTTTTTTTTTTTTTTTTTTTTTTACTGATATCTGATTAAGACTGCTTCTCAGGACCTTTGGAAACAACTTAGACGTTACACGTAATTTGTTGACTTGAAATACGAAGCAACTACTTTTAACTGAATAACACACTTAAATCCAAGTTTCAATTCACTGACGTGAATAACACCTAAATACAGGGCTGGATTCAAAGTTTGGACGCTCCTAGGCCCTAGAGTTTTCGCCGCTTCTTCATACCATTGGAGGGGGGGGGGGGGGGGGGTCGATAAGGTAATTTTCCTTATGAAAATAATCTTTATGATGACAATTTTATTTTTCCCCATAATATCATCACTTATGAAAATATTTTTTTTTGTATATTGGGTGTATTAAGTAAATTAAATAGCCTTAAAAGGTCATGCTGCTTTTAGCTTTGTCAGTATTTTACTCCAAAAAGGGTTTTTAATATAATCACTTATCTACAACAAAAGGCTCAAGGTCTTCAGGATGGAAACTTATTAGTTCTCTTATACAAGTTTGGTGATATCTAAAGCTGTCAGTCCATTAATCCCTAGAATAATCCAAACGTAATATGGAGCTGAGAAAGTATTTATTTTTACGTCTCTTGACTTCGGAATATAGAGTTTTTAGCATAAATTTGCAAGTGTTCACTCGAAAGTTCTCAGATCCTGTAAATGTGACATCGCTGCTATATGGTCACCATATTCATTAAAGATGTAAATATCTTCTTTTCGTCGGGAGTCTTCTAAGTACTCCTTCTTACATTTTCCTCTCGCTGCACTTTCTACTCCATCGAAATATTTTCTTACTTTATGAAGAAAACCACAAAGAGATTCATTGTAAGTAATTATCTTCTCATTAAACCTTTCCAGTAAAATCACCATGAATGTAGAGTCCTAAGTGATCTCAACAAAATGCATTGGCATCACTTATAGTTGAGGTAGTTTCATCACTGAAATTAGTAATGTGATTCAAACTTTCGTCAAACATTAAATCAATCATTACAACTGATACAAATTGTATAATAGGCCAGTACAAATAAGCAAAAAAGGGGGGAAAAATTAAATACTAAACTTTCTTTACACCATCGTTTAGAAGGGGTTTAGAGAAGCATTTTCCATATTATCATATCGAGTGCCACCGCTTGCTTCCCCCACCACCCCCTATTGAATGAAGACCCAAATTTGGCCTATTCACTGTAACGCCAATATCTCCGGAACAAAGAGGATAACGATGTGCAGTGTTTTTTAAAGTCTTCTATACACTGTCCTCTTTAATTTGATACCCATATCAATATGCTTTTCGCAGTCAAAGTGTACCAAAAGTTATAAAATATGGTAAAAAATCGACATTTCTTTTTTCTACTCTGAACAATTTTGATAATAACTTTTTTCCACGGGGTCGGCACTAAAAATGTGATGAAATAAAAAATAAAACGTGTAGATTATTTTATTACCTTTAATTCGATGAATAATATGTCATAGCAACTCTAATGCAAGAGGGGGAAAAAAGCGGAAATAGCGGATGCGTGTAGTATGTAGTAAATATAAAAAAAATATTTTTTTTAACCTTTTCTCGCAAAACAGTTTATTTTTTGAAGAGAAATGTTTTTGACAAAAATATTTTCCCATAATTCTGCATAAAAAAGGTCCTATGCATGTTTAAAGTGAGACAAACCGAGATATTGTAGTTGGAAAAAGATAAAAAATTGTAAACCGCATTTCTGCGAACCAACATATCTTAAAAACTACTCTTCCGATTTTAATGAAATTTAAATCGTAGGTCACCATTAGGCAATTGATGGTCCCAAATAAGTTTCAACCTTATTTACACCTATATCTTCAAAAGTACTAAAATTTTAAACTTTGCACATCAACATTCTTTTAACTGTGATACTTTTGTGTGCAACTAAGTTTGTACATAAGTGCCGATATTAATTTGAATATTTTTCCGTTCATGTTATTGTTACTAACATGTTTTTACTACGCCTACACCAACTTCTAATTGCTGTAAATTTTATTATTTATCTCTCCGTCATTGTTGTTATCGATGTGTATGGTCCTACTTAAACCACTTTTAAATTTTATTGTGACCTTTAACCGCATGTAGTACTAACTGTGAAGCATGCTATAATTTGATAAAAAAAAAAACTGACACTGACACTGACCACACCACAACCACAACTACAACCTCAACCACAACCATAACCACAACCACAACCACAACCATCACCACAATCACAACCATCACCACAACCAAAACCACAACCATAACAAATACCACATCCACAAAAAATACCACAACCACAACTACTACAAATACCACAACAACAAATAATACCACAACAACATCCACAACCACAACAAATACCACAACCACAACAAATACCCCAACCACAACTACAACAAATACCACAACAAAAAATACCACAGCCACACAACAACAACAAATACCACAACCACAACAAATACCACGACAACAACCACAACCACAACCACAACAAATACCACACCACAACCACAACAAATACCACAACCACAACAAATACCACAACCACAACAAATACCTCAACCATAACCATAACCATAACAAATACCAAACCACAAAAAAATAACACAACCACAACTACTACAAATACCACAACAACAACAAATACCACAACAACATCCACAACCACAACCAAAACAAATACCACAACAACATCCACAACCGATGATCGATTAGATGAGTAAAGTGGCCGGATAACCCCCGTCCTGTAATGACCTAATAAGCTGTCGAACGGGACTAAAACTACAAAGCAAGAAAAAAAAAAAAAAAAAAAACCACAACCACAACTACAACAAATACCACAACCACAACAAATACAACATCACAACCGTAACCACAAAAATACAACACCACAACCACAACCATCACCACAACCATCACACAACTATCACCACTACTACAACAAATACCACAACAACAACAAATAGTAATACCACAACCACAACCATAACCACAACAAATACTACAACCACAACCACAACCATAAACACAACAAATACTACAACCACAACCACAAACATAACCACAACAAATACTACAACCACAACCACAACCATAACCACAACTACAACAAATACCACAACAACATCCACAACCACAACCACAGCAAATACCACAACCACAACAAATACCACAACCACATCCACAACCACAACTACAACAAATACCACAACCACAACAAATACAACATCACAACCACAACCACAACAAATACCACAACCACAAACACAACAAATACCATCACCACAACCACAATCATCACCATAACCACAACAAATACCATCACCACAACCACAACCATCGCCTCAACCACAACCATCACCATAACCACAACAAATACCATCGCCACAACCACAACCATCACCACAACCACAACCACAACCACAGGCCTAGGACCTAGGACCTAGGACCTTGGACCTAGGACCTAAGGCCTAGGACCGAGGACCTATAGGTCTTGGGTAATATAGGACCTTAGACCACAACCATCAGCACAACCACAACCATCACCACAACCACAACCAATACAATAACCACAACCGCAAGAAATACCACAACCACAACCACAACCATCACCACAACCATCACCACAAACACAACCATCACACAACAAATACCACAACCACAACCATAACCACAACAAATACTACAACCACAACCACAACTACAACAAATACCACAACAACATCCACAACCACAACCACAACAAATACCACAACCACAACAAATACCACAACAACATCCACAACCACAACTACAATAAATACCACAACCACATTAAATACAACATCAAAACCACAACCACAACAAATACCAAAACTACAACAAATACCACAACAACATATACAACCACAACTACAACAAATACCAATACCACAACAAATACAACATCACAATCACAACCATCACCACAACCATCACACAACTATCACCACAACTACAACAAATACCACAACAACAAATAGCACAACCACAACAACAACCACAACCACTACCACAACCATAACCACAACAAATACCAAAACAAATACCACAACCAGAACAAATACCACAACCACAACAAATACCACAACCACAACTACAACAAATACCACAACTACAACAAATACCACAACAACAACAAATACTACAACCACAACAAATACCACAACCACAACTACAACAAATACCACAACCACAACAAATACCACAACCACAACTACAACAAATACCACAACAACAACAAATACCACAACCACAACACAACAAATACCACAACCACAACAACAACCACAACCACTACCACAACCACAGGCCTAAGACCTAGGACCGAGGACCTAGGTCCTAGGACCGAGGACCTAGGTCCTAAGACCTAGAACTAAAGACTAAATATGAGCATCTAAGGGCTAAACTTATTCGTGAAGTAATTCTACAAAGGAGAGAGAGGCCTCTAGCTATTGGCAAGCTGCTTAAGGGCTTCAAGGAGAGTCTTGAATCTCTCTCTACCAACTCGATTTTGACAGCTTGTGAGCGTTTATTCCTCATAAAAATAAAAAAATTTAAAAAAAATTAAAAATAATTAATAGAAAAAAAAGAATATAGGTCCTAGTTCCTAGGTCTTAGGTCCTAGGTCCTAGGTCTTAGAGCCTAGGTCCTAGGTCTTAGGTCCTATAGGTCTTAGGTCCTAGGACCTAGGACCTTGGACCTAGGACCTAGGACCTTGGACCTAGGACCTAAGACCTAGGACCTAGGATCTAAGACCTAGGACCTAAGACCTAGGACCTAAGACCTAGGACCAAGGACCTATAGCTCCTAAGACCTAGGACCGAGGACCTATAGGTCACCTAGGACCTATATAAAAAAAATAATAAATTTATTAAGAAATACGGAAATAGAATTGAATTATGAAATAAATCTTGACAAAAATATAAATATTGTAATTTTATCAATCATGTATTGGTATGTAAATAAATTAATACAGCAAATCTATAGTTTGTGAAATCCTGTAATCAAAATAATTGGAAGCAGGCAGAAATAAAGTCCCTCACTTAAGGGTTACGTAGTGAGAAAAAGGAAAAAAAAATTACAGGACCTAGGACCTATAAGTCTAAGGTCCAAGGTCCTAGGACCAATAGGACCTATAGGACCTATAAGACCTAGGTCCTAGGACCCTAGGTCCTAGGACCTATAGGACCTATAAGACCTAGGTCCTATAGGACCAATAAGACCTAGGTCCTATAGGACCTATAGGTCCTAGGTCCTAAAACTATAGGTCCTAGGTCTAAGGACCTGAGACCTATAGGTCCTAGGTCCAAGGACCTGAGACCTAAATAGGTCCTAGGTCCAAGGACCTGAAACCTATAGGTCCTAGGTCCAATGACCTAAGACCTATAGGTCCAAGGACCTAAGACCTATAGGTCCTAGGACCTAAGACCTATAGGTACTAGGACCTAAGACCTAAGACCTATAGGTCCTAGGTCTAATAGGACCTAGGTCTTATAGGTCCTATAGGTCCTAGGACCTAGGACCTAAGACCTATAGGCATGTAGTTCCTAGGACCTAGGTCCTATAGGTCCTAATTCCTAAAGGTCCTAGGTCCTCTAGATCCTTGGTAATATAGGACCTTAGACCTATAGGTCCTAGGTAATATAATACCGTAGACCTGTAGGTCCTAGGTAATATAGGACCATAGGCCTATAGGTTCTAAGTAATATAGGACCTTAGAAATTACCTAGGACCTATAGGACCTAGGACCTATAGGTCCTACTGGACCTAGGACCTATAGGTCTAAGGTCCTAGGACCTATAGGTCTAAGGTCCTATATTACCTAGAACCTATAGGCCTAAGGTCCTATATTACCTAGGACCTACAGGTCTAAGGTCCTATATTACCTAGGACCTATAGGTCTAAGGTCCTATATTACCAAGGATCTAGAGGACCAATAGGACCTATAGGTCCTAGGACCTATAGGTCTTTGGTCCTATAGGTCCTATAGGTAATATAGGTCTTTGGTCCTATAGGTCCTATAGGTCCTATAGCTCCTATTGGTCCTATAGGTCCTATAGCTCCTATAGGTCCTATAGGTCCTATAGCTCCTATAGGACCTATAGGAGCTAGGACCTCAGGTTCTTGGACCTAGGACCTACAGGTCTCAGGTCCTTAGACCTAGGACCTATAGTTTTAGGACCTAGGACCTATAGGTCCTATATATATATATATATATATATATATATATATATATATATATATATATATATATATATATATATATATATATATATATATATATATAGGACCTATAGGTCCTAGGTCCTAAAACTATAGGTCCTAGGTCTAAGGACCTGAGACCTGTAGGTCCTAGGTCCAAGAACCTGAGACCTAAATAGGTCCTATAGGAGCTATAGGACCTATAGGACCTATAGGAGCTATAGGACCTATAGGACCAATAGGAGCTATAGGACCTATAGGACCTATAGGAGCTATAGGACCTATAGGACCTATAGGACCAAAGACCTATATTACCTATAGGACCTATAGGACCAAAGACCTATAGGTCCTAGGACCTATAGGTCCTATTGGTCCTCTAGATCCTTGGTAATATAGGACCTTAGACCTATAGGTCCTAGGTAATATAGGACCTTAGACCTGTAGGTCCTAGGTAATATAGGACCTTAGGCCTATAGGTTCTAGGTAATATAGGACCTTAGACCTATAGGTCCTAGGACCTTAGACCTATAGGTCCTAGGTCCAGTAGGACCTATAGGTCCTAGGTCCTATAGGTCCTAGGTAATTTTTTTTCCTTTTCCTCACTAAGTAACCCTTAAGTGAGGGACCTTATTTCTACCTGCTTCCAATTATATTGATTACAGAATTTCACAAACTCTAGATTTGCTGTATTAATTGATTTACATACCAATACATGATGGATAAAATTACAATATATATACAATATATCTTGCTGTCAAGATTTATTTCATAATTCTATTCTATTTCCGTATTTCTTAATAATTTTATTATTATTTTTTTTTTTATATAGTTCCTAGGTGACCTATAGGTCCTCGGTCCTAGGTCTTAGCAGCTATAGGTCCTAGGTCTTAGGTCCTAGGTCTTAGAGCCTAGGTCCTAGGTCTTAGGTCATAGGTCCAAGGTCCTAGGTCCTAGGTCGAAGGTCCTAGGTCCTAGGACCTAAGACCTATAGGACCTATAGGACCTATAGGACCTATAGGACCTATAGGACCTATAGGACCTATAGGTCCTATAGGTCTTAGGTCCTATAGGTCCTATAGGTCTTAGGTCCTATAGGTCCTATAGGTTCTATGGGTCTTAGGTCCAATAGGTCCTATATGTCCTTTAGGTCTTAGGTCCTATAGGTCCTATGACCTATAGGTCCTATTGGTCCTATAGGTCCTATATGTCTTAGGTCCTATATGTCTTAGGTCCTATATGTCTTAGGTCCTATATGTCTTAGGTCCTATATGTCTTAGGTCCTATATGTCTTAGGTCCTATATTGCTTAGGTACTATAGGTCCTAGGACCTAAAGGTCCTATAGGTCCTAGGACCTAAAGGTCCTATAGGTCCTAGGACCTAAAGGTCCTAAAGGTCCTAGGACCTAAAGGTCCTATAGGTCCTAGGACCTGAAGGTCCTATAGGTCCTTGGTCCTCTAGATCCTTGGTAATATAGGACCTTAGACCTATAGGTCCTAGGTAATATAGGACCTTAGACCTGTAGGTCCTAGGTAATATAGGACCTTAGGCCTATAGGTTCTAGGTAATATTGGACCTTAGACCTATAGGTCCTAGGTCCAGTAGGACCTATAGGTCCTAGGTCCTAGGTAATTTTTTTTTCCTTTTCCTCACTAAGTAACCCTTAAGTGAGGGACCTTATTTCTACCTGCTTCCACAACCGATGATCGATTAGATGAGTAAAGTGGCCGGATAACCCCCGTCCTGTAATGACCTAATAAGCTGTCGAACGGGACTAAAACTACAAAGCAAGAAAAAAAAAAAAAAAAAAACCACAACCACAACTACAACAAATACCACAACCACAACAAATACAACATCACAACCGTAACCACAAAAATACAACACCACAACCACAACCATCACCACAACCATCACACAACTATCACCACTACTACAACAAATACCACAACAACAACAAATAGTAATACCACAACCACAACCATAACCACAACAAATACTACAACCACAACCACAACCATAAACACAACAAATACTACAACCACAACCACAAACATAACCACAACAAATACTACAACCACAACCACAACCATAACCACAACTACAACAAATACCACAACAACATCCACAACCACAACCACAGCAAATACCACAACCACAACAAATACCACAACCACATCCACAACCACAACTACAACAAATACCACAACCACAACAAATACAACATCACAACCACAACCACAACAAATACCACAACCACAAACACAACAAATACCATCACCACAACCACAATCATCACCATAACCACAACAAATACCATCACCACAACCACAACCATCGCCTCAACCACAACCATCACCATAACCACAACAAATACCATCGCCACAACCACAACCATCACCACAACCACAACCACAACCACAGGCCTAGGACCTAGGACCTAGGACCTTGGACCTAGGACCTAAGGCCTAGGACCGAGGACCTATAGGTCTTGGGTAATATAGGACCTTAGACCACAACCATCAGCACAACCACAACCATCACCACAACCACAACCAATACAATAACCACAACCGCAAGAAATACCACAACCACAACCACAACCATCACCACAACCATCACCACAAACACAACCATCACACAACAAATACCACAACCACAACCATAACCACAACAAATACTACAACCACAACCACAACTACAACAAATACCACAACAACATCCACAACCACAACCACAACAAATACCACAACCACAACAAATACCACAACAACATCCACAACCACAACTACAATAAATACCACAACCACATTAAATACAACATCAAAACCACAACCACAACAAATACCAAAACTACAACAAATACCACAACAACATATACAACCACAACTACAACAAATACCAATACCACAACAAATACAACATCACAATCACAACCATCACCACAACCATCACACAACTATCACCACAACTACAACAAATACCACAACAACAAATAGCACAACCACAACAACAACCACAACCACTACCACAACCATAACCACAACAAATACCAAAACAAATACCACAACCAGAACAAATACCACAACCACAACAAATACCACAACCACAACTACAACAAATACCACAACTACAACAAATACCACAACAACAACAAATACTACAACCACAACAAATACCACAACCACAACTACAACAAATACCACAACCACAACAAATACCACAACCACAACTACAACAAATACCACAACAACAACAAATACCACAACCACAACACAACAAATACCACAACCACAACAACAACCACAACCACTACCACAACCACAGGCCTAAGACCTAGGACCGAGGACCTAGGTCCTAGGACCGAGGACCTAGGTCCTAAGACCTAGAACTAAAGACTAAATATGAGCATCTAAGGGCTAAACTTATTCGTGAAGTAATTCTACAAAGGAGAGAGAGGCCTCTAGCTATTGGCAAGCTGCTTAAGGGCTTCAAGGAGAGTCTTGAATCTCTCTCTACCAACTCGATTTTGACAGCTTGTGAGCGTTTATTCCTCATAAAAATAAAAAAATTTAAAAAAAATTAAAAATAATTAATAGAAAAAAAAGAATATAGGTCCTAGTTCCTAGGTCTTAGGTCCTAGGTCCTAGGTCTTAGAGCCTAGGTCCTAGGTCTTAGGTCCTATAGGTCTTAGGTCCTAGGACCTAGGACCTTGGACCTAGGACCTAGGACCTTGGACCTAGGACCTAAGACCTAGGACCTAGGATCTAAGACCTAGGACCTAAGACCTAGGACCTAAGACCTAGGACCAAGGACCTATAGCTCCTAAGACCTAGGACCGAGGACCTATAGGTCACCTAGGACCTATATAAAAAAAATAATAAATTTATTAAGAAATACGGAAATAGAATTGAATTATGAAATAAATCTTGACAAAAATATAAATATTGTAATTTTATCAATCATGTATTGGTATGTAAATAAATTAATACAGCAAATCTATAGTTTGTGAAATCCTGTAATCAAAATAATTGGAAGCAGGCAGAAATAAAGTCCCTCACTTAAGGGTTACGTAGTGAGAAAAAGGAAAAAAAAATTACAGGACCTAGGACCTATAAGTCTAAGGTCCAAGGTCCTAGGACCAATAGGACCTATAGGACCTATAAGACCTAGGTCCTAGGACCCTAGGTCCTAGGACCTATAGGACCTATAAGACCTAGGTCCTATAGGACCAATAAGACCTAGGTCCTATAGGACCTATAGGTCCTAGGTCCTAAAACTATAGGTCCTAGGTCTAAGGACCTGAGACCTATAGGTCCTAGGTCCAAGGACCTGAGACCTAAATAGGTCCTAGGTCCAAGGACCTGAAACCTATAGGTCCTAGGTCCAATGACCTAAGACCTATAGGTCCAAGGACCTAAGACCTATAGGTCCTAGGACCTAAGACCTATAGGTACTAGGACCTAAGACCTAAGACCTATAGGTCCTAGGTCTAATAGGACCTAGGTCTTATAGGTCCTATAGGTCCTAGGACCTAGGACCTAAGACCTATAGGCATGTAGTTCCTAGGACCTAGGTCCTATAGGTCCTAATTCCTAAAGGTCCTAGGTCCTCTAGATCCTTGGTAATATAGGACCTTAGACCTATAGGTCCTAGGTAATATAATACCGTAGACCTGTAGGTCCTAGGTAATATAGGACCATAGGCCTATAGGTTCTAAGTAATATAGGACCTTAGAAATTACCTAGGACCTATAGGACCTAGGACCTATAGGTCCTACTGGACCTAGGACCTATAGGTCTAAGGTCCTAGGACCTATAGGTCTAAGGTCCTATATTACCTAGAACCTATAGGCCTAAGGTCCTATATTACCTAGGACCTACAGGTCTAAGGTCCTATATTACCTAGGACCTATAGGTCTAAGGTCCTATATTACCAAGGATCTAGAGGACCAATAGGACCTATAGGTCCTAGGACCTATAGGTCTTTGGTCCTATAGGTCCTATAGGTAATATAGGTCTTTGGTCCTATAGGTCCTATAGGTCCTATAGCTCCTATTGGTCCTATAGGTCCTATAGCTCCTATAGGTCCTATAGGTCCTATAGCTCCTATAGGACCTATAGGAGCTAGGACCTCAGGTTCTTGGACCTAGGACCTACAGGTCTCAGGTCCTTAGACCTAGGACCTATAGTTTTAGGACCTAGGACCTATAGGTCCTATATATATATATATATATATATATATATATATATATATATATATATATATATATATATATATATATATATATATATATATATAGGACCTATAGGTCCTAGGTCCTAAAACTATAGGTCCTAGGTCTAAGGACCTGAGACCTGTAGGTCCTAGGTCCAAGAACCTGAGACCTAAATAGGTCCTATAGGAGCTATAGGACCTATAGGACCTATAGGAGCTATAGGACCTATAGGACCAATAGGAGCTATAGGACCTATAGGACCTATAGGACCAAAGACCTATATTACCTATAGGACCTATAGGACCAAAGACCTATAGGTCCTAGGACCTATAGGTCCTATTGGTCCTCTAGATCCTTGGTAATATAGGACCTTAGACCTATAGGTCCTAGGTAATATAGGACCTTAGACCTGTAGGTCCTAGGTAATATAGGACCTTAGGCCTATAGGTTCTAGGTAATATAGGACCTTAGACCTATAGGTCCTAGGACCTTAGACCTATAGGTCCTAGGTCCAGTAGGACCTATAGGTCCTAGGTCCTATAGGTCCTAGGTAATTTTTTTTCCTTTTCCTCACTAAGTAACCCTTAAGTGAGGGACCTTATTTCTACCTGCTTCCAATTATATTGATTACAGAATTTCACAAACTCTAGATTTGCTGTATTAATTGATTTACATACCAATACATGATGGATAAAATTACAATATATATACAATATATCTTGCTGTCAAGATTTATTTCATAATTCTATTCTATTTCCGTATTTCTTAATAATTTTATTATTATTTTTTTTTTTATATAGTTCCTAGGTGACCTATAGGTCCTCGGTCCTAGGTCTTAGCAGCTATAGGTCCTAGGTCTTAGGTCCTAGGTCTTAGAGCCTAGGTCCTAGGTCTTAGGTCATAGGTCCAAGGTCCTAGGTCCTAGGTCGAAGGTCCTAGGTCCTAGGACCTAAGACCTATAGGACCTATAGGACCTATAGGACCTATAGGACCTATAGGACCTATAGGACCTATAGGTCCTATAGGTCTTAGGTCCTATAGGTCCTATAGGTCTTAGGTCCTATAGGTCCTATAGGTTCTATGGGTCTTAGGTCCAATAGGTCCTATATGTCCTTTAGGTCTTAGGTCCTATAGGTCCTATGACCTATAGGTCCTATTGGTCCTATAGGTCCTATATGTCTTAGGTCCTATATGTCTTAGGTCCTATATGTCTTAGGTCCTATATGTCTTAGGTCCTATATGTCTTAGGTCCTATATGTCTTAGGTCCTATATTGCTTAGGTACTATAGGTCCTAGGACCTAAAGGTCCTATAGGTCCTAGGACCTAAAGGTCCTATAGGTCCTAGGACCTAAAGGTCCTAAAGGTCCTAGGACCTAAAGGTCCTATAGGTCCTAGGACCTGAAGGTCCTATAGGTCCTTGGTCCTCTAGATCCTTGGTAATATAGGACCTTAGACCTATAGGTCCTAGGTAATATAGGACCTTAGACCTGTAGGTCCTAGGTAATATAGGACCTTAGGCCTATAGGTTCTAGGTAATATTGGACCTTAGACCTATAGGTCCTAGGTCCAGTAGGACCTATAGGTCCTAGGTCCTAGGTAATTTTTTTTTCCTTTTCCTCACTAAGTAACCCTTAAGTGAGGGACCTTATTTCTACCTGCTTCCAATTATATTGATTACAGAATTTCACAAACTCTAGATTTGCTGTATTAATTGATTTACATATCAATACATGATGGATAAAATTACAATATATATACAATATATCTTGCTGTCAAGATTTATTTCATAATTCAATTCTATTTCCGTATTTCTTAATAAATTTATTATTATTTTTTTTTATATAGGTCCTAGGTCTTAGGAGCTATAGGTCCTAGGTCCTATAGGTCCTAGGTAATTTTTTTTCCTTTTCCTCACTAAGTAACCCTTAAATGAGGGACCTTATTTCTACCTGCTTCCAATTATATTGATTACAGAATTTCACAAACTCTAGATTTGCTGTATTAATTGATTTACATACCAATACATGATGGATAAAATTACAATATACATACAATATATCTTGCTTTCAAGATTTATTTCATAATTCAATTCTATTTCCGTATTTCTTAATAAATTTATTATTATTTTTTTTTATATAGGTCCTAGGTCTTAGGAGCTATAGGTCCTAGGTCTTAGGTCCTAGGTCTTAGAGCCTAGGTCCTAGGTCTTAGGTCCTAGGTCCAAGGTCCTAGGTCCTAGGTCCAAGGTCATAGGTCCTAGGTCCTAGGTCCTAGGACCTAAGACCTATAGGACCTATAGGACCTATAGGACCTATAGGACCTATAGGACATATAGGACCTATAGGACCTATAGGACCTATAAGACCTATAAGACCTATAGGACCTATAGGACCTATAGGACCTAAGACCTATAGGACCTATAGGACCTATAGAACCTATAGGACCTATAGGACCTATAGGACCTATTGGACCTAAGACCTATAAGACCTATAGGACCAAGAGGACCTAGAGGTCCTATTGGTCCTATAGGTCCTATAGGTCCTATAGATCCTAGGACCTATAGGTCCTTTTGGTCCTAAAGGTCCTAGGACCTATAGGTCCTAAAGGTCCTAGGACCTATAGGTCCTTTTGGTCCTAAAGGTCCTAGGACCTATAGGTCCTTTTGGTCCTAAAGGTCCTAGGACCTATAGGTCCTTTTGGTCCTAAAGGTCCTAGGACCTATAGGTCCTTTTGGTCCTAAAGGTCCTAGGACCTATAGGTCCTTTTGGTCCTAAAGGTCCTAGGACCTATAGGTCCTTTTGGTCCTAAAGGTCCTAGGACCTTTAGGTCCTATAGGTTCTAAAGGACCTAGGCTCTAAGACCTAGGACCTAGGTTCTAAGACCTAGGACCTAGGACCTATTGCTCCTAAGACCTATTGGTCCTATAGGTCTTATAGGACCTATAGGACCTATAGGTCCAAGGTCCTTTAGGACAAAAATGACCTATAGGACCTAAGACCTATAGGACCGATAGGACTTAAGACCAATATGACCTATAGGTCCTATTGGTTCTAGGACCTATAGGTCCTAGGTCCTTTAGGTCCTATTGGTCCAATAGGTCCTAAAGGTCCTATAGGTCCTATAGGACCTATAGGTCCTATAGGTCTTAGGTCCTAGGACCTAGGACCTTAGACCTAGGACCTAAGACCTAGGACCTAGGCTCTAAGACCTAGGACCTAGGCTCTAAGACCTAGGACCTAGGCTCTAAGACCTAGGACCTAGGCTCTAAGACCTAGGACCTAGGCTCTAAGACCTAGGACCTAGGCTCTAAGACCTAGGACCTAGGCTCTTAGACCTAGGACCTAGGCTCTAAGACCTAGGACCTAGGACCAATAGGAGCTATAGGACCTATAGGACCTATAGGACCAAAGACCTATATTACCTATAGGACCTATAGGACCAAAGACCTATAGGTCCTAGGACCTATAGGTCCTATTGGTCCTCTAGATCCTTGGTAATATAGGACCTTAGACCTATAGGTCCTAGGTAATATAGGACCTTAGACCTGTAGGTCCTAGGTAATATAGGACCTTAGGCCTATAGGTTCTAGGTAATATAGGACCTTAGACCTATAGGTCCTAGGACCTTAGACCTATAGGTCCTAGGTCCAGTAGGACCTATAGGTCCTAGGTCCTATAGGTCCTAGGTAATTTTTTTTCCTTTTCCTCACTAAGTAACCCTTAAGTGAGGGACCTTATTTCTACCTGCTTCCAATTATATTGATTACAGAATTTCACAAACTCTAGATTTGCTGTATTAATTGATTTACATACCAATACATGATGGATAAAATTACAATATATATACAATATATCTTGCTGTCAAGATTTATTTCATAATTCTATTCTATTTCCGTATTTCTTAATAATTTTATTATTATTTTTTTTTTATATAGTTCCTAGGTGACCTATAGGTCCTCGGTCCTAGGTCTTAGCAGCTATAGGTCCTAGGTCTTAGGTCCTAGGTCTTAGAGCCTAGGTCCTAGGTCTTAGGTCATAGGTCCAAGGTCCTAGGTCCTAGGTCGAAGGTCCTAGGTCCTAGGACCTAAGACCTATAGGACCTATAGGACCTATAGGACCTATAGGACCTATAGGACCTATAGGACCTATAGGACCTAAGACCTATAGGACCTAAGACCTATAGGACCTATAGGACTTAAGACCTATAGGACCTATAGGACCTATAGGTCCTAAAGGTCCTAGGACCTATAGGTCCTTTTGGTCCTAAAGGTCCTAGGACCTATAGGTCCTATAGGACCTATAGGTCCTATAGGTCTTAGGTCCTAGGACCTAGGACCTTAGACCTAGGACCTAAGACCTAGGACCTAGGCTCTAAGACCTAGGACCTAGGCTCTAAGACCTAGGACCTAGGCTCTTAGACCTAGGACCTAGGCGCTAAGACCTAGGACCTAGGACCTATAGCTCCTAAGACCTAGGACCGAGGACTTACTTAAGTGAGGGACCTTATTTCTACCTGCTTCCAATTATATTGATTACAGAATTTCACAAACTCTAGATTTGCTGTATTAATTGATTTACATACCAATACATGATGGATAAAATTACAATATATATACAATATATCTTGCTTTCAAGATTTATTTCATAATTCAATTCTATTTCCGTATTTCTTAATAAATTTATTATTATTTTTTTTTATATAGGTCCTAGGTCTTAGGAGCTATAGGTCCTAGGTCTTAGGAGCTATAGGTCCTAGGTCTTAGGAGCTATAGGTCCTAGGTCTTAGGAGCTATAGGTCCTAGGTCTTAGGTCCTAGGTCTTAGAGCCTAGGTCCTAGGTCTTAGGTCCTAGGTCCAAGGTCCTAGGTCCTAGGTCCAAGGTCATAGGTCCTAGGTCCTAGGTCCTAGGACCTAAGACCTATAGGACCTATAGGACCTATAGGACCTATAGGACCTATAGGACCTATAGGACCTATAGGACCTATAGGACCTATAGGACCTATAGGACCTATAGGACCTATAGGTCCTAGGACCTATAGGTCCTAAAGGTCCTAGGACCTATAGGTCCTAAAGGTCCTAGGACCTATAGGTCCTAAAGGTCCTAGGACCTATAGGTCCTAAAGGTCCTAGGACCTATAGGTCCTAAAGGTCCTAGGACCTATAGGTCCTAAAGTTCCTAGGACCTATAGGTCCTTTTGGTCCTAAAGGTCCTAGGACCTATAGGTCCTTTTGGTCCTAAAGGTCCTAGGACCTATAGGTCCTTTTGGTCCTAAAGGTCCTAGGACCTATAGGTCCTTTTGGTCCTAAAGGTCCTAGGACCTATAGGTCCTTTTGGTCCTAAAGGTCCTAGGACCTATAGGTCCTTTTGGTCCTAAAGGTCCTAGGACCTATAGGTCCTTTTGGTCCTAAAGGTCCTAGGACCTATAGGTCCTTTTGGTCCTAAAGGTCCTAGGACCTATAGGTCCTTTTGGTCCTAAAGGTCCTAGGACCTATAGGTCCTTTTGGTCCTAAAGGTCCTAGGACCTATAGGTCCTTTTGGTCCTAAAGGTCCTAGGACCTATAGGTCCTTTTGGTCCTAAAGGTCCTAGGACCTATAGGTCCTATAGGTCCTATAGGTCCTATTGGTCCTATAGGTCCTATAGGTCCTATAGGTCTTAGGTCCTAGGACCTAGGACCTTGGACCTAGGACCTAAGACCTAGGACCTATGCTCTAAGACCTAGGACCTAGGCTCTAAGACCTAGGACCTAGGCTCTAAGACCTAGGACCTAGGCTCTAAGACCTAGGACCTAGGCTCTAAGACCTAGGTCCTAGGCTCTAAGACCTAGGACCTAGGCTCTAAGACTTAGGACCTAGGCTCTAAGACCTAGGACCTAGGCTCTAAGACCTAGGACCTAGGCTCTAAGACCTAGGACCTAGGACCTATAGCTCCTAAGACCTAGGACCGAGGACCTATAGGTCACCTAGGACCTATATAGGTCTTATAGGTCTTAGGTCCAATAGGTCCTATAGGTCCTATAGGTCTTAAGTCCTATCGGTCCTATAGGTCTTAGGTCCTATAGGTTTTTTTTTCCTAAAGGACCTTGGACCTATAGGTCCTATAGGACCTATAAGACCAATAGGACCTATAGTTCCTAGGACCTATAGGTCTTTGGTCCTATAGGTCTTAGGTCCTAGGACCTAGGACCTTGGACCTAGGACCTAGGACCTTGGACCTATAGCTCCTAAGACCTAGGACCGAGGACCTATTGGTCACCTAGGACATATATAAAAAAAAAATAATAATAATAAAATTATTAAGAAATACGGAAATAGAATTGAATTATGAAATAAATCTTGACAGCAAGATATATTGTATATATATTGTAATTTTATCCATCATGTATTGGTATGTAAATCAATTAATACAGCAAATCTAGAGTTTGTGAAATTCTGTAATCAATATAATTGGAAGCAGGTAGAAATAAGGTCCCTCACTTAAGGGTTACTTAGTGAGGAAAAGGAAAAAAAAATTACTTAGGACCTATAGGACCTATAGGTCTAAGGTCCTAGATAGGTCTAAGGTCCTAGGACCTATAGGTCTAAGGTCCTAGGACCTATAGGTCTAAGGTCCTAGGACCTATAGGTCTAAGGTCCTAGGACCTATTGGTCCTATAGGACCAATAGGACCTATAGGACCAATAGGACCTATAGGTCCTAGGACCTATAGGACCTAGGACCTATAGGTCCTAGGACCTATAGGACCAATAGGACCTATAGGTCCTATTGGTCCTATAGGTCCTATTGGTCCTATAGCTCCTATAGGTCCTATTGGTCCTATAGGTCCTATAGGTCCTATAGGTCCTACTGGACCTAGGACCTATAGGTCTAAGGTCCAATATTACCTAGAACCTATAGGCCTAAGGTCCTATATTACCTAGGACCTACAGGTCTAAGGACCTAGGACCTATAGGTCTAAGGTCCTAGGACCTATAGGTCTAAGGTCCTAGGACCTATAGGTCTAAGGTCCTAGGACCTATAGGTCTAAGGTCCTAGGACCTATAGGTCTAAGGTCCTAGGACCTATAGGTCTAAGGTCCTAGAACCTATAGGTCTAAGGTCCTAGGACCTATAGGTCTAAGGTCCTAGGACCTATAGGTCTAAGGTCCTAGGACCTATAGGTCTAAGGTCCTAGGACCTATAGGTCTAAGGTCCTAGGACCTATAGGTCTAAGGTCCTAGGACCTATAGGTCTATGGTCCTAAGACCTATAGGTCTATGGTCCTAAGACCTATAGGTCTAAGGTCCTAAGACCTATAGGTCTAAGGTCCTATATTCCTAAGGATCTAGAGGACCAAGGACCTCTAGGTCGTAGGACCTATAGGACCAAAGCAATATAGGAGCTAAGACATATAGGACCTAAGACATATATGACCTATAGGACCTAGGACCTAAAGGTCCTATAGGTCCTAGGACCTATAGGTCCTTGGTCCTCTAGATCCTTGGTAATATAGGCCCTTAGACCTATAGGTCCTAGGTAATATAGGACCTTAGACCTGTAGGTCCTAGGTAATATAGGACCTTAGGCCTATAGGTTCTAGATAGTATAGGACCTTAGACCTATAGGTCCTAGGTCCAATAGGACCTATAGGTCCTAGGTCCTTGGTCCTAGGTCCTATAGGTCCTAGGTAATTTTTTTTTCCTTTTCCTCACTAAGTAACCCTTAAGTGAGGGACCTTATTTCTATCTGCTTCCAATTTTATTGATTACAGAATTTCACAAACTCTAGATTTGCTGTATTAATTGATTTACATATCAATACATGATGGATAAAATTATAATATATATACAATATATCTTGCTGTCAAGCTTTATTTCATAATTCAATTCTATTTCCGTATTTCTTAATAATTTTATTATTATTTTTTTTATATAGGTCCTAGGTGACCTATAGGTCCTCGGTCCTAGGTCTTAGGTGCTATAGGTCCTAGGTCCTAGGTCTTAGGTCCTAGGTCCAAGGTCCTAGGTCCTAGGACCTAAGACCTATGGACCTAAGACCTATAGCACCTATAGGACCTATAGGACCAATAGGACCTATAGGTCCTAGGACCTATAGGACCTATAGGACCTATAGGACCTATAGGACCTATAGGACCTATAGGACCTATAGGACCTATAGGACCTATAGGACCTATAGGACCTATAGGTCCTAGGACCTATAGGACCAATAGGACCTATAGGTCCTATAGGTCTTAAGTCCTATCAGTCCTATAGGTCTTAGGTCCTATAGGTCCTTTTTTGTCCTAAAGGACCTTGGACCTATAGGTCCTATAGGTCCTATAGGACCTATAGGACCAATAGGACCTATAGTTCCTAGGACCTATAGGTCTTTGGTCCTATAGGTCCTATTGGTCCTATAGGTCCTATAGGTCCTATTGGTCCTATAGGTCCTATAGGTCCTAGGACCTTTAGGTCCTCTTGGTCCTAAAGGTCCTAGGACCTATAGGTCCTTTTGGTCCTAAAGGTCCTTTTTGTCCTAAAGGTCCTAGGACCTATAGGTCCTATAGGTCCAATAGGACCTATAGGACCAATTGGACCTATAGGTCTTTGGTCCTATAGGTCTTAGGACCTATAGGTCCATAGCTCCTATAGGTCCTATAGGTCCTGTAGGTCCTATAGGGCCTATATGTCTTAGGTCCTATAGGTCCTATATGTCTTAGGTCCTATATGTCCTATATGTCTTAGGTCCTATAGGTCCTATAGGTCCTAGGACCTATAGGTCCTTTTTGTCCTAAAGGTCCTAGGTCCTATAGGTCCAATAGGACCTATAGGACCAATAGGACCTATAGTTCCTAGGACCTATAGGTCTTTGGTCCTATAGGTCCTATAGGTCCTATAGGGCCTATATGTCTTAGGTCCTATAGGTCCTATATGTCTTAGGTCCTATATGTGCTATATGTCTTAGGTCCTATAGGTCCTATAGGTCCTATATGTCTTAGGTCCTATAGGTTTTAGGTCCTCTAGATCCTTGGTAATATAGGACCTTAGTCCTATAGGTCCTAGGTAATATAGGACCGTAGACCTGTAGGTCCTAGGTAATATAGGACTATAGGCCTATAGGTTCTAGGTAATATAGGACCTTAGACCTATTGGTCCTAGGTCCTATAATAATGTGTATATATATATATATATATATATATATATATATATATATATATATATATATATATATATATATATATAGTAATATATATATATATATATATTAGGTCCTAGGTCCTAGTTCCTAGGACCTAGGACCTAAGACATATTAGTCCTAGGTCCTATAGGTCCTAGGTAATTTAGGTCCTAGGTGACCTATAGGTCCTAGGTCCTAGGTGATGGTTGTGGTTGTGGTATTTTTTGTAGTTATGGTATTTGTTGTCGTTGTGGTTGTTGTATTTGATGTGTTTGTGGTTGAGTATTTTAGTGGTTGTAGTTGTAGTATTTGTTGTGGTTGTGGTTGTAGTATTTTGTGGTTATGGTTGTAGTATTTGTGGTGGTTGTGTTTGTGGTTTTGGCTGTGGTTGTTGTTGTGGTTGTGGTTGTGGTATTTCTTGCGGTTGTGGTTATTGTATTGGTTGTGGTTGTGGTGATGGTTGTGGTTGTGCTGATGGTTGTGGTCTAAGGTCCTATATTACCCAAGACCTATAGGTCCTCGGACCTAGGTCTTAGGACCTATAGGTCCTAGGTCCTAGGTCTTAGGTCCTAGGTCCTAGGTGCTAGGCCTGTGGTTGTGGTTGTGGTGATGGTTGTGGTTGAGGTGATGGTTGTGGTTGTGGTGATGGTATTTGTTGTGGTTGTGGTGATGGTATTTGTTGTGGTGATGGTTGTGGTGATGGTATTTGTTGTGGTTATGGTGATGGTTGTGGTTGTGGTGATGGTTGTGGTGATGGTTGTGGTGATGGTATTTGTTGTGGTTATGGTGATGGTTGTGGTTGAGGTGATGGTTGTGGTTGTGGTGATGGTATTTGTTGTGGTTATGGTGATGGTTGTGGTTGTTTTTGTGGTGATGGTTGTGGTGATGGTTGTGGTTTTGGTGTGGTTGTGGTATTGGTTGTGGTTGTGGTGTGGTTGTGGTTGTGGTGTGGTTGTGGTGATGGTTGTGGTTGTGGTATTTGTTGTGGTTATGGTGATGGTTGAGGTTGTGGTTGTGGTTGAGGTTGTGGTGATGGTTGTGGTTGTGGTGATGGTTGTGGTCTAAGGTCCTTTATTACCCAAGACCTATAGGTCCTTTAGGTCCTAGGTAATATAGGTCCTAGGTAATATAGGTCCTAGGTGACCTATTATAGGTGACTTATAGGTCAGAGTTGAAAAAAGAAATGTCGATTTTTTACCATATTTTATAACTTTTGGTACACTTTGACGGCGAAAAGCATATTGATATGGGTATCAAATTAAAGGGGACAGTGTATAGAAGACTTTAAAAAACACCGCACATCGTTATCACTCTTTGTTCCGGAGATATTGGCGTTACAGTGAATAGGCCAAATTTGGGTCTTCAATAGGGGGTGGTGGGGGAAGCAAGCGGAGGCACTCGATATGATAATATGGAAAATGCTTCCCTAAACGATGGTGTAAAGAAAGTTTAGTATTTAATTTTTCCCCCCTTTAGGCCCTTTTTCTGTCTATTTGTACTGGGCTATAATTATCAGCCTCAAAACAATATAGGCTTTATAGAAAAAAATTACTAAAAAAGTCTAACCAGCGGCGCCGGCGTTAATAAGAATTTTCTCCGAGCAACATTTGCGGGATTAATATAACCGATGAAATTTAAGGGAATATTTTTTAGGAATTAGTAGAAATCAAAATGCCAAACTGTAATCCCGGATAACAATGCGTATGTTCTTGTTAAATTGTTATTTATATCCCTTGTTATGTTACTTAACAGTATGTTATCTATTTAATTAATATGTTTTTGGTCTTTGGTGTGGGTATTTACTTAGAAAAACATAAAAATTCCCAACCCGCATTTTTGCGAACCATCATATCTTAAAAACTACACTTCCGATTTTAATGAAATTTAAATGGTAGGCCACATTAGGCAAATTTTGGTCCCAAATAAGTTTCAAGCTTCTGCGCCTATTATTTTTATCTTCCACATGCCCACATACATTTATTTAACAGCAATTTCTCGAAAACGGTTTGTCTCACTTTAAACATGCATAGGACCTTTTTTGTGCAGAATTATGGAAAAAAAATTTTTGATAAAACATTTCTCTTAAAAAAAATTAACTGTTTTGCGAGAAAAGTTAAAAAAATGTAAATTTTAGACTTTAAGGAGGAGGAAGGGCCCCCCCCCCCCCCCCTCCCTAAGAGTGGGGAACTTATTTTTTTTTTTGTTTCTTACTACTACACCCTTAAGAGTGTTTTCACAAAGTTTCAATACTTTATAAATTATTTTCCCTATTATTCCTTATTTTAACTCCTAATTTTTTAACTTAGAAGGGAACAAGGAGCAAGGTTAAAATAGATGGTTGTTTATCGCCCTCCTTTGAGGTTAGAAGAGGGCTGAGGCAGGGAGATGTTCTGTCAGCAACTCTTTTTAACCTTGTGCTGGAGAGAGCTGTCAGGAAAATACCTGGCAACCCAGGAGGAACCTTGTTCAACCGGCAAACCCAATGTCTTGCGTATGCAGATGACGTTGGACTCTTGGCAAGATCTAAAAGAGCCTTGGAGGAGGCTTACATGCCATTGAAGCAAGAAGCTGCTGATCTGGGACTAAATATTAACAAAAATAAAACAGAATATATGCTAATGACTCGCAGAGAAGGAAGAGAACCTCTGGAAGATGTGTTGTTAGGAGGTGATTTATTTAAGTCAACTAACAACTTCAAATATTTAGGAACCCAAATCACTAAATCACTAATGACAACACCGTATCGGAGGAAGTAAGAGCTAGACTAACGGCAGGAAATAGGTGCTACTTCTCCTTGATGAGGATACTAAAAAGTAGACTCTTAAGTCGAGACTTGAAGATCAAAGTTTATCTAACTGTCATCCGGCCTGTTGTATTATATGGATCAGAGGCCTGGACTCTTACCAACTCTGATGAAAGCTGCTTACGGCGTTGGGAGAGAAAACTATTGAGAAGAATCTTTGGCCCTGTGAACGAGGATGGAAGATGGAGACTTAGGCACAATGATGAGCTACATATTCTCTACGGCAAACCGGACCTGGTGGCTGAGATTAAGAAAAATAGGCTGCGATGGCTAGGTCACGTTGAGAGAATGCCAGAGAATAGGGCGGCTAAAAAGTTGTATGATGGTAAACCTGGCGGAAAAAGACTGAGATGGCTAGATCAGGTGGAGAACGATCTGAGGAGGATAGGAGTGAGGAGGTGGAGGGCTGTTGCACAACAGCGGGAACTCTGGAGGAGCGAAGTGTTGCAGGCCCAGGCTCTTCGAGAGCTGTAGTGATGATGATGATGATGATTATTCCTTATTTTCCTGGACTAAATAGAGTTCACAGTTGACTCTATTAGCAGCTTTTCTTACTACACGCATCTGCTATTTCCGCTTTTTTACCCCTCCTGCATTAGAGTTGCTATGACATATTATACATCGAATTATAGGTAATAAAATAAGCTACACGTTTTATTTCACCACATTTTTAGTGCCGACCCCGTGGAAAAAAGTTATTATCAAAATTGTTCAGAGTAGAAAAAAGAAATGTCGATTTTTTACCATATTTTATTAATTTTTGGTACATTTTTACTGCAAAAAGCATATTGATATGGGTATCAAATTAAAGAGGACAGTGTATAGAAGACTTTAAAAAACACCCCACGTCGTTATCACTCTTTGTTCCGGAGATATTGGCGTTACAGTGAATAGGCCAAATTTGGGTCATCAATAGGGGGTGGTGGGGGAAGCAAGTGGTGGCACTCGATATGATAATATGGAAAATGCTTCTCCAAACACCTTCTAAACGATGGCGTAAAGAAAGTTTAGTATTTAATTTTTCCCCCCTTTAGGCCCTTTTTATGTCTATTTGTACTGGGCTAAACCGGAATATAGCAAGGTAAAGGAGGAGGAGGTAGTTTTATTTTTCTGATTTTTTTTTTTTCAAATCCTTCAAATGAGCTTTCCATTTTTTCACCATTATTAGACAATTCCACAGCCAAACCCATCGAATTTCCTTAATATTTCTGACTGTTTTTGCTGTGTATATGGGTTTCTTTGAATATGGAATTCTTGAAAAGTAAAGTAAATTCTGACTGTTACTATATTCCGGATGCAAACTAACAATTTAAAATGTCCAAAACTAGTCAAAAAAAAATAAAAAGATAATTTTGACGGATTTGAAAAATATCGTACAATGTACTTCCTTTGCTTTGCTATATTCCGGATACAAAGTAGCAGCTTTGACGTATCTGATATGCGTATTGCAGGTTTAATATAACCAAATAAATTCAAGGGATTTTTTAAGAATTCGTAAAAATCGAGCTACCTCTTCTTTGCCTTGCTATTGCTATATTCCGGATACAAATTTACAATTTTTGTTGTATCTGATGCGCGTATTGCGGGTTTATTATAACCGAGGAAATGTAAGGGATTTTTTTTTATGAATTCGTTATAATCGAACTACCTCCTGTGCAGAAGTGCTCATTCCCCCATGACCTTTGGCGCCCTTCCCCCTCCCTCTTTAAATACCCCCCCCCCCCCCCCCCTGACTTAATTAACTTCTGCTTTACCGGTTCTCGCTACAGTGAATGTACTAACCTTACATCTTTGAGTTACGATGGATATAATGAATTACAATTTCTGTATTTATATTTGTAAACTTTTGAATTATATTAGAGAGGGGAGAATCAATCTAAACAAGGTGTGCGGTATGCTCTTATTTATCTGTTACTCCCCTTATCAAACAGAAGTGTGATATTCCTTTGTCCCAAAGTACATTGGACTAAATAAACATCTCTTTGTCTAAATAGTTATTTATTCAAAGTCATTTATATTCTAAAACAACATAGGGGAGTAACAATCTAAAGAAGTACTGGTAGCTACTACTACAGCACAGGAATATAAGTTTTTTATTTCCCTTTGCTTTGCCTAGTACCATCACTGTCATACTGTACTACAATATTTTATACCAACTTACTTTTGACTTCTGTCTTGTTATTTAGTAGTTGTAATATTAATTTAATTCATAAAAAAATAATATATTTTAATCCAGTTATTTATTTTTAATTTATCCATGATAATGGATTAGAGGATTTGTAACCATTTGTAATTAGAATGAATGAATTTGTCAAATAACACAAGTTAAGAATAAAATCTTTTATTTTTTATATATTTACATTTAGTTAAGAACAAGCTACTATAGGGGGGGGGGGGGGGGATCCAAAACATTGATCTGTTAAAATAATTTTTGGAATTTAATGCCTTGCTCTTTTTTTAAATGTAATGAGGAGACTTATTCCTCTTCTTCAGCAGCCTCAGCTTCTATTTCGATAGCATCTAGCTCATCGGTAGGTACCCAGTTAGCTGTTCCATTCTTACGGGTTCCTTTGAAGTCGACACACATGGTCCTCTCTAGTGAGAGAGGGTCAAGGTTGATATCAAGGCATCCTCTGAATCCTTCGTCAAACTCACCAATACCAATGGGAGAAATGCATGTTTGGATGAAACTAGCAACACCACTTAACTTAGTACATGCTGCTTCACCTTCAATCTCTGTAATATATAAATACAAATTAAAGATAATCTTTTGGTCTTTATCATTTAATATGTTTCTGTAAGGTTAATATTTACTTTTTCCTTAAAAAACCAATTAATTCAAGCAGATATTCTCTGGTGTAGGAAAATGTAGAAAATTGTTAGAATTTAATTTTGGTTTGCCTTCTTTCACACACATTTTATTCTTTAAAGCTAAAGTTTTTCTTGTTGACATTTAGGATTCTAATAGGATGAGCACTGAAAGACTTCCTGAAGAGCCCTTGAAGCCAGGTGTGAGGGGAAAAGGCCCAGAGAAAGAAAGAGGACAGCTTGGATGGACAACAACACATCCTCCCTGGCTCAATGAGGAATGTCCCTACAACAAGTCCGCACCATGTCCACTGACAGGAGAGGGTAGACACCTTTTTGGTTTACCTCAACACCTCAAGGTAGAAGAGGATCCAACTAAGTAAGTAAGTAAGTTTTGCTTGATTATTTCTAGCTGTTAATGTCACAGTGAGAGATATGTAGAATATAAAATATATAGTCATATTCTTTAAAAAAAAAAAAAAAAAAACTTCCTAGACATTTTTATCTCTAATACTTCTGATTTATTGTAAAATTTTCCTTAGTTAACTAATTATTCACTTTACACCTTGAACTTACTTGTAATATTGATGTTGGCTAGTTCTTCTCCATTGTAGGTAATGGCTCCATTAACAATTTTCTTGTTAGGTCTGATCCTCATTATAAGACAGGCTGACATTAAGAAAGAGTTATGGTTAGTTAGCATTTCAAAGGAATATCATCATTTTACACAATTATTAGATTCACATTTCAGTAATAAACTCGAAAACATTTTTGTAATCATGTCTGTCATGTTAAGTAGGTCGAATACAATGTCATACCTTTCTCAAATCCTGGAGGCTGAGCGCAGCAACCACATGTTGTATTTTCACAGCTGCATAAGCCTTCTTGAGTTTTTTCCAAGATATATTCAATAATCAAAGGAGTGACAGCTTCGACTGCTAAAGATGCTCCCTGTTCAAGAATTTCTTTAGCCACAGTCTTCAGGAGTTTATTTGCAGCCTGATTTTTATTGCCACCATTCTTTGCCTTCATCTTATCCCAGCTCCTCGTTCCCTTCCTTGATCCTTTGGTCGGTCTCTTTACATTCTTTCCAGTATTCTTTGACCCATTTCCAGCTTTGCTTCCTGTTTTAATACCGCCCTTTCCTTTAGAGCCACCTTTAAGCAGTTCTTTTCCATTAGTCTTTGCTACTTTCTTTGGACCTTTTCCTGCTACTTTAAGACCGCCACCAGAAACTTTGACTTTTTTTTTGCCAGCAGTCAGAATTGCACCGCCTACTTTTTTATTTCCTTTCTTTAGACCACCCCCAAATATTTTTAATCCACCCTTTTTTCCCAGTTTACCTCGAGCAAATGGTCCCTCTGTAAAAGGAAAGAATATTGGTGAGAAGATTGTAGCAATAAATTATAAAGTAATATTTTCACAAATAACTTTAATTCAATTTTATAAAATTTTTGCCTCTAGTACTTTTAATGCAAAACATTTCCAGACGATTGATAGACTGGTACTTCTTTAAATTGTTTTTCCTATAAGTTTTTTTTTTTTTTTTTTTTTAGAATATAAATGGACATAATTATTTAAATATTTTGTTGTCTAAATAATTACTAAGACAAAAGGATTAAGTCCAATGTACTTTGGGACAAAGGAATGTCACACTTCTGTTTTTATAAGAGGAGTAACAGTCTAAAAAAGTCCCAATAGACTTGATAAAAAGATATAGCAGTAGAGATGTAGTTGTAGACTAACTATAAGTAGTAAAACCTTGTGCTATCATTGGTTTCTGCCTAAGATGTTTCTTCCTCGCCAAGTCTGTTCTTTTCTAAATCATTAATCATTAGTTAATATATTTATTTTTGGGGCTGTGATAAAAAAATAAATAATAATAATAATTAAGGGGTGCAATAACGCAATTCCACAAGGATATAAAATCTAAGCTACAACTAAATTGATTTTAATGAAACTTGGCATGATTAGTAGAGTTATATTGTAGTTATACATATAATTTTAAGTTGTTTCAATTATTCATAAGTCATACCATCTTCCTCCTCATCAACATGGTTAACTCCCTCGGCAATTTCTTCTGCAAGCTTGTCTATGTCACTTTCATCCATTTCATCCTCATTAATGTAGTCATCATAATCTATTTCTGGGTTTGGTCTTAACCAATCATCCATGGCAGGATCAGGGCTCTCCTGAGGAAAGGCTGAGGTCAGGTGACTAGATAAGGCCAAACAGGCCAGCAAACCGAGAAGTATCCAATGACGCCCTAACATCCTACAAAAGAAAAAGTAAAATAAAATAAATTTATTTTATATATTATTGAAAAAAAAAAAACGACTGAAATCTAATATGACCACCTCCATCCAAAATGGAGAAGTAGAAGGTACTCAAAAAAGTTTTTATGTATGGTTGGACACTGAATTCTGAATCTAAATATTTTATGAATAGATCAATTCTAATAAATGAAACTAAAAAAAGTTGAGACAAATTGATAATTATTCAGAAATAAAGCAAAACCCTTGATCATGACCTCTTGACAAAAAAAAAGATGCTACAAAGTAAATCTAGGCATAGATATCATCAAATCTTTATTCCTGACAACAAAGAATTAATGTTGCTCAAACTACACCAGATTTCAACACTATTTTTGTTTTTAAGTAATTAATAATTACATGATTAATATCCTTCAAGGGGTATCAAATAATTTGTTTCTAACTGGTAATTTTATGATAACTTCATAATTTTACACATAATAAAAAATAAAATGTTAGTTTAACAAATGTAGCATACTTACTTGCTTAAATGCTGAAAATCAGTCAATGGAGGACCAGGCAACAAGGTTAAAATATATAATAAGCAATAACAATGAAGACAAATATTTGTATGGTTCCAATTCAATAACAGTCCTATAATTGCATCGAATTGTTGCAAAAAGAATGTTTATACAAAACAAAACAAAATCTGATGAAAAGATACATTAATGCTTTATTTGCTGAAGGAGCGATTCTGAGTGATTTAATTAAATTAAGAGCCATTTATTATTTGATCTGTATTGTGATAGAAAAGAATACAATGTTGAGTGCATAATTTAATGTTTTAACTGGAGGTGTTGTTGATGCCATTGAATATGGCAAATAGACATGATCCATGCTAGAGAAGAGTTAGAAGAGAGTTAGCTTGAGTAGAAACTAAAAATTGCAAGTAAGAATTTATAAGTTTAATAAATATTATTCATACAGGAGTAACTTGACTGTTCTTGGTTTTAAATTCATGGGAAACTCATCTTAATTATGATATTTTTGTCTTCTTCAATATTGCTGTTCTAAGGTACAATTTGAAACTACATGAGAGAAAATTGTATAATTTATTCATTTTATTTTAATAATATGTCTTTAGAGTTAACCCGTTGAACGCGTAATCCAATTTATGAACCTACCTAGCTGACTGAATAAAATTTACACTATTTTAAAAATTAATTAAAAATAAAAAAAAATATATAAAAAAATGTTTGATCCACTGTGGATACAAACGTGAGCGGGCCTGACGGAGCCTTCCAAGACGGTTCTAATGGAGGCATTTTGGTTTGTTTTAACAACGATATGTAGCTTTAAACCTAACATTCACTTTAAAATAATTCTAGAATATCAGTACAACATACAAATGGATTAAATTTAAATAATTTATATTTAAATTTTGCAGGCTATATTTTTGTTAGTTGTCTCCTGATTCATTGTCAGCAGAATCACTTTCAAATATGAATTCACTTCTGAAGTCCAAAGGTTAAACATACATTACCTTAATCCATTTGTCTACAAAATCCTTTTCTTTGCTTATGTCTAAAATGTTCTACTCAAGAACTACTTAAAAAAGTAAAAAATTACTTGGACCAATGCCTAGACTATTGATCAAATTCTCTTTAAATTGCATTTAGTTTTCGCTATTCTCGAATTCTATTTCATTCAGTACATATCCACATAGTTATCATTTTCTCAAAATGTCCAATATTCCAATGCCTTGACTATTATCAAATCTTCACCCAAAACCACCCTAAAAAGCAGGAGCATTTCGGGCAATCCTCCTGTAAGAAGAATATTTCCACAAGAAAGCTTCCAATTATTTTAATGACAATACTTAAGGTTTTGGTCAGCATTTATACTGGTACTTTTAGGAACCAACCGTGCTGAAAGAATAAAACCAATTTGAGCAATTCTGCAGATGAGCACATAGTTAAGCTTAAGTGTTTACCCTGATTGTTAAAATCTATGTTGTTTTAGAAGATATAAATTGCTGAATACAGAATAATGGCTAAAAATTGGTTACAGGACAATTTGTACGAAAACTAAAATCGCTAACTTAAGACAGTTAGGAAAAATAGATATCTTTGTAAACATCTGCATCTGTTGTAAGTAAATTATTTTAGTTGTTGTGGTCCAGTTGTCAACTAGTCTCAGATATAACATTTATTTTTCTCTCACTCGAGTTGTTAGATAAGCTACAGTCAAAGTACACCATCACCATCACACAGTCTCTCCTCATCCCAAACCATGGTAAAAAATTTGCTGGGGTTTATAGTACAATATAGTAGTATGTCCTATTCTCTGTCTGCTGACTACTGTTTCTTAATACTTTTTAATTATTATATATATTAAAATGTCACAGTAATAACGATATTTTGTTTCTTCACATGTTGGTAAGTAATCTAAATTGTTCAGAAGTCCAAGCAATATTCCCTTTATCCAACTAATTGTAAAAATGAATATAGAAAATGTACATGTATATTATTTTCAAGCTACTGTGATGATGTAAAAGCAAACAGCCAGAACCCAATTAATGTTGGAATCCAGAGCAAGCATAAAATAAAGGAGATAAAATTTAATGCAAAGAAAAACAACAAACATTAAGTAACAATGTAGAGTAATTGTAATGGACAATAAGGTTTAATTTCTCAGGGTTATCAAAACAGAATATATAAATAGTGCTAACGTAGTTATTACAGCCCCATAGAAAGATTATTTCTTCAGATCTTCTACCTCTTGGGTAAGTTATTTTTTTGTTTTAATTTATTTATTTTAAGACTGTATCAGTCAGTGGCTTTGATCACTTTTAAATTAAGAAATGAAAAGCTGTGACATAAACAAAATTGTTTATGTTGACTTCTTATTCACATTGCTAACCTGTTATTAATTTAGCAAATTTTTTTACTTGAACATAATAAAGTATCAGGTAAATGAAATAAAAAAAATACTTATAGAGTTAAATTCCCTGATAGCTTATTGTGATTCATGCTTTAGAAGCATGAGCATGGGGTCACACTTAGTATTCACCCTAGCATGGTAATATAAATGGGTAGCTACTTATACCAATTAAGTTTATTCCTCACAATATTTGTGACAAATGAAAAATTCCTTAAAAGCATATTTTTTTTAAGGAAAGGAGATCAGGTAAAAAAAACCCTACTTGTTAAAAAACATTTTTGACAAAGAATAACTATAAAAAATAGAGGGGGGGGGGACACAAAAAACGAAATTTTGAATTTCCCAAAGATGAATTGGTACAAATTCGAAACCAAATATATATTTGTACTCAAGGTGTCTTCCTCTTTTCTCTAACACCCCACATGGTGCATTTCGGTTATAAAATATTTTCAATCTCCAAAACTTCAGTTTTGGGGTTTCCTAATAATTTTCCTATGTTTGGGTTGCTATACATAAAATAAATGCAAAGAATCAAATATTTGTGTTTGGTACATTCGGAGAACAGGTGCGTTACAGACAGACAGACATTCTTATGGTGATAAGTTCAAGAATGTACAAGGGTCCTCCTATATGGACCCTAATGCATGTTAAATATGTATAAAATTAATATTTTATTTTCATATATTAAGCATCTCAGTATGCTTTATAATATAAAAGCATCAATTTTTTTTAACATCCAAAGATTAAATGAGGGATCTAGTTTCCAAAACCAGACAAACCATTATAAATTTCATTTTAACGCCTTTACTCCTTTTTATTTATTTAAACATTTTTTAAAAGCCCACAAGTAGGGCGCTTTAAAATACACATAAATTATAAATTAGGTAACATAATATATATATAATAAAAATAACATATTTTAAAATTAAACAATAAAAATCAGCGTACATTATAGACTTTAAATAAATAATATGACAATAAAACAAAACACACGAGAGATATGTACATAAATAAATAACTTTAATAATAACATCAATAAATAAATAACCGTAACAATAAAATGGATAAACTAAGTTATCAGAGGGAGAGTAGGGATTTTAGGGATTTAATGTTGCTTAAATGACGGGAGCTGATGGGGAAGGAATTTACGAAAAACACAGAGCGAACTAAGGGACTAAGGCGAGATAATTCCTTAATGTAAAGAAAGCGTCCGGCGCGTTGATTATTAGGTAGCATGACAACTTGTTCATGGACTTCTTTAGATGTAATAGACCCATTTAAGGCTTTAATGAGAAACAAAGCTATCAAACCATCTCTCCTCAAGCTAAGGGGTTCCAATTCCAATCTTTCACACGGTATTTCATACTTATAGAATACTTTTCTTTACATGAAGCGCAAGTATAAGTGACGCACAAATTTTCGCTGGATCTCAAGCTTGTTGGACAAGGTAACACCAGGGTCACCCCAGATAGCTGCATATTCCAAAAGAGGTCGTACAAGCGCTTTGTGCAGTCTTACGTGGCAGACTTGTGAGAGGCCACAACATATGTTTAGTCCTAAACCTAAGACATATGTTTAGTTCTAAATCTAAAGAACGAGAGGCGGAAGAGACTACTGAAGATATATGCTCTTTAAAGGTCAGTTTACTGTCTAAAAGTACTCCCAAATCACGAATGGCATTAGATGAAATAAGGGAGACCCCACCCAGCTGGTAAGGAAAAGAAATAGGATTCATGGACCGAGAGAAGATAACCGAGTGAGATTTAGAAGGATTGAAGTCCATACGATTAATTTGGGCCCAGTTTTCTAGAGACGAAATATCTTTTTTGCAATGCATGACATCCCTCCAAATAACAATTTTAAGAGTATAAAAAGGTATGAAGTATCTACTGCACTTTTCATCAAGTTCAAACAGTTAGATATATGTTTTTAAATTATTCAAATGTTCAAAACTAAATTTGATGTTCACCAGATATTTCTTCTTGAAAAATCTAAAAAAAAAAAAAATCTAAAAAAAAAAAAAAAAAAAAAAAACAATTTATCGTGTTTTGGAACTAGACATCTCAAATAATAAGTGATTTTTTTTTTACATAAATCTTAACAAATTTTCATGATATACTTACTTTTATTTTCTCTCTTTTAAGAATTCATGATGGCAACTAAAATGGTGATGGCTGTAATGGCCCTTTTGATGGCTTTCTACGTTTGCCAATTCTCTGCGTGGACTTATGATGACGAAGAAGCAGCCATCATTCCTGAACTTGAGGATTCTCCTCTTGAGGACATTGATTGGGAGGATATATTTGATGACTCTGCAGAGTTCAGTCCCAGAATGGGAGCTAAAGATATTCTTAAGAACCTTGAAGAGAAATGCAAATGTGAAGACCTCACTTGTTTCTGTTGTGGAACTCCTAAGGTGGCAGGCATTTCTTTCGATGGTAAGATTTTTAGCCTAAGTGATTAACTCCTTTATTCATACATAATAATTATAATTTGATAGTAAATTTTATAAAATTAAGTGATCTATTTCATATACTAATAAATAATTAGTTTAGTGAATAATATAATGAATTTCATGTCTATTTACATTACAGCTTGCGTCAACATGACCATGTACCCAAATGAGAAAATTATTGGAATCGGTGCTGGAGCTGGTGGCAACACTGTGTACAGGAACATTTCCGGTAATTTTTATCAGTACTAACTAACAACATTGAAGTAATTGTAGATAGAGTAGAACATAAAACTCACTTGTAACTTAAATGTAAAGTGGAATGGTGATCATTGAAAATTTTAGTGGGAAAACTCGAGCGTGTGTGTGATCGCCTTCCTGGATTCCTGAAGAAGGTCAAGCTGTGCATGTACAACACTTGGACTGAGACTGATGACGCAAAGGCCATGACTGCCTGCAGTTCCATTGATATCCTCTACAGCAACACTACTGTTGCCACCATTCAGTAAAATTATTATTATTATTTTAAATCCTATTTCTATTGATATTTATAGATTTAATTAAGTGACAGAAATAAAGAGGTGCCTACCTGCCTAAATTCATTTAATTTCAATGGCCATCTGCAGTACTGGTGAGATCTTACAACAAGATTTAAACCTCAACATTCTACTTCTTAGCTGACTTTTACTTTTACATGCTTCATCTTACGTTATTGCCACTGAAGATGATCAATTGTAGTTGAAAGTTGGCTTAGTACATAACAGTTAGTTTTGGTAGAGAGCAACTCTACTCCATATTATGGTACTATAGCTTATCAATTAAAAAATACAAGAGAGAAGTTTTGGGAACTGAATCTACCAAGCCAACATCAAGGTGCTCTTACAAGTGATCACAAATTTGTTTAAATGTATCTGACTTGATCAGATTACACATGTGTATACGTGTACTTTTACTGCCCTTTTTTGTTATAGGTTCCACTGCTTGGAGTTGAAGGACGGCAAAGCCTCTTTCGTTATACCAGAAGGCTCAACTGGAAGGTCTGCCATAATGTCTTTCAAGATAAAGAACCCAGTTAAATCTCTTGTTTCGTGGCTCAAGAAGAAGGTCACCAACAAAGAAGAAAAGACTGAATAAACCAATTATATGTAAAAATAAAATTTAAAAGAAAATATAAGATTTTTGTTTAACTCCTTATTTTATTTATTTTATTTTTTTTTTTTTTTTTATGAGCTTGTCATCATAAACACTATTAAAAATTATACAGGATGGCTGAAAAACTGTAGCTCAAATTCTACAAGGTGCTACAGCTGTAAAACTTTGTGCGCTCCTTAGCAGAATCAAAACTAGTGAGATGTTTTGAATACGAGTATTTATTTGATTTTTTAGCTGCAATATTCAGTTGAAAAAAGTTGTCTACTTTTGAATCAAAAAGCAGGGTTTTGAATTAAAATGTTGCCATCTTGAATGTCAAGCTGACCCTTTTTGAAGCCAAATTCCACACTGGATTTTAGCAACATGGGAATGATTTAGCTAGAATGCAGCCTCCTAAATCACTGTTGAAAATTATGTCTACTTTTGAAGCGAAACTAAAAATATGGTTACATTTTTACCCTTTTCTGTCAAAAATCTATAAGAATGAATTGATAACTGAAAAAAAAGGTCTTACATCCATCTGTCTTTGACACTAGGCTCCTCAAATAATTTATTTGATATTCGTCCTCCTTATGCCAGAACCATGAATTTGCAAATTCCACATTGTTGGGAAAAGGCGTTTTAAAGTTTATGATCCGTATTCAGCATTCTATTCCATAATTCAGCTATTCTATTTTGATTATTCTTTTTATGTACAACAACATGATATTAGGCTTACTAGTCAGGAATTTTTGTGGCGCTAGCGTCCTCCCCTCTTTCTGAAAATTAATATTTATTGTTTCAGTACTTCACATTCCTCAAACTGCCACAGCCAATAACAGCTGATACAATGCAGGCACAAATTCGGGGTTCTGGCACAACATAGATTATAAAACAACAAGTCCAAATAGCTAATAAACCCAGAATATGAAAATTTGCACATTCATGGTTCTGGCATAAGGGGGACGTATATGATCTTCATTAAGCTCTATTAGAACCCTCCTTGGTATTTTCTGGCCCTAACAAGAGTAGGATATGGATGATTGTAATTATTACCTTATTGCCTTTATCCTTGTAACAAAAATAAAAATATCTAAATGGACAAAGAATGTCATTAGCTTGAAAATAAAAATAGTCGTAATATAATAATCTGTTATCAAATGGAAATAACAAGAATTGGGTTATAAGAAAAATGCACTAAATGAATTAGTATAATAATAATTATTATACTGATAAGATAAGATTAATCTCATCATTAAAAAATGTAAAGGTCATAAAAATCAATTTTGAAGGAGAAAGGGTTATCATAGAATTCACCCGTAAATGAACTAGAAATCCCCGATCAGTCTTGTGGATGGTATTTATCCAAAAACAACAACTATAATATTAAATCGGGAAAATCAAAATAAAAAAGGTTGGTTGGATTTTTTATGCTTATATATTATTATTGTAAGATTCCCCAATTCAATTATTTTTAAAGAATAATTAATTTATCATTATAGTATAGGGGAAATACAGCTATCTTTACAATCTTTGCTAATGCAAAGTATAAATATGTTGAAAAAATTATAGAAACTCCATAGACAGGTTCATTCTTCTCATTGACTAACTTCAAAAGTGAGTTTTCCATTTATTTTATTTCAAATTTATTCGTAAGATTTATAGAATTTAGATATCATGCTTTCAGCTAAACATTATTTAATTACATTAAAGTTAATTCATACTTAAAACAATAAAAAAACAACTTTCATTGTCTATGGCATTTATGTCTTCAACTGATCTCTTTTATTGTTAAAAGTTTTTTTTCTTTATTTCTATACTTAGTTTTTAGGGACATTGTAATTAAAAACAAAATTTGTTTAATTCCTTTTTATCCAGGTATCTACAGGCCTAAAAATAACATTAATAATATTTTAATTAATTTGCTACTACATCTTTGAAAATAATTTGTCATATATAATTAATGTCATTTTAAAAACCAGCAATGACAATTTAAAAAAAAATCTATTTTATATAAAATAATTAAATTTAAAGAACCCCCCCCCCCCATCGCTTATGAAAAGTGCAAAAAAATCTGAAAAAATTCCTGAACATTCTTCGACCAAAAGTAAAGATATCAATTTTTTTAAATTTAAATTTTTTTTTTCATTGACAAAATAAGTGTTTCTTTTTTTTAATTATGTACTTATATGTTTATAGCTCGGTTCACTGGCAAAAAATACTTTATTAGAAGTTTGTTTATGTGTTTTGAGAATATCAGACCCACAGGATAGTTTAAAGTAGGCTTTTTAGCATTTTAAAGCCTGTAGCTGGAACGCGCTCTATGCATGATAGCCAGGTGAACTACTACTAATACTGAGCTAGTACGTAATAACAGCATCATCAATAGGTACTACTTAAACAATACGTGTTGTCTACGGACCCTCGCTGTGTGCTTACCAGCACTCACTTGAACTGTTTATTTGTTTTAGCATTATCACACATTTTTATAAAAATTAAGCTTTCATTATAAATTCTTTACATATTATATTCATTTTAGTTGTGTGATTCATAGGCAAGGTGTTTGTTTATAAAAACACGCTTTGAAAATTTTCATAACATTCACAGTCATTGAGTTTTTACAAGTAACGTTGTTAATCAGTGTGTGACTTTAAAAGTTGATAGAATGTTTTTGTATTAATGCAGAGTCTATGTACCAAGTTTAAGCTAGATTGGATGACTGGAAGAGGTTTAATTAATCCTACAAAGATTTTGATGACAACCAGCCACAAAATCGAAACTGATATAAATGATTTAATAAATAAAAATAAAACTTGTGTTTTTCTTATAGAAAAGTATGTTGAACCAATATTTTTTTTTTTTTTTTTTCGTTTTATTGTATATTACAACTACAAAAATACATTGTTATAAGTAATAAGGATAATTGTTTTACATGGCGTGGTACTCTTGATGTGAGATACTGTCCAGTGACAGAACTCACCGTTAATGACATGAGTTTAACATGCTATCTAATGTGTATTATGGATACTTTTTTTTTTTTTTTTTTTTTTTTTTTTTTTCTTTTTTTTTAAAATATTTAACAAGTCGCGTGGCCACTGCCTTTTGAGTCGTCGGTGAGGATTTCCAGGAATATGATTTGAAAATAGGTTTTGGACTAAGGGATTAGGATGATGGGATACGGAATCATGAAAGGATTGATATCTGGAGGTGGCTAGGTCAGAAACAAAGGGCACTTTTAGGTCGTTATGAAGTATGAAGTTAGAAACAAACAAGGGAGCATTAGTTATTCTTCTTAGGATTTTAGACTGAAGGGATTGGATGCGGTAGGAGTTAGAACGCTTGGTACAGCCCCATAATTCGATGCCGTATGTCCATATGGGTTTTATCATTGTGTTATATATGAGAAGTTTGTTATGTGTACTGAGTTGTGATTTGTAATGTAAGAGCCGGTGTAGTTGTTTATAACGACGGTTGGTTTCTTATTCAAGGATTAAAATGTGAAGTCAATTGACCAACATTATTTTTATGTTGAGACAAAACTTTGTTCCTTTTAGTGTTAATTTGTAGGAGTTTTTAATTAATTAATTTAAAATATAAAGCCTCCCTATTAAATAAGATAATGAATAAAATAGAGTCCATAAGTTAAAATTAATAAGTTTGATTTACTCACCTTCAAAATGTGTCTCATTAGATAAAAAATTGCATAACACTCAGTCTACTTAACTACCAAAATGTTTACTTTGTTTTACATTTCACTGACTGCCAGCCATTTTAAAAATTAGTAGGTACATATAAGACAAAGCAATATGATTAACTAATGATAATTATGTACAAACAATAACATTTAAATTTGTAATTAGTAAAGAATAAATTCTAAAGAAATTTTTATTTTATAATCTTAGTGATTTTACATCTTTCAAACGATAATGAAGTACTTTTTTGGTCATCCTTTCATTTGTGATTCATTAGACATAAAAAAATTAAATAAAGTTATTATATGTCATCCAAACACTGAGAAAATAAAGTGATTTATTTTTTTTAAAAAAAATCTGCCATATTTTGCTTGCTTTTTTTTTATAAGTTGTTAAAAAGAATGTTCTTTTTCTGCCAATTGATAATTTTTTTTTTTTTTTTATATATATTTCTCTTCTTAGGATTCAAGATGGCAAACAATATGGTGATGGCTGTTACAGCCCTTTTGATGGCATTCTATGTTTGCCAATTTTCTTCCTTGCCGATAGATGAAGAAGAAGCTGCCATCCTTGCTGAGCTTAAAAAAGCTCCTCTAGAGGACGCTGACTTACAAGAAATGTTTGAAGAATCTTCAGAACTTAGTCCTAGGTTTGGTGTAAATGATGTGCTCAAGACACTTGAAGAGAAATGTCAATGTGAAGACCTCGCCTGTTTTTGTTGTGGTACTCCTAAGATAGCTGGCATAGGTTTTAATGGTAAATTTTTGCTTATAAACTTACACATCCAAATTGCAAGAAAATCTACTGAACTATAATAAGCATACATAGATCTGCAAAAAAATTCTTCCAATTTAAAACAAATATATCTAAATAAATCCATTCTTTCAAGGGAAAAACTTCCCGTTTTGAGACCCCTGAGACCAAAAAAAAAAGAAGATTTTTTTAAAAAAAATCTGTCAGTCGTCTGAGCAACTGAATGGAGCCTAAAGTACTGGGCTGATTTCTGTAATAAAATAAAAGCTAAAATATTTGCTTTAAATATGTTAATTTATTTAGGTAATATTTTGTCTCTAAATTAAAACATTCTAAATGTCTTTTATAAAATATAATGAAAAACTACAAATTGTTTGTGAAAATTTACTTTAGATTACTGAATATTATCAAATATGTGATTTTTATTATATTTCTATTCACAGCTTGTGTTAACATGACCATGTACCCAAGTGCTAAGGTCATTGGAATCGGAGCTGGAGTTGGAGAGAACAGTGTTCACAGGAATATCTCTGGTAATATTATATTCGATATAATTTAATGATTTATACCCTGATGAATGCCATAATAGTTCCAAGATGTCATATATTCACTGTCCTTGCAATTTTCATATCCTCTAAAGAATTTTAGTCATACAATTAAAATATAACATTAATCAAGATTTGTATGGAAAATTAAAAAGGGTTTTGAGGAGGATCTACCAAACCCAAAAGTTAATAGCAAGTCCCTTATAAAAATATTTAGGGTCTACTTATTTCCCTAATAATAATTGTACATCCGAAGGTAACATGCATATAATAATTTGTAGTGAAAGGGTTGAACCAATAGGAGATAAGTATAATCTAACCAATACAAGAATAGAATTTGTACTAAATTTTAACACTACTTACACAAGAAAACCTAACTAGGAGTTATAAAACCATATAGAAGTTGAAATGAGTTGGAGAAAGCTGAGAGGCACACAGACATAAGAGCCTACTTTAAATAATTAAGATCCTAATTTGTTGGTGCAGCTCTAGATTTCAGAGAAAGTGAGCTTTAATTATACTCATTGTTGGTTTGAAATAGAAAAGGCAGAGATCATACAATTTTTCCTCTCATTCTATCTAATGTGTAAATAAAAATAACAATGTTTTAGTTGGAAGAATGAAGCGTATGTGCAGTAGCCTTCCTGGATTCCTAAATAAATTCAAGGTGTGCATGTTCAACACATGGAATGAAGGTGCTAATGAAAGAGCCATGACTGCTTGTACTTCCCTCGAAATCGACTACAGTGACACATCCATTGCTTCAATCCAGTAATTTTTTTATTTTTTAATATATTCAAAATATTTTTAGGTTGCATTATAATACACACTTTACTTATTTGCGAGGTACAACATTTTGTTATCAAATTTTTAAACCTCTTTCCAACTGACAATCTAGAAAGGTGAAACTGTCACGAAGATCTACAGTTTTTTTTTCTCTTAAATTGATAAGTGTTTGTAAAAAATCAACAATTGTAATTAAATTAACATTTTTAAAGCAAGTGTGTTAATATTTTTTTTTAATAATGAAATAAAAAAAAAAAAACTAGACATTGCTCGCTATGTATCTAATAACATTAATTTTTCTTATAGGTTCCACTGTTTGGAGTTAAATAATGGTAAAGTGTCATTTGCTATTCCTGAAGATGCTGAAGGAAGGTCTGCCATTATGTCTCTAAAGATAAAGAACCCACTAAAATCTCTCGTTTCATGGTTCAAGAAGAAATTCTACAGTGACTAATTAACTCCCACGTTTCATTATACAATTGTTTTAAACAAATATTATGCATAGTTCCTATTTGTAAATAACAATAATTATATATATATTTTTTATTATTTCGTCTTTTTTTTTAATATTTTTTATAATATTTTACTTTGTCCTCACTGAACCAAATAAAATTTCCATTTTCTACCATTAATGCACTACAGTTTTAGTCAGGGTGCCCATAGGCAAAAAAGTAACTTATACATACTCTTTCCAAACCTTTTTGTATGGCTTGTTTAGGCCAAATCTGACACCGTTTTCCTCTGTGACATTTTTTAGTTTTGGGGCGTTTTTTTTTTATTTGAACCCTAAAATTTTGACGCGTCAGACTTGAAAATCGGAAAAAGTTCTGCGTCAGACAATATTAAAATGTTGATTTATAGGGTTCAAATAATGTATCTTGAGAAAATCAGCTGGTTATTAATCATTAATTAATATTAGTTCATATTAATTAATATCCATTATTATTAATTAAAATGAATTAATATCATTAATTAATAACTGGCTGATTTTCTCAAGATACATTATTTGAACCCTATAAATCAACATTTTAATATTGTCTGACGCTGAACTTTTTCCGATTTTCTAGTCTGACGCGTCAAAATTTTAGGGTTCAAATAAAAAAAAAACGCCCCAAAACTAAAAAAAGTCACAGAGGAAAACGGTGTCAGATTTTGCCTTAACAAGCCATACAAAAAGGTTTGGAAAGAGTATGTATAAGTTACTTTTTTGCCTATGGGCACCCTGACTATTTATTCTATAGATTAAACATTGACAATAATATTTCCTATACGATCTAGTAAATTGGCATCAAGAAAATAAAACCCAAAATGTTATTGTTTTTTTTTCACAGTGTGTAAATCAAAATTATTTTGCAATTTAAATACAATTAATAGCTGGGCTCCTCAATGATAAATATAATTAAGAGTAGTTCAAGGTCAGTAAGTGTTGACATTTGGGACTAGCTGGACAAAAAGTACCATCATCACCAGTGACATCATAAATATCTTTCAATTTATCTACTCCTCTTATTTATCTAATTCTCTATCTTATAAAATCTTTGAACCAAAAGTTTTCCTCCTTTCTCTCAGCAAAACAAAAAGCATGGAGTTTGAACCAACTTTAATAAAATTTGGAATATATTTACAGTAGAGCATTACCTCATGATAAAATCAATTTTAATCAAAATCTATAGGTACAGACTCTAAAGCTAAAAAATACTAAACATATTCGCTTCCAAGCTTACCAAAGGAAACGGAAGCTACATGTTTTAAAAGGTAATCCCATCAACTAAAAAAGTAGTTTTCACAAGAGAAAAATAAAAGTTTTCAAGACCAAAGCTGATAAAATAAAAGTCGTATTTAGACAGACCAATTTAAGAGACAATTATGAGGGACCGCGAAGCACTTGTATCCAAGTCAAAAATACAAAAGTCGAGGAATAAACTTAGATAAATTCTCAACTTGGTACTTATTACTAAGGAAAAAATGGAGTATGTAAAAGCAATAACTTTTATTGGAAAATCTTTAAAAAAAATTAAAAATGTACGTACATACTAAGTAATTTTTAAAGAAACAAAATAATACTAAAGGATAAAAAACCATTAACAAATGATAAGTACAATAAAAGTTGTGGTAGTCCAAAAATGAAATCAATAATAGTGTTACTCTGTATTAGAATAATGTATAATTGGAATGAGAATAATACAAAAAGAACAACAATAAAATAGTCCAAATAAAAATGAGTATAATATGCGATAAAACTCCTTTCCCAAATGAAATTCAATAAGTTACTTCAGAGCGAAAATTAAAAAAACAAAATATAATGGTGTCACAATCTGTTTTGATTTTGACTATATTTTAACATAACGATGTATAAAAAAACAATATCTTACAGATATATCAAAACCAATTTTAAGTTGTAATATATCATCAATAAATATCAACTTACTTATTATTTCACAACAAACAAAATTATAGATTCACGTAGACAGGCTGCGCAAGCATCCTGTTATCAAATTTTGATTCATTATAGCACATGAAAAGGGAGGATTCAAAGTTACAAAATCAACCCTCTGATGACTTTTTGCATCAGTGTTGGGAGTTACGGAGCTCTGAATTTATGTGAATAAGGCCTCTTTCACACGAGGCAACTTAGTTGATTCAACTAGTTGACTGGCGGTTGAAAAGGAGTGTAGCCGGGTAGCAAGTGTTAAGGAATCGGCCGAACCTCTTCACACGAGTCAACTCGTCCGCCCAGGCGACTCGGAGGCCAGGCACATGTGCAGCTTGCGTTCTCATCCTAACTAGTTGATTCAACTAAAGACACTACAAGGCATTAGGCCCCAAGTAGGCACCCCAGTCAACTTAGTTGAGTCAACTGGCACACTTGTTCCATATAAACACTATACTTTCTCTTCCAATTAAATTAAAGAATTTATCCTCATGGCTTGGTAGTATAAACTGTGAGAAAGCGCCCGTTTCCCGAACAAGGGATGATCCCACATTCTTCGACTAAATTTCCTTCTTTTTAGGGTTTCGCTGGTAAAACCAAAAAAAGAAACCCTTATAGTTTCATTCCTCTGTCTGTCTGCCACTCGTATACGGTTCCAATTACTTGAATTAAAAGAGATAAATACTTGAAACTTTCCAGTATTAAAGATCGGTTTGACGCACACACAGGAAAGATAAAGCAAACTCAAAATTATCAGGCGTTCAAAATCAAAATGGCGGATAATTCATGTCACACAATTTTTTTTTTTTTTTTTAAATTTTGAGTGGGGTATCAAATGAAAGGTAATAAAGAGTAGATTACAAACATATATAACACTTGTGGAAATTAGTTAATTTTTCGTGCTATTTTGTAAAAAAAATCAACATTTTGTGTGCCCCCCCCTTATACTAACTAATTTTCTATTCATAATACCAACAAAACCCTTTTTATGTGAGATTTCACGCACACCCATTTTTTTTTGCTCTTCTTCTTGCAGAAAAGCAAGTACTACTGCTTCCTCGGGTCCTAACATCGTACTGACCTCCTGTTGGGAAGAGAAGTTGAATCAACTAAGTTGCCTCGTGTGAAAGAGGCCTGAAAAAGTCTTCACACGGGCAGTCAACTAGTTGAATCAACTAAGTTGCCTCGTGTGAAAGAGGCCTAATGAAATCATAACTCTTCAAGAAAAAACAATTACCTCACATACTTGCATTGAACAACCTACTTCTAGAATTTCTTAACCAATTTGCTGAGCTATCTTCTTCATTGTGGTTTCTTAATATTTACTGGCAAAACATTAATGTAATAATACTTACATTACTAATTAATATGTTAGTAGTTAGGGTAGATTAATATCGGCACTTTAAGTCAAAGTACTTATAGTCAACATGTAAAAAGATTTGAATTTTTTTTTTTATATCTAACTCTGATAAGTAAACATTTAATTATATAATAAAATTAACACATTACTTATTTTTTAATTGAATGGATATCATTATATATAATTTAATTGTAATAAATCATAATAATAAACTTCAGGTGTAATTCTCACTTCACTCAGGAAAATTAACACATCCTGGGTTAAAAAGAAAGCCCAAAAATGGATCATTATTATTAATATTATAATTGCATGTTTATATAACATTAGAGGATTTAAGTCAACACGAAATAAAGGTGAGATTGTTCATGTCTTGACTTTAAAAAGTAAAATAGAGCAGCGGTTCCCAACCTTTTTAGACTCATGTACCCCTTAGCGTTCATTATTCTGAATCGTACCCCTTAATTCATATTATAATTACTATATTATTGTTTGTGTCGTCGGCTGGAGGCACACAAATATCCCTCCCACTATCAAAATACCAATATAAATTCCGACTAGGGACTAAGTTGTTTATTAATTTAACCTCACTCCTTTAATTTTGCACTTAGAGCACTACTTATTATTTTAACGTGTAATTAAATAAATTCCAAAGATGTTAGCTGTTAGCACGAACATTTTATTTTAAAAGTGAAAGCGTTTATCACTAAAAACAGTCCCCCTACCGGATACTTTTTTTCGTACCCCCTCCGGATACTTTTTTTCATACCCCCGGTTGGGAACCGCTGAAATAGAGTGATGTCATTCAGTGACCACCAACATACTTTTATTGCTTCAATTAATCTGTCATGAGCTTCAAAAATTTAAAAGACAAATTTATTTTATTTTGTCTCTTCAAAACCAGGAAAGCAGCATTATGAAATAGACACACAAGGTGTAATTAAAGTAAAACTAAACCTACAATTAAATAAATTTAATAAAAGGAAATCAAGAATATATTCTTGCGGTCAGAAAATAAACTGATTAATCCTTAGATGTGTGTTTATTCATTTACTCAGTAATAAAACCTTGATATTATCTTAACATTACAAAATCTCTGTCAAAACTACTAATGAAAAAGGAAATAAATTAAATATATGTACACTGTTTTATTTAAAACATTAGTTTAATGTGTAATAAATGTATACAAAATAGTTTAACCCCAGTTAGAGTTAGATTGTCCCCATGCTTCAGTGGTGCCAGACCATTCCGCGTCCCCCTGCAATAAATTCAAACAGAAAACAGAATAATCCTAGGATATCTATTTAAAGCAATATATTACATTAAAAATACAACAGCTAAATATCTGTGGTGTGCTAACATTTAGATGCAGTGTCAGGGACAATAATTTTTATTAAACATTTGTTCATAATTCTTTATATGTTGTTTTATTTTTATTTTTTTATTTTTCTTTTTTTTTAACTATTATTCTATTAATTTATGTACTTACTTCTTTCCTAAATCTCATTTACCTTGTTACCTGTAAGCCCTTTTGAAGTTCATATTGTCAACCCTTGTCAAAATGGAAAGCCCTTAAAATGATGTAATACCCAACTCTACATACAACCACATTCCAATGATTTTTGGTAAAAGCGGTAAAGAACTTTTTTTTTTTTTTAAATTTTGACATATCCTCAAATTTTATATTAGTTAAACGTTGACTGAACTTGAATGAGGAAAAAAAGATTCTCTTTTAAATTAAGCTTAAAATAAATTGATTAGGGCAATAATATCCCTCTAAACAAATATATTTTTCAATCAAATCAAAATGAAAAAGAAATAGTTAAATTGAAATCATAATAAAAATATCTTCTTACTTGATCAGACCAATCTTCAGTGGTAGGAGCAGCTGCAGGAGCAGCGGCAGCAGCAACAGGTGCTGCAGGAGCACCAGCAACAGCCACAGCGCTAGTAGCTGGTGGTATAGCAGCGGCTGGAGGAGGTGCACTCTCATCAGCCCAAGACCTGACTGCACCAGGGTCAGCTGCATCAGTCCATGTCTCAGCACTGTAGTCAGACTGTTCAATTGGTTTAGTCAAACTAGCTCCAGCTGAAGCAGATACAGCAACGGCTTGTTGTTCTTTGCTTGCCTGCTCTTCCTTCTCAGCCTAAAAAAAAAATAATAATTAAAAATAAATTGATATTGATCTCAAAATTAAAAAAATGTTAAAATAGGTAAAAGCCAGAGCTGTTGGCACCCTAGTGCACTTTCCTTAATAATAAGAACGAAAAAAATTGCAGTTGTATTGACATTACATTGTTCCTTGATCCGTCCTAGAAAAGTTAAGAGTACACTGGAAAAACCCAAAAGTACTTTGGTGATCGAAGACACCAAGAAGGGATCAATCAGTTTTAGTTATTAACTCTTGGGTGCGCGTGGTCTAATAGAAGAGACAAGAGGAGGAGCGCACCACTGATAGGACTTAATCTGTATTATATGCCCATGCAACAGGTAAAATAAATTATTTTTTGTTTAAATTATAAAATACCGATGTTTAGTTTCATAATTTGCAAGCACAAAATCAGTCATTCTCAATTATAATTGTCATATTTTTACTTTTTAATGTATATTTTTATTTTTGAATACTGGTACTATATTCATTTATTTTGTATTTATATGTATAAATTTCACTAAAATTAGCGCAACAATAATATTTAAGCCCTGCGCTCTCCGTCAGGACAATATGGGCACAGAATTGAAGTAAAATCACGCACGATGTCAAACAGTGACTGATTCTCCTGATAAAAGCAAGAATTGTAGCTAGAAAAATTCTCTATCTTCCAATCGCTCCCATTTCTACCTAAATTTTACAGTTTTACCTCAAATTTAGGCCTTCCAGGACCGCGTGTTCCCCAGGGTTAATAACACGAGCCAGTAATTGACAATATATAGCTTATTATAGCTCTAACCACCTCCTCCCACCTTACTTGGCTTTCCTTTTTTTTTACCTAAACTGTACTGGACTAAAGGCCAACAACTAGCTCCAAATAAAAAAAATGTATGCTTTCATATGAAAAAATATTTTTGGTAGATTAAAGGGGCAGTTGAGATAATGTATAATGTATGACACAAAATGTAGTTTTTACAACCATTTTAAGGGGAAATTTTCTCTGAAGGTGCTAACAATTGGTGAGTTTACCCTACTATTCTTCTAATCTTATCACTATAACAAGTATGCAAAATATTCACTTAAAGAATATTAGTTTTTTAAAAAAATAAATTATACATTTAACAAATATGTTATTTAGATTATCTAAATATTTACCTCTTCTGGATCTCTGTAGAAGAAAAGATCAACCATAACATCCCACTTAAGTTCTCTTGCGATAGAACCACGAAGACGCAATACTTCCCTGGCAAGAAGCCACCACATCAAACCAATTGAGTGAACAGACTGGAAATAAAAAAAAAAATGTAATTAATGCATTTAGATATTTATACTTTCTCAAAAAACATAGTACATATAGAGAGAAAATATTGTGATGGTGAGAAAATTCTATTTTGATGGATTAAGATGTTTTAAGGTTTGTCTCAGTATAGAAAAAAAATAAAAGAATTTACCTTGTTGTTGCATGGGATGGCAATGTCAACAAAACGCAGGGGAGAGTCAGTGTTGCAGAAAGCAATAACAGGAATGTTCACATAGGAGGCTTCAGTGATGGGCTGGTGATCGGCTTGAGGATCTGTTACTACAAGAAGACGGGGCTCCCTGAATGCAGCCTAAATATTAAATCATATAAATAAGATACATAAATGATAGACCATAATATAATAAAATTGTTCATGTATTTATTAAAAACTCCGTATATATAATTTGGAAGAAAAGTACATTATAAATAGTAAGAACCTCACCTGAATCTGGTTGGTGAAGGCACCAGGAGTGAATCTGCCAGCAATGGGAGTGGCACCAGTATAGTTGGCAAACTTAAGCACAGCTCTTTGTCCAGTCAAACGAGATGAGATGACATATACCTCGTTGGGATGTTCAATGGCAACTATAGCTCTGGCTGCAAGAAGGAGTTTCTCCCATGTGTGACGAATGTTGATAATCCTCACACCTAACAAAAAACAACAATGAAATATGTTATAATTCAAGTTATTTTGCACAAAGGAGCAAAATAATTTGTGTAATACAATAAAATAATCAATATTGCTCTTTCATTCATAACTACTATGAGAAGTAGCACAAAATCTTAGCTTTATCTGCCAATTATGGGGAGGCTAAGCACCCCCCTTATCAGTGTCGAGGCCACTCTTAGTGGAATCATAGGGACTTACATAGAGCTTAAGAATTAAAAGAAAATAAGTATTTACTGTACTGAAAGTTAAGTTAACTGTAATGTAAGTTATCGTTTTAATTTAATACATAAGAAAGTACGACAATCCTACACTACTGCTCAAAAATATATTTGGGATTATAACATGGTCCCAACATTCTCCATTCCCTTATAAAATTATAATAACGAACTTATTCGTAAATAGCAACTTTGTAGATTTTGGAATTAAAAATAAAATTAATTGTTAACACAATATTAATGATTTTAACCCTCTTCCTCCTATCGCATTATATTTGAACTAATGACCTCTTACATCTACAGATGAAGCTACAGATGAACATCTCTTTGATGTTTCGTCAAAAAACCGACAACAACCGGATTGGGGTGCCGAACATAGTTTGATCGTTTGGCGCCTGCACAGAGACAAATGCTCGGCTTGTTTCTCTGTTCGGGACGAGGCTTTATACTTTGATTATTATGACAGTGTGGGAAAATAAAAATAATAAAAACGGGAAGGGAGCCCATGATAGATCGAGATTTTGGCGGGTAGTAGGTCAGGCCAAGTAGGCAAACAAAAATATCACTAGATATCAGCCTAGTGGTTTATTTTATTCCCCCTCACATAGGTTGTTGGCCAATCTGAGCTGTCAGATTTACAAAGAATAAGGTTTGTTCCAACCACACCTCAAACTAGTTTCAATCTGTACGACACATGTGCATTAGCAAAAAACGTTCAAATGTGGTCCGATGCGCATGCGTCGGACAGTTCCAAACCAGTTTGAAGTGTGGTTGGAACAAACCTGTAATGACATGAGTATAGTCACTGAACATGTTTGTTTAAAAAAAAAAACAATAATATAGAAAGATACAAATAAAATTACCATCAGCTTTCCTCTTGTACACATACTGTTCCATTTGGAAGTCAACATTTTCACTGCCAATGTGTGTGGCAGCACTGAGCATTTTGGTTACATCATCCTCTTTGAGGCTCAATACATCAAGTCCTCCAGACATCGTAACGTTTATTTATGAAAAGGGTTAAACCTGCAACATCAAAAAAAAGGTTATTTAGTTGCTAATTCAAACTTAATTGGAAATAGATTTGATTTTTTAATTTTAATTTAATGAGCATTATGATTGATAAAAAGGTTAATTATAAAAAATATATTGCTTCCTTAACTAAATTGTCACTAAAATAAATTAGAATGGGTACAAAAGGGCTAAAGGATCAGAAAATCGTAATAACATTGTCTAATAGCTCAAATTTTTAGTGCAGGGCTGTGTTCTAGAAACGGTGTAGCCCTCAGACCACAATCCAGCCTGTAAATACCAGACTAACGATGTTATGACCCATTGGCTTAAAAGTTAATTAAACAAGTAGAAATTTATAAAACATGCAACAGGTGAGACTAGTGATGTAAAATACCCGGGTATTTAAAACTGTGGGTAAATACCCTGGGTATTTACCCGGGTAAATACCCATTTTGGGTAAATACCCAGGTATTTATGATAATATTTAAAGTTATGACTGCTATGAGTTTAATTTAAAACTTATAAATTGTAAATAAATATACTATGAAAGAGTTCACGTAGTTATTAAGTGATAGTGTGTCTCAATAATATTGTTGAATGGATATTAATTACTTAATAAAAATAATAGTCGAGGAGATAGCTTGCTAAAAAGTGTCTAACTAACATCCAGCTAGAAATTTGTGTATAAGTAAATGTTTTGGTGGCATTTAAGAAGTTTTTAATCCTTTTGTATACCTCTTCATTATTTTTGTATTGACTGTGATATTTTGTACTAATTGTCTGTCATAATTATAAACAAAAAAATAAATAAACAATAAGTGGACGGCTAAGTTGGTTGGCGGGACAATCTGGTGGAGACCGGCCATATCACACCCTTTATGATGGTCTTAACTCTTTTCACGAGATATTTCTGATTTCAGATATTTATAGCAATAGCCTATACGCTACACATACAGTATAATAATTGAGTAACAAGGGTATAAAAATATGCGAATTAATAATAATGTGTGTTCATATTATTTACATATTTTAGACAAATATGAATTTATATTTAGGTCTGCATAATATAAGAATGCATAACCTAATTTTCAAAATAATAAGCCTGTGCTTTTCCTTCAAAATGGTGATGTTTTCATTGCACAGGCCTTCAACATAAGCATTCTTTTTGAAATAATTGAATCTGTAAAGCAGATATTAATATACTTCGAAATAATAAATACCCGTACGCTGGGTATTTTTTAGGAATTAAGTGAGCTTAACATAACCTATACTCTCTAAATGACATTTATTAAAGCCATTTGAGTATGGAAAATGCTCAGAACCTCTTAAAACACTTTTTAAATCAATATTTGTCATAAATACCCTCATTTTGGGTATTTACCCTGGCCTCGGGTAAATACCCATTTTTATTTACCCTACCCGCTGGGTATATACCGGCCCACATCACTAGGTGAGACCAAAAAATGGAACCACTAAACAAGTAGACAATATTGTAGAGTCCTCACAACCTGGCAACCTTTATATTACTTATCAAAAAATAAATTATGCTTTCGATAAAAAATGGTGGGAATAAGATGTACTTTTCCTTCATTTACGACTATTAAGGTGTTGAATAAAAACAAAGGCTTAATTATTATAATCCATAAGGGGCGATAATTTACTATTACATACCCATACAGTAAATCTGCACTCTATGGCCCACCTATTTCTAATTGCCCAATTCACTTACGGTTTTTTCTCAACTGTTCCTTTATACATTATGAAAACAATTCAATTCCATAGGTCAAAAACCTTAATCTAAACTAGCCATAACCTTCCCCTATTTTCCTTAGAAAGTGGCACTTTACATATTTTGTGTATAAAAAAATAATATATATAAATATGCTGCAACCGGAATTAATGAAAAAAGAAACAATTCAAAAACCGTAAGTAAATCAGATAATTAGAAATAGGTGCAGATTTACCAGCCATACTGCAAAACAAGGCAGGGCATTAACAAAAGTTAACAACTAATTTTGTAAAAGATATACATAAAGGATAAAGATAACAGAATAAAAGTAGGCACCCCTAACAATGTTTTGTAACAAAAATGGGTGCAACGTTTGCATCTCTGATAGTGCAGTGGTTGAAGGATAGTGCTTGGAAGGTTAACCAACAACTCCCTCCAAAAGCTGGTAACATACTAGGTGAATAAAATATCTGGAAGATCTAGATCAATCTCATTAAACCAATAAACTTATTAGAGAAATCGTATAAATTTGACTGTACATAATGCATAACTTGACCAGGATAATACTATAAGCATGTAGGATAAAACTATCAATACAATAACCAAACCATGTCCTCAACAAAGCTAAGGATATAGATTACAACAATAATTATTATTTATAATAGCTTTTGATATCTTAAAACATAGTAGAAGAGTATATTAATAGCCTACACGATAACAGTCAAATTAAAGACCAATAAACATTGACAAAATTTAACCACGTGCGTCGGCTTGATTACAGACATTAGTCTCATTTGATCTGAAGAAAATATTAATTACACTTCGATCACAATAAACCGTTTTTAATCTAAAGATGACCTAATTAACAATAAAATTAAGCATTATAAAGTAATATTATTTAAGATATCCAATATTATTTACTCACGTTAGTAATGCCACAGGAGTTTGTCCACGTTTGATCGGGCAATTGGAACAAAAAGGAAAGAGCTTCTTTCAAAATGCACGATGGTTCAAATATAACCTCAGCCTATTCAATTTCACCTAGCCAATAGCAAACAAGTATAGTAATGACGTATATACGTAGTCGAGATTTGACCACTTTGATTGGTTCAAGAAAAAAGTAGTTTTACAGCAAAACATCCACCACACAACGCTATGTTTGATTTAGGAATTAGAGCATTTTATCTTTAGGTTATATTGTGTAATATCTAAACAAAGAGGCACGTTTGATATATTGTAAAAAGGATTTAAAGCCCCGATAAATATTATACAATTTGCAAATTTATTTATACTTTTTGGCAAAAATTAGATCTATGATATTTTGCTTCCGAGCTTACTGAAAGATGCATTGTGATCATTCTAAATGTAACGAGATATTTTTTCTCTCAAAATGTCTGTACAGAAATCCGTTTCAGACATAAGGCCTAGAATAGAAAGAGCAAGGCTTGGTGCGAAATCTAGCATGGGGACCTTCTGGATTGGGGGGAAGAAAAAACAACAGTTAAAAAACATAAACTGCTTGGTTTTCCGGAGAAATTTCACGTCATGAAGGGGCTGAAGCTCGAATTTCGCTTCCACAACTGGAAGCGTCCAGGGTTGTGGTGCATCGTGATGTTTACTCAAAAGCAACAAGACATACTGACATGCCCACAGAGAAGTATTTTAATGTATTTTTTCGGCTAATCTGCAGTTATCCATACAGTCGAGAATCGCTTTGGCGGTCCAATTTCGCACTTACGGGATTATATCCCTTTGTCAAAAGAGTTAATTTTTTAGATTTATACATTTGAAAGATTATATCTATATAATTAATACATTTTAGAGGTGATATTCCTTTGTCCAAACAATCCATTCGATTTAGGGAACATTAATTTTCTAACCTCCTTTCCTAGGTGGCTGGATAACTGCAGATTTACCATTTTTCCTATTTTTAAGGCCTTTCCTTATGGGATTGCAGGGGGGGGGGGGGGACATTTTTTTGCGCATTGTTTTAATTATTTCGGGAGTAAAATAGCCGCCATTTTGAAAATGCGATATATATTTTGTAATCTGCATTTCATTACCTTGACTATGATACCCCACTCAAATATTACAAAAATAAAAAATGTTATCAGCTCGCTGAACAAAGACATTTTCAGTTGTGAAGTTCGCAACATATTTCCTGTTTTTGGGCAACATAGAGTAACTTGATAACAAATTTCAAATCTCTAGCTACAGTAGGTTGGGTGATGTGATGTTAGATGCGACAGACGGACGGACGAAATTACTGAAAGCATAAGGGTTTCTAGGACAACCTCGAAACCCTAAAAACAGTATACAAGAACAAAAAATCTATTATATTGTGTAGATACAAACAAGTATCACACATTTTTATTTCTGGCATGTTCGATGGTGAATGGCGAAGCTATAAATTATACCTGATTCCACATTCTATTGACAAAATTGATAGTGATGAAAATCTGGGGGGGGGGGGGGGTGAATAATGAGACATAGACTTAGTGAAATTGCTGGGACTGCTTTGAGCTGCGGCTCTGTGTTTCTTAAAATCCTATCCAATTTTCAGTTGTATATAATGTATTTTCAGTACCTTTATACCTGCCCCCCCCTCCTTACATTTCTATGGAACAAATTCTTTGATGTTCTAACTTATTCATAATTATTCTAAATCTCTTTTTTGAACATAAATGCTGGGTATTCCTCGTACTGGAACATAGTAATATACCTGTAAACTATATACCAGGAACAATTTTATAAAAGTTAATAGACAATATAATATAAGCAATAACCCCGATAAATCCGAACAGGCCCTGGTCCCAATTAGTTCTGATTTCCGGGGTTCTACTGTAGTTTTTCAAAATTAGGGTACAGTTCAAATAACTTGTATTGCTAAAATTGTGTTCCAACACTTCCAAAACAGTATTTTTAGGCGGTAATATCCAACAATTCACATTGTCTCGAAAATTTGAATTGAAATATTTAGAACATATAAAAAGATTGCCCTAAGAAATATTTTGTATGTTGTATAAAAAAAACCAAATAAATCAATCTTCATGTTGATGATATATGAGAATTTTAAACCGTTTTTGAAATTGTGTAGCAGTATTGAGAGGTGGGGAGGTAGCCTAACCTAGCAAACAGACCACATAGTGTGCCTGGTGTTGGCAAAAATGATCGCCAACACCACACCATCACACTCTAAAACCTATATGTTTAGATTTTAGATTATGAAGGAGAGAAGCTCATCATCAACCCTAGTTTCTCCCATTTGGAAAATTACATTTTACATTCACACATTTACAAAAATACGTTTCGAGCAGCGTTTGAACAGGCTCTCATAACATGAATCATCCAATTACTTACTCCAAGGGATGCAATGCTCAAACACCAATTGGAACTGAAGAAAACCTAACCACCTCCAAAAAAAAAAAAAAAAAAATGTTTAAAAAAACACAAACTGCAAGCACAATCAAAGCTTGTCACTCTTCTCAGTGTGAGATTCAAAAGTGTAGGCAGACTACATCTGACGCAATACTGCCCAGCCCTGCTCTAAGCCATAATTCGAGTGATCACATTCATTTCAGTGGTTCACAGAAACTACCCTACCTTGTTCTGCTGTGCCACCTGCATCTTAATTTGCAGCTAGCCTTAGAGGGTCACCAGATGCTTTTCTTGGTATGGCAATACACGAAAACAGTCTCAGAACTTATTTGGACTAAATTTGCAATGCATTTCTCAAGTCATTAGAAATGAGTAGTTTTTTTAAGGTAACATAAGTCAGAGAGAACAGGGTGAAGAAAAAAGTCATAAAATCATATAACAGAACATATATTGCTAAAAAATATAATATCTCATTTTTTCAAATCACATTTCACTAAGCATATAGTTTAAACATATTTACATTGACAGTTTAAATAAATAATTTTTAAAGTACATAAGAGTTCCATTTATCCAAGGTAAAAAAGGGTTACCTGCTAACAATGACATTAAAAGTGCTCTATTGAAAAAAAAACAGTTCAAGACAACTGAGACAAACTTTCTCATATACAAGTTCATAATTACTTAGTCCAGTGTTTTCCATTTATTAGTTTTCGTTGGTATATTTAATTATTATTGAAAATTTTATCAAATTGTATCATAAAAAAATAACATCAAATTTGGAGCTATAATTCATTTCTTCTTGGTATGATTTTTCTGAACATGAATGCTAAATTTTGTTAAAATTACACAGACAGACGACAAACACACATTTCTAAAAAAACAAACACTTTTTTGTAGTCAGGGGACCTCAAAAGGAGTAAATCCATCAAAATGTTTATATAAGAAAATAAAAAGTTTGTTTTTTAATAATCATCTCAATCAAAATGTTACTAAAACACCCATAATCATACCTCAAGGAATACCAGGGGTATCCAACTCCAGTATTCTAGAGGTGTAAGACCACTAGCGCTGGTCGGGCTGATGGCGGTTAAAATTGTAAACTACTTATGATCTTTTGACATTCCTCGAATTCTAAAATACAAACAAATACTGGTTGTCAGACATTTGTACTATTTTGTAAATAAACGAAATGAAAAAAAAACCAGCCTCGGTGGCTGTGTGAGATGCGCGACTGCTCCGAATTTGAAAGTTTCCGGGTTTGAATCTAGTAAACTGAGAAATTAATTTATAAAATTATTTCTGTGAATTAAGAAACTCAAAATATTTTGAATGGTGTAAAAGATTTAGTTACAATATTAACCGCCAAATTCCCGTGGAGCGCTAGTAGTCTAACACAGGTAGATAAAGAGGGGAGTTGGAAATCTTTCCGTTTAAGGATTCTATGATCGCTGAGGAATACCAACAGTTTTTATTTATTAAAGAGTAAGCATTGATGATCGCTGTCATAAAAATAAATGAAATTGGAAAAATGTGTGCACTGGATTTAAGTGTAGATCCTTTATTTAAAATATTATTGTTTGATAGAGCAACAAATATTAGTATATGAGTTGCAATAATTTAAGCAAGAACTGATTCCGCCGACTTAGAACTGTTAAGATAATGAACTGATAACCAGAGACGGGTTTATGACTTTTATTTTTCCATTTCATGACCTTTATTCTATGACTTTTATTATCCTGTTTTATGACGTTTATTTTAGAAAATCGGTTGTTTTATGACCTTTAAGCCAAAAGTATGACGTTTATTTTCTGTGAAAATTTAGCCTTTATGTGAAGCATTCCGTTATTTTGGAGGGAAACAGTTTAAAAAAAAATTTCAATATTTCATAGATACAAAATTATATTTACAATATATGTAATAAATGATAATAATTAGCTGAATGCTTCAACATTGTGAAAAGTAATCATGTGTTGTTCTATATCCAGCTTTAAATTGGTTCTTTTGTCCGTCAGTAGAATTTTAAACTTGGAAAAAGACCTTTCGACGTCGGCAGATGAGGTGGGAGGAAATTTCATCCATGACACGTCATTTGCTTTTGCTTTTGCTTTTGCACGGCCTTCTATTAACTGATTTAGTGATATATCTATTTAATAATTGTGCAGTGGAATACTTTCCGAACACTTTATTGTATTTTACACAACATACAAAGTTTAAGTGATTTAATAATAATTCTAAACTAAACATAAAAGAATGACAATATATAAACACTGACTGTGACATTATATGTCAGCGTCAATCAAGAAACAAGTAACACGAGTTTCTTATTCGTGTTACTTGTCATCAAATGAGCAATTAAACATTCTACTCCCTTACCATGAATATATACAAAATTTTAATTATGGAACAGCCAATCAGGAGACTGCCCAATCCAACGGGTTTACTATTGGCTGACTGGAGAATCTATCTTGAACTTCCTGGAGTCTAATTGGAGGAGTTGTTCCAAGAAGGAGCCGATCAGGAGCCCTATTTTGGAATTAGGGATGACCGTCGGTGCCTCCCTGGTTGTAGGCATGCATAAGCGCATTAGTTAAGTCCGAAAGTGGTCAGGGAATTAAGAGCCCAGGCCTTTCACTAAGCTGGTGTAAGGGTTTATTGTTCGAACTGCACTTTTACCTGGAACCGGACCACAAATGTTCAATTTAAACTTTTTCTTTAACAAAAAAATAAAACCTTTTTGCTAAACATTTGGTAAAAAAGGCCATTTTATGACGTTTATTCCAAGAAACCCCTATTTTATGACGTTTATGCGTAAAATGGCTATTTTATGACAAAATCATATGACTATGACGTTTATGACTTTTTCCCGTCTCTGCTGATAACATATACTAGTTTTATTCACTGCAACTGTAAATTGATTTTTACGATTTCATAGGTAAAATTAAATATCTAATATTATGAAGGTAAAAATAAACTTTGAATAATTGGAACTCTCATATATTTGTTTTTTTTCCAATAGAAATACAATCCTTAATCCTCTATTGTTTTATGGAAACACGTAAGATATAGAATAAACAAAATAAAAATGTAACAAATAAAAAAGAAGAATAAATAGAAACAAAAAAAAACAAACAAGAATATTCAAAAAATAATATTTAATATAATGTGGATTTATAAATAAAAATAAAAGTTAAATTTGAAAAGTCAAAGAATAAAATTCAATAAACACTTAGATTCTCTGAATGTAGTCAACCAAACCTAAATAATATTATTTTATATTAAAATATTTTATACTAAAAAAAACATAGGAAATAAGATTTTCTCTATTCTTTTCTGATTGAGACTGCAATAGGACATATCAGGATGGGTAGATCCGCCACTTAAAGCATGCATTAAACGTGATTATTAAAATGAAATATGTCTCAAGCCTCCAGAGGAATTGATCAAGATACTAATATTGTTGTTCCAGGGGAGTGTTTATAGCATTACAGATATACTTATCCCTAGTTATACGTGATGATATTTAATTGAACTGCATCACAAGTTATTAAAAATAAAGTTACCAACATTTAATAATTATAAGTATAACAAAAGACGACAACAACAAATAATAATTAACAAAACAAAATTAAACAATAAACTAAACAACAACAAAAAAAACTATAAAGAACAAAAATAAGAAGTTTTTTTTTTAAATTTTAACAATATTAAGTAAAAATTAGTTTCACATGAATTTTAACACTTCCTTGATTATATTAACATTTAAGTGGAAAACAAAAACGATTTAAATTTATGATTATAGTGTATAATAATAAAACCATTAACATTTTAAAAATTGGTAATTATTTTCAAGGCACAGGATTCTATTATATTATCTCTTTCAATGACAGGAGCAGAAGTCAATGAGGTTAATAAAAGTATGAAATACCCAATATCATATAATGCGATCTCTTCCCGAAAATGTGGTACACTTCATAGATATGATAGTGGAAAAATCTCAAAATGCAAAACTGATTATATAGTTTAATTGTTCTTTGGATATTATTCATCAAAAGTGAATTCGACAAACTAATTTTTATATAGATTTGATAATAGTATATTATGTTACTAGGCTGTGAAGTGAGTCTTTTCTTTACCGCGGCAATCATATTTACTGTCTCACTTTGCTCAACAGTAAATATTGCCAAGGTAAAGAAAAAACACTTCACTGTCGTGTAGCATATGCTATTTTTTCCGAGGTAGCAGACAATGAAAAAACATGAAATATTAATCAATATAATTATAACAAATATTAGTACATACTTAAGATTTTGAGAAAAAGAAACCTTAAAGAGGTTATACTATAAAAAAATATAAATAAAACGCATTGACATCTAGTGGATTTTAATCGTACTAAGAAGCATTTCTACAAAGATTTCAGCGCTAATAACGGCAGTTTTGATAACTACTCGTAGTACAAAAAAAAATCTTTTACCTCCTAGGAGGTAACAATTTTTTTCAATACAGCTGGGAGTAATGAAAAGATTTTTTAAGTCCACATAATAAAAACATGGATTCTAGCTATGATTTTTAGGCTCTAAAGTTACTATTTCACAGCCTACCACGGAAAAAATACTTTTTCTTCACATAGTTAACACAATTAAAAATAAAAATAACAAAAAATGAATCCGTATAATTAATTTTGATTTAATCTTTGTACAAAATTATAAGAACAATATAAAATGTTAAAATATATATTTAGAACAAAAAAGTTTAGAATAACAGTTTTTTTTTTTATCAAGGCACAGTTTCATATTATATAATTTATTATAGTTTTTATTTTATAATGTAATTAAAACATAATTTGTTTATAAATATAATAAAATAGTGTGATGCAAAACTTTCTTACTTCAAACTCGATACTATTTTGTTTTTTATTTAATATCAAGTGTTTAATGTTAAGGAAATAAATCATCTCAAGTAGAATTGAAAATTTGAGGCCAATAAATAATTCAATTTTCAAATCATTTTAATTTACCAATAAATAATTCAATTTTCCCTGAATTAGAAAATTTGTAAGATACATAGGCAGAATAATATATTTGGTTTAAGCTTATATTGAATTAAAAGTCAAATATTTTGGTAAAAATTATGTCTAATTGGCTAAACTGACTTTTATCTACTGTTATAAAGATAATTAAAGATATTGATATAAAAATAAAAACATCATCTAAGTTGCCAAATGTATCTAACTTGTCCTTAAATTAAATCTTTAGAAATAAGTGCACAATTATAAATAATTTTGTGTCTGTACAGTACAGCTTTCAACTTCTTTCATAATCTCGTCGCCACCCTCCTATAATAAACTTAGGTTTGCACAATTTTAATCTCACCCTGTATGACCATATTTAGCTTCTCCTCACCCTTAATTTCCTTCACTCATTATTCTTATTTATACTATTTTTCCACCCTGTCCGGTAGAACAGGGTTTCCTTTTAAGTAGGACCTCTTGACCTTAAAAGCTTCTTGGACACATTGCCAGCTTAATTTCATTCACTAACTTATTTTCATGTCGTAATAAACCAAAAGCTATAAAAATGCCCACTAAGAAAAGAATTATTAGTAAGACCAATATGCTCCTAACACATTGAAGGATTTATTTTAAAAGTAACAGAAATTTGAGAATAGCTTTAACAATAAATTACATTTTAATTAATCAATTTGAATCTCCAATTATTTATAAATAAATATATTTATTAATTATTATTATTTCTTTATTGGAAAATCCTATTGTTTAAATGTTCACTATCACCTTTTACAATTGTTTTACATTCAAGTAGAAAAGGCCATTAAATTTAAATTGAACTAAAAATAAAATATATCATAGTCAAATATTGGGGAAATTTTATTCCATACATAAATTATAATAATTTAAGCAAAAAAAGTATTATAAATACATAAAAATATGAAAATAGTAATAGGCTGTTTTACCAGAAAATAAAAATCTTATAAAAATATACATTCTGTCATATGAGTATTTATAATTAATATTGTCATAGAGAGGTCCTAATATACAAAGTTGGTCCAATCTATGACAGAATTTTTAGTTACTTTATTATAGTTAAAATCTAACCCATATTACATATCCATTAAAATTATTTTGAATGAATTAAAACGATAATGTATTGAGCTTAACAATAAACATATTTTATATACATAACTATACAAGGAGGGAATCAAAAGTGAATTTAAGATGAGGAAAGGTGCTCATTGAAAACCAGTAAATATTTACAGAGATGGAAAATTTCTATAAAAGAAGATTTTATATTGAGAATTGGTTATTTATTTTGATATTGATTTACTTCGAGTGAGGAAGATCAAATTCCATGCCTACGACCTACTACCATCTATTCATGGTATTGATATCTTAATACTGTATTCCACTCTGCTTGAATTTGAAATTTGGCAGCAGGGAGGGTGCTTCAAGCTTCTCGGATACAATGGTACTCCAAGGAGTTGTCAGAAAGGTCATAAGAATTTTTTTTTTTTTTTTTAATAAAAATAACCAGAACACTCTTCACAAAAATAAGTTTCATAGACGAAGTTATCAAACAAGGTTTTGAGTTTTAAACCTAAGTAAATATTTACTGGGTAAAAAGAAGTAAAGTTTAAATAACATAGAAAAGTAAGGCAGTAGGTAATTTAAGAGGTACAAGGTATTAGAAGATAATACAAATATTTTATACAACATTGTTAAGTACTTTCATTACAAGATACTGACATTCTAGAGTAATATCAAACTAGCTGGGAGAAAAGTGCCTTACTTTGAAACTTTCTGGAGAGAACTCCAAAGCAAGGTAAGGTGGCCGTTTAGTGCCGTACAGTTTTGTACCGATGGGCTAGAACCACATGTGAATGGGCTTGAAAACACTGACGAAAGACATGATCTTTCATTAGATTTTCAAATTTGAACTTTCACATAAAACATCTAAAAAACTTCTCTTGACAGCAACACGAAAATAGCAAGAAATCCTAAAAGTAATTTGTACTTAAGGTTCGTTAATAGCCATTTATTTCTTCTAATTTCCTTGCACCATTTTCTAATACAAATTTGAAGCAAAAATCAGGTATTTTGATAAAGATTTGTTAATTTTGTCTCTAAAATAAATAATATTTCATTTTAAATTAGAGATCTACTTTTTTCTTCTATATATATATTTTCATTACTATATTCTAAAATATTTTTTATTTTATTTATAAATTATATGTATATTATATATATTTTTTTTTTTACAATTTTCAAATTTATCTAATCTTTATGTAATCTACCATGTTAATATTATTTTAAAATGTAAATATTTAAAATTAATAAACTAATTTAATATTTTATATAATATATATATATATATATATATATATATATATATATATATATATATATATATATATATATATATATATATATATACATATATATATATTAAATAATAAATAATTTAATGTGTAAATAGTGGTAAACACATTAAGCAAATACTTTTATATATTTGAAAAGTAATGCAACATTGGATATATTATCAATATATCACGATAGATCAAATGCAAACTAAGAGGTGGAAACACTCTTTTACTGCTGAAAAAGAACCAAATGGTGTCAATGACATATGTTAAAATCTTATTTGATATACTTCATATTAATTTACAATACCATTTACGAAAATATAAAACCACTTAAAGGTAGAAGTACAAATCTGACTATACTAACAGGATATTTTGGCAAATTTATACAGGATTATGTTACAGTTAAAAATATTAATTTAGTTATTTCATAAAATAGCTAGCTGCTCATTTAATAAACAGATTGTTAGTTTAAGTACGAAATCAATTCAAATTTCACATATTACCCAGTAATTATACAAAAATAACTAGTTATTCCATAAATTAAGCATAGGTACAAAGTTAGATTGCAAAATAAAACTAGTCTGCCAATTTGTGTGCCACATAGCATCCTCGCATGTCATTAAAGTATTGCTTATACTTTAATGACGACATTATGCTTTAACATCCTGTTATTGCCTAATATATTTAATCCCCCCCCCCCCCTTTTAAATCAGTCAAAATTGTTTTGATTTTTTACATAAATAAAATTATCAATTAGCAAAATTTAACGAGCGCATCACGATTAAATTTATAATGGGACCATCTGTCACCAACACTTGACAAACAATCCAAATTTCGTTTCCACTTTGCAAAGATATATTGGTTAAAAAAAAAAATAAAGCAACAGACAGACACTGAACCAAAAATGTTCTATGATGTCTGAAATGGAATTTTTGAAATCAGAGAAGAAATGTTAGTTCAAAACGATCACATAGCTTCCATTACCTTTGGTAAGCTCGAAAGCAATATTATAGTTAAGTTAAAAAAAAACATTTTTAGTTCAGTTATACAACCATCTCAAAATGAGGTATTTGATGGATGTAGTTCACTAGTTGTAAATAACATGTTAGTAGCCTGATCAATTTAGTATTAGTTCACAGAAGTAATCAAGAAAGAGCAATTTATGTTCCTTGAAGAACACCAAAGTCACTTATAAAAAGAGCACCTATGTTCTGTCAGTAGTATCAAAGTTCTTTAAATAACCATTCTCATTCAGAACAATCGTTTTTAGTACAATAACTTATCCAAGACTTAATTTGCAAATGATTACAATTCTTTACAAAAAAATAAATACTCTGAAGAACACAAAATGTAATAAAATACAATAAAACATTAAATTGTAATATTGATTTGATAACAAATATTTTATATAAAGCAGCATCGGATGTACATAGTAAATTCAGAAAATAATTAATTTTTCCTGAGCTAAGCCCTGATTATTCGTAGGCAGTTATTATTTCTATTTCTAAATAATAAGGGCAATTAAAAATTATTATGAAGTGAGAATGAATGTTAGATTTAAATTAATATTAATTAAATTTTAAATAAATAATATTCATATTGTTCTTAAGTCAAAATGAGGTCAATATTAATATTTTGGAATAATATTGATTAAAATTTGTATTAATATAATTCAAGTTAACTCTTCTTAACTTAAGAAGAGAGTCCAGATTACTCATTATTTTAGGGGGGGGGGGGGGAATTATACAGTTTTTCATTTTAACAAAACCTTACATATAAATGTAAAGATTAAAAAAGTTAAGAAAATAATAGACAAGACGTTAAAATTATGCAGTTAGAAATTGATGGAGAATCTGGTAAACACTTTAATGATTTAATAAATATTTTTAAAGATGTTACTTAACCCTAGAAAGCTAACCTGGAGTCAAAATGACTCCCATTTTTTTTTCTTTTTTTTTTTTTAACTACGAATGCATTGTGTCTGTAAAACACAGAGCTGCCACATCTCAGCTATGCTATCTCCCACCCTTGAATGACCCTTCTACACTGCTATCAGTTCCACATTCACATTCTAAAGAGGACATATCGTTTGTTTTTCTACAGTCACGGAGTCATTTTGACTCCTGTTTAGTCTTACACGTAAATTTTTTGTAGGGTCATTTTGACGCAGAATAGTTTTTTTTAGAATAGTATGTCGTGTTATTGGTTATTTGGCCATTTCAAATCTTATAAATTAGATATTATATAACTTTTAATTCAATAATTATTTCAAATTAAAGGTAATACAATTGTAATTTATTCATTTATAAGTATAAATTGTTATATTTTTTTTTTGTCTTTATATGTCTAAATTATATAAAGTTAACAGAATATGAGTATAGTCTAATAATGGAGAAAAATACAATGATCGAAACGAAATTTATCGCTTGATAAAGGAAATGACCGATTCAGATACCGATTATGAAAAAGAGCGTAATCGACAATAATGATGACGGTTGTGATTTGGACCCTGATTTGAAAATAGAAAATGCCTCTTTTGATCCCATCAGCGATGATGAGGAAAATGATAAATTAATTGAAACAATTTACGAAATAGAAAAACCAAAGGAAAGGAAAGAAAAAAGCTACATAAAAAAAAGAAAAAAAAAAAAAAAAAAAAAAATTGTTTTTTATGGCAAACAAAGCACCCAAGTGTCCCATCAACTAGCACTAAAACGTGTTAAAAAAATATTGTACATATTAGGCCTTTAAATTTTAATAAAACTGGGTATAATAGATTAGGGAGTCAATATGACTCAAGATTAGTCATAAGAGGTTAAAAAATATGGTTAGCGTTCTAGGGTTAATGGAGTTTATATAACAGATAATATAAACTAGGAATAAAAAATTAAAAATAAGGAACATTAAAGAAGAATAATTTGAAATTCCAACACAGATACCAGATCATGGGTTAAATAAAATCAATTTCAGTGAAACAAATATTTTCTATTGTAGTATCAAAACAATTTATTTAATACATAGATTATTAATGGCTCAAGCTTTTAAATATAAGCAAACTAACAATTCAAATGTAAAAAAAAATAAAAGAGTTAGCTTTAAAAACTAAGGTACAGATATAGTTATATTTAAAATTCAAAATTACCTTTAGTCTTCCTAAGGTCTATAGGGCATTAATAAAGTTTATTACTACTCCATGTCTGGCTATATTTCACCTCCTTTGAGGCATCTTCAGGCCTAAAAGAAGATTTTAAATTTATTTATCCACATCATCATTCACATTAACAAATATTTACATAAAAACTTTGTATTATTACTTCAATCCAACATAATTTAACATATAATTTTGTGATTTAACTTATACCATAATTATATGTATAACTATACACTAACCTTTATTAATCCTCCTATTATATTATCATATACATTTTTCTTTGAAAATCTAACAGCCAGTTATTAAACCGTGCGTCAAACGTCTACCTACAATTACATTAATTTGTCTGTTAAAATTTTTTCAATATTGAACTATAATACATAGTTAAAAATACTTTTTAAATTATAGTTCAATATTGAAAAAATTTTAACAGACAAATTAATGTAATTGTAGGTAGACGTTTGACGCACGGTTTAATAACTGGCTGTTAGATTTTCAAAGAAAAATGTATATGATAATATAATAGGAGGATTAATAAAGGTTAGTGTATAGTTATACATATAATTATGGTATAAGTTAAATCACAAAATTATATGTTAAATTATGTTGGATTGAAGTAATAATACAAAGTTTTTATGTAAATATTTGTTAATGTGAATGATGATGTGGATAAATAAATTTAAAATCTTCTTTTAGGCCTGAAGATGCCTCAAAGGAGGTGAAATATAGCCAGACATGGAGTAGTAATAAACTTTATTAATGCCCTATAGACCTAAGGAAGACTAAAGAATAAATTAGATTAAAGGGTAATTCAATACGAATAGTTCAAAATTACCTATCACTGCATGTAAATGAAAACATTTATAAAAAAAAATATATATAAAATAAAATTAATATTTAAACATAACATCCATATTCACTGCTTGTACTTTCGGTTAACATATTAATTTTGGAAATGCAAAAATTTCAAATAAGAATAGGAAAGGAAAAAGGAATTAGGATAAGAGGAAAAGGAAGGGAGAATCGTTAACAGAATTAGCTATTCTATTATCTCAAAGAAAAATGCATTTAACAATAAAAATACTTTAAAAAAAGTCATAAATTAAAATATTTTAAAAAAAAAATAGTATACATTAAAACAATCACAATAATAATCTAAAGAATAACATTATATAGTTTTTGATATTTAAAATTCAGGGATGGGAAAAACAATTCTAAAAATAAAATAGATATTGAAAAGACTTTTGCAAATCTTGAGAAGATGATACTTTCATTTGAATAATCTTAATTCAATCTTAGCCAGTGGTGTCGACATCCATGTACTATGGAATGTCCGTCGTGAACATGTTAGCACCCCTCTGGATCATGCAATCGAGCACCTTACAAACATACTGAGACTTACCATTATTCAAATTTTTTCGTTCACTTAGCTCAATAAATGGGTGCTCTAGTAGTTGTTTATATTTTGGACGTCTGTTCTCATCTTTGGTTAAGCTATAAAAGAAATATTTAATTAAAATTTTCACCTTCCAAAGCATGGTAAGCAAATCTCACATGGGCTATATACCAAAATGATTGATTTGGTGCTGTTTTTGAAGCCCTGAAAAATGTTTATACCCATTTTTCTGTAGAAATACTGACTTCATTTTTATGATAATTTGTTATATTTATATTTTACATGAAAAGCTTGACTTATTATAAAAGCTGTTATTTTGTTTTGCTCAACATATCATTCCACTTGAACATTAGGGATCACAAATACCAATACCAACTCCAGCAGAGGAATTATTTGGAAAATAATTGTGTGGCTCAAAGAATATCTTTAATATATAAAAGGACAAATCTCTGTACAAAGGATCTCACCAAAACTGAATCTAAACTGTACCATTGATAGGTATGTCCCCGAGTAGGGGATGGTGAGAGAATAAAAATGAGCCTAAGATCAAGGGGGGTTGTTTTTGCTCTTCCTTTCAAGTGGTGCCATAGGCGCTTGGTCCCTGGTTCTGAAGTCTTATATATTGATCTTTCTAAGTACTGGAAACATCTTCAAAGGTGTCTTAGCTTTGGCTTAGAAGTTGAATACCTTTAAAAAAAGTTTCAGTAAAAATATAGGGGTCATAATATAAGTTATTATTGTTCTTGTAGAAGCTTACACACACGGTAAACAAACAGATGATTAATGTTATATTCTATAAATGTCCCCTAGGATAAACTAGCATTAATGCACTTATAATAGACCATAATATAAAAGGAACTATGATTGCTTTAAAAGAAGAAACATACATACCAAGTATTAACAAATGAAATAAATGGAGAAGAGAAGTGGAGACCACCTTCTGAACTCAACTTAGGTGGGCTTCCATGAACCACTTGATAGAGCTGATCAAAAACACTATTCCACTTAGGATAAGGAAACTTGCCAGTGGCTACTTCCATCAGAGTAATGCCAAGAGACCAGACATCTGAGCGTACATCATAACCTGCTTTGGCTTTACCGGGATCTATCCTCTCAGGCTGTAAGTAAACAAAAAATAATACTACTATTAATAATTAATACTGACACAGACAAAATAAACACGAACAGAAGTATAATAAAATAAATGTATGTACTTAGACTTATGAGATAAGATGACAATCAGACAAGCTGTATACAAACATAGTATATAAATAAATGTATGACTTACAGCCATGTAAGGTCGACAACCAGCATCTCTTGTTTTAGCAATGGAATCGACAAGTTGACCAGATATTCCAAAATCACATAATTTTATATTACCTTGGCGATCAAGTAATATATTACTAGGTTTCACATCTCGATGTATTATCTTCAAATGTTCCTTTAGATAGTTCAAAGCCCTCACAGTCTAAAAAAAGATACATTGTGTAAAACCCTGTGATGACTTCTGATGACCTCCTCAATAGCAAATAGTGAAACAGCTGTAATAATTATTATCAGGCAGTAATTAAATTTCTCTTACATAGAGTAAAGTAATGGAGATCACTGTGCAAGTATTAGAAAGAAGTCACTCTTCAGTAAAGATATTATTGTTTTCTCTTAGATTCACAAGACCCCCATTGTAATGGGAGATATTAACTTTGTTAAGTTAGTTAACGGCAATTAAAATACAAGGCCAATTTTATACAGTGCATAAAATAATAAAAATTACAATAACATATTAATAAATAGAAAATAAATGTACATACTCCAACAGTTATTTTCCCTAAAATACGTTCTGGTATGGTTTGTTGCATTTGTTCAAAAATAAATTTGTAAAATTTGTCTAATGAGGTATCCATAAGCTCCATACAAATCCAACAATCTCCCTACACACACAAAAAAAATATAAGTATTAATAAAAAATAAAACAAAAAAATAATGCATTATAGTAGTTAAGTTAGTAAAGTATTGCTGATAACATAACTCACAAAATTGCTTCTCATCGGATATTTCTACAAACACAAATTAATATGTTATTCACAAAAAGAATTGAATGATTTAATGGTTTTTAAGGGGTAACATTTGATAAATTTAATCTTCTCTCCTCGTTGGAAATAAAATAAAAATGTCAACTCCAAACCAAAAGGTAGAAGTGATTTTTGCATCCATAAACAAATGTTTACACAATTATCCAAAAAACATGTGTGTAATTTAACTAATGAAACTTGGGGTAGTATTTGGCCCAACAAGTCATTGCTTTATCATTAAGAACATAGCCCAAAGTGAAAAACCTTAATGAATGACAAGTCATATTATTCGTATATGTTATTTTGTTGAAAAGGAAATGTAGTAGGTTGTTAAAAAAAATTAGGAATTTTACTGTATATTTGTAAAAATTGACTTAAATTTGATCAATTTCAAATAATTCCACTAATCAACATATAATAACTAAAGAGAATTGCGAGCATGAGGTTAAGACTGATTTTATTAATAAAAACATAAATACCTCTTTAAATAAAGCTCCATAAAACTGTACAATGTATGGACAATCATTAGATTTCATAACAACTTCTAAATCCATAAGTAACTGTTTCTGCTCTTTTTCATCTACTGTCGATCTAATTCTCTGAAATACATAGACATGAAATTGGCATATAAATTTTATAATTATTGTTACATTTTTCTTATTTTTTTTACAGTTGCACTAAAATAAACTAGTAAAAATAAATCAAATCATTAGTATCAAAATCAAAGTGTGAAAACATTTTCAACTAAAGAGACTAATAAAAGACACATTTTTTTGTTTGAATTCATGCAAGCTTTAGGTGAAGCATAGCCCTCCTAGTGTTAATAGTATAAACTATACGTAGAGTTTTCTCACTAATAAATAGGTTCAATTCTTACGTTTAAAATTAAAGACAAAATACCCTGTTTTTCTTTGACCATTCATCAGAAACTCTCCCAATCTGATATAAACATTTTATGTTTATTTTAACAACTCACCTGGCCACCAGCATCTCAAGGTGGACTAGGGATCACAAAATAAAATATTATAAAATAAATTCTCTAATATAACATTCAGTTCCAGACACTATCCTTCAAAAAAACAACCTAGTAATAATCCAGTTCAGGTAATGATTTAATTATAATATACAAAATGTTCAATAGACTTTAATGAACGATAATCAAGAGTCTGTAGTGTAGTTTTATATGCAATTTCTATTTTAACCAGTTGTAAAACTGGTATTTTTACAATGTCCTCCGATTTCATAAAAATTATATTTTGAAATTAAAAAAAAGTAAAGAGAGAATAGAACCTCTTTCTCTTAAAGGACAAACACTTAGTATGTTTCCTGATTTTCCTTAAATTCATTCAAGGATGAATACAAAAAAATCGGGTACGGGGTACCTCGGAACTTTTCCTCACTTCAGAGGCCACTAAAGTGGTCCTCTCTCTGGAAGCAGCATTGGACGTGGTCAGTACTTGGATGGGTGACCGTTCTGAACTAACTGATTTATTGTCATTCTTAAAAAAAACCTTATTTTTAATACCCATATTTTATTTAATTATTTGAAGTTTGGCGGTATTTTGACAGATGTAAACAAACTTTGACGTCATCAAAATTATTGCACTAATAAATAATTATGTTCGCTTATAACTTTTAAACTAATTAATGGAATTTCATCGGTTTTTTTTATATTTGTTCCTTAATTTTTTCCGGTTCCAACGATATGCTATATCTCAAAAACCTATTTATACTTTCAGTATTATTAACCGTCAAAGTTTAAAATTCAAAAATGTATAACTTCAAAATGACGGCCAAAATCAAAATGAAATTTAGTGGGCTTGTTTGTCATACAGAGAGGTACATTCGAGCCAAATTTCAACTCGATTAGGACCATTTTCAATTTATTACGATTTTTTTTAAATTTTTGCTGACTCAGCAAACTGGGTTCAAGATGGCGGAAAAAGTTGATTTTCCGGGCGGCACAACTACAGGTTAGGACTGATTTTTCTGCCAAGTTTCAACTCTCTAGGTTAAATACCTTGGGCGCTACGATGATAACACACATACATACGTCATGCTGAAAACCACTCAGTAGGTCTTAAAAACACCTAAAACGGATAATTCCGTTGAAATCTCGAGAAAAAAAATTTTTGGTGAAAACAATACTTTTCCTACTAGTAGTAGTGAGGAAAAGTAAAAAGGTCAGAACAAAATGTAATTATTTGGTGTCTTGCAAGTAAGCTGTAGATAGACTGTATTTCTTTAAATTTAAGCTACTATTTTTAATGCACAAAATTAGGGTACAGCTTAAATTTGAAGCATGTAATTTATTCATTATAATTTTTTCCAATTTAAACTGTTAAAACTTAAGTGCGGCCTGTACTCAAAGTAATAGTGTACATAGTTTAATTGTAAAACAAATCTTTTTTGAAATAAATACCTTGACAGCCATAACTTTTTGACTTTTATTATGTATCATTTTATTGACTGTACCAAAGCCACCTCTACCTATTTCTCCTTGGTCAGAAAGGTCGTCAGATGTAAAGTCATAAACCTAAATTGAAAAACAAAACAGTAAAATAAATCAATAATAGTTATTAAACATTTTATCATATTTTAATAATACTCCTACCCACTACCAAAATAATTCTACCCAGAGGGCAGTAAAACCCTGAAATCCCAACACAAATATTTTTCTTTCAGAAACTAGATTTTTCTAGGAAAGTAAAATAAATGGTTACATTGATATTCGAATGGACCATATCTTGCAATTTAATAATCAAAATTTGTTTACAAGAATTTGAGAGCTTTTGGGGACAGTGTACAGCAAATACAGAGCTAAAATTAGTATCTCTAAATATGTACATCAAATTTGATCAAAATGCATACAGCAGTTTGAGCTTTACATATCTGCACAGTCAAACAAGTGACTTTAAAGTGTGTAAATCCAAAGAAATCTCAAATAAATTTTTTGTGGTATGCATTACAATACTAATACGTAAATGAGAGGGTAAAAGATGAAGCAAATATTGATAAGAGTTTAGCCACAATTTAAGGCAGTAATACAGATGGCACAAGCTCACATGCACATCTTTGCACCAATTAGTCACCCTCATATATTTATTTAAATAATAATTTAGTATTTATTTAAATAAATAATTTAGTTATTTTTAATAACCATTGTATGAGCTTGAAAACGTTGATATTTATCAAAAATTACAGATAAAAGTATTATTAATAAACAAAATCATTAATTACAAAAAACTTACAGCATTAGGTGAAACTTGTAGTTTGCCAGTTGAATGCATGTTTTGGAAGTGACAAATTGGGAACCTCTCTCTACAAACACAAACAAAGCTTAATTACTCTTATATTTGGGTAACATCAACCAATATAAATAAGATGGAGAAAAATAAAAATAAAATCAGTTAAGAAAAAATCACAAAAATAAAACGATATTTTAAAGATAATATATCAAAAAAAGTATACTACATTTTTAGAAGCAAGCATTAGAAGATTAAAGTAGGTTTATTTTTTCTTACAGACCAAATTTAAAGTCTCTAAATTATTTTATTGTTTTTAAAAAATTAAAAAATCTTTGGAGGGCTAATTGACCCTGTTCCAGTGATCCAAACGAGCTGAAACTTGGCACATAGATTCTGTCCCATTACAAAAACATCGTATCAAATTTTAGAGTCACCCACCCTAATCCACACACTCAATAACAACGTTGTTTGTAAAAACTAAATAACCATGATTGTTACATTTTTATCCCAGCAGAGCAAAAAATTAGCGACCTTTCTTGTATTTATTTTATTTTGAGAATTACTGCTGTATAGTGCATTCATTGCATAGTGCAAGTGAATTCTTCAAGTTTATTTCATTGTTGAAAATGAATTTTACCATTAACACCAATTAATGATTCATGAGATTTTTATTTTTTTCCAGTTATTACAATAAAATTAAATTAATCAAATGTTAATAAAATAGGTTTCTAATAAATAAAAATAACGAAAAAAAAAATCTTATTCAATTAAAAAAAAAACTCAAATAAAAGCATGCATATCGTCTCATGAATAAAATAAAAATGGTTACTAAATAGAATTATTAGTATTATAACTGTAGTCCAGTAGATATCATGCAAAAAAGTGTCTGACTAACATCAAGCTAGAATTTTGTGTATAAGTTAATCTTTTGGTGCCTTTTAAGAATATGTGGTCGGCTCAGTTTGCTGCGGGACATAACTTGGCAATTGGCATTTGAAATAAAAGGAGGAGAGCAGCCGTCCCACCCATTTTGGTGGACAATGTAATTTTCATGATCCTGAAAATTAGTAAGTAGACCAAAAATTAGGTTGTTGTTAGTTCGACACTTGATAGGTGACCAATTTGATTTTGAGTAATATTTGAATAACTATACCATCAAGTGACAAACTAACATTAACATGATTTTAGGTCTACTAACTAAATTTGTACTCAGGCTCATGAAAATCACACTATCCACCAAAATGGGCAGGACTTGGCTGTTCTCCACCAGTTTGTTTTTTTTAAATGCCTATTATTGGAAAGATATGTTGCACAAAATTCTAGCTTGAAGTTTTATTGGAAATAAAATAAAAAAAAATAAAAATAAAATACCAGTTTTATAGTCAGGGTGCCCATAGGCAAAAAAAGTAACTTATACATACTCTTTCCAAACCTTTTTGTATGGCTTGTTTAGGCAAAGTCTGACACCGTTTTCCTCTGTGACTTTTTTTTAGTTTTGGGGCGTTTTTTTTTTTATTTGAACCCTAAAATTTTGACGCGTCAGACTTGAAAATCGGGAAAAGTTCTGCGTCAGACAATATTAAAATGTTGATTTATAAGGTTCAAATAATGTATCTTGAGAAAATCAGTAGTCATTAATTAATATTAGTTCATATTAATTAATATCCATTATTATTAATTAAAATTAATTAATATCAACAATTAATAACTGGCTGATTTTCTCAAGATACATTATTTGAACCCTATAAATCAACATTTTAATATTGTCTGACGCAGAACTTTATCTGATTTTCTAGTCTGACGCGTCTAAATTTTTGGGTTAAAATAAAAAAAAAAAAACGCCCCAAAACTAAAAAAAGTCCCAGAGGAAAACAGTGTCAGATTTGGCCTAAACAAGGCATACAAAAAGGTTTGGAAAGAGTATGTATAAGTTACTTTTTTGCCTATGGGCACCCTGACTATTATTTAAAGTGTAATTTGTAATTTTTATAAAAATAAAAATAACATCCCACTTCTTAACCTCGTTGTGATGTGTGGAGTGGGGAGTCTATGAAGTGAACACTAAGGCTTCAGATTCTAGACTAAATGTATTTTAATCTTATAGAGACAATAACAAATAATGATAAAGAGAGGGGATATATTACAACTCCTCTTTTTTTTTTTTTTTTTACAAAATTCAAAAATTAAACTATACTGACATATATTAATAAAAACTAAATTTATAAAAAAATAATAAAATAAATTGACTGAAAATTAAATAAAAAATATATATAGTTAGTTTCTTTTAGGTTGTTTGATAGGTCTACCAGATCTAGAATAAGCAGGTACATTAAATACTTCAGGAGAAGTGGTTAAATTTAAAGTTTCATCTGCTTGAGGTTGAAAATCATCCTCTACATCCTCTTCATAACCGTCACCTTTCTTTTTTTGGGTCTGTTTCGGTTTGTTCTGCAGGAGGAGGTTCAGGTGTCTCGGTTTGTTCTTCAGGAGGAGGTTCAGGTGTCTCGGTTTGTTCTTCAGGAGGAGGTTCAGGTGTCTCGGTTTCTTGTTCATGTTCTTCAGTTTGAGGTGCAAGGTAGACTGGCGGTAAAGGTTGTTCGATCCGATCAGGAGGGGAAGTTATACTTTGTGATGTGTCAGGTTCACCTACAGGTCTAAGAAAACGTCGATTCCTTATCAGAGTGCTGCCTGAATCAAGAGTTACATTGTAGCTTCTGGGTGCAGGTCCTTTGCTTGTTACTTTACCGTGTTCCCAAGTTTTTCCTCTGTCTACTTTCACGTGTTCATTTTCCTTTAGTGGTCGTAGTGGTTTAGAAGTCCTGTCATAATATGATTTCTGTTGAATTTATTTATTTCTTAGGTTTTTCATTACTAGTGATGGAGGAATCGTGTGTGGAAGTAAATGTCTGTCTAAAGTCGGCATGTCATCACGTAACATTCTTCCCATTAATAGTTCTGCAGGAGATCCACAATAGTCTTTAGCTGTATTTCTAAATTGTAGGATTGCTAAAAACATATCTTTATTGTCGTGAACTGCTTTCAACATGATTCTTTTAACGGTTTGAATCGATCTTTCTGCCAATCCGTTAGATTGTGCATATGTTGGACTGGACATAATATGTTTAAAATTCCATTTTTCTGAAAACATTGTAAATTGAAGTGAAGAGAATTGAGGACCACCATATGTTAGTACAGTGTTAGGTATTCCAAAACGCAAAAAAATTATTTTCAGTTCTCCAATGACTGCTGCACTGTCAGTTCTTTTAAGTTTTACTATTTCTACAAATTTCGAGTAAAAGTCAACAACCAAGATGTAAGTTGCTGCTTGTAAATGAAAGAGATCACAGGCAACTTTTTCCCAGGGCCGTGAGGGTACATCGTGAGGCAGCATTGGCTCTTTTTGAATAGCTCTTGAATAAGTGGAACAGGTGTCTTCTATAGCTTTAGACATTCCTGGCCAAAAAAAATGTTGTGTAGCTCTCTGTTTGGTCCTCTCTATTCCTTGATGACTGTAGTACAATAGGTTTATTATTTGTCGTCTTAGTGATTTTGGTACTAAAATACGATCGGACTTATAAATCAAATTATCAACTTCCATTAACTCATTTTCATACTTTTTAAAAGGTTTTTGAGAATCTTGAATTTCATTATATATTTTAGGCCAACCCTTTCAGTTTCTTTAATTAGTATTTTGAGATCTATAATTTCTTCTTCCGATGTTAATGTACAAACATTAGAAGCTAGATCTGCTTCTATCCCATTATCAAATTTTTTATCAGTACACTCTGAGGCACATGCTCTGGAAAGGGCGTCGGCAATATATAATTGCTTTCCTGGCACATATTTTAATTGTATATCAAAGCGTTGTAAACGAATCAACATTCTTTGGAGTCTCAATGGGCACATGTGAAGAGGCTTTTTAAATATTTCTTGTAAAGGCTTGTGGTCTGTTTCTACAACCGTAGTCTTTCCAAATATAAATTGTTCAAACCGTTCACAGCCGTATACAACTGCCAACAGTTCTTTTTCAATTACAGCAAAACGTTTTTGACATTCTGTAAGTGACTTGAATGCATAAGCACAGGGCTGTCCATCTTGAAGAAGAACTGCTCCAAGACCACTCTCAGACGCATCTACTGATATTGTGCAATCTATATCTATATTAGGTTCAAAATATTTTAGAGTTGGAGAAGAAGTAATTAAAGTTTTTATTTTGGTAAAAGTTTTTTCACATTCAGTGTTCCAATTAAAAAGAATATCTTTTTTAATCAGTTGTCTTAATGGAGCTGATACTTCACTGAATTTCGGTATATATTTTGATACATAAGTTATGATTTCTAAAAATCTTTCTAACTCTTTTTTATTTGAAGGGCTAGGTAAATGAATTATACTTTTAATACGTTCTGGCTCAATTTTGGTTCCATTCGAGGAAAAAATATGTCCTAAATATGATATTTCTTTTACGCCAAATTTACATTTCTTCATATTAAATTTTATATTATTTGCTTTAGCAAGTTGAAGAACTTTTTCTAATACTTTGTTATGCTCTTGTATGTTTTTTCCATGGATAATTAAATCATCAACGTATGTATCGCATCCGGGAATGTTAAATATTTTCTTTAACTTTTTGTGAAACACTTCACTAGCCGATTTTATTCCATATGGTAAAAATTTTATTCCATAAGCGTAAAAATCTCCACCTTCCGAACGGGCCAGCATGAAAAGTGCATAATTTAGAGCTCTTGTCATCTAGTGGAAGAGCCCAGAAACCTGACATACAGTCTAAGGTAGTGAAAACCTTAGATCCTGCCAAATTAGTCGATATTTTTTCAACAGTCGGTAGTTGAAAATGCTCTCTCTTTATAGCTTTATTGAGATGCAATGGATCTAAACAAAGTCTTAAAGATGAATCGGGTTTCCTAACTATGACTAAAGAATTCACCCAGTCAGTTGGTTCTTCAACTCTTTCTATTATTCTGTCTCTTTCCATTTTTAAAAGTGTTTCTTTTAATTTTTTATGTAGTGGAAAGGGGATTTTCCTAGGAGGATGGACTACTGGTTTCACTGAACTATCTAGTTTTATTGAATGAGGTTCATTAATATGTCCAATTCCTTGAAAAAGAGATTTATATGTTGTTAAAATATTATATATATCTTTATTTATATCATTTATTTTGTTGACTCTTCTGATAAGATCTAATTCGGTGCATCCTTCTAAGCCAAGAATCGAAGGAGCATTACTGCTAACCACAAAAAATTGCAATTTCTTAATTAAATTATTATACTGGGCTGTGAGACATATTTTGCCACTAATTTGTAATTTCTCACCAGTATAAGTAGTTAAGTGTTGCTTTGTAGGAATTATTTCTTTTTTGTTAATCTTTAAAGCTTTGATTACATTTAAATTAATAATATTTGCCATAGCTCCACTATCTAATTTAAATTTATGTTCCAAGGTATTCTCTAATACTACTGTTGCACTCCACTCTTTATTTGAATTATTTCTATTGACATGATCAATAAAATAGTGATCGATTTCATATTCAGAATCTGAATCGTTAGTATTTAAATTTCTAATATTCTTACTGAAACATTGCGAACTGTAATGTCCTTTAACATTACATTTATGGCAAACTGATTTAAAAGCAGGGCACTGATTCCTTTTATGTTGCAAACCGCATCTAGTGCATTCATTACTTTCTGATACAATGCATTTTTTATTGTAATTTTGCTTCACATTACGGTTCCCAGATTTATTATACTCACTATTTCTAAATTTTACGGCATCTACTGACATCTCAGTGTCATTTTTTCCTTGTTTAATTAATTTAGATTGTTCCCTAGATTTATTAATAGTCTGAGCAAATTTAATTGTGTCTTTTAACGATTTATCTTCCAATTCTAGAAGTCTCTCCCTCAAGTTGTCGCATTTTACCCCACAAATAAAGATACTCTTGACTAAGTCATCTTTTAAAGTTTGAAATTCACAATTTAGTGCTTTATTTTTTAAATCTGTGGCGTATTGCTCAAGCAATTCCCCATCTAATTGCTTACGCGTGAAAAATTTGAACCTTTCATATTCCATATTTCTTTTGGGTAAAAAATAGTGCTCAAATTTGTCTAACAATGGTCTAATTTTATCTTTGTCACTAGTTTCAAAAGTAAAAGTGTTAAAGATTCTTAATGGTTGATCATGGTTGATCCATGGGATCAGGGAAGTGCCCAATCTTCCGGGAAGCCCTTGAAAAGGCAAAAAGCAAGCAAAAATGACTAGGGTGCTGCAGGCAAATATGAACCGGAGTTGGCTGGCTCATGACCTCCTCCCACAAATGATGCAAAAGCACAACTCGAGTGTAGTATTAATAAGTGAGCCGTATACCAATAAGGATAAACCTGGATGGTACACAGACAACCTAGGGACAGCAGCTATTTGGGCACCTGGTGTGAGCATCAATGGCAAAGGAGCTGGAGATGGCTTTGTGTGGATCGTAACGGGTGGAGTGTTCTTTGTCAGCTGCTATTTCACACCAAACGAGCCGATTGAAAACTTCCGCAAGAAGATGAACGACCTAGAGGACACTCTCCGGGACACAGGTGGAAACTTAATTGTTGCAGGAGACTTCAATGCTAAAGCGGTGGAGTGGGGGATGGATTACTCTGACTCTAGAGGAAGAAGAGTAGTAGAGATGGCGGCCAGGCTTGGGATGCTGATACTTAACGACGGAAAGAAAACGACTTACCGCCGCCCTGGGTGCAGGGAGACAACCATCGACATTACCCTCACTATGGAAGAAACTTACACCCTGGTGGAAGATTGGAAGGTCCTCGAGGATGTTGTCGGAAGCGACCACCAGTATATCTCTTTCAAAGTGACAAACGGCAGAGAGCGAGGAAAAGAAAGAGCCAAACCGCACAGATGGAAAATAGAAAAAATAAATGCCGAGAAGTTTGCCCAAACTTTATTGGAAGAGAAAGCACAGATCGAAAACTCAACCCTGATTGAAAAGTCTGCAGAGTCAGTAACTAAGGCCACGATGGAACTCATCCAATTTGCCTGCAGCAAGGCAGTCCCCCGCCAGAGAGCTCCAAAACATCACAAGAGACCTGCGTACTGGTGGACAGAGGAGATTGCACAGCTACGTAGAAACTGCCTTAGAGTAGGCCAGGCGCATGGCACAGCGGGCCAAAAAAAGGGGCAGACATCTTGAAGAAGCACTCGGGAAACATAAAGAAATCAAGAAGAAATTAAGGAAAGCAATTCGAAGAAGCCAAACCCTCTGTTGGGAAGACCTTAGAAATTCGGTGGATGCAGACCCATGGGGCCTGGGATATAAAATAGTAGCAGGAAAACTCGGCAAGCTGACATCAAACACTTTGCTTGATGCTGATACAATGAAGAGCATAGTAGATGCACTATTCCCATCACAGCAGGAAGAAAGGGAAAACATAGGCGAAGACCCCCTCCCGCAAAGAAGAACTATACACTGCCGTTAAATTGATGAAAAGTAAGAAATGTCCTGGTCCGGACGGAATCCCATCAGAGGTCCTAAAAGCAGTGGCAAAGACTGCCCCTGACTTACTGCTGAACATGTTCAACACCTGCCTGAAAGCGGGCATCTTCTATAGTGACTGGAAGAGAGCAAACCTGGTCCTTATCAGCAAAGGAAAGGGAGGAGAGGGCACCCCTTCTGCGTACCGCAACACAGCGGGAAAACTCCTCGAAAAACTTATCAGGCCGCGCCTGCTCTCTGCCATCCACGAGGCAGGAGATCTCTCTGAGAGGCAGTATGGCTTTCGACAAGGAAGATCAACTGTGGATGCCATAAAACTAGTAGTAGAATGTGCCAGGGCGATCGAAAGAGGTAACCATTTCTCAAGACCAATCTGTGCCCTAATTACTCTTGACATTAGGAACGCTTTTAACTCGGCGAAGTGGATTGTGATGCTAGACGCTCTTGAGAAGACATTCAAAGTGCCCTCTTACCTCAGCAAGATGGTTAGGAACTACCTGAGCGAAAGGGTTCTGCTGTATGAGACAAGTAATGGAACAAGGACAAAGGAGGTAACAGGGGGCACAAGGGTCTATACTGAGGCCGGATCTATGGAATGCGTCCTACGATGGTATACTAAAGCTGGAGATGCCCGAAGGAACCCAAATAGTTGGATATGCAGATGACGTAATTATAGTTATCCTGGCAAGAGACGAGGAGCTAGTGCAGCTAAAACTCAACCAAGCCATGAGGAGAGCCGGTGCCTGGCTAAAAGACCATGGTCTGAGCCTCGCAGCAAGCAAGACTGAAATTGCAGTCCTGACAAAAAGGAGGATAACAGTAGCACCAGAAATGATGGTTGGGGGTATCCCCAAAAAAGACAGTGAAATACCTCGGGATGCTCATTGATAAGAAACTGACCTTCTGGGACCATATTAAAAGCACAGCAGACAAGGCCACAGCAATGACAACAAGGCTTGGCAGACTAATGGCTAACATCGGGGGACCAAGACAATCAAGACGGCGACTTCTCATGTCAGTCACTCACTCCATCATGCTTTACGGAAGTAAAGCGAAGTCTGGTCAGACAGCCTCAAACATGAGAAATATAGAAAGAAGCTGGCATCAGTACAGAGGATCGGGGCCCTGAGAGTGGCATGTGCTTATCGCACAGTATCAGAAGCAGCCATCCTGGTGATAGCAGGGATCATCCCTATTGATCTCCTGGCACAAGAAAGAAAGAAACTTGCTGAGAAGAAAGGCGAGGACAAGAAAGTAGCCAGGCTAGAGATAAGAACAACAACGATGATGCAGTGGCAGACTAGATGGAGAGGCGAAACAACAGGAAGGTGGACTGCCAGGATTGTTCACAACCTGACAGAGTGGATGGACAGAAGCCATGGCACAGTTGTTGTCAGGACACGGGCTGTTCCGCCCGTACCTCTACAAAATAGGAAGAGCAGCTAGCCCAAGCTGCATGCACTGTGGGGGGGAGAAGGATGATTCTTACCATACCTTCTTTACCTGCCCTAGCTGGAACGAGGAGAGGCATTGCCTGACAAAGATGGTAGGAGATATAATCCCAGACACCCTTGCGAAAAAGATGCTGCATAACAAGGAAAGTTGGACAGCAGTAGCCTCCTTCACAGAGAATGTACTGCGCCAGAAGAGGGCAGCTGAGGAGCAACTAGAACACCCTGATTGAACAATCAAGAAAGCTAGAGCAGGTTAGGAAAACCTGAAGAAGAGAAAAGAAAAAGGGATGTTGCCACAAGGGCCACAACAGAAGGCAAAATTTGGGGGGGGGATTTTTTTGGGGGTATATTTTGACTTATAAAACCAATAAAGAAATAAAAATTTAAAAAAGAAAATACATATTTGTATCCTACTCTTCAGCAGCTTACCGGCAGGAAGTAATGTGAGAACGGTACCTTGCTGGACTCTGCCTAGGAATAGGGTGGTCTTTTTTTAGTGGGTCGGAGAGCCAACCCCACACAACCTATGGAGAGGCTTCTCCTCTCTTAGGGAGTCTGTAGGACAGATTTTTTTTGCTCACCCTATATAAAAAAAAAAAAAAGATTCTTAATCCTTCGTCACCAATCAGATGCAATAGCTGTGCACATTGGGTTATTTCAGATTTTTTATTTAGTTCTGTAGCAATAATATAGTTCTCAAATTTTTGTCTCCAGAACTTCCAATTTTGAGCTAAATTACCAGACATAACCATAGGTCTGATTCCTCTAAAATCTGCCATTGTAATTTAATTATTATTTCGTATAATATATGTAAATATTTTATTTTGTATCTTAAATAATAGTTGAGTATTATTTGTCACAGAGTTTATTTCATTTTTTTATAATTAGATTAAAGTTATTTAACTCATGGAAGTATTATTATTCCATTGAAGAGTAAAGGGAGGCAAAGGTTAATTACTTACTGCGCCATGTGATGTGTGGAGTGGCGAGTCTATGAAGTGAACACTAAGGCTTCAGATTCTAGACTAAATGTATTTTAATCTTATAGAGACAATAACAAATAATGATAAAGAGAGGGGATATATTACACTCGTCAATGGTAAATCCACAATATAAATTAGAAAAATTTATAAAAAAAAAATCACAGGGAAGTACTTGCGTCCAAGTACTTTTTAGGGTTTTGTAGATGATTAAGCATACCCGTTATGTAATTATGATTTTTTTTCTTCGATCCTAAGGGTCCCGGGTTCGATCCCCCGGGAGGTCACAATGTTTTTTATAGGTAATAACGACAAGATAAATTACATTTTTTAGGAAATTTTCATCGCCCAACCATACGGTGTAACCATGAATCGTTTCAAAATTTTAAGACCAGCCATTATATAAAATTTGGGGGGGGGATTTTTTTGGGGGTATATTTTGACTTATAAAACCAATAAAGAAATAAAAATTTAAAAAAGAAAATACATATTTGTATCCTACTCTTCAGCAGCTTTCATTTGATACCCAACTCAAAATTTTTAAAAAATAAAATTTTGGGTACCCATATTAACCCATAAAATATTGCACTCCATATTTTTAAAACCTGGGAATGAACTCCCGGAAATATCATCGCCCCACTAAAAGGTATTAGTATGAATTATTTCGAAATTTTAGCACCAGTCGATCTATAGTGGTTGGGGAGGGGGACATTTCTTTTGTGTATATTTTGATTTTTTCCCCCTATAAGGAATGCAAATTTAAAAAAAGCATATATATATTTGTGTCCTTCTCTTCAGCAGCTTTCATTTAATACCCAACTCAAAATTTTAAAAAAATAAAATTTTGGGCGCGCTTCACTTTTTCGCGCCCAAAATTAACGATTTTTGAAAATTTGGGATGAACTCCCGGAATTTTCATCGCCCCACAATAAGATATTAGCATGACTTATTTCAAAATTTTAGCGCCAGCCGATCTATAGTGGTTGGGGAGGGGAAATTTTTTTTTTGGGTATATTTTGATTTATTTAACCAATAAGGAATGCAACATTTAAAAAATCATATATATATTTGTGTCCTACTCTTCAGCAGCTTTCATTTGATACCCTACTCAAAAATTAAAAAAGATATAAATTTTTGAGTTTACCACATTTTTTCGAATTGAGCATGCGCAAATCTAATTGTGAACTTCTGTATATTTTTCCTGTGGTTGGGTCAAAAAGTTGCACCAGTGTTTCAAATTTCAGTACTTTCGCTTAAACGGTTCGGGCCCTATGAACCAAAGAGCGACGGACGGACGGACACATCACCCTCGGTATAAGGGTTTTGAGAAGTATCTACAAAACCCTAAAAACAACTGTGAGTCATGGTCAGAGACTGAACTATGACACTATTTTGCACGCTATCTCCTGGACTATTAAGATAATATCCATAAGACATTAAAAGGATTTTCTCAATATCAATTCAATATAAATGAACAAATTTACAATGGAATGAGTTTTTAAAAATTACACTTGAGTGACTATGTAGATCCTATTATTACATATTGAATATTTGTTCCTCGATAGAAAATTGTTACTACACTCATGCCATCATACTTTGTTATACTGACAGTGTGGGAAAATAAAAAAAAAACAGGATGAGAGCCAATGAGAGCTCGAGACTTTTGTAGTAGGGCCAACAAGGCAAACAAAATATCACTGGATAACCTTAAGATAACTGCCTAGTGTTTTTATATTTTCCCTCACATAGGTTGGCCAATCTGAGCAGTCAGATTTACAAAGTATAATGGCATGAGTATAATAGATTAATAAGTGAGATATTGTTCTTTTCTTTATGCAAATATTGACACTGATCATTTACATTGTCTTGTCCCCCCCCCCCTAATATCTCTTAGTTCTAATATAGTTATATTTTTATGCAATCCCATGGTTAATAATTTTCTTTATCATTCACCATAATTAGCATCTTTCACGAATAATTAAATATATCTTTACAAAAATCAGTAATCATTGACACTATTTCTGACTTGTTTCTTTGCAACAATTGCTTAAAAACAACCAATTTACAAAACAGGTTAGTAAAAAAAAAAAAAAAAAAATCATCAATAAAATCCAAACAAAAAAACAAAAAACTTCCAGTAGAAAACCAAATTTGCAAACAAACTAACCTTAACCTGGCATGAGAGTGTCTATAACTGAAAAGAGGCAGTTAAGTGATATGAGAAATACAATAAAATAACTTAAATATAAATTTAGTAAAAGATAAGAGAGATGTCAAAGACCTAACTGTTTTTTGCATAATACAAGTTCAGTGTTTTTTAAAGAGTATATGTGGTTATTCCAATAATAATAATGAGTTACGAAAAACACGAGCAACGGATCAACGTGAAATTTCTCGTTAAATTAAAAAAAAAACTCTGACGGAGTGCTATAAGTTGGTGAGTATGACTATGGTGAGAATTCTCTATCTCGTGCGTGTGTTTTCGAATGGTATAAACGGTTTTCTGAAGGTCGAGAGAGCACCGAAGATGACCAACGCCCAGGTCGACCTGTCTCCATTTCAACTTCGCACACAATGACCAAAATCAATGAAATTGTGTGCGGAGATCGTCGTATGAGCATTCGGATGATTGCTAAGACTGTTAACGCCGATAAAGAAACTGTCAGAAAAATTTTACTTGACGAATTGAACATGAAGGAAGTCTTGTGCTAAGTTGGTCCCAAAAAAACAAGTCGTGGATCTTGCACCAGGACAACGCACCTGCCCATAACGCGCTGTCTTTGAAGCGTTATTTAGCTGCTAGAGGCACTCTAGTGCTTGAACACTCGGCTTACTCACCTGATTTAGCACCCTGTGGCTTCTTTCTGTTTCCGAAGATCAAGTCTGCCTTGAAAGGAACCCGGTTCGAGTCGATGGAAGAGGTAAAGCAAAAATCGGCGGAACTCCTAAATGCTCTTGCAAAAGAAGACTTCCAGCATTGCTTTTGATCAATGGAAAAAACTAATGGAACGGTGTGTAGCGAGGGGAGGGGTGTACATTAAAGGGGAGCATTCGATTGTCGAATAATTTTTAAAATAAAACTCTTTTTCATAAGCAGTCTCGTTATTTAATAGCCAGACCTCGTATATTGGCCAACATTTAAAAAAAAAAATCATAGGTAACAAGAATTTTTTACACACTCAATATTGTCACATATAGTGTGCATTAAACACAAGTCTTGTGTTGCAGTTGGAAGTCTACAGTTCACTTGATACTTCAAAATTAATTGGGATTAAATAACTGTTCTGATATGTCAAAGTAATTTCTCTTTCGCAGCTTAAGAATTAGGATTCTCAGGTGTACACTGAGGAATCAGGGTTTCAAATCCAAGTGAAAGCTGCATTTTAATCTGATTTTCTCCTCTTTTCATTTCAGGTATAATCTAGTCTCTTAAAGGTATGAGTGATCAGATCAGGCATTATATACGCATCTAATAATTTCATAGTTTGTGTGAAATATATCTGGTCTCTCAAGGAATCGAACCCAGATTATTAATGTTTGTTTCAACTTCGGTTCAAAGGAATATACCTTAAACGTCAGGGACATCAATTTAGTTTAATTTGTTTTTTAATCTAACTTCTAACCTCTAACTCACATCTACAACTCTAAACTTATTCTGGCTTGGAGTGCGACTAGGAAATTTCCAATAGAAAGTTTTTGAAATCAGTCTGTACTATTTTTTTCCGATTTTACAAACTAATCATTTTTAATATTTTTATTCAGTAAATATAAAGCAAATATATATATATTTTTTTTAAATGACATTTTAAGAAAATAAATGTTAACAGTAAAATAGAGTCAATAGTTGTTCAGTTTCATGTAATTATTAAAAGAATAAAAATAAATATTTGAGTTTAGTTAATAGAAGTGTTTTCTTTTTATTTTTTAAATCAACAGTTTCATAGCATTTTGAAATTCAACTTTGTAAAATTAATATTCTACACTATGTGTAAACATGTTTTGTACAATATAATGCATACAAGGTCAACAGAAGAATAATTAGAAAATATTTTAAAGGTAATATTGAACGGTAAATTTGACTTGTTACTACTTGATGTGATATTGCCCTAATCACGATCGGGATCTTGATTTTACCACTTTCGCATTGCCCTTTAGAAACTTCTTCAAACTCAAAACTAGTTTTTCTAGATTTTCAAGCTAAAAGTCAATTTTTTTAACAGCTCCTGAGGTTGATTAACTTTTGATGTTACGACATTAGACAGCACCTCTTGCCTTATCAGCTATTGTTGAAACATATCAAAGTTATCAGAGCCTATGTTTAAATTTACAATTAAAGGTAAATAATTCTGAATAAGTTTAATAAAGTTATTAATCTTTTAAATATACAATTTAACATTTTGATAAATATATAGATAGCCTTAAGGTGATATTTTTTTAAGTTTTTAAATGTAGTTTATAAAAAATAATTTATTGCTTATAACTGAAGTAGTGATTTTCTTACCGGGGATGAGGATGTGAAGGTCGCCTTCTCTCCCTTTCTTCACCATTTCCATTATTTACAATCAATCTAAAATAAATAATAAAAAATAATTAGAATAAACATTTTCCCAGCTTAAAATTATTGTATTTTATTATTATTATTTTTTTTTTTTTTAAGTTGTATGAATTGGATAAGATTCATCTTTGATGTATCAAAAGAACGACAAAATTTGGGTAACCTTCAACACAATTTAACTTGGTATCTCCTCGGTCCAAGGATGCATTGTGTTAAAAAAAAGAATGCTAACATCTACTTAGATTTTTAGATTTATCAAACAAGAATTTCAACAACACAACATTGAACATTTATTTAATTACAATATTTAAATTTTGTTAGCACAAGATAAGAACTACTCAATGTGTTATAATCATATTTTGAGCACTAGAGTAAACAAGTTATATGAGAGCAAAAGCATGTAAATACTCTAAATAATAAAAATAAAATAAACTAGATCCTCTATTTATACGTGAGATATAGATGAGTTGAATTTCATAAGAATTGTAATGAATGACGTAACTTATTATGTATTTGTATTATAAGCAGTTTAACATTAATTTTAATATTTTGGAATTCATAAAACCATAATCATGGTTATCATAATAGGGTTATAATCTGATTATAAATTATTAAATAATAGGGTTACTAGGGTGTTTTAAAGAATTAGAATTCTTCCAATTAAATCACTTATCAAGATTCAACTGCAGTTGTATTTTCATATTCCCTTAATAGGGCTGCACTGGATTCAATGTTCAACTTGATCTGGCTTGATATTCTAATAAGTAAAACACAAGCAATATATAGGGCTTCCGATGAAAGAGCTTACTATTAGTCACCAATTATTCTCATCTATAAGATTATTCAAAACGAAAACCTGCCTATTATCTCATATCTTTAACCACCTTACCGATAAATGATTACAATATAAGCATTGATACGAACTAAATATATAAATTGGAAACAATGCAATGATTCACCTTTAACAAATCAAAAACAATAAAAAAGAATGTACAACAGAAATACAAATTCATTACAATAAAAATAAACATTCATATTATTTTATTAGATTTAAAAATAATTTTACTCCAAAAAATTAACCATTCCTACGATAAGACATAATAAACATATTAACAACAGAAAACCTTTTTCACAATAACTTAACAAATAAATGTCAAGCCTTGTCCACACTAGTAGACATGTTGCGCGATTTTGGTCTCAGAGACATGTCTAGCGATTTGTCTATAGACATCGGCTGAGACAAACAGCGTCTACGGTCGCATGTCTATGGTTTTCCATTCTAAATGGTAGACATGGTGCAACGTTAGGCATGTTGCGCAATGTGTCTACAAGTGTGGACGCTAGACCTAGACCATAGACGGTCTCAGAAGATGTCTCGCAACGTGTCTACTGGTGTGGACTAGGCTTTACAGAAACATTTTAGTTTCCCCAAAATCGCAATATTTAAAAATCCAGTTATACTTGAGCCTCGTTGATCACAACTAATTGGCACCGGGGGTGGTTTGGACTAACAAAACACTCGGATTATCAAACATGATGCTGCTGTTAACCCATTAGCAATTTTTGATTTAATTATTTTTTTTAAATAGTTTAAAATGAATTTTTCTATTTCAAATTGAGGCATGGCTCTACTGAATATTTAAACCATAAAACACAGATATTGGTTTATTAGACTCCACAGCTCTACATGTAAAAAAGACAGTTTTTTTTTTTTTTTTTTTTTTTTTCAAAACAATCATTTTCTTAGAAACAAAAGGAACTTTTTTTTAGGAACATTTCTTATGAGTGATTATGTTAAGGCACTAGCTTTATTGTATGTTACTCAGTCAAATATTAAAGTATTGTGCCTATGATAAGAGGACTATTATACCCAGGAGAGATATCTCCCAATAATATTAGGTCCATGATATAATGATATTATAATTGTTGTTAATGTTTCAAGTTTATTTCGAAGATCTTATAGAGGTAAAAATGGTTTTACATTAACAATGAAATTTTGTGCTTAATTCAATTGTTTATGTTGTAACAAACGGTATAAAAAATTATTAATCTAAACATTTTTAATAGGTGTGTATAAAATGATAAATTTGGGCTGCTTTTAAATATTCGTCGAAGATCGAATTAGTTATATTGTTTTCTTAAGACGAGTTTAGTATACTTACATTACAATGGTACGACTGAGCTTGATTTAAAATTAGGATATGCAGTGTTAAGATTTATTAAAAGTATTAATATGTATAGAAATATAAAATAACATATGATATATAAATGAGAGAAGTTATACATACTCAGAAGGAGGAAAAGTAGTCGATCTTGTAAAATTGTTGGGAGTAGAATCGTTAAAAGACAATCTCAACTGGCTTCTTCTATCATCTGAAGCAAAAAAAGATCATAAAAAAGCAACTAGTAATTTAATATACACGAAAAATCTTAAGAATTCAGCGTAAAAAAGTATTTGATTCCATATTAAATCAAAATTACCTAATCTGTTTACTTACCTTGGCTGAAATAATCCCTGTGATGATCGTTCATTGTAATAATAATTGCTCGTTAAATTCAACCATTAATAAAAGATAAATAGTTTAAATAACATGTAAAGTACTCTAAAAGTTTTGAAATAGTAACTTCTCAGTGAAAAAAATGTCAAAATATCACAAAATTGAGTAGGTAGCCTGATTGAAACCTTCCATTCGATCTGTGTTGGACGAGAAACATCTAAATAACGATTTACAATTCTGTAAGAATTACATACAAAATTTCCATTAAGGGCGATTTAGTAGTTATTAATATTTTCATTCTTGGTTCATAATAATATGTATAATGATTACTTAAAAGAAAAATGATAGCTATCTTTATAGATTTTCGTAAGCCTTTTGACAGAATTGCCCATGTTACATTATTTAAAAAGCTTAGACAATTAAAGGCCCGTTTACACGGTGATAGTTCTTCCACGATAGAACTATCATGTCAGTCTACGTCATACAACTATCGCCGAGGTGTGCAGTCTACACGGTGAGAGTTAAAATACGTCAAAACTTGTTGTCTTGCACTCAATGTTTACATTCACATCCTACATTTTTGACTTGGATACGGAAATAAAGCATTAAATGTAATATAATGTGAAATTATAACACACACACAGCAAAAGAAATATTCATATTGTCGAAAAAAAAAAAAAAAATCTGATGTCTAATGTGAAGCAAGCTATCATATTTGTTGCCTTTTTAAATCTGTTATCACGTGATAAAAAAGTATAAGCCAATCAGCCAATACTCTGACTGCTGTGATAGAACACTCAACTATCTCGTCAGATGAGATAGTGTGATGGCAGATAGTTCTATCGCGACAAAATCACGTAGTCTACACGGTGATAGTCGATGCGATAGTTGCTGTCGTGACCGCAACTATCGCGCCAACTATCACCGTGTAAACGGGCCTTAAGGGTCGCCAACAAAATTATAACAGTGAAGTTAGCGGTTTCATTCAAATTTCAAGAGGATTTGAGAAAAGGTGTTAAATTGGACGAGATAATGTTCTATGATCTCACCATAACAATAATAATATATTATATATAACATCTAAAATGTTAATTATTATTAAATGTTAATCATATATTACTATACAACTAATATATTATATATTATAAAATTGGTTATTGTTCTGATTTCTGTTATGATAATTGCATTACATCATTGTTAATTCACCATCGCCATTGCAGGGGCATTACTTTGATACTATTATTTTTTATTTTTGTACTGTCTTATGAGTTTTAGATTATATATTGCACACCGCATGATTCGTATTTACGTACTTTTATATTAAAACCCTCTTATAACAATTCCATCTACCTAATATGACAGACTATAGTCTGTTCACAAATTTCTTCTGTACGGCCCAAATCTTTGCTCAGGATCAGGATCAAAGTATTCTTTTAAAATTTTAACAAGGTCTTCATACGAGGTGTCTAATGGTTCTTCGGGTAAACATAAATCCACCAGGTTTTTTTGTATATTTGAAGAGTTAACGCATTAAAATACATTAGTTTTTTTTTTTTTTTTATCGATATCTCCTTTTAAAGTTAGACATATTTTAAACCTTTTCAGGAAGTTTGTGAATCATCCATCAAGCTGATAAGGAGTGGAATTTATATTGGCTGTCAGAGATGACGTGGCAGCTTCTTTTGTTTTTATTTTATTACTGTGAAGGCTTGTCTTTTCTTATCCTGAATTAAACGACTATTCTCATCGCAGTTCTATCCCGTTGAACTACACCACTAACAACAAATCCTGATTTTGCTAATTCTACTTCGTTCTTTAAAGACCTCATCAAGTTTTTGAGCCTCCTATTTCTCCTAATTGAAGCACTGACTCGACTTCTTCCAAACTCACAAAATTTCTTAACTAAACTTGATTCTATATAAGAAGCAGCAAAAAAGTTGCGAATCAATCATTGTTGATGCCTAGAGCATCTAAATTACCATCATAACAGTGTTACCAAGAGATCATACAACCAACAAGACTTTTATCTTTCACTTTTCCCTAATTATTTTGAAGGACTAATTTCAACTATTCTCTGATATAAACTTCTATAAGTAAGTGATCCCTTCCGTAGCGATCCTTCAATGCCGCTATAACTTTTGAATAATTCCTCGCAAGGGCGGGTAACATTTTACATTTTTGATTTTAATTAATTACAAAGAATTTAATTTTTATGTTTTTGGTAGTATTCATTCTACGGAAAGTTTAAATTTTAATTTAAATCAAATTATAATTATTATTAACACTGGGAGTTGGCAGAGCTCTATACTGGAAATGTAGAGGCCCGTGGTTCAAGTACCGGCTCTGGAGTCTATTTTTCTCTGTCGGTCTCCCAGTGTTAATAATAATTATAATTTGATTTAAAGAATTTAATTTAATTCGTTAATTTAGGCATTTATTTAATAATTTTTAAGAATATAGGTTTATTTTATTTATTTATTTATTAATAAAAAAATGGATAAAAAATACACAAATATGAATTTAATGATTTTTGTTATTTTAGAATGTTAATATCTGTTAACATTTATTTAATTGTTCAGTTTTATAGTTATGTGATTTAGACAAATTATTTTTTAAAAAATATTTCCAAAATTTTTTAAAATTATTTTAGACCTTTCTGACGCTCTCCTACTGAGATAGTATTTTTATTAATGACTTCATAATTCAATAAATGGACTGAGGATGACCTTATATGTAGGGTCGAAACGTCTCCCACAAACATATAATCGTTTTTAACTACACCTTTTTCATCCATTTATTGAAAAACTGCTACTAATACATTTATAGAAGGTGGCAATAAACCTAAGTTTATTATTTATATATTTATTTATTTAGTAACCTATGTATATAATATTAATGTATATTAGTAAGTAATATAATATTGACATAACGTAATATCTTTTAACAAGGATAAAAAAAGAAATGCAAGTCCTCTGGGCTAGGTTACAATGGTTAAGGTCAAACATGAACTATTGTAGAAGAAAAAGATAAGGCAAAATGGGGTGAATTCGTGACAATCTTTGATGAAGTTAGCTTTAGTTCCTTTTCTTTCCTCTTCGTTGCCTGGGGCAAAGGGGAAAGGAAAGTCCTAGTTGAACTTTTGAATTTTGGATGAATATAGTTATTTCTACTCTGATTGTTAAATCATTATTGTTATCCATGGAGTTACAGCCATAGCTAAGGCTAAGGGATTCTCTTCCCCCACGCTTTGATGTGGGTTCGACCCGTGTCATGAGATGTGATTTGTACCTATGGTTCGAGGACGGAGCAGGGCGAGGGACACCCCCGCTGAGGGGTTCTCTTCCTCCACTCTTTCACACGCACGCTTATATAGCTTACTGATGACCACACCATACCCGCTTCGGGGGTACAATGTACAGGTATGCTGTGGGAAGTGGCTGGACTCTCCACTACGGGGTTAGTAAAATGGACCCAGTGTGGCCTGATTGCTATAGGTCCGAACAACTGGTTCGTCCTTCCCGTCTAACCACTACTACTACTACCTACTACAGCCGCGTAGCTACTTAAAAGACTTAACTCAGCCATAGGCATACTTAGAAGTTTAGATCTAAGACGCAAAAACTTACTCAACAAACGTTAAATTAATAAAAAAAAAACAAAAGAAAGATACATAGTAGTAATTGTAATTATAATAATTATATATATCTTATTGAATTATCAATTGGTTACAACTTATTAAATAAATATAAGTAAAATAAAATTGTAATAATTGTCTCCTTCTTAAATTTGCGATTAATTTTCTTTGTGAATTTTATTTAAAGGATCAATGTCTGTTCCAAAGTAAAATCTGTAGCACAATTTGTTTTCAACAAAAGTACATATACCTTTTGAGAGAATAAGAAATGTTAAGGAAAGCTAATAAAAGGAAAGGAAGGAAACATATTTTAAATTATATCACATTGTAAAAAGGGACATTGCATATTCTTCTTTGCACTATTGCACTATATGAGATTATAATAAATGAATTTCCAATGTAAAATGCAACCTTAAATAACCGGTATTTTTTTTGATTAACCTAGACAAGATTTACTATAGAACTACTCAGTGGTTTATGGGTATAGGTGCAAAAAAAGTGTTTTTTTTTTTTAAAGAAAAGTGAACTCTAAGCGCTGATTCATAATCAATTAGTGATATTGACCATATTAACAAAAGTTTTTTCATGTGCGAAGTACTGGACGAGTAGACTAAGAACTTTGGTGTGTTCCATTTCCTAAGAAGGGGGTCTTTACAATTTGGAAGGTGAAATTTGTAACGGAGGAAGTGATAGAGTGGAGAGTAATAGCCTAGTATTAAGGCCAACCACAGAGAAAGACAGGGGTGCCTGGAAAAAGGGCTTTTGAAAAATTTCACTCTGTAAGGGTCTAGGACAGGAAGGTACTGATGAGGCTATAAGTACCCAGACCAAGGTGAAGACCTTCCCTTCTCATCTCGCTTCCCTAACTGCCTTCAGGGAAACAGCTCCCCGGCCCAGATAATCTAAACCCATCACTCCTCTAATTACTCAGACATCTCGCCTAATCCAAAACACCCTAATTTCACCTTCTTGTTATCTCCCTCCCTATCGGCTTTAACTCTCTTCTCTGAAATCCTCACTCATTTTTCAATCGAGGGCTAACAGTGCAATAGGTCTTTGTTTAAAATTCGTTTACAGTCTTAGTAAGGGTGATTTGAAATTAGGAGTTTGTTTTCTTCTCTTTATTTCTTCTTTGTTGTTTTCCGATAAACAAGCTTTTCAAATATTCATAACCGAAGTTTCTTTATAAAGAAAACTAAATGATACATCAGGAAGACTATGAAAGAAACATGAAGAGAGTAAAATAAGGTAGCTCAGTAAGATAAAGGAAGAGGGTTTTAGAGCAGAGCCTTTACTATTTCATTTCGAGTTGTGACGTCATGTGATGCAGGTGTAACTTAAATTTAATGGATGTTCCTCGTTAGGGACAAGATTCTAAACAACCATTTGTCGCACTTGTTACTCACTTTCTTTCCAACAATTCCTAAAGCTCTCTTCAGATAATGGAGCTCTTCTCAAAAATGGAGTAAAAACTTGACTTAGTCAAGTTTACACAGCTAACAGCAATTGTCATGTCTGTAAATTCTTAGTTCTTTCAAATTCCGTTTTGTCCGGTGGTGATGATGACCGGCTGTGATTATCGCGGTTTGTCTAACTATTTTACCAATATTAGATCGGTTACAATCAAAGGCTGGTCTCGGAATTTCTCTAATGATTCTTTTAAGGCTGATGCTTGACATGGGCCAAAAGAGTCCTAGAGATAAGAGATGCGTGACTTTGTGTCAAAGTGTACAACAGTCTTAAATGGATTTATTCCTCCTACCTAAGGGACGAGTAAAGAGTTCTGTCAAAGCACTAAAGTAGTTTGCGACACGCAAGTATCATACTACATGTGAATAAATACAGACTACTAAATAGGTTTTTAAACAATATTATACCTGCAAAATGAATTACTGCTTCAAAATAATTGTAACCATTCATGATAGTTTACGGATTACTATGGCACTATGAACATTCTAAATTCAATAATGTTGTGCCATGCCCATGCAACAGATCATAAATAGATAGTTGTGAGCAGGCAAATTCAAAATTTGAAATCCCACAAAATCCCTTTTACTATTTTATTTATTGTTGAATGTTGTGCCGTGGTTTATTAATTAAATAAAAATACAGCCATTGGAATTTACTTGTGCCCAAAATGCCAGCAATAGCAATGAACTAAAAATTTTGATTGAGCCTTTTTAAATCACTTTGTCACTTAGTTTTTAGTACGCTTGCAAGTAATAAAATTGATGTAAAACCTCTGAAATAAAGATAAATGCTTATTCCTGGGTGAAATTAAGGCTAAAAAGAAGTGAGAGGCTGTTTGTTTGTTTTTACCCAAAATACATGCTGTCGGGCGGAAAAGGCATTCAATAAACTGAAGGCTGAAGGGTTACATGTCTGTCAACGGAACAACCAAACGTTAACTCGGCTCTTTGGCTTTGAGTTTGTAGTCATTTGTTCTGATGGTTCTGACTTGGATAAGAGGAACAAAGGGAATTGGAGAAAACGTTAAGGCATGAAGGGGACGTCAGGTAGAATTTTTATTTTAAAGGAATAAACAAAATAGCGTGCATTATTGATTGCTACGTCTGTCATGTCAGGAATTTCCTACAGTCGTCGGACATCACGGAAACCTTGGAACTTAGCAGTGACTTCTCTACAATAGCACCAACTTCACTGTTACATGCTATAAAGTAATACAACAGAAGAAAAATAAATAAAGAAATATACATAATATATTATATATATATATATATATATATATATATATATATATATATATATATATATATATATATATATATATATTCGGTTTGAATGCACGTGGGGTGTAAATGACAATAAATTTCGTATTTTCTAAGTAAATAATGTTGATACTTTTTGATTGGAAGGTATTATAATGGAAATATTAAACCTTGTTAACACCAATTCTTTAATGAATATTAGTATGTTTAATTTGAATTATTCATGGGTAATGAATTTATCATATATAAATTTCGAGGGTTCAAGTATTCCCCTATGATAGATTGCAGGTGGTTTTTATATAAATAAATTGGTAGTGCGTGAAGTCTCACGTAAAAAGGGTTTCGTTGGTGTTGTAAACATGAAATTAGTAAAGGGGGGGGGGGATTTTGATGTTTTTTGACAAAATGGCGTGGAAAATTAAATGCTTTCAACAAGTGTAATATATTTTTTTAATCTACTCTTCAATACATTTCATTTGATATCCCATTCTAAATTAAAAAAAAAAAAAAATTGCATGACGCCATTTGGATTGCCATTTGCGAAATTGCCATTTTGGATTTGAACAGTTGATAATTTTGAGTTTGCTATATTTTTCCTGTGTGCGCGTTAAAACGATCTTTAATATTGGAAAGTTTCATGTTTTTATCTCTTTTTATTCAAAAGTTAGAAATTGTAAGGGGCCGTAACTTGGGAGGCCCACGTTTTGTCATTTGAAAATTCGAAGTTGGGTATCATTTTAAAGGTATTGAATTTGGTTCACAAAAATATATCGTGTTTCCAAAATAGCGGTTATTTTACCCCCCAAAAAATTAAAACAAAACGCAAAAAAATGTCCCCCCCCCGCTACCCCATTAGGACTGGAGCTAAAAATAAGCCAAAAATACGATAATATGTATCTCTGTGGTCCAAGGATATTTCCGGGAGTTGATATAAAGAAGTCAAATTTCAAACATTTTAGGGGGCCGTAACTCTGGAGCCCCAAAATTTTTGTCATTTGATAATTCGAAGTTGGGTATCATTTTAAAGGTATTGAAATTTGGTTTACAAAAATATAACTTTTTTCCATAATGGCGGCCATTTTACCCCTAAAGTAACCAAATTAGTAATGGATAATATATGCACACCTTGATTTTTAAAAGTGAATTTTTATACATATTTTTGTTAAAATTTTTTTAAAAATAAATTATAATAATGTACTTATGAATTCTTATGACCGAAGAAACCCTTTTAGTAACTTGCTGGCAAGTTCTTGAGGGGATTTGGTTTTACCAACGAAACCCTAAAAAGAAACATTACCTAAACGTTTAATTGAGTAAATAAAGAAATTTTATAATATTTTATAGGGTGAGTGATGGACCACTTTAGGTGTGAATAAATACAAATTAAACCATTTTCATTGAGACATTTCAACCCTTCTTTGTAAGGTCATCCTCAGTCATAGATTTATTTTAGTAATAACCTAAATTGTCAATTAATGAACAATAATGTCTTAATTCAAAGTATCATAAAGCACGGAATTATATAGAGTAAAAAACTAATAACAATAAAAAAATAATTTACGCTGTTTGAACTTACATTAAACTGTTTTGTGATTAGACTAGCTTTTTTTTGTATAAAAACTTAAGTTTTGTACAAATGGAGCCGCTTTGGTTTACATTCTTTTTTTTTTTTTTTTTTTTTTTTTTTTTTTACATATAATGAAAATAAAGAGAAAGCTGACATTAAAAAGATAAAACATAAAATTACTTCACATTTCAAACATTGCAAAAATAATAACTGCCTACCTCTGTTAATAATAAGAAAATTAAACACAAATTAAGAGTTATAAAATGATAATAATTCGATTGAACAAGTTAACATGCCTCTTTGTTTTTTTATAAATGTATTCCCTCTTGTAAGATTAATTTATATGATACATATTCATATATTAGTGTAATTAAAATCATAAAATAAACCTTTCTATTAGAAAAATGAAATAAAATTAAAAATTCTCGACTCTAATTAAAGTTTGCTTTGTGGAACGAAGTTCCTTATGGCACGTTCTGGAGCCCGGGAGTGAATCCGAAAAAAACGACCAAAATCACCGTCACAAAATCACCATCACGCAAAATCCGTCACGAAATCTACAGATGACGATAACTTGAGTAAAAGCTCACCGAGTTAGATGAAATTTGGTACACATGTTCATTTTACCAATGCCCAGGCTGAGTTCGTCGGAAAACGTTATCCGCCCAAGCGTTCACGCGCAACGCTCGCATAAACGTAAGCTTTAAAAGACGGGAAAAAGTGTTATTAAGGAAGCCTGTTACTTGACTTGTTTTGATTATTTTTGTTATATATGTCAAAAATGTCACTTTGTTTTGTAAATAAATAAAATTTAATCATGTAAAATTTCACCCTGATACAAGCAGAAGCTGTAGAGTAGGGAAGAAATATATTTTATAATATTTTAAATTAATTGGCAGGGTAGGTAGAAAACAGTCCTATTTCAATTCAAACTCCTTTAACAAACATACTCTTTCACTATAAACTCATCATGATCAACTTTTTTCTTATATTCAATATATATTTATAGTAAGACGCTTGCTTTAATTATAGAAATAATGATTTTCTTTTAATTTTGCCTTAACTCTGCCAGATAAAAACAGTTCGTTACTTTTAATTTTGTCTCTTTTCTAACTCGCGCCATGTATAAGTAGTTAGCAATGTATAGTATACGTACTTAGCAGTGTGATTTTATAATTTATATTTAATGAAAAATGTAAGGAACTTCGTTCCTATCGGGTGTCCCGCGACACCACACGTATTTTTTTTTATTAAGTTGTGTATGTACGTGCTGTTCACTCATTTAACAAGAAGGATCTCAGTTTTAAGATATTTCTAAAAAAGTAATACATGTGCCTCCCGTAGGAAGGTTGGCAAGTATTTATTAATACTAAAAGATGCTACATTTGTTGAATCATTGCTGTTGGTGTCTATGAGGTGCGTTGGAAGGAAGTATTCTCTTTGAGGGGCATACATAGGGCATCTAAGCAACAAATGGGCCAAGTCCTCAGCCTCGTGTAAGTCACACACATATTCTTCGTTGCTATTAATCTTGTACATTATTCCGTTAAATGATATTTTAATTATCCCATAGCAGGAGGTTCGCATTTGTGCAAAAACTTTTTGCATTTTAAAATTAAGGCCATAATTAAGATAGTTAGTGGCGTCATTTTTAGAGTTTTTTAGTCATTTTTTTTAGTCATTTTTAGATTTTTAGTAGAGGATGTGGTAGAAATTATTATATGATGAATCTTGTATTCTTTTGAAATCTTCCTTCTTGAGTTTAGTCTTGTATTTGTTTATTATATATCTCTTATTGTGATGATATTTATTTGGCCGTTAAAAAGTTGGTCTATTACATAACCACCTATATTATTCAAAATATCTTTGACCTGAGTATACCAATTAAATTTATTTGTATTTGACGGAACCATGTCAAGGTATTTAAGCCGCTCGAGGCAGACTCGCAGGATATAATTTTCATCTAGTGATTGTACGAGGTTATACCAATTTAGGGTTAATTTCAAAATATATTGTGAGATATGTGGGATTCCAAATTCCGCGCGGATCATGTAGTGAGGGACATTTCTTTTAAGAGAGAAGTAGTTTTTTTTTAAAAAAATTTGTTGCTGCCTCCAGATCTTCGAAATATCGTAGAGCCCAAATGGCAGCGCCATAAGTAAGTGTTGATCGAACACAACTGTTATACGTTTGCAGAACAGCTTCGAATGATTTGTTCTTGGTGCGTGCCAGAGTTTCTCGTAAAGCTCCTGATGCGGCCCTACTTCGGGAGATAGATAGTTTTGCCGCTGCCTCAAATACTCCTTTTTTTGAAAAACAAACACCTAAGAAATTAAATTTAGTAACCTCTTCTAATTCTTTTCCATTATAGTTAATTTTTATATTCTTCTGTTTTGTTTTCCCTTTGCTAAATCGCAAAAACTTTGATTTGTCTAAATTAACTTCTAATTGTTTTTCTTCGCAATATTTAGGTAGGATTTTTAGAGCTTTATTCATTTCCAGTTCCGATTCTGAGATAATTGTAAGATCATCTACGAATAATAGAAGAGAGATTGACAGAGCCATCAACACTAACCCCTTTAATGTCGTTCATTACAATGTAGTTTTCGATGTCTGCAATAAAAAGATTGAATAATAACGGCGACAAAATTTCGCCTTGTAATAGGCCTTTTGAGATGTTTATCGGATTTGAAATTTGATTATTGTATCAGATATTTGTAGAAGCACACTCATAAACATTCCTGATTATATTAATTATCTTCACATTAATTCCCACGTTTTTTAGTTTCATAAATAGCATAATATTGTGGTTGATGTTGTCGAATGCTTTGCGAAAGTTGATAAAAGCGGCTATGATCTTTCTCTTTAGGAGTCTAAGGTGGTTTTGGACGACAGTGTTTAAGATAAAGGCACATTCCATTGGTTAACATCCTTTAAAAACCCGACGTTTCGGCTTTAATTAAAACCTTCTTCATGGGACTTATAACAAAAGAAATTCAGAAATGTTAACATCGAAATGCAAAAAAGCTCAAACGGATACAAATTTAAAGAAAAAACCAAGAAAGATTTAGTTGAGGTCTTAAAAATTAAAACAAGAGGAAAAGTTGATAAGATCTTTTTTTAAATAAACACAAGCAGAACAATAGGAAGAATTGGCTAGATGAAGTTTTAAAAATGTATAATAGAGGTAACTATATAAAAACGAATAATAAGATAACCAAATAGAGAAGGTAACAATCTAAAATTTAAAAAAATTATGTTGTGTTAGCCAAAAGCTGTGACACCCACCCTTTAGACTTTAGGGAGTTTAAGTTGCTTCATACCTCTTTTCTAATTTTCATTTTTAATTATTACATAATTTAAATTATTGAATAGAGTAAAAAAGTAATTAAGACAACAATTAAGTTATAAATCAAACGATATTCATGTACAAACACATTTTTATTGTTATTATTTATTTATGTTCTCTTTCACTGCCATATCTTTTATCTTTTTATCTATTCTTTAATAAACACAAAAGTTTGCAATTATGTAATATAATCATAATTCATGCACTTGCGCATATTAAATATAAGCATACATATACTCGATATACATATAAACCTACGTACTCGTACATGCATGTATTAGGTAGAACTTCTAAATTCACATATATTCCCCCGTAAATAAATAACTAGTAATAAATGAATAATTAAAATTATCTAAAAAAAAAAAAAAAAAAAGAAAAGAAACGGGGTACTCGGAACTTTTCCTCACTTCAGAGGCCACTAAAGTGGCAGGTAGTGAGGAAAAGTAAAAAAGATGCTGCAGATATTTTGCTAAATGCGATTCTTCCTCTCCTTCTCCCCTTTATGTTTCATTCTAAAATATTAAACTTACCTGAATTCGTTTAATTTTACCCTTTTTACTTTCTCATATAAAGAGAAAGTATTGTGATGGCGCGAAAATTCGATTTTGAGATTTTGATGTATTTACACGTCTTGGGGTCCCCTGAGTCCAAAAAAGGGGTTTTTAAAAAATGTCTGTCTGTCGTCTGTCTGTGCAGACGCCAGGAGCCTAAACTACTGGGCCGATTTGGACGAAATTTGGCATAATTGTTCGTCCCCCGAGGTGAAACCAAGAAATGAATTTTAGCTCTAAATTTGGGGGTGCTACCCCCCAAAACTCTGAAAAAACGTGAAAAAAAATTATTTCTCGAAAACGGTTCCGACGATTTTTATTAAAAAGTTCTAAAATGTAGTCCATTTAAATACGAATCTAACAATATAAGCCGTTTTCCCGGGAAAAATCTAGCCCCTGAGAAAATAGAGTTCGATTCCCCGCCGAGAAGTTATTTTTATGATATATTTTGATCAAATGTTCAATAATAATTAAATGTACCTATGAAAACTAATAAATGGAAAATAATAAATGGAACACTGGGCCAAGTAATTATGAACTCGTATATGAGTAAGTCTGTCTGAGTTGTCTCTGACCGATTTCTTCTTTAAGGCCTTGAACAATTTGCTGGGTAGGTATTGGTTGAGTGTTTAATACCTTAGTAGTATAGATTGTTGACGCTATAGGCTCATCAAATTTAGTAGTGAGTTCACTTTTGCAGCTGTTGATTTCCCTTAAGAAATTATTTTGGATTCCCTATATTTTAATTCAAGATGGAAGATATTTGCATGCAATTTCTTTTGTTTTATCTCCGGAGCCATTAGGGCTAGAACCTTGAAATATTACATTTATCATCTCTTTTGATACAACCATCTCCTCTAAAACAATTATGCAATCCAATGTAATGATGTAACCATTTTTTTCAGATGTTTAATATTAGTTATTATTTGGACTGATTAAATTGCTGAATATTCCATTTGTGTGTAACTTTTAGTGGTCGTAAGCTACAGAAGAACTCATTTAATAAGAAATGAACTACTCTAAGAAAGCCATTACTACTTAGCCTAGTTGTTTTATATTATAATCAGTGTTAAACTAAGTTATTTACCAAAGCGTGATGAAAGAAACAAACAAACTTTTTTGAAAGCTGAATGCTAGAAATATTAGAATCATTATTTATAAATAAATAAATGATATAACAGCCTATGAGTGTTATTATATCTTAGTGAATGCTATTAAATCAATATCAAAAGTATAATGTACTATTAAATATTAGAAAATGGTATTGTATATGTAAAGAAAATTGTTCTCCTTAAAAATGGGAGAAAATTAATTATTAATAAAAAGCGGTTTCCACAATGCTACACCATCCGCACGTACCGCCAAGTATGTTATTGTCGAATATTTGACGAAATAGCAACGCATTAAGGAAATAAGGAAGGAGGGATGTTTGTAGTAGGTGACAAATAAAAGAGTTAAATCCTAGGCAGCTTTAGAGTCGAAGGTGTTTTATTTATTAAATAAATAATTCCCTTCTCCGGCATACAGTTAAGTGAGAGAATGTGTCCCTATGAACTATCACGCGAACAAGTCGGTGTCATGCAGATATGTGTATTAAAAAACAGGGTGAGTCAATTCTCATTATTCTTATATTAGCCGGCACCCCTTCCAACCCCTTTGTTTTCATAAGTAAGAAACCGATTTAAAAATTTAAACTACGGCTATTTTCCCTCCACTTAAACGTCGGGAATAAGCAATGCAAACACAAAGATTTACCAAGAGAAGGTTTTTCCTTCTAGCTCCTTCGCCTTGTTCCCGATGAAATTTTAAAAAAGCGGTGTTAAAGCTGAGGAATAATTCAAGGCACTAATGAGGGTATCATTCAACAAGTGGAGGTGTAGATATCCGCCCAAGTCATCACTTAATAAAGCGCTAAGGAAGAGGAGGGGGGTCTCGTAGCTTCGGTTAAACTCTGAAATATTTAGACACTGATTTCTGCCTTTGAAATAATGATGGTGGACCTAGGGTGGAGGGGGGTGGACAATGTTTTATTGATGGCGGCAAACTCTGCGTGATCCTCCTTAGCACAAGAACCGCCTCGATTTCCTTAAAAATTTAATGAACCTTTTGGGAAAAATCGACACTTTTCCCAGGGGTAGAGTGCGAGGAGAGGGACACACAATCAATGGACAGGACAAATACTTAGAGGTTTTAATTCTTTCAATATTTATAAGCTCTTAAGTCCTAAGAGGAATAAACTTACACAGTGGATCTGAAGTCGGAATAAGAAAGTAACTAGACGATAATATAATAACATCAGTGTTTAGGAGTGATCAAAATGTAATATTAATTACACACCACCCTACATCAAACACTGTTTAGATACTTAAACATTTATATGTAAAACTTTGAACTAACGCCATTACGATAAAAAGATTACAGTAAGCAATAATATTATAAATGAAAAATATGACCAATAACTAAGAATAAACAAACAAATCTAAACAAACTAGTTGCTATTAGACTATTAGTTATACAGAATACCATTTTTTTTACTACAGTGTACCTACTCAATGCAACCTCAACGTCGTGATTTAAAAGTCTCACATGACCTTTCTTTTTAAATTAATTTTAACTAATGGTTTTATATTTCCATTGCTTTCATAAGGAGGTTATCAAAGTCATTTCTGAAATGAGCGTGATTCCTCATTTACTCTTCAATATAAATCCATTTATATGAAGAGAAACTTTCTCTTTCCTCTCAACGTTGAGGAAAAATGATTTTTTAAATAACCAAACATATTCTAGTAAGAGAAAAAATGCTTCAGTTTTAACTTCTTGATATAATGCACACACACACACACACACACACACACACACACACACACACATACACACACACACACATATATATATATATATATATATATATATATATATATATATATATATATATATATATATATATATATATATATATATATCTATATATATATATACAAAACAAGACAAGCTTAAACTATCTTAAAGACGGCTTAATGAATTTCTATTATTGGTTTTTGCAAATCTATGCTTGTCCATTTTAAATATATATTTTTTTTTTCTTTATTGGTAATTAAATTTTGAGTGAAAGCAAAATATAATTTCTATGAATGTTGCTGATATTCTAAAAAAGAAAAACAGTAATACTTAACTATGTAATTAATTTTGGAGGTTGCAACTGCTCCGTATAATTTGTAATTTCCATTTTAACATAAAAATTATATATATACATACATTATAAAAGAGAGTAAAACAGCTAAAAAAAAAAAATCTATTAATGATATATTGTTTAAAAATTGATGTAATAAATATGAAATGTAATATGTAATATGTAAAGTTCGTTCTTCCGAATGTATTACAATTTATGAGACAAACTCAGTTTGTAATTTTATTTTAAGTTGAAAATGTTAGGTTGTTAGAATTTGTCGTAGAAACTGTCCGTTGAAACGCAGGTAAATATTTCTCGATTCGACTCTGTGGGCGGGAGTGATTGAAACGTTAACCTGCTCGGGTAATAATGTTTGCTTTTCCTTGAAGCACATTTGATTAAGAGGCAGACTCCTGATTGGGAGGTAAACAAAATTCCCCTGGTAAAGAGACCTCCACCTCTTTCCAACCGATCCCTTGGTTTGCTATAGTAAACAAACAAGCGGTGTAACGTTGCCATAATTAGATGTAGATTGCTTTGCACGAGCTGGCAATTAGTTCAAAGCCTTCAAACCCGCTTTTACAGAAACCTGACAACCAGCTAGATGTCTTCACTAATTTATAAGCAACTCTACAATTAAAGTCCTGACAATAATCCTAATCTGAAATTTAAGGAAACTTCACAAGACATTGGATCATAAAAGTATTTACAGTCAATACTTTCCCCACATATCAATCAATACGGATTACCCACAGAGAAAATGAAGTAGAATTTTCTCCAGGATCGTTTAATGTTATAGAACGCACTAACTTGGTCTATTTCGTGTTTTTTATTTCCTTCGAAAAATTGGTCGGATATTCAATATTTATATTATTTGCAATATGGGTATTAGTATTATTTGTTTTTCTATAGCGGCAGCAATATGAAAGGGTTTTTTTTTACAAAGCTTTTCCGTTAAGATTTGCTAATACTTGGTAGAAAAATAATCCTACCTGACTTTACCCAAATTTTCCACAAGTTTTCAGGTTGCTTTTTTATAATATTTTATATTTACTTCGATTGTGTATTACTTGTATGTTCGTCGGTGCACCTGTCGTCTGTTGTTAAAATAGTCCAGGAGATAGCGTGCAAAAAAGTGTCTACTGATATCAAGTTATAATTTTGTGTGTAAGTTAATCGAGTGGTGCCTTTTAAGAATATGTGGTCAGCTGGTCACTTGATAGGTTAGTTATTCAAATATTACTTCAAATCAAAATGGTCTCCTATTAAGAGACAAACTAAAATCAACTTTATTTTTGGTCTACTAACTAATTCTGTACCCGGAATCATGAAAACCATGTCCACCGAAATGGGTGATGGGTGGGACATTGCCACTTTCCACCGGTTTGTTTTCTTCAAATGCCTATTGCAGCTATGTTCCGCAGACGAACTTAGCCGACCTCATATTCTTAAAAGGCACTATAAGATTAACTTATAAACAAAATTCTAGTTTGTATGTTAGTCAGCAACTTTTTTGCACGCTATCTCTTGGACTAAAATGTTTGAAGGGCTAGTTCCAGTTCCAGTCATCCAATCGAGCTGAAACTTGGCACATAGACTCTGTACAAATTCAAAAACATTCTATCAAATTTTAGGGTCTCCCACCCTAGCACCCGCACTGATTAACGACTCTGTTTTAATAACTCAATAACCTTGATTGTTATAAACATTGTCAAAGCGTGTTTTTATGACACACAACCTAAATACTTAAATATAAATTGATTTACAGGGTGTCACAGAATAACAATTCCTAATTTTCAGAAATGAAAGAGGGAGCTTAAATAAACATATTTTATTAATAAACTAGTGTCCGGAAATTTCTCGGTGTCAAGATAAACTATAAATCTATTTAAGTACCGTTGGGCAAATTGAACTCTGTTGGGATAGTAAGCTGGAATTAACAATTAAACTTTTTAAACATGAAACGGATGCTTCTGGTATGCCTTTTAATATCCTAATTAATATCCTCTATACTGGTGTGTGGTTTGATGTATCGCATATGGGCAATGGAACGAGTGTTTGTTTTCGTTTCGGGTTATTTTCAAATTGTAACTTGGTCCATTTGTAACATTTTAACAGTACGATTGGCTCCCGAATCTATTTTCTTTACTTGTAATTCACCAGTACCTCGAATACGCTGTCTTGAATAACAATCTTGAAAATGATTTATGACTGGGGATATGAGGATGCTGCTCCGCATAAATTCGCCTTGCTTCGTTAACATTACTTTGCTCTGTAGGCAATATGCATGTCTGCTAATTCAATATTTGTAAAACGATGCATTTTTAATCAAACATTAATTTATCTAATAAAGACTAATTTGTGATGCACGTAAAATGACAACTACGAAAATAGTTTTTTCAAAGGTTGAAAAAACAATCTATTTGCTATGATTAAACTTTTACTTCTCTTGGAAGGAGATGTATTATATAACGTCGGGAAAGTCCTAGGCAGTGTCCTGTATCATTTCTGAAAATTAGGAATAGTTATTCTGAGTATGATGATGGTGACAGTTATTCCCGGTATAATGTTATTATAATTTATAAGAATTAAAATTGTTTGTGGGCTAGTAGGTTATTATACAATATCTCACTAGAGTAGAAGTATAATATTTTATAGTATGATTTTTCGTTTTTTTAATGGATAAATGAAGTATAATGTCAATAAGAGAAGTTTACTAACTTTTTATACTTTCTCATATACGTAGTATTATAAAGAGCAAGTATTAAAATGATGCAAAAATTCGATTTTATGATTTGGATGGATTTACACGTTTTGAGGTCTCCTGGGTCCAAAAAAGGGTTATTTAAAAAAATGTCTGTTTGTCTTTTGCACTCGTTGAGTCTAAACTACAGGTCCTATTTCGATGAAATTTGGCATTCATGTGCAGAAAAATAATACCCGTAGGAATGAATTTTAGCTTCAAATTTGGGGGCACTACCACACAAAAACGGATCCGACGATTTTGATAAAAAAAAAAAAAAATCTTAAATGTAGTCTATTTAAATGTAAATGTAACCATTTAAGTCGTATTCCGGGAAAAATTTGTAGTTCCTGATAAAATAACTTTAAGAGTGGACGGCGAGAGGCCGGGTTTGATACTTTACAGGGGAGGAGTTATTTTTATAATAGTTTTCAATAATAATTAAATGACCTGAAACAACGAACAAATGGAAAACACTAAGCCAAGTAATTACGGACTCGTATATGAGAAAGTTTAGTACGATTAGTCTAGGACTAGGACAGATTTTTTATCCTAAATAGTAAGTTTTTTTTAATATGTGGTGTATGCATAATAGTTTCCAGAAATATAATACTAACTATCAGTCAAAGAGTAAGTTTAACTTAAAGATATATGCATATTTACCAATACCAATATGTTATTTTGAATTTTATCAATACTTTTAGTATAAGTAATTTATATTTTCCTAAGTAGATATTTATTACTTGTTTATTTTTTAGTGATAAGAGAAGGAAAGAAGAAAATAAGAAGAGATAGAGAGGGAAGTTATGTATTAGAGCGTTGCTGTTGGAATTCGGTGAGCTCTATAGCAATTCTCTCCCCAAGAATACAATCCATTTCTAGAATTGTTCCCCGGGGGAGGAGGTGGTAGGGGGAGGGCCCCGCTATGAGATACTTTCAGGTCAAAATACAGCCGAGGAGTAAATAATTGTGGGTCGGTGAGGAGGGGGAGCTGCCAAGGAGGTAGGGCAGACATTTTTTCTTTTGGAAAATAGAGAACGTGAGCCCGGTATAGGATGTGACCTGGGGTTCTAAGTGCGCTCTTGTTTCTTCTGTTAGGCAATGCCCTACAATTTGCTCGCTTCTAAGGCGAAAGAACACCGTCCTAAGCTCCCTTTCCTTTCTGTAATGTTTACCCAAGTAGCAGTTTGTCTGTTACCTTATCTCTCGGATCCCTTTATGGGCCTCCTCATGCCCTTGTGTCGGAACCACGCTATAGTGTATCCATATCTACAAATCTCTCTTCATAGCGTTCCTCCCCCTCAACCTCCCTTTCTGTTTTCATCTAACAGCTCCCCCTTGTGCTGCTTTTATTCTATGTTTCTTGTTAACACTTGTTCCCTTTCCAATTCATATGTATAGAGTGTACTTAGTTCTTTCCTCCTGATGTGGGTCTACACCTAAGAAAGCGAACGAAGCCTCCTTGAAAAGAGGTATGATTAATTTATAAGAAATGCTAAAGGAGTCTCTAAAACAAAACGTTTATTACCATTGATTTATTTGAACAAATTTAAGAAGAAATACCATTTAAAAAGAAATACCAAATGCGTTACATTTTCCCAATGTAAACGCTGTCAGGAACATTATATTTTCTTGCATAAATCTCTTATAAACTAAAAACAAAAAACTACCGACTTCCCTTCAGAAACGGGACATCATGAGAAATTTTGTTTTTGATTATTTCTGAGTATATGTAATATGAAAAGAGGATCCCATAATTGCTCTCATTTTTAATGCCCACATACCACTCATAAAACAATGGTTATTATATTAGCAATTCTTTGAACAAAACTAGTGCTACTTTAATGCCGTATTTACTTCCTTTAATGTTAGTATAACTAATCAGGGTAAATCGGCATTAATTAGGGTACGATACTGCGTCATTAAGTAGAATGTGAAAATTCCACTCGTTGAATTTATTCATTAATTATTGTTTCAGTCTTCCTACCGAGTTTCCCCTTGACCTAGAAATGTTCAGTTGCATTAAACATTTCAAGTTATGCAGGCATACTATATAAACAACTATACAGAAAAAACATCCTAACATTGAGCCATCTTTTGCATGTTTTTTCACACTATGAAATATAAGATTTAAGTTAGAGAACAAAAAAAGATATGTAGATAGTCTGTTGGAGATTGTATATATGAAAGGTGTAGCGAAGTATTGCCGTGAGGAAACACGAGACTTGTTTCTTCTGGGTAGATTTGACATTAAATATTCATGGGTGTGTATGAAAAGAGTGGTAAGTTACTGGCGTTACGTGGAGGAAGGATAGGGCACAGGGGAGCTGACTACGAGTAACAACAGCGCTCCACCTTATAACTGCCTTTTCAATGGCGGCCATTACACTTGGAACCAATAAAACCTTACGGTTACAGTAGAGTCTTCTTATTTCCCTATAAAATGAGTTTTGAATTGTTCGGAGCCGACTCCCCTCGTCTTAGTCTGAAATGATGCCTCACTTCCAAAAATGAGGGATCCCATTTGCGTAAAGCAATGCGGGATAAGTCTTGTTAGAAGGAGGGACCGGGTGCATAATGGAGGAGGTTTGTGCAGAAAGGAAGGGGGCAATTGTATAAAGTAATAACAGGAGGGTCTCTGCAGAAGGCCCCTAAGACGAGGGGGCACCATGAAAAGATTTTATCAAATATTCACTCGGCGGAGTCGAGGGAAAAAGAGGATTCGGCTGAAAGCGATATACCTCCACGGGACGAATAATTCCTATTGTATACCTCGGGCCAATTTAACCTTTGATAGAAACCTTCTTTTGTCGAGGACAGAACAATGTATCCGACTGTCGCGAGCTACCACAATAACCTTCTTACAAAAGAACTGCCTACAGGGAGCCCGGGGCTCGACAAGCACACCGTCCTGTGTCTTTTCTCTAAGTCTCTTCCACAAACAACAAGTTTTCAAGAACAATCCGAACCTCCTTCTTTTGTACGATATTTATGACGTTTTGAATTAACAATTTTATAATCAAGTCACGTATAAGACTCGATTGTCGTTTAGTCTTATTATACCGTCATTTATTGTACGTATGGAAAATTTCAGGGAATTTTTTATTGAGGGAGGTCAAATTAAAAGCGGAAAATGAAGAGGCTGAAAGTTAAATCTTTGAATTAGTAAAGTAGCGTGATAGAAACTATAAGAAGACTTGTTGTTGAAAAAGTGCTTTCAAAGTTTTATTAAAGGGTAACTTATCAAGTTTCATTAATTCCGTGTCTTTGAAAATATTTATGAACTGAATAATATTAAGAAATTAAAATATTTATATTTTATACGGTATCCCTTTTTTACACCTCGATTGTCATAAATATTGTGGGAGGAGGAACATACTCGCACTTCATATCTTTTGGAAGTTGAACACAGTTTATCTTGATGATGGCAATCAACGTTTTTTCAACGGGTTATAGAGAGATATGGGTAATCTGTTGGTATATCGAAAATCAGGCAATAGGGTGCGAGACCACTCCAGATGTGAGCAAGGCATCAAGGGTTCAACCCCCGGCTACAATTTGCCGACACACATCACCCTAATTCTATTTGTTTATTATCGGACAAGGGTCTCATGTGTATAAGTGTCTGGCCCATTTTATAATCAAAAATCAATCTTTAGGGTTGCTCTTGTCTGATGCCCTAAAGGCAAAAAACAAAGAACTCAGTATTAACTCAGTGTTAGTATTTAACATTATTGAAACGTTAGAACACAAAGATTTTCCAAATTAGTCCAAATAGTGTCTCCGCTGATGTGATGATTGATGATATAACATTACCAAGTATTTTTTAAACAGATATTCATTTTAATTAAAGACAGACTGATATGTGTTAAGCAAATTTTATTTAGTAACAATACGTATATTTAGTTGTCTCTCATTAGTAGAATGTGCTCTGTTTGAAAACTGGGCGCACAGCACTGTTTTTAAGGTTTCACATGATGCATTTGTTTATGTCCTAGCAAGTTATAATTAAAATATTGTGAACAATTTATGTAAATCTTAACTGGTTTTATGTGAATTGTGTTTCATTTACAACTAGTAATATGATCTTAGTTATTTTATATAAATATTCAAGTAAGTTAAATCTAATATTAAGTTATTTATACAATAATATACGTTGATTTAATAAAATTAAATATGAAATGTCTTCGCAAAATACCCGGTAAACCACGAAACTGTGCCGATGTCAACTTTGTTTTTCAATGCTTCCATACAAACGACTATAATAATTCCGGGAAGTTTGAACTACCTTGAAATTTGCAATAATAAACTAAGGTATTATATTATTTTAGGTGAGATTTAATTATTAAATATCCTTACAAGGTACAGATAATGCATGCTTTGTTAGTTCTCTTAATCTCTTACTATCAGTTACAATTTGTAAGTCACAATAATTTAGCTGTCGATATTATATAAGCTTGAAAACAACAATGCATGAATAGTCTCCTCTTTGAATTTTGGTTATGAGAAACTATCAAGATGATTGATTTTTCTTTTAGTGATCAAAGAATCCGATATCATTTAAATGTACATTTGACATAATATGTAATACATGACAAGCTTTCATCGATTCTGTGAAATAAAACATTCTTAGAAGGATATCATATATTTAGTTTAAGAATCGTTATTCTGCAAAATGTCCGCCAAAATATTATCTATTTGATTTAAGATAAATATTACTTTTACTAAAATTCATTAATATTAATACTGCATTAGAGCTCATTCAAAATGTCTACGATGAAATAATTTTCTAATAGTTATGACGTTTAGAAAGCAAAGTAAAGCTTGGTTATCCAGAGCAGAACAAAGAAAGTTTGAGGGTATTCCTTGCAAGACAGGGGTTCCGAGTCAGACATGATTTTACCAGCGGTGCCAACTTTGTTCCAGGTAAAGGGAAGGGCTTGCCAAACTTGCATTTACCCGCCACATGAATATTTAAACAGGGATGGAAGGGAAGGGCCGACGATTGGCACGACTGGACATTTGCCCTGGGTTTCCCTCTCCTGGTCCGCATCTCCCAAACAAATTCACACTCGAACTCCTTCCTCTCCTTTCCAAACCCCCAATAAATTTCTAATTAAACTGAAAAAACAATTTCTTAATAGCAAAGTTCAATTTTGCTTAACTTAACGTTTAACCCTTTTCATTGATGACAAGGATATTAAATTTAAGATTATTTTATCAAACTATAAATAAATGTATTGCACTCAAAATTGGTGCTAATTATCGTAAGCGGTCTTACTGAACATTGGTACCCTGGGTGCAAATCGAAGTTTTATTTGATTTTATAAGTTCTATTGTGATCCAGGGTAGGCGTAAAAACTATTTTTATAGAAACAGCTAGTTATCTCTATTTTAATAGCAAGCTTTATCTCTATTTTGATATTAAAGTTCTATCGTGCTTTAGAAAAACCTTTGATAGACTACTTGTGCAGCGTATTTTAAAAATAGGGTTGAACTTTTTCCAGCCTGAACAAGTGGTCAAAAAAGATAGTTGTAAGTACAATGTCTGGCAACTCTAAGTCAATTATAATGAGTGCTTTAAAGTGTCGCTTACAAGATAAAGTTGCTGTAAGTAGCGCAGTGCTTTCTGATCGTGCCTATACAGTGCAGATACCATTCTGCCTTATTGGCTTAGAGGCTAGATGTTTTTCTGTGGGCTTCCCCTCGTTCTCTAAGTTAACCACGTTACGTCGGCCCATGGGAAGGCCAAGATACCATCTCCCTGCAGTGATTCCCCTCCCTTCTTAACCAGGGGGCTGCACTTGTAGCCGGTATCATCCCGATCTTCAGCCCTCTCTAATCTTGTTACCTCTCCCCTAACATACAAACCTATTACAGTTGAATTTACTTTTAAGTGCTACTTATTTAACTGTCTTTACCCATTAAAGCCAGTAATGGATTTTTAAATGATACAGACATAGACTTTCAAATAGGTGTTTCCCTTTTTGAACTTGAACTAAAAGCACTTACGTTGCAAGAGGGATTCTGAAGGGGCAAAATATGCGCCATATCAAGCATAGAAATTTGAAATCGTTCTTCCTGAATACTTTCTTTTTATCCTTCTGAGGAGAAGTTGCTAGGAATACAATTATACTTTGTAAAACTGCATTCCACAAAGGTCTTTAACATAGGTATACTAAGTTTTCATGGGATTTCAAAACTGTTTTAGTATTCAAAACCCCACGAAAACAGTGATTTCAAAATGTTTTGAGTTCACGGTCACAACAGCAAATTTTTGGTGTTGTATTGAAAAACTGTTTTAAAAAAATAGCATGGAAACGGGTATTAAATTGAAAACAGAATTAAAACATGCGCAGTAGGTATGATAAGCAGAGAAATGATAACCGACAGGTTATTATAGTTTATAGTTTTCAAAATTGTTGTGAAATCTGTTTTGATAACTCCTCATGGAAACATTTTCGGTTTAAAACCAAATCAGATTTCAAAACGGATTTAAAATCGGTTATCAAAAGCCATGGAAACATAGTATAATCAGTGCCATAGTGTTCAATTAAAAAAGAATATATATATATATATATATATATATATATATATATATATATATATATATATATATATATATATATATATATATAGTTTGTAAAGGGTATTGGTCAGACAACCAACTCTTTTGGAGGGAAACAATTATATTCTTAGTTGTTATGAGATGTTTAATGTTTATTAAGTATTATTTGACTCAATTTTCTACTGGAAGGATTATGTTTTGCTTCCGAGCTTACCGAAGGTAACGGAAGCTAGGTATGTGATCGTTCCGAAGAACCAAAATTTGATAGGTCTCCGATTTCAAAAAATTTAAGACAGAAATCCGTTTCAGACATCACGGAACATTTTTAGTTCCGTGTCTGTTTGTCGTTCTGTCTGTCTGTCACTCAATTTTTGCCAACAACTTAAAAACTACTTGTCTGATTTTAGTGAGCATTGTTGGTCCCATGTAAGTTTCAAACTTCTTCTCCCATTTGTTTCACTTCCACCTATATCTTCAAAAGTATTAATCTATTTTTATATTTTGGTGGTTTGTCAAACATAGCCCAGAGATAGCCCCAGATTAAATCACACCGTCTGTGCTCTTTAAATGTTGCTACAACTATGTTTAAATTTTGGTAAAAAATCAGAATAGACTCCCAATTGGTGTGGCACATAGCTTCCTCTCATCCTTTCACGTACTTTATTGATTTTATGCTTTTACAAACCATGATTGTCAAATTTGTTTGTTTTCCCCGTTTTTTAAATCTATCAAAATTGTTATGTTTTTTTACATAAATTTAAATATCAATTTAGCAAAAGTTAGAGAGCGCAGACGGTTCAAATTAATCTAGGTATATTCTCTTTATGAATTAATATATAACCATATAACAATTAATATATTATATATAATCATTGGTCACTCTCGGTGATAAATTGTATGGTAATTTTATTGTATAGTTCAGATTTTTGTTAAGCTTTGAAATGTTAATAATTTCGTATTGCAATTTGCAAATTCTTCTATATTGTATTTTTAAATTATATTGTTATGTATATTTATAATATTTTTTATTTTTTATTATTGTATCAATCAATTTTATATTTAAAGACGTCCTCTTATGGAGGTAAATGATGATTCCAACCAAACTAATTGTAAATTTGACTAATTGTAAGTTTTTTTTTTCTTATTAATTCTGGTTACTATATTTTGTATTAATTTTAATGTATATCCAGTTTAAATAATTCATCCTAAATATATTTAGATATAATTTTCTAATTTAAATTTATAATTATTATTATCAGTATTGGTTCTTAAATTAATTTATAATGATGTTGATATTGTCTAGATAATAAAACTGACTGTGGATGACTCTAAATGAGTCGAAACGTTACGAAATGAAGTAGAGAAGTCTGCGGTAATTATTACACCTAAAAAAATCCATTTATTTTCTTAAGTGTTAAATTAATAGTAATATTCTCTGGCACTGTTTACTTTAGCAACACCCTTGGTTTTAAACTATTATAGTCCGCCCTACAAAAGTCTCAAAGGTTTGTGTGTTTATCTCCCCAAGAGTTTGAGATTCCTGGGGAAGTTTTATATATATTATTCCTTTATCTTAATAGTTGATTAGACAAAGGGACCTGATCACAATTATATACAGAAGTGTGATATTCCTTTGTCCCAAGGTACATTGGAATAAATATCCCTTCGTCAATAGTAATTTAGACTAAGGAATGTATGCTACTCTGTCTAATCTTCCTTTGCCTAAATAACTATTAAACTCTAAGGGATATAATATAGCATATAATATGTGTTAATTACAATATTATTTATTTTTAATCTCAGATGTATCTAATCATTGTTATCAAACCATTTGTTATTGTTATACTTCAGTTTATTTATATGTTCTATTAACCTTCACCATAGTTACCATTAAGTTAGAGGGTTTTTGTTAATTTTTTTCCCCCTTTTTGTTACTGTTGTTATTGTTATCTAAAGTATTATTGTATCTTCTATTTAAATCTTGCAGGCCGAGGAAAAAACAAACTATGTTTGATACTGGCTCTGATAAAATCAAAACGAAAAATGTTCATTGTAAATATGTCTTAATAAAATTATTTATTTATTATTTATTTATAAGGGATATAGGGGGGTGCTAAAGTAAAAAAGTACCTATTCACTTTATAAATACCTAGTCATGGATTACCATTAATTTCAACTTTATTAATTTATAGGTGAGGTAACACACCTTGTATGCTATTATTATTGTAGTTAAGTTCTCTTATCCAAATGTTTGTGTGCTATTATTGTAGTTTAGATCTCTTGTCCAAATGTTTATATGCCATTATTTTAGTTAAGATCTCTTATCCAAATGTTTGTATGCTACTATTGCAGCTAAGATCTCTTATCCAAATATTTGTGTGCTATTATTATAGCTAAGTTCTCTTATCCAAATGTTTGTTCGAAATCTTCAGCCTAACTTGATACTGTAGAAAGAATTTGGTAATAAATTGGGAATTATATGTACCTATACGGGTAAAATTCAACTCCGCTGCACCTCCTGTGTTTAGAACATTACGGCTAAATTGCTATGATCCGGAATTTTATCCCAGTATAATAGGTAAAAATGCGGGGTGCATTTGTATCTGTATTTCTCCATTTGTCTTTATTAAAAAAGATTATTAATGCGAATCAGTACATGGAATTCATATTATAACTTTCTTAATTTCTTGAAATGTATTCAATTCTTTCCAACCTAAACTAGAAAGTAACAAATATACTAGTCATTATTTTACTATTCTTGGATCAATTTTGTTTGTGAAATGAAAAGAAACTATTAGTGACAGAAAGGAGTTGAACAAATTAACATAAATTATTAAAATGTTTAGATCTGTAATTTGAACCTTTCTTTTTTACAATTCTCCATTAAATTATTTGGGTCTAGGAAGAATTTATTAATAGGTATATATAACAGTTATTTTTTATTATTAATTATTCTTATTAATGTTTAAATGTATAAGGGGGTGAAATATATATATGAAGAATAAAGTAAAGATATTTAAAATCTTAAAATATCACTTTGAAGAAAACGAAAAATCACAGTAGTATATAATATTAGTTGGAATGGGATGATGAAAGCTACTGTTTGAGTTTTACCACAAACACAGACATTTAAGATAACTGGGAATTGTATCTATACGTTTTGTTTTTACCGTTTGGTTATTAGATTTAGCCAGGAGTAAACGCTTGTAACTTCAGGTAAGTACGAGACACGGGGCTAAGGATATGTTAAAGGGTTGCAACTTCTCTGGTTCACGGGTTTAATCTAACTTCTTTCATAGAAAACACAAGGAAGCTCAAAACCTTAAAAATATTCTTAATAAGTTTTTATCCTCATTAATTATATATATGTATAAACTAAGCATGATCATGGATCTATCAAGAATCAATTGAAGTTATTCTTATCAGCCATAGATTCCATATTTTAATATTGGAAAACCATAAGTGTCAGATGCCAAAATCTATAATGTAAACCTTAATATCTACATTCAAAGAAACTGGCTTGTTACACTACTGCACGGTATTATAATGTGAAGGTGTGGAATTCTTTATTGCATCAAAAATTTCGCAGAGGAATCCATGTAATTAATGTGCAGATATATTGATATGTACATAAGAATTGGGTCCAATAATAGCGATTATATAAGTTAAGTACATGTCAAAAAACATGTCAAAAATGCACGCAGCACAATAATGAAGTGTCAGCAAAATTTCAAAGTGTCAGCAAAATAACAAACAGGCTACAAAAGTATAAGAAAATTTTACTACAAAAAGGTTACTATATCGCAGGTAATGAACTCTCCCACATTGTTCATTTTTTTATATTTAAGCGTAATATTCTGCTAAATATTTATATCTTTTTTAAAAAGAACTTAAATAATTATTGTAATAAAACAAATTTTATTATTTAACAATGATTATTTTCAAAATATCGCTAAAAATTGAAATAAAAAACAGCTGTTATAAGTGGCAACACTAAATTTGCTTTCTTGATGATTCAAACTTTCGTTCTTTTACAACTTTCATTTCTTTAAATATTTTATATATTAAAAAGGGAATATAATAATAATTAGTGTAATTTTTCTGCCGTTAGTAGATAAAATATTGTATGTAACTATGCAGCAAAGGAAACATTCCATTACTTGCTTCGGTTACTCCTTAGCAGGAAATTAACATTTGCCTGCCTCGGCTTCAGTCAGTCAACATGTAATTTCCTGCCTCGGCTTCGCCTCTGCAGTAAATTTGTTTAGCCTATCCTCGCCTTCGGCTCGGAACTAAAACATAAAAACTTGTCAGCTAAATTCCCTTTTGGGCACTTTTATAGAAAAGGGCCCCCCACTTTTTTTTATTCTAATATATCTTCTGACAACCGAATACACTCTTTTTTTTATGCAAAAGTATGATATTCCTTTGTCCCAAAGCATATTGGTTTGATTGTCCCTTTGTCTTAATAGGTAGTTAGGCTTAGGGATATAAACTCTTCTGTATAAAAAACAAAAAGGGGGGCCCTTTTCTATAAGAGTACCTCATTTTGCTGCCTAGTAACATAAATAACTATTCCGTGAAGTGGAGAAAACCAGTACACTTGAACTCTGTCTAAGGCTAGGCGCCCACTTGCGATTCCTTGTCGCTGCGTTTTAAAAATCGCTGTCGCTAAGATTTATATGAGGTGGGCACACTGCGACTAATAAATCGCTTGTTTTATTTTAGTTTCACAATGGATTTCGTTGAAACCACTTGTGTGATAGCTCTTTTGCTCTGCGCGAAAGCCAAACGACGCAAACAACGTTACTGGGTTCATCCCCTTTCCAGCCAATGATTAATGAAGGGACAGTTCTATAAGTTGCATGGAGACCTATATAATAATCCCCGTGATTTTTTTAAGTTTTATAGAATGAGTGTAAATAGTTTTGTGTATTTACTTCAAAAAATCACCTATCGTGACACAAAATAGAGAAAGTCAATACCCGCTAAAGAGCGTTTATCAGTAGCCTTGAAGTAAGTACGGTTTTTAATTCATCATTACAGTCTAAACTTGCGACTAAACAGTCGCAAGTGCGTGCTATTTCATGCGTCTCATTCCAAAAGAGCGACAATCGCGTTGCCTCAAATATAGGTCTGGTTGCGTTTTTTTAATCGCCGCGATTTTTTAGTCGCATATGGGTGCATTCCAATTTAAAACAATGTGGTCTATTTACGCGACTAAACAATCGCGCGATTAGAAATCGCAAGTGGGCGCCTAGTATTGTAGGGATCTTAAGGTGAATTATGAAACATTAATCTAATTTCATTACCATTTTGTCCGCTAGGACCTCTGATATAATTTTATATAAGCATTAGAACTTCTATCAGTGAAATGTGGTACTACAATGAATACAAGTGAAAATCTACCTCCTATCATATTCTAACATCCTGGTACGATATTTAAGAGCATCACATTTTTAATGTAGTTTTTTGTGTGACGGAAATTTCTTCTGTAGGTACTCCAAAGCTTAAAAAAAATATATATACAAGTTAAAAGTATTTTGCCAATTCGTGTTACACATATAGCTTCCTCGCGTTTTATATTTTTTTTATACTTTAATGATTTTATTCTATTAAAACCTATTATTGTCAAATTTATTTAATTTTCCTCTGATTGTTATAATTGCAGATTGCGATGGTATTAATTTGGATATCCCGTTATCATTAATTTTCCTATGAATTCTATTTGCAATTTAGATTGTAATATTTGGTGAATCTTGGAAATAAAGATTTTCTATAATTTAACTTTTTGAAATTAAGTTTTCAACACCATGTATATTACACCCTTTTTAAAAATAAATGGTTTGGGCATAAAAATTTGCAAATGAAGGATTAATTTCTGGATTAGTTAGTAGACAGTAGGCACTATTATAATTTTTAAATGTTATTTTAAGTTTATTGATGCCTGCTTTTTGTATTTAATCTATGTCTTTTGAAATACAGGCTAATTTTGTTTGAATTAATTTTCCTAATGACATAGGATGTAATCTTCCTACATTTTTTAGATATGTTGGTCGAAACCCCCCCAAAAACACAATTTTTCCAAACTTTAGGCGCAATTTCCGGGAAAACTGGGCTTATAGGAGACATTTTGACTTTAGATTCAGATTCAGCGACCTCAAAAACATAAAGTTAAGATAAAATTTTGTTACAGCCCGAAAATTCGTTAAATTTTGCAGAACAGTCCAATTAGAGCTAATTATGATTACCATTATGATTAGAGCTAATTATGACCTATCCATAGGAATTTCATTAAAATCAGAGTGTAGTTTTTAAGATATGTTAGTTCGCAAAAATTGAGCGACAGACAGACACGGAACCAAAAATGATGTCTAAAACGGATTTCAGTCTTAGAATTTTTGATCACATAGCTTCCGTTACCTTCGGTAAGCTCGGAAGCAAAATATGAAAAAATAGACTGCCAATTAGTGTGGCACATAGCTTCCTCACATCCTATCATGTACTTTATTGTTATATTAATATTAACGTTATATTACTTTTTTGTTAAATTTTTTATTGTGTAAAATCTATTAATAGTTTTTAGCGATTTTTAACACTTCATAGCGGTGTCACTGTTGGTTTTACTAAAAACATTGTATTTGAAAAAAAAATGTGTGTCTCATTGAATAGATGAAGTTTGATTTTTTCCCCGACCTAAAATTCCAATTTTAAATTTGAAGTTCGCGTTTACGCGAGCGTTGCGCATCAACGCTTGAACGGATAACGTTGTCCAACGAACTCGTCCTGGGCATTGGTAAAATGAACATGTCTACCAAATTTCATCAAAATAGGTCGACATTTACACAAGTTATCGTCGCACGTTTCAAGATTCGCGGACACACAGACCGACAGACAGACAGAAAGACACGAGACCAAACAAAATGTTCCCTGATGTCTGAAACGGATTTCTGTCTTAGAATTTTTAAAATCGGAGACATAAAACTTTTTTGGAACACAATGCTTCCGTTACCTTCGGTAAGCTCGGAAGCAAAATTTTTAATTGAATTTCTAATTAGCTCCTTAACAGCCTTAAATGATATTTTTATTTAATTTTAATAACATTTTTATTACACGCTTATATCTATTTAACTTCACGCGATTGTGAGGTACAAAAAAGCTAAAACTTTCACAGATTATGTATTTCCGGTTACAATGCAAGTTATTTATAGTTCTAATAAGTACGAATTTACCAAAGCGCTTCTTTTTTTAAATTTAATTTTGGATTTATAATGGTAATATATATTATCTACAATTGATGCGAAATATAAACATGTTATCTCTGTCTAGATGCGTAGAAAGTGATTCTTTTCGTAGTTGTATTCATGTATTCATTGCGCATGCGCGTTAATAATTCTTCCTTCCACCCTAGTGCGGATAAAAAGAATTCTTCTTCACCTTAACGCACGATTAGCGCGTTTTCATTCAACAAAACTAATTTGCTGTTTGTTTAATTAAAGTAACTGTTTATATTGAGTTTTTAGTTAAAAAAAAAATGTGATTTAAATGATTATGACGAAAATTATGAGAATAATACTCCTCCCGAAATTATAAATTCGGCACAAAATACTTACAACTAATGAATTAATGTCATCTTTATCAAAAGAGAAATCGAACTTACATACAGGAAGTTTGTTAAAAAAAAAATGCTGTATATATTATTAAAATCCAACAATCATAGATAAAGTACGGTAAGCAACTCGTGCGAAACCTGTAATTTGCTTTGCTCGTGTGGGTTTACTATCCTCGCTGTAGCTCGGGTGCAAACTCTACACTCGCATACAAAATGCTACTTTCCGCACTAGACGCGTAATGTACTATTACATAAAAGGAGTATTTGTTAAGAATTTAATTATTATTGAGAAAATCCATTATATGAAATATAGAAACGAAATATTTTTAAAGTTTATATATTTATTTATTTTTTTAAATAAACCATGTTAAATATGTTTCGTTAGCAAACCAAGAGAAGAAGGGATAACAGGATTCCGGTTGTAGAAAGAAGTGGTTTGAGAAAGAGGGAGAGCTAGGTTTGAATGGGAAGTGGTAAACATGAGTAGTATGGGGGTCTGGGTTGGTAGCAGAGCGCCAGTTCTTCCCCTCTCACTTGCAAATGTAATATTAATGCCGAGTACGATTAGCCGCAGCATTAGCAATGCTCAGGTGGTTTAATCACGTGACCTTCCCTACAACCCTCTGACTAAATCCCTGATTAGCCGGGTCCACGGTCAAAGGGAACGATTTGCATTGCCCAGGGGCCATATATTTCATACTTTATGTCTACCCATGTAATCAAACTGACCCCTTATTAAAACTACCTTACGTTGCATTGTTTTAATTCCAAAGCAATATTGGAAACACTTAACTTTCCCCCTAACTGTTTACACATTAATAAATGAATGTTAATTTTTTCAGGTAATTTTTGGTCTGTTTAATTAAATTATGCACAAGGAAATAAAATCCACTTACATCGTAAATACATTAATTTGTTTTTAATTTATACTTAAATTAATTTTGTTTGAATACTTAGGGCAATCGAAGGTCATAGTAGCAACTATCCTTAGTTTAATACTGGTTGGTACTGATTTCTTTATATGTAGTGTTTATTAATTGTTTCCTATTAGAAGTTTACGCTGCTCTATTATTACTCGCTATACGCAACTCGCATATTCACTATTCATTCTTAATATATGCAAATTTCCGTCACGCTTACAACTCTAGATGTTATTATTTAAAAAAATTGTATTTATTATTCTTCACTTCGTGCAAGAATCCCTCTTACTATGTCCATCTTCAAGAGTACACAGCATCAAGTTTTATCTCACTCTGCTCTCTATTTGTCCGGCATAAACGTTGCGGTATACTTGGGAGGTGAAACTGTACAAATTACTTCTCATGTGTACCTGTACAGGTGCAGCACACATACACACAGTACAGTAAACCGCCGGGGTTAAGTAGGGGTTAAACTGGCTTACATTATGGACAAAATCGCGGTCGGTTTGCTACAAACAAGCGAAAAAAAACGAAAAATGTGGTGCAAACAGTGGCTGATTATCTCATTATCTACATCGGGCTCAACCTCATTTAATTTCTGCACCAATATGCATGAAAAAGAGTGTCTATGGGGTTGCTTGTTTCTTACACAAATTGAGCCAGATAATATTTTGCACACTTGTCCTTCAAGAGGACGGGACTCATTTCAGTAGAGAGAATCACTTTATTTACATAAATAACAGTGATGCTGCCCAAATAGAATGGGTTGCTAAACACACAGCGTACTGATCTATCGTGAGACATAATTTATATAATAAAAATAATATTATGTACAATTAATTAAATAACATAGTCAAAACAATTATATTAAATTAACAATTAAGTTTCCATTAAACAAAGAAAGGGTCACACTGTCAAAACAAATTGATATAAAATACAATAAGATAAAAAAAAGTAAGTAATATGTTTAGTAGATATGATAGTTAATAATTCCCAGGGAGTCTAAAATAATTGACTCCGACAGGGTTGTCAAATATTTTCTGTCAATACCGACTTCGTCAAAAATACCTCGAGCTATAAAATTATAATAAAATACTATAATAGGTACTGCACGCTGTGCATTTCCCTCATTCGCAATTACTTGGAAAGTAAACCATTAACCTGTGGAGGCGAGTTCCACACACGGTCCGGTCTGCACTCAGGCGCAGGTTAGAATAATCTAATTTTCATTCTTCTCCGGTCATCCGTACACGTCAGAATTACCTGTGTATAGTTATGTCATAACTTGATAGCATACACTCTCTGGTTTACCTATACAGGTTCACCTCTCAGGTGAACCTGAGATGAGGTCATACCACAACGTGTATGACCACCTTTACATTATTCGACGGCGCATGACAAAACTACCTTCATTTATAATTATTTTTTGCATATCAAAACTAAGAATTTATAAAACAGATGATTTAAGTATTATTATAAGTAAATGATAATAATAAGTGATAGTTTATAACATTACAAAAATCGCTCGTAATGTTTTTGTTCAATAAGTTTTAAGTTTTGAGTTTAACATAACTATAAAATAATAAGGTCCGAACGAGTTCTCCAATCGGTGATTCTTGTCCCATCATTTGAAAGCAAACCTCAGTTTTGTAAGCAGAACGACGGCTTTTTTCAGCCTGTTCCCTTGAATGATTTTATCACAGGTTACCGTAGAAACCTCAAATAAAGTTGACAGTTTATCAGACACAAACTTGGCCGAAAACCCATGCAAATTTCTCTTTATTTAATGACTTTATACATTTATTTAATGAATCAAATATTTTCACAGTAATTAAGAATCTAAGTAGGATTGTAAGAAGCCTCAGACACAGTTCCAAGATCATTTTAAAATCGATTTTTTCCTTTCTTGATTAATATGAATAAGCTCCCACCAAACTAAAGTTGCAATTCCATTTTAAAAAAGAAACATGAATTATTTCATGAACTCAATCATTTATGAATATATATCTGTAGTCTCAATGAAACTAAACTTAGCAGTTTAAAAATGATTAAGTATATCCAAAATATGGAAATACATGGGAGTGGCCATTCTAATTAAAGCTACCAAATTGGCCATTCTAATTACACCACATAAATAAATTGCTTTAACTCAAACTCACATACACTAGAAGTCATTGGAGTAATCGTAGAACTAAAAAACTAATGCCTTAATTATTATATGTGTCTATAGAACAAGTAATGACACAAATTACTATACCACTGACCACGATAAGCTTATGTCTACAAGAAATCACGTCTTAATTCTAAATTTAAATTCTCGACATACATCCTGACCCATCAAGTTTGAGCTTACTTGGCTCTGATCATAGCCCTGCTAACTTTACAAATTTTAAAACTCATTGCCAGGTAGCTAAACTAAACCCCTTCATCCCTAAATTGGACTGGGGAAAGTTTAGGCAACATATAAATAAAAATATAATAGTCAAACCAACTCTTACGGGTTTTGCTGACTCGGGAAATGCAGTAAAAACATTTATGAACACTTTGTTAGCGTAAGATGTCAGCAACTCTACATCCACAAAATTTGATCTCGGATAAAATTAAAATCTAAATATAACTTCAAAACTTGATTAAACACTAGAACCACACACAATTTTTATTAATTTTTCTTGCAAAATTATCAAATGCTCGCAAAACATGGTTAAAAAGGAACTAAAAATCCACGAAAATAACAAATGGAGAAATTCTCTATCAAAATTGACTCCTTACAATTCATCTTTCTGGAGATTAGTTACATTACAAGACTAAAACAAACCGTAGACTCGCCTATAATTGTAAATAACAAACCTGTACATAGCATGCAGCGAATGCCAACATTCTAGGTGAAGGTTTCTTATCAGCTCATAGCCAGAATTATACATTAGATTTAAGAAAAACAGAGTCAACAGCCAAGTAAAGAAATTTATTAAAAGTCCGAACATTGACAACATTGAGATGAAATCCTGAAAATAATAAAATCAAGAAAATCTCGCAAAGCCCCTGGACCAGACGGTGTCTACAATATCCTTATTTTTAAACTTTTAACTTGAAGGTTTCCTACCAACCTTCCAGCTTATCATGTTGTATCTTCAAAATCGATTATATATTATTTTAAGTCTACGCCGTTTGATTCGCATTTAGGCCCTATTCTTTATATCAGTGGCGTATCCAGCGGCTAGGTCTGGAGGGGGCACATTCTAAGTCAGTTTAGATTAGGGGGGGGGGGGGGGGATTCGTAGAGGTAACAAGAAAAAGGAACTACTTATTCAACAAAGCAGCTGCGCCCCCCCCCCAAAATAAAAAAATCTCCACGCGCCCAGTAACAATAACTGTTTTAGAACGTATTCGTTAGAAAATGTTATGCTGATGCTTACTGCAGAACAATATCTTACTGTAAGTCATGGGCGTCGTCTGCAGTTAATTATTAGGGGGGGGGATCTATGGCAGGGGGCCGGAATATTTTGAAAATATGACCTCTCAAAACAGCGCTTTTATGCATTTCTGAGGGTCTGGGCCCGTCTGGGGGGGGGGGGGGGGGGGCACGTGCCTCCTGTGCCCCCCCTGGATACGCCACTGCTTTATATTCTATACACTTGTGATATACCGTTATTTAGAAATGTTTCTTTAGCCATCTTTGCTGATGATGCAGCCTTTTATCATCATTATAGAACATAGTACAATTATAAATAGACTAACAAGAGCTCTAACAAAAGTTCAAAAGTAATTTTATAATGTAAGAACAAAGATCCTCACTCAGTCATTCCAATTTATCCCACTTCCCGAATAAGTAGAGGATTGATATTTGATAAGGTTATTAGTATGTGGTTGTGTCTTAACTGAATATTGTTGGCTCAGGAGACATCTGACACTATTAAAAATCATAGGTGACCCCACCTGTCCAGTCTGCGGTGAAGAAGTGGCGGCTTTTGGAGCAGGAGAAAAGAGGGAACAAGGAGACTTAAGGGTAAGACTGAATGGTTTAATGTGCGTGTATCTCTAGGATAGACAAAATTTGTGTGCCTCTAGGATTGCTTCTTTTAGCTAGAAAGAAAAACGTTCAAGAAGTAAATGTATATTCTATTGAGAAAATAATAATAATAAGAAGTACTAGTTTAAAATTTTATTCAACATTCATCTTTTTTAATTGCTACTGATAATATTTAATTAAGGTATCAAGCATTTTTGCAAGTTTGGGCTCGTTTCCAGAGGGCCAATCTGAAATTCCTTATATACTGTCATTGTCAGGGTTCAGTAATTATGAGAAATGTTTATCAAGCCTAATCACTCCTTATGGAAGAGCAGAATGCCCAATAAGAGAGCTCATTATTACTGTTTATTTGCCATGTATCTAGGTGTCAAGTATCTACCTAACAAGCCTAATAACTAAACAACGAGTCCAGAAGTACCTCATTCCTTCACCCTAAAAGAAAATCTAAGTAATTATAAAATTGTTAAAGTTTCAAGCTCCACGTGTGGATACTCCGGGTGTTATAGACTCAATACTAGAGCAAAATGATAGTAAATAATATTTATAGATGAATAGAGTTAGTAATATTTTATTTAGGGTATATTTTTATTCTTTGTTCAGTCAACAATGCGTTGCTTTATTATTGGCTGAATAGCAAAAAGACTTTAGTTTGCACTGACACATTAGTCTAAGGATCTTGCAGATGAATTATTATCTGCGACACCTTTTCCTTAAGACAACACGTGATTTGGTGGCATCAGAGACACGGACGAATTCAACATGGTGTCGAGACTCTCCAAGTTAGCGCGCTATTATGTCGAGTATCAATTTAAGGAGACTTTCTCACTAACCTGTCCCTGTCGAGTTGTATATTTAAAGAACTGTAAACAGGGACCACTCTTCGCTGTTGATATTATGACACGTTCTTCACGCCCAAGGTTAGAAAGTTTAAGGGCCTACCTACAACATTTAAAGTACCCTTAAAACAAGGAGACTCCGACTTGGTAAAGGACAATACACGGGAGAATAAAAAAACAAGAGAGGTTGAAAAATAACCCATATTGGAGTTTGTTTTTTCGCAATTAGCCGAGGGGCATGTCGAGCGAGGGTGTTGCTAACAGGCTACTATATAACAGCTAGAGTGGGGTAAGCAAGGTGGTAAATTGGCAAAGCTTGTCGTTCTACGCGCTAGGCCTTATGTTAAAGTTGAAGCGGAGACGTGACGTAAAGCCGGGTACGTCACTAAGTGAGAGAGAGGAGCCCTCTTGCCCCAGCACCGAGTTCTCCATTGTTACACCATATGTCTAGTAGGTATTTGCACCTCTCTTGCTCTTCTCCCCTGACTTTGGCCCTTAATGGCAATGCATTATGCATGCTTACCAATTAGAAGACGCCTTACCTCTCTTGCAGAGCTCTGAGAGTAAGAGAATATCCTCGGTACAGACTGAATATCTCCCTCACCCTTTCTCACTCGATCTGCTGCCCTTTCTTACTCACTCTCAACTCCCGATACAATACCTCCGACTCCACCCCTATCTTATCAAATATTCCCTCTTCCCTCCCACCACTCTATTTTTTCCCTCCCTCCTCTACATCCGTATACTTTTTATCCTTGTAAGTCTATATATGTAAAGCATAACTTTTCAAACTGGGTACACCCTAATATTTGTCCCGTAGGATACTTTTACCCATACACTCTTTTCAGAAAAAAGTTTGTATATCTCCAAAAAGGCAAAAAGACAAACTTGTTAGAGTAAAAACAGAATTTTCCCCCAGTGCGCGCATTCATACTGATCTCTTCTATACACAAGAATCCTTCAGTTCTTCGTTACGCATTACAAACATTTTTATTTCTCTCTCTTTTTAGTTTTATCTTCTTTTGATGTATAAAACAAACAATTTATCGTCGTTATCTTGTTATTTTTGTCTTTGTATCTTATAATAATAATTCAAATGTTTATATGAGAAATGACATTAGTTACGTCAAAGGTAAAACTATACTAAGTTACATAGATAATAAGAAAATCTCTGTGTATGATTTTTCAGAGGCTATTATTTATCTAATTTGAAATCAAATTGGTTGAACTTTGTCGTATTCAGAGCTATATCGCTTTAAAATTATTATGGCATTTTATCCGTAAGAGATTTTGCTTCAGATATAAAAAATGTATTGTAATTCAATATTTACTTGCTCCTATACACATACATATTGGTTATAGATATTCCTAAATTTTAAAATCGTATCTCTTATAGTAATTTTATATTACGATGCTATCAAGAAATTCGTGGTTTTTATCGAGATTACGTAGAATGTACCCTCCAACAGACTTCAAAGAGTAAAATATCATTTTATTCATTTTATCATTTTATTACTCTTTAGTAATTAACTTTAATTACCTAAAACAATATATAGATTCTTATTACTTCAATCACGGAATTCAAGTGATTTAAAAAGAAATGAATAAATAAATTAAAAAAAATTAAAAAAACTGTGTTAAATATATATCATATAAAAATAAGTTAAAAGCCTTAAATTTATTGAATTAAGTAATAATACCCAAGTCTTAAGAAAAAATGGGTTTTAACGTAAATGTGGAGAGTATATAATACAAATCAGTCATCTAAACACTTTCAGAAATTAATACCAGTAAAAGTTGTTAATTTTGAAATGACATTCAAAAGAAAATCATATTAAAATCAGAAAACTCAAAATTAATTTGTTTTAATTAGATTATTTTGTTAGAGTGCAAAAGTGAAAGAGAGAAGAAAATTGATAGATTTAATGTCCCTGCAATAGTACATTACGCGTCGAGTGCGGAAAGTAGCATTTTGCATGCGAGTGTGGAGTTTGCACCCGAGCGACAGCGAGGGTAGTAAAACCACACGAGCAATGCAAAATGCCGTTTTCGCACGAGTTGCGTACCGTACATTATCTACGATTGTTAGATTTAAATAATAAATACAGAAAAAAATAAACTTGCTGTATGTAAGTTCGTATCTCTTCTCTTGATAAAGATGGCATTAATCTTGAGTTGTATTTTTTGCCGAATTAACTATTTCTGGAGGAGTATTATTCCCTACATTTTCGTCAAAGCCCCTTGATTCATTCATTGTTTTTAACTAAAAACTCGATTAAACAGTTACTTTAATAAAAGAATAGCAAATTAGTTTTGTTAAATGTAAACAAACTCGCTAATCGTGCGTAAAGTTGAAGAATTCCTCTTCTTTACCGCGCTAGCGTGGTAAAGAAGAGGAATTCTTCAGAACTATGAGACGCGCATGCGCAATGAATAAAAGTACGTAAATATTCACTTTCTACGCATCTAAACAGAGATATAATGTTTATATTTCGTATCAATCGTAGATAAAGTTATTTACAGCCATAAAGCCCCTTTACACCAAACAAAAGTTACACAATTTTTATACATATTTTGTAGGAGATAAACCCACAGAGTGAGAGAGACATTTCTGACCTCATTTAAGTATTGAATATTTAATTAATTATGTTGAAATATCGATTTTTGTTTATAAGAATAATCCGTTTATTTAGGGAAGTTTCGATGTAATCATTTTTAAAGAAGGATTTTTTTATTTCTTCTCCATCTTAATTTTGTCGATAAAGAAGAAAGAGGAGGACTTTAATTAAAATCGCGAGAATACTTTGAAGGAAACATAATTAAAGGAGTTTTCTAAAAAAAGGAGAGAAGTAGAAGGGGTTGAAAAAAGTCCATGAATATTAACAATTGATTCGGGTTCGGAAGTCGAATTAAAATTAAGATTATAATTATAATTAAAGTGAAACAGGGCGTGAAGGTGGAGTGGTAGGGGTCTAGTTTCAAGGAGAGAGGGGATAATCGATGTCGTAATTAAGATGGAGAAGTTTTCTGAGACAGGGGGGCGCCGGGGCTACGGGGCCAGAAGGGAAAAGGACTAAATGTAGATTTATCCTTGGCAGGTTGTACCTTCAATTAGGTTTTCTTCGAGAAGAAGGAAAAAGAGGAGCTTGGTTTAAGTGAAAGGGGCCCCCAGTGATTTGTGACCGGGGTCGGTGGTGCTCCTGACCCCTAGCTGGGAATCTTCCTCTAGCCCGAGCAACCTCCCGTGCATTATTCAAAAACACCAACATAGCTCGGCTCTCCTTACCTTACCCCTTTCCCTTCTCTTACACTTGCTTCATCTCTTCCTACTGTTATGAATTGTTAAATTTTTATACACGCCCCTGGGCCTCTTTATTTTGAAAACAGGCCCCCTCTAAAAACCCGAGGTGAGAAGCATCTTGAAAAAAAAGTGACATGTTCAAACCTTTGATACTTAATTGTCACCTGTCTTAAACTGTTTCATTTAAAGTCAGAAATAAACTCCTTTTTATATGATTTATTATTAATGAGTTTTAAGAATTCAATAACAACTTCTTTGTGACAATGTAAAAAAAAGTCGTTCGAAGTGCAACTGACAAGTACTCATATAATTTATTCATTGTACAAAGAATACAATTTAAGCGAAGAAGAAATCAGTGTATACCATGATATTACCCATAATTATGTGTGTAGTCGTACTTTTGATAATATTAGATCAAAATATTTGCAAGTTGCAATATAACTTTTTTTTTTAATGCTTTAGGCTCCTTAAAAATAAAAAGCCGTTTTTTGGTTAAAGAAACATTATTCGACTAATTTTTTATAGACCGCAAGGTTTAATCATTCTAATTTTACACATAGTTTTTTTAATGAAATGTTTCAAAAAGGCTAACAATTACACGAAGATTTTAATTTACTGAAGGTTAAGGAAGCTATGTGATCGATCTGAAGAATGAACATTTTTTAGGTCTCCGATTTCAAAAATTCCAAGACAGAAATCCATTTCAGACATCAGGGAACATTTTTGGTTCCGTGTCTGTCTATCGGTCTGTCGTTCAATTTTTGCGAACCAACATATCTTAAAAACTACACGTCCAATTTTAATAAAATTTGGGTGATAGGTCATAATTAGCCCATTGTTGGTCCCATATAAGTTTCAACCGTCTGTGCCTATTTGTTTCTCTTCCACATGCGCACAAACATACATTTATTTACACCTATAGCTTCAAAAGTACTTATCTGATTTGAATGAAATTTAGAGGATTTATCGAAATTAAAAGTAACCCGCAGATAGTCCCAGATTAATTTGAACCGTCTGAGCTCTTTAACTTTTGCTAAATTGATACTTTAATTCGTGTAAAAAATCAAAACAATTTTGATTATAAAAACGGGGGAAACAATTAAACAATAATGGCTTATCAATAATGGTAAAATCAATAAAGTACGTGGATAGGATGCGAGGAAGCTATGTGCCACACCAATTGGCAGTCTATTTTTAATTATTATTATTGTTTAACATGTAAGATAATCAAATTCGTTTTTAGTTAATATAATATCAATGAAAGATTGTATTTTATTATACAGGGTGGTCCAAAAGTCTCCCCCCCCCCCCCCTCTTAACTTTTGAACGGTTTGAGATAAATTAATGAAACTTGGGGGATCTCTACCATGCAAAGGGAAGTTTGTTTTCATGCAATCACCCACAAGGGGCAACCACCCACTTTGCCCCCAGGCCACCCAACTTCAAAATTTCAAATTGGAATGTATATTTTTGATAGCATATTTGGATTCTACGGTGAAAAATACTAAACTTTTACTAGAAACTTGTTGAAGCGAGCGTAGCGAGCTTCCTACATTTAACGAAATATGCTCCGTGTCTGTCTGTCTGTCTGTCTGTCTGTCTGTCTGTCTGTCAGTAACGTTTACGCGTGTGACGATAACTTGAGTAAAAGTTGACCGATTTAGTTGAAATTTGGTATACATGATCCTCTTACTAATACTCAGGCTAAGTTCGTTGGACAGCGTGATCCGTCCATGAGTTCGCGCGCAACGCTCGCGTAAACGAGAGGTACAAAAGTTATATTGGAATTTCAGGACGGGAAAAGATTCTATCATCATCTACTCGATGAGACGAACATTTATTTCAAATAACATTTTTTACTAAAACCAACAGCGACACCGCTATGACTTAATAAAGATCGCTAAAACTATTAAAGCGGACCTAAACGTTTATAATAGAGAAAACAACCTTTTTACCGATATCTTACGTTCTAACGTAACGATTTTAATAAAACTTCATATACACCATCTAATGCACAATTGAAACAGGTATGCAAAATTTCAACTTGATACAAGCAAAATTCTTTGCGTAGTGACGAGATACATTTATAATAATTGTTTAAAAGCTACCGCGGGTGGTGAAGATTGTTATAGTCGTGTATGGTTTGTTTAGGAAGTAAAGCTTTGTACCGAGTACCCCCACTCTTCCCTACACTACCCTCTTCCACTTATCTTCAACTATGACATTCATCATGATTTATAAATTTCAATATTCAGTATTTCATTGCAATACGCTCGCTTCAATGATAGAGCCACGCGATGCCTAGTTTAATCTTTGTCAAAAAAGAAAAAAAAAAAAGAGGTAATAAGATTATGTTTGTTTGTTTATGTTTTTATTCTGGTAGATTATTTGTTTTTAACCCGGCGGATTGTTCTACAGAATTGATAGAGGTTTGTTTGGATGGACTTCGCTCGGCAACTCATCGTTTAACTACGGCCAGTCAGGAGAGACCCGCTTAACCGAGTAGATCAGCTTAAGTGTCATATTATAGCTCTACGTTCAACGTTCATCTGCCTTCTTAAGAGCCCAACTTGGTGTGCCAGTTAGGACCTTTGCAGCAAAGGTTGCAGCAAGGACGTAGCCTTTCAACAAGATTTTGTGAGTTGTTTGATGCCGAACATCGAGCTTCTGCAATACCATCACTGCCGCTCTACACCACCGCCTCTATCAATTTTGTTATGTCTAAGTCCACCGGTATTTATTACTTAAGTTTTTTTTTTATCATTTATACAGCTATTAGTTCTTTTTAATACAGTCTACTTAATTTAATTTATATATTATTTTGTCTCATGATTAACCAGCAGTAAAGATCATTTATTTTTATATAGTCTTTTTTTTATGTTGGAATCACCCGACTTAGATCCAAGTTTTCCTTTTTTTTACGATCTAAACTTCCGAGTTTTCAACAAAACTATTTTTTACAGGGGGGCAATGATAGCAAAATAACCCTTCCGAAATAGTAAAACAATAGCACTTAGATCGTTATAAAATCTAAACGGTTAGAAATAAAGCAATGAAATTTGGAAGATCTGTACCATGTAAAGGGAAGTGTGTATTCATCTACTCGCGTACTAGGGGCAACCACCATTTTGTCCCCAGCGCTGAAATTTACTATTTTAATATTTTGCCCCCCTATAAGGGGCAAAATATTGGGGATAGAAAAAAAAGTTTGAAGTAAAATATTTTTATTTTTTGCCGTAGAATCCAAATCTGCTATTAAAAATATACACTCTAGGTTAAAATTTTAAGTTAGGTGGCCTGGGGGCAAAATGGGTGGTTGCCCCTACTGCGCGATTGCATGAAAACAAACTTCCCTTTACATGGTACGGATCCCCTAAGCTTCATTAATTTATCTCTAACCGTTTAGATTTTACAACGTATTATCGGAAAGGGTTATTTTGCTATCTTTGCCCCCCAGTAGGGGGAAAAATTTTGGAGATAAAAAAAATAGTTACTAGTAAAAGTTTATTATTTTTCACCGTAGAATCCAAATCTGCTATCAGAAATATACATTCCAATTTGAAATTTTGAAGTTGGGTGGCCTGGGGGCAAAGTGGGTGGTTGCCCCTTGTGGGCGATTGCATGAAAACAAACTTCCCTTTGCATGGTAGAGATCCCCCAAGTTTCATTAATTTATCTCAAACTGTTCAAAAGTTAAGAAGGGGGGGGGGAGACTTTTGGACCAACCTGTATAATAAGAAAAGATCCGAACTTACTAAAAATACTAGTATTTATAAAGCTAAAAATTAGAGTTGATAAGTTGCAAACGTCATTAAATTTTAAAAGGAATTGTTATAAAATGTTAATTGCTATTATAATTGTATTGCAGAATAAAAACCATGTTAGAAGATGACCTTTTAACAGGGTCGAAACGTCTCAAATGAAACAGTGATTACGTCTTATTACACCTCTTCAGCCATCCATTACATATATATACTATAACAAGATGTTAATATTAACTGTTATTATCGCGTTATCTTAAGAATTAGGTGATGATAAAAAATGCTGATTAGTGAGAGAAGATAATCTTCAAACGTTAGAGCAATAAACGACTTTAGTAATTGGTCACCATTATTAAAAAATACCTACAGGTTGTCAAACTTTACAAAAACCTCTACATTTAATTAGATTTAAGGGCATCCATCTGCCATTTTAATTCAAGATGTCGGCAATTTTTGAGAACTCATTTATAGTTGTTCCTCTATTAGGATTAGAGCCTTGAAATGTGGAAAAGTCAATCCAGTACTTGACCGATTTTTTTGATATACCTATTCTAAGTTTCTCTCGGTTTTTCAGGTTTGTCATTGGCATTGGTTATGTATCCAACACATATTATACACAAATAGATGAGCAGTGGCAATAAGTGTAAAGAAAAGTAGTGATTGCTTTTCACACCTACATGTCATTTTTTCCAGTGTGAATAAAACAGATGCTTATCACATTCCTTTATTAACTTACTAACCTAGTCGGATCTTCGTTTACCGGTAGGTGTAGAGGATGACCAAAAGTATTTCCAATTTTCTCTATTTTTGGACATGGTCCTTGCTTGTTGAAGAGGCGATCCTCGATCCACCAGGGTTGATCGAGATGGATGTGATGTTATCCATCCAAGTCGTTCTTCTTCTTCCCCTGGGTCTTCTTCCTTCACAACGAGCTTCTAGGACATTTTTGGGGTATCTCTCCTTGTCCATTCTTTATAAGTACCCAAACCAGCCTGACTGGGCATTTTTTACTGAGCGTAGGAAGGGCTGCACTTCTAATTCTAGTCTTATGGTGGTATTTTTGGTCTCTTCGAGTTCTATCGGCAACTCTTCTTAAGTATCTCATCTCTGTAGCCTGTGTAGCCTCAACAAACTAACGAATTATAATAAAACATTTGGCCACAAAAGACACTCATTTGGGAACTGAATCCGTGGAACGCCGGGTACACTCGGTTGTATTTAATAAAATCGGTATATTCATCTACAATTTTCTTTACAAATAAACACGGATTTGATGTGAGACTGATATCAACTTCATCTTCTAGATAGCTAGTCCCACCTTTTTTTCTTTATAAATTTGAATCTTCAAGTAGTGATGGTTTCCTAGCTTTTACAGAATTTTATCGTACACAGGAATAAATATTTTGTAAGTTTGTTGTAGGTACAAGGACAACTTTCTCCATACTTCTATATGCAACTTTGACCATCTCTAAGTATTTCCATAGCTACATATTCCAGTAACAATATCCCAAGAATATCCAGACTATGAATAAATAAGAGGAGTATGGAGGTCCAAAGTATAAGTAGGGTAAGGGTTATACACGTACTGATGACAGGTATAAGGGCTGAGGCCCGTGCGGTTTGCTCCTACTTATCTATGTATACAGGAAGCTCTGTAGCCGCGCGCCTAGAGATCTGTCTGACTGTGTTTTTGCTTACTATCCTAAGGTTTGCAAGTCGAGAGGGGAAATGCTATGCATGATGCAGAAAGGCTGGGCGCTCCCAGAGGTCTGACTACACCAATAATGCAAGGGTAATCCCTCAGAGAGCGAACCAAAGACAGTGCTGAGCTTCCACATAACCTACTCTGCCTCTGAAGATAACTTTTCAGCTCTGGGGAAAGGTGTCCTTTTGGCTAACAACACCCTCCAGACACCTCAGATGTCTCAGTTTAAGTGCTCGTATAGAAGTAAAGAACATCCAAATTTCATATTATTAATAAAATGTTAGTCTTTAATAAGTATTAATATATAATGATGAATGTCAAGATAAACACTGAAAATGTTGCAAGAATTCTTTACCAATATAAACGTAATAGATGTATACTGAAAATGTAAAGACAAAAAAATTGAGAGTTCACAAAGAGGGTATGGAGCTTGTTAACGTATAAAGTGTGATTGGGGTCGAAACAAACATCCACTATAAAGAATCGACGAGTACATGGAAACAAGCCAGAATAAATAAGTTTAAATACGAGGTCTCAGACCGAGAAAAGAGTGTCCACCGTGAGTTAGTTATTTATTACAAGCGATTACTATAGTCATATTAACTTATTAACACCGCCATATTAGATTTCTATATAACAATTACATTGTTGGATCTTGTTATAAGATTCAAGATCCAGTAAAAATTATAAAAAAAAAAAACAGTTATGATATGAAAATGAAAAAAAAACAACATAATTTCAACGTCTGTTGAATAAAGCACGTTAGAGTTCATTGTTCATAAAATTTCAACCAACAATAATTTTAGTTTTTAAGTCCTACAGTACCTTGTTATTGGGAATTAAAAGATCATTATATACTATGTCACGAAATAAGCTCTTATTAGCAGATTGGACTTACTGAGCAGTAGTTTTTTGAAAATTATAAGTAACAGTTTTGTCTCTTTTCTGCCTTGATCATTCATCCATAAATAATTATTATTGTAGTAAAAAAAAGAAAACAGGAAACATTTTGTTAAAATCGAGTCGGTGGGACAATTATTTAGTTAAATGTCGCTTTATATTAGACTAAAAAGCGTTCGTGTTTTGTAAACATTGGACAAATTTCCGGTATAGTGTCACACCTGGGTTTTGAGTGAGATTAAAGCACGAGGGAAGAGACAATTGTAGCTGGTGTTAAGGATTATTGTTTTTGGATTACGTGAGCTGTAGGGTTTGAGTGTCCGTTGCGGTGACATATGCAGCATGTGCATTGGGTTTGCGTGTTCGCTACCAATACCCTATCTATTAATTAGTGGAAATTGCCCTGGGTTATGACGATGGGACCGGGAAATTGCTACCTTGGAAAGGACTTGCCTGTGTAACGGATCTCTGTTTATTTTACCCATAACTTTCCACCTTGTATTTCTTGTTCTTACCCCTAGAGATGTAATGAATAATCTATAACTTTCAGATCTACCATTATTCGACTAACTATTTTTAGAACATATAATAACGATAACGTCTCTCTTAATGTTAACACGAACAACTTTATGACAACCGTGTATAAAGTACTTTTAAATATATTAACTACATACAAAGGGATAATACCATGTATTTCTTTTTTATTTTACAATATATTTTTTATTGTTCAAGACTCTCCTGATCAGCTTAACTTTATGCAATTATTTTCTAATTTATTTTTTTGGTCTAATTATGCGTTTTTTAAGTGCAAACTGAATAACCGTGTCAAGGCGTGTCAAACCGTGTATAATGGTCACTATTAGCGTATTATGTATTATTCATTGACATATATTATTCATTCATAACTCTAATATAGGCATTAGGTATTTACCTAATATGCAATGACAATATATTTATCCTAATCACTTTATTTTTATTGACTTAGTAGAAGTTATTAATGAGAAAAGAATTTCGGAAAAGTAAAAATGATCTAATACACAATAGACATCACATGTAAACCTATAGTAACAATACTTCCCTGCCAATAGCTATACAACAAACTGAAAATTATACCCCTTAAAATTCACTAATTATTAAAAATTCATTTTGTTCTTTAAGTCTTATTAACTACCTACTATTCGCCCAATTTGCCGTTAACTACATTGATCATATTCTTGACCCGTAAACTATTGAGATTTATGACCGCTGAGATATAATTATATAATTTTAATGGGAGAACCCTTTCATAAAAGGCAAATAGAAATATAATTAACCATAAAATGCTCCCCAAAAAATTAAGTTTTACAATTTCCTTACAATTTAAGTATTTAATATTTTTTTGAAAGGTCGGTAATCCTTAGACATAAGTAAGAGCTAACTATTACTTACTTCTAACTATGTTAGGTTTATATTATTCTTTGTGCCATAATATTGGCAAAACATATTGTGATTTCCGTTTACCAAATAAAAAAAAACTATGCCCCCAGGTAAATTTAGACATATAACTATATTATTAAGGATGCTAATACACAAAGTAAAATGTGTAATTTATTAATACTTTAAAAAAATAAACCTTTCAGACTAACCTGAACTGCTCAAGAGAAATCCAGATGATTTGTGGAAATTATGACCATGGATCAGCGATTATCTCACCTGAAAACAAACAACAAAAGTTACGTTACACTGCACATTTTTACTTAAGCACCCCCCTTGGTTCTAAACAATAGTCTGCCCTACAATACTCAACGGTTTGTGTGTTTGTCTCCCCAAGACATTGAGACTCCTGGGGCAGTTTTATATTTAATATTCCTTTATCTTAATTTTTACACTGCTGCGCAAAATTAACGCACCACTTCCAAAAAGAAAAATAAATATGAGCTTATTTGTTTTAGTTTCAACGATATAATTTAGTTTCAACTGTTAAGGATTAAATAAACAAAACTTCTTACTTAATAATAAAACATTGTTTTAATTTTAAATAATTCTGGAATACAATATAATAAAAAAAGTCCAGTCATGCACCATGACTTAATGAGGGAATTTTCAAAGAAATCTGCGTTTTATTGGCTTATGATAATATAGGAAAATTTTGGTTTAGAATTTGCTCGGGTAAAAAAAAAATTGGTACACAGGGGTACGGGGTACAAAAGTCAAAATAGTATTTACCCTTCAAGATGCATGTCGTTGGAAAGCTCTTTAAGAGTACAGTAATTGTTGTTATTTACACTTTTATCATATTTTCACATAAAAGGGGGGTAAAATGGAAAAAACACGTTTTTTGACCCTATATGGTCAAAATTTGACCCCTAAATGGACTCCAAAAATTCTGGCCAACGAACTCATCCTTTCTTTTGATATTATTGACATTTTAAAATTTGTTTGAAATTTTTAAGTGCATCCCAAGGGGAGATATCGTCTGGAGTGACACATATATACATACATATATACATACATATATACATACATATATACATACATATATACATACATATATACATACATATATACATACATATATACATACATATATACATACATATATACATACATATATACATACATACATAAAAAAAAGTGTTAAATTTCAGGAATCGATTCAGAATGGTCTAAAACGGATTTCCATGGAAAAATTTTTCAAAAATTCACATTACAAAAATTTTGAAGCCATTGCAATAGCGTAATTTTCTTTGAAAATTCGCTAAAAGTTATAAAAACGACAAAAAAAAAAAATGTAAAATGTAAAATTTTTAAAATTGACCGAAATAATCCGTTTAACGGAATTTAATAGCGAGTATTGCATTCTCTGGAAGTAATAACAGCTCACAAACTACTACTATGAATTCCTGAGGAATATTAGTCCATTCCTCAATAGCTGCTTCTTGAAGCTCTCCGAGGTTCTGTGGAGCAGCGACTTGTTTCCGAATTGACCTCTTTAATTTGTTCCAAACATGTTCAATTGGATAGAGATCAGGGCTGCTCCGTGCCGACCATTCCATACGAATAATTATTCCAATGTCATCAATGTACTCGTCTACCATTCTTGAAAGGTAAGGCCTTGCATTATCTTGCATTAGAATGAAGTTATCCCCCATTGTACCAGCAAAAGGTACCACATGATGTTCCAAGATATCATTGACATGTGACTGAGGAGTCACAGTGCCTCGTCTCAGAGGTACCACCTCCATGTGATCGCCCAAAGTGATGCCTTCCCAGAACATGGCTGACCCTCCATTAAATGCTAAATGGGACAATGTTACACTGAGCATACCTTTCCATTGGACGTCTCCACACTCTCACACGTCCATCTGGAGACAGTAAGCCAATTCTCACTTAATCAGTAAACAGTACTCTTGCCCAATCACCGGGTTCCCAATCCACGTGTTCTCTGGCAAAGTTAAGTCTGATTACCCGGTGCTCCCTGATAAGCTGTGGGCAGGTCTTCTATTAGCCAGGCCTGCTTCGCCTAGCCGTCTTCTTACTGTAGAAGCAGATATAGCCACATCCCTGACCTATCTGATCATGTTAGCCAGCTCAGTACTTGTCACTTGCCTAGAACGCAAGGCTTTTTGCCTCAGATACCGGATGTCTCTCTCATTTGTGGACCGCGGACCCCCTTTCCCTGGTCTCCTTTCGTGCTGTCCTGAATCTTGATAACGTCTACTATCCAATGGTCCAATGGTTGTGTGGTTAACATTATTTAACCTCTGGGCCACTTCCGGTTGACTGTATCCTTCTCGAAGTAAAGCAACTGTCGCAAAGATCTCGAAGGAGCTTTGGAGGTTACATGGGTTGAAATTAGAGAACATAATAAAAAAACAATTTATATCGGAGCTCACTATCTTCCCGATCATGTTGACAACGCATTGTTAATAAGATATTTTGATAACTTATCATTAAAATTGCGTAATGACTGTCCTATATATCTTATTGGTGATTTCAACCTACCTACAGTTGACTGGGAGAACATGACTTATCATGGGCCCAGAAATAAATTTAATCGAGCCGAAATAATTTTTAATTTTTGTTCTCTCATGGGCTTTTCACAAATGTAACTCCGTAAAGAATAATTGTAATGGACTTCTAGACTTAGTACTTGCTAATAAACATATTCCATCGGTATCTAGAAGCTCTTCTCCACTAGTACCTGAAGATCCTTACCATCCTACTCTGGATATATCATTACCAACTATTTGTCCAAATAAATCTTTTGAGCCTGAGGGAAAACATCGAAATTTCTCTGCTGAATTCTAAATTATTCTGGCTGGAGATTATTTATCTTTGTATCATGATATGATGAATATTGATTTCGCAGATGTATATAGTACAACTGATGTAAATAAGGCTGTAGGAATTTTCAATAATTTAGTTAATGATGCTATTAATTGCCACATCCCTCAGGTAGAGTTAAAAAACACTAAGTTTCCTTCATGGATCAGCTTTATACTACAATCGTTTATTAAGAAAAAAAACTACTATTGTAGAAAATACAAACGTACCAAAGCTCAAGTCTACAATAATCGTCACTCAATTTATCGAAGAGAAGCTGAAGCTCAACTTACAATTGTCGATTTATTACTGAAGGAAAAAGTGGACTCTTCGTTGAAATCGGACCCTTCTAAATTTTGGCAGTATATAAAATATTCTAGATCTGAAAACAATATGTCTAAATCAGTGATAAACGATAATAATGTTCATGTTATTGACCCTAAAAGTCAAGCTAATTTATTTGCCAGCTTTTTTAAATCTATTTTTGTAAATAGTTCTACTTTTGATCCTATATTCTTGTACCTCCTGAACCAAATAATTGTATTCAACTTCCTGTCCTTACTATTGATAAAGTTTTCAAAGCAATCCAAAGTCTTAATAATAAACGCTCTGCTGGTCCTGATGCTATACCGAGTTTTATAGTTAAGGGTCATGCTGAAATTTTTGCTCCAGTTTTATGTTGTATTTTCAATAAAAGTTTTGAGTCCATGATTTTTCCTACAGCGTGATGAGATGTCCAATATTGAGCCAATTTTTAAGTCTGGTAGATCAGATGTAGCCAATAGCTCTTACTAATGCATTTAGTAAAGTTTTTGAGCGAGTGGTGCACAACGAAATAGTTCCTTTTTGTTATTCTCTCCTTAATCCTAAGCAACATGGCTTCCGTCCTTCCCACTCTACTGTATCAAACCTTGTCTCCTTTTTGTCAAATGTCGGACCTCAAGTATCTGCTAGAAAGCAGGTTGAATCAATCAATCTTGATATGAGCAAGGAATTTGACAAAGTTGACCATATCCTACTCCTAACAAAACTCATAACTCAATTTAATTTTTCTGTTCCCCTTACCCTCTGGATTTATAGTTACCTTAGAGATCGTCCTTGTCGTGTTCGTGTAGCCTCTTCCCTTTCTGATCCTTACATTGCTTCCTCTTCCTCTGTTGTTCCTCAAGGCTCCATACTTAGTCCATTATTGTTCTTCTTATTTGTAAACGATATTGGTACTTATCTTACCAGTGGTTACTTCTTCTTTACTGATGATTTCCGCATTTCCAGAACTATTCATGATCTCTCTTCTTGTCTTCTACTCCAAAATGATCTCGATACTCTCAAAAGTTGGGCTACACAAAAAATGGTTGGCACAATAAAATGGTTTTTAATGTGTCTAAAGCCTCGTTCACACGATGACACTAAATGTTGCGACATTCAATGCCGCGACATTAGTGTCGCCGAGTGTCGTCGTATGAACAGTAGATGTCACGGCACTAAACGCACTATAACTAAGACGTTGAGTGTCAAGCAGTGTCACGGTATTAAATGTCGCGACATTAGTGTCATCGTATGAACAAGGCTTTAATCTAATGTTATTTCGTTCTCCCGTTCCTCTAATATTATAACATCCTTATAAACTTAACAATTCTCCAATACCTCATACTAACACTGTCCGTGGTCTTGGTGTTACACTCGATTCTAGATTGTCCTTCGTTCCTCATATCTGTTCCAAAATATCCTCTGCCTCCTAGTCCTTAAATGTTATCCTTAACCTCAGTCGAGGTTTATCTCTTGATTCTCTTTTACTCCTTTATAAATCCTTAGTGCGTCCTATACTTGAATACGCTGTGCCTGTGTGGAACTGTTTAGGTGTGACCCTATTTAACCAGATTGAATCCATTCAACGCCGCTTTATCCGAGTTATTTACCTCCGCTATATGTTTCGCCGTGTTTATTACTCGTATGAATCCATGTGTAAACGTCTTAACCTTGAGTTCCTGAGCAGACAGCGAACCGCTTATGAGGCCCTGTTCATGATCAAGGCACTCTCTAACGAGGTGCGTTGTGATATGGTGCAGAATCAGGTGGTAATATTACCTCCGGGCTGTAGAGCTGGTAACTGGTTGTATATCAGACAACTTATATCCTTGTCTCCTCATGTTCTTCTTGTAAATGTTCTAAATTCCTTTCCCTTCAATCCTTCCAATATATCATCCTGTACTAGCCTCCGTCCAGGTCTGGAAAAGCTGGTATTATAAATTAATAAAGTTGATAATTTTAAGCTCTAATTTCTGTTAATTTATAGGTTTTTTATTTTAATTTTTAGTTGTTAGTAATCTTTCAGTTTTTTTAAAAAAAAATCGTACATTATAATCGTTTATTATTATATTTTACGAATATTAGTTGAAATTGTACCCTGTAGTAATCTTATAGTCTAGTCTTTTGGATCCTTATAAGGGTTCGTGAAAATAAATTACTTCACATCATTTCATTCTGCAACTTTTCGGCCTGACCGGCCATTCTCAAGCCTAAAAATTGCGTATATTTGCTAATTAACTACAATAAAGAACCCATCATAGTCTAAAGAAAGATAAGTAACATGCGTAAATTTACCTTATAAGTACACATTAGAGGTAAGTGCAGTCAAAAATCGGATAAAAATAAAAATACAGGAAGTGTTAACATTCCGTCGTCTACTAAAACATGCAATTAAAAAATTGCAACTCTTATCTGCTACAAATACTACGTGCGTTTTGGTAACTGATAATAACAAATAACAAGAACACAAAAAAACGATAGGTAAAACATAATTTAAAACAGATATTAACAATTAAAAACTATTAACATGATCACAGGTATGCTTAAAATTGGAAGTGATAACATTTCGTCCCTTATCAGTATGTTATCAGAACGGCTATAACAATTCAAAAACGAGTTTAATAAGTTTACATGATTCAGACCAACAAGTGAATAACAATATCAAAAAGTAGAGAGCAAAACCAAAAAGGTCGGTATATTATATCACTAATAATAATCATACAAATACATGGACTAAAATAAATATCAATACCACAACTAGCCAGAAGGTGATCACAAAGGCCTATTGAGTTAAATTTGGGCGGGAATTATGATTTAAATCATTATAGTATATTCCGCTGTAATACTTGTTGAGGGAGCGGGAGTCTGTTTTTATATTAACCGTTTGGCCGAGTTTGATGGCTATATTGAGAGCTTCCATCATTTTCCTCCTGTTGGTTTTCTGCTCTCTCCAAATAATTTTGGTTTTATCAAAATTGAACTTGTGTTTAGTGGCCAAGTTATGACTAGACAATGCTGTATTAGAGTTTCCTTTATTTTGGTCATACTTATATTGTTCAATAGTTATAGTTGTGGTATGGTAAACGGTTAATATAAAAACAGACTCCCGCTCCCTCAACAAGTATTACAGCGGAATATACTATAATGATTTAAATCACAATTCCCGCCCAAATTTAACTCAATAGGCCTTTGTGATCACCTTCTGGCTAGTTGTGGTATTGATATTTATTTTAGTCCATGTATTTGTATGATTATTATTAGTGATATAATATACCGACCTTTTTGGTTTTGCTCTCTAAATATCATAAGTAAATAAATCCTCTAAATATCAGAAAAATCACATGAGTACTTTTGAAGATATAGGTGTGAAGACAGGTATGTTAGTGCGCATGTATAAGAGAAACAAATACGCGAAACATGGGCGCAAAAGGTAAAAATTGTGATTATAATGTGCTATTTTGACTATAATTTAAAAATCTATAACTCAGTGAAATTCGCTAAAAGAATTGTAAGCACTTAAATCAATGGGTTTATTCCTCCTCTACAAACTCTTTCCAACTGTATAGGGTCTCCAATGAGTTTAACCCTTTAAGTTGAAAAAAACTGTACTTTTAACTAAAATTCGTGTTTATTTTTGCAAATTTCAACATGCTATATCTCGGACAAAACAGAAGGAAAATCGTATCCAAATCTGATTAAAATCAGAGTATAATCAGAGCCAAAGTACGTACACTTCAAACAACGAAAGGCAAAATTCACGAGGTAACATGAAACATGGACAGAGAGCTAAACTAATAAGGCAGGTTTTCACTGAGTATTTTTATCATTATTATAGAAACAGGAGTAATTTCAGAATTACTTTCGTTTAGTAAACATTTTCGTGTCTCCTTCTTTTTAGTTAAGAAATGATCTACTTAATTAATTCTACACGCCAATTTGTGGATGTATCTGTGGGACTGGGTTCCACTGAAACCGTTTTTCTTGAACAGCAACAATTATTAGCACTTATACGGCCATATTCATAAACATAAATAACGATGACTGCACTTATTGATATTGCCGAAACTGGTGGATTGGCCACCGAAAACGTGTTCCAAAATAACTAGTTTGGTTTAACTGCTCGGGTCAGCCCGGACTCGCTTGGCCGCTTGGCGTTCAATGCTTACTGATTCTTGTGTTTGTTTCTGAAACGGAATCGGATTTGCACGACCCAGATCGGCTCCGCCCGCAGTGTGAAATCCGCCTTATTACTTACTCTGTGCGGAGATCCGTCTGCGGGTGCACTTATATATCCCTTTCTCTTTTAAGAATAATATTTAATGAATGCATATATATAATATAAATTAATATTGTATATCAACTGTAAATGAAAGCACGAAGGGAAATAGGTTAAGCTAATATAATTTTTATATTGTAATCCTAGAACTTTTTACTCTAGGTCTACTCCTTTCATCTTTATATTTTGTTAGATGTAATAAATAGTCATTTATTGCAAATATAGAACGAATTAAAATACAAAAGTTTTACATATTTGACTGTAATAATAATTAATATAAAAATACCATTTTAAAAAACTGGTCTTATTTTCAACAATTTTTTTTGTTGTTTCTGTATTCTTCACCTAAATTGTTTTCAAGTGCAAAATTTGGGGAAGATTGAAAGACGAGAAGTGGTTCAAAATTGGGGTAACGGAAAAGTGCGATTAAACTTACAAAGCAAAGTAATTGAAGCGAGCGTAAGCGAGCTTCTTACATTCAACGAAATATGCATCTTGTCTGTCTGTCTGTCTGTCTGTCTGTCTGTCTGTCTGTGTGTAACGTTTACGTGTCCGACGATAACTTGAGTAAAAGTTGACCGATTTAGTTGAAATTTAGTATACATCTTCCTTTTACTAATACTCAGGCTAAGTTCGTTGGACAGCGTGATCCGTCCAAGAGTTCACGCGCAATGCTCGCGTAAACGTAAGCTTCAAATTTAAAATTGGAATTTCAGGACGGGACAAAATTCTATTATCATCTATTCGATGAGACGAACATTTTTTTTAAGTAACATTTTTCAGTAAAACCAACAACGACACTGCTATGATTTAATAAAGATCGCTAAAACTATTAAAGCGGACCTAAACGTTTAAAATAGAGAAAACAACCTTTTTACCGATATCTTACGTTCTAACGTAACGATTTTAATAAAACTTCATGTACATCGTCTAAAGTACAATTGAAACAAGTATGTAAAATTTCAACTTGATACAATCAGTAGTATTTGAGCAATGAAGTGATACATTTATAATAATTGTTTAAAAGCTATGGTTAAGATTCTTATAGTCGTGTTGTATGAAGGTTTGTTATGAAGTAAACCTTTATACTGAGTACCCCCACTCTACTCCACTACCCTCTTCCACACATCCTTAACTATGACATTCATCATGATTAACAAATTGCAGTATTCAGTATTTTATTGCAATACGCTCGCTTCAATGATAGAGCCACGCGATGCCTAGTATAAGACCAGTAAAAATGATATTTAAAATTAGAGTAAATATATAAAAAAATCTCTTGGCACCGATTACAGTATATTGAGTTGCTTTTTAGGTTTTCGTCAACGTTTTTAGTCACCATGACATGTTATACCTATATCAATTTAAAGGTCTTGAAATGTAGGAAAAGTATATGCAACTATTAAAATTTCACACTTAATAATTTTAACTTGATTGTACAGAAACCGGCAATTATCGCCTCAGGTACCTTACGTCAAGCGCGCCTTACTTGTTTTGTAATGTGCACTCAGTTTAACTAAATTAAACAAGTTATGCATAATTTTAGTTTACTTTTGTTTTGATTTTTATAATGGAACTTCTGTGGACATATTCTATGAACTAGTTTCGTGGTCTATAGACTTGGGTTTTTGTAGAGCCATACCTCCGTGTATATAATTTCCTCATTCGACTCCATTCTATTGATTACTTCATTGTATTTATTGTAATATAATTTTATAAAATATATATTTTTTTTTTATTGGAATTTCTACAACCTTTTAATTGTTTTTAGTAATTAACTTATGAGTCAAAGTTTCTGCAATCTTAATTTTTTTTAGTAATTAACTTACGAGTCAAAGTTAGTATGAGTAAAATCAGTTCAACGAATTTTAGCCAGTGCACAAGTTTAATGATACCTAACAAATATAAAGATACATAATAATAAGTACATATATTTACAAATATTTGAAAGATATCAAATATATTTAAATATGAGAAGAAAATAAATCAGTTTAAATGAATTATTAAATATACACTCTGTCTATTAGTACCGAAGTGGTTGTGTAGTATTCAAATTAGGTAATCTTTGTTTTGATTTTTTTCGACATTTCTAAGAACAAAGCGCTCTGACCCTCTAAAATATAGTAGCAAAAATATGTTAGATGGATAACATCTGCTTTATTTAGCTTTAGGGTAATTCTCACGGAGAAAATGCAACATATTAATATCAAAAAATGTTTTGATAAACATTATATTTTTAGTAAGCTGCTGTTATGATGAAGAAGAGAAAGTAATTTTTGAGGCAACACCAAAGAAAGATGTAAAAGAAGAACGTGTGGGAACCAGTGGCCCCGGGCAGAAGTAAGGGTGAGACCGCAAAGGGAATATCGCAGTACAATAGTACTACTGGCTGCACAATCATAAAGGGTAACTTGCCTACACAATCCTACAACTGGTTACCCTTACACATGTTGTAGCAAGGCTATAACCACTGCCGCGTGCCTGCAATCAGACTCCTTCCTAGAGAGGGTGGTTCCCAGCAGTAGAAGAGACACGTGAACCCCTCCAGGGATTCCTGTAAGCCACTTGCCGCAGAATATAGACATAGTTGTAATTCAATTAATGTTACACTATCTTGTCCCCTCGAATTATAAATAATTATTCAATCCACTTATGACAAGGTAGAAATCATAACAAGTAAGGTTTTCCGCTTTAGATCGACTCTTGAAGGGATTGACCTAGTGAGTGATTTAATTCTCCTTACATACATTCCAATAGCTGTTTTTAATGTTAATCTTCACGAAACCGCAGATAAATATAACGATCTGTAACAATTTTAAACATCATGCATTAATTCTTAACGGTATAGTTCGCTCGGCACAGTTCCCTGAGCTAACCAGTAATTTTAAAACTAAAATTGTTAACCTAAACTGAATAAATTGCTAATTAGACGATATTTGTTTTTAAATAATTAGAATGCTTATATCATAGAGTAATAAGGAATTGAAAGTCTGTTGAGAAACTTCATATTATTAGCATTTAGATGTGTTACTCTATACTCTATAGTAACACACTTTTTTTTTTTTTTTAAATAAATATCATTATTTATTTTTAAAAAATAAATATAATAATAAATACTTATGTTTTATGATCTTTTTTGTGAAAGAAACATCATTATTTTGAATAGTAAGCATAAATTAAATATTATTATCGTCGTGACTAAATCGCGAACAAAGTTTACAAATCAATTTAGAAGAAATCAACATTTAAACGTTATTCAAGAGCAATCAAAAATTATTTTTAAAAATTACAAATAATTAAAATGAGAAAATAGGAAGTTGCATGCTAAAAAGGAGTGTAACTTTTTTATCTCCAGAAAGGAGAAAAAAATAACTTTTCTCCCTAGTTTACAGAAAGGAAAGTTACTCATTGCACCCTGTCAAGTTGATCAAGGAGTAATGGAAAATAAGGGAATCGTAAACTCATGAATCTCTTCAGTGTTGCCCTATATAAAGCACATGTAATTAAGGTTGGTATTAAATACGTAATGTCATTAAATAACTTTTGTTTAATATCTAAATCTATAATGACATCTTCACAATGTAACCTTTCACAACGCTTGTCATGGAGATTCATCAGTAAAAAAAAACAAGCACCTTAAGGCCGTTTTAGACGACCAACTTGATTTTAAACCTTGTTGTCAATATGCCATGTTGAAGTCAATGTCAATAGGTTGGTGGTTGAAATGTTATCTTGGTCCACAGGTTGGAGTAAAATAAAAAAAAATCATGTGGGATGTGCCTCGTCTTAACATAATTCATGATAATAACGAGGTATAACAATTCTTCACTCATTTATAACCCAAAAACCTCACTCAAAAAACATGAAGAAGCTGCAGATTGGGCAGATAACTTTGTAAAAGGTAATGTCTGTGTAAAATGTTGTCAACTTGAATCTCAACTTGGTTGTTGGTTGACAACTAGATAACCAAGTTGATCGTCTAAATGCCGCTTAAAGGTGAAATCATATTTTTTAAATGTAGATAAACTAATGCATATGAAGGTATATACATCATTTGGCAATACTGTTCAATTTATGACTCAGCTACCAGCTAATTCTCTTATCTAACTTTAGTATTGACTTAAAATACTAAACTATGTACTTAAAATTAATTACTTTGTGTAATTAAATTTTAATGTGATTAAACTTACTTAGTGATTTGTTAATATGTATTATATTTAAGTATATTTTTTACTGTTTTGTTTGAAATAATAATTTAAAAAAAATGGTTAATGAAATTAAAATCTTCTTAATTTTTTGTTCTCCCTTCTGCAGATTAAATCTTGTGCGAACCTCGGGAATAAAAAAAATCAATTGTACCCGAGCGATAGGTAATTAACTCCCTCCGCTTAGGCAATAATTAGCTCCCTCGGCTTCGCCTCAAACACCATAATGTGAACTCCTTATCATCAAAAATTTAGTCACAGTAACATTTGGAAGGCTCAAAACTTTTAGTAAAAAATTAACCTTATAAAGATAAAAATCTAAATAATAATAAAATTAAAAGTAAAAAAAAAATCACTTTTATTCAGATTTGTTTTTAACATCAATACTTTTTCAATATCAGTATTTTGTTGACATTGAACACAAGTTAAAGTGAAAGAGATCTTTCTTTACTTTTGATTTGATTTTTATTATTTAGTTTTTGTTTATTAGGCTATTCTTTTATTATACGTTTTGGGCCTTCCAAATGCTACCGTAACTCAATTATTGATAATGATGCTGGGAATGTTTTTAGAGAAATGTACGAAACAATTTAAATATCAAGCTCAGGTCAGTGTTGAATTTAAGTAACATGCAATTAGAATGTGGCCGGAGAAACGTTTAATAATAACCTTTAACCTTTATCTTACTAGTTATGAGTTATGACAAATGAAAGCAACTATTAAACAAGCAATTATTAAACAACTACGAAAGGTCTGTACTTAACAAGTGACGTTTAGGTTGGACTAAATGCCCATTAATACATACTCTATTATAGTTGTACCAGTATATTTAATTTTTATTAAACCTGATTCGAAAAAGCAAAACATTTTATTGTGTGTGGTCGTTGTATAAGGGGAAAATCTAAGACTACTCGTAGAGCCCGAATTTTCCTTTTAGCTAACTGTGCACATAAGCCTTAATATAAATATCAAAATGTTGAAGGGGTCACAAATCATGGCTATTTAAAAATAAATCTAAGAGAGGAAGAACGTGTGTACAACTTAAAATTTTATTACATGACAAATTCATTAACCCAATCTCACGATTGACTGACTTTTTACTCACTGACGGATATGAATAGTCCCCCTTCTACCTAAGTTTTAATACCTTATAAAATAACAGACATGAACAATAAAGCAAAGTGGAAAAAGAGTCTATAGAGGAATAAACACACATAAAGAATGGTCAAAGTCATTGATAGAGAGTAAAAAGAAGGGGAATGATGTAGTAAGGATAGTGACAAGTGGTCTATAGATGAAGTGAGAGCGAGTGCAGTTAGTGATTCCGTAGTAGTAGAACCGTGACATATGCGACAACACAAGCTCACCTAGTCATGTGTGACAAGTATTCTACAATGTTAGATGATGTGAGAGTGAGAGTGTGGTATGACAGTTACACATAGTGTTAGTGAGGGTAGACCACATGTCATCCTCACCCTGTCCTTCCTGCCCCCTTATAGTCCCTTCCTTATTGATTACCTTCCCTTCCTAATCCCTCATCATATAGAGTACAATGCTAGCCTTTTTTATACTACCAGCTCTTCTCCTTTTTTTATTTAAAAAAAGAATATTCAAATTTTTGGTAAACAAAATCCCGATGAATTGGGAAAAAATCTGAAATTACCCCCTAAATTAAAGACCTAAAACACCGATAGAAAAGATAAAATTTTAATCCTTTATGAAATTTTATTTTCACTGGTTCAAAGAGTTAAATTGGTGAACTAAAACACTTTCAAGCAGCTAATATGAAAATAGCTAATCATCTGTTCCTGGCAGAATTTTGTACTAACTTGTACTTGAACAAGTACAAGTTGAATACAACGCGAAGAGAAAAATTGATTTGTTATATATATATTTATTTATAACAAATTTAACAAATAATTTGATTCTTTATTTCGGTGTCATTAGTTCTTTGATGGTGAATAATTAAAGACTCGAAATGGACCGTGCATCACTATTATAATTTTGTGTAATTTATAATGTATATAAACCCTAGTACTAAAGTTATTAATGTAATAAATGGAAGGAAAATTTCTAAATATTAGTGCAAATAGTTCTTATAATCGTATATAACTTTGTATATAAATTTTGGAACTTAAAAAGATTTCTTAGCGAGCACTAAGGCGCTATGAGGAACCTACCTACAAAAGTCCATTGACATAGGTCCAGTGGTTCAAGTGATATCGTGATGAGTCATTCAGTTAGTTGTATTTGGAATTTTGAATGAGCGAAGTTAGTTCATTATTTCAGGGACTTGAGATTTTATAAAGTTGTTAGTGTGTTCGTTTGTCTAAAGGTAAATGGCTTAAAAATTAACAGATTTGAACGAAATTTGGCGCACAGGGTATTTCATCATTTGTGACAACGAATAATGAGATGATGATATGACTGAAATGATGAGACAAATTTCACACATAATATTTTCAAGATGGTGGCTAAAATGGTGGATAACTAAAACACAAGTATTTTTATCATAACATGGTATATATACATCGTTTTTAAGGGTTTGAAGAGCAGGATAAGAATATGTAATTATTAAAATTGTACATTTAAAATTTTCAAGGCGATGGCCAATATATCGGTCAACTAATGAAAAAGTGTTTAGTCATTATGACATGTACTTCGTTTTAAAGGCCTTGAAAAGTAGGAAAAGAATGTGGAACTATTGTTACAAAAATTCATTTTGAGAGCAAATATGCCCGAGGAAGGAGGGTTTTAAACAAAGTTAATGCTTATATGGCATGTTACATGTAATTTTAAAGCTCTTTTCAGGTTGTTTAAAGATATTTGATTTTGTTACTATATTAGCTATATTTGAAACACAATGGCCAATATATTGATTAAGAGCAAAATTGCTCTACGCGAGTTCTTTATGCGCCGCATCACTAGAGAATAAAAATAGACCATTTTTACGGTATAAAATTATTCAAACAGATTTTATATTTTTAAATAATAGATAATGCTGCCATCTATTTGAGTTCCATTTTATCGAGGCGTGACATAATTATTATTAATTATCATAATATTTTTCAAGTTTTGATCCACTGCAATTTTGGGTGAATTGGGGATAAACGTATTAGACATCTTAAACTTAAAAAAATTGGGATTACTAAAGTAAAATATTATCCATCTTGTCGATAAACAAACTGTATATTTGTTGTGTGGGCCCCAAAGTAAAAAAAGTTGTTTTTAAAAAAATGTCTGTCTGTGTCGGTGTTTTGTGGTCTGTGCGGACGCTTGAAGCTTTCCAATTTTCTATTCTCTATTTATGTATTCAGGGATCTATCATCTAAGTCGTCCATCGCTTTCCTTATAATATTATTAGAAATAATCTTGCGAATTGTAACTTGCAGGTCTGGGGCTTGCAGACTGCAACCCTTTAACTGATTCCGATAGTTGTCCAGTTCTTGCTCAGGGATTAGAGGACCCTTTTCTGACCCTTCCTTATGGTTAAGAACGTTGTCTAGTTCGTGCGTAGCCCTACCTACAGCTCTTAAACTATACACCTTTATAGCCCCACCAACCCCCTACTCTCTTAGTCTGTCAAAAAACATAACACATATTATACAGTGTAATAATCAGCAAACTGAAGATGACGTTACTTAGTTATTACTAGAGTCGAAACCGGTATTACATAATTGTATGTATTCTTTTGGTCAGACAAAAACTGATTAATCCTTAGATTTGTGGTTATTTATTTATTCAGTAACTAGCTTTCACCCCGTGCCCTGCGCGGGGCTCACGCTAGGTGTTAGTAGCTATGTTTCCTATACTCATGTAGGCCTAGCAATTAAATTAAATTCCTAAATAGTTTTGTTTCCAAGCCTTCTAGGAATAAAATCAAGACTATATTACACATAATTAATTCCATTACTAACAATATAACACTCTCCAAATCGTAGTTTGGAGTCTATCTATATATTTAAAAAATAACCAATAGAAACTAAGTAATACAGTAATAACTAACAATGCTAAAAAAGGGTATAATAAATATGAAAATAAAAGCAGACAAAACCAATTACACTGGGAAGTTAATGAACAATCATCAACCACGATTGTGCACTAATTTAATTACCAGCCTCTTCTCTCAATTCGGCAGTTACACCAGTAAATAATTAATAACTAGTTCTAGCACAAATTAATAAAATAATAAATACTCGATTTAAAGAACATAAGTGTGAGGTTTAAGCACCCCAATCAAAAATTAAATTGGTCCATTAAATCTTATCGTTTAGCCTTAAAGTGTGTCCGCCATCTTAAATTTTTTAAGGGGGGTAATTTTTTTTTAACTTTTTGGATTTTTCCAGGCGGTTTGGGCCAATTTCCGACCAAACGCAAAAAACCGCGAGTCTCTAGGTGGTCTAGAAGTAACCAAACATTGTGATTAGCGAGTCTGTGGGGTTAGGTTATGGTGCGGGCCAATAGAAACGGTAGATTATAATCTCCTTCACTGTCAACCTAAGTTTTTTAGGTCATCATTTTCTATAAAATTGTTAATAAATTTAGTTCTTCTCAACATTTTTTGATGAAACCAAGCCTACAAAATGTTTGCGCTCACCTCTGAAAAAAATTAATCGATTCCGCTTAGCCAGTTTTGGGCCTATAAAGTCTGACTGGCCAGACACACATACACGAAAAAAGTTAAGGCCGGATTCGGTCTTCGGAATATATGAAATTAAAAAGTATTCAAAAAATTTTCAATTCTGACCAATGCACAGACAAAACTTTAATTTTATATATATAGATATTATCTAAATATACCACAAAATTTCCGTCAAAATTACTAATTAAGATGAAAGTTACTGTTTTCATGAGATTTTGAAATACGAATCTTAGTATATGTATATTTTTTTTACATCAAAATTCAATTAATATCTCCTCTAGCACATACCGACACGAAGAGATAAAAATATGTTGATTAAATTAACCTAATCGGCAAACTTAATATTATTTTAAATTAAATTTATAGCAATTAAAATAATTATTTTATTGCGCAATAGTTATAATATATATTTAATATATAACAAGAAAATTATATTTCTTGGGAGAAAAACATATTACCACAAGTTTATTTGAAATACTGTCATAACTAAAGTCAAATGTTGTCATCTAATCTATGCAGGGTCGAAGGAATATTGGAGCCTTCTGGACATATCATACGTGTTTATAATTCAGGGTAATTCGCTTATATACAAGTTTAGCTATGGACATCGTTCTCCGAATGGAGGGGGTAAAAAGTGGTAAAAGTTTGAATCTATTTGGGGATCGTAAAGAGGGTCTTCTTAAACTCTTTCTGGCGGGGAGGGATCGCACACGAAAAACAGGACCGGACATAAGGCTTTATGACCTGGTCACGTGTACAACAACATAAGACATTTGGACATAAAGGACATAAAACATGACACAAATATACTTGGACTTGAGAGCTATAAAAACGTTTTTAACGACTGACCACGCTAGATGTTGTCTAGCTAAGGGAACAAGCGGTAACCCCACATTAATGTTTGACCAACTTAGTTTGTAATTGTGTCTTCCCCCTTGAACAGAAACCTACCTTAAATACATTATGATATATTACCTTCCACTCAGAGAGAGGGCAGTAAAAAAATTCTTCAAATATTTAATTCTTGGTACAAAGTGTTATTTTATACTGAGTCCACTTGATGTATTTGAATTATATGGGAGCCTAATGATATATTTATAATTCTTGGATATGGCATGTACGTGTCGGTCCAACTAATAAAACTTTGTAAATAAGATGAGTTCAACAAAATTATATCTGCATTTTTATTACTGAATTTCATACATTTAGGCTCTTATATATACGGTGATAGTAGACATTTTGGAAAGATGAATAATTTATAGCTTTTAGTAGACAAAAAATTGATACCTTCTTATCTAAACTCAAATGTTAGCATTTTCTGGATGACCTGTGAATTAAATAGTTTTGAAAGCCATCATTAAAAAAATATCATGTAAAAATCGGTCTGAAAAATCTTACAAAGCTTTTTTAAATTAATTTTTGTCGTGGCTGTCCCCGCTCTCTTAAGTGTCATTGCTCGCTATTATTTCGAAGTAGAGTTTCCTTGAACATGCGATTTTTTTTATCGTTTTTGAGTAAAAGATCGGTTGATGTTCTATCTAACCTCAACAGATCCTTTACTTTAGTGATCTCAAGGGGTATAATAATCCTTGGAATTCCCTAAGAACATAAATAACCTTTACGAAATATGATTGAGGAGATAAATCTTTTAAGCTTCTTGTTTTACTGCCCACTTGTTTCTAAACAGCCCTTACTGACCCTTGTGCGATAACTAGGCATACTAGATACTGTTCAAGATACTGATATTTTGTCAATTATCCAAGTGTAAGATGTAACAAGGCGCTATTTAGTAGGAAAAAATAAAATAGTAAGGTGAACGTTCGTATGTAAGAATTAAATGATTTTGCACATTGAGAAGTTATAAAGTAAAATAACATTTTTGGATAGCATGGTTCAGTCAGAAGTAAAAAATCAAAGTTTTGGTTTACCGATTACCGATGTTGCAGTAAATATATTTCCTTCTTCAAGTTGAGAATAGTGTAAACATTATTACCTTCAGACATACGTTGAAGGATAATTTATATATTTCAAAACGTCGGTAAACCAAAACTATGTTGTTTTCTTTTTACTTCTGACTGATCCACGCTATCCTCAAATTTCATTTTATTATTTCATCAATGGACCAATGAACTCCAATAACTATCCGGGGCAGCTAGCTCATAATATTTTAAGAGATCAGAAAAATCTCAAAAATATAGAGTAATATAGAGTATGTATAGAGTAATATTAGATCAACTAAGAGGCTACCAAGAAAATATAATTAAAAGATATACTTCAAATAAGAGGGTGACTGAAAGCTTATAGATGAAATCATCTGGACAAGATTGGCAGCAGCAACCAGTATACTTTTCCGGACTTGAAAAAGAAATACCTTGATTAAAAAGGTAAATATCCAATTAGTGGACCACCTCTTAAGTTCGATCTTTGACCTCGAAAATAATTAAAAACTAAATTAAATCATTAGTTCAATCAATAACTGATTTAGTTTAGCTTAAATAGTTATAATTTGAGCTCCTAAATTATTAATAAATAGAATCTAAAACTGCTGGCAGTTGATTAGATCGGCATTTTGACATTAGCGTATATAGCAATCTTATTCTACGACATTAAAACTTTAACCGCGCAAAGAAAGTTTTAAGTCAAGAACCGATTTCTGCAAAAATTGTAGACTCCCTTTTCTATTTCTTCTGTGTTATATTTCAAAGAATGGCGAAAAAGACAGTGAAGTCTAGAAGCAGGTAAAATAAAGCTGGAAAGGACCAATAGATTCTCTAGTTAGAGAGGCCAGAGACTAACCTTGAATTATAGAACTATGAAGTGCATTATTGTGCAACTTTGTTTTTGTAATTTCTGAAATAATCAATTGTTGTTTGATTGTTTTGAGTCAAATAAATCTTTTCAGTAATATTATATTATCTACATTTATAATCAATGTAAATGCGGATGAAGCGTTTATATTACAATTAAATTATTATATAAAAATTAAAAAAGGGTTTAATAGAATTTTGATGACTTTATTCTTTGTTCGATTTGAGTTTTTAAAGAAATCTTTGGAGTAAGAAAAGTTTATTATAAAAGCATAATTAAATTAAATTATAAAAAAACTGCACATTTTAAGGGATGTCCAGGCAAATGACCAAAATTAAATTCTATTTACTATTGGCTTTATCGGAAGATTTGGAAATAATCATGCAGTGGAAAATAGTATAAAGCTGTGTATACAAACTTGTTTAATACTTCATGTTTATTTATTCACTAAGATTTTTTTTTTTTTTAATCGTAATGAAGTGATTTAAATCCTGTGTTGTGGTCCAGAGCGCCGAGAGGAGGAGGGAGGAGATAGCTAAAGTAAGTAAAGGATGAGGCAGCATGAGGAGGGGGGAGTGTGAGTAGATATAATATTTATGATATTAAATAGGTGTAGAGGCGCTGTTATATAGGGATGTGATTGGGGTAGAGAGGGGCGTGATGTATCGTATCGATGGAGTGAGGAGAGAGCGTGCGCCTTGGTGGGCGCTGTATGAAGCCCGCCTCCCTCGAGCCCCCCGCAGCCCTGTGAGCCCAGCCAGCTAGCTAGCGGGCTTCCAGTCCCAGTCCGACCATGGACCTCATGATGTATTCGAGCGACAAGGTGGGCAAGTCACCTGGCCTGCCCTTGGGTGCCGCAGGCACGCCCGCCTGCTTCCCTCCGCACAGATACAGCCCTACCTACCGTTCACAGGACCCTATGAGAAGGTGTATGCCTAATCACTCCGTAAGTACTTCATTTTTACATAGCACAAAACTTTAAAAAAAGAAAATTCAACCAAAAATCATTCTTATCTTACAAAATCAACAATCAATCTTTTCACATCTCGATTATTTTGCAACATCATTGTTACTAGATATACCTCTCTTGATATCTATTTGACTTAAACTTAAAAATAAATAGTATAATCAAAACACGATTATACAACGAATAAGTAACGATTTGTATAATAAGTAACGAATCCTTATCTTAAAATATAATTATCAACAATCAATCTTTACTTTCATACATTATCTTAAGTAATCCATGAACCAATCTTTAATAATATTTAAATTATATCACTTTGGAGATGATCCGATAAAACCCATTCTTATTTTATAAATAAAATTACCAACAATCAATCCTTTCATCTGATTCCATATAATCTTTAGATTTTTCATGAAACAATCTATGATATTTTTTCTATAATTTTTAAATAATAACAATCAACCATAATATGAATTCTAATCATGAAAATACAATGACCAATATCAATCTTTTAAAATCTTGATTTCAATGTTATCTTTGTCGACCCATACCATTATTATATACATATTATGCAATCTATAAAATAAGAATCTATAGAAGGTAAAAAAGAGTATTTTGAGTTTTGACCTAAGTAAATACAATGATCAGCAATCTTTTTTAATCTACCACGTTCCATTTATTTAACAGATTTTGTGTTATCTTATTGGAAAGATAATAATTATACATATAAACAAAAAATATGACAACTTAATTATTGCCTAAATAAACATAGAGAAAACATTCAATAATTTAACACTATATTTCTATAATCTATATTTTAAGCACGTATTTATTCTATACAATTTGTATAAATTAAAAAGGAATGCAGCTATTCCCTCATGTATTAATAACTTCCATTTTTTTTTAAAATGGGTATTAAACTGAAATATGCATACTTTATTTCAAATAAATCAGTAGATATAATAAATAATACCTATTAAATAAATCCTACATATGGATACACCTATGCCCATTTGCTATATCCTGACCTAGATTGAATATTTTAATGTAAATATTTTATGCAAATGACAATATACTATTTTAAAATAATTTTATGTGTTAGCTTATTAATTTTCTTTACATATATTCAGTGTAAATTTAACAAAACATAAATCAGTACATTTGACTAAGTTCTTCAATTAATTATGATTTTTTTTTTTTTAATATTTTGCTTATTTATATTCTATAAATTTGTTTATAATATTATCTTTTTTATAATATTAAGTGATTCTGTAAACATATTTTATGTTCATACTGTAAATAAGCATTCTTCATCATGAATTATAGAGTATTATAATGTTGGTCTTAATTTTATATATAAATATTTCTTTCATACAAGCTCATATTCTTTATTTACTATAGTTTCTATTTGTCCTAAATAAAGATGAAAAGGTTTATCGAATTATTAGTTATCACACAAGTAGTAAACACAAAATATAATAATATGAGGTACTTATAAGACTGACAAATATACATATTGTACTAGTTTTTACTACTTATATCTACCCAATGAAAGAGTTTGACATTGAATTGTTTTTAATTCTACTCTATTTGTTGTAGGCTTTCATCTAAAACAAATTATTAGGTATCAAATTAGAAGAAAAATGTAATATAAGAATACAGGGGACATTTTACCTTTTTCCAGCTCATATTTATTCTCATTTTTATTACTTGTATCTTACCTAATTATTCAGTGGATACAAGTAGTGAAAACAAGTAATCAAAAGAACTTGAGCTATATACGAGATAAATTGTCCCTCTTAAAACCAGCTCTGTTATTTACTTGAATTTACTAATTATATTTACCCAACAGTAATTTGCTTTGGATATAAGTAGTAGGTGAAGTAAACAAAAAAATATTAGCTAGGTCAGAGAGAAAAATTTTACAATCATAATGTGTATCTCTTATTAACTCATGTCTATGTTCTTGTCTTGATTTTACTACTAATTACCATAATTATGTCATATATAGATATAAGAAGTAAATAAAGTAAGCAAAAGAGATAAACTATATTTACGAAGTAAATTGTCACTCTAACCAGCTCATAAGTATGTTATTTACTTGATTTTACTCATTATATCTGCCAAATTATCTCAATTTGCTGTGGAAGATGAGCTAGGTAAGGAATAAAATTTTACATATATTTGTCTCTCTCACCTAGGTTTTACTCCTTTTAGATATATATATATATATATATATATATATATATATATATATATATATATATATATATGTTTAATATGTTCTTATAATCACTTCTATCTGTTTTTTTGCTGCTTATTTAAATTTAAAATTAAGTCCTAACGGGTATAAATATGTTGCTGAAATATACATTATTATTATTTTTTTAATAGGTTATAAACATTTTCTTGTTTCGTTGTTACGATTAAATCGATATCTTGTGGACAAATGTGGTAAGATATAACAAATATGAATAAAAGCATTAGCACTTGTATATTGGTTTCCTGGATATTATTAGCGCATTTGAATAAATAGGTTTACCTCGTATAGGCAGTTAATTTTGGATCAAATCATCTCTAATAATAAAAATTGAAATATCAAGTTTTAAATACACATTTGTATTTGTTCTATATATATTATGTTGTATTTGTTTAGATTATGTTCTCTATATACTTAATGTTCTTGATAGCTTATATTCTTAATATACTTCGTACCTACTATTGTTTGTTTATGTTCTCTATACACATCAGGTTCATGTTAGCTTATATTCTTTATGCTCTATACGCTTCATGTTCATGCTAGAATAGATATCGTCCTGTCAAATATTCTCTTATATTTAAATTATTTGTAAAATAATGAATCATAAATACTTTTATTTATACAACACCTTGTATGCTTATTATTTTATTAAAAATATATTACTATTAGTCTCTTACGATTTCAAGTTTAGTCCGTCTCATGGAGCTTAGTTCTTATACATTCCTTCCTTGAAATGTTCTATATTCTCCCTTTTAACCCAACATTTTTGTATACAAATCATAAAATTCTTTATATTATTTCTTGACTATTCACATTTGAACTGCCTTCATTTCAATTCTTATTTATACTAGGAACAAAAGTCTAGTTACTTAATTTTAAACCACAATTTTCACCAAACGAATATTTTAATAAAATTCAAATTCCTCTTATATATTTTGCTCTCTTACATCCTTAATTTATACAAAAAATTACATGCCAGACTTATATTAAATTGTTTTAGGAATCGAACAAAATGTAATTATGTGTTGTTTGATTATATCATATTATCTTTTTAAATTGATTACTAATAAAACAAAGATTTCTTATAAGGCGAATATGAATCATTCATTTTTTTTGATAACTTAAGGGCTTATACCAGTGTTTTATACCAAAAGTAAATAGTATAAAGTTTAAATTACTTTCGTCTAAAGATAATAATTACTACTTAATACTGTCTTGCTAAGACAAACCCCGTTTTAACAATTGGACTGATATATATTGGTCGATAATATAGGTTTAGAAGGATATAGTCTTTGTTACTCTTATTATTGATGGTCTCCAAACTGTATCCCCATCCTATATCAGTTACTGATATCATAAGTCAAAACATTCGATAAGCCAAATACTATTTTTTGGCTTTAGAATATCCATTTATATAAAATCTTATTTTACATTCAAAATTATTCGCTTATAATTGGCACACATTTCTAATTTAAGTTTGTTAGCTTATTTTTACATAATCATATTATTATTCGTTTATAAAGTACAATATTTTACATACAAGGATCTTTACACATATATCCGCATATGTGTGCTGCATATTTCCGTCATCGAAACTTTAATACTTATATATATATATATATATATATATATATATATATATATATATATATATATATATATATATATATATATATATATATAATCATATATATATATATATATATATATATATATATATATATATATATATATATACATTATTTTACATATTTTACATAAAAGCATAATTACATATAAATCGGTATGTGTGGTTCAAATTCGTGTTATTATAACTTTAAGACATATCTATATTTTACAAACAAGATGTTTACACATAATTCTGTATTTGCGGGGTTTAAATTACCGTCATCATAACTCTGACACTCATTTATATAAGTAGAACAATATTTTACATACCATTCTACTGGCTATTCACTTATAATAGACCCACGTATGTACATTTAAGTGTATGATGTATGATACTCATAATCGTATTAATTTTACTAACACGCAAAGACGATCATAATAATTTATATATATTATTCAGAATCATGTATTCTTTTAATAATTTAATTACAAGAAATACTTAGAAAAAATGTAATTACAATATTACAGACACATATGCCACTAACACTAGCATTAAATAGATTGCTGTATTATATGAATCACCTCAAAATTTCCTACAGTCTTAATTAAATATCCATTAATGAGTAGTTAATACTATTTATACAAAATTATGCAAAGAATATCAAACAATTTTTCATGTCAAAGCTAACTAAAAATAAAATTATGATTATCTGGGGGCACAGCCCCAGATAATCATAATAAAACAAGCCAGAAATAAAACAAATCACACACCTATCCATAGTAGTTCATAAGATATATGAGCCTAAAGTTTTGTTATTTCGTCACTCACTGACTCTCACTCATCATAATTCTAAGGCACTTCTAACAATCATAAAAACTTGAAATTTTGTATATAGGCAGAGTTTATTGTACAAATAAAGGAAAAATCAAAAAATCTGGTTCTTTGTCCCTTTCAAGGCTAATACAAAAACCACATATTAAAAATATTGTAAACAAATTGTAAACGGCGCCACTAGAGCTACCTAGTGGAGAACTTTAAAATGTTTATAGTAAACACATTATACTTTTTAACTCTGACAGCTGGGAAAATCGAGAAAAAAAATCAGAGGAGAGCGAATGAGAGCTTGAGATTACTATAGATTGATTTGACAACATTAATTGACAGTTATCTTAAAGTGTAAACATATTTACTCCAGATAATTTTATTTAGTTCAATTTGAACACCCGCCGACGAAGAAGTTACACGAAAGATTAACAAGAACAAAGAAAGATAAAAGACCCAAGAACCATCAAACGAGAACAAACAAAGAAAAACGGAAAATTACTTACAAAAAGAAGTAAAATCCCAACAAAACACTACTGTAAAAAAATAAGACAAGTCTCGCGTAAAAAGTTGTGAGATCATAGATTTAGCCGAGTCTCCCACTGTCCAAGTATGTTCTACTGGGTCTGATTTATCCAGTGCAAGTACATGATATATGTTTGTCCCTCTCTCTATTCTCTTTCTCAAATCACCCTACACGTTTAAATTTAGGCTAAAATTAAATGCAGTGTCGTATACAAATTTGTATCCTTGTGCTGCTACGCTCAAATGACAAAATAATATTTATTACAAATGTGATTTAAGTTTGTGGTGTGTATTTGCCAAGTCAGATTTTTTTTTTTTTTAATTTAAACGCGTAGAGTGATTTAGGAAAGGGAATAGAGAGAGGACAGACATATAATATCATGTACTTGCACTGGATCAATTAGACCTAGTTCAATTAAATCTATGATCTCACAACTTTTTGCGGGAGACTTGGCTTATTTTTTTACACTAGTGTTTTGTTGGGATTTATATGTAATAATAACTAAATATATTATTAAGAAATACTTTTATAGACGAATTACTTTAAAAGGATTAAGGAGAAAAAGTATATTCTAAAGAATGGGCGTAAACTATTCCATCGTAATCCCTGTAAAAAAAACAACCTTACAAACATTCTATGAAATGATAATAATCCAACTCCAGTTATAACTGCTTCATTATCAACGATTAGGCGTTCAAACAAACTTAATCATAATCTGCAGGTACAAGAAGATAACGTAAAAGAAAGAGTTACAACAGTATGTAAAATAGGAATTGTTCTTGTTCATATATAAAATCGTATGGAGAAAAGAATTTCCTTCCTTTTCTTATTACTTTTCCACCATTGTTAAATATGTGGCTATCCACTAAAAGCCAGTATTGTTATTTTATTTAAAATTTCAATTTAATACATATAACACAATTAAAAGCAATGTTATATAAAATTAATTTAATCCAACTGATTAACATTCAAAAAATAGAAACGCATACTGAAATAATCCACGAATTGGTGTGGCACTTAGCTTCCTCGCGTCATATTATTGGAAGGTTAAAATTGATATGGGGGTGAAAATGGCCTAATTATGACCTACCATCAAATTTCTTCATAATCGTATGAGTTCTTTTAAAGATATGGTGTGAATATCTTGGTGAATATATGGTGTGAATGACGATAAGTATACCTACACGAGAGCAAAAATATTTCTTGATGAACCCAACTGAAGCGGATTTCTGTCTAAGAATTTTTGGATTCGGGGACATCAAAATAAATTTCTCTCCTCAGAATGATCACAATGCTTCCGTTAAGTTTGGAAGCAATTATCTATGATTAAATAGTACAATTTGAGACAAAATAAGACATTCGGAAGGGGGGTAATTCTTTGGCTTATTTCATGACTAAAAATTTACCAAACTTTTTGGTCTCTTGTAATTTTTCTTTATCACCGTCCGTTATCGAGAAAGAAAGTAAAAAAGATTTTCTGTAATTCGCAACATGAAATTAAATTTTATTAGTAGCTATTGTAGCAATGATTGTATCGATTACAATACAAAAAACCTAAATAATAACCATAACAAAGAAGCTACTAAATATCTCACAAACTGCAGGAGCTATAAAGAAAAAACTAAAATAAATTTGAAATTTTAACACCTAGTAGAACGACAACGAAGCGTTTGCGGACCTCAAGTTATACGAATTTTTAGCCATGAAATAAGCCAAAGAATACCCCCCTTCCTTATGTACAAGATATTTAGGAACACCCTTTGTATATATATATTATATACACATTATATATACACCATAAAAACAAAATATACTTTCTACCGTAGGCGCATTTACAATAATGCGTCACTGGGCCAAAATATGACGTTTTACAAGCAGTGACAAATTACTGCTTGTTCTTAAAGGTCTTTGCCCACTAGAACGTGTCATACTAGGACCGTGTCAGTCACGAAAAAAGGGCTCCGTTCACTACTATACCCACTGCAACGGATCAACAGCGTTCTATTCCCGTGTGTAACGCGTATGGTCCCCGTTTGGTAGCCGTTCCGTCAGTCCTGTTCCTTCCATCGGTCAGTACATCCCGGCACGTCGCAATGATCCTGGATTTGTCCAATTATTTTTTTTGGATTTCTAAAAAAAATATTTAAAGTCATTTTTAGTAATGATCCTGGATTTGTCCCACGTTTACATTTTGTCGGCTGTTTCAGAGCAATACTAACTATCTTTGGGAGAAATATGAAACATTTTAAAGATTTTCTTCCTTAAAAAGATCAAAATCAAAAATTTTACATGTTTTTTTCGAATACTAAACTACTTACTTTAAAAATATATTTAAAGTTATTTTTAGCTATGATCCTGGCTTTATACCACGTTTTCATTTGATCGGCTGTTTTAGAGCAAAACTAACTACTTTTGGGAGAAATATGGAAAATTATAAAGATTATCCTCCTTGAAAAAATCAAAAAATTTACAAGTTTTGTTTCGAATTTCTATAAAATATTTAAAGTCATTTTTAGCAATGATCCTGAATATGTCCCACATTTACATTTTGTCGGCTGTTTTAGAGCAATACTAACTATCTTTGGGAGAAATATGAAAAATATAAAAGATTTTCTTCCTTAAAAAGATCAAAATCAAAAATTATTGGTTTTTTTCGAATTTCTAAAAATGTATTTAAAGTTATTTTTTGCTATGATCCTGGCTTTATCCCACGTCCGGCCGGTCTTTGCCCACTAGAACGTATCAAACTATAACTTTTATAATATTATTTTATTTCTTTTATTTACATTTTAAACGCTATTTACGTTTTTAACGCTCATTGGCTGCTTGCTCACTAATAAAAAGAAGTTTAGGAGGATACACGAAATCAATAAGGTAATTTAAATCTGTTAGATATGCAATTCCATTGAAACGTAAAACATTTTCTAAACTATGGTCACCCTACCGCCTGCACACCCCGGTTTGGCAACGTTGCGTATCATGCACGGAGCGTACCGTCACATACAAAATATTCTCTCCGACCATTGTGGGTTGAACGGGCATGGTACGCTACGATGTTAGCCGGTGTCGGAACGGTCTAATGGGTGCAGTCCCTAACAAATCTATACGAAGAATATTTTTTTGCATGTGTCGGTACAGTTACGGTCCTAGTATGATACGTTCTAGTGGGCAAAGACCTTAAAGCTTGCCTTAGTATATACAGCAGGCCCAGATTTACTAATGGGCAGATTGGGCATGTGCCCAGGGAGCCAGTTTTAGAGGGTCGCTGAAATCTTGTGAGAAGGGAAGAAAGAAAGCGATAATCGTAATTGTAGACTTTTTTGTCCGTCAACTATTCAAGGTACCGAACCCTCCCCTTTCGTTCGGGGCAGTAATATTTTACATTTAATCGGTCGGGCCAAAAATTAGGGGTTTTTAGATTAGCAACATAACTGTACGAATGCAACTAAAGTCACGAAGTCAATTTTCTTTTGTCTAATACAGATGGTTATAATGACTAATGTCGTAGGATTATCACTAATACCTGACTAATATTAGTACTGAAATGAATATTAGATCAAAGTCTCTTCTATGAACGTACTTTTATTATATTGCTGATATTCATTGCCAAATTGCCATCCGTAAATATGAGGTGTACATAAATACAGAGAGTTTCTATAAAGGGCCTGAAACTACCATATCTTAAAAACTACTACTTCGATTGGTAGTCCCATATGAATTTAAATCAAATTATAATTATTATTTATTACGGGAAACAGACAGTGAAAAATACACTCCCGGCGCGGGAGTGTATTTTTCACTGTCTGTTTCTCGTAGTAAATAATAATTATAATTTGATTTAAATTAAAATTTAAACTTTCCGTAGTATGAAAACTACCAAAAGCTTAAAATTGAAGTCCCATATTAATTTAATCTTTTAGCGCCCCTTCCTTTTTCTTCCACCACACATTTTTTTAATAACACATTTAAAATTATCTATCCAATTTTGAAAAAAATGTTTATGGTTTGTCGAACATTGCCAACAGATCGTACCATAAAATTTTAAGTGTCTGCGCAAATATATTACTAGAAACCATCATTAAAGTGCGTGATAGGCCGCAAGGAAGTTATGATCCACACATATTGGCCGACTATTTTAGTTAATTAGTAAATTAAATAAAGCAGCTATAAAATGAACTTTAATTTAATGACTTTAACCATAAAATGCCCATAATAATAATATTAAAAACAAACTTTATTATATTGGTAAAATCAACAACAGATTTGGTATTTTATTTAATAGAAGCAACAATCTTTTCTTTGATAATTTAGTAAAGTAATATCATAAAGTATACATTAGAATTTCTGAGTTTGTTCAACACAGCTAGACTTAAATACCAAAATAACTTGATAGAAACTTAGTCGTGAATAAAAAATATTCTTCTATGAACTTGGCCTTTTCTGAGAAAACTAACTAGAAGTAATGAAAGTTTAAAGTCTTATTCTTTTACTTTGAATCAAAGAATCAAAGTAAATATTCCGGAATTTTTTTAATGGTTACATTGAACTGGAGTTATCAAAATAACTTTATTTATTATTTAAAAATTGAGTTATTAACTTTTTTAAATGTATCTCCTTATGAATAAATAGGTAATGTTAACATAACATACATCAATATATTATAGTTAAAACAGTATTGTGCTACAAAAATAAACTTTACTTTATTATTATATTACTTATCTTTTTACTTCTATCTTATATATTTATCATTTTAGTAGAATATATTATTTATTTGTTTAATTTTTTGATTCCAAGCTAATTGAAGGTAACGGAAGCTATGTTATCGTTCTGAAGAAAGAAATTTTTTTGTTCTCCGAATTCAAAAATTCCAATCAGAAATCCGTTCATACATCAGACAACATTTTTTGGTCCCGTTTCTGCCTCTCGGCCTATCTTTTGTTCAATTTTTGCGAACCAGCATATCTTAAAATTTTAATTAAATTTGGACGGTAGTTCATAATTAGGCCATTGTTGATCCCATATGGCTTCAACCTTCTGCGTCTAGTTATTTTTCTTTTACATGCACAACATACATTTATTAACATCTACTTCTTTATAAGTATTCATATAAATTTTAAGAATTTTAGATGTTCTTTTAATATAGCTACAAATAGTCCCATAATAACCGTCTACTCAACCGTCTACTCTCATAGTCCAGGAGATAGCGTGCAAAAAAGTGACAAACATCAAGCTAGAATTTTAATAGGTGACCTCTTTGATTTGGAGTAATATTTGACTAACTAACGTATTAGGTGGCAAAGTACCATAAACTTGATTTTTGGTCTACTAACTAGGTCCGTACTCAGGATCATGAAAATCACCTTGTCCACCAAAAAAGGCGGGACATGGCCGCTCTCAACCGGTTTGATTTTTTTAAATGCCTATTGCCAAGCTATGTTCCGCAAGCGAACTTAGCCGACCCATATTATTAAAAGGCACCAATAAATTAACTTATAAAATAAATTCTAGCTTGATGTTAGTCAGACACTTTTTTGCTATCTCCTGGACTACCATTTAATTTTGCTGAATTGGTACTTTTAAAAAATCAACTTTAAAAATCAAAACAATTTTTGCAGATTTTAAAAAAGGGTTGTGGGATCACTCAAATTTGAAAAAAATTAGGTTGTGATAGTAAAAAATTATTAAAGAATACGCTATAGGACGCGGGGAAGCTAACTGCCTCACCAATTGGCAGACTACTTATATATCTTTATTTGTTTTACATCGATTATTATCTTCATTTCTTTCATGATGGGCCAGTCAAAACGTATATAAAACAGCTAAATTTGCAAAGCGTGATGTTCTAATTTTTTTTATATTGTCAGGACCAGTTAGGGTAGTGTAATTCTAAATTTGCAGCTTCGAAAAACCTATGTGCTCGCTGCGTATTACGTGAAAAACTAGGAAATGTTCGGGCTTTTTACAGTTGTTACCATATTACTCGAAAACTTTTTCGATGTTAGTTATTTTTTCCATTTTTAAATTAAATTAAACTTACAATAACTTAAGTGCAACTGCAGCTCTGTACATCTAATAGTTTCCGGGATATGAGACTTCAAAAATTGGGTTTATTAGTGGAAAACGCTTAATTTTTGGTTTTTTCGAGGGTCCTGCTTGATGAAGGTCTTTTACAGGACTGAAGGAAGTTCATTGTTGCGGGCAAACGTTCCAGACGAACGTTTTATGTCCAGGTTCACCTTCGCGTTGGCTGCTGAACAGGTGGAACCGAAGGCCGTTTAGGGTGTCGAAGGATACTTCCAAGACACTTATTTTGCAATCGTAATAGAACTGGTGATAATCTTATGCTATCAAAAGTTGAGTTGTTATGAGTCTTCCGTTCGGTATTAATAGTTTTTAGTGCTATTTCTTCAAAAACCCAATCGTCTGTCGCTTTCTTAGTTTTTAATGGCCTCGAGTCTAAACGCTAATTGACTTCAATTTAAGCCCAAAACGAAGTCTGTACACTCAATAGTTTAGTTGCAATCTTAAAAGAATAAAAAAAATCGAAAAATTAGCTTTCTGAAGAAAGGGCCCTGAACACTTTTAATAACAAGTGGATGACTAATAACAATGCGACTTTAAAAAAACAATTAGAAGGCTATCACCAGCTCGGGGGCCTGGGTGGCTCGGAGGCTAGAGCGCTTGCCTTGCGATAAGGCAAGTTAAGCAGCATCGAGCCGGGTCAGAAGGTGACCGCAGCTCTGGGTTCGATTCCTGGACCGGGCTCCCCGCTCAATGTCCACCCAGCATTGTTTAAACAAATGGGAAGCTCCTCGAAAGAGTGGCGCCACCAGGTTTCGGCCTGGAAACCACGATTATGACACTCCTGGATGTAATACAACCAGGAGGGTAGTCGTGGTTAACGACCACACCTTCACACGAGTGTGTGAAGATGACGGTTCCTGACCCGGGTTTGTTCAATGGGCCCACCTAAGAGGCCTGCGTCTTCGGGTGTAACAGCCCCCCGGAATATAAAAAAAAAAAAAAAAAAAAAAAAAAAAAATCACCAGCTCTATTAAAATTGAAAAAGATCCGTGCCTGGTCGCATTGTATAGTGGGGACGCATCCATCGACACCCTAAACTGACTTCGGTTCTACCAGTCCGTCAAATCAGCAGCAAACGCGAAGGTGAACATGGCATGTTTGCACCATCTTCCTTCAGCCCTCGAATACGACCGTTTTCAAATATTTATTTCTAAGATTTTTTAATCAGAAATGTACCACCTTTAGACATGATTCTATGCAATTTTCATTCACCCCAAAACATGTTGTTAGAAGCGTTTAGGGCTATTTCTAAAAAAATCCTATTTTCCAATTTTTGTTTTCTTTACGATTACAACAGAACTATTTGGTCTAAGATTTCGTTTTGGACTTAAATTGAAGCCAATTAATTTGCTGCAACATTATGTCATATGACTATATCGTTGGTGAGCGGTTATACGCTGATATCCGGCACGAAATTAGAGCAAAACTTAAAATATCAATTTCTTGGAAAAACTGCTAATGTTTATGATATCTCGGATAGTACATTACGCGTCTAGTGCGGAAAGTAGTATTTTGCATGCGAGTGTGGAGTTTGCACCCGAGTGACAGCGAGGGTAGTAAAACCACACGAGCAAAGCAAAATGCAGTTTTCGCACGAGTTGCGAAGTTACTTTGTCTACGATTGTTGGATTTTAATAATAAATACAGAAAAAAATAAGCTTCCTATATGTAAGTCCGTATTTCTCTTTTGATAAAGATGACATTAATTCATTTGTTGTATTTTGTGCCGAATTAATTATTTCGGGAGGCGTATTATTCTCCAAATTTTCGTAATTATTACATAAATTACTCATTGTGTTTCACTAAATACTCGATATATACAGTTACTTTAATTAAACAAACACAAAATTAGTTTTGGTAAATGTGAACAAACTCGCTAATCGTGCGTTAAGGTGAAGAATTCTTCTTTTTTACCCCACTAGGGCGAAAAAAAGGAGGAATTATGAAACTCGCATGCGCAATGAATACGTACGTAAAGAATCACTTTCTACGCATCTAAACAGAGATGCAATGTGTATATTTCATATCAATCGTAGATAAACTATTAGATGTACAGAGCTGCAGATGAACTTAAGATTTTGCAAATTTAATGCACTTAAAAAAAAAAATTAACAACTAACATCGAAAAATGCATAGTTTCCGGGTTACATGGCAACAACTGTAAAAAATCCGAACATTTACCATGTTTTCCCGTATTACGCAGTGAACACAGGTTTTTTGAAAGCTGCAAACTTATAGGATCACAATACCATAACTGGTCCTAACAACATACCAAAAAATCAGAACTATATCACGCATTGCGAATTTAATGTCAAATTTGACTAGCCTATATAGAGTCATTTTAATTTTGTATACTTATTCAAAAGTTCTATCACTGGATAGATCTTACATCCTGTTTTTACTTATGTAATTATTGTCTATCATAATATTATTACACATGTTATAATTGTTGTTGGAATAATATACTAAAATTAAAGTTAAAAATGGTCGGCCAATTAATGTAGCACATAGATTTCTCGCGTCGTACAAAGTATTTTAATGATGATATGCTTTTACAAATCATTAAACTGAGCTAAGGAAAAATAATCAGTTGAAAAAAACCTTTAGGGTTCTCGCACCCTAATTTTGATACTTAGGGACATAGCGTTAACATTGGTAACGAGTAAAAAACAAGAGAAAAAGAAAATTAAACATTAATTTGATTTTCTTGAATTGTCATTAAAATAAATTTAGATAAATAATATAATGATTTAAGGATACAAATAAACCGTTCCCCCATTGTTATTTACAGATTTAGTAATGTGGCGCTTAAAGATCTCGCGTAAAAATATTTGCAAGAAAACTTATATATTAAGATTTAAGAGCTAGGACATATACATAACATTTCATATAAGCATAACTCTTTTCCCCTTATGTTTCTCAAGAGAAAAAAAAATAAAATAAAAAATAGTATTTGTTATTTAAATTATTTAAAATAGATTAAAAGATTTGACAATGATGTGTAGCACACTGTGAAAAATAATGTGAAGAAACTGGTCATAATGATTAGGAGATGGAAAATTATTATAGAATATAATTGTTGAGCAATTCATGTAATTAAGGACCCAAGGAACCCAAGGAGGGGTTGAAATATCGCATTGAATTAAATTGATGAGAACTTAAAAGTTTTTAATTATACTTCTACCCAATAGACCATATTAAAGGATTTTCTTTTTGAAACTAAAATAAGAACTTAACCACTAAATCAAAACATGCATTTATTTTTATTGAAATAAATGTGGTTACCTTAGCTTAGCAATAACAAATTATTTCGAGGTGCGTCGTCGTTGGGGAATAAAGTTAAGTACATATACCAAATAAGTGTGACGAATAAATTAAAATAGTATTTATGTCTAGAAAATCTTGGAAGCTTTTTTTTAATTTTTTATTTATGGCTTATCATATTGAATTAAAAACTGTATATAAATCCTTTAAAAATCTTTTAAAGCTTTTAAATTGGATTATTTTTCTCGTAAATGTATTAATTCATATAATGAGTGATCGATAAGACATTTCTGAAAAATTAAATTCTTACAAATATAAAAAGTGGTAGAAAGATACAATCCAAAAAACATGTTTAAAGAGACTAACAATTTCTGGAAAGTTATTTAGCTTAAAATAACTCGGTACAGAGATTTAAAGAATCAGCCCTACATATCAGTTTCAGTGAACTTCATTCTGCGAGAGCCTAATTTACCAGATACACTGACTTTCTTCAAATGAACTAATTAAATCCAAGTAATAGTGATATTCCACTTCAATTAAGCCCTACCTCCATGTTTTAGATATTTTCCACTCCCAGGTTGAGCTTACACTTTGAGTTACAGAGAATTTTTTCATTTGAACTAAGCCCTACAATCCAGCAACAGAGAATTTCCATATGAACTGAGCCTTACATTCAAGTTCAGAGAATTTCCATTCCTACTTGAGCCCTGCGACCTATAGTTAATAGTGCTTCATACTTATCTCCGTTTGAGTTTAATCAAATTATCCTCCCTTATGAAAAATTTAGAGAATTATATATAAGATTTAATATTATATTCGGGTAACGCGGAATGTACTCCCCAAATCAAGTCCAAATGTGCAAATTAATGTGTCCTATTTAAATGTGTAGAGACGGAGCGATGTGATGCAGTGGCAACACACCGGACATGTGAGTTACCGGGTTCCAATCCCGGGTAAAATAATTTGGACATACCAGTAAAACCAATTATTAAAGTAAAAAAATAGTCATATCCATTTAACCAAACGAACAAAGTAGGGCATGATATATTTTGTTTTAGAAAATGTTCCCTTTATTTAAAATATATGTTTCATAATTGGAAGATATTAACCAGGTGTGCATTAGGCAACATTCTGTTAATATTTGAAAAACCTTTCAATAAATCCGGTCATACATTATACTCGCATGTTACCTAATCAAAATAGTTATATTTATTTCAGAACTGGGTAAATATGATTCTTTTGTCAAATTTATTAGAATAATTCCACGTCTTTGGACTTGTAACTTAAACTTTTATATTTTGTATTTTATCCAAGATAAGTGGCCACCAACATTAGGAAATTAATGTACCAAATTTTTGTTGGAATGGTAGGGTGTTTAATTTAACTTAATAAATATAATTCTGTTTGATGAGCAGTATAATCGGTTGAACCAAAGAAAAAAAAGATATTTTTCCATCAAAAGAATCATAACATTGTCATGTAAAAAACTGGTTTTTGAGTACCATTTCCTGGTGAGGTTTGAAAAAGAAGTCAGACTTTAATCTGTTGGATATAACCCATTGTTTCTATTCCTTAAACTTTCAAATTTAATAATCTTGCCTATCGAACACTAAAGACTTTTTTAATTTTAACCGTACTACCTTTGTAGTAAACGAAGGTTAAGTTTGCTGTACTAGGCTACAATTTTAGTTAGGAGAACCTTTTAAACAAATTGTCACGTTACAGTTAGGATGTTGCAGAATTTTAAGACCATTCAAACGTATTTTAATTTATCTATCTCATTATAAACTAGTCAATTTGTGAGTAATAACAATTTAATTTTTATTAAAAAATAAGGTACATAATTTCTTGTACTTGTTCAAATGTTTCATCGAGAAGTTTGGGAATCTATGTTTTCAGTAGTTACATAAACAGTGGATGCATAGATTAGTTTAGGATTCTTATTAAGTTTTTTAAATTTATTCGTTTCTTAATATTGTTCTAATATGCTAAATAATGTCTATTTAATTATAAGTTAATCTTATAAAAATTTGATTGCGTTTTGCTATCGTTATCATTATCTTTGTTAAACGATTTTACAAAGACATTAAAACATTACCAATTGTTCCTTGGCAAGGCCTGTTCTTATTTTCTTAATTCTTCCTCCGTTGAAATTGTCAAAGAACAAAGAATTAAGAATTCGTCGAAAGAATTGGAACATTGTGGAAACAAGTCTAATAGTAGTAGAGTTGTTGGTAAGGTTAGCGGAGTTTCCGGACCTCAGGGAGTTTTTCTATTTAATAATAAATGTAAGGAGAGAAGTGGATAATTAGCTTTCGTTGCGGGGGCCCTGCGGACCCTTCAAATTCTCTCTCCGCCCTATCTACCACCGTGCCGCATTGCACCCCTTTACTTAGCAATTGCCATCTTCTTCGGACCAAAGGCCTTCTTCTAACAACAAACAGATACAAACTCTCCGTTCCTTTGTCCTGGAAATAATTAGTCAAGTTTGATGTACGTGCATTAAAGGGCCAAGTAAAGATTTGCTATAACAACAATGATCATTACTTTGCTTCCCTCTGATACTCAGATAAAAGCTTGTAGTCTAATTAAAAACAATCGGGTACGGGGTACCTCGGAACTTTTCCTCACTTCGGAGACTACTGAAGTGGCCTCTACTAAGTGGAGGAAGCAGCATTGGGCGTGTTCAGTACTTGGATGTAACCGTTTTGAACTGATTTTTTTTATTATAATTTTTTTTTAAATGTATAAATTATTATTTTTTTTTTATTATTTAATTATTTGAATGTTGGCGGTATTTTAACAAATTTAAACAAACTTTGACGTTTAACAAAAGTATCGCAATAATTAATAATTACGTTCGTTTATAACTTTTATACTAATAAATGGAATTTCATCGTTTTGTTTTATAATTATTCCATATTTATTACCGGTTCCAACGATATGCTATATATCAAAAACATATTGATACTTTCGGTGTTATTAACAGTCAATGATTCCAAATTCAAAAATGGATAATTGCAAAATGGGGGCTAGTATCAAAATTCAATTTGGTGTATTTGTTTGTCATACAGATAGGTACATTCGTGCCAAATTTCAACCCGATCGTACCACTTTTAGATTATTTTAAAAAAATTTGCTGACAGCAAACTGGGTTCAAGATGGCGGAAAATGTTGATTTTCCGGGCCGCACAACTAGAAGTAAGGACTAATTTTCCTGCCAAGTTTCAACTCTACCTTAAATACCCTGGGCGCTACGATGATAACACACATTCACACATACAGACGTCATGCTGAAAACCACTCAGGAGGCCATAATATTTTTTCAGACTATCGTATTACATACTATATATATTATTTAATAGATAGACTATCTATTAAATTTTATATATATAAATATATATATATATATATATATATATATATATATATATATATATATATATATATATATATATATATATGTGTAATATGATTAGTATATTTTTACTTTTTCATAAACAAACAGAAAGTACTTTAATGGCTCGAAATTCGATTTATTTAGATTTTGATGGATTTACTCGTTTAAAGGCCTCCCTTCTTCCTTTATAAAGTCGTTCTGTCGTTTGTGCAGACGCGGGGAGCCAAAACTATTTGACTGATTTCGATGAAATTTGGCATACATGTTGTGATAAATTATAGCCTTAGGATAAATAGTGAAATAAATATTTTTTCTGCTACTTAACTCCAACCACCAAATATTTGGTGTTCCACCTCTAACCCACCTCTATACTCTTTTTACAATTAGAATTGTTTTTTGACACTCAGGTTGACATGTGGGGGAAGAAATAAAGCCACTAGGTTAGGAGGGGTGGGAGAGAATCATTTGTTTGTCAACAAAAGAAGGTTATTTTACTATTTCAACAAATCGCGATCTTTTTACCTGATTTTGCCACTTAGATTTTGCACTTCTTATTTATGAATATGTTTTAAAATTTAATGTAAGAGTTAATTTCCTTTATAGAATCATGAAATTTAATATCGGTAATAAAACTTTATGAAAAGTGTAGGCTTAACTACTTAGATGAAAAATTAATTTACCCAACAGATTTTGAATTGTATTGAAAGGAAGTGAAAGAACCTTTGTTAACAGTCGAGGTTTACATTTTAATCTTTCAATTTTTGAATTAATGTACAGTGTCAAAAAGTAGTAGTTATGGTTTTTCGGTAAATAAACAATAAACCCTATATTATATAACATAGAAATATTGTCCTTTTGTGTTTATGTATAGCTGAATTTTTTAATTAATTTTCTGTCTGAGTCTTACTTTGTCAAAATAACTTAACAAATTGAAATGACGGGTAGTTACAAACAAAATTAAAAACCACTGTAATATTTATTGCATTATATTTAATAACTTAAAAGTGAATTCAAGCGGTGGAGGCTATAAAGTCTCTTCGAACGGTCATCCTTAGGTCCGAGCCCATCCACTAGACATTTTTATTTGCCTGGTTGGCCCGACCTTCTAGAATTCAAAATCCAGCCCTCTCATTGGCTTCTTGTCTATTTTCCCGCGCTGTCAAAAAACAATTCTAATTGTAAGAAGAGTATAAATCTGATATTGTTGAAATTCCAAAACTAAGCGTAAATAATCACCTATTGAACACTTTTAAATGTGTTTTAAACTAAATTGATTAAATAAGGTATTATAAAATTTAAATTCTGTCTTGCTATATGTATTAAATAAGTTCTCTTCTGGTTCGTCATATCGATTTTTTTTTTTTTATTACGCATGATTTACCAGCAGTCTGTAATACTGACTACTTTGTTTACTTCTTTATTGTCCTAACCTTGATAATTATAATTAATTATACAAACAATGAAGATACACTGAGTCTGAAATAAATAAGTTATTCAAGTACCATAAGAATTTAGATTATTTCTGAGGAAACTAATTAAATAATAAAGGGATAGTCAAAAGGGCTGAATATAAATAATTACTTTTAAGTAAAAACATATTTATTTACCGCCTTTTCAACGGTAACTAACAAACACAAATCGAGAGGAAGTTATCATTAGTTATTATCTAATATTACAGTAAAAAATGTCCAATTACTATAATATACATATTATAGTTATTATTTTAAACTAATTTCAATTAAAATTTGTTAACAGTTTAACAAATAACTATTAAATGAAAGGTTGAACATCCTAACAAATAATCAGTGTAAAATTACCTTAGCTAAGCTAAGATATCAGAGGTACTAGTCTATGCATGATGAGACCACGATACCATCTAATTATTACCGATAAAACAGATTTAATGGGAAAATCATCCATAAAATATTCATAGAGATTAGAGAATTAGAACCGAGTGATTATCAGTTTGAATCGGGTTATTTCGTGACTGCTCGGAATCATCCAATGTTTTTTTTTTTTTTTTTTTTAACTTGTAAAACGTTACTTAATGTTTAAAGTTTTACTTAAATAAGTAATGTACACATATTAAATTAATATAATTATACAGTTCAAAAGTTAGAAGAACTCGCAAAGTTTTGTATGCTAGTAATTTCATAATACCTACATAGTTATTTATAATTTCTTTTTAAGTTTTAATTCATTTCATTAAGGGTGTTAAATAATTGATTGGGTTCATATTATCAAGTTAATTAATTTAAGGCAAAATATATTAAATGGATATTACACATCCAATTCGAATATGCTTAATAAAATAAGTATCTTTAATTAAAGAAACAAAAAAAAAAACGAGCATTAAGTGTAATATTTTTTAGTCTATTTCCAATTGTCATAAATATTTGATCAGCAATTATTATTTAATAATAATTATTGTACAATGATATTCTATCAAAAATAATGATATAATTATTATAAAAATATCTAGAAAAGTAAACTTATCAGTAATCGTTTACTCCGTGAGATTTTTTATTAAAGATTATTTTAGCTGTATTAATTTGATCCGTTCTTTCATGACTAATTACAAGATTGAAACCTGCCTCCAATAAACATTGGTTATTCTCGGGATTCAAAATAAAATGTAAAATGTTACTCTTTGGTATGAAAATTGAGCTAAATGAAAATATGTAATAACTAAAAAAATTGATTGATTCAGTCATTAAATATTTTTTAAATAAACTTAAAAATTATATTGGATAAAATCCTGACAATCTGTTTTTTTTTTTTATAAGTACTCAAGAATTATTTATATATATTTTTTATAATATATATATTTTTTACGTTTAATAATCAAAACTTTGAAAAAATGACAATACAGATTAAACTACATTAAGAATAATTATTTATTTTTTAGGGTCTGTAGACAAACTCTGATTGTCCGTCTGCCGTTAACGCAATTGTTTCTCCACAAATACACAAAAAAAATTAAAACTTTCTAGTTATGTTATGCGTGTTCTCAACCTGAAACGAAAAAAATGTAGGGAAGCCCAAAAACCCTCAAAACCAAGATGTTGAATAATAATTGTTTAACGGAAATTCGTGTAATGTGGGGTATAAAATGAAAGAGGACGCCCTACAAATATTTATTTGGTATCATTTTAGTAGCCTTAGAATTACGATTTTTTAACATAAATAAAAAAATAAAAGAAATTAGTCCTTCTTTATCACGAAATAAAACAGTACAGAATTTAATTAAGTTAGCGTGAGAATAAAATTACAATTAAATAGATAAATATATTAAAATTAATATATTTTGTCTTTTAGGTTTCGGTTATTGTCATAAAATAAAAAAAATACGCACGTAGTAGTTAAATTATATATCAATTTTTAAGCCCTTTAAGGTTTATAAAACCTATATAGGTAATTTTTAAACTACCTCCATTCTATGTCAAAAGTTTTACCAGGAAAACTACTTTTTTTGTGGAACAAAATTGTTATATTTTTTAATGAAAATAAAAATAAAGCTACTCAATAATGAATAAGCAAACTAGTTCCAAAAATATTTATAACAACGACTTTATATAGATCGACAGAGGGTAGTTTTAATTTATCAAGTGCTTCTATTAAGATATGAAATCGATTTGAAACTTTACCGCACTTTTTATTAATTTAGCTCTCAATTTAACTTTATTATTATGTATACCATTATAAATCCCCACAATTAATGACTGAGTACACAAATTTACAGGGAAGAGGTTAAAAATGTTACCACTAAACGTATAATAGAGTGGTTGATCATACAAATATTAAAGTGCTTTGTTTAAATTCCTTAATAGATTACGGTATGTTCTTATATTTTTAGTTGTAAGCCATCGTGTGCGTGGTGGTTGCAATTGCTCATTTCATTTTAATGGGGTGAATAAAGAAAGTATAAATTTTGAGGTTATGTTTATATATACGATGTTTATATGGAGTTAACTGACTGGCTGTTAACTCGGTGTTATTTGTTGTTCAGTTAGAGGGTAAAAGGGAGCTAATAATTCGGGGGCCTGCCGGGTTTCCGCCGAATTTCCCTCAGGTTCTTTCAATTAGCGACCGAGCCAAGGTTGTTACAGAGGATAGACCCTTAGAGGTTATGTAAGGTTATAAAGGGTTATGTTATAAATGGCTAAGAGGGAGGTTACGATCCAAGCTTAGGTTAGTGGAGGCTATACCGAAGGGAAAGGTTAAGTAATTTGTACTTGATGAATAGGAGGCCGCAGGCACCGCAATGCCCTCTCCGTCCCGGCTCTCCGGAACCCCCGCTGAATTTGAGCAAACCAAACGGATATAGCCAGGGTGGGTTTAGAGACATTTACACAAAACCTAAATTAATTTCTACTTCACAGTATTATATCCGAGGAGCCCTGAGCAAACAGCTCGCTACACACGGCCACCCCTCATTCAACTAATCGTCTACTTCTGATATAAACCTAGACTCTTACAAATAAAATATTTATCTACGTTATTACAAATACAGCTACTAATCTCAATATATGCCATCATATTTGATAATAATCGAAATAATTTAGTTTGAAATAATTTAATACTACCATTACCATAAATAAAATATACTTTACTTTACAATACAATAACTATAATTAATGTTAGGTAAACTTATTCATATATCGCTTTCAAATTTTGCTTAGTTCAGATCTATTTTAGTTTGCTTAAAATTACCAAAAAAATAAAATATAACAAAATAAAAAATAAATCAGCTATACGTACCCGTTTGTGAATTTCAGACCTCTGCAGAAGTAAATTTTACAATTGAGGTTCATAACAACGTTTCACGCGTGCAGCGCTTTATCGCTCTGAAATAATAAACAAATTATATATATTATAGATTAATATATTTTATAAAAACAACAAATTTTGCTTACGAGACTACCGAAGGTATCGGAAGCTATGTGATTATTCTGAAGAACGAACATTTTCTATGTCTCCGATGTGAAAAAATCCAAGACATATATCCGTTTCAGGGCAAAATCCAGACATCAGGGACCATTTTTGTCTCCGCGTCTGTCGCTCAATTTTGGCGAACCGACATATCTTAAAAACTACTCGTCCGATTTAAATGAAATTCGGATAGTAGGTCATAATTAGCCCATTGTTGTCCCATATAAGTTTCAACCTTCTGCGCCCATTAGTTTCTCGTTCACATGGGCACAATCATACATTTATTTACACCTACACCTACATCTTCAAAAATACCAACTCATTTGATTTTTTGAACTTGGATAGTTTGTAGATAGTAGAGCGCAGATATACCCTGATTCTTTTTAACGATCTGCGCTTTTATAATAATTGATTGTGCTAAATTGATACTTTAATGTGTATACATTTGCCGTATGAACTGTAAATAACAGACAATAGTTTGTAAAATTTGAATAGCTAACTAAAGAATTCATTTGGTTCTCAGTAAAAATAGACTGCCAATTAGTGTGGCACATAGCTTCCTCGCATCCTATCATGTACTTAATGTTATAATGTTTATTGTGTAAAAACTATTAATAGTTTTAGCGATCTTTAACACTTCATAGCGGTGTCGCTGTTGGTTTTTCTGAAAAATTGTATTTGGAAAAAAATGTTTGTCTCATTGAATAGATGAAGTTAGATTTTTTTCCCGACCTAAAATTCCAATTTTAAATTTGAAGTTCACGTTTACGCGAGCGTTGCTCATGAACGCTTTGACAGATAACGTTGTCCAACGAACTCGTCCTGGGCATTGGTAAAATGAACATGTCTACCAAATTTCATCAAAATCGGTTGACATTTACTCAAGTTATCGTCGCACGTTTCATAATTCGCGGACAAACAGACCGACAGACAGACACGAGACCAAAAATGTTCCCTGATGTCGGAAACGGATTTCTGTCTTGGAATTTTTAAAATCGGAGGCATAAAAGTTTTTCGTTCTCAAAAGTGAACACAATGCTTCCGTTACCTTCGGTAAGCTCGGAAGCAAAAATTAAATATTATATTCCTTAGGTATTGATATGATTTAATACCTAAATTTGTATTAATATGGATAATAAAATATGTTCTATTTTATTTCAAATGACCCTATATTAAAGAATGTTTTGTTGTTAATTAATACACGAAGTATTGTGTAATTAATACATGAAGCTATGAATGATAATGTAAGGATGCGGTGCAGAAAACTGTAGCACCGCTTAATATTGGGCCATAGAGCGAAACGATTATTGCCTCGTGGCGTGTTGCCACAGCGTGGGCTGTGGTTTCCGGGAAGCATCAACTCGAATTGAAACTACAAATGGAAACGGCGCAGGATTATCCGGTTCTAGATAATATCTAACAAAAGGCAGGGCAGGCTTCAAATAAAAATTACGATTTCATGAATTTTATATTATCCATACTGTGGGGAGTGTTATGCGATGCCATAAAGGTATGATATGTGGGGATGAGGGCGGGATGCGAGAGTCGGGCCGGATCCCGAGGGAAGGCTGTAAAACAGAACGGTGGTAATAATAATCCCGGCCAATGGTGCGAGTTGGCCATGGGGAGCCTCTGTCGGAACACACTGCACTCCCATGGTAACTAACCTAGGCATCTAACTACCAATGCCTTCTAAATGCACTTGTTTCTCTACAACCAGTAACGACAGCTCTCATCTTCTCGCATACAGCTTTAGATTCATGCAGCCCATTTGCATAATCTCAAAAAAATCCACAGTTATTGGCGAATTGATAATTCAGTTTAATTAAAATCCTCAACTCTAATGCACAACTATACTTTCAAACTTTTTCAAAGAAATGAGGATATTTATTTATCAAAAGTTGGAAATCGAACCCTATTATTTTGGAGGAAGAAAGATCTAAAGAGATCTAATAAGCTTTAGATTTTTTTTTCTGCGTGGTTGGTCCAGATATAGCGAAAATGTAAAGGTCTACGTCCTAAAAGGTCCAAAAAGACCTTGGACATGGACTGACAATGGAATTTTGTAGACTATTTATAAGTTTTTCCTAATTGTGGTACAACAGTATTTTTTTATAACTTAGTTAACGTCAAATTTATCACCAAACATAGATAGTTCTTATTATAGTTCGCTTTGAATTCGAAATATAATACCATCTTTACAACCTGCAATCTTTCGACTATTATAATGCGTATTTAAAGTCGGATTAGAATGCTAAAAAAAAGATTAAGTTGAAGTGGATTTTATATAGATGAATATATCTGTTTATAAGTTGAAGTATTTCAAGTGGTTGTTTTTATTTTTAAGTGATGGAAGTAGGAGAGAGTGATTGAGAGGTATTAAAGTTGGAGAGTGAAGGGAACGGTTTGAGGAGAAAGGGTTTAAATCTGCCTACCATTGTCATGGAAACGACCTCCACCCCGAGCAGGAACAACAAACTCTACCGGATTATATGGACACAAAAACTCGCTCTTACAGCCCTTTCCCTCAGAGAGAGCCATCTACCACTTTAAAACACCCAACATATCGACCATCAAATCTTTTTTACAGTAGCTAATGCATTAATGCATTGATCTAATAGATTTTATCGTGTCATGAATGTTTAATAAAAACATCTTATTAGGCAAATTTTCGTAACGTAATGAATTAAATACAGAAAATAATCGTATTGCACCGGTAAGACGAGATTGACCAATATTTATATTAAGAGTAGGAAATCGATAAAACTTTTCTAATTTTTGTTAACCTGAAAATAAAACCAATATAATATTCCTTGTAATCATTTTAAAGTGTATTTGGAAGGAATATTTAGGTATTAGACCCCTAAGGGAAAACCAGGAAAAACGTATATAATGAAGAAGAATTAAGTTAATATTATTTTGGAGAAAATACCTAATATTAAGAGTTATTTTCTTCAGAATGGGCGTAGTAAACAAGGAAGGTGATCCGAGAGTAATTAATCTTGAAAAGTAAAAGATTAAATAAGGCTTCTTTTTTTGTCGTAATCAATCATAAATTAGTAATTTTTCGAAGGATGGCAACTTTATAGAAATATAGGAGGTGAATTAAGTAGTAATCAAACATCAAAACCATAAGATTATTATTTTATTCATAATGAAACGTCGTTATCTCAGACTATAATTCCAAGATATGCTAATTAGCTTAAGAATTTTAATGTTATTGATAATAATTAGTATTAACAATAACACCCTCAGGAATCTGCCTTGTTACTAATAATAAATAGTTATAATTTGTTTTCATATTTTTCCGCCTAGAAGAACATCTAACATCCTAATGAATGGGCTTAAACATAATAAATCTAAAATTCAATTTCGAAGTGATAAATCGAATTGCGGACAAACAACCGAAACCGATCAACAAACGAATTAAGGGACAGGAATAACATCGAAGGGAAGGAACTGTCCTCATGTGAAAATGATGGAGTACTCACCCCAAACACAATTATATAGAGATATGGCAAGAGGGACATAAGGGTAAGATCAATAAAACCTAACAGACTGACAGACGTAACAACCCCTTACTGGAAAAACATAAAGCATAAGGCACCTGTTTCACAATTTTTCACCTGCAGTGTCCTTCTGTTTTACTGAAATGCTCCATATGCTTTTTTTTAACTTTACCTACATTTTTCAGTCCCTCCTGAACATACATCGTTACGGTCCAGCAAACATAAACACGAAGCTTGTTTTCTAAAGCACATATGTATCACAATAGCTGATTCATAATAACGGGCGATGAAATTAAAAAGGGGCTTCATAGAAAAGGCAAGAAGCAACAATATGTTAATAATGTTACGTAGTGCTTTTTTTTCAAGCAATGCACTCACTCGTCAAGTACATGACAGCGCTCTATCTCTTTACTTTGTACACGTATGTCAGAATCCCTTTCATATGCTTTCATGATTCTACATTAACTTCAAATATGTTCGGTTTAAGTTATGCAAATTTGTTTAATGCAAATTTGGTATCATATAATCAACTCCATTTAACTCTTTATTGTTACTCAAGATTCTGTTACTTCATTTCCTTTTTTAGCAATATTTTTCCTCCACATAAGACATCTTCAGACCTGCTAAAATGTTTTCTTACTAGGACATAGGACATACATTAAGTTAATCTAATATAATCTAAAGGTTTTTCACATATCTTAAAACCGATTTTTAATTAAATTTGGATAGTAGGTCATAACTACCCCATTGTTGTCCCATATAAGTTTCAACCTTCTACGCCCATTAGCTTCTCTTTCACATGCGCACTAATATACATTTATTTACACCTAAATCTTTAAAAGCATTTGTAAGACTATTTTTATTTCTCTCCAGACCAGGAAAATAAATGTACAAACCATACCAAGTGAAGATTTTAGTTAACAATTCACACTCAAATCTATAAATAATTAAATAAACAATTTCTTTTTTAAACTTATTAACTTAACTTAACTTAAGGCAACTTTAACTTCATGCTACAGTAAGAATACATCCCTAATTTTAATTAACAACATAAACACACTATAGTTATTAATCCTTGGTAATTACTGTGCAAAAATATACGATAAGAGATTTTAAACAATAATTTGTATTATAATTTACGAGAGGGATGTTGTGCGATAGTATCAGTGTATTAAGTGAATCGAACGGTAGGCTGAATGACGACCGGACACGCTCTATTGTTTGACCAAAGCTAACACAGTTAATGCTTAATCTATTGTTATCCATTGATTAAATTTTTATTATTACAAAATGGGCTTTGGAATGATTTAATTGCATTTGTATTTGATTTCAAATATTCAAAATCTACATAGGCGCTACTAAATGTATTTATATAAATCTCAGAACTTATCATAAGGTTTATTTAATCATTACATTATTTTTTTTTTTTTTGAAAATACAGTCTTATTTTTTAATTTTATCCAATACTAACTCTGTATTCAATGAAAAATATCAATATTATAAATGACTTTCCGTTACTTCTTTCATATCATGTTTAGCTCCATTTTAAATTTAATACTTAATTATTTTCTTAAATATGAGTTTATTCATTTCAAAATCTAATGATTTGCGAAGAAGACCATTAAGTCCTCCTTATCTTATGCAAAAATGCACCTATATATAAAATTAAATAAAAATGTGGAAAAAAACCCTAATTAAAATATGTAAATAAAACGAATGAAGAAGCCCTTACTACTTTAAAAATATTTTCTATAACATTAGCCTTCATTTTTTTAAAGAATATTATTTCGTCGTTGATATTTTATTTGCTCATTACTAGTAGCAGGTACTTACGATCATTGTTATGGATGTTTATTGTTGCTCGTTCGTTTATTGTTAAGAAGTGGTTATGTGTCTGCATAGGAGTAGGAAAAAAAACTTAACATACCGCCCTCTATTTTGAATAATTGTTTTTAACCGTTCTTTTGTTGACGAGATATCGGTAAATAAAGATAGCGGAGGTAATAAAAGGAGCCCTGAAGATTGTTTTCTGTTCAGGGTCGTGGGAAGCCTGTGTTCTTTTCTATATCGGTGTCGGTCACTGTTAAAGTGCGACATCTGCCTAGCGTGAAAGCCACTCCTGCCGGATTTTTGCCATCAACTCTAAGTGTCCTTGAGTGAAAAGGCGGGAGCGGAGGGTCAAGTGGAATCCTCTCGGGCCAGTGTTTGTTTTTACACAATTAACGCGAGGGTGTTTCTTGTGCCCGGATGAGGGGCTAGAAAGCTCGAGTAGTCTCCAAGTTCTGATACAGGGGCGTGCTAAAGGCGTCATTACCATGGGAAACAAGGGGGAACCGCCTCGACGCCCTCCTTACATCCACCCAGCCTGGCAACTCTCGTAACGAATACAGGACCGCCAGAATACACAGCGAGACAAAGCTAGACTCGGCCTCCGGATACAGGCCTTTTTTCTTTACACCATTCCCTCTAATACTTAACACTTATACACAATCCCTTCATACGGCGAATAAATAACCAGCTTCAAAAAAAGGTAACAATCTTTTCTAAAAAGAGAAACAAAAAACATCCAATTTGAATACCTATATAAAAAATAAATATAGAAATTTCTTAGAATGTAGAAATAACTAAAGCTATTTAAAGAAGGAATTTGCTTTACGGGCATTAAAAATTCATAGGTCGAAAATTAAGTTTGATTCGACTTGAGTAATTTTATTTTTTCTATAAGACCAAAGAAAGAGAGTAAATACTGAAGTTTTGAGTGTATAGGAATCATTTGCCATTACCTTCATTACATAGTATTTATTATATAGTATATTAGTATTTATTTTAGATTACACTTTAAGAGGCTTTAACATTATCTAATGTTAAATGGGATTCCCAACGAAAAGTCTAAAATTCACGTAATTTAGAAATTCTCACTCGGATTTATGGTAAAAGAGAAGCTAAAATCAGCGTGCAATCATCTATAATATAGTACTTCTTATAGATAGTGAGCAGAAGTTATAATGTGTAATAAATCCACGTTGTTATTAGTCTTCAATATCTGTTTCCAAGTCAATTAATAATTTGTTTTAATCTTGACGTTTTATTCTCTATTTACTATCTAGAAAACTAGTAGACGATTTATACAATAATGGGCTAAGGTTTTTTCTAACAATAATTGGAAATGACATTACTTGATGGTTTTCTATTTTTTTTCGTTTAAAAAAAATTCGAAGGGTTATGAATGAAAGGTATTGAATTGTAAAGCTTATTTTTTTAAGAATTCTAGGATGGGGGAAACATTTCATTCTATAACAGTAGCAGGGTGGAGTTAATCGCCTACTAATCCATAACATACCAAACTTGAAGCACATTAATGGAAAAAGCTTCATTTGTTTAACAACCAACCTCCCCTTGGCTTAATTGAAAAAGCTTATTTCACTCATTACAATCAGCTTAGTCCTTTAGCTTATTATTAATGGGACACTTGTGATATTCCAACCCAATAATGAGTATTGGACTATTCATCTTTCTTTTTACCCCTTTCTAATTTAAAAACAAACTTATTCTATAGTCGCAGCAGATTCGTGTTTACATTACAACTTCCTTATTACTCATGACTGTAATTTAATTTAAATAAAATTATTCAATATATTTTGAAATTTCAAGAACAAGAAACTATATACTAAACATTACATAATTTTTTACGCGTATTTAGAAATAAATAACCAATCATCGTAGAAGTGCTATAAAAAATTAGTTTTTACATAAATTGTCCCCATAAGCTTATTTTTAGAAGAGAAGAGACTCTACTCTTTAACAATTTTATTTGCTAACATATTATGTGTCAGGCTAAACTGACAGGCAAACTCAATTTGTGTCTTCCCTGGCATGAATATTTTATTCTAAATTACATTGAAAATCACAGATTCTGGATCTAAACTCTTGTCTTTTCAATAGTTATAAAATTAAGAGTAGGAAAGATTAGAGTGAACATACAATCTATAGTAGTGACCAATCTTTACAACCTAACGAATAATGTTTTCATAGATCCCAAGGAAAACTCACTTTTGTTCCTATTTACGTAGAGGAAGCCTCTCTATCGTTATATTCTTTTCGTCCAAGATTTCCGCAACTATCGTAATCCTCTTTTTTGATCCTTAAGAATCATTAGATAATAATAATAATTAATAATAAATCCACAATACATGAAGAGGTGGCCCAGAGTCCGACTAACAAAGTTAATATTAATTAACTCGGTTAACTTAACGTATTGATCTCTTCTTCTATAGTTAATCTAATTCATTACGTATATTATCATCCATCTCGTATTACCATATATATTAATTTACAGTGCTTAATTAATTATGCATTTCCTTTCCTCGATCTATATCTATAATTCTATTAATTTATCTACTGTAATCTTAATAGTTATTACTATCTTACAACACAAATAATAGCCATTATATTATTTGTATATAAGCCTAGATATAACTGAAACCATGGTACCATGATAATATAATTTGGTTTTGCTTTCATTGATATATGCTATTACTTGAGTACTTGTACTCCATTTTATTTACAGCGTTATAATTGAAAAAAAAGCATCTATTAAATAGTACCAAAACATTCTAGACTGTAGATTAAAAAATTTTAAATTCGTCCACAACCTTCAAATAACAGCACCTCACAAAACAACGACATTTTTTTTAGGAACCAATTGTTGGGCCGTCATTCTTAGACATCTATCTCCATTCAATAGACATTAGAATAACCGAAAATATAGATGTAGTTGATTACCCTTTTTTAATATATTTTTATAAGGTCTACAGGGTATTAAATTAAAACACGTTAATTACTTCTTGTGCGATAGACCCTCATGAGGCTGAGGCATCTTTAAGGCCTAAAAGAAGATTATTGCTTTTAAGGTATTGGAAGCTATGTGATCGTTCTGACGAACAAACATTTTTGTGCCCCAATTTTACACAATTCACTTGCCCTCAAACATACATTTATTTACACATATATTTAAAAGTACTCTAGAATGAAATTTGGATGGTTTGTAGAAAGTAGGCCACAGATAGCTCCAGATTAATTTAAACCGTCTACGCTTTTTAAATTTTCCTTAATTGACACTTTTATTCTTCAAAATTCGTAGTTTCGACCGAGATTTTTTGATAGTTACACAAATTATATTTAATAAATAAAACGCTATTTAAGTTTTTAAGTTTTAGGTAGTATTCTTACTACGGAAAGATTAAATTTTGATTTAAATCAATTTGAATTTCTAATTGATTGTACTAGGTACAGGTACTAATTGAGTACTTTATAATTATAAGCGTCAATTCTCGGTCTAGTTCTATTGCCGTGAATATTGGCTTGCTAGACTTGTAGAGAATATTGACAGCTTGGATTCGGGACTTGGTATCGGTAACGACAGAGAAAATCATTCTCCAGTATAGCTCAGTTGGTAAGAGCGCCTGTAACGGATAAGATAAAATAAATTATAAGATAAATTACACATTGTCATACATTTTTTTAAAAAAGAAAAAATCTTATTATAAAATAAATTCTACAATTACTTAAGAGATAATTTGACACTTATAATTTAAAATTGTAGTACTTATAGCAGTGATAAGGAACTATTTAATTTGCATTACCTTTATGCCAACCATATTAGTATTGTATTTATTATAAGGGAGAATTTATAATAATTAATAATTTGCATAGTAATATTGCATTTTATTATTGTCTTACTCTAATAGCCTACTCACCTGAATTTAGGTAAAAATGTTTATTGTTGGAATGTTAAACACTAATAAAGAATAATCTTCTTTTAAGACTGTAGATAAGCAGAATATCGTATAAGGAGGAATTAATGTGTTCTATAATTTAATACCGTATAGACCATAGCAAGATATATTAAATCAAACTACATTTTTTTTAATTCCTCCATTAAAGTATGATTCCTTACATAACACGTGGTCGTGATATAATAAACCGTTACGTCTAAATTATTTTAATATTTTACATCTTAATTAGTGACGCTATTTATTATTTTTATATGCTAAAACAATCAAAGGGATTTAATCAAAAATTAACATGTAAATATATGTTATACTATAATTGTTGGGCTTTTATTTGATAAATGAAGTATTACGTCAACAAAATTAATTTATTAAGTTTCTGTTCTTTTTCATATACGCGTAGAATGTATATAGAGAGAGTATGGGGTGGCGCGAAGATTCGATTTTGAGATTTTTATTGATTTTAAATGCTATCTATTTTCTATAGTCAGTGCAGACGCGTGGAGCATAAACTTCTGAGTCGATTTTGATAAAATTTGGCATACATATTTTGAAAAATCATACCTCGAGGTGAAACCGAGAAATGTATTTTAGCTTTACATTTTTTGAGGCGCTAAAAAATAATTTCTCCGAAACGGTTCCGACGATTTTAATTAAAAATTCTCAAACTTAGTCTATTCATATCCGAATCTAACCATATAAGTTGTTTTCCCGGGGAAAAGATCTAGATCCTGAGAAGATATTATAGCTATAATTGTCAAGAGTGTGAGGTTGGGTTCGATTCCCCGCTGGAAGGGAATTATTTTTGAGGTACATTTTGATGCAATTTTGAATAATAATTAAATTTAAGTACAAAAACCCGGAACAACTAACAAATGGAAAACCCTGGACCATGTTCTTATGTACTTGTATGCCATAAAATGTATGTACGAGTTCCATAGGACAGATTTTTTTTTATAATAATTATTAGATTATTTTGGACAATAAAATAATAATATAACGTTTATTCCAGATTATATTGTAATATTAGTTTTTTAAATTAAGTAAATATATATAAATATATATAAATATATATATATATATATATATATATATATATATATATATATATATATATATATATATATATATATATATATATATATATAAATATATAAATACATATGAAAATTAGGGTTGATAAAAAATAGATTAATAATAATATTATGAATAAGCCATAATAAAATTACCCATAATTCTTTTTGTCCAATACAATTATATTTAGAAAATATAATGTTTCAAAAAAGGGGAAGGGGGATAGTTTGTTGTTTTTTCTCTTAAAATTATTTCTGTCATGAAATTTTACTGAGGACAGTGAGCTTAGTTTTTCTAAACTGTCCTTAATCGTTCCAACAAAACACTATATAATTACGTCTCGTCTTTTTTCCCCTCCTCGAAGTTTTAACAGGAGAGGGAAAGCAAAAAAAACTACAACAGTACAACTTTTCTTACCGTGAGGTCGATATTTTCATGCTACCGGAGTTGGTGGGAGGAATAATCGCAGTTGTACAATGCAAAGTTTGTTAAAAGCGAGTTATAGAGAAAGAGAGAGAGAAAGGGAGAAAAAAAAATAGTTGTTTGAGAAGCAAGTATCCCCCCTTCGGAAAAAGAGTTGAATAATTTACTGAGTCTGGTGAAACTCTCGAGCCAGTATCAGAGAATTTTCCAGCGGCTCCGAACCTCCTAATACTTGCCATTAAATACTTTACTCCCGTCTTCTTACTTATTCATTATTATATGATGCAATTTGCACGGTTGGACCTCTGCCTCCTTGTTTTATTCATATAATAACATATAATGAATCAAACTTATGGACAAATTTATCCGTCTAAGAGTGCATTATTAATAAGCCTAAGCTCTGCAAGCGCTCTCTGCTGGAACACCCCGAGTCTCATGTCGACGGATCCAGAGGTAAAATCCATTTATTTCTTCATTGTTATTCTTCATGTGCTCCTTCTTTGTTACAAACATGTTTCGCTTGGTAAGTGATAATATATTAAGATTTCTAGACAGATATATTTATTATAAAATGAAGTTTTTAAAACATATATTTTTTTAAAAACATAGTTGTTCCCAAAGCATTTATGTTATTTACACTCTTACCCGCTTCTCAAAGTATAAATTTATCATAAAATTATATCACCTATTTTAAATACATTATGTGAACTGTAAAATATAAAAAAATAAAATGGACACGACGCAATTAACGTTGAACACTTTATCTATATTTTTTTAAAAAAAGAATGTCTGTACTTATACTTTGCAAAACGAGAAAATATTAACTGCCAAAAAATAAGTTTATTTTTTTTTTATTTTTGTAAATTATTACAGATTATTATTATTAAAAATATAAAAATGTTAATACCAAAAACTACCAAATACCAAAAAAAAAAAAAATATTTTAATATCTACACAATTCTAATTTCAAAAATGCATTCCTTTATTTTATTTTTTTATTTATAATATATTTTCCCATGTATCATTAATTTATAATATTGTTTATTAATAAAAGAATCGCTGTTGTAAAGCCAAGATTTAGTAAAGTGTAATCAGTTTTAAAATTGGTTATTTCTTTATTTATTAATGATAGCCTAAAAATAATAAGTTTGTTATACTTTTTCATTGCATTATCTTTCACTATTTTTAAGAAGTGAGTAATCCAATCTTTAAAAAAGTTAGTTCCCCAAAACGACGGGAACGTTATATAGATCTTAGACAAAATTATTATTCAAGTATATTCTTTTATTTAAATTATATGATGCATTATAATTAATTTATTAATTTTAATTTTTGGTTAATTATTGAAATTCGAAATATTGGTTTAAGACAGTAGTCTATTATCAATATTCCTTATTACTATTATTGTAAATTGAAGTTGTAATAAAAGGTAATTATGTACACGTATCTATGAGTTGTCTGGGACCGATTTTTTTAACTTTCAGATAAATAATAATTATTATTATTACATATTATTTGTTTATCTGAGAGAAAGTTAAAAAATAATCGGTCCGAGACATCTAAGACAGTTTCTCATATACGAGTTCATAAATTCTTAGCCCAGTGTGATCTATTTATTAGTTTTCAAGTTTTCATTATACATTTAATTATTATTGAACATTTTATTAAAATTTATCCTAAAAATAACTTCCCCTGGCGGGAAATCGAACCCGGTCTCTCTCCGTATGCGTTTAAAGCTATTTTCTCAGAAAATAGATTTTCCTCGGGAAAACGGCTTATATCTTTAGATTCGTATTTAAATGGACTGCATTCAAAAATTATTTTAATAAAAAATCGTCGGAACCGTTTTAGAGATATAATTTTTTGGGAGTTTTTGAACATGGAGTTTTTGGGGGTAATTCCTGTCTTTTTAAACATAAAACCATTTTTTTTTTTTTTTCTATTTAATGCTAATTTCAGACATTTTTTATAAGGCAGTCACTATAGTCATTGGAAAACAATAGAAAACTTTTTCTTTCAATTTGCAATTCCAAGCGAATTTTGCACCATGAACGAGATTTGCACATATCGGGAAGTTATAAAGAGGTTCAGTAAGAATTTATTTTCAGAATTCATGTTGGTAAAATTGCTTTAATATTTCTTTTCGATTTCAAGCTTAAAGAAGGATGTGTAAATTCGAGAAATATATTTGTTTTTCCACGTACATCATACTTCATATTTTAATTATAATAAATTTTCGAACTGCGGTCTTTGTTTTTGATGGTGATATATAGCATTTATAATGTATTTAATATGCATTGTTCCTATAGTAAATAATCAATTTTTTTTAAAAGAAATAGTTATTATTTCTTTAAAGGTTAAAAAATTGTTATGTATAAAAAGTGATGGATTTTTTTAAATAATGGTGACTTCTTACTTCATGCTTAATTTAATATATTATTATTATCTACTACTTCATTTTAAATTAAGTTAATTAACGCTAATTTACTTAATAATACACCCAACCTCAATATATATTTTTTAATTCATCTCTTGTTTTAATCATTATTATTTTTTTATATGCATTATGAGTATGATGCCGTCTAATAGGTGTTTTAATATAATATCTACACATAAGCTAAAAATCAATTCCCTCTTTATAATACGTACATCCAAAGGGCCTTAAGAAATGTCATCATTTATGTATTTTATTCTTACATTATGTATAATTATTTATCGATGTTTGAATCGTATGATATTGTGGAATCTAGTGGGATATTTATAGAACATAAAGTGAGAAAAACTCGTGAAAAAAAAATGTGAGACTGTTAGGGATAAAAACACTACAGGGGATGTAAAGGGTCTAAAATTGGAAAGAAAAACGAGTGACAGTGAGTGTGAGATAAGAGCAGTAAACAACCGAGTGACAAAGTTGGAGGGCTTTCTAATGTGATTAAGCTTAGTGATAATTAAGTTTAGGCTTGAAGGCAGGGTGGCAGCACTGACGGTCCCACGCTCACAACTCTGAATTATTTTTCCTCTTTATTATAGTCTCTTTGCTACGAATGAGTAAGCTTCTTCAAATTATAACTGGAAACGGATCGCTTCCTTTGTCTTTTTTAAGTCGATATAAAAAGAAATAAAAAAAAGGTTGAATTGTACTATAATTTTTTACCGTTTGAGAAACCATTTGAAAAAATATTAAAGGGTTCTATTAAGTGGGTGAAAACGCCAAGGTACCGGAGGTAATTGGATTTTTGTTCCAGACACGATTGTTTCTTTTTTTTCCCCTTCTTTTTCTCTTACTTCTATAATAGTGTTTAAGATATATTATTCAGGAATTACGTGAGCGACTATTCGCCATTGATCACGCGAAGACTTGGAAAAACCGGTCTCCTCTTTTAGATCTTTCCCAGGGAGTCTTTTTATACCTTTAAGCTAGACTAGAAAGCAAACTTGACTTAAAAGGATAGAGTCAAACGCAAAAGAGAAATGTTTAGAAAAAGAACAACTATATTCAATTTCTATTCTCTATACTTGGTCGAATTATAGGACATTTTCTATTTTTCACTCATACTTACATTTATTTAAAAAGATAAAACTAGAATAAATCTGAACTATATATAAAAAAAAAAGATGTAGCAGTAGCATTATTTTAGAATTAAAATATCATTATGCTTTTACCAAACAAAACTAATCTTATAACCAGTACTGATCTTAGTTAGCTTAAAATTTTATCAACTCCAATTATATCAAGTGACAATTTAATGTTTCTTCAGGAATTATATAAATTACAATTTGAAAAAACAACAATATGATTATTCAAATTCTATATTTATTAAACTACTTATTTTGTTTATAGCCAATAAATCCAGGAACATTTATGTATTTGGTTATGTTATTGCAATCTTAAATCTGATAAATATAATTTCCTAAATTGTAAATGCGAATTGACAGTGAAATAACCTTTAACATTAAAGAGCAAGAGGAATTTAAGTTCAAGAGCTAGAAACCCAATTATATTTGAACATTTAGTTCAATTGTACGCAAAACATAATAATAATAGTGTATTTTTTATTGAAGATACTGCTACTATTCAACACCTTCAACATTAGAGGCTTTTAATATGAATATTCAATGAAAATATACAGACTTGAATTAGGAAATTATAATATGACGAATACATAATATGAGATAATACATACACACATACATATGACACACATGATATACATATGACTGATAAATTACCCGTGTATTACTAATCTAAATTTAGTTCGTAAAAATAAGTGACGTGTGAAATAAGTGGCTTGTTTAAATTATCACACCAAAGGATAACATTAGTGTTTATTAATTGTATTATTTTTGTGAATTTTTAAGTTTTTTTTTTAAATTAGATTTTAATTAAAAATTCTAATGAAAGTGTTTTGATGATTTTTTTCAGAATCAGGATTCGTCCTACTACGATATGAAAATGGAGAGGCCAGCTCTAAAATCATACGTAAGTTTTTCTTATTATACTTGTAAATCGTCTTCAGTTAATAATTAATCTTATTATACTATTCTACATTTTAATTCTTGTAATATTAATAATCATTTTATAGGTATGATATAATTTCATATATACTCGAGGTTACACATTTCATTAATTCAAATAAAGGTAGTTGAGCCGTGTCAATGTACTTATTGTCTTTTAACCGAAATTCTAAAGCTTGTCATTGAGGCCAGTTGCTGTTTGCCTCCATAGATCGATTGGTCTCTATCAGCTGGTATAGGGACCATAATAGGATAAAGCTGAAATTATATAAATAACTTTTTGTAAAAATAACAGTAACGCCACATTAACAGCGAACTATTGTAACTACTATTGAAACTAACAACATAACTAATTTGAGTTAATTAAATCGCAAATAAATTGAATCTATATGATCTATCTTCAAACAGTGTACTGAGTTATATAAGTGAGAAATTGTACATTTTTAATGAGAATATAATCAATAGCATATAAGTGCAAATTTGTGTTTTTTAATAGGTAAATTATATTTAAAATAGTACTCCGTGAAATAGGAGAAAAAGATTTTATCTACAAGTAAACGGGTTCAAAAGTTTACAGTTTTAATAAAAAAGGTATTTCATTAAGAGGTTTGAAGGATAACAGAATTTACAAAAGTAACTAGTAGAGTATTTCACTAGTAAAATATATTAAATGTCTCAATTTTCCATACATAGTAAAAAGATTTTTATTTATTTTTTATTAAAGTTTATGTAGTTCAAATAGAACATTATAAGCATTTCAATGGAAATAAGTCTACCATTTAGTGTGGCTCATTGCTTCCGCGCGTCTTATTTCGTATAATGATTTTATAAGGTTTTAAACCTATTGTTAATTTTATTTAATTTTCCTCCGTTATTTAAATCTGTCATAGTGGTTTTGATTTTTTGAATGAATTAAAGTATCAATGTGGCAAAATTTAAAGTAAGCGCTACAAAGGTAACTTTATGGTTAACTAACCTTTATGGTTAAACTAACCGTATTCTTGAAACTAATCAGGGTCTATCTACTGGCTACTTTCGACAAAACATCCAGATTTCATCAAATCAGATGAGTTCTTTTGAAGATATGGGTGTAAATAGATGTATGTTTGTGTGCACGTGGAAGAGAAGCAAATAGGCGCAGAAGGTTGAAACATATACGGGACTAACAATGGGCTAAGTATGACCTACCATCCAAATTCTATTAAAATCGGACAAGTAGTTTTAAAGATGTCGTTACGGAAAAATTGAGCCACAGACAGACATACCAACTGACCGACAGACAGACACGTAACCAAAAATGTTCAAGGATGTCTGAAAGGGATTTCTGTTTTGGAATTTTTGAAATCGGAGATACAACATTTTTCTTTTTTCTTCAGAACGATGACATTGCTTCCGTTACCTTCGGTAAGCTCAGAAGCAAAAATGTTTAGATTGTCTTGAGTTTACAAAAGTAAATATCAGAGTGTTTCAATATCAGTTGTCGAATATGTTTAAAAGATTATAGGTCCAATAAAAGGGTTTTAAAAAATAGGGGACTCCAATATGATGGCGAATTACAAGTGTATTGATTCTATGAACATTTAACTGATTTTAAAGAAAAGAAAAACTATTGGGTAATTAGTCATAAGTAAAATCTTAATAACTTGTGAATCAGCGCATAAAAAAGTCGCGTAGAAATGTTTCAATTTCCTCCAATATATGTCATGTTTGTTTTAGCATGATTACCAGGAAGCATTTTTCGAGGAAAAATTTACATGTCCTTAATCTAACCTGAAAAGACCTTTCCACTGATACGTGACATTATATTCAATACCCACATTTCAGGCATATTAATTTTCAAAAGCCAGCAAAGAATGAAAATTTTGTAATAATAGTTACATATTCTTTCCATATACTCTTCAGGACCCTCAAAAAGGTTGTCAACATGCAACTCTGACTAAAAAATGTTTGTTTAGTCATCCGCCCTAAAATATAAATATGCATGATCGTAATTGACTACTTCTCAAGGGTCATAATTTTTGGACCGAAAAAATTATTCATAACGCTGAAAGTATATAATTTTTCCCATCGATAGAGTTATTTCGATCAAAATAAGCATTTAAAGCAGATTAAAATTACATTTACGGCACAACTATATACAGGTATAACGGATAAAACGATAGCATACAGACCAAAACAAGCTTTAATAACAGATAAATAATACATCCATGATATAATTATAGGTATAGTAACGAATTAAACGGTTCAAACAAACATAAATAAGTGGATAAAATAATACTTATATCACAATGAGTGATAACTAGAAACATTTATTTCTTTATCTTTTTTCGATATAGATCAGCTTATATAATATTAAAATTATACGTTGAAATTCTAATTTTACTAGCCAGCTTCACCTTCTTTTTAAGTTGCTAAGTTTATTTCTCAATGTGGATGATGTTTTTTGATTAGTGCAAAATTATGTTTGCAAGCACCGATTTATTTGTTTTTGCCATATTCAGCACCTCAGGGAAATGTTTTTATGTCGTTATTTTTGAAAATATACTTTTACAGATTTTTCCCTATTTAAAATGTTGAAGATTTTACCCTCTCCTTCTAAGGTGCTACTACATTATTTAAGAAAATGCATTATATACTTATTTATTCCAAAATCCTAATAAAGGTGTTTATCGGTTATTTGTTTAGTCCGTTGCGTGATAGGTATATAATAAAATAAATTAATGCTGATATATAATAAATCAGTTTCTTTATAAACATTTAAAAAGTGTTAAAACATAAAAGGATTGTAGTCGGATAATTGTTGTTTCTACTTATTTTAACGTTTAGTTAGATGCAGATTTAACTTAACATCATCTGCAGGGCGCAGGGGTTGTATTAAAAAAGAGTTATCTTTATGTCTGTATTTGGTGTATGCATATTTATGTAAAAGAGGCGAAGTTTTTCGGAGAGGAGGGGATTTAGGGCTAGTAAATAAATCAATGCCCTTATTGGGGGTGGCGGTGGAGTACGCAGGCTCGGACGAGCCAGTCACTTGTTGCGGCCTCACAGTAGCACACTGCCCAGACTCGCTTCATATTACTCGGCCTGCCTCTAGTTCTTCCTACATTCACTATTTATTACTTTTTTTTTTAGGGATAAAGCAACTCATTCAACCTACTAGTTCAATGAACAACTTACAGCAATAATTTTCTCAGAGCGAGGTAAATGGCATACTCGTAATTCTGTTAAAAAAAAATCATTTTGAGGAGATAAATTTGAACTTGATTTTTTAAATAAATTATTATTTAAGTTCATAGCAGCATACAACAACAGTGAATATAATGAGAAAACGGACGAATCATATCGAGGATTGAAATAAACTTTATAATGAATTAACCATTGTTTACTTACAGGGTATATCAATAAAAGTCTAAACTCTAAAATTGATATAAAAAATAAAAATTGTTTTTTCCAGTGTTTTTCATTAGTAGTTGTCTTGAGTTTTTGTGGTTACATTTAATTGTTATTTAATATTAAAAAATAACACCTCCCCGGCGGGGAATCGAACCATTTACTCTTACCGACCACATTTAGATTTATGTCTCAGAATAGATATTTCTCTGTGGGAAAACGACTTGTATGATTAGATTCACATTTAAATGGACTTCGTTTCAGAATTTTTTTTACCAAAATTGTCGGAATTGTCAAGAACTTTTGTTTCCCAAGGTTTTCAGAGTTTTTAAGGGGTTGCGCCTCCAAATTTGAAAGCTAAAATTCATTTCTCGATGGCCTCGGGTATGATGTTTCCATTTGCCGAATGTAATCGAAATTAGCCCAGAGGTTAAGGCTCAGCACAATTGCACAGACGACAGACAAACATTCTTTAAAAACTACTGTTTTGGACGAAGGGAATAACCTTAAAACGTGTAAATCCATCAAAATCTCAATACCAAATTTTTGCGCCATCACAATACTTTCTCTTTTACTACGTATATGAGACATTATAAATACAACGTACATTTTTTAGGTTGTTTGCCAATCAGACTTGCCGAAAAGCTATATTTAGTTTTTACGAAAATGAGTACCTATCTTCAGTGCTTGATTTCTAGAAATTGAGGTGCCGGAACTACAACTTACCCTCTCCCCACCTCCCCATAGAAGGAGGGTCTGGTGGTCCTCCCCCGGGAAAAATTTGAAAAATAAACGTTCTAAAACAACATTTTAAGCAGTTTTAGACATAAACCCACACTCTAAGTGCAAATTTTAGTGCCGATATTTTTTTTTAATGTATCAGAGAAAGAGAGGTCCCGGAACACCGTTCCACCGCGTTCCGCCTCAAATCGAGCCCTGCCTATATTCAGTAATTGTAAAGTTTTCCTTCCTAACCCACTCGGTAACCTCAATTTTTAATTGTCTGAAAGCTTTTAGAGGATAGAACATAAAGGTGAAAAACGTGATAAATTCATATTTATTTTACTACATAATACAGTTAATTTCAAAAGTAATATGCATAATGTCCTTAAAAAGAGAAATTGAAAGTTCTATGGGTAATTCTATCTATTAAACTACATATATAAATATGTATTATAATATTATAATGGGCTATAGTATCCGGACATATATTTCTTATACGAATGAATTACATACCTATGGATATGAGATATACCTCTTGAGAACATATTCTTTTATAAAAATTATTTTAAACTGTATTGATAGAAATAGAAATAATAAATATAAAAGCTGGATATAGTAGGGAAGGAACTTGTGGAGGACTGAGAAACGGAGAAGAATTATTGAGTTATATAAATAAAGGCAGAAAAATACATTGATTGCGGGTTTCGTGATAAAAAATCTATCACAAAAGAAAAAAAAAAAAATAAGAGAATTATAAATTAGATGTTATGCTAGGTTGACATATTAATTAATTGTATAAAATGTCTAAACTTTATAAGAGCACTGAAATAATACTATATACTATATTATGTTTATGTGAATACTGTATACTACTGTAATTATGTAAAGGTGCAACAATGTTATAGCTATTAGTTAATTTCCTGATTAAGGTTACTTTCCTATTAATGTTAATCAAATAAACAAACAGGGCGTGGGTTGGATTTCTGATTCCGGCTAAAATAAATGATAAATAAATAAGTAGCAACTTAAATGAAAATGAGTCCGCTGGTCATGAAGTGCTACCTATATCATACGTCTGATACACACTCCAACCCTCATCTCATTAGGGGATGTGTTACCACAAATAATATGTACAACTATGTATATAATTGGTCCTAGGAGATGTTTGGCAGGCCTAATCTGACCACAGACTATGTTGTGCCATAAAATGAACAAAGAATAACAAAAGAAAATATTATGTAATAAGTTTAAAAAGGTTATAGCGATCATAATAGCTCTATTTTCATTTTGCGTAATTTATGCGACCTCGGGTAAACATAAAGATATCGGCAATTTTTTTTAAATTTAGGTTTGATAGAAACATAACTATAATAAAAAATTAGATAGAAACAATATATAGATATGATATTAAGCAGCAACAAATTTATTATGTTTTTGAATAAGCGAAACCACTATGCCATCAAAGACTACCGGAGGAAAAGGAAAAATAGAGGGATTGCATTAAGATAAGATAACAAATATTGTTTTAAGATTGATGAAAAAGAAATATTGTCTTTTATTCACGTCCTATTTGCTTTTTTTAAATTCTAAATATGTTAAAATTTAGTTTATATTGATATAAAAGAGATATAAAAAGAAAATGCATATATATATATATATATATATATATATATATATATATATATATATATATATATATATATGCATTGGTTGGTAGGTTGTATGGAGGAAGGCATGAATAGTTAATGGAGGTTGGTTGAGGGTTGCCCCCTCCCATCCTTTGAAACTAGAAGTGTAGTAGTAAGGGGTAAGAGAAGGGATAGGGAGTGCGAGTGTGCGCAGTAACCAAAGGGCCTTTCCGCCATCTTGTTTCCCCCTCCCACAGAGCCCTTAATCTGTCTAACTCTGTCTGTCAAGTAACTTGTATCCCACCATCTCTCTCGCTCTTTTGATTCAGAGTGTGTGAGACAGCTCTTACTAAAAGGAGTAAGATCTGACTGTGTATTTTTATCCATGTGTGTGCGTCTGTCCGTGTGTATCAGTTGTTTTAAGGGTGTTGTGTGTGTTTAAGTACCTGCCGTCTTTCCAACTTTTTTTGCCCCTCCCCCCCCCCCCCTTCCCCGTCCCTTCACCTCCTAACCGGAAATCTAACTTTTTCCTCAGAGGTTTCGACCTTTCATGATACATTTTTCAGGGGTTTCTTTCGCCACTAAAGCCGCTCTCAGCTCACTGTCCTTCGACCTAATTCTTCAATTTCTTCAAGCACGAATAAAAGTTCTTTTTTTTTAACTTGAACAAACTTCTCGTTTAAAAAATGTTTTCCTCTCTCTTATTATTTAGAAGAGTACGTACTAGGTTTTTCGAATAGTGGCGTGATAAAATCCGAATCATTCGATATCAAGCATTTTTTACTTTTTTTTTTAAAAAAGTTTTAATATAATATGAACAACACGAAAACCGTATCAAGTTTGAAGTCATTGTTTAATTAAAAGGCTCATTTAGGTTTCCTGTACCAAATTCAATGTCCATCAACCTTTTTTTTAAAATATGGGGGGGGGGGGAATGTGGTGCATAGCTTTTTGTGCATCTATCATTAAAAGAATGGTTACACGAGTATAAAATAAAATATGAGATATATTTTAAAATACGAATATTATTTAAAAAAAACAAGGTCGATGCTCGATAGGATGCAATCTGTGCGGAAGGTCAAATTACCGAGGACCATTAATGAGTCACCATCCAAATTTCATCAAAACTAATCGGAGAAATAGATTTGAAAATTATAGGGCGTTCGCAACAACGTTACTAGACAAACCGCGATAGACAAGACATAAGACCAAGAATGTCTCCAGAAATTACCGCACATTTATATCAATATCAAAAGTAGTTTGGTATTATATTTATTTTGAATTTAGGAAAGTAAAACAAATCATACTTCTAAATTGTCCACAATGCTTCTTTTATACCGTTGGTAAGCTCGGTAGCAAAATTAGTGCCTAATTTAAAGTCATATAAATTTAAAATACACTAACCACAGCCTTTTCAAGAAATATATTTGTGAATATTAAAATGATAGTTTAGTTCCCTAATAACCCATCACACAAACAACATTTACCGCAAAAAAAAAAAAAAAATCTAAAATATACGAAAGATCAGACTTTAAACTTTTAGAAACTATAATTTTTTTTTTTAAAACTTCCATGTTTCTGATCAACTTATTTTATAAAACTGATTAATTTTAACATGTAATATTTCTTATTAAACAAATTACATTTAATGTATTATTATTAATAACATATATGAAGTCACTAAAAGATTAAAATGATAGGATATTGATATATCCTATTCCATTTACGTATTAACAATATAAAATATATATTTTTTTTAAAATTATAGTAAAGTAAAATTCCTTTCTATAAATGAAATGCTCTTGCTTAGTTAGATAGAAACGATATAGACAGCTGACTGAGTATTACTGGGTCTAGGGTCTAAGTCTAAGGAGTAGTGAGTGGTAAGCGCGACGCAACGATGCGGCAGTTTCCCAATAGACGCGTGACTCGTGCCCATCCCGCGACTTTATCAGATCATCTGATTGTACAAGGGCCCAGCTTGGGTGTCACGTGATCCCAACAAGTGGACATCGCGCCCACTTAGACCCCAGGCACACGTTCAATACGCATGATTTCCCTGCGGTAATACTCTTACACACTCTCTCCCTCTATGACATTGACATCACAACAATTTACAAATTATAACTCACTTTGAACATTGCCTCGAGTTAAGTTAGGTTACGGCTTGAGCATGGTTTGTTGTTTTCACATAAACATGTATTTATTAAACTATGGCAGTAATACATTACAATATTTAATTATTGTAATTTTACTGTTGCCTAATTGTTTATTTTGCTATAAACAAAACTTAAAACTAGATTTCTTTACTATACCACTTTTAAAGATAATATAGTGGTAGATTGGCGTTTTATGGAATTGATTGTTGTTAATATTAATAATTGTCCCACATCATAACGAGTTTTGCTTACGAGCTTACCGAAGGTAGCGGAAGCTATATGTGATTCTTCAAAAAAACGAAAAATTTTTAGGTCTCCGATTTCAAAAATTCCAAGTCCAAAATCCGTTTTAGACTCCAGGCAACATTTTTGGTACCGTGTCTTTCTGTCGGTCTGTCGCTCAATTTTTGTGAACCAACATATCTTAAAAACTTGTCCGATTTTATTGAAATTTGGATGCAAGGTCATAATTATTGTTGATCCCATATGTGTTTCAACCTTATGTGTATTTGTTCTCATTATATTTTCTCATACTTATCTGATTTTTATGAAATTTGTATGGTTTGTCGAAACTAGCTCGTAGATAGCCCCAGATTAATTTCAAGAATACGGTTAGTATAACCATAAAGGTTAGTTAACCATGAAGTTACCTTTGTAGTGCTTATATACTTTAAATTTTGCTAAAATGCTACACAAATTAATTTTTTCAAATAAGACCAGAGGCATATAGGAATTCATTCTTGACGGGGTTCGCTTAGCGTCTCCACAAGGGGGGTGGGGGCGTAGGTATAGATACTCTTTATTATAAAATAACTATTAACGCCCCCAAATTTACATCTAAAATTCATTTATCGATTTAAAAACGGTGTTAATTTTTCAGAAAATGTGTGTCAAATTTCATCGAAATCGATCCAGCCGTGTAGTCTCCACACGTCAGGATAGACTAGTGTAAAATAAATTTTAAAATTAAGTTTTTGAACTCATGGGACCTCAAAATGTGTTTATCCATCAAAGTCAAATTTTTATGCCAACTCAATACTTCCTGTCTATACTGCAACAACTTATGTGAGAAACTAAAAAGGGAGTATTGATAAGGGAATATTGAGAAGATGTTATCAGACATTTACCATTTCCTTATATATTGTAGCTTAAGTTCTTAACGTTATAAAATATAATATGAAACAATTGGTGATACACTCACCATAATTCCATCGTTTGTACTATGATGGAATTAGGTTGAAAATTATTAGGGTGAATTTGGGTGTAAACAAAATTTGTTTAAATTGTTCATCCCTGATTTTTCCCTCATTAGTTTTGCACTTAAAATATGAAGCTGGCTAGTACGTCTTCCAAGCGACTTTCCCATCCCTGATGATTATTAACATTCATATCAATAGTTAAATTATGATATTTCAGTAACTGTTATAAACTAACAATATGATCTCTGCGTACAATTGTAATGGAGGAGATTTCACAAATCCAGTCTTGTTTACTCAGGTTGATTAAAAAAGATTTTTTGTACAAATCTAATATATAAAATTATTAGTAGAATATAAATTTAAATTATTAAAATATATGGTAAACGAATTTATTTATTTTTATTTTTATGTACTTATTTATATCCTACGCTAATTTTATCATGAAAATATCAATATAGTTTTCTTATAATAAAACAACCCCTTCCTTGTAAACATAACAATTGAAACTAAACTTATAAAAATAATTATTTCTAACACTTTCAAGTGTTTATTTAAGACATTGTCTTTAGAGCAGCAGTAGCTATATAATATATTTTTTTTTGATAGGGCAATAAAACATTTACAATAAACTTCTTTTTTTTTAAGCATAGCACCGCGAAAAAGTCACGCACACCAAACTATACTGCTAAAGTTTGCTTGTATTAGATCGAAAACAAACAGTAGACTTTATAAATACAATTGCCTTAAGTAATGTGTCAATATATATTATTTTCCTTTTAAAACTCCAAGAAGAGGAAAATAGAATCCTCTACGAAGAGTATTGAAACCTAAAACAAATAAATAAGCTATAATTAAGTGGAAAAAGCTAATTTATTTGTTTTTAGTTTAAATGCTCTTGGAGGGCTCTATTTTCCTCATCTTGAAGTTTATAAATGCAAATAATGTATATAATACATAAAGAAAAATAATTACTATAATAATAATTGTTTTTGCTCATATTCATTACACGTTGAATAAATTATACACTAGGTGTGCAATACAGTTGTCTGCTTGCAATATTGAGCTGAGCGATCATAATTGACAGCCAATGAGCATTAAACAGCTGATAGTTAACAATAAACATTTTTATTTATAAACAGCTGAAATAGGATCAAAAATAGTAGATAATATTTCTAATTTTTAATTATTAAGAATTTTTTTCCGTTTTTTTTATTTTACCCCCTCTTAAATGAAAATATGACAAAAGTGAACATAACAACAACTGTACTCTTAATGAGCTTTCCAACGACATGCATTATGAAGGGCATATACTATTTTAACTGTTGTATCCCGTACCCCTGAGTATCAATTTGGAACATTTCAGATTTAGACCTTCCTATGGTTGGTCACTATGACCGTGCCGAATTTTGTGCGGATCGGTTCAGCCGTTCAGGAGAAGTATGTGTCCAACCAAATGCAAAGTGAAGTATAAGAGCTTCGCTTCGCTCAGCTCCAAAATAGGTTTAATTTTTTTATTATATTCCTTTTATATTTCCGAAATACTTAGAAGGACGGTGGACTGAGCAATCGGAGCAGGCAAAAATGCAAACTATTTACACATCACTGCTATAACATGGCTCTTGCTTATACTCTTGGGTGGAAGGGATCAAGCTCAATATAAGGGATCAAGGAAGGAGTTAAGCTTCCTTCTTTCCCTGTCCGGAACTAGGGATATAGAAACCTTCAGCTGGGGAATCTGAAACCCGAATCTGCTCCCAAAATTCTGTAGTTCAAATTATATTTGATACTTTATTCTATAACTACTGTATATAATAAAATAGAATGTATCAAAATAAAAAAAGGGATCAATACGTTAAAATGAGGGATTAAGTATTAAAGTTGACTGCCTTTCATAAATGCAAAAGCTTCAAATGGTACAATTGAAATAAGGATTGAAGAGGGGAAGAGATCAAATTGAAACGAGACAGGCAAGGTAGAAGTCTAAATGGAGAAGGGAGAGACAATTGTAATCCTCCGGTAATATGATAATAAAGGTCTTGGGTGAGGGTCACGTGGCTTACTAATCTTATTAAATCATAAGGTTCTATAAAGGGGAAGGAAGTCATTGTATGTGTTTGAATTTAGCGCCCTTCCTACGACCATTGGTAACCCAGTGTTCCCAGCTGTTGCGTCAAGCACCTGCAGCCCCTCACCCTAGCAAAACAATTATTTTTATTGTCTGAATAGGGTAGAAAATGAAACTCGTGGAAATGCCTTTCTCACTTCACCCTCTTTACTGCTAAACCAAGTGTATTACTTGGCTTTAAGCAATACATCTTTATTACTTTAATACAGAGCTTAAAGTTTTAAATTGCACTTCACCTGCAACAAGTGAATAAGCTCACTTTTAATGATAATATAAGAGAACTCTCATTGAAAAATAAAGTTGATAATTAACAAGTTTTTATTACATCACATCCACGTGTTTTATGATAAAGAGAGATGAATAAGATTAGATAACCGTAAGTTCAATGTTAATATTAAATTAAAAAATAATTTATTTCTGTTACCTTTCTATTTTAAAGTAAACGTTTCAGGAAGGATAAGAAATAGAATCGGAGATGGTTTCTTTCCTAATGAACTCAATAAGATGGAATATTTAAATCAGGCTAAATTTGATCATCGCAAAATTAGTTGTTTATAATATAACCAAACTATATTTATTTTTAATATGTTTAATGAATCTGATTAATTTTACATCACTCCAACTACGCATGGATTATGTTTTTACCAATCTCAATAGAGAGTTTCTATACTTCGATTATTGAACATTATTATTAATAATATTTGGACTTCGGTTCCAAAGTAGATCGTCTATGCCACATTTAATTTTCTGAAAATACACTGTTTTAGATATTACAATGAAACCAATATTTTTCATTTATAAAATCATGGAGAAGCAAATATTTCCTTCATCGAAAACATAGATTGATGTACATTTGAAAAAGATTGCTCTTTGCTGTATAAATAAAAAAGAGAATATGTCCATTCTCGTTGATTCTGTAGATGCTATAATGGTAATATTGACATAGTGTTGTTTTTGTTTTTTTTAAAATAAAAACTTCATTTAAAAAATTAAATGATATCGGCAGCCAGTATATTTACTATGAGGGTCAGTTCCAGTGCCCTAGTAGGGAAGTGTTTTAGCGTCAGTTATGATTCATAAATAATTGATAAGACGGGGCAACGTTTAAAAATTCGTTACATTATTTTTTCAAAGGCCACTGAAAGATGGAGAGCGTGAGGCCACTCCCCCCGTGCCTCACTCACTCATTGAGCTCGCTTTACTCCCGAGCCCTCTCAATCCCTTACCGCTTGTAATATTAACTTGAAACTGAATGATACAAGGCATTTCATTCATTATTTTTTTAAACTCCTTCAACCCCTTTTTTTCTAAGGCAAAAGCCGCGATTTAAAACGTCATTTACTCACTTTTTAGAGAGAAAAAAAAGAAGAGAAACGCGTACTCTTTTTTAACACTATAATAAAAGCTGTATGAAAAGAATCATAAAATTTTACGATCCAATAAATTGGATCTTATTTTTCTTTAAAAGAAAAAAAAAAATCGAATGAAAATCACAGAGGTGAAATTAAGTAGCAATATAAATAAACTTTTTTTATTTTTTGTTTACAATTTTATTTATCTCTTATTTTTATTATTTTAGTAACAACTTTATGGCAACTTCAAAAGAACCCAAAGCAACTACAAAAGCAATTGATAATACTATTTATATGTATTTGTTTTTATTATTATTAAAGCTAGTGTAAGCAAGCTTCAACAAAACAGAAACACAGCATATGTTTGTGGTGAAATAAAATAACAAATTATTTTTTATGTGAACCCCTAATTTTCTTTTTATTGTATAATAATAAAAGTAAAAGTATGAAGATTAATAATAAATATATAATACCACTGCTTTAGTGAGTGCAATGTGACCCCTCGGAATTTTATTATTTACTTTTAAAATATTACCATCAGCATGAGGTAACTATTCTGAAATATATTCTTATTGCAATCTCGCTAGATCTTTAATAATCGAGGATAATTTTGGATTGACTCCTAGCAAGGTGAGGCATCTCCCACACTAATGACTTCTTTGCGGTTGATCTATAAGAAGACTATCGTAAAATCTCGCGTATAATTGTGCACATAACGCATCATTTTTATTTATTATTCCAAAATAGGGGTGCGGGTGCATATTATACGCGAGTGAAAAAAAATTACCTAATGATTTTCCCAACTTCACTTTTTGCCAATTTAGATAAGTAATTTAAAAATAACCATAATTCAACTAATAATTACACTACATGCCTTCATATAAGAAAATATGAACGTAAATGTTTCGTTTAACAAAATACATCACTCTTGACACCCTATTTCGTCTTATTATTTTTATTTTATATTGTAATCAAATGAATCCAACACGCAATCTTATTTACGTTGAATTATAAAATCTTTATAACTTTAAAGTTCAGCTAATTTTGTTGGAAATAAAGCAAGTTATTCTTTTCTTCGGAAATTCACTAAAAACTTTGATTTTATAACATTTAAAAATGAAAACAAAGTCTTGGTTACTAAGAACTATGTTTATTAAAATGTTGTCCTCTGAGGTCCACCTGACTTCTAAGAATTATTGCAATCACATGCATTATACTATATTCCTCTTAATAAAATATTTTCAAGGGAGATTGTTCAAAATTTGTATTAAACTATTAGGCTGGTATCGACGGTAGCTGCTAAATTATTTACTGCTACCCACTAACCCAGTTTTACTTTCCTTTTACTTGAGTTACTGTTCATCTATTAGTTTTGTTTTTTTCCTCTTAAACATACCTAAATAACAATAAAAAAATGAAATCGTGGGCACAAAGCGCACAAGCATGAAATTATCCCCGAATTCGGGGTGCAGTGAAATAGCCAATTTCAGCCCTAAATTCAGCTTCCGTATTATATGCGAGTTTTTACGGTAATCATTCCGTTTAAAAAATGTATTACTTTTGTCGATTACAGAAAAAATTATAGCAGAACTTTGCGTGGCTTATATTTGGTTCTATACATACTAACATTAGCCTGAATGAGTGACAACATTTAGAGCTTAATATATCCTCTTTAAAGTCTAACATAAACCATAATCTAGATAGGTCTAAACATTAGATTTTATCTTACATGACCGTACGTGACCCTACTAATACTGATGTTGATTCGAGCTACAAAAATAATATACAATTATATAGATGTCGTGTATAAATGTGTAAAAAATGGTGCAAAAGTTGTTCTCGCTTTAGAAGGGGTCATTAAATGGGATGCTTGTTCATAACTTGCTTCATTTATTTATATACTAGGCTACACCCCGCGCTCCGCGGAGGGGGTCATGGTAGGAATCAGTGGCTAGGTTTCCTATTATCATGTAGGCCATAGAACATAAATTGAAACGCCTTAATAGTTTTGTTTCCAAAACCATCACAGGAAAGAATCTGGACTATGTATTATTCATTATTCATTCCATTATTCATCAATACCCTTTGAATCGCAGTTAAGAAGCTATTCATTGCATTAAAAATAAATCCTCCACTTCATTTTTAGGTACCATAAAAAACCGAATATTCATAATCCTCGCCCTCGTCTCAAAAGCCCTCTGAAATTATTTATTGTAAAAGTTTCAAAGTTAAAAAGTTGACATTTTCAAATGTGAGATATCAAAACGAAATTCAATGGAAATCATTTGTCTTATAAAGATCTAAAATTAGTGCAAATTTCAGCGCTGTCGGAAAATGATTCAATTTTTTACGAATTTTTGAAATTTTCCCTGAATCAAAATATTGATTAATGACATCATACATTTATGATGACTAAAAGAAATGATTTTTGTACCAATTTAATGCGTCATTTTTGTTTTGATGTTAAAATATATAACCGACATTGTTATGAAAATCGGTTGTTTTATTTTCATAAAAGTGTTAATAACTTTAGTAATAATTAATAATCAATATTTTTCGATGAAACCAAGCCCAAACCTAAGCGAACCTTTGTCGCACGCCTCTGTTGAAAAAAATAATCGATTTCGTTCAGCCAGTTTTGTGCCTATAAAGTCGGACTGGTGTTCACAAATACACATTCATATACATACACGAAAAAAGTTAAGATTCAGTTTTTGAAATGTGTGAAATAAAACACTATGCAATAATTTTGCAATTCCAATCGGGGTATAGACAAAATTTAATTATATAGATTATCATCAGCTCGCGATTAGTAATTTATTTTTAATGAGCTTAAATCATTTCACATATAGAATAGACAAAACCGCCTCAATTGCCTTGCTTCTGCAACTAGTGAGGTTGTTCCTAACTAAAGAAAAAACCATATGATGCCTCGTAATTGTGCGTTTTGTTTAATATAGGTTGTATTTATAGTATCATCAGCTGATGAGTAGGTCACTCTTAAGGAAACATATGTTTGGGAAACATATGTTTGCTCTGTGTTCGTATTATGAAAATCACAATAATGCACAATGCTCAAACTGATTGTTTTCGAGATAAAAGTCCTTCCAATGAATTAAACATCTAAGAATGAGGGGTTGCTCAAGGAAGGAAGTGATTAGTGTTGAGTGTTTATATACAGAGTGGGCAGGACACGTGTGATATTCTAGTACATACTGCAAGTAATAGTAATGTGAAAAAGAACTAGTACTTAGAGACACGTGTTTACTTAATACAAACATTACAGAATTACTACATTGCACGCACCTCTAGCCTCTAGTCATACATCTAACCGATCCTTAGACTAACTCAAACCCTCTCTATTGTATAATTAAATTTTCAATTTATTAATGTTAATTAAATACATAGTTGTGTATGCTGTTAATAATTATAATCATTGTCATGTTTACACTGCTTACCTACTAACTTACTATTAAATGCAATGCATTGCTATTTATGCAGTATTGAAAGATAGTTTATAGTTATCCAATTATAGTGTGAATATTAATTATATTTTATCGTAATTCACCTTATTAACCTATAATAATTAACATATGTTAATCGATATATTTCAATATATAGCAAATATAGTATTATAAATACTACGTTTGCACGAGTTTTCAAAACCATGGAAATGGTGATTTCAAAACGTTTTGAGTTCAAGATCACAACAGCAAATTTTTGTTTTGTGTTGAAACTTTAAAAACTGTTTTTAAAAAATAGAATGGAAACCGGTATTGAATTGAAAACAGTATTGAGACATGCGCAGTAGGTATAATGAGTAGCGATATTATAATCTGACTTAACTATAACTAGTCTGGGAGTTTATAGTTTTCAAAATGGTTGTGAAACATACAATTGAGATAACAGGTACACAAGTGGTTTTTTGAATCTTCTTTTTAGTTTGTTTTTACTTTCTCATATAAAGAGAAAGTATTGTGATGGCGCGAAAATTCGATTTTGAGATTTTGATGGATTTACACGTTTTGAGGTCCCCTGAGTCCAAAAAAGTGGTTTTTAAAAAATGTCTGTCTGTCGTCTGTCGTCTGTCGTCTGTCGTCTGTCTGTCGTCTGTCTGTCGTCTGTCTGTCGTCTGTGCAGACGCCTGGAGCCCAAACTACTGGGCCGATTTTGACGAAATTTGGCATACATGTTCAGAAAAATCATACCCCGAGGCGAAATCGAGAAATGAATTTTAGCTCTAAATTTGGGGGCGCTACCCCCCAAAAACTCTGAAAAAACATGAAAAAAAATTATTTCTCGAAAACGGTTCCGACGATTTTGATTAAAAAATTCTAAAATGTAGTCCATTTGAATACGAATCCAACGATATAAGCCGTTTTCCCGGGAAAAATCTAGTTCCTGAGATATTAGCTTAAAACGCGGACGGAGAGAGCCCGGGTTCGATTCCCCGACCAGGAGAAGTTATTTTTATGATACATTTTGATGAAATGTTCAATAATATTTAAATGTACATTTGAAAACTAATAAATGGAAACACTGGGCTAAGTAATTATAAACTCATATATGAGAAAGTTTGTCTGAGTTGTCTCGGACCGATTTTTTACTTTCTCATATAAAGAGAAAGTATTGTGATGGCGCGAAAATTCGATTTTGAGATTTTGATGGATTTACACGTTTTGAGGTCCCCTGAGTCCAAAAAAGTGGTTTTTAAAAAATGTCTGTCCGTCGTCTGTCGTCTGTCGTCTGTCGTCTGTCGTCTGTCGTCTGTCGTCTGTCTGTGCAGACGCCTGGAGCCTAAACTACTGGGCCGATTTTGACGAAATTTGGCATACATGTTCAGAAAAATCATACCCCGAGGCGAAATCGAGAAATGAATTTTAGCTCCACATTTAGGGGCGCTACCCCCCAAAAACCCTGAAAAAACGTGAAAAAAAAATATTTCTCGAAATCGGTTCCGACGATTTTGATTAAAAAATTCTAAAATGTAGTCCATTTAAATACGGATCCAACGATATAAGCCGTTTTCCCGGGAAAAATCTAGTTCCTGAGAAATAAGCTTAAAACGCGGACGGAGAGAGCCCGGGTTCGATTCCCCGCCCAGGAGAAGTTATTTTTATGATAAATTTTGATGAAATGTTCAATAATAATTAAATTTACATACGAAAACATAATAAATGGAAAACACTGGGCCAAATAATTATGACCTCGTATATGAGAAAGTTTGTCTGAGTTGTCTCGGACCGATTTTTTATTTAATGTAAACCAAACGATTGTGATTAATAAATTAATTTATTTAAGAAAAATAATATTGTTCTGATTTAATATTTAAATAATTTTATAATTTGCATTTAATGTAAGTACCAATATATTTTTAAACAACGTTATTTTTACCGAAATGTTGAGGAACTTTCTCATATGTATGCAGATACATTTGCAAAGTAGTTGGTATATTTATGAGGAAGCAAAACAAAAATCCTGGACCAAATATTAAAAGAGAACAGTTTGTGGTGGAAATATTTCTCTGTCATAGTTTGTTGGAGGATATACTATAGTACTAAAAGAAAAATTAGATGAAGATGAAGAATAGAACTCTTTCTACTAACCAATATTAAAATATAATAATATTTAATTATTAACCTAACTGGATCTAAACTTGAAATATAAATTATCTAAAATATTTTTATGAAATACTAGAAAATAAGTCAACGTAAAAAAAGAGTATTACAAACAGGATCGTTTACAGTTTTTTACTGCGAAGAGGAAACACTAGGCGACGCAGAAGGTTTGGTTTCATTCATGCGGGTATCCCATGGGCACTAACCTCGTTCTTTTCGTTTTTTTTTTTCACCATTTGTAAAACTGTTTCCTTTTAGTATGTACCATGGGACAGAAGAAAGTTCAATGTTAAAAAAAAAAAAAAAATCCAACGGGTCAGTCGATTTTTTTTTGGAACTTGTAAAAAGCTTCCTAAACTTTTTCCCCCGTTGCTCTTATCCCGCTAGTTTTTGGGAGAGCTTTAAAAGATGCTTAGAGATCCCTTTTTCTTCCTGTTCACAGTATATCCTTGTTAGTTGAAGCCGTGGACGACCCCTAGGCTTCCCTGTACACTAGGGTTTTCCCTGTTTTCCAAGCCGAGCCTTCCCTCTTTTTAATACCCATTACCGGTTTCAGGAGTTTTTTTTCCGCCACCTCTCCTGGGAATTATTCCCCGCACGCCCGGCTTAAAAACACCGCGAATACAAACACCGCTTAAACAATTTTATGCACTTTAGAAAAAAAGGTAGGTGAAAAAAAATTCTCTCTAACACGGGGCTCTCCGTGATAATTTTTAGTCGGTATTTTTATTTTTTTTTAACTTGCTTCCCCTTCTAGTCGTCGAGCTACCTTCCACGGTTAAGGTAGTTAAATATTCAGAGTGTCTGGGGAGCACCCACCGGTTTTCGATACACTATGTCCTAAACCATTTTTTTTTACCTTTCTTTCTCTTTTTTACGTGTTAATTTATAACGCTAATACTTGTATTTAGACAATATTTTCCTAAAAAAATTCAATAAGCACAATGGGTCCAAAATACTATATTTGTCCACTATATTTGTTATGATTTTTTTAAATATATGAACAATCCTTATTCAATAAATTCATACATTATTACATATTTAATATTACCCATGCATTATAACCAGGAGGATGATATTTGTATCTATGACACACTTAGTAGAATAAGACTCGACTATGCACTTATTAAATTGGTTAGGCGTGAAGTCTCACGTAAAAAGGGTTTCGTTGGTATCGTGAACATAAAATTATTATAAGGGGGAGGGGCGCAATATTTTGATTTTTTTGACAAAATGGCCACAAGTGTTATATATTTTTGTTTTCTACTCTTCAATCCTTTCATTTTATACCCCACTCAAAATTTTAAAAAACATATTTTTTCCCCGTGACAGAAATTAGCCGCCAATTTGGATTCCCAGTTAATCAGATATTTCTTTTTTTCATATTTTTTTTTTATATATTTAGTAACAGCAGAAATATAGTTTTATTTTTTTTTGGGGGGGGGGGCACCCAAAATTTTGATGTTTTTGACAAAATGGAGCGGAAAATTAAACACTATCCACAAGTGTTATATATTTTTGTTTTCTACTCTTTAATACCTTTCATTTGATACCCCAAATTTTGAAAAAATATTTTTTTCGTGTGACGTGAATTATCCGCAATTTTGAATTTAAACAGCTAATAATTTTGAGTTCACTATATTTTTCCTGTGTGAACAACGAACGATCTTTAATACTGGAAAGTTGCATGTTTTTATCTCTTTTGATTCAAAAGTTATTGGAACTTTACAGAGTGACAGACAGACAGACACAGGAACGAAACTATGAGGGTTTCTTTTTTTGGTTTAACCAACGAAACCCTAAAAAAGTCTTAATTATTTTTAAATACATTATACCTCAGTGAGTTACAATTCTATTATTTATCTGAAAAAAAAGAAGAAAACATATGTTTGTGATAAATGTACCTTTTCGGAATTTGAATTACTGATGGAACAGCAAGTTTTCAATTCAATCATGTTCGACTTCATCTGCTCACATTTATTAGTACCATCTTAAATCTAAAACAAAACAAAACAAAAAAGGCATTATAGTTCACAATTCTTAAATATTATCCATTATAGATAGACTAATCCAAACATATTTTTCACTTTTTACGTTGGACCAATTCAATTTCCAGAGGTGTCACATTTATTTATTTAAAAATCCTGGAAAGTGATTTTTTACCAGCGGCTTAAATGGCTGAATTGATGTTTGAATTGGAATATTTAAAAAAAAGAAACATATCGTCAACAGTTTATCATATTTTTTCATGCCATTTTTTAGAGTTATTAGTGGCGGTGCACCCAAATTTAGATCTGAAATCCATTTCTCGATTTCTCCAAAGGTACTGATTTCATCATGGGAATAGATTTACTGCTTAGAATCAAGACGTCTGCATAGCAGACAACACACAACACGCACCACAAACGAAACACGACTTATGGACTCATGGAACCTAAAAGCGTGTAAATGTGGCATAATCATTATTTTTTGCGTTATTATAATACTTTCTATATATCTAAGTACCTACATAGTATAGTAGATATATACTGCGCGTACATGAGAAAATATAAATAATAAAGACAATTAAAGGGAGAAAATAATTAATATTGTTGCTAGCATTATTAATTGAACAAGGAGAAGCAGGGAGTTTACTAACCATTAATGTAACTATTGCAATTCCCCATTGACAGTAGAGAGAGATATAGTAATCATTAAATTAATGCCTAGTGAAATCAATTAAATTCAATTATTTAGCTGTAAAACAATTAATGCATTCCAAAACTCTAAGCTAACCATAAGATTGAATAATTAAAATGTATTCCTATATAGGATAGTTAGAACTTGTTGATCCACACATAAAGACTAAATACAAGGCTCGTGTTTTTGTTGAATTATTCATGATTACATTATTCAGTGTGCAGGGTAAAGGCTTCGACAAAAACAATCGGCAACTGCTTTGCTTTCCATTTATCTTTACTTTCTCAACTCATTATATGTACTAAACATAAATCGGTAATGATTTTAAATCGAAAACAATTGTTTTGAACGGAGAACTGGTAGGGAACGATTAAATTTACATAACTTTAGTGATTTGTAATGCTTGCTGACATGTGAAGTTTCGCAGGTAACATTCGAGTGTTTTGGTTTTTGGTCTAGGTTTGACAATACTGGATGTGAGAGAGATGGAATAATATTTAACAGTGTTTCTGTGTATATTCAGAGCTATTGATATTTGGTTACACATTATGTTTAGAGATAGGAGAATGATGGAAGCAAGAGCTCCGAGTCCATTGTCTCTAGATGCACTGCATTACAGACCCTCCCCTCCAGCGTCTATATCAATTATTCAAGTGACAGCGAATTCAACTCACTAAGGCCTAATCATTGATTTCAAACCGACTCCCCCTTCATCATCAATAATTCCACCACTAATTCAACTTCATTATTCACTTATTTTTCATAACACGCTCTATAATTGAACCACTACCGTTAAATTTGTATAATCAAAAGGCAAAGATTTCTTTTTCTTATGACTTTTTAATAATACGAGATGTACATACTTTTTACTCATTTATTCACTTTTAAACACAGTTTCCTATTTTTTTTATGCCGACAAAAAGAATAATAAATATTTTCATTTATTGTGCCCTTTATATATATATTTAGAACTTTGAATCATGATAGATGGTCCAATTAGGTCACTGAACATACTTTAAAGTATACAATTATTTTGCTACTTGCATATAAATAAGATATTAACTATTATGTTGTTTTTAATGTTTATTCCTGTTAACCACTTCAAGATAATCACTTGGTTACCCAAATAACAATTATTCTTACAAGTAGTAAGAAATTAGCCTTCCTTATAACCTGAGAAATTGAAACTTCCCCAGAATTTATAATCAGTTTTTATCAATGATAACTTTATTTTAACAAACTGTATAGATTACCATTTATGACATCAAACAGTATAATATATGTAACTTCAACTTCAGCTAAACATAGTATAGTAAGAATTTAAATAATAAAACAAACCTTAAAGAGACCAAAGAAAATATATTCTCTCTATATAGTTTTTCATACAGAAAAAAGTAATAAACAAGGGTTTACAATAAAAGAAGTAAGAAAATAATTTAAATTATTAATATGGTTGATTTTTTTTCGAAAGATAGTTCGAACGAATCCCACAAAATTATCAATAATCCGGTTATTACCAATTTGCAATCATCCAGCAATAAATTAATCGACGTTTACATATATTTTTTTGAGAATGAGAATATTACATGTTTTTCTAGGACATCAATAAAATATGAAAAAACAAAGTGGATTTTTTCTTTGGCTAAGTGATTAGAGCTGTTGAAAATGATGCAGCATCATAGGATTTGATTAACTAAGAATGGTTAATAACAGGCACTAGTACTAAGAGATGAAACAGTTATCGTTTATACCTACTGTTTTAACCCAACCATTAAGGCACCCTATTAAAACTAACGACACTTCCCTGGCTCCTGTATTAAAACCTAACAGTTAGCGTTTATTTTACAGGGGAGTACTCTAGTGGTTATATAATATTTTGAAATGTGGTGTAGGAGAGTTTAGGGAGGGGATGGAGTGGAGCCAATCAAATCATGGTTGCCATGACCACAGTATGAACCCCCTTCATTCACATTTTTGCTTTTATACCCATCTCTTTACAACATACAATTCTCCTGACAAACAGAAAAAAATATTGCTTAGATTAAATCGAAATCAAATTAATAGTAGATTTAATAGTAATTACTTAAGAATTGAATTGAATTTAATATCAAAAACTCAATGAGTCAACAATATCATAGACTATAATAATCAAAATTATAATTAATAATATTATTATTCTTAGAATTCAATCTAAGGTGGTACCCTTTATTAATTCTGAGTGTAGTGTGAGATCCTTTTAGGGTAATACGTTTCGGCACTAACCTGCCATTCTCATGCCAGAAAAATAAAATAGTGAAGCAGATTTGAAGGTAAAGAGGTGTCTTATCTTAGTTCTCAACTGGTTTTGGATCGTCCAGATATAATTCCATCTAAGGTGGTACCCTTTATTAATTCCTCTTTAGCTTCAAATCTGTTTCACTATATTATTTTTCAGGCTTGAGAATGGCAGGTTAGTGCCAAAACGTTGCCTACTTAAACGATAGTTTTATTATTACCCTAAAAGGACGTCACACAACACTTATAAATATTATTCTTGTTTTACCTTATATATAAAAAAAAAATCTGTCTGATACAACTCGTGCTCAATTTTCTCGTATAACAGTAAATAATTATTACATGGTCCAGTGTTTTCCGTTTATAAATAGTTTAGAGTTTTCTTGTTTACATTTAATAATAGTTCATCATATTATCAAAATGTACCATGATAAATTAGTCCAGGCAGGAAATCGTACCCGGCCTACCACCGTCTGCGTTTAAAGTTATTTTCTCAGGAACTAGATTGATTTGGTCAAATTCATATTTAAATAGACTACAATTCAGAATTTTTTAATCAAAATCGTCGGAATCGTTTTCGAGAAATATTTCTTCCACTTAAGCATGCAAAGTCAATGTATGCTTTGATTTTTTTCTTATGAACTTTTTAAGATTAGGAGTTTTGACTTTTTAATCTGTTAAAACATCATTACAATATAAATAGTTATAGTAAGTATTAAGATTTGTTTCCTGGTATGTAATTCTTATTGATAGTAGGGTCTATAGGATAAAAAATAAAAGCTAACTTTTGCGATATTTCTTCAATGTTATATAGCTTGAAGATGACCCAAAAAGGGGACAAAATATCGCAAACGTGAGCTTTTAATTTTTTCCTGTAAACCCTACTATCAAAATATTGTGATAGATTCCTTTGATACTGCTTATAGATATACACCTCCTTGTAAAATACTTAAAGGAAGCTGAGACTTATGAGTAAACGGACTAACTTTTTGCTGAATAAAGTTATGTTCTTTATATCGTTTTGTAAGTAAACTAAATTGTTCTAAAAGAACGATGAAATTCGATATAACAAGATTTATTTTGAGGAGACGCTCCTAAATGGAGAGTTAGATGGGAAAAGAGTTGCGAGTTAAAGGAATTATTTCAATGGTAAAATAAGAGACACTGGGGAAGAGACTAAAAGTAAAGGATGTGAGACAGAGCGTTGTAAAGTGGTGGGAACTCCGGAGGAAGAGCCCTAGGATTCCACAAGCCCTGCTGTCAGAAGGGATTGGGGAAGGAATGGGGGCGGAGGACTGAGGGCGGCGGGCTCCTGTGTAAAAGCGAGCCGGATAGTAGTGCACTCTCTCAGGCCCCCGGGGTAATTGCGAAGCCCTTGAATAAATGATAAAGCTGGGGAGAGAGAGATAGAGTGGGTAGGTGACAACACCGGCAGAGAAAGGTTAATAAGTGACAGAGACATAGTGACAGATGGTGACAAGAGACAGGACCTTTTCTTCCTTGCCAGCCTCGCTGTGACATAGGAACCTTATCGTTTTGCTGCTCGACCTAACGTGGACCTGACGTACCCGCCGCTAATTGTGACACATCCTCCTCTCCAGTCTCTCCGCTTCTAATTTGTTAAACTCGACTGGGCGACATTACAAGAGTTCACCATCAACATACTCGATCCGGCAACTAGGTCGCGCAGTGAACCCTTGTCTCTTGCTAGGATGTGTAGTGTCAAACTTGTACACTATGTAAAACCGAATGAAACCTGACAGGAAAGGAAATCATGAGCGACATAGCACATCCATTATCCTACCTAACATATTAAAACCAAATAAATGCATGGATAAACTATTCATTACTCAAGTCAGTCAATCAATAACTATAAATAGAATGATTGAAAAAGTGCCATTAGTTTGATTTAAAATTTACTTCTAATTTTTGGCTTAAATGCGATAAGTTACCTTAAAACTTACAACACGTTAATTTATACTGTCAATGATATAAATATTTGTAATAGTGTAACATTCATTTAAGAATTTTTTGTTATCATGAAACATAGGATAACTTTTTTCTAAATTAGATAGTTTGGAATAATCAATACCATAAAATCTTTGCTTGTGGAAAATATAATGCATGTAACATGAATTAAGTTTAAACAGAATAGCATTAGCTTTTCTTGTAACAATTTAAGATTGAAGGAAAAATACTTTAACTCATTGATGACCTTTGCGTCTTCATTAGAGAAATTACAATTTTGTACTCAATTAATGTTTGCATCATAGAATTAGAGGAAATATTTTTGACTTTTTAAATTTATGAGAGCATTTTACGTCATCGTCAGCAGCGCTAGTTACAAATAATTTTACTACTTTCAACTTTTAAGATATCTTCTGCAACCAATGCGAGAAATATAATAAAAACTAGTTGGTTTTTTAGAACAATTCATAGTTTATCAAAAAGTTATTTCATTTAACGCTATGTTAAATTACCATTGCTTTCTCTAGTGTAAGCGTAGTAGAAAAATTAGGCTCTTTTTGGTCGAGCCTTCCAGCTGATATTTGAACATTATTCTTCATTCTTCTTTTATTAAATCATTCTGTTTTGAAAAGATTGAGCTATCAGTCTTCCAAAATTAATATTTTTTCCTTATAGGCTGTTGAGTAATGGTTCTGTTGGATAATTTTGACGGTAAATTGAAATAGGGGGGACGTCCTAAACAGTAAAAACAGTGGAAAAAGAGGTAGTTAAGATTGTATTTTTTTTATTCCCTTCACTGCGATTCTTCTTAGGTTTTAAGAGATGTTTCTTCTTTCCTTCTTTTTCTTTCTAACGAATAACCGAAGAAATATTTCCTTCGAAGAGAGACCACCCTCTTCTTGACTTTCCTTTAATTAAGGTCATAAACTGGAGAAGGGGCCAACGGCAAGATAAGACAAGTCTAATGGGCTGCCTTTCCAACTTTTTTCAGAAAGCAAAGTGGGAAAGATGCTGGGAGTTAAAAGGGAAGAGCTCGCCTTGCCTCCTGAGAGGTTGGTGGAGGCTGTAGCCTGAAGTCGAGGTATTAATTGAGTCTTCTTCCCCCCACCCTCTTCGTCCTACCCTCTGAATTATTTAGATATCCTTCTCGTCTCTTAATTAATCATCTGAATTCGGCTGATTTTTCGGCAACGCAAACTTCTTTATTTAATTTTTAAGAAAAAAAGTATATATATATATATATATATATATATATATATATATATATATATATATATATATATATATATATATATATATATATATATATATATATATATATAAATCAAGGGTTTGCGTTATTGCTTTAGAGAAAATAGTCTTGTTTCTCAAATCATTTTCATTCTTTGATAATAAAAATATCACAATTGAAAAGATATAAAAATAAAAAATGTAACAACTAAGATATGCATCATTAGAGTTCCCAACATGTGAGGCCAGCAATCTTAGTTTAAATATTAACACCCTCCATCCTTGAAGAGTTGTGTAGTGAACAGTTTGTTGGCACTCCTTTAGATTGTTTCTTTCCTTATAAAGGAGACAGAGGGGAGTAACAATCTAAAGAAGGTGTACGAAATGTTCTTTTTTAGACAGTTACTCCCCTTATAAAAAGTGATGTGTGATATTCTTTTGTTCCAAAGTACATTGGACTAAACATCACTTTGTCTTAGAGTAGTTATTTAGTGAGACATTTATACAGTGAAACCCCTCTTTAGCGGACATCGATGGGACCACCAATTTTGTCCGTTATACAGGGGTGTCCGTTGGGGAGGGGTTAGTTACTAAAATATTTTTAGTAAAAAGTATATAGTTTGCATATGTGGAATTCGGGACCAGAACTAATGATTGAACTAAAACATATTTACTGACGTTTTACTGGTTAATGAGAAAGATTAAAAGCTTGAAAATAATAAATTAAAAAATAAATAAATAAAAAGATTTAGTGTTTTAATCACATTTTTTTTTTTTTTTAATTGTATAATGTGGCAATTTATTAAAAAATAGTTCATAATATTTTCTTTTGTAAATGCACATCGCTTAAAGTAAATAATTAAAAGTTATGAACTTAAAATCATAAAACTTAATACCTATAGTTAGTTAGTATGTATTGCAAGAAAGAAAAATCTATAATATAAAAGAAAGAGCATTACATTGTATGAATACATCGCTAATACAGTGAATTAATTGACTTTTTTTTAAGTAAAGAAGGAAGTTACATATTTTAGTTTGCTTTACATATTTTGATTTTGTTAATCCATTTTCGTTGATTTAATTCTTATGAAAAAAGTATAACAGGAAACAGGATGTAATAAAAATCACATTAAGAACCAAAATTAATTTCTATGAATCTTACTGGATAATGTAGAAGGCAATATTTCTAAGAAGAGTTCTAATGCATTTAGACAAGGAACCCTGATTTTATAAAATAGAACTTCAAGCCTTTTATAATTTTCCAAGAAAACACCTCTTTCTACTTCATATCAAGAAAATTTGATCAAGAAATTCAAACAAACTTATTTTATTTTTTTAAGAAATGTATAAAGGATTCTTCATTCAGAATAACAATTTTCACTCAATTTTAATCACTTTCTAAATTGTGTTAGTGTCCGCTATAAGGGGGTTTTAGGTTCCATGGGACCTAATTTAACTGTCCGTGTCCGGTCTAGAGGGGTGTCCTAAATAGAGGGGGTTCTATTACATGGATTTGGTATACAATTTGGCCGGTGCCTGTAAAAAATGTCCGTAAACAGGGGTGTCCGTTAAGAGGGGTTTTACTGTATTATAATAACACATATGGTAGTAACAATCTAAAGAAGTGCCAATTTGTTTTGGTACCGGCGAAGCAGAGTGGTTAGCGTACTCGCTAACTCTCGCCTAAAACGACGAATAGTATCAATATCACTGGAGATGGTTTGAATCCCAGGGAAGTAAGATATTTAACAAACTGATGATTGTACCAAGTGGATGTGTGAAGTGGCCGAAAGTTGGATAAAGGTAAACAAGAGTTTGTCTTAGGCTAGTGACACACTTCGCCACCCGGGTAGCGCCACCTGGTTGATGCCACTTGCTCCCGCCACCTGACTTGCGCCACCCACTTATATGAGGGATGCAGTCAGCCCCAGATTTGATTTTCCCTATATTTGATTGAAGGAGTGGGGGCTGAGTGGCATGACTTGGGTGGCGACGTGTGACAGGCTCAATTAAAAACAACGGGTTGACCGGGTGGCGGCTAGACCGTCGGACGGTCGACCGTATAGTGCCACCCGGCAGGAGGCGCTACCTCGTGTGACAGGTTCCGTCAATTCTCATAGACGACCGGGTAGCGCCACACAGGTGGCGCTACCTGGGCGGCGAAGTGTGTCACCCCCCTTAGGGTAGTGACACACTTCGCCACCCGGCAATGGGAATAGAATGCAACCTGCCACACAAGGTGGCGCTACCCGCCGGTTGGCACTACCCGGTCGACCGTCCCACGGTCTAGCCGCCACCTGGGTGGCGCAACCCGGGTGGCGAAGTGTGTCACTACCCTTATTGGTGATGACCCGAATATCAATACGATCATTTATATAATAGAGTAGTGTCCCGACGATGGCATAACGGCGACGCACCTCGAAATGATTCGTTATTGCTAAGCTAAGGCAACCACATTTATTCCAATAAAAAATAAATATATGTTTTGATTTGTTGGTCTTCATATAGATATAATAAATTATATAAATAGATATAAAATTAATTTACTTCATTTTAATTTTGTTTCATAATATAAAATTAAGCCCGTTGCAAAGGGCTTAACAGATCGTAAATTATATAATTGATTCGAGTTTTTAGTGAATAAGAACTTAGTAAATTATAAATAATCTGTGACAAAGCTTAATAGTTATAATGTGTGATTGTCGTTCAATTAGGTTTTACTTTTTAAGCAATATTTTTATTTAATTATCTCAAGCAAAATAAAATAGTTATCTTTTATATTTTTATATACACTCTAATGATGCAGTCGACGATTGCGACCCAAACGATATACCAATCTTATAACAAGTAATAAGAATCAACGGGGTGAATAAAATAATAAATCCAATGAATTCAATTTATGTATTAGGCTATAAGTAATTACTAAGAGTACTACATATTACTAGTGATTAATTAGACAAGTGGTGTTCTTGGTACTGTGTAGAGTGTAGATCTGTGTATGACGGTGATATTATAGAAACAGCAATAATTACCGCTAGTGGTCGATTTCTGTCATAATGGACATGATAGCAATATCTCCTTCCTCATCCTACCCTTCCATTATCCATCATTCTGTCGCTCCTTCAATTCCCTCCTATTTTACCTTCCCTTTCAATTAATTCGCTTTCACTGCTTAGCAAGAAGGCTTTGCCTCCTTCTTCACAATTAAATTACTTTCTGTTTTAATTAATTATGAAAAGGGATTATTAATGTTATGTCTTCCCTGCGTTAATTTACATAGCTACTTATTTGCCTTCAAGATATTCACTCTCTTGTTTATAAGATTTGTTGAAAACACCTTTTTAAAGATTTAACTGTCGCTATTTCGATGGATGATAAGGTTTAAATAAAAATAATTACTCCATTTTTTCCAGAGACGTTTCGACCCTTCCTAAGGTCATCATCAGTCTTTACTTCTATATTCATACAATCATTTAATCAGATAATTAATACACATTCTTAATCACATCATGGTGTGTAATATATTTTGTAAAACTTATATTTAACTAATACATATTTTTATTCTACATACTTACATATAGTGTAGAGTTTGGATTGGAAACTAAGAGAGAAAATTTGGAAATTTGGATTTGGATAGAAAATTTGGATAATAAGATATTGATGTGACCACATCTTATTATCCAAATTTTCTACAATAACAATTAATAATTTATTAATATAATTATCTAATTTAAGTAAAGTATCATTTTATTCAATATGGATTTAATCTGTAAATAGTTTTTAATTAGTAATTCTATTTTATTTTTGACAAGATATTTGAATGTTCTCGGTGTAGAATTTAATGTTAAATACCTTATATACCTCTTGGTATTGAGGGTTTAGTTGCTGGTGAAAATGTTATGTTTAAAAGAATTTTTATCATTGTTTAAATTATTCATATTTATGTGTATTATTTATAGTTTTTTAAATTGTTTTTGTTCTTATGTTACAATAATCTTTTAAGTTTGAATAAATTTTGACAAGTAGTGACGCTCTCTTATGGAGACAGAATTTAAAAAATTTGGCTTTAAAAATAATTAAATATCTTCCAATCCAAACTCTACACTATATGTAAGTATGTAGAATAAAAATATGTATTATTTAAATATAAGTTTTACAAAATATATTACACACCATGATGTGATTAAGAATGTGTATTAATTATCTGATTAAATGATTGTATGAATATAGAAGTAAAGACTGATGATGACCTTAGGAAGGGTCGAAACGTCTCTGGAAAAAATGGAGTAATTCTTTTTATTTACACCTTATCATCCATCGAAATAGCGATCTCTTGTTTATATAATAATATATTCATAAAATCTTCCAAGAGTTATTTTGATTTTGTAAACTCTTCAAGTCCACCTAAGAAAACCACATCAATTGTATATATTTATATTTCGAGTTTACCGGAGGTAACGAAAGCATTTTGGTGATTCTGAAGATTGACATGTTTTTGTCTCCAAATTCCTGGGCAAAAATCCGTTTAAAAATAAGAGAATATTTTTGGCCTCGTGTCTGTCTATCGGTCTGTCATTCAATATTCTTACGAACCACTATATTTTAAGATCTAATCGTTTATGTTTAAAAGTACTTAAGGCACAATGAATTGTGATTAATTCAATAAAAATTAATTATGTAATTATGGCAAATTAAATTTGAATGGTTTGTCGAAAGTGTCCCGCAGATGGTTACACACGTTTAACACATTTAATATTGAATATTAATAAATCAACCTAAGAGGAATCGAGACAGGCCCAAACTACCAAACTTTTAATTCCCAGTGGAATTGCATTATTTTATACTCATGTAACAATAATAAGACGGGAGGAAGCAATGTGCCACACTAATTGGCAGACTATTTCTCAACTCTTCTTTTCAGAGCAGAGCATTTATATTATTAAGTATTCGATCATTTTAAAGCCGGGTTCATCCCAAGCGCGCACAACGTGCTGAAACACTATAATTTTTTCGATGGGGGATAGAAACCGATTGCGTCCACTGTTCGATATAATTGACGCATAGGTTTGGAAAACGATTGATTATTTGCTTACAGCTTTACAATTGATTTTTTGTTACTTTAAAATGGAGTTTGAACTAAAATATATTATGGTTTTGACCCATCTAAAGATTATACAGCGACAAAGAATGGTCTTCATTTAAGGATGACTCTTGGTTTGATGATTGTTAGGTTAAGGTAAGACAAAGGTGCAATTACTTGGACGGAAGGGCTTCACATCTTATAAATAATAGATAGTTTACTTAGCCAAGGCTCAGGACAAAGAGGGATACAACTAGTCCTATAAGACAACCCCTTTAATTACAATCTGACCCTTATCCACTTAAAAACTAAAATACTTTTACCAACTATTTCCTACTTTAATTCTAATTTTAGAAAAACTATTTAATAATAACTTCGATTTAATTATAATTTAGGGTTTAATATTAATATTCTATACATTTCAAAAATTCAAGCTAGTGAAATCCAATATTTAATTATTGCTTCCGAGCTTACCGAAGGTAACGGAAGCATTGTGTTCACTTTTGAGAACGAAAAACTTTTATGCCTCCGATTTTAAAAATTCCAAGACAGAAATCCGTTTCAGACATCAGGGAACATTTTTGGTCTCGTGTCTGTCTGTCTGTCTGTCTGTCGGTCTGTGTGTCCGCGAATTATGAAACGTGCGACGATAACTTGAGTAAATGTAAACCGATTTTGATGATATTTGGTAGACATGTTCATTTTACCAATGCCCAGGACGAGTTCGTTGGACAACGTTATCCGTCCAAGCGTTCACGAGCAACACTCGCGTAAACGAGAACTTCAAATTTAAAATTGGAATTTTAGGTAGGGAAAAAAATCTAACTTCATCTATTCAATGAGACAAACATTTTTTGCAAATACACTTTTTTAGTAAAACCAACAGCGACACCGCTATGAAGTGTTAATGACCGCTAAAACTATTAATAGTTTTTACACAATAAACAATATAACAATAAAATACATGATAGGATGCGAGGAAGCTATGTGCCACACTAATTTTGGCAGTCTATTTTTATATATATATATATATATATATATATATATATATATATATATATATATATATATATATATATATATATATGTATGTATGTACACAATTTGTGAGAGACACCAAGGGATGTGCCACGCAAGCGTGACCCATAGGAACTGTTCCAACATCAGACATTACGCCATGTCCTGCATCGTTTCGTCGCGTCCGACTCATCAGGGGCCCGACGATGCCCACCCAACTCTGGACATATACTAGATCAAGAAGATCAGAAATAGGACTTATCAGAGACGAGCGTGCTCTCAAACCGCCATTCTTGCTTGGCTGGCAAAACACATCAGCTATGTAATACCGTGTTTTTGCACACTGCAATAGGCTACACAATTTGTGAGAGACACCAAGGGATGTGCCACCCAAGCGTGACCCATAGGAACTGTTCCAACATCAGACTTTGCGTCATTAGGATGTTGGCTCGGCATTACGCCATGTCCTGCATCGTTTCGTCGCGTCCGACTCATCAGGGGCCCGACGATGCCCACCCTGTATAACTATATAAATGTATATATATGTATATATTTATATAGTTATTTCCTCTATTTAAATATTCCTTCTCTATGAGTATAAATGGTATATTATTCAGCGCATAAATTTGAGGTTTGTTGAATTAACAGGCTCAAAAGTCCTCTGAATGCAAAAAAGTAGTCTGCGTTAAACTATTTTTGTGTTAGACGCGTGAAGACAAGTAGAAAACACTATTTTATTCTGAATAAATAAAGAGTTTACCTCCAAAACATATATAAATTTTTGTCAAAATCAAATGAAAGGGGGGGGGGGGGGGGGGGGGGGTCCTGCCAGAAAACCAGAAAAGATGCAGGTCTGACGATTAGGATTTTAAAAACCTAATGTAATCCTATTAACTAATATATAAGTATATATAACTAATATTTCCAGTAAAATTAAATACAATTACCAGATAGCGCCAAAATATACTCTTTATATGAAAAAAGTTTTCTTGACGGTGTTTTTTTTTATTAAGTCTACCATTTTGTGTGGCACATAGTATTATAATAGGACGCAAGGGCTTATTATTGGACGAGTGGTCACATGAGATTTGGATCTGTTTCGATTCCAAGTGGGGTCACAAATATTTTTAATCTATAATTAATTTGCGGAGACGGTGAAAATGAATATAGGACCATCAAACAAACCATACAAATTTTATCAAAATTGGATAAATAAAATTATGTTGAAGGATTAAGTTTCAGATTATCTCGGTGAAGACAGCTAACATAGTGCTAGTATTAATACCGTTTATGCATTTGAATTTGCATATGTCCTTTATAGTGAGGTTCTATTGTATTAAATACCTAAATCTCTTAATCTATTCATCAAGAACTGTTTTATAATTTGAGATATAAGGTAAAATGAAATAAAATTAGTTCATATTTAATTATTTTTTTAAAACTATGACAATGAGAACAGTATAAAAATGACGATATCAACAACAGTTCAAACGTAAATTAAATGTAGAGAATAGTAGTTTTTATAAAACAAATGTTTTAAATAAAACTTTTTTTAGTATTTAATTTAATTAATCAGGTTCTACTCAATATTTTTCGATGAAACAACGCCTTCAAAAGCAAAACATCTAAGCGCCCACCACTGTATAAGAATTAATGAATTTCTTGCCTATAAAGTCGAATCTGCGCCTCGCATCAGATATACAGAATAAATACAGCCAGTAAAAAGTTATAAATCCGGTTTCAGTTCAAATTCAAATTCAAATTCAAAAAAACTTTATTTCTTTTAAATAATACAAATAAACAAAAATGAACTATTACACAGAAATAGTAATATATGAAATGAAAAGGTACCCAAATATTTTCAATTCTTTTAAGTGCACAGATAAAATTTTATATTTATATTTAACAATAATATGTATAAATATATAGATGCTATTTATTAAATCTAAAGATACCCAAATCTAAATATATTTGATAAAAGAAGTATGTTGAATGAATTAAGTTCGATATATTTTAGTGCTTGAATGATGATAATAAAAATCTTTTCACATTGCATAATATATTAATTCTAATTTGTATATCATTTACATAATGCAATAAAAGGATGATTATTTCGAGGAAGAAATAAGTCATGAATGAGGTGGTGAAAAGAGTTAAAAAAGTTAAAGAAAATTGGCTGAAAAGAAATCAGGCCTTCTCATAAATAATATATATGACAGAGAGGGCCTGCCTCATCAAGTATAGATAAACTCCTTACGAATATAACAGTCAACCAAACCAGATAATATGACCATTTATTCTTACTCTCTACACCTTATCACTTATAAATAATACAAATCCCTTTTATGTAGATTTTATCATCTCTTTTGCTTACTCAAATACCTATAAATAAACCCCATTACAAATTCATCATTTCGTTTATCGCTATAAGCTTAAAAGTATAAGAGATGTAAAAAGTGTAAGATGAGAAATCTATTATTAAGTTTAATAATAATAGTTTAGTTAGTTTAATAATTGGTTCTTATGTTAAGTAGGTCCTTAAGTTAAGTTTCCTCTTTTTGTCAGTCAAATACTTAATATAGCTTGAAATTATTTTAACTTTAAAACAATTATGCATAAAATAAATTTATTTTAGTCTTCATTATTAATATTAAGTGGCATTTTAGTTAGCTTAAAAAAAATAGTTTAATACTTTTAAAGAATTGCCATTACTTAAAAAAAGTCATTTTAGTTAGCATTTACTTAAAAATGAAAACGAATAAGTTTGAATTACTACAAATTTAATGTTTTTAATTTTACGTAAGTTATCTTCTGTAAACTTTAAGTTGTTGCATTTATCCTTTATTTGAATATTAAATAAATCAAACATACGGTTATTATGCAATTAAAATAATTACACATGCTGTTATTTCTTATATTTACCTCTATTAATGGTTTTCCATAAATAGCTAATTGCGGTTATTATGCATTGTTTTCTCTGAAGAAAGAATGGCATTTGTATCGGAGAATAGCAAGAGACCTCGAGAAAATGAGGGACGTAAAATTGTCGTATTATTTTAATTTGTCTTATTTCTTTCCCCCACCCTCTCTTTTTTTATAACGGAGAATACCAACGGTGTATATTTTGAAAAGGGAGAGGGATAGGAGTCAATAATATATAAGGTATAAAGAGGTTTCATTCCGAGGGAAGCCGATGTAAGGCGGACATTGCCGAGCTAATGAGAGGTTGCGTAGACACGCGAGTAGCTCCGTGCTAGGACTCTGGGTGGGGTAATAACTACCCTCGGAATTTCTAGGAGGCGTATCGGAAAGTGATTAGGATAGAACTCAAGGAGACGGGACTGTGCTGGGAAGGGGAGGTACCGTATAAATACACTTCCTTACCTCCCCCGCCTCTAGAAACAATAAATAAATAATGATTTTAGCGGTTAGAGGCTGCCCGCAAGCACGAAGCCCGTTGTTTTTTTTCCGTATTTGAAGTCGGCGTTGTAAGCACGCAAAGTCTTGCCCTAGGTTGTCAGGGTGAGAGAAGTAAACAAGGTTCTACGCTGAGAAGTCTAAAACAAGTATAGCTATAACTTGTATACCCAGGTCCCAGTCCACAAAACCATAAGTCTATAGCTCTTCCCGTCACGAAAACCACACTTTTTGAAAAAAAAAAGTTTTAGATTTTGACGAGTTTAACTGTTTAGGTAGTATGGTTTATAAATAAATTTTAGGGAAAATAGTTTTAAGAGAAAACTTTTTCTATACCTAATAAAAATGTATAGAGCAAAAAACACCTAATTTGAAATTCCTATACGGCTTTGCTACAAAACGGAAAAAACATTTATGCTAATACTCTTTTCCTAAGACAAGCTATATGAAAATGAATTTTAGCATTCTGGGTAAGGATAATAATTAGGTCAGTTCAACATCCTTAGTTATCAAACTAATTTAGAATTAGGCTGTAGTAGAATTTTGTTTTTCACTGCTATCCCACATATAATCCTTAATCGATATATCGATGCTACAAGAACTATGCAATAGATCAACTGATGAAAAAAAGTTGTTAAATAGTTTGGGGAAAAATTTGTACACATCTTTAATTTAATTTATCCCCCGGCTTTTCGATTTTGCTTCCGAGCTTACGAAGGTAACGGAAGCATATTTAATTTATAATTAGTCCAGTCAATTTATACAAAAATTTTGGGATTTATTGCAAAAGGTCCGGTTTTTATGATTTTTAGATATGTGGTTGGGACTAGTACCACTAGTAAAAACCCAAGTTTGTAGAATCCTAGACCCCGTGGAAGCAGAATTATAGCTAAAAAAAAAATACGTGTGGTGTCGCGGGACACCCGGTAGGAACGAAGTTCCTTACATTTTTCATTAAATATAAATTATAAAATCACACTGCTAAGTACATATACATTGCTAACTACTTATACATGGCAGAGTTAGAAAAGAGACAAAATTAAAAGTAACGAACTGTTTGTACCTAGCAGAGTTACGGCAAAATTAAATGAAAATCATTATTTGTATAATTAAAGCAAGCGTCTTACTATAAATATAATATATTAAATATAAGAAAAAAGTTGATCATGATGAGTTTATAGTGTAAGGGTATGTTTGTTAAAGGAGTTTGGATTGAAATAGGACTGTTTTATTTATCTACAGAACAAAGTGACATTTTTGACATATATATAAGAAAAATAACCAAAACAAGTCAAGTAACAGGCTTCCTTAATGACACTTTTTCCCGTCTATTAAAGCTTACGTTTACGCGAGCGCTGCGCGTGAACGCTTAGGCGGATAACGTTTTCCGACGAACTCAGCCTGGGCATTGGTAAAATGAACATGTGTACCAAATTTCATATAACTCGGTGAGCTTTTACTCAAGTTATCGTCATCTGTAGATTTCGTGGCGGTGATTTTGTGACGGTGATTTTGGTCGTTTTTTTTCGGATTCACTTCCGGGCTCCAGAACGTGCCATAGGGAACTTCGTTCCGAAAACATTGAAATTTTCCCACTTTTTTCAGTTTTTTATCTTTATCTCCTTTCCTGTGCATCTAAGAGAAAACATGGTTATTACCAATTTTGTAGAGGAAAAAATTTACTAAAATTTTATGTCAATAGCTTTGTTCTCTGCGGACTTTAGTTTTCTAATGACAGAGCATCGCAAACACGATTATTTTGGAAAAATACAAGAAATTCACATTTTGTGAACTATATGTTTTTCGATATAAGTCGTTATTACTATTTTTAAAGTGCAGTAAATGTGCTGCAGGGTAATCTCAATTGCAGCTCTGTACGTCGAATAGTTTCTGAGATATGGCACTTCAAAATAGTCAGTTTTTTCCAACAAACAAAACAATTTTAAGTATTGCCCTCTTTTCGGGCCAAATATCGGTATATAAACTCTCAACTACGAGAAAAGTCATAAGGAATGAAGTTGTAGTAAATTTAATTGGCTTTGGCCTTTTATGTACAAAATAAAGTCTGTAAGTAAGGCCATAAGGTCTGTTGCAAACGTAAAAAAAAGCTGAATATTAGGCCAGTCAAATTAGACCCTTAATTCACAAAGTCTGATGTAGTTCTGATTTTTTATATGTTGTTCGGACCAGTTAGGGTCGTGTGATCCTAAGTTTGCAGCTTCGAAAAACCTGTGCTAGCTGCGTAATATATGAAAAACTGAAAAGTTCTGGGACGTTTTTCAGTTGGTGCTATATACCTCGTAAAATATGCGTTTTTCGATGTTAGTTGTTCTTACTATTTTTTCTGTACAATAAATTTACAACAATTTAAGTCCAACGGCAACTCTGTACGTCCAATTAATTCCGAGATATGGCCTTTTAAGAATTGGAAATGTTTTTCAAATATTTGAAATTTTAAGTATTGCTCTTGTTTCGGGGCAAATATCGGCGTAAAACTGTTAACCTACGAGAAAATTCATAAGGAATGAAGTTGCAGTAAATATAATTGGCTTCTTTTTACGTCCAACGACAACTCTGTAGTCCAATAGTTACCGAGATATGACAATTCAAATATTGACAGTGTTTTCCAATAAATGGAAAATTTAAGTATTGATCTCGTTTTGGGGCAAATATCGGCATAAAGCCTCTCCCCTACGAGAAAAGTCGTAAGAAATAAAGTTGCAGCAAATTTAATTGGCTTTTATGAAAGCGCAAAATGAAGCCTGTTGACAAAACAGTTCTTTTGTAATCATAAAATAACAAATAACGGAAAATGTCAATTTTTAAGAAATGTACCTAAACCACTTCTTATAACAAGTTCTGGGCATTCAACGATAAAAGAGCATAGAATCATGCTGCAAATTTACTGAACTTTAAAAATAGTAATAACGACTAACATCGAAAAACGCATGGTGTACGAGTTATATGGAAAAAACTGAAAAAAGTCCGAATTTTTTCCAGTGATTCACGTATTAAGCAGCTAGCACAGGTTTTTCGAAGCTGCAAACGTAAAAACACACTACCCTAACTGGTCCGAACAACATATAAAAAAATCAGAACTACATCACTCTTGGCGAATTTAGTAATTTTGTAAAGGCACTTTTATAGAAAAGGGCCCCCCACTTCTTTTTAATCTAATATTCCTTCTGACAACCGAATACTTACTTTTTTCATGTAAAAGTGTGATATTCCTTTGTCCCAAAGCATATTGGACTGAATATCCCTTTGTCTTAATAGGTAGTTAGACTAAGGGATATAAACTTTTCTGTATAAAAAACAAAAAGGGGGGCCCTTTTCTATAAGAGTACCTTTTGTAAATATGTTTTGACTGGCCTAAATATTTTTCCAAAATAATCATATTTGCGATGCTCTGTAATTAGAAAACTATAGTCCGTAGAGAACAAAGCTATTGACATGAAATGTTAGTAAATTTTCTCCTCTACAAAATTGGTAATAACCATTTATTCTCTCAGATGCACAGAAAAGAAGATACAGATAAAAACTGAAAAAAGTGGGAAAATTTCAAGTTTTGCAGCTATAACACTGCTTCCACAGGGTCTAGGATTCTGCAAACTTGGGTTTTTACTTGTGGTACTAGTCCCTACAACATATCCAAAAATCATAAATACCGGACCTTTTGTAATGAATTATGATAAATTGACTGGACTAAATTCAGAATAACGATTTCTTTTTATTTCTCAGAATTGAAAAAATCCTAGAAAGAAATAGGAACATTATTGGTCTCATGTCTGTCTGTCAGTCGATCCGTGTGTCATTCATCATTTTTGCGAACCGCCATATATCTTAAAACCAATACTCGTTCGATTGTGATGAAATTTGTACGGCAGGTCATATAGCCCATTGTTTCCATATTAATTTTAACTCTCTGAGCAAAATAATATTGCTTTAAAATAAATATGGATCCATTGGGAATCGAAACAACAACTTTGATGTATAACACCTACATCTTTAAAAGTACTCATTCAATTTTGAATAGTTTGTTGAAAGTTGTCCACAAAGTAGCCGCGAAATACGATTAAGCTTAATTGATCGTTTTATTAATTAAAAAAAAGCAAAACAATAATTGTGACAGATTTAAAAGGGAGGGGGTAAATTAACTAGACAATAATGGGTCTAAAAAGAAAAATATAAAAGTACGTAACTGGACTGTTTATTGTTACATTTGCTACAGTGGTATTCTATTACCACTGTATTTACCTGATTTGAGATATGTAATTAACAAGACCTTAACGAAGACCGATGAAAATGGCATTAAAAATATACTTAAAAACGTAGGTTTTTACCAAAAATAAAGTACTATCCGTTTCGGATCTCAAACTAATCGAATTATTGTGTATTCTTGTGCAGGGAGAGTTGTTCGGAGGATTGAACGACGGGCTACTGTCTAGAGCGGAGGCCCTGGTAGATATAGGAAAGCATCATCACCACGTTCACGGGGGCAGCGGTGGTGGTAACCAGCTGCCCCAGCTCAAGCACGATGTCATGTACCACCCAGGAGCCGCAGGCATGACGCCCCCCTCTGCACCGCCAAACTCCAGGCCCCACCAGGTCAATCTCCACCAGGTAAATACACTTCTCCTCATAAAAAATATTTAATTGATTTTAATTTCCTTTCCAACAACCATTAGTTAAATCAAATAATTGCAATTTATTTTATTTTTCCATATAATGTTATTTAATAGCTGTTGCAATAAGGGGTATTTGGATTCGAATGACCTAAGCTGGAAACTAATTTTCCCTTTGCTTACACTTTTTAGCCCTCGTCAAGCGAGAAAGAATGTAAATGCCCAAACAAAGAGAAGTTAGACTAGACAAACATATTACACACGTAATAAATTGAAGAAAAATAACTGCTGCTTTAGGTATCACACTATTACATACTAGGAATTTGTAAATCTACTGTATTAGTTGGATTGACCTAGACATTAAGACCCAAGGGTTCTTTTTAATGAGTACTTATGCTTCTGTTATTCCAGCCCTTAAGCCGGGTTTACACGGGGCTGAGTAAACAGGAAATTAGAGTAGCGAGTAGAGTGTACTTTACTTCCTACTCTACCAATTTTTATTTTGGAGCGTTTACACATAAGCTAGTAGTAAGAATAGTAAAAAAACAGAAATGATTGCACAACAATGTACAAACTGAAACTAAACTCTACTTGCTACTTGCTATAAAAATCGTTTACACGGGTAGAGTGGCGAAGCTAGTAGAGTGGGAGCTGTGGTGGGGGAAGTAGAGTAGAGTCCACTTTACTGCATGCGGTATAGTACTATACTCTACCAGCTACTAGCTACTCTACTCTCCACTCTACTCTACGGAGCGTTTTTTCGGGTTTCTACGGGTAGAGTTACTCTACTCGCTACTCTACTGTTTACTCTACCCGTGTAAAACCGGCTTTAGTGTACTTCTTACTTCTAATTAAGCATATGTCCAGTTTTTACTATTCCTGATACTGTCAATTTTATATTTTTTACTATTGGTAATTGGATATGTATACAACGTTTTGACGTATATTATATAGTTTAAAGTTTAGTTTCTTCCTCCCTCATTCACAATTATCTTTAATTTTATATTCTCCCTCAATATCGTTGCTCTATTGTGAACATGTTTAATATAGAACGAATGAGATATTTATACCAGATGTATTGAGTTTAAAGACACAATGAAAAAACATAAATATCACCCTCACGAATGTTTACTGGACAGACTTTGTTCCCGGTATGGGAGGGTTGGAGAGGGTGTTGACATACGTCTACTACTTCTGCAGGCAAAAAGGCAAACATTAAACATTAGATAGATTTTTTCCCTGTCGAACTCGTTCCGGAGGACAAATAGTTCGGGATCGGAAACCTCCTCCCCCTCCCCTAAACAGGGGAAAAGGGACAGGACAATGAATAATTGATTTCAACGGTTATTCTATGATAACATTACGAGATGTCGGGAGGGGTGAATCAGCCCGGGGAGGATCTCGAGGGAAGTATATTTCATCATTAGGTAAGGGAGATAGGAAGGAAAAGGAGAGAGGGAGTCGGTGACTGTAAAGTGGTCATTTGGTCTGGTCCCCGGGGCCCAGTGCACTACCCAGCTCCATACCCCTGAATCCGAACCCATCCCTACTATATCAAGCCTGTAATTGTTCTGTTGCCTATAACCTTGCCATTACTCGCCACCCCTCGCCCTCTGTCCTCCTCTCCGCAGGCACTTGTTGTTATTCCACCTTACCTTGTTATATGGTTAGCCCACCCCTTTATACCCGGTACATACAAGCACAATTTAACTGCCGCCGAATCGTAAACTCGCCACCCTCAAAATAATAAACTAGCGAAACATTTCTCAACTCATTTATATATCGTTCTGTACAATTGCATTTTCCTCCAAGCATAATCTACAACCGGCCTATCCATTACATTACCCACCACTGGCCTAGTAAAGAAATGTCTTGGTGCAGTATTCTCATTAATTAACTTTAGTTGAATAGCATCAATTATTTTTTTCTGAGTAGTATTTCTTACAAATACTAAAATTTGCACTAACTTCAATTCACAATTAACGACTTTTTCCACTGAATGATTTACCATTAACCTGCTAGACATTACATTAACTATTAAGAGATCTAGTTCTAGACCTACATATTTTACTATCGTTCCAAGGAAATAATAATAGTGCGCAGTTTAGTTTAAGTTGTAGGTACTTCAAATGTCCTACATTATTTTTTTCTTCCAATAAATCTATGAGTTTATTTTAAGGAAATTAAATGATTATTTAATATTAGATATTGTAGAAATTTTTAAAATTTATTTGTTTTATGTATACCGCCTGTTTTTTTGTCAGAAGAGATTGATTTCCAGTACAATTAATTTTCTCGAGATTTTATTTTGTAAATTTGACTTAAAATATATTTTTCAGCATTATTCCGTTTCAGGTTTGTGGCCTGTCATAAAATTATATCGATCTGTTGGAGGCAGTCGTGCTTCATGAGGTCAGTGTTGTGCCGGAAAGATCAGTCTCTTCTGCTTTTACCTAGGTTGCAGAGCTGAACCAAAGGGTAGAACTCGAGAATCGATTAAGAAGCAAGATCGAACCTAGAGAGATATAAAGAGTTTTGTTTTCTTCGACGGGAGCTTAACTATAGAGCATATGTTGAGTCCACCGAAGTAAAGTGCAATGACCTCGGTTGGAAGAATCAAAGAAGATAGCACCACTCTTCATGTAACGTAAACATACTCGAGGAATTTGGGGTATAAGAACAATAGGACCTCGTAAACGTGTTATTGTCCAAAATGGAAATGAACACTGGACGAAATAAGATTCATTTTGGATCCAGATTAGCTATTTTGTATAACAATTCAGAGATCCCACTTGTCCCTCGAAAGTTGAGCTCCTGTCGGAAAAAACAGCACCTGTTAAGCGGGTGTGTTGTGTTTCAGGGAATGTTCCAGATGGGTCATCACCCTGCTGGTATGGAAGGCTTGGAGATGTTGGACCCTACGGGAGCCATGACGACCCTTACACCCATGTCAGATGGAGGAGGAGGAGGAACGGTAGGCTACCCTCACATGAACAGCATGATGCCTCATCATCATCACCACCACGTCCACCACGGATCACCCCTTTCAGCCCACGGGCCACCACCACATCCTATGGCTGGTCTTCAGCATCCTGACTCCGATACCGACCCAAGAGAACTAGAGGCTTTCGCGGAGCGGTTTAAACAAAGAAGAATAAAACTTGGCGTCACCCAAGCAGACGTTGGTAAAGCGTTAGCCAACCTCAAACTTCCAGGCGTTGGTGCACTCTCACAGTCTACAATCTGTAGGTTCGAGTCGTTAACGTTATCCCACAATAATATGATCGCATTAAAACCTATTCTTCAAGCATGGCTTGAAGAGGCGGAAGCCCAGGCCAAAAACAAAAGAAGGGACCCGGACGCACCCTCTGTCCTTCCCGCCGGCGAAAAGAAGAGAAAACGGACTTCGATAGCTGCTCCAGAAAAACGTTCTCTAGAAGCCTACTTTGCCGTTCAGCCTCGGCCTTCCGGGGAAAAAATAGCCGCTATAGCCGAAAAACTCGACCTTAAAAAGAATGTAGTAAGGGTTTGGTTCTGCAACCAGAGGCAAAAGCAAAAGAGGATGAAATTTGCGGCGCAGCACTGACAGATGGAGTACGGCTGCCCCCCTCACAGGGAACTCGTGCAATAATACTGACCCTCCTGTATATACCTCCTGTGAATACCGATACCTCCTTTATAAAGTTATTTATATACAAAGTAAATATAAGTAGATAATTGTTCAAGTCGGTCCTCCACCAAGAGAGAGCCGACGCTGAATGACCTGACATCTTTAGCTGCAATTTGTAATATACCAAAGATATAAAGATATTAATACTCGAAACACTAGTCACATGACCAAAATGCTCATTAATTTAGTATTTGTTTGTTATTAACTTATGTCGTTTTTATTATCTTATTCATATCAGGCTGGTTTATAGTACAACAAAGCTTTAATTTATTCTGGTAAATCTATTCAATATATGTTTCTAATTTAAGTTACATAGTATTACAAATAACTGAAACGATGATGTTTTAAAGTTTATTTTTAGACTGGTTATTTTAGCACATTTGACTTAATTTTAACACAATAATATGATGTTAAGGTTACTGCGGTGTACTGTGTAATAATGTATACTTTGGGTAGCCAAACTGCATTCATTATAATTTTGTTTTTAAGAATTCGAATTTAAATTTATAGTACATCTTATTAACAATCCTAGTCTGATATGAATAAAATTATTATAATTTAAATTATTACTAAATAAAAGAGATTTTATAGCTAACCATTTCGGATATTCGATTTATTAAGTGGCTGTATAACGCAATTTGAAGTTAGTTTGGAAAATGGTAGAACTGTTTATCTGGTCTTCCACTTGTGGTAATATCAGAAGTAAATAACGTCTGTGGTGATTTTATATAAGACTAACATGTTAGATGATTTTAAATTAGAATAAAAAAAAATCGAAGAGATTTCAATAAAAAAAACATCGAATAACGACGACTGGTTAGTGATGTAACAAAAGATAAATATTTTAAGGTGACAGTAGAATATTCAACATAATACACTATCTGATATAATATTTATTTCTGTCTATGATACTAAATGATATTAAACATCAACTACAGACATGTATTCGTTATAGATCGGCTTGCTAACTTCATAAGCTAAAAATTATAATTTGATTTTCTAGTTAATTACATCCCACCTCATTAAAAAAATATCTACAACTAAATGGTAATATGGCATGTTATAACATTTCCTATGATCAATTGACCGGTAAATAATTTAATAGATCATATTTAAATGATCTAAAATTATCTGAGACTAAATTAATTAAACTTAAGGTATTATTAGATTTTCAATGAGATTAAGTTGTATGAAGCAATAATATATAGCATTAGATATGGTTTACTAGGAAAATTAATAAAATATTTACTTTATTCAAATTGAGATACTTAATAAACATCTTTCATGAGAAATTAGAAAATTAAAAATTATCTAAAATTTTCATCCTAATTATTATTTCTATAAAAATCTTTTTTTTTTACAGGTGATTGAAAATCACATGTTTATTTCAATACTTTGAAAATGTTTGTGGTGTTTTCCCATTCAATAGATTTTTCACAATTTTTAATACAAGCACTGCCCTTTGGCATTTATTTATTTTTCTTTTTGTCTTGTTAACCATCGGTCCGTCTAAGATAGTTTTACTGTTCCCTTGACTATAAAGGACATACAAATTTGCTTAATGTTGATAAACATACAGGTATTACGGACATTTCGCTCATAATGCAAATTTTCTGCAAATATAAGTTGAAGAAGCAATGTCGAAATTTAATAAACAATCAGACAAAATCATTTTTTTTTTTTTTTTTTTTTTAGTAAATCCTCAATATAATAGGGATGGATTGGATATACATCAATTGACCTCATTGGTAACGGAACATAATATATTTATTGGTGTTTGGACTATAGTCCAGTAGAATACAGAAGACCTAAATCTTTTGACCATAAAGGATTCCTCAAATCCTCAAAACAATAGGGATGGATTGGATATACATCAATTGACCTCTTTGGTAATAGAACATAATATATTTATTGGTGTTTGGACTATAGTCCAGTAGAATACAGAAGACCTAAATCTTTTGACCATAAAGGATTCCTCAAATCCTCAATACAATAGGAATGGATTGGATATACATCAATTGACCTCTTTGGTAATAGAACATATTATATTTATTGGTATTTAGACTATAGTCCAGTAGAATACAGAAGACCTAAATCTTTTGACCAAAAAGATTGAAATTTAGATCATTTCATTTAAAGAAAATATATCGGTAAATGACATTTCTGATTTCTTTATTGTATAAAATAAAATATTATTTAATTTTTTCCTATATACACTTTTAAATAGATTACAATGTGAACGAATAGTTATGAACTATTGATGTGAATCAATAGTTATAATTAAGAATCTTGATTAGTAATTATGTTCAAAAGTAAAAGTTATACATTTTTTCATGTTTGCTCATATATTTTAATTAATTATACAAGTTTGGTTCAGTTAAAATGTTTCTTACAATCTTCTAAAAATGTGTTAGTTTTATTGACCGAAATTTTAAGGAATTAACTTAAAAAGAGAAAAACTAAAGAATGTAAACTTGTTGAACCAAAAGAACATTATTAATTTAGAAAACTAAAAAAAAATCATTCTCTTGGTTATTTTTTAAATATCTCGGTTGTTTCATAGTAAAAAGAACGACTATTATATGTAAAACTTATAACAAATAAGAATTTATTTGTGATATCCAGTAATATAATAATACAAATTATTGATATAATTTAAATTTTTAATGATTGATGGTATTTAAGTTTAATTTTGGGATTTTAAAACTAAAATTTTTTTAAATAGGAATTTTTAACTTGCCATATTACCAATTAAAATTAATCAAATTTATTTTTTAAGATTAAGGATTGTGAAGGGTACTTAAAATGTTTTAGTAGAACTTAAAATATATTTTAGCTCAAAAATTAATACTATATGCCTATGAAGATAATTAATAAAATAGTAAAAAATCACTTTAAAAAGTATTAATTGATAATGTAATCTAATTTTTAATATCTAATTTTTATTTTAAATTAGTTTATCAAATACATTATAATTTGTTTTTGTTTTTTTTAATTTAAGTTATTTATTTATTTTTTTTACAAAATTTTATTGAGGTAGTCAAATTTAAACGTATTTTGTTATAATATTGGAATAAAACGTTCGTTTTATTTTATTAAGGTGATTTATGATAACTTCATTTTTATTATTATATAATTTCGTCTTTCCTTTTGAAAATTATGAACTTTTATTTAATTTCTAAAGATTAAATTTAGTGCAATTAATAGGTACTGATAGACATATAAAATATTTTTTTATGAAAACAATTAATTTAATAAATACAATCCCTTTAGGTTTATTTATTTATTGTAGGCAATTCACTTTATTTCAATAATTTTATAGCACAGGCGGTAAAAAACTTATTTTCTAAACTTATAATTTATTCAGTCTAAAAAAAAAAAATGTCAGTTAACCAAATAAGTAAAATAAACAAATAAAAACATCTTGGAGGGCTAAACGAAAAATAAAATAATCAAATATATAATAAATACATTTATTTTTACTATTTAAATTTAATGAATAAAATGTTATTAAGGCTACTAAAACATTTAAAGTATTTGTGACAATCTTAAATTGAGTTATGAGTAAAATAAATAAATAAAAGTAAATATAGGTTTTATGATAGAAAAATAATAAATACAATATTAATTTAAATAATTTAAACTGTGATGAAATGCCCAGGGCTAGTCATGAGGACAGAATAAATATGTACATATAAATAAGGACACATAATGTATAACGAAATAAATATATTTCTCATTATTTCGAGCTTTAAATAAATATGGAGATAATTCTGAAATTAACTCAAAATAGATCATTTTTGTTTAATTATTTTTAGAGACTTAAATATTATTTATTATAAAATTAACATTAGTAGTTTTATTTTATATTAATTTGATTTTAAATTTAGTCATTGGCTCGTAATTAATTTTAGTTATTATTTTAAGATTTTAAAAACTAATTATAGGTTTTGACTTTGTTGTAATAATTTAAATTTGTAATTTATGGTTAATAATTTAATTTGTGATTGCATTTTTTTATTTTTTTTATTACTATTGTAAATAAGCTGTAAAAGAATAAGAGGTGTAATAAAAAGTGAGGAATTTCCTTAGTAAAATCATTGACGTCTTTAAGTAATAACTCGATGCTTAAAAACAAGAACATCAGAGAATAATTTCATTTATAATAAGAGAGCGTAATTAAGAAAAATCAACATAACTTTTACTGATTAAAAAGTGGGGGGGGGGGGGGGGTAAATAAATTAGTCAATAAAGGGTTGGAACAGTAACTGACTTCTCTTGTTTGAAGTTTTATCCTAAAGTTTAGATGAGACGTCAAGTAACTTCTTTTATCTACGATTGATACGAAGTATAAACATTGTAACTCTGTTTAGATGCGTAGAAAGTGAGTCTTTACGTACTTGTATTCATTGCGCATGCACGTTTCATAATTCCTCTTATTCCGCCCTAGTGCGGTAAAAAAGAAGTATGTATTCTTCACCTTAACACACGATTTGCGAGTTTGTCTACATTTAACAAAACTAATTTGCTATTTGGTTAATTGTTTATATTGAGTTTTTAGTATAAAACAATGAGTAAGATTTAAGTGAATATGACGAAAATGAGGAGATTATTACGCCTCCCGAAATAATTAATTCGGCACAAAATACAACTAATGAATTAATGTCATCTTTATCAAAAGAGAAATGCGAACTTACATACACGAAGTTTATTTAAAAAAAAAAATCTGTATTTATTATTAAAATCCAACAATCGAAGATAAAGTACGGTACGCAACTCTTGCTTTGCTCGAGTGGTTTTACTAACCTCGCTGTTGCTCGGGTGCAAACTCCACACTCGCATGCAAAATGCTACTTTCCGCACTAGATGCGTAATGTACTATTACTATGTTGGAGGAGTAATAAATTTTACTCAAATTGATTACCAACACTTTCTTTTTCTCCTTGTTCTTTTGAGGTAAAATTTCTTGGCTTTCCCTCTTAACTATAAGATCAAACTGCGAACTAAAACTATATACGTATCCGATCCCTTATACTTTAATGATGTTTTGATATTACAATCTATTATTTTCTAATCTAATTAATTTCTTTGCCTATTTTTTAAATCTGTCAAAATTGTTTGGTTTTTTTTTACCTGTATAAAAGTACCAATTTTGCGATATCCTTATATGTGTAATCCATATGAGCTCATTAGTGCGTATCGATGAAATGAATATTGAACCATCTGTGGGCAACTTTCGACAATTTTTTTAAATCAGATGATTATTTTTAACGATATAGGAGTCAATACATGGATTTTTAAGGATATGTGGAAGAAAAACGATTGGGCACAGAAGGTTGAAATTAATTAGGGACCAATAATTATTATGAATGAATTATGTCCTACCAAACTTCATCAAAAACATAAAAACTAACTGTTTTTAAGATATGGCAGTTCGCAAAACAATTTAACGAAAGACTGCCCGACAGAAAGATACGAGGCAAAAATATTCCCTTATGTCTAAAACGGATTTCTGTCTCGGTATTTTTGAATTCGGAGACAAAAAATTTCACAAATGCTTCCGATACCGTATGCTTCCTGTAAGCAAAAAAGCAAAAACCTGTTACAAGGAATACAGTACTGAATAGCATACGTTTCATTAAAAAAATTGTATTTAATTCAGTACAACCCTTCTTCTCGTTTTTTTTTTTTTTTTTACATATTACCTTGTAATCACGAGTTTTCGAAGTTATCAAAAGATTAGAATGATTGACATAATATTTACTCAAATTTGAATTATCGATTTTTTAGTGGATTATATACTTAATGCCACCAAATTAAAACATAAAGTCTGTCGATATCAGCATTTTCTCTAGTGTACAGATATGTTTGTAAACTAAAGATAAAGATGATGGTTCGAATCCCAGAGATCGCACTGATTATCATATCAATTGGATGTTTGAAGTGACTGATACCTCCCCACCCCCTACCCCTGGGTTAGACCCACCATCTTGGTCAATGTATTAATGTATATTCGGTTTGAAATCAAACTTCCCGTTTAAAGAAAAATAAGAAATAAATATAGATAGTTGTGAATTTGCCGAACGCCCAAATTTTTAAAAACAACTAGTCTGATTAAATTTGCATATAATTAATGTTTAAAAATAGGATTTAAATTAAATATACATATATAGTATATGGAATATGGTCACATTTTCATTTCAAGCATCTGCGCATAATCCTCTCACTCATGCGGAAAAAACTAATTATTTTAACGCGATGAACAAAATTGAAATTGTGCCACCCTAATTGAAAGAAGTGTTTTCATTTGTGGCAGGGCAGCACCGTTTTTTCAACCGCAGAAATATACGAGTCCGGGTGAAATGAGACGCCAGATATACTAGCGTCGGGTAGTGAAGGGGTAGGGTAGGTGATGTAATACTGTCCTGCCACGCTCTGCGTCTTAATTCGTATATATATATGCGGTTGAAAAAACTCTGCTGCCCTGCCTCAAATAACAACACTTCTTTCAATTAGGGAGGCACTTATATTTCCTGCTTCTCAATGTGCGCCCGGGCTAAAGGTCGTAAATCCTAAAAAGAATTAATACCGAAAGACCAAGATTTTCAATCATTTAAATTTTATAATTGTTATTAATCCATCAGTAAAGTTGGTATTAAATTTTGTTGATTCTACTTTATTTTTTATTGCATTGATGATGAATGATATACCTACTAATTTTTAATAAAAAAAAAGAAAAATGTCATATGATTTTACAAAGGAATAAATTTACATTTAGGCCTCAAAATATGTACTTTGGTTTCTGTAAGTTAATATATGTTATTTTTTTTATTATTATTTTTTTTCTATTATTATTTTTTTTTCTATAAATATTTCAGCTTTATTTATTTATTATATTTTTTTCACATTGAACAATTAATTTATTAAAAGTTATTATTATATATTATATTACTGTTAAATTACTATTGATTATGTTTTTTTAAGTAGACCACCATTGACATAATTACTTTTAATCTTTATTTTGTTATAAGTAACTTCTTAAGCATAGTATGTCATGATTTTATCTCAAACATATATTTAAAATATTATTGAAAACGTGTATTATGTTATAAATTAGATTTGTGTTATCAATTTTTTAAGGTTTCTTTTTGTTTTTTTTTAGTAGTTAAGGTAAATTCAATAGTTACTAGGTCATCAGGTAATAAAAGATCATTGATTTGATCTTTCTAATGTATCGCACATAAAAAATGTTTATTGTAAACATAAGAAAATAAAAAATAAAATGATGTACTTTTTTCTAAAATCAAAGTGTGCTGAAATGTGAATAAGATATTCAAATAAATGAAATTTACTTAATTTTATTAGGTTCCAAACGAAGGTGATCTATACCAAGTTCCATAACGATCAGTTGAATCTAGGAAACCCTTAATTCATTTATTCAGTTCGTTGAAATAATCAGCAGTAACTCTAGATATTATATGTAAGATTATATGTAATTTACATGAAAATAGTTCGAGCATTGATCTTCCTGGTCTAGAATGACTTTTTAAATGGTTGTGTAGCGGTGTTTTAAGTTCGAATAATCTTTAATAATAAGGGCCAAGTAAGTATTTAATAACTTAAAAAGATAAATTTGTTTAATATTTCTTTTAATTTGATTCCAGCTTTACCACTCTTTACTCCATAATAGGATTTAAATAAATAAGGTGAAATTCTAATGATTGTTTTGTTGGAATTCTAAAATATGTTTATTTCTACAATGCCCATTTTTTCATTATTTACCATCCGTTATCCAGGTACAGGATTAACTAAAGAGTGTAATTAAAGCTTATTAAGAAGATATAAAATTGGGTAACAAATTATCCTATAAAAAGGAAAAAGTTGGCTAAAGGCTAAGAAAAGCGAATAATCTTTTATTCCTTTCTTATAAATGGGTTTATTTCCTCCCTTTTGCGAAACTTCGCTGGAATCAGATATTATGACAATCGAAATAAATGGCAATCCATTCCTATAAAATTAAATAATATTATTAAAGATGAAGGTAAAAGGAAAAATAAAACATGAATTTAGAGAAAATTATATTATAATTTTGCTCATTTTAGATCCCCCCCCCCCCCCCCCCCCAACCCTGATAATGATATATTATTACAACTCTTTATTTATTAAGAAGTAATCAGTACTAACTTTTTTACATTATTCTGGATTACGTTTTATTATCTTTGGTGAAAATATATAAATATAAAATTAAATTCTTACAACAAGATTCGAAATAATGAGAAAATATTATTTTACATGAAATATAAATAAAAAAATTGTAGGGTTAAATTTTCTTTCTTTTTATTTATTTATTAATGTGCCTCTACAAAAAAATCCGCTAAGTGAAAATCTCAAAATAAGGCATATTTTTTATTAATTGGTTTATTTATTTTATCTTTGTGTAATTTTATTTATAAATTTGTAAAGATAAGCAGTAAGAGAATAAGATGAAAGAAATAATTCTTGTATTTATTTGTACAATTTAATGTTACCTTTATACGAAAATGTATAATAGCCCTAGTTAAGATAATGTAAATATTGTATATAGAATTGTAGTCATGTGTAATTGACGTTAAATAATCATTGTAAATAATTTACCATTAAATCAAGTATTACAAAGTAATAATATTGGATACATTATTACTTCGAATTTTATTTATTTATCCTCTCCTTATAATAAAAACAAGGTACCTATGTATATTTATATGAAAAATCATTCAACATTTATTTGTAAACTAATGTCAGCTTTCGTAACCCTATCATATAATTATTTACGTTTAGAATGCTAAATGTTAGTAATGGCAAAATAAATGTGTAGGTTTATTTTTTTATTTTTTTATTCTTAAGCAATGAATACCGAAGAAAATCAGTTATACCTTAGTTAAAAGGCAATATATAATCGTAAATAATTAACTATAATATGTGATATAGGAAGTTTGACATTTTGAATATCTTGAAGAACTTGAGTAATATTGAATGAAACATAATGGGTAAAGATATTAAATCGTCTTCATTAATTTAACTAAATTCATCCAATTTTGACCACTTTAATTAGTCATTGTGTGCAATGACCACTTTAAGTGATTGAGAATTAAAAGAAAAACAGAAATATTGAGGGAACAACTATTTGAGAACCCAGTAAGGATTTCGTTTTTGAAAGTTATTAAATAAAAAAAAAATCTGTGGAGATAGTTAATTTATGAACGAGGGGATTTATTTTATTAAGTTCCCTTCTGACTAATCTACCTCAGTTAATATCAACAGATAAAAAAAATAGGATTAAATTATTAAGATAAATCGAAAATTTCTTCGATTGAGAGCACATAAGAAAAATGGTGGTGAACGACAGCTAGTAGCAGAGTTTACTAAGAGCGACTTCTTATTAATAATGTAAGTATTTTAACATTAATTAAACTAAATTAGTAAGTAAGGTTATAATTTTCAAACTATTTCTGCAATAATTGAAGAATTTTAGATTCAACATTTTCTGAGAGCAGTAAAAGGAAAGATTTTAAAGCTTGATCATTTGACAAAAATGTTTCTAGAGTAACCTCAAGGAGAATGTATTAATAGTACTGTATGGCATATGGTCATGTTTACATAGTGTGCTGAGCTTACTAAAGATGATTTGAATTGGTTAAAATTAAAAAAATAAAATTTTATATCCATAATCAACAGTTATCCAATGAAATAAATTTCAGGTCTGACTTCAATTGAAAGTTTTAGAAAGGTAGTAAAAAAAGTAAAATAAGGTAGTCAACTTGTGGTATTTTTTTCTACCTTACCCGATATATACGTTTTAGATAATTATTTCTATTCTGAGTGGAAATCGAATTTATCCTTTTACGAATTTTGAAATACGAGTATAGAGAGCCCTTTGAACAAAGGGTTTAAGTAGGCTAGTCATGTAATTCAATTATATAAACAAAAACTTTGAAAAGCACAACAGTAAAAAAAAAATCCTATAAGCTCATAGACAGTAGTTAGATTGAATATTCTACATCCATACAATGTGTAAAAGAATGATTATATAACGAGCACTAAAAGAAATTACGATGGAACTAGTCTTCACACTAGAAACATTTACACGATATCATTTTTACGATTAATTAAAAATTCTCTTCAGTTTTCAAAGATAAGATAATTAAAAGTGAAATATCACATGGGCTAAGTGCAATCATATTAAAAGCGATGTGCGTATACGGACCCCGATGCCACAGTGTAGGGTTGTGGAAACAAACGCGGCGGAATTATGAGAGCTGACACGGAAATGTGCCCACCTGCTGTGCTTCCGGTTTACTCACGCTACCGAGTAGTCCGAGCTTTAATCTCTGGTGGGAATCTAGAGACACATGTCAAGAGGGCTGTTGTTTCCAAGTATAATCATTTTTCCATTTCTAAGGGTGAAGGGCGTATGTGTATAGATCTTTCTCTTCAAACTGTCCCTCTTGAATCCACGGAAGGTCACTAAAAGTACACTAGATGATATTAAGTAAAAAAAACTTCAGAGAAAAACCACAACTCATAATCAATTGGAACTTTGAACTTCCCTTTAAAAACCAAAATAGTACAATTATATCAAAGTTAGAACATAGACAGAGAGGTACGCGTTTCACAGTGACGTAGGGATGCAAATATCTTAAATCATTGTGATAAATGACATAGAGAAGAATAAATAAAATGGCTGTGCGCGAAGTCTCACGTAAAAAGGGTTTCGTTGGAATAGTTAATATGAAATTGTTAATCGGCAGGGGAACTGCCGATAAAAAAAAAATCACAATAAACTCTCTCATTATTAATTTATTTCCAAAAATGGTGTGGAAAAATATACGATTTCTACAAGTAATCTACTTTTTAACACCTTTCATTTGATACCCCACTCAAAATTAAAAAATTAAAATAAAATAGACATGAATTATCCGACATTTTAGATTTGAGTGGCTGATTCTTTTTAGTTTGCTATATACTTCCTGTGTGCGCGTAAAAATGATCTTTAATACTGTAAAGTTTCTTGGTTACATCTCTTTTGATTCAAAAGTTATTGGAACCGTACAGTGTCAGACAGACACAGGAACAAAACTATTTGGTTTTTAAAACTGTGTCTTTTTTTGTTTTTACCTACGAAACCCTAAAAAGACACATCCCTCCACTAGTCACTTTATTGTACTATGCCGCCTTTCAACCACTAAGGGTCAACTTCAGTGCTAGTGGGACAATTCGAAATGCGTAAGATGAAAATTAAGTGTATAGGAGTTGAAATCTGACGAAAGAATTAGGCACAGAAATATCAACTAATAGGAAGTGAGATATGTCAAGTAGTTCTTTGGCTGTAGTAATAAAAGGGATATTTTTATTAAAGATAAACCATGGTGACACGAAACAGCAATATTACTTAATTACCGAAATTTAACTTTACCAGGGTATAATCCAGTCTAAGTTTGAGAAACCTATTATTAGTGCTTAAAAAATATTTATTGAAGCGAGCGTAAGCGAGCTTCTTACATTTAACAAACTATGCATCTTGTCTGTCTGTCTGTCTGTCAGTAACGTTTACGCGTGTGACGATAACTTGAGTAAAAGTTGTCCGATTTAGTTGAAATTTGGTATACATGATCCTCTTACTAATACTCAGGCTAAGTTCGTTGGACAGCGTGATGCGTCCAAGAGTTCGCGCGCAACGCTCGCGTAAACGAGAGGTTCAAAAATTAAATAGGAATTTCAGGACGGGAAAAGATTTTATCATCATCTATTCGATGAGACGAACATTTTTTTCAAATAACATTTTTTAGTAAAACCAACAGCAACACCGCTATCCGCTATGCATTAATAAAGATTGCTAAAACTATTAAAGCGGACCTAAACGTTTATAATAGAGAAAACAACCTTTTTACCGATATCTTACGTTCTAACGTAACGATTTTAATAAAACTTCATATACACTATCTAATGCACAGTTGAAACAGGCATGCAAAATTTCAATTAGATACATGCAGAAGTTATTTTGTAACAAAGAGATACATTTTATAATAATTGAAAAGGAGATGTGTGGTTAGAGGAATAGTAAGAATGCGGGGTGGTTCCCTTACTATTAGCCGCTGCACTACTAATATACCCATTATCTATCAACTCATCATGATTCATGATTATTGTCAAATCCTTTTTAATGATTTAAAGACAACTGTACATATTTCAATAAATTGACAATAAGGTAAATTCAATAAAAACAAACAACTTTAACTTCAACTTGTCCTCCTTTCTTGACACTCCCGGCCCAGAAAAGTAGGAGCACCACTTGCGACGTCCTCTTCCTGTTCAGGAATCTCAAGCGGGTAAAGACGTTGTATGGGGCGCAGGTATTCCCCATTTTTAGTCTTCAACTTCACTACCCCGAATATTTCGAATTGAATTTGATGATAGGCTCTTCGAGGTGGAATAGGCTCTTCATCATTAAGAATAGATGGTATATATGTAAGTGGTTGGTTGTTAAATACTGCTTCGCATTCACAGAGGACCGTCGACATTTCCCCTGCTGTTGTGGACGCTTTTCCTGGTGAGCGCCGCAAGAGATTTTTCACTAACCCAACCAAACTTTCCAACCAACCTCCCCACCACGAATCGGTGGGAGGATTGAAAACCCACTGAATCCTCCTATAATTAATTTCATTAGCTACTGTCCCCCACACTATCGCTTTAAGGGTATTGTTAGCCCCGATAGAATTTGTCCCATTATATACATGACCATACATAGTTCTAGGTCTCCCTCGCCTTGCGATAAACCTTTGTAACGCTAATAAAAATACTTTAGTTAAAAGTCCTAATGGTACTAGTTCTAAATGAACTGCCCCAAACTTAGCACATCTGAATAACGCTAGCCACGCTACCTCAAACACTAGGATCCCTTGTATCTAGTGGCAGTGCAGCTGGTACACCCTTTAGTCCTTTTGCTTTTATAACAAACGGAGACAGTACACATATTGGGTCAAAAAATGTATATCCAAAAGAAAAAATGACCTTTTTTGTAATAACGACTAAATTTAAACTTGTTTTCTTAACCCAATCTAAATTAGCACTTAATTTATCTAATTCTTTGTGCCATCCAATTCCTAAGACCGATGTTTTGTCTGTATTTTCCTTTAACAACTTAGCTGTAGCCCCTCTTAGCCGTCTTCCAGCTAACAACCTATTAGATGGTAATGTTGGACTATCAAGGCTCCAAGGAAAACTAATTTCAAAACTACCATCCTCTTTTCGCACGATTGTCCTCAAAAATTCTTCTTTAGTGGCAATTTCCACTTCCTTTTTAGACTTCTGTTCCCCTGGATCCTTAATTCCTAACAAATCTATATGTTTATTTACAACCCTATCTGGATATTCTGCGCTTTGCTCTCCCAGATACTTTTTTACATTCAATTCGATTGACTTACTTTCATACTTTTTACTATATTCTTTTGAGGATTTCAATAAATCCTCTCTCCCAAATCTATCCTTCAGACTCGAAATGGCGCTTTTATAATGTTCTCCCCCAGGTGGGAAACTTTCAACTACCTCCCTAGCTCTAGAGTTGGGGACAGTAGCTAACAATAAATACTGAAACTTATCATCATCACTCATATCATGGTCGTCATCAATTTTTTTAAATTGGCCCCAAAATATTAGCCATTCCTTAACATCCCCATTAAATCGGATGAATTCAATTTTGGGTAGTTGCAACCTCTTACTTTGCCCTCCAGGAAATACCCCCGAACGAGCAGTTTCTAATCCCGACGGTCCCTCTGACTGTGGATTTTGAGCTGGTGGAATGATGTTTTCTAAATAGCTTTTAACCTTTAGATACTTGAGTAGGTACTCCTCCGCAGAACTTAATTCTGTTTCCAAATCATTTTCGGAAGCATCCTGAGTCAACATTCCCTCAAATATCGCTAAATCTAACGCCTTAATCACTGAGTACCTTTCATTCAATGCAGTTGACAAGCACCTTATTGCTGTGACGTCTGGAGGAACGATGGCCGCTACTTGCTCCATCTTCGTCATTGTTCTCGTTAGAATGGCCCGATTTGCCTTTCTTGATTTCTTCTGAAGTTCCATCTTTAACTTCTTAATATTCGCCGTCCAATATTGACACGAATTAATTCTTGAAAAATTTCTTCAAAATTTTTCTTTACAATAATGTCACGGTCGCCACAATGTCAAATCCTTTTTAATGATTTAAAGACAACTGTACATATTTCAATAAATTGACAATAAGGTAAATTCAATAAAAACAAACAACTTTAACTTCAACTTGTCCTCCTTTCTTGACAATTATCTATATTTTCAATATTCAATACATATTTATTACTATACGCTCGCTTCAATGATAGAGCCACGCGATGCCTAGTTATAATAGCCCCAGCTTATGACCCTATAAGGGAAAATATGTCTATCGATATTTTATGGAATTTACTCATGACGAATCAAATTGGAAGAGAAAAACTGATTACGAAAAAAATACACGAGCTATATCAACTATAACGATGGCCTACTAAAAGTAATTAAAATATGTCTGTGTTAAACATAGGATATTGTAGTTTCTTTTTTTTAAATAAAATAATTATAATTAGAATTTTGTTCTTTGAGGTTCATTAATCCTCTTTACGATTAACTGATTTGGATATTGCGTAAAATCATTGGAAACATATAATTTTACGATAGTCATATTAACCAATATTACATCTCCACTTCATTTATAACCATTTTAGACGTAAAAAATATCCAGATATTTCTGTATTTTGAGGATATCAAAATTTGAAAAAAAAAAAAAAAAAAAAAAAAAAATCATAATAATCATAATAAAGAAAAGAAGACAAAAGCAGACTATAAAAGGCTTCATAAAGCAGAAATGATAAACATAAAACCATAATAGGATAGGGATGTTTAGTATACATAAAACACCTGATATTATTATTGGAGAAATTGACTTTTCAACTAAATTATACGGAAAAAGAGAGTTATTAGTGGATAAAACTTTTGGTATCATCGAAGTATCGTGGATAACTACTTTGGGAAGGATTTAGGACTGCTGAAATTATAATTTTAGAAGTAAAATTTGAATAATATATTAAGGTGTGATATGTAGGTACATTTAAGTAGTAAGGGAATTCATAAATAAGTTCAAAAAATTCTGATTCATGGTCTTTTCTTTGAAAAAAACGTTACACTGAAAAAAATCGGGGTCAGATAGTGGCAGAGATTACTGTTTTATATAATAACCTGTGATGTATGTGATTTTATCGTGGAATCGTTTTATCGGCAAAACACTAAAGTTGAATTTATCAAGTAATAAAAGTATATTATTTAATAAAAGGGTTGTAGAAATAAGAAAACCTTAATAATTAAGGAATGGTCATAGTCATAATTGTTAGAAAGTGAACTTAAATTAGGTATTAATTAGAGTGTAGAATCAATTTCAATAATTAGAAATGAATGGTTTGTTAAAATACCAATTAATCTACAACAAAAACACAATGCTTCCGCTACCTTGGTAAACTCAAAAGCAATATAATGCTAATTAACTTTTACTGCTGTCAATAATAGTAGAAAACTATAGACACAAAACAAGGGATTTCACATGGTTACATATGTTGGAATTAAAGAAATTCCACCCGGGGGGGGGGGGGGGGGGTCGGTCGAACCCAACCTCTCACCCTTTTAGCTATTTTCTCAGGAACTATTGATGTTTTATTTTACTTATAAGGTTAAATTTATACCTAAGTGAACTAAATATTAGAATTTTGGGATCGTTTACCGGTTTTTAGGAGAAATGCCCCCAAATGTATAGCTAAAATTCATTTATCGACAACAGACATTTATTAAAAACCATTTTTTTGGACTCAGAGTACCATAAATCATTTAATTCCATCAAAATCAGGAGACATTGAATTTAATTATATGCGAGTAATTTGAATACCTACTAGGTAGATATATGCGGGAAAATAAAAAGTATAAGAATGCTAAATCATTTTATCACAGTGATACCAGTGATTAGTGATGAGCTGATAGTGATAAGCCATCAAATACCAAATAAAATATACTAAATAATATATAAATTTGTATTAAAAAAAAAAATGATTAAATACCTTACAGATCCACCTCAGAATGTCTTTCAAATTATACTGGACCTGAATTACTTGCATCTCCTTACGTAGATCATCTGATAACACCTTCAGTTAAAGAATTGTTTCATCTTGAGCCTAAAAAATAAGAAAAATAAAACCACCTGAATTATCTATAATCTATATACAATTATACGACTAATGCAGTACAATCAAAAAGATATTTGTTGGTATTATTTCGAATGACGAATTTAATACAAACAATAATTTTGATTTGTTATACCATTTGAGAGAAGAAGTATCAAATATTGTAGGAAGAAGAGCTCAAATTATATCAAGAGCAAACATATTAGTATCATGACTTAAATTAAGTTTTAACAATAAATAATCAATATTTTAATGTATTATTTTCTCACCAAAGCAAATATTATATTTCATTCTTACACAAACTTTATAATTCTATATTAATAAGACATTTTATAAATTTATAAAAAAATAAATAAATAAGACGCTGTATAAATTTAACTATGAAACATTAATTTCTTATTCTCGGAAGTAAATTTTAATAATATAATATTTGAATGCCAAACAAAAAACTACCTTAATCTTACTATTAGTTTAGTACCTATTTTATAACGAAATTCTAAAATTATTTATCTTAAATTAAAATTATTCTAAAATCTTTCTCATTTCAAATGGTTTTCATATATCTGATTGGCTATCAACGCTTAAAATTTTTTGTTTGACAACTCCACCAAATAGTACCGTAGCCGAATTATCTATTGAGCGAAATCAGTACCTTATATTATATTGTTGAAACTTTTGTTAATTGAAACCTCAATACATTTTGTCTAATACTTTAGGGGGGTAGTCTTAGTAATTTAAAACTTTAAATGAAGGAAATGTCTTTAACATAAGGTTAGTACATTTGTTCTGTTTTTATAAACATCATTTATATAATCGAGTAGACGGCGACGATAAAGCACCTCAAAATTATGTGTTGTTCCTAACCTGAGGAAACCACATTTATTCCAATAAAAATAAATGTTAGTTTTGATGTGTTGGTAATAACTTATCTAAATAGCTGATTTACCATCCCGGTCACGGTCACACAGAAAGCAGGCTATCCGCCGTCTGGCGTGGACAGGGTGGTCACACAGAAAGTGAACTGTCCACCGCGGACAAATTATCCGCCATTCGCCGCGGACTGGGGTAATCAAGCTGAACGTGGACAAGGTACAGCGTGATTCTTCAACTCGAGTTTATTATTTTATTATCAGTAAGAGACTCATACGAAGAATTGCTTTTTCTGTTCTCTTTGAGGCAGACAACACCAAAAAGAAAATAGGTGGATGAAATTAATGAAAAAAAGTCCAGTCATGCACCATGACAATGAGCGAATTTTCAAAGAAATCTGCGTATTATTGGCTTATGATAATATAGGAAAATTTTGGTTATATATATTATGGTAATTTGGATGGGTGAAAAAAAAAATTGGTACACAGGGATACGGGGTACAAAAGTCAAAAAAAGATTTACCATTCAAAATGCATGTCGTTGAAAAGCTCTTTAAGAGTACAGTAATCGTTGTTGTGCACACTTTTGTCATATTTTCATATAAGACGGGGGTAAAATGAAAAAAACATGTTTTAATGCTATTTTTGACCCTAAATGGTCAAAATTTGACCCCTAAATGGACTCCAAAAATTCTGGCCAACGAACTCATCCTTTCTTTTTATATTATTGAAATTTTAAAATTGTTTTGGATTTTATAAGTGCATCCTAGCGTGAGATATCGTCTGGAGTGACACATATATATATACATACCTACACCTACATATATACAGACACATACATATATACATACACATACATACATAAAAAAAGTGTTAAATTTTAGGAATCGATCCAGAATGGTCTAAAACAGATTTCCATGGAGAAAAGTTTCAAAAATTCGCATTACAAAAATTTTGAAGGCATTACAATAGCTTAATTTTCTTCGAAAATTTGCTAAAAGAGAGGAGTTCGTCGATTTTCACCGTCTGTGCTGTGAAATGAGTTAATTTATTTGTTGTTTGATATTGCATTATAGTTTAGGAAGCACCACCGATACTACTTTAAAATCAGTAACCACAGTTTAGGAAGCAATAATTAAAATAATCTTAAAAAGGCCACGTCTCGTCGTCGCCCTTTTGAAATGTGTGAAACAGAAAAGACAAAAGAAGAAAGGAAAAAAAAATATTTCGGGGTGACATATTGTACAGAAAAAAGCACTCCAGAACAAAATCAATCAATTGATCAGTAGATTCATCGGTCATGTTGCTACTAGTCCGCCACGAACTCTGGAAAACACAACTTCAAATCTGTCCGCCGCGGATGGCCGTCTTCTGTTTGACCAGTTTAATGCAATATTATAATCCACAGAGTCCTCCGAGGACAGTTCGCTTCCTGTTTGACCGGGCCTTAAATTAATTTACTTCATTTTACTTTTTCTTCTAAATATAAAATTAAGCCCGTGCCAACGGGCTTAACGGCTTGTAAATAATAAACCATTAAAGAACATAAAAGTAAAACATTGGTGGATTTCAAGAGCCTTGCGCTAGCACTCTTTACAGTTTTTTGCTTTAATATTTACTTTGAACAGTCTGGTTGAGCAAGCAGATTATTAACTCCAATTTCGGGGAGAATGAATAGTTTGGAGTTAAGCTGGTAGCAAAAACTCAATGTTTGTAATAGCTTAGAGGCACATAGTGGAGTTGGCTAGGGAGTCTTAATAGCAAACACACTGTACACTTGTTTTCAAGTCAACGAACAAGTGTTTAACTTATTTTGAATGGGTAGAGAACGGTGGCTAGGGTCCGAAGAAAGGAATACAGTAGGATAATTAGTAGTGCTTTGTAAACAGAGCAACTGCGCCTGGGGTTTAGAGGGCTGTGCCCCGTCTCCTGGGACGGCATTAATGAAATTAGACAAATATTCGAGGGAGGGAAGGAGTATTTTAGGGACCCATCTGACGAAGCCATATGGGGGCCAGAGAGGCTTTGATCTCTTCTAGCAGTGAAATCAAAACCCCCCCTTGTATATCTAGAGCCTTGGGGATGCTTTCCTACGGCTACAGCTAGGCAATGTAATGGCCAGCCTGGCTACCCTAACCAGTCTCAACCATTCTTACCTTTTAGAGAGCCAAACGTCAACATAATCCTTCTCTAATTCTGTCATCTTATTCTGATACTCTTCTGGCATGAAACCTGATACTCTTGTTCACTAAAACCAGCAGTACAGGCTACTTAAGGTTTTAAGTAATTATTGTTGAGTTAGGGCGAAAGAAATTATGTTATGGTATGAAGTAATTGGTTTAACGCATGAATAGTTTAAAAACGTAAACTTTTTAGAACCTCCTAGAATAGTTACTTCAAAGTAACCTAAAGCCAGGGCCTAACAGGAAGCGGACAGTCCGTGGGCAGACCCTGTGGTCTGTAAAATTGCATCAACCTTGCAAACCTGCCGCGGCGGACAGTAAACTTTCTGTTTGACCACCCCCAATCTACGTCGGAGTGCGGACGGTGGACGGCGAATTGTAAGTGGCGGACACTCCGCTTTCTGTGTGACCGGTCCTTAAGAGAATTAAGTAAGAGAGAAATAAACATTTTTGCACATGCGCCTTGTATGCTAATTTTATTCTCATATTTCCTAGTATTTGGGTCTTTGAAACCAAATTTTTGAAGTTAGCTTAATATATTAATAACTAGCTGTTTACCCATGCTCCGCCTGTTTTTTTTTTTTTTTTTTAATTTTATTTTAATACTGCCACTACATTACATAATAATTTTTATAAGCAATAAAGATCTAAGAATGTGTGACTTGAATTAACATGATGTAAGAAACTACCCAGTGCACTTACTGAATGAGACAGATTTTATTTATATAAAAAAATTTAAATTAAAATAAATTAAATATATTTCAGTTATCTAAGAGGTCTCGCGGCCACTCCCTCTTCAGGCGTCTAGAAGGATTGTCAGGAATGGACCGGGAAAACAGACTGGGTACTAGTGGATTGGAATGGTCGGAAAGGGAATCGTGGAAGGATTTGTATCTGGATATGGCTAATTCTCGGACAAAGGGTACTTTGAGGTCGTTGTGAAGGATAAAATTGTATACAAAGAAGGGAGCGTCAGCTATTTTTCCTAGGATCTTGGATTGGAGAAATTGGATGCGATAGGAATTGGAGGGCTTGGTGCAACCCCAGAGTTCTATGCCATATGTCCAGGTAGGCTTGATTATTGTGTTACAAATAAGTACTTTGTTCTGCATGTTGAGTTTAGATGTGTTGTGTAAGAGTCCATGTAGGAGTTAGTAGCGTGTATTGCTTGTTTGACGTACTTTTTTAGTGTCATGTGCCCATGTTAGACGACGATCTAAGTGTAGCCCCAGGTAGCGGATGGAATTGGAATGAGGAATAAGGATTTAGTTTAGGGTAACTGGTTTACTCATACCGTGCCTTAGATTAGAGCGAAGGTAACGTGGGAACTTTTTGTTTCGTTTACTTTGATTCGCCATTGCTTAAACCAGGTTTCTAGGAAGGTGCTTTTGGTCATTATCGGAGGCTGTATGAGGAGACTTATTTGAGGATAGGATAAATTTATCGTCGGCAAAGGAAGCAAGAACTGTTGAAGGATACTGGGGAACTTCGGAAGTATAGACAGAATAAAGGATAGGACATAAAATGCTACCTATGCTAAAATGCTCCGCCTGAGGTATTTAAGTTACGAGTACTTTAATTTAAAGTTATCATTGAAGTTGAGGTATTTTCTTTGAAAATCAAAAAGTTTAATGCAAAACTATTTAACTAGTAAATAAATTATTAAAATATTATACATAATAAGGGGGTTACAAACATTATATTTTATATATAAAATGGATTCAATTATAACATTTTTTCAATTTCCGAATTTTTTTTTACTCTTGTAAGCATGAGAAAACAAAAAGTTTTATAATTTAAAAATGTTTGTTATTTATTTATCCTTTATTAATCCTTTTGCCTACCTATAGACTTTGAATTTTTCGGTTCCGATATTTTGAATTTTTATAGAAAGACTTTTGATTGCCACCATCAGTATCTATCGGTTAATATTTCCCAGTTTCATTGGATCTTTGTAAATGGATAAACCTTTAAAACGAAACCCTTAAACTCCAACAAAGACTTTTGTTTGCTTTCTCAATGAGTTTTTGTTCAAGGGAAAATGAGAGGCTAGGAAAATTTCAATTTTTTATAAAATAATCATCGATGTTGGGAGTGTTACAGAGATATTTAATTATCAGGGAAAACGTTGCAGAGGAAAGTTGTTAACGTTTCCTCTCCAGCTCGTCGGAGCTCGTTACCCAATAGAAATTAATTTGTGTCCGGTTCGTTCATAAATGAAACAGAAACGAGGCAACGCTTGGGTCGGGGGCCTCCCTACCGTCGAGGAAGGGTGGTTTATTGTCAAGTAACCGAGATGGAAGGACCAGGTTTCATAATTACCTATAATGGCGCCTCGGGGGGCTCGTCAATAATTCCCAGGTTTGATTTTGAAACTGGTTTTGAGGGAGAAGGGGGTAGAACTCCGCGGCAATCACGGAGGAGCCGAGGAGGAGGGGTGAGGGGGGCGCCTCCGGTCAACTGGAAATTTGGGAAGCTCGGTCAACACTCCCTCAACCCCTTGTCGCCAATCAACCGCAAAATTGAATTCCAATCAAATTCTCCTCCCAAACATTTTATTCATATCCAATAGCCCGAAATATATCAAACTCAAATATTTCTTTTTTTATATACATTTTTTTAATGTTCATATTTTCTGTTCATGTTTAAGATTCAAATGAACAGATTGCTACTAAATAAGTTACTGTATCACTAATGAAATGATTCTACCTATATTTCTTTTATACTGAAATATTTCTCTCAAACAAATATTTAACGGTTATATATTGCAAATACAATTATTTAGACGTAACAATATCGAAACACATTTTTGGAACCAAGAAAAGCATTTATTTACAAAGATCATGTGTTGATATGTCAGTTAACTGCTTTTCAATAAAAAATCACAACAGTAAACGAATGCTGTTTTTCGAATATTTGTTTTCAAGTATGTTAGTCATTTTCAAAAGAATTTATTAAGTAAATTCAAAAATGTTCAATGATCATCGAAAGCTTACTTGATTGGCAGTTTCAATATCTTTGAATTTTGACAGATTGTTTATCTTTTAGTTCCAATGATCTTTATTAGCATTTAGATTTCTGACTAAGTCATTTACTTGATAAGAATTATAAACAAAATTGTCTTATCAATTTTTAATTAAAAGGGTCAAATAGAGAGTAATTTTACCACATCGCTCCCACACCTATAGGGCCTGGTGATGGATTGTCTTTTGAGGAGAAATAGAATGAAAGATAAGAACTTCCACTATCAGGGTTATGCAGAAGATGGACTAGTCTTAGTCAGAAGCAAGTTTCTAACTACCTGCTCTGAAAGAATGTAACTATAGCTTGAAGGTTTATTGAAGGATTGTACAAAGAGGTCGGACTCTTAGTCAACCCTTATGAGACAGGGATAACAGAGGGAGCTTATGGATTTCAAAACTCCCAAATTTTTTGGTCATAATATGAGCTCACATTGGTGAAAGAGATAAAATACCTAGGTATAACCCTTGACTCAAAACTATCCGCAGGAAATCAAAATGTAGATAAGGTAGGTAGTAGAAAAGGCCATGATAGCCTTCTGGCAACTTAGTCAAGCAGTAGGGAATACAAGGTTACTAGAATATCAGCTAGCTGGGTAGCAGAATATCAACTAATGCTGAAGTGGAAATACAAGGTAGAAATCTCATCATGAGCCAGATGGGAATCCAAACCAGATGGGAGGAGAAATTAAAATTAACTCTATTGGCATAAAACGATGACTCAATGATGCATAAACGGCATTTATTAGAACGAAAAAGGTATGTCAGGAGCAAGACTGAACTTAGATAGGCCCGGCATTTATGATAGCTTCCCACATAGGCACACTTGCCAACATTCTTTCAGGCATCCTAGAAGGCCAGAAGTGGTTGACATACTAGCCAAATCTGTTTGGATAATAGAGCGGCACATCAAGCTCTCAACGCTTCAGTAAAAATGCAGCACTTTTTATGTAGTTCCAACAGAGATCAGGACTGCTTGCAGAGGATTGTACTACTACTAGTAAGTTGTAATACTCTACTAACTAGTACCACATTGCACGAGTTCAGATAACCTTACATAAAGGTTACATGCATTTTTAAGTATCCAATTTTAAAAATGCCAAGATAGATATCTGTTTCAAACATCAGGGAACATTTTTGGTTCCGTGTCTGTCTGACACACAATTTTCGCGAACCAAAATATATATATTGGGCGTTTGAATATCTTTAAACCATAAAGAACACGAATCTGAAGTAAAAAAAGAATCGACTGACCTTACTTTTTTAAGAAAATTTAAAAAAAATAAAAAACAAAAAAATCGATATTGAGTCTTTGTATTTCTATTAATGTTCAGTTAAAAAAAAAAATGTTCGTGTCTTTTTCTGATTTTTACTGACATTATTCTATATTAAAATTTATATGACCGAGGGGGGAGGGTGCACAAGAAACACGGGGGGGGGGAATTGTAATTTAGCATATCATATAATATTTTATTGAAAAAGTGCATACAATTAAGTTGTGGTTTTGCCCAATTATTTTATTATTCCCCCCCCCCCCCCCCTGTTTCTTGTACCCCCTCGGTCACATATATTGTAAGTCTCTAGAATAATGTCAGAAAAAGTCACAAAACATTTTTTATTTACATAACTGAAAAAGTAATACAAAGACAAAGACTCAATATTATAAGGACAAATCTTTTTTTTTTCTTCTTTTTTTAGTTGCTTAAAAAAGTAAGGTCAGTAGATTTTTTTTTACTTCAGATTCGTGTTCTTCGTGGTTTGAAGATATTCAAACGCCCAATATATATATATATATTTACATAATTTTTATGCGCGAAAAATTGGGTCAAAAACCTCTAAAAACACTATTTTTCCGAACTTTAGGCGCATTTTCCGGGAAAACTATACGTAGAGGAGAAATTTTGATGTCAGATTCGGATTCAGCATACAATAATACTTCAGAAAAGGACATTTTCATTCTGAAGCTTTTTTTTGCAGAACGCAGAGTAATAATAATAAATAATAATTATAAAAAAAGTAATAATAATTTGACTATGATAATAGGTTGTAAAAGCATAAAACCATTAAATTATACGAAATAGGACGCGAGGAAGCATGTTCCACACTTATTGGTAGACTATGTTTTAATCGTGGTTTAATTGAAATCTTACACAACTTACAAATTCTTACAACTTACAAACAAACGTGAGTGACCGTAGACAAAGTACAGTACGTAACACGTGCATTACCAGCATTTTACATACTACGGACTATTGTTTACATTTACAGGCTTTAGTCCAACCAGATTAGTTTTATAGAAACTATTGTTTGAAAAGCTATTATGTCCAAGCCAATGGATGCAGAGAAAGGATTTAAGATAACACTGTGAGAGCAAGGCTGAATCGAGGGAGGAGTAAGCTCTGTCAGTTTTCTAGTCAATTTTCATTGAATAGGATAAAGATTTATACGGAAGGGATGAGGGCTGTAAACGGCTCAGAGAGCATTTCTTATCCTCCCTTCCTAGATCTGATCCCTGTGAAACCAATACTAAGACCTCTAATGCTTATTGTATTGCTGTCTTCCCTAACTCTCTTAGCACTAATGCTTAATATACTTTATGCAGGAAATGCCGGAATAAGTCTAAACCTGCGGAAACAAGAAAAAAATAGTTAACGCATGTCAGAACAACCATCATGTTTGTGATCTTTAAATATAGCCAAATTATTTCTTAAAAAAATGGTCAGATACAACTCAGAAAAACTTTCTCATATGCGAGTTCATATAATTCCTTAGCCTAGTGTTTTCCACTGATTAGTTTTCGAGTTTTCGTAGGTACATTTAATTTTAATTAGACGTTTTATCAAAATTTATCATAAAAATAACTTCTATGAAACAAATATGTTGGTAGGTATCAGACCAAGATTAATTCAAAGTCTATAAAAACAAATAAAATTCAATACATAATAAAAATTAAATTAATAATTGGTCCAGATATAATTAACCAGAAATTGTTCCACAAAAGGTGGTAACTAACCTAACTCACTCGTAAACACTTACAAATATAATATTAAAATTTATCTCCTAAGTAACATCAGTTAAAAAATAACAAGTACAAAATAAAGAGAGAGAAAATGTTTTGTTTACAAATAAATATGTGTATATATCCTTCTAATTAAATATCCAAAAAGAAAATATACTCTTATGGGTGGGAAGTAACTTCCTTCAATTTTTCGAATCCTTATATGGTGTTATTATATTTTTAAGCAAAGAAAAAAAGGTAAACATAAATTGGTCTCAACCTGACTTTACATACTACGAATAAAAGATAAGAACAACTAAATGGCCCATTAGTAACGCCTGGCCTCAAGCCCCTTGCAGAATATAATAAAATCTCTAACTAATTATCGAAAGTCCCTCTAACTGAGTATAATCAATTTACCTAAGTGATTATATAAAAGTATTCCCTAGCTGACTCTAACTCAATCCAGAAGTCGCGGCCATGCCTTCACTCAATTCTTCAAAAATGTTCTTAAAAATTCCCCTTAGCCTTCTCAACAGCTAAATTATATTACCAATTATAGGTAAGAATAACTAAACTACAATAATGACTCTTCTAAATGAATATAAAAAGAAATTAAAAATCCGACTTGGGTCTTAACCACTAATCCTACAAATATTTAGTTACGTTTTTCTTTGATGAACACAAAGAAAACACTCAATCTCCCTCTAACATAGGTAAGAATAAGTAAATCACAAAATTGAAGAATTACCTAAATTATTATCCCAATTATCTCAAATGTATTATAAATAAAACATGATTAAACAGGGTCCTGTTACATAATTAGAGGGTTAGGTTAGGTTGCAGGACAACTGGGAAAATGTGGCATGGCGTTTAGTGTGGAACAACCACAAAGAAAAGAAAAGATAATTCCACACTGCCTCACTCTCTTGATCAGGTACACTATTGCTCTTTTCAAGCTGAGCACAACTCTTATTAAGCAGGGTGACCACTAAAATGCCTAAACTATCCAGCTAAAATGATAAAATTCCCACCAGAACAACATTATTTCTTTCATCCTAATGAAGAATTATTTCTTTCATCCTAATGAAAGAAATAATTAATAAAAAGATTAACAAAAATTATACCTAACAACCATATTATCTAACTACCAGGGAACGAGAATTAATAGCTGACCTTAAAACATACCTGTTTAAACATCAAAGTTGATTAACATAAACAATAACAATAAAAAGTTAAATAATTCAATTTATAAGGGATAATTAGAAATACATTTAAGTTATTAAGTCAGTTTTAATTATTAAGACCACGAATTTACTGTTAAAACAACAAAATGAATTCATTTTGTAAAAGGGTAATAAAATAAATCGAACTTTCGCGCTAAGAAACAACAATAAACTAGCGTGGCGAGGTTAAGAAAAAAACAACAGCTGATTCCACTCGTACTCAGTTCTACCAACTTAGAAACAACAATAAAACCTAGTACATACGAAGTAATAAAAATATTATTGAAATAAAATATTTATGTTTTGAATTTACTAATTTATTAACAGTAAGCGATTATATAGTATCATTGCAAACTATAATTACACATTTTTTCGAAATTTTTTGCTTCTCCGCCCTAACTTCCTTCCCTTCTCTAAAGTGCTTCCATTTCTTTATCATGGTATAACTTTGTTTTGCTCAGTACCTTTTGTGACACCTCATTTTAAGAGAGATAGTTTTGTTTTTAACTTTCATCCCAGTAATACTTGAGCCCGAAACCTATTAATGGTTTCGTTTATTGCCGATCTGTTAACTAAATCTTCTTTATCATATTTAGAAACATTAAATCTTTCAACTCAAAGATTTCATGTATTATTTTCTTTGCAGTAAGACTTAAAAGAATTGGAAGTAAATTGTGGACCGTTGTCGGACACGAGTAATTTCGGGAATCCAACCTTGCAAAAATGTCTGACAGAATATGAATAGTTCTCATAGTTGTACTTTGAGTCATGGTACTTCAAGCCATTTGGATGTAGTATCTAAGAATCGATTAAAACTAAAACTAAGAAATAGTTTTTTTGCATAGTGGCATTTCTTTGATAGCTTTTGTGTGTTCGTTTGTTAAATAGATTTCTTAACAGTCTACCACATACCACATGTCCTTAATAGTTGACTGCAGCTTGTAAAATATTGCATTTTTCTAATTAAACTCTTATCCTAGCATCATTTAACCATCATTTATTTTCAAATTTAAATGTCTTTAATTAGATGGTTTCATTATGTTTTATTTTCACTTGGTCTTGATATGGTCTATTAGTCTATTCTTATTTTTTGTCTCGCAGTGCCAGATGTAAGACCTACTTATCTAGCAACAAGTTCATCTCATGTCTGGCCCTAAGATAGCAATGATTTATTAAATACAAAATACTTAACAAGTAAAAATATTGAAGATATTTGTCAGGATGACACGACACCTAACTATATATAAAAACCGGGTAAATTTTAAGTAGAGATTTTACTAGATGTACTTTTTAAGAATAATTGAGCTGAGCGAAGCGAAGCTCTTATACTACACTTTGCATTTTTTCTGATGCATACTCCTCCTGAACGGCTGAACCGATCTGCACAAAATTTGGCACGGCCATAGTGACCAACCACAGGAAGGTATAAATCTAAAATGGTCCAAATTGGTACAAAAGGGTACGGGGTACAGGGAACAAAAGTTTTCTCCTGAACGGCTAAGCCAATCCGCACAACATTCAGCACGGTCATAGTGACCAACCACAGGAAGGTATAAATCTGAAATTGTCCAAATTGGTACACGGGGGGTACTGGGTACGGGGTACAAAAGTTTCTTCCTGAACGGCTGAACCGATTCGCACGAAATTCGGCACAGTCATAGTGACCAACCACAAGAAGGTATAAATCTGAAATGGTCCAAATCGGTACACAGGGGTTCGGAGTACAAAAGTTACAATAGTATTCAAGATGTATGTCGTTGGAAAGCTCTTTAAGAGTTCAGATATTGTTGTTATGTTGACTTTTGTTATATTTTCATTTATGAGAGCTCATTCTATTGGTAAAATAGAAAAGCAGGAAAAAAAAATAAATAAATAAGATTAAAATGCACGCTCAGCTCAATATTGCAAGCATTGCACACCTAGTATAATCTAAACGAGAAAAACTCTTCCGTTAGTTTAAGTATTAATTGATTAAAAAACGGTTTATCTATGTCAGAAATAAATTACGAAACGAAATGTTAAATAAGCAATAGCAATAAGAATAAGAAATATAAACTATAGGTTTTTACACAAAAATATAAATAAACAAAATCAATAATAATATAATAGCCAAATATCTAAAATAATATTTGTAAAAAAACTATGCTTGCTTTAGGATGATTTATTTTTAATGAAAGTATAATAAAATTTAGATATAGCAACCTAAACAGAACAAAGCAGTCTCTTTAGACTAGGCACTAGACCATAGCTTCGGTTCTTTCTTGTTCAGCAGCCTTAGCCACTTTCAAAATATTAAAACAAATTAATATTTACTAAAATTTCTTTTTAAATTAGAACAAAAAGATAACTCAATTTTAAAGGGTATAAAATTTCCTTTAAAGTTGCATCCACACTTGTTTCTATAGCTTTGGAAAATAAAATTAAAAAAATGTATAATAGATGGTCCTCCATTTCCATTATTACCTCATTTTTATTATATCAACTTATTGTTTAGGCTTATCAAAGACTTAAGTCTTTGATAAGCCTAAACACTATCCTATATAATTAGCTTGAATTGAATTTAAACAATGTTATACTTAACTTAAGGCCGTACTGCTAAAAATTAATACAAAAATCGCTAAAAAAAAAATGAAAAACCAATTTTCAAACTCAACATTCCATACAACATAATATTTGCAATACATCCCAACATTTCATATTTGCAATGATTTTATTATATTCAATGGGGTGAATAAAATGGTCTTGAATTAGAACTAGTTTCATCCTTATAAATCTGATTTAGCTGGAGGTTTAAAATTTAGGGGTATCTTTTCATGGATTTATTAATTTATTATTAAATTTTAAACAAATTATGCATTGGTAGGTTTACCCATCAATTGAATAACAGTTTGATAAAAATTATATTATTATGATTTTTTCTTATACATTTTATTATAATACGGTATTTATAAATATTGTTCGAAATAGGAGCGAATTTACATTATTTCTTTTAGTCTTATTTTTAAATTCAGCTGCATTATTTAATTCATCTGATTAAAAATGTAATTGGTGAATTTTATTATTAATTTTCCTTACCTATAAAGGAAAAGTATTGTTTTCACCGAAAAAATCTGAAACCGAGATTTCAACGGAACCATAAGACGATTTGAGTGGTTTTTAGCTGGATTTCTCTTTGTGTATTATGTCTGTGTCACGTATAACAGTTTTTAAGCTAGAGAGTTGAAACTATAGTACAAAAGACTAACTTCAGGCAATCCCGGAAAATCCTAATTTATATTTTCCGATTGCACTAAAATTTTTTATATTTTCCGATTGCACTGAAATTTTTTATATTTTCCGATTGCACAGAAATTTGCACCAATTATACCTCTTTATAAGACAAAGATTTCCATTGAATTATGTTTTGATATCAGCCGCAATCTTGAAAATATTGACTTTTAAACTTCTCATTTTTACGCTAAATAACTTCGGAACTATTTAGCTAATATCAATAATAAATTTAATAGCTCAAAAGTTATAAGCATTTATATTTTTTAAATGGGTACATAACTTTGATAAAGGAAAGGAGTGTTTTCATTTTGAAATATTGATAAACATTTATTTTATCACCTGCCTATAATTGGTTGTAATTTACATGTTTATTTTGTGAGGAAAAGTTCCGAGAGGCCCCCCTCCAGTTTTTTTTCGAAAAACACTACCAATGTGATTTGTGGGGGAAATTTAACTTATTAAAAATCAAAATTAAAATTAATTTATATACACACGCTAAACATATTGACCTGAGCTAGAATTGAAGCTTTTTTAAAGTATAAATATTTATAGACTAATATAGTTTCAAAGTTTGAAGGAAATTAGTTTGGCAAAAATCGATTTACTCCAAAAAAAAAAAAAAAATGAAAGGTAGCATTAGTGTTCCCCGAAATATGAACAAAACACAATTTTTATTTAAAAAAAAACAACATATTTTTCTTCATTATTTATCTATGAGGCTCAAGCTAGATGCATTTTGGATAAATAGAGGTTTAGGAAAAAAAAAAAAAATCTTACTTATAACTGCAACATGTTCCTTGTTTTTTAAAAGAAGAATTTTGAAATGTACCGCAATCTTTTTTATTTATTTCCACTTTTTTAACTCAAGTATTGTTTGACAACTTTGGTCATCCACATTTACACAGAAACTCAATTATTTTAGTCCGTAACATAAAATAGTCAAAACACTACGTATTATTAAAAATAAGAAATTGGAAAACACAGCAGTAAAAAGAAACACTAGATGCATTTATGAGAGATAAACTAATTTAAAAACATAGACTAAGAACAAACTGAATAATCTAATGCAAGATTAAAATGAAACGACAAACGTTTTTTAGGGTCCCTATCCGTCAACATTTTTATTAGAAATTAAGGTATTAACAACTTTTGGATCATTAATTCTTTATTCAAAGTCTTCAGTCAACTGATTTCATTGTGTAGAGTAAAAATGGATCCAAAATGAAATGGTTATAATTTTTACTAATAAGTTACTATAAGTTCCACAGCATATTGATAATTTTATAATGCTACTCTATAGTTCTTTCTGCGATATATTTATATTGAAATGAATAGATATTTTAAAATAAAATATGATTGGACTTAAAACATTCCCCTATAAAAAGACTAATTAAAAATCTAGTGTATTTTTATGGGTCAAACAAGTGAAAGTAAATACATGCAGTTATTTTACGAAGCAGTACAATTATTTTAATAAATTTCATTCACAAGTTTCAGAAAAATGAATGTTATAGGAGCTGGTTTACATACTTGGTTGATGATTTGAGCTCTGACTGATATAACTTTGTGATAAAGTTGAATGCAGTATTAGGCCTCATCAGTGAATGTTTGAGATGTTGACCAGGCAAGAACTCAGAACATACTCATCTCAGTGTTTTCGAGTTCTTGCGTTTCCCCTAACTCCTTAGGGTGGTTTAATGGCCTTCTTAACTAACCCACATAGCACCTCAGCTGTCTGCAATCGCCCTATAACATAAATAACCATTTAGCATTAACACCAAATTAGTCTATACCTACTTACAAAAATCCAGTGATGGAGTAATAAATCTTTAAACTTTTATTTTGTGGAAGTCTTTAGAAAAGTTGTTAGTCTAGTAATCTACTTGATAAGTGCAACAAAAGCTGATTAAATTAAGAACACATCCGGTTTAATCTGCAACGCGTTGTGCATTAAACAGCCTCTATGTTGGAAACAGTGGCAGGAAAAATGTCTCCGTAAATGAATTAACCTTCGCATAAATTAAGGGTGTATAAATTACAAAAAGAGAGAAATTGCAGTTTGGTAGGTGGTTAGTTTATTTATGTTTTTAAGTTAACTTCTCTGTGGTAGGAAATAGGTGGCGAATTTGATTACAAGGCAACAAATGAGTATATAAGCTCTGCTGGACCGCTAAGTTTACGCTGATTCTTGCTATTTCCACGTTGTTACCCACAATACGTAGAGGATACATCAAAAAAGAAATCCTATATTCTTTCACCGGACACATTTATGCATAGTCCCACGCTGATTCCGCGTTTTTGTATCGCTACTGCTGAGTTAACCCACACCAACTCTGGCAAATTAACCAACAAACCCCACTCATTATTAGTGTTAAGAGTTGACAAAAGCATATTTTTTCCTCATCTTTAATAATAATAAATATACCCTACATTTTGTATTTTTAGGGCTCTGCCCTCGCAAGGTCAAAACTTAAGGATATAAAAAGCATAGTTTTTGGTTTGTAATATATTTTCACAAATTTTGCACGTTTGAAAATATTTAGAATATTTCAATGATAATGAAATTCTGAGGTAAGAAAACACAATTTTAAAGACGCAGGTAGTGTCAAGTCAAGGACAATGCCAATGATGAGACGCAAGTAGCACACTTAGAAGAAAACCAATGGCGCATTCTTAGTGATATGGAATGGTTTAGGGATTATCTCTTCCTTTAGAAACTTAGTTTTTTTTTTTGTTAACAGTACCTTCTGGTAAGTCACAGGTCAACCTGAAATATGAGTAATATAACTGCTCAGTATCATTCCAGATTTCACCTCTGACTCTGGTTGTTGATGGTTATTCTATAGTCAATACACTCAGTGATTCTTAGTGACTTCAAACTTTGTTGTAAGTTTGTGATTTCATTTATTCGTTATCCCAAAGGGTGCCCTGCTTCTTCAGTGGATTATGGAGATCCAGCCCTGACCAACTATTAGGGGTAGGTGTATACTATCGTTCGCGATGGTGCTGCACGCTGGCAATGTCAAGAAGTGGAACTAATGCAGGGTACACAAACCAAACCACCTTTCTTCTGACTTGTTACCCAATTTATCTACCTCTGCTATGAAGTCTCATGGCCAAAGGGCCGAAGGCGTATGTTGGAAATGGAATTATGTAGGAGGAAGACATTTTTAAAAAGTATCTTCAGCAGGATTAGTTCATCTTTTCTTAGGTAGCCTGGGGACGATACTAAGTATTCTAAACTAACCTCCGACGGTAAAAAATTGATTGCTGCCAGCAAGTAACCCTTTTTGCAAGCGTTGAACCATTTTTTTATTTTTTGGTATGTTGTGTATGACGGATGGTTTATGATAAATCTAAGTTTTAACCCTCAGCAGACCTTCGGATCAACGTATGATACTTCAATAACCACTAAATTTTCAAATTTGTTCAGGTTTACATAAATTTTTACCCCCAAGGTCCCATTTTACGGTAAAAGTGTTTTTTTTTAAAGATGACTCAATTTTTAACAAAATGAGACCAAAATGGATATTTCAAATTCAATGCTTTCCTAGATTCAGCTGTTCAAAGTGTCGAAAAAATACCAAAATAAGCCAATTTTAGCGGTTTATTTTTCAATTTTCGTTGCATTTGACTCTGAAGAACCTATTTTTTAGAAAAAATAATCGTATATATTTTTAAAGTAAACTACATTTGCAACCAAGTAAGACCAAATGATCTCTGTATACCCCAATACTTACCGAGGTACAGCAGTTTAAATTTGACTAGGTAAGTATGTATGCAAATTTTAGAAGTAGGGTTGGTAAAGTTTTTTCGATTTTTTATATTTATAATTTATTACAAAAAACATGATTTACACAATCACTAAATCATTTAATAATATATTGTGGTAGAATATAATATTTATGTACATGAAAGGTAGATAAACATGTATGAGCATTCCTTTATAACAAAGTTATGAAAGAGAATAACAGTGTAGTGATGATCTGAAGTCAGCAGTATCAGTTGAAATAAGTAATCTAGTGCGCAGAAGGGTGCAAATTAATAATTAACAAAAAGAAAAAAGAATTTTACCTGCTTCTAAGTCCGCAGAGAGAGAAATGGTGCAGCATCCTGAGTTGAAAGAATTTGTTGTTGCTGCCTCTGCAAATATCTAGAACCGTAGGTCGTTGGTTTTGGGTTTTATAGTTGCCTATATAGTGAGGCAAGGAAGCTCCCCTCTTCCTCGGTTTGATACCTCGGAAGAAAAAAAAAGCCTATTTGTTTAATCTATTGTTCTCTTGTCAATCATTTTGACACCTGTGAAGAAAATTATTGATTTTTAATTTATTACCAACCCTACTTCTTAAGTTTGTATACATACTTACCAGTCAACTGTTGTATCTCAGCAAGTATTGGGTGCACAGATACCAATTTGGTCTTACTTTGTTAAAAATTTAGATAACTTTAAAAATGAATACCTTTTTCTTCCAAAAATATTGCACAATGATCCAGTACTGCTGAGGTCGAAAACTTAGATTTATTATTAGCTATCCACCAATGTAAGGTAACCCCCATTATTACGACGATTTTACTGAAATACAATCACGCCAAGCTAATAAAACAGAATTATATGCAAATTTTTATAATTAAGATTTAATTTTAATTATTACAATAAAGAAGCTTACATCAATCACTCTTTACTTACATATATGTTTAACTTTAACATAAAAAAAATGCAACTAAAATACATTTTCTTGAACTGAAACCCCTAAAAATATCATTGAATTAAAAAACAAACCTGATAAGGAGTCTATTTCAACATAAACAAGGGAATGATAAATAAATAATTATAAATAGGATAACTTGAAATAAATAAATAATGAAATGTTGGAATATTAGGCCACTGATATGCTAAACAAACAATAACTAAATTATGGTTTGGCTGAGTATGATGCAAGTGGACTTATTGTTTAATTAAATTATTCCCAGTTCCCTTAGCAACATGTTTCACTAATTATGTATACCCAAATACCCTTAACACTAAATAATATTTGTATTTATATTAAGTAAATGTACATTCAATCATATAAATTAATTAAAATAATAATATAATTATCTTATGTTAAGATTTTAAACTTTACTGTTTATACAAGGAAAACGTGTATGGAATAAGATTTGAGAGGAGGCTTGTACGCAAGGCCAGAAAAATTAATTATCTTAAGAGTATTATATTGTTATACACTAATTCTTCGAACAAATAATTGGATGTAATGGTAAAAATTACTTCAATTTAAAAGTGACTACTTTTTGTTCCACATGAATACATAGAAAGGAATTTATTCTTGGAGTTACTTTGTTAAGATTAGTTAGAAAGCGTGTGAAGCGTTATCAGTGAACTAGTGATAAAGTGCTACAGTGTCTGTGGAGAGGCTCGCTGCAACCTGCAGGGCATTTTTAGACAGGTGCTGCTCCCCCGGGAGCCCCAAATCAAGTTGGCCCTACCATCCTTCACAATCGAATCCATTACTTATTGAGAAGCGACTCTCGGACAAAGTCCATCTATAGCTAACACTGACCACTAGGATTTACTTCCTTGAGACGACCTACCGACTCAGGCCATACATCTCTCGCCTTGCCCCCTTTTCACTAATAACAAAGATTCACCTACAAGAAACTCTAAGTCAATATAATATATATTGCCAAAAAAGGAGCTGAATTCCTAGAGTCATAAGGATAGTGAATGGTATAAAGGGTAGTCAATAAATAATTTAGGGATTAGTGTGATAATTCGTTCTTAATCTGAAGCTGCAAGAATGCCTCAAGACCTTTTTAAGCTTCAAACCTCAGTAATTCAAATATTCTTTCCGGTAAGTACAATTTCTTTTTAACAACATAAATAAATAAAATTTCCGGTACTAATTTACTTGGTTAACTCACCCAATAGTTGTTTACTACATAGAAATAAAGAATTTATCTAAATAACTATTAAGACAAAGGAATAGGTGGGTCATTTTCAAATAAAATGTACCTTTTCTGTCCCAAGATTTTACAATTTTATTGTAACTAAAAAAATTCATATTAATGAAAAATAAAAAAAACCTTTAGGTTTATTGATCAGATGTCTGTCTATTATTGTGTTAATCAGGGTCATTTTATGGCTTATAAGGTGAAAATTTCTTGCTTCAAAAAATTTTAATGTTAAAAATTGTAATGAGTGTTACGTCCCACAGTAATTTTGATAACATGTAATGTGATTTTTATTCATTTTTTTCATAAGTTTTTTTTTCATAATATATTTTTTTTAACCAATAAAATATCCAAGTTTATATAAATGGGATAGGAAAAAATAAAACTTTAGTACAAAACAAAACAAATATATTTATATGTATGTCCCAAGGGTTTTGTAATGAGTGTTACCGATAGGAGTTGGCAGAATTAGAGGGTGAGTATGAAAGAAAGAAGGAGGGATAAGGGTTTGTTTATGATAAGAAGACATTTAAGTCAGTAATCAACGATTTTTTAGATTGATAGCACTTTATTCTTCTCTACAATTAATATTTCACTAAAAAAAAATGGTGAGTATTTTTATTCATTGTAATGAGTGTTACCATCATTTTTTGTAGTTGTAATCAACATTTATTTATGTTATTAATATGATTTAGTAGTTATTAATTAATATAATCAGTACACATTAAATTGGTTTAATTAAGAAACATAGTTTCCGAGGGAAGATTTTTTAAAGTTAAAAATGTAATGAGTGTTACCTGTAATGAGTGTTACTATTCCGTTAGTTCTACAATACTGTATATTTTAAAACTTAAAAAAAATGATTGAGTTTAATGTTTTTACAAAAAATAAATTTGCCGCTTGTAAACAAAAATTGTAAATAAAAGTTTAATGTTTAAAGTTTGTGTTAAAATTTAATTTTTTCTAGGTCCAATATATAAATGTGTAATGAGTGTTACCATAATGTAACGAGTGTTACTTGAATAACAACAAATTCTTATGGGTAGCCGTGTCCAAATATTTTTTTAATAAAGAAAAATTATTTTTTATTTATTATTACAATGCACTGAAAACGTATCCTTTACATTTTTGAAGCTTTGAGGAAACATTAAAAGATAATAAATGTAACACTCATTACTTTTTTTTAAAAATTACAAATATTTTAGGTCTAAAAAATATTTCTGGTGGGATGAAAGAGAATATTTACGTCATATATACAATTTAGTAACGATTCATAAAAACAGAGAAACAAAATCTAAAAAAATATCGTTTTTATGATAGTAACTCATTACGACAAAAATGTGATTTTTTATGTATATATGGTCATATGTATGTAAATAAATTTGAAAACTGACTGTTCTTGAACGAAAATGTCATCCTAAGTCCCTGATGTGTCAGAATAATCAATATTATCATGTCTAAGGCTTATTTTAATTTTCTATAAAGTAGCCAAATTGATTTCCCTAAAGGTACATTTTATTTGAAAATGACCCAGGTATTTTGTCCAAAGAACTTTAGGACGAAGGAACATTACACTTTTTTGTGCAAAGATAATAATATCTCTCGTCAAAATAACTACATATTAAGACAAGTAAATATTTACACATTAAAGATGTTTCAGGTAGGTAACCATGTAAATAAAAACCAACATACCCAGTAATTCTACGTTCTAATCCGACTTTTGTTGGTGATAGTGCAGCATTAAAACAAATATCATGTGTGGTGGCGTGTAACTGGTGGCGTCACCTGATTTTGAATAAAGCAAGATGTCTTTGCTCTAAAAATAACTTTAAACCACAAAGCCCGTTTTAATCATTGGCAGATAGCGCCGGTAAGAGTAGAAATTTGAATAAGAAAAAATGTAGGCGTCTTAACTCCTACATTTTTTTTTGCAAATATGAATATGAGTCCAATTAATCAAGTTATGTGTCGGTTTTTTAAAAATTAAAATGCCAGAGCTAGGAGAATACCTTATATTTACTTAAAAGTATCATAATTTTATTCTAACATCCTATTATCAATATAACAATTAAATTATAGTCCTTATAAACCAAAGTTACGCTTTACACATAATATTTAATCTAATAATTAGTATATATAAACGCATAACAATAACACATACCAATGGTAATAACTAACAGTATAAAAGCTTCAACAATAAATTGGTTGCAAATCATGTTGATGTTGGATATTTTACTGTATATAAATAACAACTTCAAATTATTTCTAAACTGATTATGTGTCTACCTATGCCATTGATTGAAAAAGATTTAGTTAGTACGACAAATCAAAACCTTTAATCTCTGTGGAAATTAAAACGTTTTAAGTAATTTGCTAAATTTTTCAAAAGTATGCAGAATGAGATAAGTATGTAAGACTTTTTAAGCCAAAAAGTTATGTAACGAACAATGGACACATCAGACTGCTCTTCAATGGTAATAATGAGATAAAAAAAATTGTATTATTTACATAAGAATATTAAATTAATGACGCAATTGTTTTTTATGTATTATTAAACTTTGTTTGCTCTAATCTTGCCGTTAGCCAAATATTTGGTATTGGTATTGATACATATCAAAATATTTACAGTAGCTAATAAGATTATATTATAGTTTATGCATTTGGGATATTCAGCCGGAGATATCTGTTATTGCAGCTATTCATTAATATTATAGTAATTACAACAGCAAATATTGTTTCACCATCAATTCAGTTCAAATCAAATCCTTAATAATACAATCTAGCCTTTGGTAATTTATCTTATTTATGGTAACAGTGTGCGTGTTTATGTATTGGAGTATATTAAACTTACTTTCTTCAGCAACTTTATATACAAGGAAGAGAAAATTCAGTGAATAATAAGTTCTAGCCATTTTATTAAGAGTAGGACTTTTTTTTTTAATAAAGTTGCAACTTAGAGTTTTTTCTTTTATATAGAGATATATAAAACAAAAAATTTTAATTCAAAATAATGAACATGGTTGAAGTTAGTAAGTTAGTTTAAAAATAACTACAAGATAAAAAGAACTTTTTATATACTACGTTCTTAAATTATCTGTCATAAATCATAAATATGAATCCCGTCAAAATGAAGATCGTAAACATAGATCATGTCAAAACAAATAAAATAGCTTGCGGATTTTTTCCGAACAAACTGAAAGATGGCTTAAAGTATTAAAATAATGCATGTCATCGTGTTCAGTGCTATTCTAAAAGTTTCAAATGTCTAGCTACTCGGGATGTTAGTTAAAAGTCGATTGCAAGATTTGTACTGGACGACAAGCAAACAAACAAACAAGGAAGCAAGCTAATAAAAACGTAGTAATAGAATTGATTTTAAATTTTCAATGAAATGGGAAGCAAACTGAGAAAAATCCTAGGGGTTCGATTCCACTATGGGTAGGAGTATTTTTACAGCAATTTCATATAAAGTTGTTTACTTCTGTATTCGTTTCATTTCTTTGTTAATGATAATTAAATTTAAGCATAATACATATAAAAACCAAGCAAATTTTAAACACAAGACCAATTTGTTATGTAGTGTTGGAGAGATTTTTTTTTTTATACTATGATCAATCATTAACATTTTACAAAAATCAATAAAAGTGTGTCATCAAACTATTATTTTTAATTTACTTGTTTATTTACAGCGCCCGAGTCGAGGTAAGACAAAAACCTAATCTAACTCTATCTAAGGTATTTACATAACCAATACATGGTTTGTAGAAAATGTGGGGACACTCAAATAACTTTTAAGTGTATTAGAGAAGGAAAACTAAACACATGGAATATTTATAAGATATAAAGATGTTTTAACACGCATTTATTTAACTTACATTCTTTTTTTTTTTGGCCAAATTCTTAAATTTGGGCAACTTCCCGAGTATCTAAAAAGCTGAAACTTGCAACGAAAAGTATTTATTAAATAAATTATTATTTATTTTCAATGACAATGCAACAATCAGCTATTTGTTAAAAAAAAAGCAAAAAAAAAAAAAAAAAAAAAAAAAAAACCAATAAAAGCTGTTTTTCTTTTAATTCACTTGTTGGTGTATAGGGTCAACAGTGTGCCCACACTTCTGACTGGCTCTGTACATTTTTATATAATATTTAAAAATAAAATACATTAATATTATATTTTATAAATAATAATCTCAACAAAACAGTCATGTAAATAAATTAGCCAAGTCTCACGAGTAATAAGTTGTTAGATCATAGGTTTATCCCGTGTCTGTCCCAGTAAGTTCTCCTAGGTCTTATTTATCCGGTACAGGTAAATGTTGTTGTTGTCTTCCCCTTCTCTATTCTCTCTCCCTCACAAACGCAAACTCCTTCTTTCCCAAATCACTCTACACTCAAAACGCAGACAAAAATTGTTAACTGATATTATTCTTTTTTTTTGTAAATAAAATGTTTTGCAGTGGCGTATACAACGTTGTATCCTCGTGCTGAAATTTATAATCAATCTTTAATAAAACAAATAATAAATATTAATTTTTCATTTGAGTGTACAGGATACAAAGACACTACATCCAATTTAATATCTTTTTGCAGCGTAATTGCCAGCAACTCAGGCAACTTTTTGATTCTAGGGACTTTAATTATTTGTTTGATGTTTGAGACCTTCCACCATAATTTGTTCAAATATTTTAATTCTTATATAGATAGAGCAGGACGGAGAAATAAAAAAAAAATGTTATTTCATAATATAATAAATAACGTATATACTTAATAATCTGCGAAACTCTAAAAAGTACTTACTATACAAGTACTACTATATGATTTTATTATAAACTTTTGTTCTAGTGTGCTAAAATTAAGTGAATAGGGTCTAAAGCTTAGTTTACATTGGTAGAGTAAACGGTCGAGTAGCACTCTACTAAGCTACTAGCCTAATGTGAACGATGCGGATGGTAAACGGTCGAGGATAGTGGATAATAGTTGGTCGAGTAAATAAGCGAGTGCGGTGGTAGAGTAGCTCGCCCGCCGACGAGACGGGCGAGTAGACCCCCCACCCTGCGTCCGTCCTAACATTGAATACCTCTTTTATATATTAATTGCGGGATTATTCAGAACTAAAAACGTAATAACCTCACTTTACTAAGGCTACTATCTCAAGCACGTGTGAACGCCTTTAGAGTCACTCTACTAAAAAACAGCCCACCATTTTACTCGACTGTCCCTTGTGCTAAAAAGTAAGCTAGTACTCGCCCTTCGGCGGGCGAGCTACTCTACCACCGCACTCGCTTGTTTACTCGACCAACTTTTATCCACTCTCCTCGACCATTTACTATCCGTATCGTTCACATTAGGCTAGTAGCTTGGTAGAGTGCTACTCGACCTACCTACTCGACCAATGTAGACTAGGCTTTACTAAGGAAAAACATATTGTGTAAAAAATTACAAAATAAAATGCATTTATTATAGTTAAAGTTTTAAGTTTTGGAAGTTAAAGATATACTAAACTATAGCTATTATTTTCTATGAAGGAAAAACCTCTAATCTATTTTCAAAAAAAAGTGGGTAGCTGGATAGTACTAAGGTAAAGTTTTGTCGGGTTAATTCCTCGAGAGATTTCACTAAGGATAATTCCCTTTCAAGTAGTTTAGTGGCAGAAGGCTTTTGTTTTATTAATATTCCGCTAGATAGGAGGTATCGAAGCTTTGTGCTTCCAAAGCAAAGGCTTTAGCTCCCTTTCTGTCACTAATCCCAGGCCCCTAATCCTTCCCGAGCCTTTAGCCTCGCTAATTATCTTCCTAATCCTCGAGTACGGAAACCTTGACTCTCCACCTTACCGAGAAAAACCTTAGCCTCCGACAACATTAAAAATTCACTCCAGGAAAATATCTACCTTACTTTCTACACAGGCTTCCCCAATTATGTTCTGCCTCTAGAAAAGAAAAAAAGTGATTAGACAGATTTTTTCTCCCTTTTATTAAAAAAAGGAAGTAGAGAAAAGAAAAGATTGGATTAAAACCCTCAAAGTAGTCCTCCTCTCTTGGGACTGTATTCACTTCTTTTTTCTTCCTTCTTTTCTTCTTTAATTGGAGCTTTCTATGAGCTAACTAGGGTGCCAATCGTTGAACAGCAATTTAGTTTTTTTTGTACAGGTTGATCTTTACGATTGACGATTGGACAAAGGTAATAAAAAGAAGGAGTAACTGAATATTTAAAACAATTAAAGATGCGCGAATAAAAAAAATCTTCCCCTCTGGAAATTAAGATTTTTTTGTTTCTTTTTAAATGAGGCATACTGACATCTGACATTTTTATTTGACAATATTCATCGCAAAGTTAAAACTGTTATCTGACACTCTAGAAGAGTGAATCCGATTCAATTCCATTTGCGTACCTTGTTTAGCACTTACGCAGGTAAATAGGTAAGTCTATTTATACACACCCACGAACTTTTCCAAGAAATACAACATTGAGACATCTTGCATAACAATGATCAAATTAGGTAAGAACTGAGTGGTAGCTATGTTTACAGCAATGAAATTTACAAAATATAACTGTGATTAATTATTTAAAATAATTAATATAAAAATGCCATTTTTCAAAACTGGTCTTATTTTCAACTTTTTTTTTTTTTCTTTTTTTGGTTTCTGTATTATTCACCTTAGTTGTATCTATGTGCAAAATTTGGGGAAGATTGAATGACGGTAAGTAGATCAAAATTGGGGTAATAAGTGTGCGATGAAACTTAAAAAGCAAATAAATTTAACGCCCTTTTTTTTTTTTTTTTTTTCTTTTTGTTTCAGTAATCTTCACCTTAGTTGTATCTATGTGCAAAATTTGGGGAAGATTGAATGACGATAAGTGGTTCAAAATTGGAGAAACGGAAATGTGCGATGAAACTTACAAAGCAAAGTAATATAAGACAAGTAAAAAGAACTAGATGTCACATAAAGACTAGGTATGCACGAAGCGACTTCCATTTGCAAAATAGTTGGCATTGTTACACAAAGAACTGACTCAAGGACCAGAACTTAACCCACTACATTCAAACATTTAAACAAGTGATATGACTATTTTCTTTTTTTACATTCCTTCTCGCCCTGATTGTTACACGATGGGGATCCAGCCACTTTACTCATATATTTGATTGAGTGTCTTCAGTTACACCCATTTTTTTCTATAAATAAAACCATCTATTCGCAGTAAAAAAAACCTAGACTGTTTGACTGAATTATTTATTAATTATTTCCATTAACCGATAAATCCTTTCACCTCTGCACCTTCCACTACATTTCCTCTCTTTAATGTCATGCATGAAGAACTCAATCAAAAGGTTTTCCTAATTATTTACACCTATTATTTCCTCCGGAACTTAATTTCTCCATGAAGACACTTTGATATTTATTCAAAACCGGTTTTGACGGTTTGGTGTCAAATCCACCAAGTATCGATAGTAAGCACTTCTTCATATTATAACTTACTAACTTGTAATAACCCTTTATGTTAACATCACATTAAGAAATCATTAACATAAACCATTCTTCATCACTTCAATAGAAAAAATACGTGTGGTGTCGCGGGACACACGGCAGGAACGAAGTTCCTTACGCTTTTCATAAAATATAAATTATAAAATCACACTGCTAAGTACATATATGTTGCTAACTACTTATACATGGCGGAGTTAGAAAAGAGACAAAATTAAAAGTAGCCAACTGTTTGTACCTAGCGGAGTTAAGGCAAAATTAAAAGAAGAGCATTATTTTTATCATTGAAGCAAGCGTCTTACAATAAATATGTATTAAATATTGAGAAAAAAAGTTAATCATGATGATTTTATAGTTAAAGAGTATGGTTGTAGTTGGAAGGAAATAGGACTGTTTCCTACCTACCCGGCCAACTAATTTAAAATATTATAAAATATATCTCTTCCCTACTCAAAAACTTCTGCTTGAATCAGGTTGAAATTTTACGTCCCTGTTTTGTAATTTAGACGATGTGTAAGAAGTTATATTAAAATCGTTACGTTAAGATATCGGTAAAAACGTTGTTTTCTTTATTTTAAACCATCCGTCTAGGTCCGTTTTCGCGTTTTGGCCCGCTTTAATAAATTTAGCTATCTATATCACTTTATAGTAGTGTCGGTGTTCGTTTTACTTAAAATATTTATTAAAAAAAGTTGTTTATCTCATTAAATAGATGAAGTTTGAATTTTTTCCCGTCCTAAAATTCCAATTGAAGCTTACGTTTACGCGAGCGTTGCACGTGAACGCTTGGGTGGATAACGTTGTCCAACTTACTCATCTTGGGCATTGGTAAAATGAACATGTGTACCAAATTTAAAAAAACTTGGCCATCTTTTACTCAAGCTATCGTCATCGGTATATTTCGGACGCTTGGTTTTGTGACGGTCGATTTTAGCGAATTTTCGAAGAAAATTAAGCTATTGCAATGGCTTCAAAAATTTTTTAATGCGAAGTTTTTGAAAATGTTCTCCATGGAAATCCGTTTTAGACTATTCTTAATCGATTCCTGAAATTTAACACTTTTTTTATGTATATATGTATGTGTCACTCCAGACGATATCTCACGCTAGGATACACTTAAAAAAAAAAAATAATAACAAAAGAAAGGATGAGTTCGTTGGCCAGAATTTTTGGAGTTCATTTAGGGGTCAAATTTTGACCATTTTAGGTCAAATTTAGCATAAAAACGTGTTCTTTCCATTTTATCCCCCCCCCCCCCCATTATATGAAAATATTACAAAAGTATAACAAAAATATATATAACAAATATTACTGTACTCTTAAAGAGCTTTCCAACGACATGCATCTTGAAGGGTAAATACTATTTTGACTTTTTTACCCCATACCCCTGTGTACCAATTTTTTTTCATCCATCCAAATTCTAACCAAAATTTTCCTATATTATCATAAGCCAATAATACGCAGATTTCTTTGAAAATTCACTTATTAAGTCATGGTGCATGACTTTTCTTTTTTCGGATTCACTCTCGGGCTCCAGAACGTGCCATAAAGATACTTCGTTCCAAAAGTGATTTTATAAGAAGTATAATCAGATGTAGAAGAGTGTTTCTGTAAGACCTACAAAAGGGTTTAGTTTATTGTATTGTCTCAGAAAAGCATAAATATCCGTTGTAGGTACTTGCTTATGAAATCAGTTAAATAAGATTAGACTTTGGCCTGAACCTTTAAAGGGTTACAATAGGAAATTCATGAGGGATAAGAGAAAGAGCTAGAGGAGAGGCGTCGACTTAATACTTAATTCTGTGCAATTAGATCCCTTGGCTGGTCTTCTGGAAGATCCGAGTTGAATTATGAAATCGGTTAGGAAAAGCAAATCCTATAGAGGAATGGTAAGCAAAGATAGTATAATTCATAGCTAAGGTTTTGGCTTCACTGTGGTCAAACCACTGCACATCCATCCTTCATATCTGTAAGGGGATGTTAACCAACTTAACAAGATGAAGCCAAGGGTCCGGTCACTTCCACATTGTAAACAATGAACTCCCCTTTTCACTTTTGGATAATTACATTATTTAACTGTTGTCATGATTTAGAGCATTCTATTCGCACCAATCTACATCTACATACTTACAAGGCCTTTTCAGCCTTAATTAGACTTGCATTTTATATTATATCCTTAAAAGGAGTGTAAAATTTCACCCTTGGAGGTAATTGTATCAGTAATGGATATAATTACATAAACCTACAAAAGAAACGTCTCTCAAACAATAATGGATTAATTGTACTTTTATTTACACCTTATAATCCATCCACCCTAGCAATTAATAAACCTACAAGTAAACTGCTCGGTTTTGTTAAATAAAAACCTACCAAAACAGTTACCTAACAAGTTCCTGGTTCATGTATTTGATTTTACCCCCCTATATAGTAAGAAAAAACGTACTATTGCATTTGAACTTTATAAGGAAGTATACTCCTAATCAAAATAACAAGTCAGATTTTGCTTCTGAGAGTACCGAAAGTAATGGAAGCATTGCAATTTTTTGGGTTTCAAAAATCTGTCTGCAATAACTCAGAACCCCTTTATCTTATGAAGTTGCGATAGTCCTCAACCCCATACTCCTTAAATAAATATTATATATATACATATATATATATATATATATATATATATATATATATATATATATATATATATATATATATATATATATATACATATATATATATATATATATATAATTCAAACAATTTAAACTACGGGAGACAGAAATATATATATATATATATATATATATATATATATATATATATATATATATATATATATATATATATATACATATATATATATATATATATTTGTATGTATATATACATATATTACATACATAAATGAATGCGATGTACATGTGCGTGTGTTAAACGATCAAAAGTTACTACAAGTTATAGGTAGGAAAAACTGTAGAGATAGTTGTTACAAGAATAAAACATTTATAACCAATGAGAAAGAGAAATATACGACGAAACGATCTCTATTGTTTGGGATTTATGAATATCGAAGACTCGAAATAAATATATTTATGGGAGTATCGTGAGAAGGAAATTTGACGCATTGGTTTCGTCTGCATATAGTCTCTTCGCTTGCCTCCCCCTCACTACTCATCCTCTACCGGGCATTCATCATTTTTGTTCACATCCGATGAATTTTTTATCAAGCCTTACCCAAAAAAACATGGTATGACTCTGGACTGTTTTTTTTTATTATTTCAGAAAAACAAAAACAACGTAACACAGGTCTGAAAATGTTTTGCAGTTAGAAGCTTGAGTTTATTCATATCTGAATCTCTCTTTGTATTGGTTTTTTATTGTGGCACTAGAATAAAAGTAAATAACGAAGGAACTTGTAACAACATAATATAGTCTCTCTTTAAATTATGTTTCAAACACGTTGGACGTTAAGATGAAGATGCAATATTCCAAGGAAAAAATGGAATATGCCAAACACGTTCTGATTTAAGTTTTTTTAAAAATGTATTTTTGAAAGATTTTGTTATATTAAATATAAATGTATCAAGAAAATATGTATTTTATTTTGTGAAATGTAAGAATTTATAATAATATACATTTTCTTCTTTGTGTATGCTTATTTTTTAAATTTTTTAAAGTCTCGAAGAACAATAGTATTATGAAATATTAATTAGTATATTAATTATATTAATTTATTAGTATTAGTTCATGTGGTTATCAGTGAAGTATTAATATCCTATGTCTGAGAATTAAGCCCAGATATTAGTTAATGTTTAGATTTTGGTTTCAGCAAGTATGCCATAGGATTTCAAATACTCTGATATCACTTTTTACTTTCTCATACAAAGAGAAAGTATTGTGATGGCGCGAAAATTCCATTTTGAGATTTTGATGGATTTACACGTTTTGAGGTCCCCTGAGTCCAAAAAAGTGGTTTTTAAAAAATGTCTGTCCGTCGTCTGTCGTCTGAGCAGACGCCTGGAGCCTAAACTACTGGGCCGATTTTGACGAAATTTGGACATGTTCAGAAAAATCATACCCCGAGGTGAAATCGAGATATGAATTTTAGCTCTAAATTTGGGGGCGCTACCCCCCAAAAACTCTGAAAAAAACGTGAAAAAAAAATTCTCGGAAACGGTTCCGACGATTTTGATTAAAAAATTCTAATATGTAGTCCATTTAAATACGAATCCAACGATATAAGCCGTTTTCCCGGGAAAAATCTAGTTCCTGAGAAAAAAGCTTAAAACGCGGACGGAGAGAGCCCGGGTTCGATTCCCCGCCCAGGAAAAGTTATTTTTATGATAAATTTTGATGAAATGTTTAATAATATTTAAATGTACATTTGAAAACTAATAAATGGAAACACTGGGCTAAGTAATTATAAACTCTACAGGGTGTCCCAACTTAAGTCTGCCAAAAATAAGGGGCATATAGGGGACCCTAAAAGGAGTCAAAAATTTTATATTAACCTATGTCCTTTCGGGCTTCGTTTTCTGACTGGCGCCATTTTTAAAAATTTTGGGCTGAGCTTATTTTTTTACACTTAAACAAATGTATCTCGAGAACAAAGCGGGATAGCTCATCATTTTAGGTATCGTTGAAAACCTAAAAACATTTTCTAAAGGAAATGATATTATCAATTTTCATTTATTTTTATTCCTTCTGGTTCAAATTTAGCTCCAAATGTATTTTTTTTTTAAAAAATCAAAAAATAAAGAAATTTTTGACGGCCCATAGTGCTTAAACTAGTTACATCTTGAATTGTCCAGGCAATGGAAAAACTTCTTTCTTTAATAACCTTTTCATGGATACCCATATTATTGTATGTTAAATAGGTACATTTTTACGTTATAGGCACATTTATTGAAAAAAACTAATGTAAATATGAAAAAAATTACTTTTTATTTAATATCTCCTCTTTTGAACAGTATAATCATTTGACTCGACTTAATCATAATCACTTTCAAATTAAATGTGTGATGAAATAACTATTGTTGACTATTTCCAGTAGCCTGGAGTATGACCAATAACAGGGGGGGGGGGGGGGGCACCTCTCCCTCTTGCAAATAAGTATACAAAAGCATGTAACCTAAAATTAAAGCTGAAACTACTTTTTTTTTTTTTTTTTTTTTTAATAAAGATATAAAGAGTTTGGAGGAGCAGAATTTTAATTTTTTTTAAATGCATAACAATAAAAATAATAAATACTTTTTTTAACAAACAATTTTATTTTATAAAAGAAAAAGCAAGCATTTTAGCGGAAAATTTAAATAAGGATTATCAAAAGGTAATAATAAGAAAGGACATTAACAATAACAACAACATTTAAATAGTAACTACTTTGAAATACCAATTTACTTTGAAAGTGAGTATGATTAGTCGAGTCAAATCATTATACCGTATATTTTATGTTAAATAGGATTTTTTTTACGCTATAAGCACATTTATTAAAAAAAACGAATGTAAATGTTAGAAAAAATTACTTTTTCTTTAATCTCTCCTCTTTTCAACGGTATAATCATTTGACTCGACTTAATCATAATCAAAAAGTAGTTGGTATTAAAATGTTATTGTTATTGTTAATGTTGTTTCTTATTATTACCTTTTGTTAATCCTTATTTTAATTTTCCGCTAAAATGTTTGTTTTTTCTTTTATAAAATAAAAGAAAGGAGGCCCGTGGTTCAAGCTAGGGTACTCATGCTGGGGTGTTTTTTTCTCTGTATGTCTCACGTATTTAATGATAATTATAATTTGATTTAAAGTAAAAACAAAACAGTTTTCAGCCTTAATTTTTAATTTTATAAACTTATTTAAGAGGTGCCCCCCCCCCCCCTGTTATTGGTTCCAAATTAGCTCCAGGCTATTAGAAATAGTCAACAATAGTTATTTCATCACACATTTACTTTGAAAGTGATTATGATTAAGTCGAGTCAAATGATTATGCCGTTCAAAAAAGGAGATATTAAATAAAAATTAATTTTTTCTCATATTTACATTAGTTTTTTTCAATAAATGTGCCTATAACGTAAAAATGTCTCTATTTAACATACAATAATATGGGTATCCATGAAAAGGTTATTAAAGAAAGAAGTTTTTCCATTGCCTGGACAATTCAAGATGTAACTAGTTTAAGCACTATGGGCCGTCAAAAATTTCTTTATTTTTTGATTTTTTTAAAAAAATACATTTTGAGCAAAAAAAATGAACCAGAAGGAATAAAAATAAATGAAAATTGATAATATCATTTCCTTTAGCAAATGTTTTTAGGTTTTCGACGATACCTAAAATGATGAGCTATCCCGCTTTGTTCTCGAGATACATTTGTTTAAGTGTAAAAAAATAAGCTTAGCCCAAAATTTTTAAAAATGGCGCCAGTCAGAAAACGAAGCTCATAGGTTAATATAAAATGTTTGACTCCTTTTAGGGTCCCCTATATGCCCCTTCTTTTTGGCAGACTTAAGTTGGAACACCCTGTATATGAGAAAGTTTGTCTGAGTTGTCTCGGACCGATTTTTTATTATTGATTGGAGTAATTATTAAATATTGTCTGAAATAATATTTTTTCCGAAGATTTTGTGTAAAACTTTTATTTGTTAACAATTTTTGAGTTCTTGTAACATATACCAACAATTTTATAGGTAATAATATAATACATACCCCTTACCTTTTTCCTTCCGTAATCCTCTACCCACATCACCCTAGTCTAACCCCCCTTCACTGTTAGTTTGCCTTAAAAGTTAAAAAATAGTTAACTTAGTACAGCCTTCACTCTTAATAAGTTAACACGCATACTGAAGATGACATTGTAAGTCGAAACGCGTCTAGTAATTATTAAAAAAATTGTGGTGACAATATTGTTGTGTTTCTTTTATAACCTCTCTAGTTATAATTATAATATAATACAATTACTTATTTTACCAATTTGGTTTTGCAACAAATAATTTGTGTCACAAAGTGCATTTTTTGTTCTTGAGTTCTTGGACCACCTTCAACAACAAGAGAATGAAACTGCTTTAATAAAATCACCATGGACAACAATTTTACATGGCCAAAAAAGAATGGGATGCCACAGACTTATATATTATTTGAAAGATTTTGTTTCTCGGGCAGCAGCTGAAGCTACACCTAGAGCGATTTTATAATTACAAGATAAAAAGAACTTTTTATATAGTACGTTTTTAAATTTTCTGTCATAAATCATAAATTTGAAACTCGTCAAAATGAAGATCGTAAATATGGGTCATGTCCAAACAAATAAAATAAATTACGGATTTTTTCCGAACTAACTTTCCATACAGCAAAATTTGCTGAAAACGAATTACATTCTGCTGAAAAATGGCTAAAAGTATTAAAATAATGCATTGTCGTCGTGTTCTAAGCTATTCTAAAAGTTTCAAATTTCAAGCTACTCGGGAAGTTAGTTAAAAATCGATTGCAAGATTTGTACTGGACAAACAGACAAACAAGAAAGCAAGCTAATAAAAACGTAGTAAAAATTATCACCTTTTTCGTGGCATCATATTTCTTCACCTGAAAATCCAGCAGGCCGCGCTTCTTGTGGATTTAAACCGTCCGAGTTATTATACCATCCTTTGTGATGGAACGCCACTTTGTGGCTCACAATTCTTCAAGATAAGAGGCACATTTTTAAAAACTATTCAGCTGTTACTAAAACTATTTTTGAACTTAAAACTTCTTCATCGTTAAATACATTGATATTAAGTGAAGATTCTATACCTGTTAGTGTCAATTTTTATCTTTCTAAAGTTTAACAGTTAACAGCTTGGTGCTTCCGTTCCTTTCAATTCTAAGGTAGCTCCAAAAAAAGAAATGTTGGTCCTTTAACTTATACGGAGGTGAAGGATGGTTTATTGGTAAGTGTTCATATGGCAAAAGTAATGCATTTTGATTATGTTATGTTCGAACGTGGGTCAGTCCACTAAGGGAGTACATTTGGAGAAAGCGTCAGATCTATCCACTGACTCTTTCATTGGGTTTCACATAACCGCTTTGTTTCCAGAGGAGGAATTGGCTAATCTATTTTTTCGGTCTTTGCAACAAGCTTCGTTAGAGTGGCAAGATATTTGACAGGGATTTATAAGTTTTGTTTTCCGCTAACCCGGAGATTGCTAACATCCTTACTAAACAAGATATTCCGTGGACATTAATATGCTATCTTCGCCTCTTATGAATTGACTCGCAGAATAGGGTATCAGTTCTGTCATACACCATTAAAACTAGTTGTAGGAGATCAATAGCTACTGTTCGAGGAAATGTCAACTCAATTTTGTAAAATATAAGCCATCTTAAATTTATGAACGTTATGTTCTCTTTCATCTGGCCCTAAGAAATTAGATGAACTTACTCCAGGTCATTTTTTAATCGGTTCCACTCTGATTGCCATACCCAAACGAGGCCGCAAGAGGAGGTTAAGATGAAAAGACTTGTTATTGGCAACTTCTTTAAAAAAAGTCACAAGATTTTTGGCGAAGATGAAGGCGCATTACTTATACTTATACAACAGCGCTCTAAATGGTAACTCCTACTTCAAACTTTAAATTGGAGATTTAGTACTTCTTTTGGAAGATAGGTTGTCCACTATGTACGATTCATTTTCCTTACCTTTCAATTATTCCTTCCTTTTCCTGTATTTTTTATTATTTTACTTTTTGTTCGTCATATTACCTTATCTATATTTCTAAGCTATGCTCTTTTTTTGTCTATCTGTGGGCTCTGCAGCCCACAGGTGGACTATGAAGGAGTGTTTGAATATCCAGGTTAGAAAGGGTGAGGAATGAGAAGATTCGGCTGCTAATGAAAGAGTAAGGGACGGTGATAGGAAGGATTGAGGAGCAAGAACTCCGATAGTACGTTCATATGAGGAGGATATATAGATTCATAAGGCAGCGAAAACTTTAGGTCGGAGACTGTGACGATCGCCGAGAGTGGAATTTATGAATAAATATAATAATAATTTAGCGAAAATGCCGTGAAAAGTAAAGTAAGAATCCTTGAAAATAAAAGATACTCCCTAAGACCAAACATCGACCCCTCCCCTTTAGAAGTAGTTATTCTTCGGTAACTCAATTTTTGAATCAACTTTAATGTTCATTTTCCATTTCCCTACAATTTCACAAAAAATATATCTATTTAAATAAAAAGCAAGAGCAATACTAGTACTTAAGTCCCATTGTGAGTCAATCATTATTCCGCAGACATAAATAATGATAAAAATACGTGTGGTGTCGCGGGAACCTGGTAGTAATAATGTCAGTAATTCAAATATTCTTTCAGGCACGAACAATTTCTTATTTAGGAGGCCCGTGATTCAAGTCTCGGTGGTGGAGTCTATTTTTCTCTGTCTGTCTCCCAGTGTTAATAATAATTATAATTTGATTTAAATTAAACTTTCAGTAGTATGAATATTACCAATAACTTAAAAATTGAATAAACATGTATTGACTATTGAGAAAAAAGTTGATTATGGTAAGTTTATAGTTAAAGAATATGTTTGCAGTTGGTAGGAATTAGGACTGTTTTCTACCTACCCGGCCTACTAATTTAAAATTCGTCTGCTTGTATCAGGTTGAAATTTTACATGCATGTTTCAATTGTACTTTAGACGATGTGTAAGAAGTTAACGGTAGAACGTAAGATATCGGTAGAAACGTTGTTTTCTTTATTTTAAACATATAGGTCCGCTTTAATAAATTTAGCGATATTTATCACTTCATAGCAGTGTTGGTGTTCGTTATACTAAAAAAAAAATATTTGAAAAAGTAGAGTGTCTCAGTAAATAGATGAAGTTAAAAATGTTTCCCGTCCTAAAATTCCAATTTTAAGTTTGAAGCTTACGTTTACGCGAGCGTTATGCGTGAACGCTTGGGCGGATAACGTTGTCCAAGAAACTCAGCCTGGGCATTGGTAAAATGTACATGTGTACCAAATTTCAACTAACTCGGTCATTTTTTACTCACGTTATCGTCATCGGTAGATTTCGTGACACTTAGTTTTGTGACGGAGATTTTGGTCGTTTTTTTTCGGATTCATTCCCGGGCTCCAGAACATGCCGACGTGCCATAAAGAACTTCGTTCCAATAATGTAATAAGGTTTTGACAATCAATCGGAAAATGCACTATGTCCTGATATAGATTAAATTTTGAGTTACGAAGACAAGTTAATGCAAGAGTGGGATAAACTGGTGGGGATGATATATCTCTTTCTCGCAACAATGTTATCAAGCGGACAATGCATTTTGGTTGGAAAAAAGCGTTTTGTGTTAGTGGAAAAAGGCAGAGTAAAAAAGGTTGAAACTCTTTTTTTGGGAGAGAATCCGCGCAGTGATTGGCACAGGGTTTGGAATCTATCAGTGGCTCTGTTTTCCATTATTCAGCGGAGAAATCAGGCGTCAATCAGGGCCACTCCCCAACCGACCGGCTCTGCTTTTACCTCTCTCAAGCTTCTCTACCCCCAACCCCTAGACTCACCTTCCAAATTGAATCCAAACAGAGAGAGCAACTGCGGGGTGTGGGTCTTGCCTGTCTGTCTGTCAGAGTATTGTGTTCGCCTCTCCCGAGTCAGTTTCCCAGGGAAAGTCCAATCTACCGGGGAGCCAAGTGAAGGAAAGCTTTACCCCTCCTTCACCATTCTCTTTCCTAACGATAACTGACATCTCAAACTTTGAACTTTAACATTAAACAAAACCATAGACTTTGCCAAATCTCCCCTTCCCTCACGGCCCACCTCAAGACTCACACGGGCTGAATACATGTATTAAGTAATTTTCCTCACAACATCTTTTTAAAAAGAAAAAACAGAAATTACTATTAAACAACCAAACACTTCCAATTTATTTTTAATCACTTATTAACAAAACATTCTATACCAAAATAAATTAATAGGAAATTAAATATCGTCAGCCTAGTAAGATTTAAAATGAGTAGGTCATCTGCATAAGATATAAAATAGGAATTAACTACTAATTAAGAAAGAAAATTGCGAAATAGTAAAAAATTAGTTTCACTTTTTACCACGTTTTACCAAATAAAGTAGGATGGAATATTAGTGATTAAGTGAATTATTAAATAAACAGGTCAAGTGTGTGCTAGTCAGCACACAGCGAGGGCCCGTAGGCCACACTATATAGTGTTTAACTGTAAAGTGTATAAACAGTGTTTTCTTAAAAATGCTAAAAAGCTTACTTTGAACCATTCTAAGGGTCTGATATTCTCAAAACACACTCTGATAAAGTATTTTTGCCACTAAACCAGACTACAACCATATAAATTCATCGAAAAGACCATAATTATAAAAAAACGTATTTTGTCAATAAAAAATAAAATAATATTTTTTTCGAAATTTCCAAAAAGTGGTATCTTTACTTTTGGTCGAAGAATGTTCAGGAATTTTTTCAGATTTTTTGCACTTCACATAAGCGAGATAGAGGGGGGGGGACACGTTTCATACCCACTTCAAACTTGCCTACGCTCGCCCTATCAAAGTTATATCTGCAGGGACGATGACAAGCAACTTGTTAAATTTATATTTATTTATTTTTTATATATTTCAAAGTCATCAAAGTCAATTACATGACACAGTTATAAAAATATAGTTCAGTTGGTTCTCAGCATTCAAACTCTTTATTAAGTTAAGAAAAGTATTTAGTTAGCCGTAAAGTGGTGACCCCGACATTAAAACGTTTTTAAAATATCAAAATTTTATAGATAAAAAAATTTGTAAATTACATTTTTAAAAATACTTCAAAAATTAAATATTTTAAAAAAAACCAATCATCTAAACAAAGGTATTTTGTTATAAAATAATTTAAATAAAAGTGTTTAAAACTTCAAAATTTCTAAAGTGTTATCATATTAAATTCAGTTAATATCTCAACCTCAACATGATGAACAACTCTCTACTAGATATCGACAACGAAGACAACCCGGAAGTAGCAACAGTGGCAGTAAAATTACCACCTTTTTGGAATAACAAACCGGAGCTGTGGTTTTATCATGCTGAAGCAAATTTTCAAATTGGTAATATAACTTCGGATTCGACTAAATTTTATTACGTCATTAAATCATTAGACAGCGAAATATTGGACCACGTTTCAGATGTTATTTCCCAACCACCAGTTTTGAATAAATATGAAACTATTAAACAAAATTTAATTACGGCTTTCTCCGACAGTTCCGATAAAAAGATCAGACGACTACTTACAGAAATTGAATTGGGCGACAAAAAACTTTCTCCCTTACTCCGACAAATGAAAGAACTAGCAAATAATAAAATCAACGACGACGTACTGAAATCACTTTGGCTAAAACATTTACCTCCGCAAATCCAATCACTTTTATCAATCAGCACTGAAAATTTAACAACTTTGCAAGTAATGGCAGATCGTATACACGAAGTCCATTCTTCAAATTCAATAAACTCTATTACTAACCCTTCATCATCAAAACCCGAACCATCTACTGACACAGTGAGTACAACACATAATTACTTAGAAGATTTAGCAACACTAAAAAATGAAATAGCTTATTTACATAATCACATCTTCAGATCCAGATACAGAAATCCCTCAAGAAATCATCATAGACGATATTCCAGGCCTAGAAATTACTCAAATCACAGAAGACAAACGAATCAACGAAGATCACAAACACCAACACATAGATCTCAAGAGGCGACTTTTGAGAGAACCGGTCACGGCGGCCGCTGTGTGAGGCCGGTCTGTTAGTTTACCGTATTGAAGTTGCATGGTTGGCTGCATTTTGTTGCCTGTTGACCGAATTTTGAATGGTAATAGCATATGTCCGAATTCTTTCTTGAGTCTGAAGGGGATCTAGTAGGACCTCTACCACCATCCAACAATCAACGATACATCCTTACTTGCATCGATAGGTGTACTCGATGGATTGAAGCAATACCTCTTCCCAACATAACAGCGGAAACAGTAACAGAAGCTTTCTGGTCTGAATGGATTTCAAGATACGGTTGTCCTACAACAGTAACAACCGACCAAGGTCGACAGTTTGAGTCCTCTGTCTTCAAAACCATGCTAGTGACTTGCGGCATTCAACGAAATAGGACAACAGCTTACCACCCTTGCGCAAATGGAATAATAGAAAATGTACATCGCACTCTGAAGGCAGCCCTCAAGTGCCATTCAACACAGAAATGGACTAACATGTTGCCGATGGTCTTATTAGGTCTACGCTCAACTTACAAGCCAGACACATTTTTTGACCACAAACCATATCAAACACCACAGGACGGTTTCGCAAACCAGCTAGCCGAGAGGTTACAATCAATTAAACCAAAGGCAGTGACAAGACACAACAAACCCAAAATATTTGTACATCCTGACTTAGCTCAAGCTACACATGTTTTTGTACGGGTTGATACGGTGTGCAAACCATTAGATTCCCCATACGAAGGCCCGTTTCAAGTATTAAAACTTCATGCCAAGACAGTTGAAATTCTGCGGCATGGTAAGCGAACAGTCAGCAGTGTCGATAGAGTGAAACCGACACACCAGCTAACCTCTGATACAACAGATGAACCTCCGAAAAAGCGGGCTACTTTTGCTCCACTACCGTGGCTTGGCTTGCTGCTAAGTCACTAAGGGGTAAGATCTGCAGGGACGATGACAAGCAACTTGTTAAATTTATATTTATTTATTTTTTATATATTTCAAAGTCATCAAAGTCAATTACATGACACAGTTATAAAAATATAGTTTAGTTGGTTCTCAGCATTCAAACTCTTTATTAAGTAAGAAAAGTATTTAGTTAGCCGTATATCCAAAGAATTATATATTTTTGTAATCAGCTGGACGTACCCTTTCATACTTACCCCTCACGTTGTCGAAAAAAAAAAAATAACCCTTAAGTTTTTTTACCCTAATTTTTTTGAAAAATATTTTTTTAAAGTCGCTATATTTTTAAAATATGTGGGTAGGTACAAGACAAATACATGCCAAATTTCAAAGTGATCGGACGAAAGGTGTAGCCGTGACCGTGAGAGCAGGCGATTGGACGGACGGACAGACACACGCAGGAAAATATAAGGGTCCTTGGTTTTGCCTACGGACCCAAAAACTTTCATTTGAGGGTAATAATATCCTTCCAAAGCCACTTATTGTCTCTTTATCATAACTACATCTAATAATTACGGTTATATCTCAAAAAGAGTCATAGGATAGTATACCGATACAATGGTTGTTGATACAAATATTACGACACGTGGACTTCTTTGAAATTAAAGTTGTGTAAAAGGAAGTGATGAAGACGGAATTGACTTGAAAGAAAAAGTATAGTAAATATTAAAACTTTTTTATTTGGAATGGATCTACCACACCTACCTTGGTTGAATAATAAATTAGGATTTTTTTTTCTACAAATAGAATAAAAGTTTTCTTCTATCAAGAATCGCATGTTGTACGTTAGTAGTAGTTTCTAATGATTCACCACATTTGATCGTAACTTAAAATCAAATTCCCTCTTCTGGAGTTGAGATTATTCAGAGATGAGTAATCATGTAGACTTCACTATAAATTTATTTAATTCTTCCATTGTTTGAACCATAAAAACATAGCTTACCAGTGTCAGAATCTTGACAAAATCTGAACTAATGCCATACAAAAAGTTAAGACTAAGCAGAAACAGTTGTTTAAGAACATATGAAGGGTGGTATAAAAGTATCCAGTTATTAGTTATTACGAGCCTTTGGTACTCAAGTGGGGGAAACGAGTTTGGTTTGATGAAGTCAATGTAATATGCATGAGTTATGTTGGATTTCATCTGTAGGCCGTATGGAGAAGGCTCGGAGGCCGCTAATGCACGTCATACAAGGAAGGGTAATACCTATTAAAACAAGGCTACTACCGAATACCCTCTCTCTTCACCTCCCCTTAACAGAAATGGAATAATTAAACAGGTCAAACCCCTTTTACACGGGGCTTCCTCCCCCCTTAACTTGGTACATATGTATTCATATGATCGGTACCGGGCTTGGGCTTGGATTATGCTCATTGTGAAGCTCCATCAAATCTAATGGACTTCAAGGTCAAAAGCCCTACTATAAAGGGGGACACCCCTTTTGGCATAATCTACGCACCATTTGCAGGGAATCGTGCGTTCATCAATATTCCAGAGTCAAAGTGCTAAAAGGACCGATATTTCGGTCTCGCCTGTCTTTAACTTGGCGAAATGCACATTACTATCTCCGACAGTGTAAGACCACATGACATATTATCATCAGAGGATGAAGGGCTAAACATAATTCAACACCTATTGACTTTGAACTCTCCTTCCACTCCTTCCATTTGTCAATCTATACATTTTGCAGAATTTGCCATTGCATTAGTCAGATATTAACATTTACGCCAACATGAAACTTACTACAAACTATAGTATAAATTAATTCTTATAGGGTCGGTAACAAAATCTATAAAAATATACTAATAGAGGAATTCAGTTAGGTCACAAAAATTTTGCTGGTGATTTACTATCGTGGATTTTGACCGGTGACAAAATATCCCGTTAAAAACAAATAAAATATTGTATTAGATTAGAAATCTTAGAGCGATTAGAAAGATTTCAAATCTAATAGACTAATTTAGTTGTTTCTAACGAGATATCCTCGTATATATCCTCACGATATTCTAACGATTAGAAAGATTTCTAAAGCCTTTAAAGGTAATAATTAATCTATGCTGGTTTTGGTATGATTAAATTAATACATGTATAAATAGGTTGAAAAAAATGTGTGGCCTTATGTTTATGATTTTAATTTACATTTCATATTAATAGTAAGAAAAAGCAATCATCGCTCTTTAAACTGAAGATAGTAAATAGATAAACCACATTTTTGGCATTAATCGTGCTACCACTAGAGGTCGACCAAGAAGTCATGGAAATGAGGGGAGTGCGCTAGTGTCGCCATGTACAGTCAGTTTTTGATATAATAGACCACGGTCAAAAAACACAGTGTTGTTCTTCTGTTATTAATAATTTCATTTTTGATAACTTCTATATTTTTTGCAACAGGCAACACTGTACCTGATAAGAAATCACTAATAATATACGATAATATCTTTATATTATTATTTATTGATTATTCATAATAATATTCTTTCAATCTAAATCGATATTCTTTTTCCTTAATCAATTTTTTTTCTTCCTCTTTATTTCTGAGTTTCATTTGGATTTAGAACAGTTGTGACTGTTCGTGCTGTATAAAAACAAACAAAACAGGAAACCTAACAGATTGGAAACCTTCCTGTTGTTATTCGTGAGATTTGACATAACTGGGCATGTCATACAAACTAGGAATGGTTATTGTCTTAGCACCCTACTGTACTGACTTCGGCACTACTCGGAAGTTCCGATTTTAAACGAAGTTAAGCTTTCCGTTTTTCCCGTGTTCATGACTTCTTGGTCGACCTCTAGCTCTTCTAAATAATATTTTTCTATATTCAGTGATAATATTTCAAAAGAAATTCAAGACCAAACAAAGTGCAATGATCTTTTAGTAAAAAATATTATAATAAGTTCTTGCATAATATGGTTTGATCAGATATACCTATATTGCTAATTGGTGGATGATTGATGATTTTGCACCATAATTATTGGTGTGAATTAAGTAGCCTCTTTCAGCAGTGCATATGGCAAGTTAGCTTTAATATTACAGGAAAGATAGTTTCCCGAAACAGAACAAAGAGTGGCTGAAGCTCTAAAGCCGAGGCGGAACAGATGAAATTGGAGTTTCTAACGAGCTAGGTAAAACCCTTATTAGCACAAGTGCATCGGATATCAAGGGAAGCTATAATTCCACATCAGGTAACTTAAACGAATTTCGGTCCGAGTTTAACGGGAGTTTAATAATAATGGAGCCAATCTTGCGGCGATGAAATATGTCGGGCGCACTAAATTGAAGGCCGGAGGGCCGGGGTACGTCGACTTCGCTGTCTATTCGAGTTTGGGTAGTTGTAACGCGGGGTAGGGGATCTTGCCGGGTGATTAAAGCCTTCCCCCGGCAGGTTCAGATAGAGAGGGAGCAAGCCGTTAATGCCCCCGGCCCTCCGGAGGCAGGCTTTAAATTAACTTTGGTAAGCTCAATTTGCAGGTGGGATTAGGGCGGTCGGTAATTATAAGGAGGTAGCGGCATTGTAATCAGGGTGGGGGTGGAACCGACATCATCATGATAGGTTTATGCATATTTTAGCAACACAAGCTTCCAGCGTATACCGTATACAGAGACACAACACGGCCAGAGAGACCAACTTCAACTTATAGCAAGCTTTCACATGTTCTACCCTTACCCTCTCAGACTTAACCAACACCGCCCCGACTTATTGTTTTCTCTTTATACTGCTGCTGCTCAATAATAAATGACCGCCTAAACTCTCCACTTTGATTGGACCAAGCTAAATCACATGAAATTGTCATCTTTTGTAATGAAAGTATGAAAGATAATTTAGTTTATTTTTGAAACAAGTTTCTCGGAAAATTTAATATCACTCTTGGGTTGAGCCTGAATTCAAATATTAAAATGAGTTATTAATTATTATGATCACTCTAATTCCAAATTTGCCTTGAATTTCAAGGTTTGGTAATTTTATCAGACAATAATCAGAAAAACTAAAAAACTAAATTGTATCCGATACTTTTCATTCTTTTCTCTTGTCTGATATAATATCGAATTAAGATTCAAAATGTAAGATATAACTAATTGTAAAAATGTGCAATCTTCTATAATAATGAATGACAGTGCGTGTGTTGTGATTTCTTTGGTGTTTCTTTAACGTCCTAATCAATAGAACATTTGGTAATTTTTAGGATGGAAGTCTCAGCCACATTAAACAATTTGCAAATTGATTTACCGTTGCTGAAAAAAAAGTCGCGATAAGACTTTAAATAAATAAAATAGAGAATATGGTTTCTTAAAATTAGTGCCACTACATCTATATGAGATTTTGTGTGAGAAATGTATAATTTTTTTGAGATGTGTTTAGAGAATTATTTCAGTCAAATGAGAATATCATATTATTGATAATTAGCAAACTACATATTTAATTTAGTCTAAAGTAATAACAGCGTGTTTGAAGACGTGGTTAAAGAAAGTTACTTAAATATTTCTTACAACTCACATGAATACTGATGACAGTCACTACTATACAGAGGTACCACAAAGCCAAATATCACAGGAGCCTGAATATTACTTTGAAGCGTAGAAAGAAGAAGAATCAGTTTCATGACATCTAAAAGGACAAGCTGAAACAATATATATGTAAATATATTACATAATAATACAGATAAATATGCCAGCCAGATTATTTAAAAGAAATCATACATTGAGGACATACAATAGGGATATACAGTAGGCATATACAATAGGGACCGTTTATATTCGAAAAATTTAGTTATTACTATTACTTATGACCGTAGAGGAGTTACATTTAGATGAAAAGTGAAACCCGAAATCAATTTTCCATTTTCATTACATGATTTTATTTATGACTTCTATTATTAGCTTCACATGTTTGTCATGGACTTTCTTGTAACCTATAAATTTTTCCCCCCTTCGCGACTACCAAGAATGCTGAAACTTGCTCAGATTATGACCATTTCTGATGATAATACTATAATCAGTCATTAGTTTTACAAAATTATTAATATTAGTCGATAAATTAATAAAATTCCGATGTGTGACAGGTTCCGACCAGACACACAGGTATGTGAGGTTAGTTCCGTTTAAATAATTTAATTTCAAACGCGCCAAAACAAGCCTGTAAGGCTGTTTACTCACACGGCTACACAACTCACCGTAGGCCGCGGCCGCCCGCGGGGCTACACGCCAAAGACCAAAGAGTAAAGCAACCTCTAGTGCCTTACATTCGTTAAATAATAACAAAAACTTTTGATTGATAGTGCCCTCACGCTGTTACCTTAAGTGTCTTACGCTTATACTGTGATCATTCATAATAAAGCGGCTGTTAAAAAATAATGATTTTCTCCTATTTTGTGCATGTTTAATTTTTTTGAAATATAATATTTTTATTATTGATTTGTTGTCTTTTTTGCATAGTCTTTCTAGATATAACATCATTATATAATAAACAGTAATTACAACAAAAATAAACGAATACAATAATTTTGGATAATTTGTTCATTATCCATTCATAATAGATAATGTACAAGTTTCATTCAGTGTGGCTGATTTTCAGAAGAGAAACAGTTTGTTGTACAAATCTAAAATAAATCTCTCTCCAAATAAAACGCTGTGGTACTATAAATTAGAATTTCTATAATTTTTCACCAATAGTTTTAACATTTTATTGTTACAGTTGTAACAATTACCTTAGACAGGAGAGTTTTGAAATTCTATTATATATATTCATATATTTTTGCCACAAAGATTCTTTTGGATTAAAGCTTTTTTCTTTTTTAATTTTTATTATAAAATTTAAGTTTAAAATAGTAATTTATAGATTTTTTTTTAATAATTAATTAATTTTTCAAACTCCATCACAATATTTAATATTTTTGCGTAGTATGTATATCTTCGTTGTTTAATTCCAGAATTATGGAGTCTAATTTTTTAAAGTTACGATGTCAGGGAGGAGAAGGCTAACTCTGATAAAAAATTAATGGTTGGAGCTCTCCAATCACTATTGAAAGCAAAGTTTAAGTAGCAGTTATTTTAGGCGCTGAATAGTTAATGTAGTTGTGATTTTCTAAATTAAGAAAGACAGCCAACTGCCTCAATTTCTCAAAATACCACTAAAAAGAAAGTAACGATCCTTCTAGCATTATCACAACCACCATTTGACAATATTATAATTATTAAAAAATTAATTTCTTGTAAGCATGAATAGAATCAAATAATCTCGAAATCCTTCTAGGTAAGTGTCAATGGAAAAATTTAATATCACATTTTTTGACTCAAAGCAATGAGCCCGATTTATATATGAGGTTGGACTGCGACATACACGGTCCAATTAAAAAGGAATAGAAAGGTAATATTTTGTTTTACTCCATCAAAGCTGTGTGATCGCGCAGGTTGAGCAAACATGGTCTTTATTCTGTTTTATGAAGGACGGGAACTGGGTATCTTAACTCATCCACTTGATGTGACCATCTATTTGAAACATATCTTACCTCCTGCGGAATTCAACCCATCCCCAGTTATGACGAAAATTACCCTGATTTCAGATGAGATTTCTAGTACGCTGACTACTTGGGCTACAAAAATCCCAGGTAAGATGTGTATGTGTACTTTAATAATTTTACTCTCGCTTATTAAAAAAGTAATTATTTCCAAATGATAGTTTTGAATTACATCATTTTTTTTAACAAAACATTGAAATACAACTCTTTAGACTGTGTATATTTGGGTAAAACATTAAAAGAAAACTATATGAGAGTACTTAAGATATTTTATGTTACAATGCTTCTTCATAGCAAAGATATTATTTCCAAGGCATGGCTGTCAAAAGTATGAGAAAATATAATTTGAAGACATATCTAATTAGTTTCAAAGTGTAGAGAAAAAGCTTTTAAAATAAGTTTGTCAAGTTGTAGAGGCAGCAAGAAGCGGGCGTAATGGTAGGCTAAAAGAAAAGTTTCTTTCTCTTAAAATGAACGGCTTTTTAAAAGTAGAAGGAGGGAGGTAATCGCGAGCCCGAGAAACAAGAAGATAAACAAATTGGAAAGTGAAAATAAAATGGAGCGAGGGATGTTCTCGGAATCGGGGAGGTGGAGGAACAATTCGGAGGCGGGACCCCCTGTTTACGACGCCCGGGTCCCCCATAAACTGAGGTAATTTTTATTGTTGGGCTCCAAGTTGGGGAAAAGCAGTTTTAACTGGGAGTTATGAATTTCAAGGGTCTAGTTGGGAGCGCCCCTTTTCCTGCAGTTTATTGTGGCCCCGGGGCAGTATAAAATCCCCCCCCCCCTTCTTCTCTTTCTTCTTGCTCTCAAGACGCCCCCTCCGAAAACAAGGCGTACCAACTTTACTCCTTGTATACGACTGGCAGCGTTAACAAGCTACCAACTTAACTAGAGAAAATTACTCAGCTCCCCAGAGGCTGGCTTCTTCCTCTTATCCTTATCTAGCAAACCATTAATAAAATTACACCCCCCCCCCCCCCCTAACTCCCTCTTGTAGAGTTTATTTAATTCCCGTTAACTCGTACAATCAATCCCAGGCCTGAATTTTTCAAAACTGTGCTTTAAACGTCATCTATTCATTACACAGTTTAGCTTTCTCTTCCCTGTTCTAGCTTTCCTTATTGAAATCATTTAGAACTCGGGCTCAGGTAGCTAAATGCATTAAACATTCCGCCTTAACTTTTCACGTACCTCCTTACAAAAATAAATGGCTCTAAAAGGGATAAAGGTTGTACTAATATTTTAATTAGCAAGAACCTTGAAATTATTCTATTAATGACAAGACATGCTAACTTTATTAGAAAATAAAATAAATTATTTATAATAATGATCACATATAATAGAAGTGGTTAATTATATCGCCCTGAAAGAAATAATATTTTATCCACCGGAACTCCAAGAAAGAGCTAATCAAGTAAAAAATTGAGTAAAAATATCAAAACTAAAATAATTAAACTAAGTAAAAACTTTAATTTTACCTTTACCACTGAAATAGGTAATAAATAATACTTTATTTACGTAGGCAAGAAAATTGCAAGGCTGAATAAATAAAAAAACTGCCTAAATACAAGGCAAACAAACTAGACTTAAAGTATAAATTAATAGAACTCCAAATTTCACAAACTTGGAAAGTGATGTTTCCTCGAAGAAACCGAGGCAGGCAAAGAAGCTGCGTCGCGGAAAACGGGGGCCCTAACAATAGAGCGGTGGCAACAGACTTGGGGAGCAGAGACAAAAGGCCGCTGGACATCGTACCCATAAAGAACCTCAAGCGCTGGGTAGACCCGAGTCACGGTGAGGTCTATTACTGAGCGGACATGGATACTTTCGATCATACCTTAAAAAGATGGGGAAGGTACCTCTGGCCAGCTGTCTATACTGCTCGGAGATCTTAGATAATGCGGAACACACCTTTTTTGCCTGTGACAATGGGCACAGCAGAGAATGGCTCTAATGGCAGAAATTGGAGAATTTACCCCAGTCATGGTGGTAGATAAAATGCTAGAAAGAGAAGTTCCTAGGACCATGTGGTGAGCTACGTAAAAAAATGTCCTTAAAACAAAGAAGATCGATCTGGACCAACTAAATGAATCAATAAAAAAAAAAGAAAGAAAAAGTGAGCCCAAGGGGCGCAAGTTATAACGCCTAGCCTGAAGTGATGTGCGAAACGGTTCCGGGCTAGGACCTTAACCCTTTAAGGATGAGGCAAGAAAAAAAAAAAAAAAATGTTACAGTGGATTGGTGGTTTCCGCGGTTTACCACATGACCATCTCTACACGTGTGTTTTGGATGACATGTCTCCAGTTTTTATTTTATTGTGGCTCATAGAAGCAATTTCTTAGAGCGAAGTTTTGTCAAAATACTTATTATATTACCAGTTTTGATTTAATATTGTTTTTATAAGAAATAATTAGCGCTCTCGAGTTATTTGCAGATTTTTAGCTTGAGTTGTGAAAATTTAATAAATTACGTTGTCTTAGAGGTTTGGTGGTTCATTCCGTTAACCACCTACTTTAGGGTGGTTAAGGATGTAAACCACCAAACCTTACAGGCACAGGCCCGTCGAGAGCCGTAGCGGGCCCCACGGCTAGACCTATATGGGCCCCCTCTTTTTACTCGTTTTTATTCTTCATTTTGGGACTTTACACTAATAACTTGTGTATTGGATTTTTCAACTCTTATAATAAGTTCTATTTTATATATTTATTGTAAGTACTACTAATAAATTACTGATAACTACAGACATACTACTGATAAACCAAAGTAAAACAAACTCATTTTGAAGAATACAACTATTTTACCCCAGTAATGTTAAAAACCCAATTATGACTTAAATTAATATGGGTATATGAGTCATAATTATGACCAAAAATTAGACAGAATTGTTTGAAAACATTTATAATTTCTTAGTCCACAACTAAAACACAATCTGGACTAAAAAAAAGTCCTATAACTGTAAAATGTTGTTTACGTTCATTTACGTTTTATACAATTGTATTTAATATATTACAGGGGGGTTCAGCTCCCTACTCGATTCACTCGACAAACCCCCGAAAAGCGGCCGCAGCGCGGCCTAGAATAGAGTACGGTAGAATCCCTTGTTTTTTTTAGGAGGGGGCTAAATTTAGGATATTTGCAAATTATCATATCAAAGAAGAGGGGGTATAGAAATCAGTGGAAGTGGTAAAATCTAGATATTCTCTCATAGTAAAATAATTTAAATGTTTCTTGATGGTAGTTTACAAACTTATCAAATTAAAATAACACTTCGTAGAAAAGAACGGGTATCCAGCTAGTAAAACATAAAATAATAATTTCGAATAAAAAGTAAAACAAACAAAGAATGTAACAGAAAATAAGCGAGAAGGAAGATTAAGGGGGTGAGAATGTTACGTAGTCTATAAGATAATCCCTCCTATATTAAAAAAAAAAAATAAAACAAAAATCTTCACTTTTTGAATAGCTTTTAATTCTAAGAAAATAACTATAAAAAAAACAACAATAGTTTGATTAAGAATTTAAATAAAATTATCTCTTACCATAATCGTTGTGTAATAAGATTGTTTATTATAACAAAACATAAATTATTCAATTTAACTTAATAGGTAAATAGAAAGAATCAATCTACCTTTATAGCTTCGCTTCGTTTTTTTCAATCCATCCTATGTATATCTTCATATTCCATTGTATTCTCTAAATGCTGTTATAAATATACGTAGAATTAACTTTGAAAGATATTACCGTCTATATTACACTGAATAACAAATCGATCTATCTCCAAAAACAAGATTTCAACAAAGAACAACGAACAATGAATAAAATATAAACTACACACACGAAAGATGTACTTTTCGAAAGAAAAACGTATAGAAATCAAAAAGAAACATTTGAATTATAACACACATTACAAATATAAAGACCCGCTACCCGATTTAAAATACTTTTCCTCGATTAAGAAGTGAATTTAAAGTAAGATTCGACTAAAATTACTGTTGACCTAATTAGAGAAGTAAAAACAATATGGCCGACGCACTAAAACTATGGGACACCGACGCGTCCCAGTGACTCGCCTCTTTCAGGGCTACCACACTACCATCGTATCAAAATTAAATAATCTAAAGTTTATTATAAAAAATTATTTAAAATAAAAATATTATAAATAATAATTATTCATCATGGTAATATTATATTTTAAATTTGTTTTTAGTTTAACCGGAACAAAATATGTTTAAGTTATTTTATTTTTTAATAACTTTGTTCGCATTATTGGTTTAACCTCATTGTACTGTGGTAAGTGAAAAAATATTTTGTTTATATAAGTTTAAATTAATAAATGTTTAATAAAAAGACTTTGTTTGTTAAAACAAGTTAAATCAAATGCTATTTTAAGTTGAAAGTAGAACTACATTATATGGAGCCCCTACTATACATCGCAAATCGCTATAATCGATTGTTATATTGACGCCATATTTCAATATATCCAAATAATGTGTGATTTGCGTAATTTTACACGTTTTAACGAAATTGTGTTAGTTTCGGGTTTGAATTTAATTTTGTTAACCTTAATTTTTTGCCCTAGAATTTTGAATCGCCGCACCACACCGCTTCGCAGAGCGCTTATTTCTGCAGAAAAACAACCATCATATAGACCAGGTAGAGTTTCAAATCGAAATATAAAAGAGTTTAACAGACAAGATATATCGATATATTAAGTCTTGAAAGTGGTTTATACTGAGATAACGTGTTATCAGAAAGAGCCCCATATACTGTAGTTCAGCCGTCAAGGTATATGTGTATGTTCTATATACAAATCTACAGTTTTGCTCCGATCTCGATGAAAATTTGCATATTTGATCATCAAAGCAAGGGTATGGGGTAAACACAAGTGATGAATACGGGGTCAAAGTAATGAATACCCTTCATGATGCATATCATTCAAAAGCTCTTTAAGAGTACAGTAATTGTTGATATATACATTTAAGGGGGTAAAATGTAAAAATACATCTAAAAGTCAACGTATGTGTGTATGTTCTTTATACAAATCTACAGTTTTTGTCTGATCTCGATGAAAATTTTTACACTTGACCTTCAAAGCAATAGGAAGGTCACAGTAATTTAAATTTTGGCACTCAGGGGTACGGGGTACAACTCAAGTGATGAATATGGGGTCAAAGTAATGAACTTCATGATGCATATCGTTAAAAAGCTCTTTAAGAGTACAGTAATTGTTGTAATCTACAGTTTTGTCATATTGTCATTTAGGAGGGGGGTAAATTTGAGATATTTGCAAATTATCTTATCAAAGAGGAGGGGATATAGAAATAAGTGGGAGGGATAGAATCGCGCGGGGTGCCCTTGGAAGGGAAATTGAGGGGCCTCTAAAAGTTTCCAGGGGGCCTCCAAAACCTACTAGTAGGAAATATTAATTTTTATGACTGAAGAAACCATTGTAGTGTCTTTCAGGCTAGCATGCCGGATTTTTCAACCATATACATGGTTGAAAATGATGATGGTTGAGATGAATAGTGTATTTAATATTTTTTTCAACTTTGGATATGTCCAAATAAAACTGAACAAATCATTAATCATTGATTTTGTTGACTGCTTGGTATGGATCACTCAAGTTTGCAATCACACTGTCAATTAAAACATAAAAAACTTCAACATTGAAGCGAATTTCTGGGTTCTCTGTGGATTTTTCTTGAAACCCTTCGGGATAAGGTTTAGAAATTTTTCGCTTCTCAGTCTCGGTACCGGGAAAATCTCTCGCAAACTTAATCACCACACTTGGCTGACAACTTTAATATTAACTAATATTATTTTTAATTATTATTATTTAATTATTTAATATTTCAATCATAAATATTGGCGTGATTGGGTGTTCGGGGCTTGAGAAGCGGGGCCCTTTAGGGGAGGTCCGGGCCCCCCGGCATCAGCCGTACCTGCCGCCCCCTCTCGACGGGCCTGTACAGGCAATATAATTTTTGTCAAGGTCATTAGAAGTACAAATCCCAAATTGATTGAAGACATCTCCTCCATCCAAACATTGATTTTTTTTCATGGGAGGGGGGGCTAGAATTTTTCCAAAAATAATTTTCTGGGGCTGTTCTTGATCCCACAGATGAGATTTGCAACTCTAATTTTAGAAATTAAAAAAAAACTGTAGTACGCCATTCGGAGCAAAAGAGGGTGGTTTTCCAGGCAAACCACCAATCCTTAAAGGGTTAAGAGATAGGGAGGTGGTTACTGGAAGCTAAAAACCACGAAAAAGTTTTGTGCCGGAAGGTTATAGTCTGGTTGTAGTTGAACTAAAAGGTTATCATAATAGTTTTTAGTTATCGTATGCCGTATCAGTTTTCAGTTTTTATTTTCCTTTAGCAACTTTTCATTGTAGTAATTTGCTAATGTGCCTAGTGCTATGTTTGTTTTTTTTTTGTGCGGATAAAAATAAGAAAGATTGTTTTGATCACAATTTTTTCACACCCTTTCTACAAAATATTGACAAAGAGAGCTCGTACATCACCACTTTATCACTTTTACAAAAACACGTACGAGAACGTAAAAGTAATACATAGGAAATTAAATATATTTTTACAACCTTACGAAATAGGTCGTGTTTCTCCTTCATTTTATTTTTTATAACAATAAAAATGCAACAAAGGCAATAATGCAGCTTCCATGAAATTTAAGTGAGCTGTTTTGTTGATTTCAAAGATTTATGTGATTAACATCAATTTTATACTCAGAGGTATATTAAGTAGTGTATTTTAAAAGTAATGGGTAATATTTTTGTTAAAGAAAAATATAATAAATTATAAGTCCTACTAAATATTGAAGCTTATTCCGCTAAAGTAAAATATCAAAATACTTTATTGTAACAAAGAACATTCTCTTTAGTATTCTTCATTATAAGTCTTAGCCAAGCAAAGTTCAAAATAGTTTTAAGAAAAATGAAATCATTTCCCAAATGATTACATTTAGGTTCATGGCTGTAAATATTTCTGTTTCACAAGTTTTTGGCTGTACAAATTAAAAGAATTAATATTTTACTCCACTGTTACTGTTAATATCCAGCTAACCGCTAGATGGGATACGCCACTGCAAGATAAATAATATCTCTTTTAGTCAAAACAGAGTTAATAATAGAAAACATTTTTTCTTTACAGCTAGGAGTAATGAAAATATTTTTTAAGTCCACGTAATGAAAAAAATATGTGTGAGGCTCTCACGCATTAGAAGTGAAACTTAAGTTCTAGAATGCATTGCTCTCTTTCATTTTTTGACGAATTTATTATTTCAGGATGAAGAAATGGTTATGCGAAATTTAATTGAAAAAAATATTGCTACGCTAAGGCAACCTCATTTATTCCAATAAAAATAAAACTTTGTTACACGATGTCACTATATGAAAAAATTCACTCTACCGCCGCCAAAGAAGTTTCACTTCAAAAATATGTGTGAGGCTCTCACGCATTACAAGTGAAACTTTAGTTCTAGAATGCATTGCTCTCTTTCATTTTTTGACGAATTTATTATTTCAGGATTAAGAAATGGTTATGGGAAATTTAATTGGGGAAAAAAATATTGCTACGCTAAGGCAGCCACATTTATTCCAATACAAATAAATGTTTGTTTTGATTTGCTGGTCTTTAAATAGATATAGTACAACTAATCTGTAAAAATGTTACACTTGGACGAGGCTCGAATCGCAAACTTCGTTACACGAAGTCACTATATGAAAAAAATCACTCTACCGCCGCCAAAGAAGTTTTACTTCAAAAATAATTAAAGCAATGTTTATATCTGTGTATCAATGTTTGTATATCTATATTGTCATTTGTCATTTATACTAGTGTTTCTTAACCTTTTGGTAACCACGGACCCCTTAAAATCTCCAAATATAATATACAGATAGTACCCTAAATACCTTTCGAGGCCCCCCGGTTAAGAACTGACGCCGACGCACCTCGAAATGATTTGTTATTGCTACGGTAAGGCAACCACATTTATTCCAACAAAAACTACGATAAGGCAACTACATTTATTCCAATAAAAATAAATATTTGTTTTGATTTGCGGTCTTTAAATAGATATAATAACTTATTTAAATTAATTTAATTAGTTTTTACATTTTTCTTGTAAGTGTAAGTATACAATTAGGCCCGTTGCCATGAACCCAAAAAATAATCTATAATAAATAGTCTAATTAAATTACATATAATCCATCTAATATTAAATATTACGCTTATATACCAATTTTGTGTAATTTCAAATTGGCAATGTAATTGGGGCAGTGGTTAGCACGTAGGCTTCATGATCCGGAAGTCATTGGTTCGCATCTCGCCTGAATGAAAGATTTTTTATAGATAAATCTTTCACCAGGATTAGTCTCGAAACACAAATTCCGTTTCATTACTTCTGTCACACTAATTTCATTACAATTAATGTGTAAAAATGTTGGAATCTTGGACGAGACTCGAATCGCAAACTTCGTTACACGATGGTCCCTATTTGAAAAAATTCACTCTACCGCCGCGCCGCCAAAGAAGTTTCACTTCAAAAAAACCATATTTTGTGGGCTTGGTACCCGTATTTTAAAGCTGTTCCCTAACTTAAAACACAAAGTACTTATAATGACTTAAATGTTACTTTTATACAGAAAAAAAGACAATTTATTCATTATTATAACTAATTTATCATAAAGAAAAAAATACTAAACAGTAACCTATAGCATACTAAACAGTTTAACGCATATGTTTATGTTTACGATTATAACCTTCTCTTGTTTATGAGGTTCAAATGTAACCATAGAGAATAGATTGTAACCTTTCGGCACAAAATTTTTATGAAACAGTGTGGCCAAAGGAATTAAATATGTTTACATCGTTTTATTGAATCAAATCTTAACATATTTAGTACTTGAAGTTTAATTCCGAGAGAAGATATACACATTCAATACAAATAGTTATATTTGGTAGCTGTATATGTTAACCAGTATGGTCTAAAAGTATGATTGCATCGTTCTCTGAACACAAGTAGAAAAGTTTTATCCCAATAATACACATAATATAAATGTCTTGATTATCTTTAAGGTGAGATATTCTCAACTCTATATATGTTTTAGATAGATGTTTAAGCGACTAAACAATTTTAATTATCGATGCAGCTGATTTAGCCTTAACTTAAACAAAGATAATTTGTATTTTAATGTAGTATTAAATAAGATTACCATTCAATTTAACTTCATCTTATTTTAACAAAAACATTAAACTTAACATAAAATATCAACATAATATAGGTAATACGTTCTAAAATAAACAAGGTGATAAAAGGTTCAACTTTAAAAGTAGTTAATTTTTTTTTATATGATATTACCCAAGAAAGGAGAAATGAAGGAGAGGATTTCATTTGTAACACGTCTGATTCAAGGAAGAAACAAATTGAACAAATGATAAACAACAACAAAATAATAAAAAGAAATAGAAGTCATATGATTATTTAATCTATAAGAAAAACAAATTTTCTAAACAAAGATCTAGATTTTAATAATGGTATAAACAGCAAAACTGTGGAAGATAGAGAAGAAACAACACAGGCAAAGATCAATTTTAGTGTATAGATTTAATTATGATTGTGTGTATGATTTTAAGTTTATTGTATTTCAAGGTTGTACGTTGATCACTGATTACATTGCTATAATAATAAATCGATACATAGACCGACTGATTATTTGTAATTATTGTTATTAAATGGATGTATTCAGTTTTATCAATAAACGTATTTTCTCCAGTGAATTATTACAATTTTACATGGATATTGTTTCTAAAATCTTCTGAAAGTAAATAAGTGTTTTTTTTTGTTTTTTTTTTAATACATGAAAATTCTACTCACGCTCTTAGGGGGAATATTGGAAGTGTAAATATCCCTTTGTCTTAACAGTTAATTGGACTTAATGATATATTAGTTATTTATGTAACTAGGCAGCAAAATGGAATTTTACTGACGAGTGATTAAGTTGGCCTCCGTGCTCCGAGCCGTAGGCGAGGACAAGCCATGAAAAGTAACTGCCGAGGCGAAGCCTAGGCAGGCAATGAATACACGAGGCAGAAATGCTTCCTTTAGGCTAGGATGTTATTGTTCTGCTAAGGTCAATAATTCAATTTGTAATTGAATTTTTAGATTATTCACGTATTTAGATTTATTCTATTTTTGATGATTATTTACGTATTTAGAATTTTTAGATTATTCACGTGCTTTCCTATACTGCGGATTATTATCTGCTAGACCATTGATGGTCGTCATTAAAAGTGTCCCACTAAGATACGAGCCTTGCAGAATGTCATTTCCTTACTGCCAATTGTCTGACACTGGACACTGACACCTATAGGAGAATTTTAAATATTCTCTGTGATAAGTAACTGGTTTATCACCATTTTTCATAACAATTATAAAATTATGAATACTATTTTTGTGTGTTAAGAAGTGTTGTCATAGCATTTTCTTGAGAGTGAGAATATATATTCTAGCGCTTAATCTAGTTTTTAGGGTTTCGAGGTCATCGCAGAAACCCTTATGCTTTTGGTAGTACGTCCGTCCATCATCGCATCTTGTATCATATCTTCCGACCTATTGTAGCTGGAGATTTGAAATAAATTTGGTATACAAGTTAAACTTATTTCCCCAAAAACAGGGAAAATGTTGCGAACTTCACAACTCAAAATTTCTTCGATCAGCAAGCAATAGTGAACTAATCGCAACATTTTTTTATAATTTTTAAGTGGGTATCATTTTAAAGGTTTTTAAATGTAGATCACAATAAATACGAGTATATATCGCGTTTACAAAATGGCGGCAATTTTAACCCGGAAATTAATAAAACAAATCGCAAAAAAATTACCTCCCCTCACTACCCCATAAGGATATAGGTCTTAAAAATAAGGAAATAATACATTTCTGTGTGGCAATGATATTTCCGGGAGTTGATATAAAAAAGTAAAATTTTAAGAATTTTAGGTGGCCTTACCTATGGTGACATACATTTCATAGCATAATACAATATCTAGGCATATCTATACAATATTAGTATTACTCCTAAACAATCTTTATATGTATTATATTGTACATATTATATTGAAAGTATTTCCCATATTCATCCACTGCCATTTTATAAATAATTTTCTATTAATAATTAAAGTTGCCTTGCCGTCGAACCTTAAGTGATACAATATTGATACCAAGACTTATAAGTTAAGTGAATTGTCTTCTCTTGTAGAGTAAGTGTGGTCCATTGCTATACGTTCTGTCTCCTCACTTCAACCCATGAGGAGAGAAGATTGACTGTCCACATCATTTCCACTAAGATCGAAGTTTTGGTTTCTCTTTACCAGCGTCCCCTCTCCTCGGTCAAGTTTCGACTTGAACTCTTCCCAACTTCAAAATAACTTTTCTACCCTCCCCCCCATATTGACTTGATAAAAATCGTCACCGTTTTCTTTTCCCCTTATTTCTTCTCTCTTTCATTTATCAACTGTAAAAGTGGACGTAAAGGAAAAACAGTGTTTTTTTTCAACCTGGTGGATATAAGAATATTATTTACTTTATCTTTCTATATCTAAGCACATATAGCACCGCCGACGATCCAGCCTTCTGATTGGCCTACAAAACACACCACTGTAGCCCCACCCCAGCGACACCGGTGTTTTCACCCGACGCACTCATATCTTGGACTCAGACCTTATCCCCGTTTTTCCGCTTCACGGTATAGAAGTCTCTGGCCTGCAGGCCAACTTTCCGGCATATCATTGTTTTCCGCAGTCAACTTGGAACTCTTCTTTAAGTGCCGTCCGTGCCTGTGCTATCAACATTTAAGAACGATCAAACCCGCCTCTTCTCTGCAAGACCATCGTCCGAAACATCGTAAAACAGGTGCAAAGAGAGAATTCAATCAGACTGACTCTGAGAGTACTGTGGGCAGAGGAGAAGGTCTTTGGGTGGTGTCAAAAGGTCTCTCTGCTCGATTTGTCTAGTCTATTTGTTTCTCTTTCTCCATAATCCTCGGCTACGAGACCATAAAGAGGCTCAGTGTTCGTCATGAGTACACCTGGTACGTCTTCGTTTTAACTCCTTTCACAAACCAAAAACAATTTTTGCTTACGAGCATACCGGAGGTAACGGAAGCTATGTGATCGTTCTGAAGAACGAAAATATTTTATATCTCCGATTTCAAAAATTCCAAGACAGAAATCCGTTTCAGACATCAGGGATCCATTTTGGTACCGTGTCTGTCTGTCGGTCTGTCGCTCAATTTTTGCGAACTACCATATCTTAAAAACTACTTGTCCGATTTTAATGAAATTTAGTTAGTAGGTAATACTTAGCCCATTGTTGGTCCCATATAAATTTCAACCTTCTGCGCTTATTTGTTTATCTTTCACATGCTCACAAACATACATTTATTTTCACCTATATCTTTAAAAGTAATCATCTGATTTTTATGAAATTTGGATGGGTTGTCGAAAATAGCCCGCAGATAGCACCCGCCTATTTTCAACCATATGCGCACTTTAAATCGTGCTAAATTAATATGTAAATATGCTATAACTCCGCATGGCTATACTGACATTAATGTTTACCCACTTCCAGAAGAGCTAGAGACTTGCGGTTTGCGCAATCGACGCACAACGTCCATATTATGAACCAAAATAATTATAAAAAGTACCCTTTTCCCCCTCCTTCCCCCCTTAAAAAAATAAAAAAAGCCGACATGATTTTTAAGCTGTTTTGGGGGCTTATTGCGGTTAAACGGTAAGTCGTATTGGAAAACGGATAGCACCAGTGGTAACTAATTTTGAAAGATCTACAACTTTAGTCTTATGATTTTTTGTCGTATCATCATCGGTTGTGCCTTAGATGGTGATAATTTTGGTTTTTTTTTTTTTTTTCCATTTTTGTCTTTGAATGGCCATAGTTTCTACAATTGTTGACCCATTTCATTTCTGATTGAGGCGCTTGAATCTCACACTAATGCTCTTTGAATTGAGTATACTTTATTTCATTAGTTCATCCTATTTGCTGAGAACATGAGAGTAAACTTTTCCCCGTGTGCCCGTTCACGTGAGCACTTTTTTTGGTTTTTAATATTGTGTTGTATATCATTTGAAAGGCCTTGATATGTACATTAAAACTATTTTATTTGTTAATTTTTTAAAAATATTGTACATGAACTTTTGTACCAATTTATAATTTTGTTGTAGATTAAAGGGTTTAAATAATATTTTCACTTTTGTATTGTTTGCTTTTTAAAATATAAATTTGGTACCTCAAAGTTCAGGGGTACAAATGTCAGAGTAAATCTTTTATAATAATATGATGTATATCGTTGAAAAGCTCTTGAATAGTATATTCATTTTTGTTACGTTCTATTTTGTGTCATTTTTAGTTTTGAGGGGGGTAAAATTTAAAAAAAACTGTTTATAGAGCGGTTTATATATTTCGGTTGCTGTGTTATTTGTTTATTAAATTTATTATATATGAACGCTAACGTTTAACGCTGTTGGAGGCTTTGTTTCTCCGAAAAATGTTAGAACCAAAGTTATTAAAATTTTATCGAGGTATTTTTACTTCTTAAACTGATATTTTCTTTGCGTACTAGAGCGCGAGGAAGCTATGTGCTACACTAATTGGCACAGTATTTTTCTTTCATTTTGTGTATATTATCTTGATTTTATTTATTTATTTATTTTTAACTTTTGTAACATAAAAATAAAAAACAACTAAGATATGGGTAAAGGAGCGACCTTGCGAATACGACGTTTATACACATACACACCGGCCTGAGTGCGCACCGTTACCGCACGAGCAATGTTGTCCTTGCCGGGGTGTGCCTCAATGATGCGTCCAAGAGGATAGGAAAGGGGAGGCGAACCGTCTTCTTTAAACCAAACAAGCTGCCCTAATTTAATGTTTATTGCAGGATCAAACAACTTAGCTTTGCCCTGTATGCTTCCGTTACCTTCGGTATCTCGGAGTCAAAAAGAAAGAAATATAATTGTAATAATTCGTATCAAACTAAACAACAGGACTTAAGAACTTATTATGCATATTCTGAAATAGGAAACAAAGATAATATTTACTATGTCTCCATGAGTTTTCAATAGCGTTTTGAAAATTGATTTGGTCTCAAACCGACAGTGTTTCCATGAGGTGTTTTAAAACAATTTTGAAAACTATGAACTCCCAGACTAGTTATAGTTAAGTCAGATTATCACATCTCTGTTTATCAAAACTACCGCGTATGTCTCAATTCTGTTTTCAATACACGTTTCCATGCTATTTTTCAAAACAGTTTCAATACAAAACCAAAATTTTTCAGTTGTGACCTTGAACTCAAAACGTTTTGAAGTACCAGGATCAGGATTTTTAGTACCAAAACTGTATACAAATCGCTTTTGGAAACTCCTGGAAAAGTAGTAATTATACACGATAGGAAAATACTTTTCGAAGGAATTATTTTATTCAAGGAATTATCTATTTTGGCTCCTGAGAGGAGCAAGGTAAATACAAAGAAGCTAAAGATTAGATTGTATAAGATATCAGAAGAGGGAAACTAAATTGAGATAATCAGAGTCTTATTAAGAAGAAATTTAAAAAAATAGGCTCTTCACGTTTTTAGGTGGGGAGACTATTTCTTTAATTCCTTCATTACGCCCCTTCACTGTCGCTCCTATACTCCTGACTTCTACGCTTGTTTGCAGCAGTGAATTAGAAGAAAACAATAAATCAGCCCCTTGATGTGCAAAGGCCTGCATACATTTCGAGCAGAATTAAATTTTATTATGATAGACAATAAGTGCCTTAAATATTTGTCAAATTTTAATACGCTTTTTGTTATAAAAGAAAAGAGGTTGCAAGGATCTTACAGAGTAATTTATTTACAATTTACAGTGGGTAAATGATAACAAAGAACTCAGTTTTTAATCAATAGTCAATGAACTCAAAGACTTTTACTTTCTCATTGATTTTAATTTTAGATTTTTTAATCAAAGCCAATGACAATTTCTTGGTCAGTAATAAAATGTGATGAGGGTTTAATCTACCACATCCTCTCGTATGCTGAACCGAACTCAGGATTGGGTATCGAAAATAGATTTCTTTTTTTTTCAAGGAAACCTTTCTCAACAAAAGGAATAGAACTACAGGGAAGAAAAAAAAAATACACTATTGGTCTATATATATGTTGTTTTAAAGTACAAGAAGGGTAAGGTTAAAAAAATAAAATAAAATAAAATAAAGAAGGGTAAGAAAGAGTGTAGGGTGTAGGAAGGCAGTAAGGTAAGGGAAAGCCTTGGAAAGTATGTAGCTAGAAGTGGGTAGTGAGGTTTTACAGTGTTGGGTACTACTGTAGGGTAAAGGTGGAATAGCTGTGCAATAGTGGCTCTGGGCTGCCGACCTACCGAATGGTCGGAACGCCAATTGTCGGCGGGCCCCGGGTCCGTTTTACAGCAGTCTGCTTTATGCCTTTCGCCTCAAGCATAATGTATGAACTTGGGCCCCCATCTAAACTCCACCAATTCGGCCACTCTTCCCACCACAATCCACCCATACAGAAAACCTTCTCCCGGAAAAAAACAACATCCAGCTTGAGTTTTTTTTTTCTCTCCCAGCCACGTTTAAAATTTGCCCCATGATTTTATACTCTTCTCTTTTATCCCTCCTTTTCTACCTACTTTTTTTTGTAAACTCCTGTTTTTATATACATCCAAAACAATTCCATCTTTTACAACTCGTCTCCCGGAAACCGTTCTCAATTTTTTCCCACTCTCCTGCCAGTATTTAATGGAAGAGAGAAACCGGTGAGAAGGAAAAATATGGTGAGATTATTAAAATATTCATGATTCTTTTTTTCTCTCTGTTATTTTGAGAGGTTTGAGATAACTAATCTAATTGTGTTCAACTTATTTCTTCTTCTGTTGTCAAAAATTTCAAGGGAAAAACCATAAAAAAAAATATATATGTAAGATCTAATAAGGTTTTAAAAACTTAAAACAAAACAATTTCCCTTTTCACCCTTATTTTATTAATAAAAAAAAGAATATTTAGGGTTTATGTCTGTAATATCTGATTCAAAATCAAATAAAACTCGATTTTTTTTTGTTTTTTTACCCCGAATTATCAAGTTTTATTAGTTTATTAAATTTATTTTTTTGTATTAGTTTCATCACGGTTTAAATAAATTTTTATATTTTGTTTAAATTAAAATCGTTGAAAATGTCTCCTCCCTCACAAAAAACTATTACACAGTTAAATAACATTATTTCACTTTCTGCAAAAATGTTAAAGATTTTTTAATGTCTGATCCCACAAGTTTGTATCTTCTGCAGAAATTAAAAAACTTGTTTTACACGCTAGGTAAATATTTTTGGAATAGAAATTATCTTCTTATAAATTATCATTGTCTTTATTAAAATATTAAGTACATTCATCTAAGAAAAGCAGTGATCACAGAGAAACAACCTAACTAACTCAAATTCGATTATGACTCTATTATTTTGATGTTAATTGTTAACCAAGATAAGTCAAGGCTTAAAGCATTGTTAAAAATTATAAAATTTAAAGAAAACCATATCAACCTATTTTTAATTAATATATGTGTCAATATGTATATGTATTTTGTTGATAAAGCTCAACCTCTAGGTTTGAATATATTTACTTTGAAAGGAATTGTATAATTCTATCGCATGATTGGGAATGGTAAAACAGTGAAATAACATTGCACTCTAAATTAATGTTAAATGGCGAGCTTTTTAATTATTTAAATCCGCCAGGTTTTATTACGAATAATTCATCACCTCGGTTTGGCTCAATTAAGGCGAGTACGTGATTTGTTTTGCCTTTTTTTTTAGAAAAAAGAAGAAAACAAAAAATAAGAGAGAAATAAAAAAAACTGCGATGGTTAGAGGTTTAAAAAAGCAGCGGGGTAAAAATGTGAGTAAATTAGAGGAACAAGGCAAAAGGGAACGGGTAGGGAAGAGGACGAAAGCAGAAAAATGCATTAGAGTACGGCGTTTGACGCTTGTCCGACCCCTAATAGGCCGGCTGATTTAAAATTAACTCCCCTTCCGGTGGTTTTTGGGTTGAGGGCTGGTACCCCCTCGCTCTTATTTCAAAATTCATGGGGCTAAGGATTTGTGTACGAGGCACGGAGTCGTTAATCTCGGAGGGTTACCTATCCCAGGATTAATAGTAATAGGTTACCCGTGAAATTTGGATAACTTCGCACCTAACTTTCCGACTGTAACGCCTTTACTACATAGAGTTACCACTGCTAAACTACAGTCTCATTTCAAATTAACTGCTAACACACGCACGGGAATACCAAATTAAACTTCTCCTTTAACTCGTGTTTCTCCTGGAAAAAAACCCTTTCTGAGCTATAAGATAAATATAAACAAACATTACCCTCTTATAGGAAATACTACTAGTTAAGGGCCTGAACACATTTTAGGCGTGTCAATGATATCTCCAAGATCAGATCTATTTCCTTTTATATAAAATAAATTAAATGAAAAGGTTACATTTTAATATATTTAATCACCATCTTATTATCAATCGTTTTTTTCACTTAAGGCCGTTTTACAAGATGCTCGATTAAAATTTTAACATAAGTAATTAGTTAAATTATTATTTACAAGGTTGGTAAAATTAATATTAAGATGTTTATTTTTTTAGCATATTTGAATGATTTAGAATTCTTAAAGTCATCTTAAAACAAAATGTCTTCCCTTCTTTTGCGGTAAAATAACTTATACCTTCTTAAACTAAATCAATGGCAAATTGCTTCAGAAATCAAGATAATGCTCTAGATAGAACTTTTATTGTGGTCTTTAAAATCCGACATACTTATTGATTTAATTATCGAATTATAAATTGTAGTTTTAACTTATATTTGCAGAGTAATAGTATATTATGTTACTAGGCTGTGAAGTGAGATTTTTCTTTACCGCGGCAATTACATTTACTATCAAGTGGAGCGAGACAGTAAATATTGCCAAGGTAAAGAAAAAACACTTCACAGTCGTGTAGCATATGCTATTTTTTCCGTGGTAGCAGACAATGAAAAAAAATTAAATATTAATCAATAATCAATGTAATAATAATAACATACTTAAGATTTAAAAAAAGAAACCTTAAAAAGAGGTTACACTATAACAAAAGATAAATAAAACACATTGACGTCTAGCGGATTTTAAGCGTACTAACAAGCATATCTACAAAGATTGCAGCGCTAAAACGGTAGTTTTGGTAACTACCGGCCCGAAAAAATGTTTTCTTTCGTGCTGGTAGTAATAAAATAGTACATTAAGCGTCGAGTGCGGAAAGTAGCATTTTGCATGCGAGTGTGGAGTTTGCACCCGAGCGATAGCGAGGGTGGTAAAACCACACGAGCAATGCAAAATGCCGTTTTCGCACGATGAGTACCGTACTTTATCTACGATTGTTAGATTATAATAATTAATGCAAAAAAAAAAAAAAACTTGCTGTATGTAAGTTCGTATCTCTCTCTTAATAAAGATGGCATTAATTCTTTGAGTTGTATTTTTTGCCGAATTAATTATGTCTGGAGTAGTATTATTCTCCACATTTTCGTTAAAGTCACTTGATTCACTCATTGTTTTTTACTAAACACTTGATATAATCAGTTACTTTAATAAAAGAAGAGCAAATTAGTGTTGTTAAATGTAAACAAACTCGCTAATCGTGCGTAAAGCTGAAGAATTCCTCTTCTTTACCGCCCTAGGGTGGTAAAGAAGAGGAATTCTTCAGAACTATGAGACACGCATGCGCAATGAATACAAGTACGTAAAGAATCACTTTCTACGCATCTAAACAGAGATACAATGTTTATATTTCGTATCAATCATAGATAAAGATTTTTTAAGTCCACGTAATGAAAAAATGGATTTTAGCTATGTTTTTTAGGCTCTAAAGTTACTATTTCACAGCCTACCACGGAAAAAATTATTATATTTTCTCTTTTGTTTATCTGATTTTTCTTGAAATGTTACATTTTGAGCCTCACATTAAATCACATCCTAAATAATTTGTTGAATTGTAAATTTGAATGGTTCTGAAACGGTTGGACTATAAAAAATTGGGGTAGAATAGAACTAGTAGAATAATGTTAGCAGATACAATAATGTTATTGCCAAGAGTGTGGGGTATATTTGGAAAGCAAAGAGAAGGTATGGTGATGTGTATGTGTTATGTTATAGTGAGTGGAGCTAGGAAGGAATGTCGGGTGCTTCTAGTTGATACGGCATTAATATTTGACAAGAAGAGCTCAGTTGTATAGGGAGGTAGAAGGCAAGGTTATTGGTAACACTGCTGGGTGCTACAGTGGGGATGCTACGATACCAGATTCCCTCACTATAGCATCATAGCTCCCCCTTCGATATTTCGGTTGCATTAGTAATAAGTAAGTTGGGTCTGACAGTAAGCTTCCCCGGTACTTGGAAGGGGCTAGGACTGCTAACCCCTTTACCTGTCTCTCAGTAGAGAAGAGCTCTTCCACTGAGAAATCACGCCTCGAGAACTCCAGCCAAATATTATATTGAATCTAACTGGAACAACAACAACATAGATCCTTACATAGGTTACCACATTGCTCGATAATTGAAACATGATAGCCTGAAACAAACCAACAGAAACAAAAATAAAATATTTTTTATAGTGCAAAAAATTGTTTTTTTTTTTTTTTTAAAGATAAAATTAAATATTTAGTGACAACCAATAATTATCATAAAAAAATAGTTGATCAGTAATCGATTAATTTTGCTCCATGAATATCATTCACTAAAACTTTATTATCCTCCTAATTTTATTACGATTATTAATATTATTTTAGGGGAGCGTTCTCGCAACTTAAACTAAGATCGTTTACCGACATATCTGGTCATGATTCATATCCCAAGGAGGTAAAAAGAAAAAAGAAAAGAATTTTCACCCTAAAAAGAATAGCCTGTCCATTAATGGCACATAGCTTTCTCACATCCAGTACTCAATAAAGGAAGGAACTTAAGAAATCGAAAGACACTGAAAGATTAATCCTCTCCCTTTTTTATAAATCCGTCAAAATGGTTTCGACTTTTTTTACAAAATAGATTGCCATTTAGTGTGGCACATAGCTTCCTCGCATCCTATCACGTACTTAATCTGTCAAGATTGTATGGATTTTTTACACGAATTAAAGTATCAATTAAGCAAAATTTATAGTGCTTAGACGGTTGAAATTAATCTGGGGCTATGTGCCAGATACTTTCGACAAAGCTTCTAAATTTCATAAAAATCAAATAAATACTTTGGAAGAAATAGGTGTTAATAAATGTATGTTTGTGGGCATTTTGGAAGATAAACAAATGAGCGCAGAAGGTTCAAACTTATATGGGCTAATTATTATGATCTACTTTAAAAATTTCATTAAAATCGGACGTGTATATTTTAAGATTTGTTGGTTCACAAAAATTGAGCTACATACAGACACGGAACCATAATGTTTCCTAAAATCTGAAACGGATAAGCTCGGTAGTAAAATTAATAAATGTTTTACCTTAATAATAGCACCAATTTAGCAAAATTATTGAACGCAAAAACCATTATCATGGGGATATTTGTATGCAAATGTAATCTAATCATTGAAATAAGTATTTTTGAAGCTATTTCACCAGTTGTGTGGATCATAGGTTCGTCTATTTTTTACATAAATATAAGAAAATTGCAAAATTTAATGACCGCAGACGGTTAAGATTAATATGACGCGACAGTCAACAAACCATCCAAATTTATTAGAAATTAGATTATACTACTTTTTAAGATAAAGGTATGTAAATAAATGTATGTTTGGGCGCATGCGGAAGAGAAAAAAATGACCATAGAAAGTGAAACTTATATGAGACCAACTATGGGCTAATTATGACCTACCATCCAAATTTAATTAAAATCGGACGAGTAGTTTTTAAGATATCTTGGTTTGCAAAAATGCTAAACGACAGACTGAAAGACTGGCCGGCAGAAAGACATGCGACCGCAATTGTTCCCAGATGTCTAAAAAAATTTGTCCTAAAATTTTTGAAATCATAGGGGAAAAAAATGCCTTCCCAAGAACGACCACAAACTGCTCCCGGCTTGGAAGCAATAATTCCTTTACATGCATATTTTACAGTGATAATTTTCTAAATACTGTAAAATACTATATTGCCGTAAAATTCCGTTCTAATGAAATTATGTAGTTTTTGAAATAAATTTCTTAAGATCAGTCAACTCTCTTTAGCATAGCTCACCGGTATTCGGGCTATTTCGTCACCAACATTATTCTTTAAGGGTTCCAGGATTGGACAAATAATCGGAGTACTTTGATTCCGATCTTACCGAAGGTAACGGAAGCGTTCTGAAGAATACAAGTATTTTATACCTCTGATTCCAAAAATTCTAAAATAGAAATCCGTTACAGACATCAGGGAACATTTTTGGTTCCGTGTCTGTCTAACAGTCGGTCGGTCTGATTTAGTACTCATCTAATTTTTATGAAATTTTGATGGTTTGTCGAATGTACTCCACAGATAGCACCAGATTAATTTAAACCGTCTGCGCTTGCCTAATTCATAAAAAAAAAAAAAAAAAAAAAAAAAAAAAAAAAAAAAAAAAAAAAAAAGGATTTTGACATTAAAAAAATGGGGGGAACAATTAGATAAATTAGACAATAATGGCTTGTAAAAGCATAAAATCAATAAAGTACGTGATAGGATGTGAGGAAACTATGTGCCACATTAATTCAGTCTATTTTATTATGTTATGACAAGACCGACACAGAACCAAAAATGTTCTCTGATGTCTGAAATGGATTTCTGTCTTGAAATTTTTAAATTCAAAGAAATAATCAATTTTCGTTTTTTAGAACGATTATATAGCTTTAGTTACTTACCATCAGTAAGCTCGGAAGCAATATAGGTGTTAATTAAAAAATCTTTGTGCGCATGCAGAGGAGAAACAAAAAGGGGTAGAAGGATAAAACGTATATGGGACCATAAATAGGGTAACATTGGACTACCATTCAATTTTCATTAAAATAGAACAATTAGTTTTCACGAATTGTTGTTTCACACAAATTGAACGACAGAACTGGGACCAAATAATTATTTATGCACCTAGGGAGAAAAGTAAGCCATTATTATGATAAATATAATTATCTCCATTATTATGATAAATATAATTATCATAATAATGGAGATAAAATATTGAATGTACCTCAGGATTAAAGTGCTATAATTATCGCGAGGCGAATTATAGCACTTTAATCCTGAGGTACATTCAATATTTTATCTCCAGTAGAAAGAAAATACACATTTTCATCCATTGGATAGTTTATATTTATTATTTTAATAAATAAAAATAATTATTAATAACTTTTAATAGCAGATATAAGAGATTCAATATTAAAAGCAAAGAAGAATTACAATTAAACTCAAATAGAAGGTTACTTATATGCAGGTTCAAACAATGATAAATCAAGGTCGAAAAAGCGGTGTCGCCAACCTGATTTCAACAATTTCACAACATTAGCCAATCATTCTCTACATATTTATAAATTAATTAAGTTGGCAATCCTTCTTTTTCTCCCTGGTTTTACTTTTTCTCCCTACTTTTACTTTTTCTCCCTACTTTTACATTTTCTCCCTCTTTTTGAGTTCAGGGAAGGAAAGACTTACTTTAGTCCCTCTAAACTAAACCAAAATAATATAATAATATAATATAATGTAATATAATAATAATAATAATATAATATATAATATATAATATAATATAATATAATATATAATAATAATAATAATAATATAATATAATATAAATAATATAATAATATGAGGGATATAATCTAGATATTCTCGCATAGTAAAGTAATTTAAATGTTTCTTGATGGTAGTTTATAAACTACTATATAGTAGTTTATATATATATATATATATATATATATATATATATATATATATATATATATATATATATATATATATATATACACATACACATGCATAGCAAAATAAGTGAGAGGGAGAGACATAGGGGAGGGCTGGAAAAAGAAAAAGGTAAAGGGTTGGAGGTGCTCCAATCATCCGCTGATAATGAATACATACATAGTAAATGAAGGTAGAAAGGGCTCAAGTATAGAGGTATATAGAGTTCTATACAGGGGCGCCTGTGTCCTCTCGCTGGAACCATAGGGCCGGGGTCTTCTGGGGCCCGATATTGGACCACATCATCATTCATATGGCTGGGCCAAGGGCTCCTGCACGAATGAAAGAAATATTTTATTAGCTGAGATAGACCTTGCAACCGGGATCCCCACACCAACACGACCCCTCCTTGACGAAAATAAATTGGAAATGTCCAGTAACTCTAAGTGCGATGACGATCTCTCGACATTGACCACCTTTTCCATACATTCATTTATGAACCTGTCGTAGTTTCAAACAAAAAAAAAGATTTATGTTGCAAATAAAACTGAGGTGGGTTGGAGATATAATATAGTACTAAGATGAGGGTTAGTAGGTTGCTCAAAAGGCCATTTCATATACAACAAAAATAGTGTAATAGCATGGGTTAAAACTTTCGGAACCATATGTCTAATACACACCCTAAGACTTATTAGGACTAGATTTCTAATTTATCACAATTAGTTATACACTGGGAATCACAAAAAAATATGCTAAATTAGACTAGCTTTCGTATCTGGCATATTGTCTTTTATTATTAAATATTGGCATTATGTCTCCGATTTCAAAAATTCCAAGACAGAAATCCGTTTCAGACATCAGGGCACATTGTTGGTTCCGTGTCTGTCTATCGGTCTGTCGCTCAATTTTTTGGGAACGAACATATTTTCTTCTCGTCCTATCTTATTGAAATTTGGATAGTAGATCAATATTAGCCTTGTTGCACTCATATAAGTGCATTGTTGGACCCATATAAGTTTGAACCTTCTGCGCCCATTTCTTTATCTTCCTCATGCCCACAAACAAACATTTATTAACACTCTGTCTTAAAAAGTAATTATCTGACTCTTATGAAATTTGGATGGTTTGTCGAAAGTAGCCTAGAGATAGTCCCAGATTAAATTCAACTGTCTGGGCTCTTAAAATATTGCTAAATGATATTTTAATTTATGTAAAAAATTAAAACAATTTTTACAAATTAAAATAACTGTCAATTGGTGTGGCACATAGATTCCTCTCATCCTATCCACGTACTTTATTGATTTCGTGCTTTTTTAAGCCATTATTGTCCAATTTGTTTAATTGTTTCCCCCGTTTTATTAATCTGTCAAAATTGTTTTGGTTTTTTAAGTATCTATTTAGCAAAAGTTAAAGAGCGCAAGGGGTTCAAATTAATCTGGGGCTATCTGCGGGCTACTTTCGATAAACTATAAAAGTTTCATACAGATAAGTACTTTCGAAGCTATAGGTATAAATAAATATATGTTTGTGCGCATGTGGCAGAGAAACAAATACGCGCAGAAGGTTGAAAATTATATGGGACCAACATTGGGCTAATTAGTAGTAGCAGTTTTTAAGCTATGTTGGTTCGCAAGAATTGAACGACAGACTGACAGACCGACAGACAGACCCTTTGTCTGAAACGGATTTCTGTCTTGGAATTTTTGAAATCGGAGACCTAAAACTTTTTTGTTCTTCAAAACGATTACATAACTTCCGTTACCTTCGGTAAGCTCGGAAGCATAAACGGGGAGAAGTTTAAATAAATTTGACAAAAATAAGTTGTAAAAGGATAAAATCATTAAAGTATACGAAATAGGAAGCGAGTAAGCTATGCGCCACTCTAATTGGGTACTATTTTTAAAATTTATTTTAAATAATAATAATTGTTATTTATGTTTAAATGAATTTAATTGTTAGATTAATATGAAAAGCTAGGGGTAATATTTCAGAGTTATGTCGGTACACAAATTTTTATTGAATTCTTTTAAGTATAAGGTTTGTTCCAACAGCCAATTCCAGAACGGTTCTAGAACCAGTTCAGGATTTTTTAATGCGCATACGTCTATGAGGACTGGTTCAGAACTGATTCAAAAAAAGGAGCCTGTTGGAACGATTTTAGAACTCTTTCAGAACTGCAACCTTCATGTTACCTCTCTTTACTCTTTATCTTGTTTTTATTTTCCTCTTCGTATCTCTCCACTTGTTTTGTTTATGTTCACTCAGAAATGGATTACTTACAGTTAGTGAACATATTCTATTGTTAAACTCAACAAAGTTTATAAGAATGCACATTAGGGCAAATCGTTTAAGTTACAAATTTATCACACTGTCATTTCTGAATGATTATATTTCGCTCTCACATTTGGGATTCGTCAGACTCGTAACAATCCTTTCTTTTAGTTTCAGTTGCCTATTAAAAATTTGTTTGTATAAATTGTAATTTTTTTAAACATTAACTGTTAAATCATATAAAAAGTACCGGTGTGGAAATCCCACACATGACTTCCATGAAATGTTGTGGAGTCAATACGCAATCAAGAGAGAACTCAGTATTTACACCCATTTTCATGGAAGTAAAAACATTAAAATGCCCATATCTCCAAAACCGCTTGTGCCCAAAAAGTATAGGTACAATCTACCAAATAGGACACATAATATATACCCCAAACAAAATAGAAATCAAATAATGTCTACTGAAGATATCGTCGACAGACCTATTTCGTGCTTAAGTGACTACAGCTCCGAAACGTCGTGAGCTACGATGTTTGTGTTTGTCGCCATCAGTTTTTCCGACAAAAGTTGTAAAAAATGCCGCAGACCGCATCTCAATACGATATATCTTGAAGCAATATGTTATTAAAGGTTTAGTTACATACACAGACGTATATGAAACGGATTTTCATGATATCCCCGGGTTCGTAAGACCCCTCCTTCACAGAGATCTCGGAATCAAGTTTCGGATGATAAAATGTGAATTTTATCTTGGCTTATTAAAAATAAACCCTCATATAAGAAAAGGTCAACCACACATTAAGAAATATTTACAAATAAAGGGTTCAAAACTACAAAAAAGAAAATTATAAGAACAATTTATCTGGTTTTTTTTTCTAGTCTGTAAATCATCGGCGGACACACAAAAAGATCGGAGGTAATTCTTATAAAGGACTCAAAATCGCTATGAGAAATTTTAATTATCAAGAGGAATAAATAATATAAAATATAAATTATATTTTATTAAATAAATACGTAAAGAAGAAAGAAGTAGTATTAATATATTAACTGTGGAGAGAGAAACAAAACACGCTTGGAAACAGAAATATCAAGAAAAGAAACGAAAACAAATGTTAGGTTATATAGTTGAACAGTAGTAGTAGTGTAACCTACACTCCTCCGTATATTAGTATTAGTAGTTCTGGTCGAGTTCCTGCTTCAGTCCGGGAACTGTTTTCACGGTTCTAGGACTGTCTCAGAACCGTTCGACTTTCTGTTGGAACACGGGACTAAAAGTTCCAGAACCGTCCGAGAAGCGTGTAGGAACTGTCTTTCGATACTGCGCATGCTCCCGGCAGTTCTAGAACCGTCCGAGGCTCTGTTGGAACAAACCTAATGTGAAGGCACTACGCGCGTGTGTACTTAAAACAGATTACAAAGAGTAATCTTTTTAAAGACCACTTTTTTGGCTTAGCTTAGAGTTTTTCTATATTTGGAAAAATTATTGTAAAATAATCGTAACTACGGTATGATTATTTTACATTATTAAATCAAATCACAATTATGGCGTAATTATTATGTAAATGATTTATAAAAGTGTGTAGTATAATGTGAATGATTATGTTTAGCGTATACAACTATGCCAGGAGTGTTTGTGTGGTCTGGTAGAGAGAGCAGTATAGCGGAGTGTTTAAGTACTAATCGGTTCATCGGTTCGTCTGGTTCGGTCCAGGAGGAGGCTGGCTCCCTCTCTCTCTTCCTGAATAATTGATTGGTCCAGAGCTGGTCTCACAATGGCGGTTGTAGCGCATGCCCAATCACTGCTCACTTCTCTTTCCTCTTTATCTCCAGCCCTCTCTCACTAACACTCTCCCCTTATCAAACTTTGTCAAACTCCGCGTCTTGTCCTTTTTTTTACTACGGCTATAAACCTTTCTCAGGTTTGTAACCTACATAAAATAACCAGTTAAACAATCACAACCTCTACCAAGGTCACTAGACGACCTTTTTTATTTTTGTAGTAAAACTCACCTCTTCCTCACTTATTTATCAAGCATTATTAAAGAAATAAAAAACAGAATTAAACCTACTTGTAGATTAATGGAAATATAAATTCTGAAGTAAAAGATATACGAATAACAATCCTTCATATTATGCATGTTTAGACAGTTGTTGAACTGTTGTTACATGAAAAAGAATTGCATCCCCTCCTCCACAATATGCTATAGTAGTTCTATAAATTATTCACTATTGTGAATAGGCTGTTATACTTGAACAGATTTATCAGCCAATATTAGTGAAAGGTAAATGGATAATGTAACCTATTTCAGATAAATTATTTAGTACTCGCGAGTAAATCTAAGAGAACATTTAAGGCTTGTTTTGCCCTCAGTGTTACAAACACTTCTAACGTTACGCCGTCAACGTCACTAGCTGCAAATACTACCAACGGTAAATACAACCCCTACATTTTATATGACTAGGAACGTATTAAAATTACAAATGAAACGATAGCGTAATGTTATCTTAAAATCATCTTTATTTAATATATTTCATATCTTCAAAAGAAAAAATAAATCTGTCGCTCCGAGTAAACTCAGAAAATAAAAATATTTTTCTTATACTTAAATATATTGTTTTATTGTGGTTGACTGCAATGTTGAATTTTTGTGGTACTGCACAATATTACAACTAGCAACTAACTTCTTTACGTTAATTTAGTAAATAAAGAGACAATCAATTAAACAAATTGGCTAAGTACATGCTTTAAGCACACGCAAAGGGTCCGTAGGCAATTTAACAAATATAGGACAAATTCGTTAACAATCAGCATGGTGGCCAAAAAGAAAAATGCTTCTTTTAGCTACAACTTTTTAACCATTTATTCGTTACATATAAACCCTTATATGTATTTATATGTCATTATATGCACTTTAATAAACGCCATGAAACCTCTCCGTGGTGTCTAGCCCAATCCGTTTTCTAGAAACAATTTTAAGATTTAAGTAGGAAATATTTTTTCTCACAAAATATGTGTGGTATGAATTGGTACAAATATAATACCACAAATATATTTGTTCTCAGGGCGTTCTGCTTTTTTTTCATATATAACACCCTTACAAGACAGATTTCCGTTAAAAATATCTTCAACCTCTAGTCTTTGAGGGATGAATTTTTGGGCTTTCCTATAATTTCCCAGATAATGATTCAAATTTGTGTGTAGGGTACTTTCAGAGATTAGGTGCGTTGCAGATAGACAAGCGCAGGAAGCTAAGGGTCCTCGTTTTTGATTACAGACCCTAAAAATGCTGTATATTTTAAAGAAAGACTTTAATTTTCATTTTCAGCGAGTAGACAATTGCCATTCTGTAATTTATAAAATGCGATTTCCAATAAATTACCTCTGAGTTACACCAATGTGTAGCTATACTATACATCTATTCGTAATTAGTTCTGCAGTTGAGGCTTAGCAGGTCCTTAAAGTAGGAAAAAATGTTTAAATATAATATTTGTGGACAAAGAAGACCTTAAAACAGTAAATCTAACTCATAATCAAAATTTCGAGCGATCGCTGCACACGTAAGTTTATTAAAGTAAAATGTCAATAAATTCAGGTATTACCCCGAAACCATGGTTATTACCCTTTACTCCTAGTAATTTCTCAAAGTTGTTAACAATTGTGATATAAATTGAAATATTTAAAGTAAGTAAGCAAATGATGAAATATTACCTCATTTTGATCGTAAAGCATTGCTTAGTGTTACTGGTTTATTTGGTATACTGGTTTATATTGGATCCGTAAAGAGCATGAAAGTATGCGTCCTCAGTTCCTAGTTTAGCTTTAGCAGCACAAAATGCTGTAAGGAAGGTTTTCCTAGAGGCTAAGTACTAAATCTGAAAGCCCCATATTTCTAAGAGAAATAGTTGGAGAAAAGAGGTAAAGCTTTCATCCTGTATCCGGTGTGAGAGTGTGTGTATTAGAGCAAGGACAAGGCTCTGCGGGATAAAGGCTTGCCGAGGTAGGTTCGGACCCCGTCTACTCCCCAAGTATAAGCAGATTGGAGAAGCGACAAAGGCGGCCTTCATCAAATATGCAACAGCCTAAAAGGAAAGCGACGAGGGAGGGGCTGAGGGCATTTTTAGCTGCTGAGTATTAGGCAAGAGAGATACCGAGACCGAGGCAGAGCAGAGCGTCATTTGGCCGCGGCTTCATAGCGCGTCTCCATCCCCTAAGCCTCTTATGCCTTTCAGGGTATTAATTACATGTCTAGGAAGACTCAGCTGAAGGGGATCTTCCCCTGAAAGCCATGCTGTCTACTACTAAACTATTCCCAGTAAACAAATATTATATATCAAAAATATATTTATAAAAATTAACCTTAAATACATAACAAAAAAATAGTGTTTTCTGCATATAAACTGCTTGAAGACAATGCGTGTTTGACTGATATAAGGGGAAAAAAATGTTTGTCTCATTGAATAGATGGAGTTAGATTTTTTCCCCGACCTAAAATTCCAATTTTAAATTTGAAGTTCATGTTTACGCGAGAGTTGCTCGTGAACGCTTGGACGGATAACGTTGTCCAGCGAACTCGTCCTGGGCATTGGTAAAATGAACATGTCTACCTAATTTCATCAAAATCGGTCGACATTTACTCAAGTTATCGTCGCACGTTTCATAATTCGCGGACACACAGACCGACAGACAGACAGACAGTCACTAGACCAAAAATGTTCCCTGATGTCTGAAATGGATTTCTGTCTTGGAATTTTTAAAATTGGAGGCATAAAAGTTTTTCGTTCTCAAAAGTGAACAATGCTTCCGTTACCTTCGGTAAGCTCGGAAGCAAAACTATAAATTTTAATTAAAAAAAACAAAAATAGACTGCCAATTAGTGTGGCACATAGCTTCCTCGCATCCTATGATGTACTATAACAATTATAGTTATATTACTTTATTGTTATATTGTTTATTTTGTAAAGACTAATAATAGTTTTAGCGATCTTTAAGACTTCATAGCGGTGTCGCTGTTGGTTTTACTAAAAATATGTATTTGTAAAAAATGTTTGTCTCATTGAATAGATGAAGTTAGATTTTTTCCCCGACCTAAAATTCCAATTTTAAATTTAAAGTTCACGTTTACGCGAGCGTTGCTCGTGAACGCTTAGACGGAAAACGTTGTCAAACGAACTCGTCCTGGGCATTGGTAAAATGAACATTTCTACCAAATTTCATCAAAATCGGTCGTCATTTGCTCAAGTTATCGTCGCACGTTTCATTATTCGCGGACACACAGACCGACAGACCAAAAATGTTCCCTGATGTCTGAAACGGATTTCTGTCTTGGAAATGTTGAAATCGGAAGCATAAAAGTTTTTTCGTTCTCAAAAGTGAACACAATGCTTCCGTTACCTTCGGTAAGCTCGGAAGCAACAATACTAGACTGAAAACAAAACACATCATAGTCAACTAAACCGTAACATGAATCTGCGACAATGAAAAACTGTAACATAAATCTTCGACAGGGAAACCGTAATATGAATCATCGACATTGAAACCGTAAAATCGCAGTTTTATGCCATAAGTTAATACTATAGAATTAAGTGTAAGTCGTAACTCGTGCATAAAATGGAAGAAGCAAATTCAAATGCTGTTTCCTGATTGATTTGATTGTATTGTTTCCTACGTGGCATTTTGTGTTTTAGTGAAAGTGCTATTTGTATTGCAACCCGGATACCGTTCTAGCCCGGTAGGAAAGGACAATGTAATTCCAGTATTGGATAGCAACGAGTGGAGAAGCTATTTGTGCTACGTGTGTGCTGCCGATGTTAGGTTGAAAGGTAAAGGCAAGGTGTGCCTCTTCAGCTTGTCCTTTACTTATTCAGGTTTGTTTAAATAGATCCTGCATTGATAATGAAGTGTCGTGCATTATCAATGGATAGGGCCAAATTGGAGACTCCTATCCAAGACTCTCCCTCTCTTCGTTGGTAAATATATTTGTGGTCCGATCGTTTTTAGGCCCCACCTACTCATCTATTACATCTTCCTTACTTTTCCTTCTTCGACAAATAGGACATTTTCTTTCCTTCGTATCAGTTAGGTAAATTGGAAAATTTAGATTGGCTAAAGATTGGTTTTGCCAGTTATTTTCATCTTTACTCTATCATAAGATGGAAATTACTAACTGTAAAAATAATTTTTTTCACGTACACCACATCACGATGCAAAATTTATGAATATTTTTTTTCAGACAAATTTAAAATTACTTTAATACACGTAGGTAACTATATAATAAATATTACTTATTATGAAATACAAGTAATATTTAAATAATGTACAATAACAATAACTGTAATAATAATGTGCAATAACTTTCTTATTATTTTTGTAGACTCTAAAAAGAATATGGCCAGGCGGCTACCAGAAGCGGAGAGGAGCGGAGTTGTGTTCAGGGGTTACGACAACCGAAATCGGAGCGGAAACGAGCTGACTCCGCTCTGCTTTTGGCTGCGTGGCCTAGCTAAATCACCCAAGATGTCAGACCTACGAAAGTTATAGTACCCCCCCCCCCCCCCCATTTTCTACATTTTAGGGTCTGGGTTTCAGCCCTATCACTATGGTATTATTTTTTATTATAGATGATAATATATTATCTCTATCGTATTATTACTTTCTGTGTGTGCATAAGCAGTAAGTAATGGTCTGCCAATCTGCCAATTACTGCATGGCACATACCTTCTCGTCGCCTATCTTATACTCTAATGATGTATTGCATCTTCGTCCCACGTTTGTCTAATTTATTTCATTCCCCCTCCCCCTTTTAAATAAGTTGAAATTGTTATTTTTTAAATAAATTAAAGTTTCAATTTTAACAAAATTTAACAAAATCTTTAGATTTTTCAAAGGATTATAAAGATTAAGGAGCGGCTATGCCAGAAAACATCCCCAGATGATGAAAAAAGATGATGAAACATCCCCAACCCAAATAATTGATAATTCCGAAAAAGGCAGTTCAACGGAACAACAAAAAAGGCCAGATATTATTCTTTTTAATCAATTTGATTTAGGTCCATACACGATTTGCTTGGAAAGCAAATCAATTAATAAAGATAATAGAAATATAGGAAGATTACATCCAATGACACTAGGAAAATTAATACATTCAAAATTAGGCTGCATCTCAAAAGACATTGAAAAAATACAAAAAGCAGGAATCAATAGGCTCAAAATAACCTTTAAAAATTATAATAGCGCTAACTGTTTACTGACAAACCCGGAATTGAATAATTTATTTAAAATGTTTATCCCCAATTCGATAATTTTTAAAAAAGGAGTAATTCGTGATATTGAAAAATCAATCCCGGAAAATGAAATTATTGAAAATCTCTATTTCGAAAATTCACCAAATAGAAAAATTTACGATAATGGAACATCAAAATTAATTCCTACACAATCCGTAATTATTACAATCAGAGGCTCGGTTATACCTCAATATGGATACTTACATTATGTGAGCTCAGATGGTAAAAATTAACGTGCGATCTCATTTGTGGGCTACTTGCGACTAACCATCTAAATTATTTGTAAATCGGATAAGTACTTAAAAGATGTAGGTATAAATAACATAAAAAGTTGTGTGGCAATGAGCCCAGAAGGTTGAAGGTTAAATGGGACTACATAAGTTATTCAATTATGACCAACCAACCAAAATACATTAAATTCGGATGAGTAGTTTTTAACATAAATGGTTTACAAAAATGTTGAACGACTGACTTACAGAGAGACACAAGCCCATAATTGTCCCCTGATGTTTGAAACGGATGTTTGTCCAGGAATTTTTGAAATCGGAGAAAAAAAAAATTATTATCTAGAACAAGCACAATGATTCCTTTACCTTCGGTAAGCTTCAAATCAATAATTACTACATACATATTTTACAGATATAATTTTCCGTACTGGATTACTGTAAAAGTAATTTTAAAAATAAAATCAAGTGACGACCGTTAATGTCGATGCATTAAATTTAACCGATTTCTGAAGTTCTAAACTCTCCGAACTTTCTGAACTCTCTTCAGCGTAGCAACTGGTATGCGGGCAATCTCGTCACCAATGTTGTTCCTTAAGGCTTCTAGGATAGTGGGATGGTTGCTGTTTAGATCAACCCTCCTAAAACCAGCAAAACCTTGAAGAAAACAGACAGACACGGGGCATGACATGCCTACTTTTATTTGAAACGGATTTCCGTCTTGAAATTTTAGAAATTAGTGACAATAAATTTTCTTTCTTCAGAACGATCACATAACTTCCGTTACCATCGGTTAGCTCGGAAACAAATACGACGATATAACCCGGATACCGGTTGCTATGCTAGAGAAAGTTGATACAAACTTTAGAAATCAACTTCAACGGTCGACACTTAAGATATGTTAGTTTTAAAACTACTTAATTTTGTACTTTACATGTTATATTACTTACAAAAACAACTAACTATTTCAATGAGTAGTTTTGCTGCCGAGCGTACCGAAGACAACGAAAGCATTGAAATAGTTATGAAGATTATTCTTATGTCTCCGATTGCAAACATTGCTGGACACACAATGTTGCACAAATCGGTTTCATAAGCCAGGGAACATTTTTTGGTCTCGTGTCTCTCTGTCGTTCAACATTTTTTTTGAACCACAATAACTTAAAAACTAATCGTCTGATTATAATGAAATTAAGGTGATAGGTCATAATTTGTACATTGTTGGTGCCATATAAGTTATAACTTTCTGTGCTCTTTGAATTGTCTTCTACATACGCGCAAAGATTTTTCTTTATCATCACATATACCTTTAAAAGTTCAACCTGATTTATAAAAATTTAGAGGCTTTTTCGAATGTAGCTTACAGATGGCGCCCTAAGTATTTCAACCATCAATAAATATTTATAAATTGATATTTTTATTCGTGTAAAAAAAAACAGTTTCGACGGATATTTTTATTTTTTCTAAGAAAAAAGGGAAAATTAAACAAATTTTACTTTGTACCTCATTAATTTGCAGACCAATTTTTATTTATCTTTGAAAAAATAAAGTTTATTTGTCACCCCTGTATAAATTGGCTTTTAAAAAAAACAAAAAACTTTATACTTAGATACTTTTTATATCTTTTGTTTTAAATAAAGTTAAATTTTGAAGCGGGTAACTTAAAATACTTCATTATATATTCCAGAATAATAATTAGGTAGGATTAAGTGAGTCTTCCCACTGTTCTGATATTCCAAAATTCTGCAGTCGATTAGATGATGTAATAATATTTCATTCACATTAAGTTTATTATAGTAAAAAGATCCAATTATGCGAATACATATAAGAACGTATTTTTTTATTCGCACTAAAACCGACTAGAGAATTTAAATTTAGAAAAACAGGAAATGTTACTTGATAATAAATATGTTATAAAAATTCGCTTAATGTGTATACTATACATGATTAATTAGAATAACATAAGTAAAGTAAACTGGCACATAGCTTCCACGCGTCCTATCACATATCCTATCGTATTGTATATACCCTAGACGAATGGAACATACGTTAGATGTAGGAGCGTCTATGGAGGTTAAAGGATATAACATAAATTGTCTCCACGTTAATTCAAAGGGGTTAATTTAGCAAAGCAGCATTCAGCCTTGTTAAGGCCGTCATCAGTGCGTACCTAAGATCAAACAAGAAATAAGTAAAAGCAATAAATTTTAATAACAATTATAACCAGAAATAACGTAAAGAACAAAATTTAACAATTAAAATTTACTTTATTTTAAGGCGCCACGGCAAAAACCAAAAAAATAATTATACCCCGCCTCATGATTTTTGGAGGGTACTTTAGTACCCTTTTGTACTTTTAGAGTGCCGGGTAGGGGGTAGGTTACCCCACTGTGGGGCTAATAGCGTCGAGGGATTTATTACCTCGAAAATTTCGTTCGGTCAAATGTTGCGCCAAATAACACTTGAACGCACTGTACCCTTTTCGTACCTGTACCTTTGCGGGTTTGGGTACAGAGGTAATTTTAGTACCACGGTAGTTGTAGGGCGCACTGTAAAAATAAAAAATAAAAAAATTGCAGATGTGTGGGTTTTATTGCCTTTGTACCCATTTTATTGAAATTTATTTTTTATTTCTACTTATTTTTGTACTTATTGCACCGGTTTGGAAAAATCGGTCCAAAAAACGCAACTTATAATGCGGTTGTACTGAAAAAAATTATTTCTATACATAAAAGGGTACTTTTGGTACCGGTTTGTCGAAATACGAAAAAATACCCTACTTTTTATTTGTTTTGGTGTACTGTTTTTGCTTGTCATATGATCGAGCTGAAACTCATATGGGACTTACTACTTTATAGTAGTAAAGTCTGCGCGAAAGGAGATCCTTAATTTCTTACTGTACCCTGTACATGAGGGGTACATAGTTGTGTACCTCTGTTTTAGAAATGGTACTTACTTCCTTACTAGCACACTATTTTGAACCTAAGCTCAAAACCCGATTTGTCATTTTAACGAGCGAGGTCTACTGTTCACAGAACTACTAGTATGTAGCAATGAAACTACACCAAGGCGCTAGCTCAAACTTTTTGAGATGGGGGAGGTTTTTTTTTACAGAAATGCGACGTATTAAAAGTTCCTTGAAAAACAGTTTTATTTTTTGACAAAGAATAACTGATTTCGTTTGACTAGTTGATTTGTTAATGGACAGGGGGAAGGGACACGAAATACAAGATTTTTAAGGACTCATGGCGTAAATAATTATTTGCACAACAATCGCAACCATATATATATATGTTTATTTAAACTCGTTCTCTCTTTCAATAAACACTCCCGATACATTGTTGTTAAAAAAATGACAACCCCTTGTTTTTGAGAGATGGGTTTTTGAGACATTCCTGTATTATTCCTGTGTTTGGGTTATTACGAATAACATAACTACAAAGTTTCAAATTTTTGTTGGGTACTTCCGGAGATAAAGGTGAAGATAGAAATTATTAGGGTACTCGGTTTTGCCTACGTATCCTAAAAATATTGTGTGAGAAGTTTGAAATTATTATAGGACCAACTATGGGCGAATTGTAACCAAAGTTGTAACCTACCATCTAAATTTCAATAAATTTGGACGAATAATTTAAAAAATATGTTTTGAACAATGTTGACTGACAGAAAGACACGAGACCAAAAATCTTCTCTAGTATCTGAAACAAATTTCGGTCCAGACATTTTTGAATTCGGAGACAAAAAAAAATGTCGTTTATCACAATGCTTCCGTTACCTAGGGTAAGCTCGAAAGCAATAAGATGTTTGGTCAAATTTTCACATTTATCAAAACCTAATAATATTAAAAATGTATATGAATTTAAACGGAATAAGCGGGTTTTTAAAAAAAAAAAAATCGAATGTATTTATTTTCAAAATTAATTATTAAAAATAAAGAAAGAACTAGTTGTGAAGGAGAATGTCCCTTGGACCGTGGTCTCTCCACTAGAGGTCGAACAGTGCACGGCTAATGCAATATTTGTGTCCAGGGTTTTTTCTGGTCCTCTAAGGGGAAGGGGGAGGGCGTGGGCCCAAAATCGTTTGTTTTCACTTTAAAAATTATTTAACCCCTCCACTTTTTCACCCGCGACTGTGCGGTGTGGAAATAAATATTTAATAAGACTTTAAAAGAGAATTAGACCGGGAGAAGGGATTTTCAGGAGAGGTGAAAAAGTGCCAGTTCGTGTTTTAAAGTTTTGTTTTTTTATTTTTGACTAAAGAGGAAAGGGGGACTACAAGTAGAAAAGGGATTGAAGGGTGCAGGAGGCGGATGACAGAGGTATTTCTAGTGCTGTGAAGGGAGCTGTATTAGTATTAATCATAGGGATAGAGTTAATCTGAAACTCTCCTCTTCAGTATAGTGGCGCTCTACGGCGACAAACTCTCTAATTATGACTGGCAGGGACTAAAAGCGAAGCCAGATCGAATCCTAGAGCGCTAAACTATAAACTACGACCAATCAATTATGTCACTCCTAAACCCTTCACGGCGAGACGTCCAAACCCTCCACCTCACACTATAACATCTAGTTTGATTGATATTTATTAAATATTATACATTAGAGAACGGAGACTCATCAAATTTTCAATGCGTCCCTTGCCGTTTCTCCCCACGTGAAAGGGTTTAAATCATTCAGACGAGACGTAAGAATTAATCACACTGGATACCTGGACCCGGACTCTAGTGACAGGGATATACTAAGTCAAATTAACAAGACTCGATTTTAATATGGGCAAATGAAATATTTATAATGACCATAGAGTTAAATAATACAAGTAACCACTTATTGAGAAATTGACTTCATATTTCTTGCATGTTGATAATATGTTAACCTCTTCATATTTTAAATAAGGTTATAATTATTCGGTTCTTCTAAAAGTAATAGCCAATTATTTCAATTAATTATTAGTGTTAGGGAACTACAGGCACAAGTAGATATAATATTTTCTTTCACAAGGTTCATCATTGTTTTGAGTAACAGTTTTTCCTAGTGTTCTGTGAGTAAAATAGTGAGCTTATAAGTCCTAGACCCAGAGATGAAATATTTATTAATACCAGAATTCTTCTCTGAATATAATTACAATTACAGTAAACCTGTGACTAACTAAAATGGATAAAACTGATCTATCTCGAATATTAGCTGTTGTAGTTTTTTGACAGAAAAAGTATTAATTTCTTTCTTTATTCACAATGAATTAGCTCCATAGTATCTCGAAAGACTGATTTTTGTAAAGATATAGTTTATTAGAGCTACGTTGCACATTTACTAACTAACTATTACATTAGTTTAAATATAGGTTTAAGATTTTACACCATGCGTTTGTCGAACTGCTAAAAATTCAATCATCAGCACTTCGTTGCACATTCTTACTAGATGTTACATGCGTTAAAATATGAATGGAATATTCATTATCATATATCTAACAGTATTCGTTTATTTTGCTTACATGAAATATCTTCGACTATTGTACATAAAGATAAAAAATTTAATTTCTAAAATCAAAGTGCTAAGGTAGCAAGATTTGTCTTCCTCTAAAATAACGGATGTCGTTTATTTGTATTCAAAAAGGTCATTATAAGAACACCGCGAGATATTACATTATATTGTTCACAACGTCTTTCATTAGATATATGTATTTTAGATAAATATTTTAATATTTCATTCACATGATTTTTAATTGATAAAATATTAAAATTTATGAGAAATTTGTACAATGTCGTAGGTCATATACCGATAAAAGACATTCACGTATTTTGATTTTTATGAAACGTATGGGTAATTTAATTTTTAACAGATAGCAATAATTGCAATTAGTGTAGATTAAGAATGTAACTTCATGCACGTGTACTCATAATAACTCCCGATTTTTGTTAACAGAACAATTATTTTTAGATAAAAAGAAATTATTTTTAGAGATTTTATTTATATATAATAATATTTTATATATTATATTTAATATATATTTATTTTAAATCTTCTTTTTAGGGTTCGTAACCAAAAACTCTCCAAAAGTACCCAACACAATTTGAAACTTTGCAGTTAAGTTTTGTGTAAAATAACCCAAACACAGGAAAATTATAGGGAAGCCCCAAAAAAATTATTATTATTATTATTTTTTTTTTTTTTTATTCAACATATGTAATTAATATACAGAAATACATTTAATACAATAAACAATAGTAATTGAAAAATTCTAAAAATACATACATAATTTTTTGTTGTACTCCTCTACAAGGTTGCCCGAGCGTAGAGGAGGAGTCTGTTAGCCTAATCTTAGAATAATATATTTATTAAAATTTACATGTCTTTTAACGATACATGTTCCTTGTAAATAGGTTTTAGGGTTTCGAGGTCATTCTAGAAACCCTTATACTTTTGGTAGTTCGTCCGTCCGTCCGTCGCATCATGGAGTATATCTCACGTCCTACTGTAGCAAGTGATTTGAAATTTGAAGAAGCAAACGATAAAAGTTAAACTTTTTTTGCTAAAAACAGGAAAAATATTGCGAACTTAAACTCTCAAAATTTCTGCGATCAGTGAGCTATTGCGAACTGATCGCAATATTTTATATTTTTTGTAATTTTTGAGTGGACATCAAAGGTATTTAAATGCAAATCACAAATATATATCGCATTTCCAAAATACCAGCCATTCTACCCCCAAAATTATTAAAACAAAACGCAAAAAAGTCCCCCCCTCCCCACTATCCAAAACTAAGGTTGTAAAAATAAGGCAAAAATACATAAATATACATCTCTGTGGGCCAATGAAATTTCCGGGCGTTAATATAAAAAAAAGTCAAATTTTAGACAGATGAGAAGTCAGATTTTAGGAGGCCATTACTATGGTGGGTCATTGTACTTTGGGGTTGCACCAAGAAATATTCTATTTCTTATCGTAAATAAAGGTTTAACAGAGTAAACGTTGTTTATCATTCTATTCACCCTCACTTTCAAGTTAGCCTAGATTAATTATTTTGCGATAATTTCATCAAAAAATATGATTCAATTGTTAAAAAATGATTTAGCTATCTTACGATTTAGAACCAGTAGATGAGCTGTTTGATTGGCTATTGTCGCCTTAAAATAGTGTTGTCACTACGTATCGTTTATAGAAATATGTGTTAGAAAGTCATACGCTTGAGACTTTAAAAAATATTACTTCTCTTCAAATTAGTATAGTTTCTACACCAACAGTGCTATCCAATAGCGATCAGTGAACAATATAATATTGTGATGCGAGAGATTGAAAACTTGATCAATCTGTAGAAAACGCGATTTCAATCGTTCGCAGGATAAGGGCATTCATTATCAAATTCTGGGGTAAAGAGAAAAAATACCCCGTGTGATTAATCATCGGACCCCAAAATTCTTTCCCGTTTTGTTTTTCGCTTATGAAAGACTGAAGAAATACTTTCAACCAGTGCGTTTTACGTTTACTAAGACATTTGACATTGACATTTGACAGATTTCACACAAGTGTTTTGCCGCTGCTGAGCCAGAAATGCAATCCTTTTAGTATATGGACCTTTTAATTGGATTCTAGATTACTCTACAACCCCATGTATAACTGACTCACGTATATAAATATTTACCCACTTCTAGAGGAGCTAGAAATTTAAAATTTGGCAGTCTGGTAGCTTATTCCGGGTAACCAACGGGAAAATTACAAAATGTTAACATTTTTAAAATTAAAAACGGCTGCAGCAATTTTATAATTTGTTAAAAATTAGTGGTAAGTCGTATCGAAAAACTGATTGGACAAACAGCTCTTGATTTTAAAAGCTCTAAAACTTTGGTCATATGGACTTTTGTCGTATCTTCATCGGTTGTATCTTGGATGGAGCTAGATTTTTTGTATTTTTAAATTTTAACTTTGAACGCTCATAGCATACTCAATTTTCTTAGCATAGGCGTCGGCGGCCGTAGGCCATGCAGCCGACGCCGGCGAGTTGGATAGTATAAAGCCATAAGTAGGCTGGTGATCGCATATATATATATGTGAAATCCTAACAGTAATCGATCCTTGGGCGGAAGACCTAAGAGATTTAAAGTCGGGGTTATATTAACTGATACATTAATGCAACTTCGTCCAGCAAATAAAAACAAATCATACTACAGGACAAGTAAGATTTCCAAAATGTAATTAGCAGAAATAGCTACACTACTCCTGATTCAAATGTAATAATGAGGTGATTAAATGGAGAGATTTAAGCTTTAGATGGAAATCAGTTTAGAGTGGTTGTTAATGTGAAATGTCGTGTTTGTGCTGAGTTAAAGGCAAAGGTCTCTAGGAGAGTAAATATCGTGGGGCCCGAGTCAATATTAGATCTGTGCCTGTAACTAAGAGCCAGTACATACGACTCTCAAATCAATCAATATTTTCTTTGATCAGTGTCAAAGCTTATTGCTTTAGCAACCAGGTAAAGAGAGTCTCGTTACATTTTTAATCACAATTTTCTCTTGACAGCAACAACAAAACCAAATCGTAAAGGAGTGTGTGTGAAAAAATGTATATGTATCTATTTATAAGAACCTTAACTTACAAAGCAGAAACTAAAATTAATGTTTCATGGTATTATTATTAATCAAATACTTAATGTATTTGACACTGCATGTGACGAAGAGTAAAAGGTATTCTTATAAATACTTAACTTGATCTGACGCTTTTCTTTTCTGGGTGCTTTATTTATTTTAATATTGCATATTATGACATTAATTGTTATTTCGCTATTTTATATAAATTAATGTTAAATGCTTTGTTTTTAGATTACAATTGTCCTTAATTTATTTTTTACCACTTCGACTGCAAATAGTATTGTTTCACGTCAATCAATTTCAACTTAGATTGATTAGAGTGATCTCTAATGAGCTTGCTGTTGTTCTGAATTTGAGCTTTTTGCTAAATGTATTTACTTAAATATCTATTATTTAAAATATTAAATTTCTTATTTATATATACAGGGTGGTCCAAAAGTCTCCTCCTCCCCTCTCAACTTTTGAATGGTTTGAGATAAATTAATGAAACTTGGGGGATCCGTACCATGAAAAGGGAAGTTTGGTTTCATGCAATTGCGCGCAGTAGGGGCAACCACCCACGTTGCCCCCAGGCCACCCAACTTCAAAATTTCGAATTGGAGTGTATATTTTGAGACCATATTTGGATTTTGCTGTGAAAAATAATACAATTTTACTTGTAACTTTATTTCTATCCCGAATTTATTTCCCTCTATAGGGGAGAAAAGTTATCAAAATAAACCTTCCGAAAATAGTAAAACAATAACACTTACATTGTTATAAAATCTAAACGGGTTGAAATAAACTTTGGGGATCTGAACCAAGTAAGCGAGTATTCTACTCACTCTAGGGGCCACCACCCATTTTGCCCCCAGACGCTGAAATCTACCATTTTTATACTTTTTTCCCCATAGAGGGGGCAAAATATTGGAGATAAAAAAAAGTTAGAAGTAAAATATTCTAATTTTTCACCGTAGAATCCAAATATACTATCCAAAACACTAGAATCCAAAACACTCCAATTTGAAATTTTTAAGTTGGGTGACCTGGGGGCAAAGTACTGCGCTATTGCATGAAAACAAACTTCGCTTTATATGGTAGGGATCCCTCAAGTTTCATTAATTTATCTCAAACAGTTCAAAAGTTAAGAGGGGGGGGGGGGACTTTTGTATTTTATATATATATATACAGGGTGGACCAAAAGTCTCCCCCCCCCCCCTCTTAACTTTTGAATGGATTGAGATAAATTAATGAAACTTGGGGGATCTCTACCATGCAAAGGGAAGTTTGTTTTCATTCAATCACCCACAAGGGGCAACCACCCACTTTGCCCCCAGGCCACCTAACTTTAAAATTTTAAATTGGAGTGTATTTTTTTTATAGCATATTTAAATTCTAAAGTGAAAAATAATAAACTTTTACTTGAAACGTTTTTTTCTATCTTCAATATTTTGCCCCCTATAGGGGGGGAAAAGGTGTAAAAATCGTAGATTTCAGCGCCTGGGGGCAAAATTGTGGTTGCCTCTAGTACGCGAGAAACAAACTTCCCTTTACATGGTACAGATCCTAAAGTTCCATTACTTTATTTCAAACAGTTTAGATTTTATAACGATCTAAGTGTTATTTTTTTACTATTACGGAAGGGTTATTTTGCTATCTTTGCCCACTTATAGGGGGCAAAATATTGAAGATAGAAAAAATAGTTTCAAGTAAAAGTTTATTATTTTTCACTGTAGAATCCAAATATGATATCAAAAATATACACTCCAATTTGAAATTTTGAAGTTGGGTGGCCTGGGGGCAAAGTGGGTGGTTGCCCCTAGTGAGTGATTGCATGAAAACAAACTTCCCTATGCATGGTAGAGATCCCCCCAAGTTTCATTAATTTATCTCAAACCGTTCAAAAGTCAAGAGGGGGGGGGGAGACTTTTGGACCACCCTGTATATATATATATATATATGTACAATAGGGTGGGCCTTAATAATCAACATTTTTTAATTTTAGCTCCCAACCCCTAAGTTTGTGCGAATACATGAAAAAATGATTTTTGAAAAGTTTCAGGTCAATCGGAACATTTTAAATGGTGCCGCTTTTTATTTGAAAATTGGTATATAAAAATATCAATAAAATAGTGATATTTTCTAGAAAATGTCAAAATATCACGTTTATAATACAATATTATCCGTGTTTTTTTATTATTTACATAAATGATATACTTTTATGGACTAATATAACTCAAAAGTAAGTCAATAAGTAAAGAGAAAATATTTAGAGGTATACAATGTACAATAATAATAATAATAATAATAATAATATTTTAAATAATTAATATTTAAGTAAATAAATTTCAAAGAAAAAAGTCTAACCCTCATTAAATTAATATTGTTTATATAAAAAATTCTAATAATATGTTTCTGATTGTCTCAAAACCAGCTATAAATAATAATAATAATTAAATAATATATTTATTGCTCGGTCTGAAGTGATCAGCACTTTGTGTGATCTTTTATAATGTTAACATCTCTTATTGCTAACTGTTGAAACTTATTAGTAAACCTAAATATAATTGTCCCAGTCTTCTTCAGTAGTAAATTACCAATATTTAGGATCACTTTACACACGTTGTTTTTAATTTGTTGTGTCCGGGAAGTCTTCTCCAACTATACCTCGACACAATATCGAGATTTTTATATGTAATAAATAAGGTAACAATAAAAAGATTGATTACTGTTAGTTCCATTTGACAAGCCTCGGTAAATAAAACCGGGCCCACACATTGGCCCACATAGCCAGGCCAAATGTTTAATCCAACATTGGTGGTTCTTCACCCATTACAAAGAGGAATACAAATGTCTGGCTTCACACTTGCCACATCCTCATTTCAATGCAGTTTACGCCAACGCCAACACATATTGGCCAATGTGTAGGCCAACATCACCTCATGGCTAGGCGAATGTTTGATCCAACAAGGTGGTTTTTTCACTCATCTCAAGGGTAGGGGGGAATATACATTTTTGGCTTTGTCAGTTTATGACCTCTAATTAGCTGTTGCTCTAATTGCCTTCTGCCTCGCTTAAAGCTGCTCACAGTTATGCAGTAAACGTATCACACATTATGTCAGAGATGGGTTAAGTCATAGTCGGGTATTTCGGTAGACAGGTCTCAAGCGACCGAGTCACTAACAAGACCAGTTTGTTCTATCTGGCCATACTAATTCGTTCGCTAAACATATAAAAAGAAACGCTTAAACAATGTATACGAAACATAAACTCTCTTTTGACCGAGTAAGCGTGAACAAAAATAATATGAGAAGACTAGACCAAACAAACTAAACAACTTATGACCGATGATGAGAAACCCATTTGTTCGGAAGATTGTGAATGCTTGCTCTAACGAACGATCGAAAACTTAAACAGTGTACGAGGTTTCTCGTTCATTTTTGCCTAAACCGTTATTTAAACCTTTTCGTTCGTGAACAATCCATCACTAAAGATGGAATCTGCTAAGGCTTTCTTTTTGTTAAACAAAATTTAACTAAATATATATAAATGAAAATACATTCTAACAAGATAAGAGCCAGTAACTTTATTAAGTAGAATAGAATAATAACATAATGGGATTTTCATCAATTAAAATATTTGAAAATTTATAAATTCTTAATACTGTTATCAGACTATGCTAGCTAAATGCATAAAGGTTAATTGGTGAATTATTTTTTAAAGAAATGTAAGTTCTACTTAAATTCAACATGTATAGTATTTATTCTATATAAAAAGTAGACTATGGAAGTATAGAGAATAAATATTATTATACCAAGGTGAGTAGCAATAGTTAATTTTATTGTAAGTTAAAATGGATAATACGTAAATCGTAATAAAAATAAAAAAAATAAATATAAAATTTGTAAATGTAAAATTTGAGAGTGGTCTACTCACAATGCCACATTTTAAGTTATTGGGTACCTACAATAGAATTTAAACCTTTTAACAAAGTTAACTAAATCCCCGCGGTGGAGTCTATTTTTCTCTGTCTGTTTCCCGTAGTTAATAATAATTATAATTTGATTTAAACTAAATCAGTTTATAAATTAGTTTAAATCAAATTATAATTATCAATAACTACGGGAGACATACAGAGAAAAATAGACCCCAGCACCGGGACTCAGATTTAAAGTAAAATTTAATCTTTCCGTAGTATGAATACTACCTATAACTTAAAAATTTGAATTATTAATTAGGTGACTAATTAGTTTATAAGATATTAAGGTATGCATTTCCCGTAATATTTCGGGTCAAAAAGTAAAAGAAATGTATAGTATTTATAGTAAAGAAGAGTTATGCTGTGGAGAAAGCATTGAATATTTTAAAGACTCTAATTCTGGTTGAAGCGTATATCAGACCAGTGGATTGCAAGAAAAGTAAAGAAAAACTAGAACATTAGACGTCGAGAAACAAGTACCGAATAAATCTTCCTTTAGCTTCCACACATTTGTTTACCACGCCTTGAAATATTGCTCAGGGAAAGGTAAGACTGTAAGTAATGTGGGATAGTTTTACAGAGAAGGCGTGATTGGGCTGGAGGCACGGAGCGACGAAATATTTGTAAAACAGCAAATCTTAGTTTAACAATGAAGGACGAAGGAGGTAAAGAAAAAAGGTAGAGACAAATTAGACGACCTTTTTTTCTGGGGAGTCCGTGTACGCGGACAATTTAGGCCAACAACAAATAGGCTCAGGTTAATAATTGAATGGTGAGAGGTAAGAAGAGAGCCTTGGAGGTAAGGAAAGGGAGTGAGGTGAAGGAAAAAGCGTGATTTCCCTTGAGTGCAGTTGGCGGCAGTATGTTACTCCTAAGAATGCTCTTTTCTTTTTGTGGCGCCCCCCAGAACCTGGGATACATCCTGACCCCCCCCCCCCCCCCTCTTTCCGTTCTTACACCGCATGCATTATTCAACCTCAACGACCTAACAAAAAGTACACCCCACCTCCCTGCCTTCCAACCTTCAAATAATTTTAAATATACTTTTTTATCCATTCCTTTATTTTTAGGAAGAAGTGGATTTAATATTTCTGAATATAATTCCTCGAATCTGAAAACTATTTATAATATTGAACTATTTTTATTTCTACAAATATGTTTATGGTTTATGGATCATATTTGATGATTTATATTGATTGGTTATCTAAAATTATTGGGACGTCATATAATTATGTCGATCGTAAATGGTTTCAGCTGTAAAAAAGCAATATATTGGATTGATCACAATTAACAGGAGGCAAAAATAATAAAATTGAGAAGTTGTTTATAAAGTATTTATTCTCATAGGAGTAAAATTATTTGCTTGGATTGACAACAAACATTTTAGAGAGATCTCTGCCTCGAATCTAGAATCCTTGAGAATTCCAATTCATCACCTTATTCACACATTTCTCTCTCTCTCTCTCTCGCTTAATCCTTAATAATGTTTCTTTCGCAACAATGGGAGGAGGGGGGGGGGGGGGAGGGGATATGCTAACTATCTCTCCTGGATCTCAATTTGAATAGTAAAACTTTGACGTCAGCAGTTCTATACTAGAAATCCATAATGTATTAATTTTTAAATGGAATTTCCCTGGACGAGTTTAATTCACTTAAAGGAATCTTGCCTTTTGAAACAAAATCCATAAGAATTTACTTGACAGAGTGGTCATAATTACTAAGTAGTCTACAGTCTACATAATCTTTGATATAAAGAAATGGCGATAGCATTTTTATAACCTTTTCTTACTCTAGCTGTTAAGTTTTTAATTAGATTCTATCAGAGCATCAGTACGGAAGAAACAAAATTTTAACATCTACCTAGTGAAATATTAATTAACTTTAAATTTATAAATTTGCAATTTCCCTTGAGTCATTAATTACCACAATCTAACTTGATTTAAGTCCTAAGAAGTTAGGTTTTAAGTATGATTTATAATTGTCCCTCATTTCAAAATTAAACATGAAACTCACTAGCTATGCTCCGATATTCTATACATCACACATCAATCGGAATTACTACATTAGAGGTGGTTAGTTATAGTTATTAAGTATTAATTGCTCACTTACACCCATAATGTCTCCAGTAAATATATATATCACATTCGTTGACAAGAAAATAGCATTATGTCCTCAAATAAAGTATTCCCCATCTTTTTATGATATTATATTGTCTGAAATCACGGGCATTTAGTTTTAAATCACGTTTAAATCACAGGTGTCATCAGTTTTTAGTTTAAATCACAGGTGGATCATCAATTTAGTTTAAGTCACGGGCGTCGTTTCCCCCCTTCTTATCAAAATGATGAGGGGGATAAGTTCACATGACGAATATGTTATTTATTGTGTGGGGAAAATCTGCATTATAGGCCCCACCTATTTCTAAATGTCCGAATTAATTTGTGTTTTTTTTTTTTTTTCAAATTGTTCCTATTTACAGTACAGAACATCCCGACATGTACTTGTCAGCATGCTACTAAAAGGGTTTCTTCGGTCATAAAAATTCATTTTTTCTAAATGTTTTACTAAAATATGTATAAAAAGTTGCACTTTAGAAGAACGTGCAAGTTCTGTATATTATATCATCTTAGGTGTGCACTTATTTGGTAATTTCGAGGGTAAAATGGTCGCAATTTTGGACACACGATATATATTTGTAATCTACATTTCAATACCTTTAATATGATACCCCACTCAAAAATAAAAAAAAAAATACGTTTGGTGTCGTGGGACCCGGTAGGAACGAAGTTCCTTACGCTTTTCATTAAATATAAATTATAAAATCGCTGTAATAACTACGTATACATGGTGAAGTTAGAAAAGAGACAAAATTAAAAGTAACTAACTATTTGTACTAGCGGAGTTAAGGCAAAATTAAATGAAAATCTTTTTATTATCTTTGAAGCGAGCGTCTTTCAATAAATAATGTATTGTATATTGAGAAAAAAGTTAATGATACATTTATAGTTAAAGCAGATGGTTGTAGAACGAAAAATAACTGTCCTCCCAGGCCCCGATATTACTCCAATTAAATATTAAAATAAAAAATATAAATCATTAACTCACAAAAACTTCTGCTTGTATCAGGTTGAAATGTTACATGCTAGTTTCAATTGTACTGTAGGTATACAAAGTTTCATTTAAATCTTTACGTTAGAACGTAAGATATCGGTAAAAACATTGTTTTCTTTATTTTAATCGGTTTGGTCCGCTTTAATAAATTTAGCTATCTTTATCACTTCATAGTAGTGTCAGTGTTCATTTTACTAAAAAAAATTATTTTTGAAAGTTGTTTGTCTCATTAAATAGATGACGTTAGAATTTTTTCCTGTCCAAAAATTCAAATTTTAAATTTGAAGCATAAGTTTACGCGAGCGTTGCGCGTGAACGCTTGGGCGGATAACGTTGTCCAACGAACTTGTCCCGGACATTGGTAAAATGAACATGTGTACCAAATTTCAACTAAGTCGGTCAACTGTTACTCCAGTTATCGCCATCGGTAGATTTCGTGACGGTGATTTTGGTCGTTTTTTCGGATTCACTCCCGGGCTCCAGAACGTGCCATAAGGAACTTCGTTCCAAAAATAAATATTTTGGGTCACCATTGTGACGGCCACCTAAAATTTCTTAAATATAACTTTTTTTACTGGTCTTATATTACTTTGCTTTGTAAGTTTCATCGCACATTTCCGTTTCCCCAATTTTGAACCACTTCCCGTGATTCAATCTTCCTCAAATTTTGCACATAGATACAACTAAGGTGAAGAATACAGAAACCAAAAAACAATAAAAACAAAAAAAAAATGGCGTCAAATGTATTTGCTTTTTAAGTTTCATCGTACACCTATTACCCCAATTTTGAACCACTTACTGTCATTAAAGCTTCCCCAAATTTTGTACATAGATACAACTAAGGTGAAGAATACAGAAACAAAAAAAAAAAAAAAAAAAAAAAAGTTGAAAATAAGACCAGTTTTGAAAAATGGCAATTTTATATTAATTATTTTATATTAACTCCGGAAAAAGCCTAAGGAGAAGTAAATTTATGTATTTTTTGGAACGAAGTTCCTTATGGCACGTTGTGGGGCCCGGGAGTGAATCCGAAAAAAACGACCAAAATCACCGTCATAAAATAACCGTCACAAAATCACCGTCACGCAAAATCCATCACGAAATTTACCGATGACGATAACTTGAGTAAATGATCACCGAGATAGTTGAAATTTGGTACACATGTTCATTTTACCAATGCCCAGGCTGAGTTCGTTGGAAAACGTTATCCGCCAAAGCGTTCACGCGCAACGCTCGCGTAAACGTAAGCTTCAAAAAGACGGGAAAAAATGTTATTAAGGAAGCCTGTTCCTTGACTTGTTTTGATTATTTTTGTTATATGTCAAAATGTCACTTGGTTTTGTAAATATCGAAAATATAATCACGGTCTTGTTAAAAGTAAAATTGATCTGGGCTGACGCTTATTTCAATATATTAGGTATATTATTATAATACTGTGTACTTAATCGAAGAAAAAATTATAACTTCATCTATTTAATGAGACAAACAACATTTTTATATATATTTTTTTTTTTTTTTTAGTAAAACGAACACCGACACTGTTATAAAGTGATAAAGATCTTGTAAAATTTCAAATGGATATACAAGCAGAAGCTTTAGAGTAGGGAAGAGATATATTTTATAATATTTTAAATTAATAGGCCGGGTAGGTAGAAAACAGTCCTATTTCAATCCAACATCCTTTAACAAACATACTCCTTAACTATAAACTCATCATGATCAACTTTTTTCTTATATTCAATATATATTTATAGTAAGACGCTTGCTTTAATGATACAAAAATAATGATTTTCTTTTAATTTTGCCTTAACTCTGCTTGGTACTAATAGTTCGTTACTTTTATTGTTCGTTTACTTTTCGCCGTGTATAAGTAGTGAGCAATGTATACGTACTTAGGAGTGTAATTTTATAATTTATATTTAATGAAAACTGTAAGGAACTTCGTTCCTACCGGGTGTCCCGCGACACCACACGTATTTTTCTCATTTTTAGGGCCTTTCCTTATGGGGAAGGGGGGGGGACCTTTTATGGGGGGTCTTGGTTTGGAAATTTCGGGGGTAATATGGCCACCATTTTGGAAACACCATGTAATATTTATAATCTAAATTTCAATAACTTTACAATGATACCCCACTCAAAAATTACAAAAAATAAAAATTTTTGCGATCAGTCGCAATTGCTTGCTGATCGAAGAAATTTTGAGTTGAGAAGTTCGCAACGTATTTTTCCTGTTTATGAGCGAAAAAGTTTATAACTTGTCTACCTAATTTCAAATCTCAAGCTATTATGATCCAAGATGCGACGGACGATCTACCAAAAGCATAAGGGTTTCTAGGATGACCTCAAAACCCAAAACATTATTTCGGTTGTAGATAAATTCAATCTTAGGCTGCACCTACTTTGGATCCGTATGTCTACCGATCCGACGTAGAGCGACCGTCGTACGACGTCGGGAGAAAAACAAACACTAAGGTTTTAATTTAGGTGCCTAGGAGGGGTAGGCCCGATCCGACGAGAACCGACGCCGACGACTCCCAATATTGGGCCGACGGAACAGCCGACCAAACCAAACATGTTTGTTACTAGTCCGATATCTCAATCCGACGACGCCTGACGCACACAATGACAACCACATTTCCCCACACCCTGAAGTTAGATTGGCTAGTTAGTTCGTATTTGATGTCTTCAAGGATATAATTAAACGTTCCTATTGTCATGCGGTGGTAGTCCTTGAATTTATTGGGTTAAATTCTCAATAGTTAGGCAAATTTTAAAAAACTCCGCAGTCGGGCAACATCGGATCCAGTGTAGGCACTCTCGTCGGGAGTCGTCGGATCAGATTATCGGCCGATGTCGGGTCGGGAGAAATACTGATCCAATGTAGGTGTAGCCTTATTTGTTTAACTTTTATTTTTTTCATTTTAGGGAAAACGGTGGAAGGTTATGGTTAGTACTTTTTGACCTAACCTTCCATCATTACCCTATAAAACGTGACACTTTGTATATTTTCAATAAATAGAAAATACTGAATTTATCGAGATACTTGTGTCTTGTGTCCTTACTTTTATCTACGAACTACACCGAAAGTTTACTTTATTTTATGACAAATTATTAAAATAAAATTTCACCTAAGAGATGCACAAAAACGCAGTTTTGAAAGGTCATATTTTCAAAATTTTCCGGGGGAGAGGGGTCCGGGGGCTCCCAATAATAAAATACTGACGACGCCCATGGTTTAAATAGATATTATTACCCGTCAATAATCAATTGATCAAAGATTATTAATTTTAAAGATTGTAATTTTCTTGCACAAAAATATTAATTTTTTATTAATATCTCACTTCTATTAAAGAGAAATTATTAATGAACTATTAGCCTCTAATAAGTATTAAATTGAGATTCATCAAATAATTACTATCAGAAAAGTAATGACCCGAAAAGGTTAACGGAGATAAACAACATAGTCATAAAAAACTCATTCATTTCTTCTCTACATTTCTGTTATCAAAAGGCACGTGGAATTATAATGAAATAGAGAAAAAATTATTGATATTTTTCTCAAACATTGTTGATCCCTTATCTTCAGTTCTTTTTTGCCGGTGGCTGGGCTCATTTTAACAATAGAATGTGGAAATTGTTTCCTGTCTTTTTCTGCACAGGTAAATTATATGCAACGTAAGGTATTACGTCTAAATAAGAAATTGTTTAGTTACACTAATTGACTGACACAAATTATTATTAAAACCATTGAAACTATATTAAAATACAGCTAAAATAAATTGATCAAGAGTATTACTCAATTATAAAATTATAAACTATATATATATATATATATATATATATATATATATATATATATATATATATATATATATATATATATATACATATATTTATTTGTATATAACCATTCTTGAAATTGGTGAAAATAAGGAATTAAAATTAAAAAAATAAAAATCAAGCAAACTTTCTTGATTACTATACTATTAAACAGAAAGTTTAGTAGTATAGTAATACTCTTTCAAAAATTAGATTTTTCCCAGAAGAGCTTCTTACAATTGTTATGACAATGGCTATATTCGTCTCAGCATCCATTTTTGAGATTTCTTATAAGGTGAGACTTTTGAAATTAATTAATATTAATATTGCTGCTATTTATTTGTAGCTCTTCTTAGAAATGCGGCACTTGAGGAATCCAAGGCTTACGATTATGTGGATGAAGAATTATTTGATTTTAATGAAACACCCGGTGGCAATATCAGGAAAGAATGGTATATGTTGCCTCACCCAGAGATAGTCACTCCTCCAAAAATACCGTTCCTCCCATTCTTCGTAGGTTACGAGGGAGTTCCGGCTCATTTGTCCGAAAAAATTAATTTAGTAAGAGATGTCGTTAAACTAGCTAAAATAATTGCCGAAGAAATGAGGAATCCAGACCAGATTACCGGACAGCACACACTAACAAGTTTTAACATGATGGTACATCTTCTTAAAACTGCTTCTGAAGAAGAAATTAGAAGTATAACTGCACAGCTATTCGTTAAATTAAAACCTGGAGTAGACTCTTTCCGTTACACATCGTGGATAGTGCTTCGAGATGCTGTCGTGCACGCGGGAACTGGACCATCAATCATAAGTTTACAGAAGTGGATAAGAGACGAGTATGTGTATGGTGAAGAAGCATCGCAATTGATTTCAACAATAACAAATACAGCCGAATATCCAACAGAAGAGTTTATGAGAGTTTTCTTTGTAAGTATGCTAATAACGAATGATTATGAAAATAACGAATTGAAATTAAAAAAAAAACCTATTTGAAATTAAAATTGCATTGGTGTAAGAGAAAAATATTTAGTAGGAGAGCGTACTTTTTACAACCCCCAAGTAAAATCAAAAAGTCCTCAAGAAACTACAATTTGAAATAAAGATTTGATTTGACTGTTAGAATCGTCAAAACAGCTTTAGTGAAAACGTAACTACTGACGTTAGTTTGATATCATTTTATCATATTTATCCGTTTTCTTTGTTGTTTTTTTTAGGCAATTGTTAAAAATGCTGATACATACAAACAAATATATGTAAATTCAAGTTCAGTTCTTGCCTTCACGAGCTTAATTAAGAAGGTTTACGTTTGTCAAAAATCGATGGTTAAACGATTTCCAGTATACAGTTTTGGAAGGCCTGTACCGAAGACTTCAAAAGCTTTGGAATATATTTACTTGCCATATTTATTGAATAAGTTAAAAACTGTCATTGAAGAGGCAGACAGCCATAAAATACAAGTTTATATAAGAGCATTAGGAAACACAGCTCATCCTAAAATTTTGACAATATTTGGACCTTATCTGAATGGTAATATTTGCTCAATATCAATTTTTTTTTATTGGAATTAAAGAACAAAAATATATGACTAGAATTCGAAAAAAAAAAAATAATAATAATTTTTAGGGGAAAAAAAGATCTCCGACTTCCAAAGGTTGCTAATGGTGTCTTCACTTGATGCTATGACGCTGGTCCATCCTAACCTTGTCAGAACAGTTCTTTATAGGATCTACCTAAATTCAGGTGAGACTTCTGAGATTAGGACTGAAGCAGTAGCTCTTCTAATGAGAACCAATCCTCCGGTTGAAATTCTTCAACGAATGGCTGAAGCGACAAACTTTGACAACTCTGATCATATAAATGCTGCGGTCAAAACTGCTATTGAATCTGCTTCACTCGCAGACACAGGTGATGAACTGTAGGTATGATTTTACTTCATCACAAATATACTACTTTTAAATTAAATAAAAATTATATATTTGAAATTAATGGCATACTGTTTATCATTTATAGGGCAAGAAATGCGAAAAAGGCAGTTAACCTTTTAAAAGACACGAATTATGGTCTTCATTATTCGTCAAATTATATTCGGAGCTTTACTTCTAATGAGAATCTAGGTTACAAATTAAGATGGAATCATATTCAAAGTTCGGGTAGTATTCTACCAAGTTCCTTCTTTTTTACACTTCGTCCGAATCTCGGAGGTTTTACGCAAAGAGCCTACAAAGTCAGTAATATTTTTTAATTTAATTTTTATTTAAATCTCTGTTTTGAAGTATAACAAAGAATAATATGTATAATGTTTTTAGTATTCCTGGATGTCATCAAGCGTAGACGGTTTAGCGAATTTACTGGCGGAACAAATAATTCCCAACACGGCCTTCCCACATCATGCAGACAGTACTTGGACTCCAGTAAACATCGCTAGAATGCTAGGAATGGAATACGACGATCGAAAACAGGTCGAAGGGAACTTTTACATCACTTTGCACGGAGCAAGAAGATTTATTACATTCGATAACCATACTGTTGAAGAATTACCCAGATGTAAAATCACTTAAACTATATATTTATTAGTATTTTATTATTTTCATTTTATTTGTTTATTTTAATTCGTTTTGACTTTTTAGTGGTTAAGTTTGCATCGTCAGCGTTTCGAATTGGAGATTCGTTCAACTATACTAAACTGTATAATCAGATTTCATTGAGATTAGCTTTTCCAACAGCAATTGGTCTTCCTTTTGTGTATACAATCGAAAAACCGACTATATTATCAATAGTTGGCGATGCACGGATGAACTCATATCCCGATTTAGCAAATGGATCACCGGCAAAAATAAATCCTCCACAGTATCTTAATTGGACATCTGATTTCACAGCCCTGTAAGAAATTAAATTAGTTTTATTTTTTATTGTAAGGAATTTAGATGCAATTTTAAGTCAATGAAATAAGGATTTATTTTGTTTTATAGCTTTTCATCCAAAACTGAATCGAAATTGGGTTTCATCACGCCATTCAACCATCAACATTATCTTGCCGGATATGATACAAACAGCCACATCAATCTTCCTCTTAGAGTTAAAGGAGATATCGATGTTGGAAACAACAAGATATGGGTTAAATTACAGCCTCTTTACGCCAACAAATACCAAAAGTTAGCTGAACTTAGCACAATGGCATATACTACCAAATACGAAATTCTAAATCTCATTCCACCACAACTAGATGATAATACTGAAATCATTCGCATCAGGCCAATCAAGAAGGTAGTAACTAGAAAGAAAATATATTTCTAATTAGTATCCGACAGGTACTTGTCAAATATTTGATAAATAGCTTGGCCTAGCTGACGGCCTAGGCCAAGCTTATTAATTTTTAATTATTGTAAAAAAGGAAAAAAAAATTAATTTTAACTTAGTATTCTAATAATAGCAGGATTACCTTAAGTAGTCAAAAAATCTTGATGTTGTGAAGGGACAAAATATAAAATGAAACTAAATCCTACAAATTAGATCACATTTCAAACCAAATTGTTGCTCAAGCCAAATTCTTCCAAGCATTATTGCGCTATCGAGAAATAGGTCCGTCGTACATCCATAACTTTATTAACAGCATCAAATCATTGAATAATTTGTAGGATGTTAGTTTAGAGAGGTTTAAGGTGTCGTTTTCGGAAGCCCAAAGTGTTTTATTATTCTTTATTTTTACTCAAGTCTATGGATAAGTTTAAAAAGTTAACCGTCTATGCCATTGAATGTATTTTTATTTTTTGCAGAGGGGCTTCACAGTAGGACAACATATGACAGGATTTGCATTTGATTTTAAAGGAGAAACTATGCAAAGACGGCCAAACTTTCCTCTCTTCTTTCATAGCTTCAAACAACACGATCTTTTATCAGCGCTTATGTATTACGAAAAGAGAACTTCAATAGAGCCCTACACTAATTACTCTATCTATTTTAATCCTTCCAATACTTCAGCTAAATCCGCTAAAATCGTTGTTAATTATGGTATGAACCAGTAAGATCTTGATTTTGTAGAGGAATCAGCAATACTTAGTTAACTACTATGCTAATTACTATTTTTATTAAGATTAATATTAATATTGGCCCAGTGAAAGACCTAAGCCATGGAGTTAAAAATTAAAAATGTATATTTTAGCGAGCAGATAAATATAAAACACGAGGGAATTACCAGACGAGCTATTAAGTGTTGTAGCAGTAAGACGAGTTAAAAATTTATTTTTAATATTTTCATTCTATTTTCAGCACTAATGAAATTATTCTTAGTTAAGCTGGGCCTGTATTTTACAATTATTAGTAAGAAAGTACATATTTATTAATACCTGATTGCAAGTCTCAATTACTCTGTACGTACCCAATGTACTGTGCCGCCATTAACGTAATAAGTAATAATAAATGGAATTAACATCCTAACTTTTTTGACTTGAAACTAATAAAAAAAAAAAATTTCTTTTTGTTATTTTTATTTACAGCTGATGTAAAGGAATACGCTGTTAATGAAAGAAGTATTGATCCATTATCTAATGATGCGATTACAACAGCTAGTACAGGAGAACATAAGAAAAGAGTTGAAGAACTGCTAAAACGATCTACAGCTGGAATGAGAGGTATTTAACACATGAACCCATTATTGTATTTTTTTTTAAAGGTGTTTGTTTGTATTTCCTATATTACCTTCAATTTACTTGCCCTATTTTGTTTTGGTTTTATTAAGAGGTTTTCAAAGTCCTGAAAGTAATATAACAGGAAAATGTGTGCTCTACGTAAAATTTACGTTCTTAAATTAATTATACTAAGTTGTAATATCCATACTTTTAATAATATTAACAATATATTTTATTTTATTTTTAGATAGTTACGCTCAAGCAATCGATATTTCTGCGGAATTCGAAGGCAATACAAGCAGTGTAATGACAATCTCTGGTGCATACGCAAGAAGTTATGTGTCTGAGAAAGCACGATATCTCTTATTCATTTCAAGAGAACCAGCTACAAAAACACAAAATACAAAGCCTTTACAGGTAACTAACTAAATTAAACGTAAAGAGTCAACTTTGTTAGCATTGTCAAACCACATATTTATATTTATTATGAATGATTACAATTTGTAGGTTCAATGAAATTAGATTAGTCGAATAAAATATTTTCGGGTTATTACAATTAGCTGATAAAATGTATACCTACTCTATAAATTGTTTCCGCCTCAAAAATATATAAAATATAGATAATAATAATACATTATAATAACACATATATATATATATATAATAAATAAATATATAAAATATATAAAGAATATTTTTAAAAAAATATATAAAATATATAAAGAATATTTTTAAAAAAATATAAACCAATGTATAAAATAATTAATATAAAAATGCCATTTTTCAAAACTGGTCTTATTTTCAATTTTTTTTTTTTTTTTTTTTTTTTTTTTTTTCTGTATTCTTCACTTTAGTTGTATCTATGTGCAGAATTTGGGGAAGATTGAATGACGGGAAGTGGTTCAAAATTGGGGTAATAGGTGTGCGATGAAACTTAAAAAGCAAATAAATTTGACGCCATTTTTTTTTTTTTTTTTTTTTTTTTTTTTTGGTTTCTGTATTCTTAACCATAGTTGTTTCTATGTGCAAAATTCGGGGAATATTGAATCACGGGAAGTGGTTCAAAATTGGATAAACGGAAATGTGCGATGAAACTTACAAAGCAAAGTAATATAAGACCAGTAAAAATAGTGTAGAATAAGGAGAGTAGAGTAGATGTCCCTGGTTCGATTCCCCGGGGGGTCACAATGTTTTATATCAGTATAGGAAAAAGTTAAATTAATTTTTTCAGGCAATTTAAATCGCCCTACCATAAGGTATTTACATTAATTATTTCAAAATGGGTGGTAGGGGAGGGGCATTTTTTTAGTAACATTTTAGCGCTAAAAACGCAATATTGGCGGTGAAAAGCACATTAGTCATAAAATGTCATATATATTTCTTATCTACTGTTCAGTAGCTTTCATTTGATATCACTCGAAATTAAACAAAAATAAAATGTTTGACTTCTCAATATTTTTTTTTATGTGTAGGTCAAAAAGTTACGCCAGTATTTTATATTTCACATCTCTAGCGTAAACGATTCGGTGGATATGAACCAAAGTACGACAGACAGACAGACACATCACCCTCAGCATAAGGGTATCAAGGATGATCTAAAAAACACTAAGAATAAATGTAAAATATATCAGTAATATTCGAAATAGAGGATTGTTTTTTTCAAATTTGTGCTTAGTTTTGTTTCAAATTTCCAACCAGTTTTCTAAAAAAAAACAAAAAAAAAACAGAGAACCTTATAGATTATGTAAATTATCTATTAACATTCAATTTCAGATAGCTTTGGATGTGAGGGCTAAATTGCCAAATGTACCACTCGGAAATTTTCAAGAGGCTGTTAAATCCGATCCAACGTCAGACATTGTTGCTCGATTAAATTTTGGAGAAAGGGCCTCAAGTGGAGCAGAAGCGATCATTAAGGTTATTAACAATTCCATAGCTAATTTTAACGATCAATCGTTAATGACATATATTATCTTATCAATATGTGTTGTTTAACCACAACAAATATTTTTTATAAATGAAAATTTCTACCGATCTCATATATTATGACTACAGATTTCTGATTAACAATTAAAACACAGTCAATTTAAAATTTACTATTTGATAAATTGGTTTCAGTGAACTTGGGTTTACACTTAATATTGAATATGAGTCTATTGAGTACAATATATAGTTTGTGCCAGCTAAAAGTAAGCAGTAGAAAATAAAGAAAAGTGTATCACATACAATGTGACAACAACTAACTATTACATTATATTTAAGTTATCTATTTCTAAATGGAATTGATTTTCTTTACCGTTATAAATTTATTTAAATGCAGCATTTATTCTCCATACTAAGCATAGTATTAAGTTCTTAATTATTTTATCTCCAGTAGGGAGAAAAAGTTATGATTTTGGATTAGTTTAGAGGGACTAAAGTAAATCTTTTCTTCCCTGCACTCAAAAGAAGGGCGAAAAAGTAAAGTAGAAAAAAAGAAGGATTGCCAACTTAATTATTTTATAAATAGTAGGTATAGAATGAATGGCTAATGTAATGAAGTTGTTGAAATCAGGTTGACACTGCTTTTTCGACCTTGTTTATCATTGTTTATAACCTGCATCTAAATAACCTTCTATTTGAGTTTAATTGTAATTCTTATTTGTATTTAATATTGAATCTCTTTATCTGCTATTAAAAGTGCTAACAATTATTGTTATTTATTAAAATAATAAATAAAAACTGTGCAATGGATGGAAATGTGTATTTTCTCCCTACTGGAGCTAAAATATTGTATGCACCTCGGAAGTAACGTGCCATTATTCCCTCCGCTGCGCCTTGGGAATTAAAAAGTCGAATTCCCTCGGCATCGCCTCAGGATTTAGGGACCATGGTTCCTTTGGCTTTACCTCAAGAACCAACTTCTTTGCTCAGAGAATAATGGATTACTTTACTCCCTAGGTACATAAATAACTATTTTTACAGGGTCAAGTAGAGAAATCTCCAGAGAGAATAAATTATTTATTGAATTTGCCTATCTCAAGCCAATGTTTTAAAGAAATGAATTCAAGTAATTATCTACTGCAAGCATGTCACAATGTTACCACAAGAGCTAACTACATGGACCACATTTACTTCAGGATAGATTATCAGGATGTTAGTATAATTAACATTTTCATTGTTTCATTTCTCTATATTATTATGTTAGGGTAAAGGCACAGGTAGGTAATATGGTATTTTGGATTTTCTCTTGAACCAAGAGCTGATTTCTGTCAGCGAATGACTCCACAAAGTAGTTATACAGTAGTCCCGCTGGGGAGATAGTGACATATCTTAATCTCCTCACCGTTATCTCAAGATTCAACCATTTCCCAAACTTAGTGTAGTGGAAAGTTTATAGTGGTTCCTTTGAAAATAAAGTTTATAGTGGGTGAAACCTTTTGCCAAAAAATACTATGCCATATTAGGTGCCTTTACCCTAATAATTTATTCATTATTTTAAAGAAGCAAATTAGATGAACACACATGGTTTCAAACAAATGCCATTTTTGAAAAGAATTTGACAATTAAACAAATTATAATATGATCTTTTATAAAATATTAAGAGTTGTTTAGTTGAATTGTCGAGTATTCTAATTAAAAACCTTATCACTGAAATGTTTAATCTTATTTCGGATTTAAACTCTAGTTTAACCATATAACATTTAATTTTATGATCTGCATATTTAATATAATTTTATGTGGGACTAGGAATAGACATTTCATTAATTGTTTTATTTTTGTGAATTTTAATATATCATTACGAATCGAATACAGCCGTCACGAAATCAATAACCAAGGTGTTAAAAAATAGGAGATTGTATTCAACGCCACCGTTTTACGTATTGCTAGCAGTCAACAACTACCTAATACGTAATAACATCAATTATAGTAACTATACTTTAGTAATATTATAAATAAAAATGATAAAACTATGTTTAATGAATTATTACTTTTCTTTAAAATATTAATTTGATTTTCTATTTTAGGTGACTGAGACGTGGAAGAAAACTTGTTATGATTTATATTCTTTAATGCGATATTTTACACCTTCTTACATAAGAGAGAACATGATAAATCAGACAAACCCAAGCGGTAGAATCGAGTTTGACGCAGTGTTCCCACCGGAACTTAACTCTTTTGATGCTACCTTGTTAACTCCTATCATGACCAGTGGGCTTAACAGTGTGCGAGTTAATAAATATTTTCAACCTGCCCTTATAATGCATCCACACTATACAATTTGGGATCGTATATATGAAAGAATAATATTCTCTCAAAATTCGCGTAAGTGAAACTTATAATCCATGGTCATTGGTCATTGATAACAAATCATTTTAGGAAAAAGCGTATATGTCGCTGCACTAAAATACTAAAAAAAAATTATTGTCATACGATTTGTCATTTAGTCACCCTAAAAGCCAATAATAACAAACGAAAGTTCCCCATCAGCTAATGTTAAGTTATTGTAATAATAAGTAACCATCTTAAATGTCACTACCTTTTAATTTGATTGCCACGGGCCTAAGGTCTCGTTAAAAATTAAACAACTATGAAGTTTAAGCTAATAAGTTTACTATACTCTCTATTTGATCTCGCGTTTATAATATAATGTTGTAATAATGATTAAATATTATTATTAAATTGTAAACATTTATTTTTCAGCAAGATGTGTAGCAGACAGCACTTACGCAGTGACTTTTGATAATAAAACATATCCCATGTTTATTGGTCATTGCTGGCATACATTGCTTCATTTTAGATCAGAATCGCGTCCTAAAATAGTCAATGCAACATGTACCAAAGGTTACGAGGATGATGTAAATGTACTTGTACGTAGAACCCAAGAGAAAGAGAGAGATCTGATGATCGTCTTAGGGGGCAATGTAATTCGGTTTCACACTGACTCTGGAACCCCTACAGGATACTTCGTAGCAAACGATCAAAGGTATGAGCTGAGTGAAGAAGTGGTTGGTCATTTTGAAGACAAGTCGGGCAAAACTTTAGTACAAGCCTACAAGTTACCAACTGGAAACGTGAGGATATTCACTCCGGTACATGGTCTTATTATTTTCTACGATGGTTTTCGAGTTGAGATACAAACCCCTAGCCGATATAGAGGTAAAATTCGAGGACTCTGTGGAACGTTTGATGGAGAAAAATCAACTGATTTCACATCCCCACAAAATTGCATCCTGAGAAATCCTTTAGAATTCGTCGCGACGTACGCTATTGCTGACGGCACCTGTGAAGAAGAAGTTAAAGAGTTTCGACGCAAAGCATTAAGTGGACCGTGCTTCAAGCAAAGCACCTCTCCGACTAAAGTAGTCGAAACTAAAACCTACGAGCCTTTTCTTATTCAACAAAACCTCCAACCTAAAAAACTGAAACGGCATTAAACTCTGTTGGAATAAAATGTATGTTAATAAATAGTATTTTCTTCTCCATTGAATTGTTATCGCATTATTATCATTTTTTATTTTCCACAAAAACGCCTTCAGAGAAAAAATAAATGCATTTTATATTATTCCGATGATAAAAATAATGAATAAAAAAATAAATGAATAAGTCATACAGTTTTGTATGAATTGATTTATGACTTATTTTTAGAGGCTGAAGGGGTCTGAAGGGGTGCTTCTGTCAATATATATATGTAGTCCAGTCAAAGAAAGGTTGTTTGAGAGATTTTTTTAAATCCATGTTGTCTTATTTTTGAATTGCGTTGGTATGTGTTTGTAGGTGATTATACCAAAAGTCCCACGACCCTGGGGGTAATTCTGTGGCGTAGCAAAATGTGTCCCGGTACTTAGTTTTTTTGTTAAATTTGGATAATGGTCCAAGAGTGCGGTTATCTAAAAATAAAAGATAAATATATTCTCTGCAGTATTGATTCAATTAATTTTGCTTCCGAGCTTACCGAAGGTAATGGAAGCTATGTGATCATTCTGATGAACGTCAATTTTGTATGAGTCAAATTTCAAAAATTCCAAGACTAAAATTCGTTTCAGATATCAGGGAAAATTTTTGGTTCCGTGTCTGTTGCTAAATTTTTGCGAACCAACATATCTTAAAATTAATCATCCGATTTCAATAAAATTTAAATGGTACACCAGAATTAGCCCATATAAACAGAATTAGTCCTCTATGAACTTCAAGCTTCTATGCGCCCATTTTGTTTTCTTCCACATGCACACATACACATACATTTATTTACACCTATATCTTCAAAAGTAGCCCTCAGACAGCCCCAGATGAATTTTAACCATCTGCGCTCTTTAAATTTTGCTAAATGGATACTTTAATTCGTGTAAAAAATCCAAATAATTTTGAAAGATTTTAAAAACGGGGTAAATTAAAATACATTTTACAAAATTAGGTTGTAAAAGTATAAAATCATTAAAGTGTACGAAATAAGCCGCGAGGAGGCTCTGCTGCACACTAATTGGCAGGGTATTTTTCTTTATCTTCTTGGTCCACGAGGATGATAGTAGCGTTCACAGAAAACATTTTCGGGGGCTCCAACTTTTTCGGTGACTCCAATATCCCAACATGGCCTTGACAAACTATATGCGGGGGACACCAGCTGTTTTCCCGTGCATAATATTTATATATTAGCTTAGTTTTATACTTTTACATGGAATTGGTTTATAAAACATTTCTAATGCTTCGCAGGATTATCTAGAAGTCATATACACCTTTTACCATGTTTAAAATATATATATATATATATATATATATATATATATATATATATATATATATATATATATATATATATATATATATATATATATATATATATATATATATATACAGGGAATAACGATAGTGTTACAAACATTTTTGTGTAAACTCATTAATTCTGAATAAATAATAAAATTTATAGAATATAAGTAAAGACATCGTGTTATGAGTTAAAGAGACTTCTGTGATCTTGCTCTATCGCGATTACTTTTGCATTATCCATTTTTTTTTTAGGAATAATACATAATAAAACACTTCCGGCCCTGACGACTGATGGCTAGACTGCTCGAGTAGACAGTTGAGTCGTACGCCAAGAAGCTTACTTAAGCTGCTTCAGTCGACCGGCTACAGCCGCGTCATTGGAAAGGGTTCCATTTAATGTCCTATTTATGAGCCGCGCGGCTAAAGACTTTCAATTGACAATCAACCTTTAAGAAGCATTTTCGGATACATCGTTATTAGAACTTTCTTGTATAAAATCATGTTCCCTATGCATGATTTACGTATGGTGGTTTAACTCTGATTCACCCAAAAATAGACTGTCAATTAGTGAGGCATATAGCTGCCTCGCATACTATCACGTACTTTATTGATTTTATGCTTTTACAAGCCATTATTGTCTAATTTATTTAATTGTTTACCCCGTTTTTTAGGGTTCCGTTGGTAAAGCCAAAAAAGGAACCCTTATAGGTTGAATCCAGTGTCTGCCAGTCTCAAAATTATCATATGTTCAAATCCAAAATGGCGAATAATTCATGTCACGCGAAAAAAATATTTTTTAAAAATTTTGAGAGGGATATCAAATGAAAGGTATTATAGAGTAGATTAGAAACATATATTGTCGCTAAGGCGATGATTTTCAATGTTTATTTTTTATTTTTCGATTTTTGCTTAGTCGTTTGACAGACTCGAGAAGAAAAAAGAGTTAATGTTTTTTGTGATTTAAATAAATATATAGAATACGTTAAAGAAAAGTAATTCCAATAGTGTTCATTATAAATATAAACGTGGTAGCAGAGAAAAACAGATTTACGGCGGAAGGCGAAAGGTAATAATTAGAATAAGAACATCTATATTAAAATGACGACAATTGGAAGGATAAGAATGGGCTTAGGACCAGCAAAGAAAAGGCTTAAAGATTTAATCGCCACCATCCGGGACAAACTAACAGAAACAGACGACTTAGACGAACCTGAGATAGACAAATATTTAGATAGAATTGACAAATTCGCTACGACTTTTTTTGACCTTAGGGAAAACCTAATGAAATTAGCACTGACATTAGAAGACAATAAAGCAGAAATTACAAAAATAGAACAAGAAACAGAAGAAGAATATAACTTAAAATTTGACGTCGACGAAGTAAAAACTGACCTGACAGTTATAAAACAAAGAATAATTTATAAAAAACATAACGAACCAAAACAAAGCACAGCAATTCAAAAATCAGTTTAACTCCCAGAATTAGTAATACAGAAATTTAGGGGTAATATCACTAAATGGACTGAGGTTTGGGACTCTTTTGAGTCAGTAATTGATTCTCAAATCAATATGAGGGATGTCGACAAATTTAATTATTTACGATCTTATTTGTCAGACAAAGCATTACGATGTATTTCAGGGTTAGCAATGACAAATAATAATTACCAGGTTGCGATTTCATTGTTAAAAGATAGGTATGGGCAGGAGGGAATGTAAAAAAATGACCTCTACGATCAGTTAAGGCTTATACCTACATCTACCGAACAAACTTTCAAGTCAAGGAATACTTTAGATCAGATCGAATCAACATAAGGATCGTTAGAGGCAATGGGAGAGAACACTTCTCATCCATATTTAGTTTCACTTATTATTTCTATGTTTCCCTCAAAAATTATCCTTAAACTAGAGGAGGATAAAGACACGTCGAAGATAAAACCAGATAAACTAAGGAAGTATTTAAACAGATTAATAGTAGCTAGGGAAAAGGTAGAACATAGAACGGGAAGGGGAAAGGAAGGAGTAAGTTACTCAGTAGGAGGGGAAACAAAGGATTATAAGTGTGAGGCAAGTACATCGAAACCATTTCGAAGTACAACAGAAGCGTTATCCGTAGTAGAAGCTAAATGTAATTACTGTCTTAAAAAACACTGGAGTGATCAATGCGACCAATTCAAGACCGTCGATGAAAGAAAAGCTAAGGTAGAGGGATGTTTTATTTGCCTTTCAAAATCTCACTATGCGAAAAATTGTTCAGTAAGAAAATCATGTTATTACTGTAAGCAAATAAAAAGCCATCATAAAAGTCTTTGTCCAAAAAAGTTTTTAAAAAGTAAGGAAGAAAATAAACAGAAAAATACGTCAACATTAAGCATAAGTTCAGGAAAGATAGATACTACAGAGCATGAAAATAGAGAAGGAGAAGAGGAGATAGTTTACTTACAGACAGCTATTACAGAAGTTGAAGGACCAGAAGACAAAGAAAATAAAAATAAGAGCACTGTTGGATTCAGGGAGTCAAAGAACGTACATCACAGAAAAAATAGTTAAACAATTAAATTTGAAAAAATACAATAAGGAACAACTTTCAGTTTATGTTTTTGGCAATGAAAACCCTAAAACTATCACAACATCATTAGTAAAAATTAATATTATATTAAAAAATGGAAAAAGATTTGAAATATCTGCGAATGTTATTCCTACAATTTTGAAAGAATTTAAAGTTAATCCAGTCGTGGCTGAAATAATAAAAAATTATCCGTACTTGAAATTTGCCGAGAATGAAGATGCAATAAAAGAAGGGTTCGAGGATATCAATCTTTTAATAGGAAATGGGTACTATTTTGACCTTATGGGAGCGGATAAAATAGAGATTAGAGAAGGGTTATACTTAGTAAATACTGAAGTAGGATGGGTAGTAAGTGGAAGGTCTAGAAAGGCACTTAAGCAGGTAAATCAGAGAATAGGAATCAGTTTTACTACGTATTGTAAGTCAGCAATACCTCGGGAAGAGTACACCTACCTGTACCTGGACAAACCAGATATAAGTTTAGTAAATAAAACCGGGGAAGACTTGGATTATTGTGGAATTTAGAAAGTATAGGGATAAAAGGGAACCGTCAGTTATCGAAGACGATATTGCTTTAAAGAAATTTAGTTTATAGATGGAAGGTACCATGTTTCTTGGCCTTGGCGAGAATATCCACAGGACATTACAGACAACTATCATTTAGCACGCGGTAGGCTCAAATCATTATGTAAAAATCAAAATTTAGACATATTAATTAAATACGATTCGATAATTCAAGAGCAAATAAATAGGGGTATGTTGGAATTCATTACACCAAAAACAATTGAAGGGGGAAATCAAGCAATATTTACCACATCATCCTGTAATTACCCCCCAGAAAACAACTACTAAACTTCGCATTGTATATGATGCATCAGCTAAAACAAAGAAGTCGGAAAGAAGTCTAAATGATTGCCTCATGCGAGGAAGAGTACTGATGGAAGACCTATGTGCGATACTAATTAAATTTAGAATGTTAGATAGTGTTAGTAGGAGATATTGAAAAGGCATTTTTGCAAATAGATTTACATTTTAAGGACAGAGACGTAACCAGATTTCTGTGGGTTAAAGATATTACCAAATAACCAAAAGAAGAAAATTTAATTGAATTGAGATTTACTAGAGTGGCATTTGGGATAATCTCAAGTCCATTTTTGTTGAACGCTACAATTCAGTTCCACTTAAATCATATTGGAGATGAAACTTGTCAATTAATTATAAAAAATATTTACGTTGATAATGCATTAGTAGGCGCCAAAGATGAACAAAAGGCAATAGAATTATATCGAAAAAGTAAAGAAATATTTAGGAGTGCCTCAATGAACATAAGAGACTTTAGTTCCAACTCAGAGGAGGTGAGAAATATATTTAATAAAGAAGATCGATCAGAAGCTGAAAATGTAAATGTATTAGGAATAAAATGGAACACAAGATTAGATGACATTAGTATCAAAACTCCTAGAGAAAATAGTAGCTTAGTTCAAGGGAAAGCTAAAAGAAGTATTTTAAAATTTGAGGCATCATTTTTTGATCCTCTAGTTCTATTTGTACCAGTAACTTTATTAGGAAAAGTATTTTTAAGAGAACTTTGGATTCAAAAATTGGGGTGGGAAGATAAGTTAAAAGACAAATTGTGGAATGAATGGACATTTATTGCAGATAAAATAAAAGGAATAATAATGATAAATATTCCTAGGTGGGTAGAGTTTAATGAAGAAAGTTCTATTGAAATAATCACTTTTTGTGATGCGTCATGTTATGCATACGCAGCAGTTACTTATGTTAGATTTAAACTTAAAAATGAATATAAAACGAAATTTGTGTTTGCCAAATCTAAATTAGCACCCATTAAAGGGATATCTATTCCTAGATTAGAGTTATTAGGAGTACTTATAGGAATAAGGAGCATAAATTTTATCTGTGAAACTTTACAACATTTAAATATTCAGAAGAAAATATTAGCTACAGACTCTAAATGTGTTCTGCATTGGATAAGGTCATCGAAACCTCTTCCAATATTTGTAGAAAATAGAGTATTAGAAATAAGAAAAACCAAAGGAGTAGAGTTTCATTTTGTACCAGGAGAAGAAAATATAGCGGATTTAGCTACAAGAGGATGCTCCGCTATACAATTCGAAGAAAATGAAACTTGGTGGAACGGACCGCTCTGGTTAAAAGATGATAGTTTAGAGTGGCCTGAGTGGCAAATTGAAAAAATTGATGAGGAACAGAAAACAAATTTAGTTACAACAGTTTCTTTCCCTGTTACAGAAACAATTGGGTCTCCTTTTCAGATAGACGAAAATCAATTTTCTAGCTATTGGAAGTTGATCAAATTAACTAGATTAGGGTTTAGATTTATTAACAAACTAAGAAAAATAGAGTTAGGTTATTTTAATGAAATAAATTTAAGTGAAAGGGCATGGATTAAATTTATTCAGAAAAAAGAATGGGGAAAAGTTTTAGAAGACATGAGAGTAGGAAAAAGAAATGCGTTAAAAGATCAATCAATTAGATGAAAACGGAATCATTAGGTGTTCGGGAAGAATTCAGAATGCGGACATAACATATGATACCAAATTTCCTATATTATTACCGGGTAAAAGTCATTTAACAAGGCTATTGATTGTTGAAATACACGAAAAATATTTTCATTGTGGGGTAGCTCAGACTTTAGTTGAAATTAGAAATAAAATTTGGATACCTAAGGGAAGGGCAGTCATATCAAATATAATAAAAAGATGTTGTAAGTGTAAAAAATTGGAGGGGGGAGCCTTTAAACTACCAGGTTTTCCAATTTTACCAGAATTTAGAGTAGCAAAAAACATAGAATTTACAAATACAGGACTAGATTTTTTCGGCCCACTGTATTTCAAATTTAATAGTAATAGTAATAAATGTTGGGTATGTTTATTTACATGTCTTACCACTAGGGCAATACATCTTGAAGTAGTGTATGATATGACAGCTAACGAATTTCTTCAGTCCTTACGGAGATTTGTTGCTAGGAGGGGAACGCCAAAGATAATTCTTTCAGATAATGCTAGGCAGTTTCATCTAGCCAGCACAATATTAAGGAATGGAGATATTCACACTGACTTGACTAATAAGGAGACATTAGATTACTGTATAAAGAACGGAATAGACTGGAAATTTACTACCGACCTAGCACCATGGACAGGAGGAGTCTACGAACGGATGGTGGGATTAGTAAAAAGATGTTTGAAGAAAAGCCTAGGAAAGAAGCAGTTAACACTGAGTCAATTAAATACGATACTAACAGAAGTTGAAGCCACGGTTAACTCACACCCACTGTTCTACGTTGGCCCGGAGGTTGAGGACAACGTATTAACTCCAGGGGATTTCCTAGGAACAAAAAGAATACTCGAGGCAGCAAACACGAATCAAGCGGCCGGCACGGAAACAAAGAAGCAATTGTTAGATGCATGGAGGAAAGGGCAAAAGCTGTTAGATAGCGTAAAAAAAAAAATAAAACTTGCATTTTGAATAACTATATTCTTGCTGTTACTAAAAAAATAAAAATAAAAATGAGCGGTCTGCTGGGCCATATAAAAAATAAGAGTAGTAATTTGATCTGATTAACTGGGAATCCAAAATGACGGATAATTCATGTAACGGTATTTTTTTTTTTTTTAATTTTAAGTAGTGTATATCAAAAGATAACTACTAATGAGCAGATTACAGATACATATTTATAAACATTTTTAAAATTTGTATTTCTTTTTCCATTTATAATTCAAAATATACCAACCCCCCCCCCCCCCCCCCCTAACTGCGAAGGGCGTTGAAAAAATTGAATTCATCTTTTCGTAAATATCGATAAAAAAAAACTGTGAACCCCTGGGGATCGATCTAGGAAACCCCTTCCTCTAATAATACGTGGAACTAATTTATTGTTGTTACTTATGCAAAATGTGCAGTCTGCTGGACCGTAGAAAAGTGATACCAACGAAACCTTTTTTACGTGAGACTTCACGCACAACCATTTTAAGTAATGTTAAAGTGGTTTTAATTTTTTACATGAATTAAAGTATCAATTAAGCAAAAGTTAAACAGCATAGACGGTTGAAATTAATTTGATGCTATTTGCGGTCTACTTTCGATAAACCATCCAAATTTCATAATAATAAGATGAGTACTTCTAAAGATATAGGTATAAATAAATGTATGTTTGTGCGCATGGGTGCAGAAGGTTGAAACTTACATAGCACCAACAATAACCTAATTATGTCCTACCATCCAAATTTCATTAAAATCGGACATGTATAGATTTTAGGATATGTTAGTTCGCAAAAATTGAGCGACAGACACACAGGCAGACACGGAACCAAAAAAGTTCCCTGATGTCGAAACCGGATTTCTGTCTTGAATTTTTGAACTCGGAGACATAAATATTTTCGTTATTCAGAACAAACACATAGCATCCGTTACCTTCGGTATGCTCGGAAGCAAAATATATAAATATAAATAAGGAGGAAAGAAGATAATTACGAAATTAACAAATTATATATATCAATCGGCAAAATGATTTGTATTATATATTTGTTTGTTGTGGTGTCAAGTGAAATGACATATTATGACAGTGTGTGTTTACTTATGTTAAAATAGATAGTTATTATAAAATATATATAGTTGATTACACATTTGTGATTTGTTCTTTTATCTCAACAATTCAAAACGGCCAAAACACAATATGGACGCAATATTCAGGAGCCAGAAAACACAAAATTTACAATTTCGACTCAAATTAGAGATTTTAACATTGAATCGTCGGTGAAAGATAAAACATTCCAATTAAAATATACATCATTTATGGCTAATTCAATATGGTGGTCAATATAAAACAAAGATCAAATAGACTATTGTATATGCGCGGAAGCTGGATTAATAATTGTTACTGACTAATAATTATAATAATTATTGTTATAATAATTAAATTAACTAACTGGAATACCCGTCTATAAAGGCTAGAAACTACTGTTAATCTTCAATTTGTTATTAGTTAGAGTTAGAAGTGCCAAGTTTTCTACTACAAGCATGGAATCAGAGAATAATGTTTTAGGATAAGCAGCAAAATTTCGAATTTTTAAAACAACTGTATTATATCTATCTAATTTTATTATTTTATTCCTAAAATAACATATTATTCCTAAGTAAATATGTTAGTTTTTTCTACCTGGATGGAATTTACTAACCGTGAACATCATATAAAAAATCGGGTAAGGGGAACCTCGGAACTTTTCCTCACTTCGGAGCCCACTAAAGTGGCCTCTAATGCTGCTTCGTAGCAGGAGACAGCAGCATTAGGCTTGGTCAGTACTTGGATGGGTGACCGTTTTGAACTAACTGATTTTTTTATTATCATTTTTCAAAAAAAATTAAACAATATTTTATTTATTTTATTTATTTTATTTATTTTATTTATTTTATTTATTTTATTTATTTTATTTATTTTATTTATTTTATTTATTTTATTTATTTTATTTATTTTATTTATTTTATTTATTTTATTTATTTTATTTATTTTATTTATTTTATTTATTTTATTTATTTTATTTATTTTATTTATTTTATTTATTTTATTTATTTTATTTATTTTATTTATTTTATTTATTTTATTTATTTTATTTATTTTATTTATTTTATTTATTTTATTTATTTTATTTATTTTATTTATTTTATTTATTTTATTTATTTTATTTATTTTATTTATTTTATTTATTTTATTTATTTTATTTATTTTATTTATTTTATTTATTTTATTTATTTTATTTATTTTATTTATTTTATTTATTTTATTTATTTTATTTATTTTATTTATTTTATTTATTTTATTTATTTTATTTATTTTATTTATTTTATTTATTTTATTTATTTTATTTATTTTATTTATTTTATTTATTTTATTTATTTTATTTATTTTATTTATTTTATTTATTTTATTTATTTTATTTATTTTATTTATTTTATTTATTTTATTTATTTTATTTATTTTATTTATTTTATTTATTTTTTTGAATTTAGACAGAGGTAAACAAACTTTGACGTTTTAACAAAAGTATCACACTGATTAATAATTATGTTCTCTTATAACTTTTAAACTAATTAATGGGATTTCATCGTTTTTTATATTTGTTCCTTATTTTTTCGGGTTCCAACGATATTCTATATGTCAAAAACGTATTTATACTTTCGGAATTATTTACCGTCAAAGTTTAAAAATTCAAAAATCAATAACTTCAAAATGGCGGTCAATAACAAAATTAAATTGATGTGGACTTGTTTTTCATACAGAGAGGTACATTGGAGCCAAATTTCAACTCGACGGGACCACTTTTCGATTTTTTAATATTTCTTTAAAGTTTTGCAGACTGGATACACGCTTCCCCTTGCATGGTATAGATCCCCCAAGTTCCATTAATTTATTTCAAACTTTAGATTTAATAACGATTTTTAATATTGTCGGAAGGATTATTTTGCTATCTCTGCCCCCTGTAGAGGGCAAAATATTGAAGATAGAAAAAAATGTTTCAAGTAAAATTTTATTATTTTTCACTGTAGAATCCAAATATGCTATCAAAAATATACACTCCAATATGAAATTTTGTAGTTGGTAGGCCTGGGGGCAAAGTGGGTGGTTGCCTATAGTGCGCGATGGGCATGACAACAAACATCCCTTTACATAGCACAGATCCCCCAAGTTTCATTAATTTATCTCAAACCGTTCAAAAGGTAAGAGAGGGGGGAGACTTTTGGACCACCCTGTATTTATATATATTGACACTCGTTCCTATCCCTTCTACTGCAATAACGTAACAGTTGTCGTCCATCAGGGTATACATAATAAATCTGCCAATAAATAATCTGCCTAAATAAAATAAATTTGTGTGGCACATAGCTTCGTCGCTCCTATTTCGTATAGTTTATTAATTTTATGCTTCTAAAATTTTGATACAGGCAGAACGACAGACAGATATGAAACCAAAAATGTTTCCTGATGTCTTAAACGGACGTCTACCTTGGAATTTTTGAAATCGGAGACATCAAATATATTTGCATAGCTTCTTTCAATAGCTTCCATTACCTTCGCAAGGTCGGAAGCAAAAATAGACTGCCAATTGGTGTGGCACATAAATTCCTCGCATCCTATCTCGAACTTTATTGATATTTTATACTTTTACATGCCATTATTGTCTTATTTGTTTAATTGTTTCACCCGCTTCTTTAATTTGGCAAAATTGTTTGGATTTTTTACATACATTAAAGTATCGATTTATCAAAAGTTTAAGAGCGCAGACGGTTCAAATTAATCTAGGGCTATCTGCGGGCTACTTTCGATAAACTATAAACGTTTCATACATATCAGATAAGTACTTCTGAGGCTATAGGTGTAATTTAATGTATGTTTGAGCGCATGTGGAAGTGAAACAAATGAGCGCAGAAGGTTGAAACTTATATGGGACCAACAATGGGCTACTCATTACCTACCACCAAAATTTCATTATAATTGGGCGTGTAGTTTTTAAGATACGTTGGTTCGCAAAAATAGAACGACAGACAGACACGGAACCAAAAATGACCCCTGATGTCTGAAACGGATATCTGTCTTGGAATTTTTGAAATCGGAGACCTAAATATTTTTCGTTCTTCAGAACGATCACATAGCTTCCGTTACCTTCGGTAAGCTCGGAAGCAATTATAATATACTTAATAAATATATATATATATATATATATATATATATATATATATATATATATATATATATATATATATATATATATTTCTAACAATAAAACTATGTTTTTCTCATAAATTTCCAAACAAAAATAAATTCATTTAAAAACTTAAAAAAATTATATTACGTTGATTTGATTGAGGGAGTGAATCATAGAATGTTAATATGTACGACACGTGGTATGCTGACGCTTGCATCTTCCCAGTCTCAGTAGATTGTACTATATAAGCTGGACGAATGCTCCTAGATCTTCAGTAGAGTTGCAGTAACTCTCTCATCTCTCAGCTGGAACAAAGAGAGAAAGACATCTATTAACATGATACGAGCTCTTCTCATCGCCTTCATCGGTAAGTTTTACTCAAACATAGCGGTACTAGACAGCAATTTTATATATTAATATAATTTAATTACAAATATAAATTATTTTACATTTGTTTTAGTTATTTTTATTCAGCCAAACCTACAACTTTAAATTTGTAATGAACGCTTATTAAATAAATAATCGTGTAATTAAAATTCAAATAAGCGCTTATTAAAAATAAACAATACTATTAACAATTGCCAAAAAATAGTCTGCCTATTAGTGCGGCACATAGATTCCTCGTGTACTTTAATGATTTTACGTTTCTACAACCTGTTATTAACTAATTTATTTAAGTTATCCCCCTTTTGCTTCCGAGCTTACCGAAGGTAACAGAAGCTGTTTGATCATTCAAAAGAAATAACTTATTATATACCTCCGATTTCAAAAATTCCAAGACTGAAATTCGTATAAGACACCAGAGAACATTTTTGGTTCCGCGTCTGTCTGTCAGTCATTCCATTTTTGCGAACCAACATATCTTAAAAACTACTTGTCCAATTTTAATGAAAAGTGGATGGTAGGTCATAATTAGCCCATTTATGTCCTATATAGGTTTCAACCTTCTGCACCCACTTGCTTCTCTTCCACATGCCCACAAACATACATTTATTAACACCTCTATCTTCAAAAGTACTCATATGATGTTTAAGATATTTTGATGGTGTGTCGAAAGTAATCGTCAGAAAGTCCCAGCTTAATTTCAAACGTCTCTGCTTGTTTAATTTTGTTAAATTGATACATTTATTCATTTTAAATATCAAAACATAATTTAAACACTTTTTTTTTTTTTAACAAAAAGGGGGAAACAGTTAAATATATTAGACTACTAGCTGGATACCCGCGCTTCGCTACGGAGTGTTTTTAAATTTGATAAGTTTATAAACTACCAGGAAAGCATACAAATTATTTTACTATGCGAGAATATCTAGATTCTATCCCTCCTTGTTATATCCCCCATCTCTTTGATAAGATCATTTGCAAATATCCTAAATTTACCCCCTCCTAAATGAAAATATGACAAAACTGTACACATAACAACAATTACTGTACTCTTAAAGAGCATTTCAACGATATGCATCATGAAGGATGTTCATTACTTTAACATTTGTACCCCGTACCCCTGTGTACCAAAATTAAAATTTTGAATATTCATGTAGACAGTGATTTTCTCCTTGCTTTGAAGGTCAAGTGTGCAAATTTTCATCGAGATCGGACTAAAACTGTAGATTTGTATAAAGAACATGCACACATGTTGACTTTTATATATGTATGGCCTCCATCTTAAATCAATAAGCCCGATTGGTAAACTATTTATCAAAAGTTACTAATTTTATAAAAGGAAGCCAACTTCTTTTAAATTTCACAAATGGGACGAGCCGTTTTTACAATATGTTGGTTCACAAAAATTGATCGACAGACAGACATGGAAAAAAAAAATGTTCCCTGATGTCTTGCGGATATCTACCTTGAAATTTTTGAAATCGGAGGTATAAAATTGTTTCGTTCTTTAGAACGATCATATAGCTTCCGTTACCTTCGGTAAGCTCGGAAGCAATAAGTTTCTTGTGTGTGCTTTTACATCATAATTTTGTTATTTCAACTTTACTTCTTGCGTAATATGAGAATGCATAAGAAACCATTAACAAATCGAAAGTAACAAATAAAGTAGTTTAAATTCCATGAGATTGGTCGCAATTTTGTTGTTACAAGGTATCAATTTGAATTCTCAACTAAAGCTACATAATAATATGATGAAAACTTTAAATAAATAAATAGTTGTTCGTAAAGTCTCACGTAAAAAGGGTTTCGTTGGTATCCTTAACATAAAACTAGTTATATTAAGGAGGGGGGGGAGACGCAAATGTTTGATGCTTTTAGTAAAAGGCGTGGAAAATTAAACAATTAACACGTGATATACATTTTGTAATCTACTCTTTAATACTTTAATTTGTTACCCTATACAAATTTTCAATTTTTTTTTATGGTGGGAATTATCATTGGGAATTAATATTGGATTCCCAATTATTCAGTTAAAATTGCTATTCTAATTTTTCCTATGGTCCAGAAGACCGCTTGGCATATTTTTTATACTTCTAGTAACTGCAGAAAATTAAATAATTTTCACGTTACAGAGGAAGAGGTTCCTGGTTCAATGCCCCGGGGGGTCAGAATGTTTTTTATCGGTAGTAACGAAAAGGTACATTAATTTTTTTCCGGAAATATTCATCGGTCCACCATAGGGTATAAGCGTGAATTATTTTTAAATTCTAAGAATAGCCGTTATGGGGTAGTTGGTGGGGGGACATTTGTATTTTTGTATATTTCTATTTATAATTACAATAAAAATCAAATCTAAAAAAGTATTTATATTTTTGTAATCTACTCTTCAATGCCTTGCATTTGATACCCCACACAAAATTTAAAAAAAAAATGTTTTTTGAGTGACATGAATTCTCCGCCATCTTGGATTCCCAGAAAATCAGATCACATTGCTAATCTTATTTTTTCTATGGTCCACCAGACCGCAAATTTTGCATATTTTTCTATATTTTTAGTAAGAGCGGAAATACGATTTTAGGGGGGGGGGGGGGGGGGACACGCAAAATTTCGATGTTTTTTGACAAAATGGCACCGAAAATTAAACACTTTCCCTAAGTGGTATATATATTTGTAATCTACTCTTCAATACCTTTCATTTGATACCACACACAAAATTTTATAAAACAATTTTTCCCAGGTGACATGAATTATCCGACTATTGGATTTTAACGTCTGATAATATTGAGTTCGCTATATTTTTCCTGTGTGCGCGTCAAAACGATCTTTTATACTGCAAAGTTTCATATTTATATCTTTTTTATTCAGAAGTTATTGGAACCGTACAGAGTCACAGACAGACACAGAAACGAAAATATAAGGGTTTCTTTTTTTGGTTTTACTAACGAAACCTTAAAAAAAAGGGGAATCAAATAGTGAGCAGATTGTTAAATTGCCTTATATACTGTGTTTGTGGATTGTAAAATTACCTTAGATTATTTTTATAATGATTCACTTATATTTTTATATTTATTTCTAGTTGCTGCCACATCTGCATCACAGGGATGGCATGGTAAGAACTGATCATACTTAATTAATCATTTTACATTTTAATTATTATTTAATGATTTTTAGTTGAATAGGGTATTTACGGTCACATTTTAGTGAAGGTTAATTTTTTAGTGACCGTAGTTTACCGTGGCCTAGTAACTACAGAGGACTGAAAGGCAATTTTTACAAACATTTTTCCCAGGGACCTTAAAACTTAAAAATCCATGAAAATCTCAAAATCAAATATTCATACTATCACGATACTATCTCTTAGTATACATTTATACATACTACATACAAGAAAAAGTAATAAAAAAGAGGGAAGTAAATAAAATAAATCATACCCTCCCCCGAGAAGGATTGATTTAAAACCAAAGAATTAACAATATCTATTTCTTTAATAGATTCAATAATCATTGTACATATTCATTATAATTACAGCATGGAAGCCTGGAACGCAGTACAAGTACGAGTTGAGGGGAAGGACCTTGGCTGGACTCCACCAGGTCTCTAACCAATTCTCTGGAATCCTCCTTAAGGGATGGGTTGTGGTCCAGCCTTACGGTGAAAACACCTTGAGTGTCAGAGTCTCACAGCCTCAGTATGCTGACCTACACGCTAACCTAAGCTCCGGATGGTCAACGTACATTCCGGATAGCAGCCTTTCCTACAAGCCACTACCTCTCACCGACAAACCTTTCGAGCTTAAGCTTAAAAACGGAGTAGTCGACAAGATTATTGTAGACCAGAGCCTACCCATATGGGAGGTCAACATGCTTAAGGGAATCGCCAGCCAGCTTCAGGTCGACACCCAGGCTCAAAACCTTAAGAAATCTCGTATCAATCAACTACCTGCTGATAAGAACCAACCTATGGGAGTCTACAAAACCATGGAGGTACTTTCACTAATATACCAAGTATAGAATGTATAATTTCTTATAATATATATTTCTGTATTGTCAACATTTAACCATTCTCATTTTTTGTAGGACACAGTCACAGGAGAATGTGAAACTACCTACGATATTTCCCCTCTTCCTAAATACGTGGTGCACAACAATCCCATGTTAGCACCAATGGCTCATCTTGCTGAAGACCAACTTATTGACATTGTCAAGACCAAGAACTACTCTAGCTGTGATCAGCGTATGACTTATCACTTTGGAATAACAGGATCAACCGACTGGGAACCAGCTAGCTCCCAAATGGGAAATATGCTTTCGGTAAAAATATTATGTTTTTAAAAATACGAAGTCCAGACTGACTGCATTCAACATAAATTATGTATTAATAGCTAAACTTTGTGTTTTTAAATGCTTAATCAAGTTAAAAAAAAGGTAATAGTTTAATCAAAATATAAAACATTTATAATTTGTTTTATCTCTTTTAGCGCACATCCCAACAAAGAGTCGTCGCTTCAGGGTCTCTTGATCGTTACACTATTCAGTCTTCAGTAACCACTAATAAAATTATTATTGCACCTCATCTGCACAACGCCCAAAAAGGCATTGTTGTCAGCAGAATGAACTTGACTTTGGAAACAACTGCAACGGCCTCTGGATCACCTCACCCATTAACTACTCCAAGAGTGTTCAAGAATTTGGTCTACAATTACAACGCCGCTTCTCAAGACGAAAAGGCCGAGAATTATCCAAAAGGAAACGAAGGCTCATCAAGCAGCAGCAGCAGCAGTAGTAGTAGCAGCAGCAGTAGCAGCGAATCTGACAGTAGCAGCGGAACAAGCGAATCTAGCAATGATTCTTCTAGTAGTGGATCAAAATCCTCTGGCTCAAAGTCATCAGATTCCAGCAGCTCCAGTAGCCAAAGTGAAAATAAGCCACAAAGACAAAATAGGTCTCGCCGCTCGGTGATTAACAGCAGAAAGGTAGAAGGAGAATCTGAGGATAGCTCAAGTTCCAGCAGCAGCAGTGGAAGTAACTCAACCAGCTCCTCCAGCTCTTCCAGCTCTTCCCCATCCTCGTCATCCTCTTCATCCTCTTCCTCCTCATCTTCCTCTTCATCCTCATCATCTTCTTCCTCCTCATCTTCATCATCCTCAAGCTCGAGTGACAGCGATAGCAGCTCCAGCTCAAGTTCAAGCTCTTGGGACAGCAGCGAAGAGTACATGCAGCCCAAACCTTCCCTAACCCAGGCTCCCAATTCTCCTTTCTTGCCTTACTTTATTGGATATAAGGGTAATTCCATCCAGGCTTCTCAACAGATCGATGGAGTCAAGGCTGTCCAGAAACTTGCTCAACAGATTGCATCTGAACTTCAGACTCCTGAAGCCATCACTGGACAACACACCCTCACTACCTTTAACATTATGGTCCGCGTAATCCGTACTATGAACGCCCAGCAGATCGAGGAAGCTTCAAACCAATTGTACTTCCCTAAATCAAAGGCCGATCAAAAGAGCAAATCTGATGCATTGAAATATCATGCTTGGGCAGCATACCGCGATGCGGTTGCTCAGTCTGGAACTGGCCCTGCTCTCGTTACATTAAAAAAATGGATTCAAAACGAAAAGGTTAAGGGTGCAGCTGCAGCAGAACTTATTTCTGTTTTACCCAATACCGCCAGATACCCTACTGAAGAATACATGAGAGCTTTCTATGTAAGTATAAAAACTGTATACTATTTTAGCCACCATATTTTAGTTATTAGTAAATTATCAAATTATAATTTACAATAATATATTTATATTATAATCAATTATGTTCTTTATTTCTAGTTAATGCTTGACAAATTAAAATATTTAAATTGCAGGAACTCGCATCCAGCCCTGAAGTTAGAAGACAACAGCACTTGAACACGACATCAATCCTTGCTTTCTCCAACTTGCTCCGAAAGGTCCAAGTAAATAATGAAACAGTCCACAACAGGTTCCCAGTTCACACTTATGGAAGACCCATCGGCAAAAAGGCCCAGCAGGCTATCATCAATGAATACATCCCATACTGGGCTAAGCAGCTTAATAACTCTGTCCAAGAAGGAGACAGCCACAAGATCCAGGTTTACATTCGAGCTCTTGGAAATACTGCTCATCCTAAGATTCTTAGCGTCTTCGAGCCCTTCCTAGAAGGTATAATACCTTAATTGAATATTAATAAAAAACCTTTCCTTTTTTCAATTATACTTATATTTATAAGACGTTTCACTTAAACTTTAAAATTTATTAAGGTATTTACTTGTCTTTCCAGGTAGGCAAAACATTTCAGTTTTCCAGAGGCTAGTGATTGTAGCTTCCATGGACTACATGACATCGGTGTATCCTAAGTTGGCACGCCCTGTCTTGTATAACATCTATCAGAACACTGCTGAAGCTCCTCAAGTCCGTGTGGCCGCTGTCATGCAACTCATGAAAACTAATCCTCCAGCTGAGATGCTCCAACGAATGGCTCAGTTCACCAATTCTGACCATATGCCCCAAGTTAATTCCGCAGTAAAGTCCGCCATTGAATCAGCTTCTAAACTTCAATCATCCTACCACCAGGAACTGTAAGTTTTTGAGTTTAATAATATTTTTTAAATAGCTCTGAAATACTCAAAGAATTAAAAAGAAACCATAAATAACAATAATGTTATTAATTTTTAAGGTCAAATAACGCCAAGGCCGCTGTCAACCTTCTTACTCCAAAACAGTATGGCCTTCATTATTCTAAGAACTATCTCAGGAGCTTCATCACAGAAGAACAAAAGTTGGGTTACAGACTTAGCTTGACATCTATCCAGGGAGTTGATAGCATAATCCCCAGTTCAGCATTCTACACACTGAGAAAGAACCTCGGTGGATTCACCCGTCAACGAGACCATGTAATTAGCAAAAAATAATTTCAGCTCTCATAGTCGATATTTAATGAGCACTACAAAATATTTAAACTTATCCTTGCTTATTTGCAGTTTGCCTACATGACTTCAAGCGCTGACGATTTAATGACTCTTCTCGGAGACCAGTTTGCACAATACGAAAGCCAGACCAACAACCATAATAGTAACAGACGGCAATCTAGACCTACCTCATCTTCAGGTTCTAACTGGACTACTGATAAAATCGCAAACATGCTTAATATTGAAGTTGAAGATGCCGATCAGGTTGAAGGCAACGTTATGCTTTCCTGGGTCGGTGGAAGGAGATTCTTTGCATTCGACAACCATACCATTGAGCAACTTCCTTCCTGTAAGCTGTAGTCTATTTTCTTCTGCATATTTGTACTGAGATGGTATTCTAACAAACAACTGTCATTTATTACTAAATTTATTGTTTATTACTTATTTAGGGGCTTCACAGGCTGCTGCTTCCCTACGTGAGGGAAAGAGCTTCAACTGCACCAAGATTTACAACCAATACTCTGTGAAAATTGGATTCCCTACAGCTATGGGCTTACCCTTCATCTACTCTCTACAGGTACCAACATTGATTTCAGCTGGAGGAGAAGCTCAACTAAAATCTCACCCTGACCTTGCTTCAGGTTCTAAAGATCAGATCCAACCACCTCGATCTTTCAATTTTACTGCTGAAGTAGAGATGACGTATGTAAAATGTTAATTTATGAAAATAGATGTTATGAATTTAAATACCTTTATATATACACTATATTTCAATATTTCGAACTTCTATTTAATGTCATAATTTGATTCAAAAATCTATATTATGTATTAATGGAATTATTTTGTATTCAGATACTCCACCAATTGAGTCTTGTTAATTTATACAATTATTTATATTTTATCCAGGTACGCAACTAAGACTCAGTCTAAATTGGGATTCGTTACTCCATTCAACCATCAGCGCTACCTCGCCGGTTACGACAGTAACACACAGATCCACTTCCCTCTCCGAGTCAAAGCTGATTTCGACGCAGATAACAACAAACTATGGGCTAAACTAGAGCCCCTTTACCCTAACAAATACCAGAAGATAGCTGAATATAGCACCATGGCTTACACAACTAAGCACGATATCCTTGATCTTTCCCCACCCCAACTCGACCAGGATGCCGAAATCACTCACGTTAGACCAGTGCAGAGAGTAAGTTCTACTTAAATCGGGCTTATTATCAATTATCTTTTGAATTGGAACATTTTTTAGTACTTTTTAAGAATATTTACTCACTTAACTTAATATTTTAGTTCGCTGCTACAGCCGGACAACAGAATACTGGATTCGCTTTTGACCTTAAGGCTGAAACTGAACAAAAACATTTCGATTCAGCTTATTTCATGAATGGATTCCAGAGGCACGACTATCTCTCCGCCATTTTGCACTATAACAAGGAACAAGCTATTAAACCATATACTAACTACACTCTCTCCTTCAACAATAACAAGTCTACCGCCAAGTCAGCTAATTTCGCATTTGTCTATGGTATTATTCTACTAAATTTATTTAATTTCAAAGCCACAAAAAAAGAGACAGTATGATTAAATAACGCTATTATGTTTTAGCTACAGCTGAACAAAGCCAATCTGGATCTGAATCAGAAAAGCAAAACGGAGCATTTACATCAAGCACTGATAGTCACAAGAGAGTCCAACAGTTCTTGCAGACCGCCGGCGCTGGAATTAAAGGTAAATTCATACTTCCTGCTTAATGTCTCTGTTAATCACCAAAATTAAATTTAAATATGATATAGCATTATATATTAAATTTAATCAAGTTAAAACTAACTATCGCTTAAGTAGTCATTAAATTTCTAATTTGTATAAATTATTTTTATAATTTACACTGACTTTATTATTTTGCTTACAGACAGCTATGCTCAGGTAGTTGATATGTCAGTGGAATTCAGAGGTCAAAACAACGCTCAATATGTTGCAACAGCTGCTTATGGAAGAAGCCCAGTGGCCCAGAAATCTCGTTATCTTCTCTTCTTGTCTAAGAACCCCGCTCAAAGATCTGAGGAAACCAAGCCTTACCAGGTATACATTTATAATGTCATCAGATAAAAAAAAAATACAGAATAACAAATAAATAAATGCATTTACAAGCATATTATAGTTACTCGCGAATCAAGTGTAAACTAATCATATGCTTAGTACAAATTATTATATAGAATATTTAACAATATTATTATAATATATACATAGCCAATATTTTCCTAGTACTAATGAGTTACTTTGTCTGCAGATTGCCATTGATGTCGAATCACAGATGCCCGCCGTTCCTCTTATTCACTTAAAGAAGGCTTTGAGTGCCAATCCAACCTCATCTGTACGTGCTCAGTTGAACTTTGGAGAAAAGGCTGAATCTGGAGGTGAAATCAAGATCAAGGTAAACACGAATAATTGATGAAACCAGTTATAACAATAAATGTAACGATGTTTTGTGAATAAGACTTTTCTTTTTTTTTAACAGGGAGAATTTGAACAGACAAAGGAACGCAGACAACATATTGAACAGCATCCTCTGACTCAAGTGTGTGAACAACAAATGCAGCAAGGCAACAATATCCTTCCCGCCTGCCGCAACATGACAGCTCAAGCTAACTTATTAGACCACTACTACCTCAAAGTCGAATACCAAAAGGTAATACCTAGTTATTCATATTTTAAACTCAAATACTACGTGAAAAAGAGGTATGGATGTAGCATTTCTAATATTAATTTTATGTCTCCAGGTACCAGATGTTTTCAAGAATGCCACCTACAAAGCTTACTCTTTGATCCGTCACATCGCCTATCCTTACCTTAGTGAGAATATCATCAATGCCAAAAATCCTAGTGGAAAGGTCTCAGCCCATGTGAATTTCGCCCCTGATCTCAAGAGCGTAAACGTATCCCTTGAAGCACCAGGTCTTTCTTCTCGCTTCAATAATGTCAGAATTGGTGATCTTGGCAGGTCTATGGCAGTCGGCCACCCTGAATACAGCGCTGCCCAACGTGTTGGACAGTGGGCAATGCGTGGTCAGCAGTATCGTAAGTTTTGGTTTTATCATTCTTATATATGATTAAACCATTATGGTAAAGACTCTTTCATTTGAACAGGTCATCAACACGTTTTGGTTAGTTTAATTGGCAATGAGGCCTCCAATATATATATTTTCTTGGAAGATTACAAAGAACAAGATGGTTAATTTTCCTCACCACTAATAATAAAAGAAATATAGGTGATCCCCACATTTTCAATTGCTTTGCATTATTCAATTATGTAGAATATACACTGGTTAGGTCATGTTTCTATTTTGACTAATTTATTATTTTATTTATTTTATAGCTACCTGCGTTGTAGATAAGTCATATGCAACCACATTCGACAACAAGACTTACCCTATTCATTTCGGAAAGTGCTGGCATGTTATGCTTCAATCTACACCACAGCCTCACTATGATTCATCAAGTGGCTCTAGTTCCTCAGACGACTATGAGAGTGTTAGTATTCTCGTCCGTGACGTCGAAGGCAATCAGAGGGAAGTAATGCTCATTTTGGGAGAAGATGTCATCACCCTCCAACCAGAATCGGGAGTAGCAGCTGAATACTTCATTGCCAACGGCCAAAAATACAAAGTACAGAAGGACTCCATGGGTCACTATGAAGACAAGAACGGCAACACACTTGTTCAGGCTTACAAACTTCCCTCTGGAGCTTTGCGTCTTTATACTCCAGAACACGGATTCGAAATCATTTACGACGGACTTCGCGTCAAGCTTCAGGCTCCCAACGGATATAGAGGAGACGTACGAGGACTCTGTGGTACATTCGACGGATACAAACTTACCGACTTTACCTCTCCTGCTAACTGCATCTTGAAAAATCCATTGGAGTTTGCAGCAACATACGCCATTGCTGACGGGTCTTGTCAAGGACCAGTCAAAGACCTGCGTCAACGTGCCCTGGCCGCTCCATGCTACAAGCCAGTAATTATGCTTGGTGATGTAATCTACGGTCAAGAACAATCAGGTCGCCGTTCTCAGGCTGGGTCACGAAAGAACGAAGCCAAGAACCGCCAACAAGGTGCCAACAAGGACGAATCATGCACAACCTACAGAGTCAAGGTCTTGGAAGAACAAGGAAAGATCTGCTTCAGTTTGAAACCTCAGCCAACCTGCACTTCGAAGTGTCAGCCATCAAACAAGTTTGAGCAGAATGTCGACTTCCACTGTATTGAAGATTCCAGAGCAGCTCGCCACTGGGTTGATATGATCAAGAAGGGAGCTAACCCTGATTTCCAGAATAAGGGCGCTAATCATAGGGCTACCATCAAACTTCCCAAATCTTGTGTATCCAATCAATAAGAATTGAATAAATATATATTGCACTAGAATTATATTAAGTTATTTAATTCCTTTGTTTTACCAAATGTGTCAACGTGAACACTGCTCTTATTAAACCAACTTGTTCCGAACATTATACATTACCCTATTAATTTGATTTCTTACTGTGGTAGCAACAATTCATTGTCAAAATCTAGTTTTTAATTAATTAAATTGAAGAAGTAATTTATTATCTATGTAATAATAATTATCTGAAAATATATGTTATTTAATATATACGATATAAATTGAAACAATCAACGGCACCCAACAGTATTCTCGGAACCTCGGAAGTTGGTGAACCACTACTTGTCAATCTGATGAATATAAAGAAGGAAAACAATCACACGTCCCCACAGAGGCATATCTTCAGGCCTAAAAATGATTATTCAACATTAATAATGTTATAAACCGAAATGACTTTTAGTTAGATAAAACTTAATAATTTTATACATACTAGAGGGCTCTGCCCCCTATACTTGCCTCTCTGCTTGGGGTGTTAAGCGCCCCTCCTCATCAATGTCACAGGGGCATTAGGTTGAGCTTATGAATTAAAAGACATTATTTTATACTAAACAAAATAATGGTATTACGGCATGATTGCCACCATATTCTCCATTCTCCAAATAAAAATTAACTTAATAATATGCAACTTTGTAGATTTCAGAATTAAAAATAAAACAAGTATTAAAGATAAAGTAATAGCAATGGTAAAACAAAATCCGTGCAAGAATGTGTGGTTAGAATTTTGAAGTTATTTTGAACCATAATTAGATAATTATATTAATAGATTATAGTATTTTATTTCAATGAAAAACTTTGTATAAATGTAATTTGTCAACAACTTTTAAAAATTTTATTCGATTTAGTTTACTTTACTTATTTACCTTACTTTAAAATATATGATTGCTTCCGAGCTTACCGAAGGTTAAGGAAGCTATGTGACGAAAAAATTGTAGGTCTCCGACTTCAAAAATTCCAAGACAGAAATCCGTTTCAGACATCAGGGAACATTTTTGGTTCTGTGTCTGTCTATCGGTCTGTCGTTCAATTTTTGCGAACCAACACATCTTAAAAACTACACGTTCAATTTTAATGAAATTTGGGTGGTAGGTCATATAAGTTTTAACCTTCTGCGCCAATTTTTTTTCTCTTCCACATGCGCACAAACATACATTTATTTACACCTATACCTTCAAAAGTACTTATCTGATTTGAATGAAACTTTTATAGTTTATCGAAAGTAACCCGCAGATAGCCCCAGATTAATTTGGTTTATTTTTTTTTTCTCTCTAACTTATGCTAAATTGATACTTTAATTCGTGTAAAAAATCAAAACAATTTTGACAGATTAAAAAAAACGGGGGAAAAAATAAACTCATTAGACAATAATGGCTTATAAAGTACTTATCAATAAAGTACGTGGATAGGATATAGGATGCGAGGGAGCTATGTGCCACACCAATTGGCAGTCTATTTTAAAGTAAAATTAATATAGTTAATATATAAGTAACCCCTAAAAATGTTTTACAATTTTCTTTAAATATAAAAAAAAAATAAAAAAATAAAAACTGGAAAAAATGTTTTTCAAATTGTAGTCTTCAAACTAAAGTTCATGTAAACGTTAAATATCTATGTGTAGCCGTAGAGAAAAAGATAGTGTAGGCTTAGATTTGCTCCACTTTTTAAAATGGGAGGATATCGCTAACTCCTCCAATGCGTAGTTTAGTTTACCCATCTCTTTCCAGGGGCGGATCCAGTAGTAGAATTTAGGTGGGAAGCAGGGGGGCCTGGGGCCCAAAGGAGGGTCCGGGCCTCCCCCGGAAAATTTTAGAAAAATTGTTTCAAAAATGGTGAAGTTTAGGCCTTTTTTACAGCATTGTCAGCTAAAAACAAGCAACCAAAGTTTGTTAAAAATTATTGAAACATTTATTAACTAAATTGGTTTTCAGAAACATTTTTGTTTTTTACCTGTAACGCTAGACTATGCTATAAATTCTTCCTGATTCATTATGAAATACCTTCACAACGTCCTACAGCAATTGAAACTAGTGGATACACACTCACTGAATATATAAACAAACAATCTTTAAAGTATGCAAATAAATAAACAAAAAATTAAAGTAAAAAATAGTTTAATGTTTGCAACCCACATAAACATGAAAGTGGGAATCCCAGTTTTAAATGTTAATATAAATTTGACTATTGCTCCATAAACAATAATAATTTATTAGAAAAATTATTATATTATTTGTTTTAAATAAGTATAAAAAAAACAGAAAAAAAAGAGAAGTGTTCAGCCTTATTTTATTTACACTAAGGTGGTACTATCGTAACTTATATTTTTATACTAGTGTTCACAGCTTTCATCAGCTGTATTTTCAACTTATTGTAGACATTTTGTTGTGTTTTGGGAGGGGAATTTCCCCCCCCCCCCCCCGTGGATCCACCCCTGGCTCTTTCTCACTCACAAGACTCGTTTCTTTGCAAAACTCTTTTAATATACACACGTAAATAACAGCAATTTACCTATAATTTCTACTCTAGGCTAATGAACAACTAACCAGGAATTAGAGAGTGAATGGGAAGGAGGATTAGAAGTGGATAAATAAATTAAACATGGAATCCCAGCTGCAGTTTAGACCTACTTTTTTCAATGAAGTAGTACATTTTCAGTTTATATTAAAATTAACATTTTAAAGCTTACTAATTGCTTTCACATTTCTTCTATTTTCTGTTTCTCTGGTTCACAAGATATAACAGTTGAGCATCCAATTTTAAAAAAAATAATACTTTATTTTAATAAAACGGCTGTACAGTGAGCTGTGAAATATAAACTACATTTCTTTCTCTAAAGATCCTAGTTTTAACTCTACTTGTAATCGTTTTTGAAAAATAAAATATGTGTGAAAAAGGTAATGTAGACTATTATTATAGTTACCAAGAATTGTTTCCAATATACACAAAGGTCCGTACGCAATGTAACAAATCCGTCGATTTCGTTAACCACCATAATTAGACCAACCGATTCAAGATGGCGACCTTTTAAAGTTTGTTTTAGCTACAGCTATTTTTGTGGTTTTAGTCCCGTTCATCAGCTTAGGTCATTGCAGGACGGGGGTTATCCGGCCACTTTACTCTTCTACTCGATGAGATCATTAGTATGATACAGCTTTTGAATGGGTTTTTATAATGGCGATAAATGCATTTTTATAGGCCAAACGCAATGAAACTACTCCGAAGTATCTGGCTCAGTGGTTCCCAACCTAGGGGCGATGGCCCTCAAGTGGTCGATTAGGGTTATCAGGGGGGGAAATAAATAAGGGGGGGGGGGGCGATGAGTATTCAAAGGGGGAAAAATAATACTGTATAGTAAAAGTTGTCAACTTTCTTAATTTTTCCCGATTCCAATTTAAAAATGAAAGCATGTACACCTGTTAGCGAATTTTCGAGGAAAATTAAGCTATTGCAATGGCTTCACAATTTTTGTAATGCGAATTTTTGAAAATTGTTTATATTATTATTATAGTTTATATTATTTCCACGGCGTTTTAGACCATTATGAATCGATTCCTAAAATGTACGATTGTTAAAATGTATGTATATATATAAATATATATGTCACTCCAGACGATATCTCCCCTTAGGATGTACTTAAAAATTTCAAAAAATTTTAAAATGTCAATAATATCAAAAGAAAGGACGAGTTCGTGGGCCAGAATCTTTGGAGTTCATTCAGGGGTCAAAATTTTACAATTTAGGGTCAAAAATAGCATAAAAACGTGTTTTTCCATGTTACCCCCCTCTTATATGAAAATATGATAAAAGTGTACATAACAATTACTGTACTCTTTAAGAGCTTTCCAACGACATGCATCTTGAAGGGTAAATACTATTTTGACTTTTGTACCCTGTACCCCTATGTTCCTATGTTATCATAAGCCAATAATAAGCAGATTTCTTTGAAAATTCTCTCATTAAGTCATAGTCCATGACTTTACTTTTTTTTCTATTTTATTTAAGAGTAACCGGATGAAACTACTTTATTATTTAAAATTTACTTCAAATAAAATTAGGCATACAATGAAAATGAAAAGGGGGCAATAAGTGTTAGACAACCTCTAGAAAGGGGAAATGGGCCACAAAAGGTTGGGAACCACTGAATCTAGCTCAACCCGTCCCCAAGATATTTAAATATTAAGGTTCTTAGGGGGAAAAACATTTAATTTACAAAATAATGCTACTTTTGGAAAATTTGTCGAATACCGTTGTATGTCCTTTTACAAAGTATAACTGATTTTTTCGTTGATTTATTGAAAATAAATAAATAAAGGGGGGCACTTTTTAAGGACACATGACGCAAAGACAAATCGGTACAACAACGAAACCAAACATGTATATATTTTTACTCAGAAAGCCCTCCTCTTTTACTTCACATCCAACACGGCATGGAGCATTTCCGTTAAAAGAATATCAACCCCTTGTTTTTTAAGGGATGGTTTTTTTGGGGGCTTCCCTATATTTTTACTGTGTTAAAGTTATTACACATAACAAAACTGCAGAGTTTCAAATCTTGTGTTAAGAATTTTCGTTGTTAAGGTTGGTTATTGAGAGACAAACAAACGTAGATAATTATAAAAAGCCTTGTCCGATAAAAAAAAGCGATTTGTCTTTACACAATTAGGTAGATGAATCAGAATCTTCGGAATCATTGCGAACCGTAAAATCGTATATCTATGGTTTTCCGTTCGGAATGCTAGACTACCGTGTGGACGCTTTATTACTGACACGACTTCATATCAGTCTTTCTCCCTTCTCTACGTCCATTTTAAATAGATTATTATTGATGGTCTATTGAATGGAATTGAACAATTTTTATTTAATATAAATGTACAATATTAATAATAGTCCATGCCAGATTTATAAATGAAAATACATGATCCTATTATGGCATTAATCTATTTATCATTACTTTTTTGCTGATTTATGGGTGTAGAATCACCTCCAAAAGTATTTACATCACGATGTAGAAAACCCTTTACACTTAAGGCAACTTTTTTCATTGGGGAAAGAGGGTATTTGAAATAAATAAAATAAAGACTGACTTGATTAGGAGAAAATGGTGCTTTTAAAGGCAATATGACCCCTTCATTAAAGTCCTAAGTTTTAAAATAAACTGCATCATCTGTGCGCAAGGCCAAGTTCCAGCATGCCTATCATTACTTGAACCAATTCACCCGTTTTTTCTCACCCTATATCTCAGCTTCCTCTTACGATGGACTTTTGAAATTTGAGACATAGATTACGCCTAAGTAGCTTAAGACACTGTAGAATAAATTAGCCCTTAATATTCAGCCATTACAACAGGGAAGAGTTTTAAAGTTTGCATTTTTGTTACTCACTCACTCATCAAAATTATAAGCGACTTCCAGAATAGCTAGAAACTTGAAATTTGGTACACTTTTAGATATAGCCGTTAAACTAACAGGAAAAATCCAAAAAGTTTTTGCATCCAAGAAGTTCCCCCCCCCCCCCCCCCAAAAAAAAAAAATTGGGACGCAACGTTAATAATGTTATTAGGAATTAACAGTAAGTTATGTTGACGCTGGAAAATATAAGATCGTACTTGGTTATCTGTGCATGGTGTTGACACCGCCCAAAAGGCTAATCCCTCATTTTCTCAACAGAGGCCCGAACATTCTTACATGAGAAAATCTACACATTCTACATCTAAAACATTCTTAATTCTTCCTGTGCTTAAGCTCTCTATGCTAAAACCAGCAAAAAGGAATGATATCCACAAAAATAAAACTAACCGTGAAAAACGAGCCAAGTTCTAGACCCTCTCCTAAAATAGTCAGCCTATCAAAGTAGGGATATCTACTTTTTGGCCAAGTCTGCTCTTTTCTTTGTAAATAACCCCACTTCAATCCTACTTTCACGAGCCAGACTGATCTCTTTTTTTTTATTGCTTAACACTTGGCCAGTTTCTGAGTGAGGCATAAAACATCAGTATTAACATCAAAGGGAAGGAGAAAACATAGAAGAAAAGGAAAAAGTTCAGGACCCCCACCTAAAAATGCATCCTATCAAAGTAGTGATATCTACATTGCAGCCAAGTTTGTTTAATGCCTCATTCAGAAATTGGCCAAGTGTTAAACAATAAAAAGAAAAGATCAGTCTTGCTCATAAAAGTAGGAGTGCAGTAAGGTTATATACTAAAAGAAGAGCAGACTAGGCCAAAAAGTAGATATCACTACTTTGATAGGCTGACTATTTTGGGAGAGGGTCTGGAACTTGGCCCTTTTTTCACGGTTAGTTGGAAAAACGGTTCATATGGAAGTCAAACTTGGGCTCTACTAGAAAATATTTTATACCACCTGGATGTGGCTCAAATTTTCGGGATGTTTCAAGCAAGTTTATACCTATTATTTTATTGATTTAACTCGCACGGCCCATACCATCCTTTTACAAACCCAGTGCAAAAAAGTTGTTTGACCCCGAATTTAGATTATCATTTAGACCCCCGCTATGAACGGATATTTTGGATTCACCATTTTTTTCAAGATGGTGGTCATTTTTTATCAATTTATTGATCGAGCGAAGCGAGGTCTCCGTTTTAACTCGACCGTTTGGCATTTCGTCTGTCTGTCTGTCTCTCTTTTAATTTTTGTAAATCGACTGTCTTTGCGAGGGAGCCCGCAGGCCGACCGAGCTGTGATGTGGGGCAGGGGGATGCAACTTCATTGTCTGTCCAATGGGGGAAGGGGGGTAAACTTTTTATTTATTTTAAGGCGCCACGGCAAAAAACAAAAAAATAATTATACCCCGACTCTTGATTTTCGGAAACATTTTGAGTTGGTAATGTCAAAATCGGTTAGGAACCTTAAAAAACGCTTGACCAAACATTGGGTATAGGCAGTTTTGAACCACTCCTTAAGGGTGAAAATCGGTCCTAAAGGGAGAAATAGGGTGTTTTTTTTTATTTTTGTACTGATAGGTGTGTTTGTTGTAGAAACATGCAGTTTTCTGGAATTTGTTAAGGTTATAGCGTATTTTAAGGGAAAAATTCTATCTGTCGGAAAATTTTCCGGGAAATGGGTTTATTTTCAATGGGAAATCGTCTACAGTCAAAAAGGGCATTTTTTAACACGTTTTTACGCATAACTTTTGAAATAATTGAAAAATTTAATTTTTTTTCCCCAGGCTTTTGTAGATCCCGCAGAGGTCCATAGCCGGTAACAAGAACTTTTTTTTTGCGTGCACCCCCTCTTAGGGGCGACATCGGGAAATTTGTTTTTCGCCGATCAGAAAACCGGAGATATTTGGTACGGGGTGTCGTATATCATTGGAAAGCCCTTGGGAAGAGTACAAAAGTGATCGCATTAAAATTGTGTTTTTTTTAAAAACGCACAAAAGGGAACTGGTCTAAATTTTAATGTTATGAAAAAAGTCATTCTTTATAAATAAAAAAAATATATGTTTTTCTAAATAAGAAAGATCATTTGTATCTTAACTTTTGAACGGTTTGAGATAAATTAATGAATTTGGGGGATCCGTACCATGTAAAGGGTAGTTTGTTTTCATGCAATCGCGCACTAGGGACTGACACCACTTCGCCCCCAGGCCACCCAACTTCAAAATTTCAAATTGGAGTGTATATTTTTGGTGACATATTTGGATTCTACGGTGAAAAATAAAATTTTGCTAGAAACTTTTCTTTCTATCTCCAATATTTTTCCCCCTATAGGGAGGCCAGGATAGCAATCAGACAGTCCATAGTTCTGACACACAATTTCCGCCCTACAATCCATTGTCCTACGGATATACTTTAAACAAATAAAACATTCTACATTTCTCCTAATAATGCAATTCTTCTGGTATAGAGGCATTCGTATAGCAGTCATATTCTGTTGATATGTGACCTAATTTACAGGATATGCAGTAGGGTTTGATTATTTAATTAACTATAAGGATAAAGCTGTTGACAATTCTGGTTTTTGTTTAGAACACAGATGCTTCACATCATAGTTATTTTCCGTTGAACCTATATCACTTAGTACACCAAATCCTGATTTTGCTAAATCGATTCGATTTTACGCTTCTACTTCGTTCTTTAAAAATCTCATCAAGCTTTTGAGCCTCCTATTAGTCAGGGAGACTTTAGCGGTAAGCATTCGATTACACCATAGTATAATACAGTAGGAACTGGATGCATTAGATGTAGTAGAACTTACTCGGACAAGGGAAGAATAGGCTAAAACGATCAACATTTTTCACGATACATGGCTTATTTTTGAACATTGGTGTTTTTGCTGGGATAAGTTGTAAAGTAATGTTTTGTAAAAGCATAACACCATTAAGGTATGCGATAGGATGCGAGGAAACTGGATGCCACTGTAATTAACAGACTATTTTTTAATCGATGAAATTATTTTTTACATGAATAATAGTACAAATTAATTTAACAAAGTTTAATGAGTTTAGATGTATAAATTACTATAGGACCATCTATAATGTGGGCTACATTCGGCAAACCATCTAAAGATATAGGTGTTGAACAAGAAAAACTTTGTGCGCTATTGGAAAAGAAACCAATTAGAGCAGAAGGTTGGAACTTATGGGACCAACAATTAATCCAAATTTAATTAAAATTGGAGGATTAGTTTTTAAAATATCTTGGACCGACAGACAGCTAGATGGATAGACAAGGGAACACCAAAATATTTGCCGGATTTCCGTCTAAAAAAGTTTAGTTCTTAAAAACGACCACGGTGAAAACAATCATTTCAAATGTATTAACGTTCTTTCAAATTAGATATTAAATATTTTGGAACTTTTCATATAGGTATTACAATAAATATATATATACACAGAATATTTTTTACATTTTTAAAGTAAACAATTTAAATTAAGATACACCACCCTATGCATCGTACAAAAATGCCCAAATAAACTATACCTCGATTTTTAATCATTCGGCAGTCATAGCCACTTTAAAGTTTTACAAAACCATCATGACTTTTTTAAGAAAAAAGTAGGTATATATTTATGTCTATTATAGCCAGAACAATAAACCATACGCCATTTTAAAGTGGATAAAATTCCCTTTAAACTAGACATTTTGCTTGAAAAAAGCCGTTATGTTTTTGAAAAATTTGAAAGTAGCTACTGCTGCCGATCGAATACAAATCGAGGGACAGTTAATAGAAATGTTTTGTTCCATTTAAGGTGGTCTATCTAATTTTTAAAAAAAATAAAAAATGAATCACCTTGTATAATACGTCAATCACCAAGAGAAAACTACCCTTATTGTTAATGGTATTAAAAAAGTGTAAATATTAAATATTAATTTATTTTATGAAAATAAAATTTAACATTCACACGTTTGTTGTAAATCTGAGCCACATTTTTAAGAAAAAGCAAACATAGGAAAATACTACCTCTTTGATCAAATATATGGGTCATTTTCAAATAAAATGTACCTTTAGGGAAATCAATTTGGCTACTTCATAGAAAATTGAATAAGCCTTAGACATGATAATATTGATTATTCTGACACATCAGGGACTTAGGATGACATTTTCGTTCAAGAACAGTCAGTTTTCAAATTTATTTACATATATATGAACATATATACATAAAAAATCACATTTTTGTCGTAATGAGTGTTACCATCATAAAAACGGTATTTTTTTAGATTTTGTTTCTCTGTTTTTATGAAACGTTACTAAATTGTATATATGACGTAAATATTCTCTTTCATCCCACCAGAAATATTTTTTAGACCTAAAATATTTGTAATTTTTTTAAAAAAGTAATGAGTGTTACATTTATTTTCTTTTAATGTTTCCTCAAAGCTTCAAAAATGTAAAGGATACGTTTTCAGTGCATTGTAATAAAAGTTTTTATTATAAAGAAGAAGAAAAAATAATTTTTCTTTAATAAAAAAATAGTTGGACACGGCTACCCATAAGAATTTGTTGTTATTCAAGTAACAGTCATTACATTATGGTAACACTCATTACACATTTATATATTGGACCTAGAAAAAATTAAATTTTAACACAAACTTTAAACATTAAACTTTTATTTACAATTTTTGTTTACATGCGACAAATTTATTTTTTGTAAAAAAATTAAACTCAATAATTTTTTTTAAGTTTTAAAATATACAGTATTGTAGAACTAACGGAATAGTAACACTCATTACATTTTTAACTTAAAAAAATCTTTCCTCCGAAACTATGTTTCTTAATTAAACCAATTTAATGTGTACTGATTATATTAATTAATAACTACTAAATCATATTAATAACATAAATAAATGTTGATTACAACTACAAAAAATGATGGTAAAACTCATTACAATGAATAAAAATACTCACCATTTTTTTTTAGTGAAATATTAATTGTATAGAAGAGTAAAGTGCTATCAATCCAATAAGTCGTTGATTACTGACTTAAATGTCTTCTTAACATAAACAAACCCTAATCCCTCCTTCTTTCTTTCATACTCACCCTCTAACTCTGCCAACTCTTATCGGTAACACTCATTACAAAACCCTTGGGACATACATATAAATATATTTGTTTCGTTTTGTACTAAAGTTTTATTTATTCCTATCCCATTTATATAAACTTGGATATTTTATTGGTTAAAAAAAAAATTATAATGAAAAAAAAATTAATAAAAATCACATTACATGTTATCAAAACTACTGTGGGACGTAACACTCATTACAATTTTTAACATTAAAATTTTTTGAAGCAAGAAATTTTCACCTTATAAGCCATAAAATGACCCTGATTAACACAATAATAGACAGACATCTGATCAATAAACCTAAAGGTTTTTTTATTTTTCATTAATATGAAATTTTTTAGTTACAATAAAATTGTAAAATCTTGGGACAGAAAAGGTACATTTTATTTGAAAATGACCCATATACATCTATCTTGGGACACACTGTATATACATAACTTGTATACGGAGTGAAGATGTAGAGAAAGTATTGTGATGGTTTGACATTTTTGGATAAAGCAGACTAGCAGGAATAGTATGCTGAGTAAATCTATAACCTTATAGAGGTCTCTTAATATTTTTTTTTTTACTTTTTTAGCATGAAACACATTCATTAATTAATAAGAAGACTATGAAATCATGATCTCTTAAAATTTAACCGATCAGTATAAAGCTAAAATAAATTGGAAAAGGAAAAAAAGAAAGAAAATGACATTACATTGATATGATGTCCATGTGTGAGATATGCGGCACGTGGTGTACTGACGCCTGCATCTTTTCCTAGATTATAGTATATAAGCTTGACCTAAACTCCTAGTTCTTCAGTTGAGTTGCAGTAACTCTCTCATCTCTCATCTGAAACAGAGGGATAGATATCAGTAAACATGATACGAGCCATCCTCATCGCATTCCTGGGTAAGTTTATTATTAAGTATAAATTATGATAAATAATGCATTAAAAAACATATAGGTTTATATAATTTTGCAGGTTCCAACCTAACCCACAGAATATAAATAACATTTATTCTACATACATATAAACTATATTAATTTGTATAATTATTTATTGAAGTTTTACATAAATATAAATAAAATACGTTCATTTAAAATTTAATAGTAAGAACATTCAAAAGCATGGTCGTTTAATGCGTACAAATAATCACATTTCAGCAACAAAAAAAAAAGTACCAGAATGAGAATGTAATTTTGTGAAGTATTTTTGTGTGCTAAATCCATATTTCTCCTATACTTACAGTTTTCCCGAAAAATGCACTTATATGTCGAGAAAATTGTGAACTGAAACATTTAAGGGGAGGAGGGGGCAAATACTAAGAAATTCGGCTAAATCGCAATTTCACACATAAATTGTAATCCTGTAGAATAATGTCAATCAAAAATTAATAGAAATATTAAGTCTTAACAAGAGGAAAAATCTATTTACCGATCAGAAAAAAACATACAAATAATAATAATCCCGAAGGATTTTTAAGTTTCGCATGACTTCTCGATATATTCTAGAAATCATTATGGTAAGGAAAGTCCAAATTCTATAGATGCTTCTGAATTATTCTGTCACCTTCACAAATCTAGAACATCTATTTCGCAGAAGAAATAACATGTTTATTCAAATCAAATGAAGTATAACACATTATTGTTATTTATGTATTAATATGTTTTATTCAATAAAGATATTTAAAAAATGAAAATGGATGAGTATTAAAAAATACAAACAGCTTAGGTCAGCTCTCCAGTGAGCAATGAGAATAGAAGCGGTATTTACATAATAACATGCGGTGACTGCGACGTGGAATACGTTGGACAAATAGGTCGAAAATTTAAGATAAGAGTGAAAGAACACCTATAGACAGGGCCGGATCTAGCTACCGCCAGTAGGGGGGGGGGGGGGGGGGGGGGGGGCACGGTCCTAGGGGGCGCAGTCAGATATTTTGAAAAGGTTTTTTTTACAACAAAAAAGGAAAGAAGGATATTGTGATTAGTGGCGTAGCTATGGGCCCGAATTGCGGGCACGTCCCCGGTGCCAGGGGCCCACAAATAAAAAAATCGGTCCGAGACAACTCAGACAAACTTTCTCATATACAAGTTTATAATTTCTTCGCTCAGTTTATCTCCATTTATTAATTTTCGTATGTACATTTAATTATTATTGAACATTTCATGAATATTTATCATAAAAATAACTTCCCCTGCACGGGGAATCGAACCCGGGCTCTCTCCGTCCGCGTTTTAAGCTATTTTCTCAGGAACTAGATTTTTCCCGGGAAAACGGCTTATATCGTTAGATTCGTATTTAAATGGACTACATTTTAGAATTTTTTAATCAAAATCGTCGGAACCATTTTCGTGAAATATTTTTTTTTCACGCTTTTTCAGAGTTTTTGGGGGGTAGCGCCCCCAAATTTAGAGCTAAAATTAATTTCTCGATTTCGCCTCGGGGTATGATTTTTCTGAACATGTATGCCAAATTTCGTCAAAATCGGTCCAGTAGTTTAGGCTCCAGGCGTCTGCACAGACGACAGACGACAGACGACAGACGACAGACGACAGACGACAGACGACAGACGACGGACAGACATTTTTTAAAAACCACTTTTTTGGACTCAGGAGACCTCAAAACGTGTAAATCCATCAAAATCTCAAAATCGAATTTTCGCGCCATCACAATACTTTCTCTTTATATGAGAAAGTAAAAAAAACATGAAACTACTATCTTTGTACCGCAATGTCGATGGGGGCCCCTTTAGAGTATAATTTATTCTAAACTGGAATTATACTCATATATACCTTTGTCAGTGCTGAACGCAAATGTGTCAATTATCATTTTTATTGGCGAGGGGCCCACTGCCCTAGGTACGCCACCGATTGTGATGAACTTAAAATTCTTCCTAACGTGTCATGAGTAAGGAAGTTTGAATTTTTTGTTTCATTTGGTTACTTAGATTTTTGTGATGTTTTCACCTTATTCAATATGGTCAATGCTAATTTACAGGAGAGAAACAGACTGACAAATCATATTAACTGATATTAATACATTAATATCAATATGGTCAATGCTAATTTACAGGAGAGAAACTGACTGACAAATCATATTAACTGATATTATTTACATTTTGCATTTTTCACTTGTAATGCAATTTTTAAGCTTGCCAGCTACAAAACAACTTAATTATTTGTGTTTATTAGCCTACCTTTGATAATCTTCAAAATTCGTCCCCGCGCCAAACCTCTTTTCCTGTAAGGACAAACTTGCTCTCAGAAATTCTTAAAACTCATCTTTTTGCACTTAAATTTTAAAAAATTATCCGGGGGAGGGCCCCCGGACCCCCAGCCGTTGTTTGTTCAAAGGGGTCCAGATGCTAACTTGCCCTGGGGCCCGGAAATCTTCTCAGCGGCCCTGATATATAATACATATATCTGGCCATTAGTCATTGTACATAATCATTATACATAATAACTAAATCAGCTCAGTTTTTATTTTACCTAAACGATAAAATAGGTATCTTCGAAAGGGACTAACGAAAAAATTTAAGACCCCATTTTCGGATAAGCTAGAAACATTTATTTACGATCTTTAACACTTAAAACTATTTAGCGATCTTTAACACTTCATAGCATTATCGGTGTAGATTTAACTAAAAAAAATATAATTTAAAAAAGTTGTATGTCTACAAAAATTTCAATTTTGCATTTGAATGTTTACGAGAGCGTTGCTAAAATGAACATGTCTTCCACATCGGTCAACTTTGGCTCAAGTTATCGTCATGGGTCGATTTCAGTTTTGTGACGGTGTTTTTTTCGGAATCACTCCCGGGCTCCAGACGCTGTAACGTGCTATAAGGAACTTAGTTCCAATAACAAAATATGAAAAATTAACATATAACAGTAGACTAACCTCTAATAAAATCTCCTAACACATAACTTAATTTATTTTCTTATTTATTTCTTTTCTCGCAAGAGAATTGTCATGAAAGAAAATAAATCAAGTAATGTTTAAGGTGAAATTGTTAAAAGTTATGTCAACATGTTATATAAAGATAATGTAAGTAAATCTAGATATAAAAAAAAATAATTTAAAATTCTTCTTTTAGGCCTGAAGATGCCTCAAAGGAGGTGAAATATATCCAAAAATAAGGTTGACTTTGGAATTATTAATACCCTGAAGACCTAATTATGAATAAGCATTTTTTTGAGGCAATTACCTCTTTCTTATTTCGGCGAGGTAGTTCAAAAGCGAATTTGAGATGAAGAATGAATGCGGTGCGTGTAATTAGGTTGTGGTGTGTAGTTTTCTTTTTTTCTTTGGCCATCACGAGGCTCACCGATAGTGTAGGACTCCCATTCTACGGTGCACTAAACCAGTAAACTCCCTTCCCCCTCCCCTTCCGAATAGGACCTGGCCTGGGTAGGTTGGGGTCCATTGGAGTTTTTCGCGGGGGGGCCCGAAAATTGAAAATCCGGCCCTGCCTACAGAGTTCTAGTAGCAGATTTAATCAACACCTCCTGCTTAAACATAATCACGTACACGCACAACACAAAATTGGTTTCCTTCATTTCGCACAGAAAGGACGCAAACTGGATTCACTAAAAAACTTGGAGATTCTATGCCAGAGAAGGGCGAGAAATAATAGCATTAATGAGAGAGGGGAGTCATCTTCGATGATAAGGGCCCTTGCTTCTACTCCAGTCCGAGTCAGTTTTATGGCTATCTCAAATATGAAGTAGGCTAACCTTTCTTTTCTTTTCTTTCCTGTTAAACGTAACTCTATTTCTTCAATATTTAGGTAGGTTATCTTACTTTTTACTTTAATGCCTAACCTTAATCTACAAGGGCGACACCGCTGTTCTGGGCCTTGACCAGCATTGCCCATGAAGCCTGTCATCAGAAAGAAATGACAGGCGGAGACAGGACTAATCCTAAAATATTCACACAAAATTAAACCAGATAAACATATTTACAGTTTATTAATATTACTGTGTATATATGAATATTTACTTTTTACTGGTCTTATCTTTAATTTTATTTATTTACAGTTGCTGCCACATCCGCATCCCAAGGATGGCATGGTATGTCCTTCTATATTCTCGTTTGAACATTAAAAAAAAATATCAAGTAATTAGTGACTAATAATATAATACAAGATTATTATTTTTAGCATTATGACTTTTATTATTTACTATTATTTATTATTTTAATTTTTATTTTACCTTAACATAACAATATTCAAAACAATTATCTTATAACGTATCAGCTGGAAAAATACTTTGCAGTAATAAATAACCTAAAGACCTAACACAATATTCAATAAATGTAAAGTTATATTTCGGCCATTTTATGATAAATTAAAATCGTAATCAATTATTACATCAATTTTTGGTTTACTGATACTGATATCTTCGATATCATTCATTTCACTTAAAGCATAAGATATAATAGTTATTTATGCACCTAGGGAGTAAAGTAAGCCATTATTCCCTGATCGAAAAAGTTGGTTCTTGAGGCGAAGCCGAAGGAACCATGGTCCCTAAATCCCGAGTTGAAGCCGAGGGAATAACTCTAATTAGATAATTATCGCGAGGGGAATAATGGCACTTTACTCACGAGGTACATACAATATTTTATCTCCAGTAGAAAAAAGATTCACATTTTCGTCCATTGCACAGTTTTTATTTAATATTTTGATAAATAACATAATTATTAGCACTTTTAATAGCAGATATAAGAGATTCAATATTAAACCCAAATAGAAGGTTATTTAGATGCAGGTTATAATGTTGTAAACAAAGATAAACATGGTCAAAAAAGCGCAATGCCACCAACCTGATTTCGGCAACTTCATTACATTAGCCATACATTTTCTACTATTTATAAAATAATTAAGTTGCAATCTTTACTTTATTGCCCTACTTTACTTTTTCGCCCTACTTTACTTTTTCTCCCTAATTTTTTAGTTAGGGATGAAAAGACCTGTTTTAGTCCCTCTAAACTAATTCAAAATCATAACTAATTAATGATCAAAATCATATTAATGATTTCTAAGTCATGATGTATGAAGGGATTTTACATATGCATAAAATGTATGACGTGTGTCAACCGCTGATTCAAAAGAACCACAAATTGATTCAAAGGAATTACAACTATATAAATGATTAGCAAGAAATTATATGTGTCAGTAATAACCACAAGAACAAAAACTAGTCTCTTCCAAGTATATAAAGTCTCAAACAGGTATAATTATTTATTTGCATAACAAAAATATAATTTAGAGCTGTGGATCCTTCAGGGTATATGTATAAAAACTATAACAGCTTCATTAAGATCGGCAACGTTTCGGCCTAGTCGGCCATTCACAAGCCTAAAAGCATATATTTATTTGATGCCAACTACAATATAACATTGGAATAAGGAAAAACATATTATAAAGCTAAGAAAATTACCTTGCATTTTATTACACTGGAGTAAGTTAGGTCATTAAAATTAGTTAGTATATAACAATAGGAACTTTATAGTTCCATCGCCTCCAACGTCCTCTACAGGATCTTCGTTAACCGAAGAATAACAATATTGCAACAGTATTATAACCATAAAAAAAAATAATGAACCTTATTATAACAATAAAAAAAAAAATGAAAATTAACAACAATTGGTAACATTACTTTGAAAATCACAGCTATATCTTAAATGAGAGATCAGGTTGATAGACTCTCTGTCTCATATTATTCATGTTATTATCCGGTATATATAATATTTAAAATTTGTTTTATAAAATCAAAATAAATTATTATTTAGAGCAAGACCAATATCCGCACAAAAATTTCCAATGTCATATTGTAGTTCACATCAAATAAATGTATGTTTTTAGGCTCGAGAATGGTAGGCCAGGCCGAAACGTTGCCGATCTTAACCCTAGAATGACACCGGGGGTCTGTATGACCCCAAGTAGAAGAGTTTAAGCGCAGAACTTATTTCTGTGAATCACAGATGGTTTTTTTTCCTTGTCTAAATACTCTTTGCCTTCCTGCCCCCCTATTTCACCAATCAAAGGTGTCAGTTTCTGTATAATCTTTGAACAGTGAGCTCGTCAAGTGCTTCTGGGGTCTAGCTGACCCCACGGTGTAGTTACCCACCAACTTTTTTTTAGTCAACACTAATTTATAGTTGCTCTAATCAACCCTCCATCAAGATGATTCTATCTATCCTGATACAGGCAACCCTGAAATCATCATAAGCTATAATAAAACAATATGTGGGACAGATTCGTTTGACCCGGAGGTGGCCTCAGCGGTTTTTCTTTGGTAAGCTCGATCAGGCAGGTGTCAACGCTGCTATTCTTCATTGTATGGCCAACTGGCAAAAAAAACTACCACTGAAGGATTTTATTTTTGAATTAGGCACCTCCCTAGTCAAACCAAGAAGGAAACATTAAAAGACAAGAATGCTATGCAGTGATTGCCATGGTGCTATTTGTGATGAGCATCTGTCCTGCAAATGCTTAAAATACTAAAAGCTTCACTGTGGACATTTTGTGATTTTTTTGTCTTTTATTGGTTCCTTTTTATAAAAAAAATAGTATGAAATTTGTTTGCTGGCCATTTTTTATTTTTTAAAACCAACTTTGATACAACAAAAAGTTTTTGTTTTTTTTCATACCATGTTTCTTATTAGCATTAGTTTATAAGTCAATAAAATGTTTTACATTTTATTTTTCCTTCCTCTGTTCATTGTATAGATCCTGTAGATTGAAATTAATATTTTTATATTACAATAATATTTCACGCGTTTCAGGATAGAGGGGAAAACCTAGGTGGGGTCATATAGACCCCACGGTGTCTGATTAGAATGTTGAAATAACAGTGACATTCTAGGGTTAATAAAACTGTTGTAGTTTTTGTACATATACCCTATTAATAGATGTAAGGATCCACCGCTCTAAATTCAGTTAATCAAAGGTACCCTACAGCCATTTTCCATAAAAAATATATTTATTGTTTATTTGAAGCATGGAAACCAGGGACTCAGTACAAGTACGAGTTGAGGGGAAGGACCTTGGCCGGACTTCACCAGGTCTCTAACCAATTTTCCGGAATCCTCCTTAAGGGATGGGTGGTGGTTCAGCCTTACGGTGAAAACACCTTGAGTGTCAGAGTCTCACAGCCTCAATATGCTGACCTGCACGCTAACCTAAGCTCCGGATGGTCAACATACATTCCGGATAGCAGCCTTTCCTACAAGCCACTACCTCTCACCGACAAACCTTTTGAGCTTAAGCTTAAAAACGGAGTGGTCGACAAGATTATTGTAGACCAGAGCCTGCCTATATGGGAGATCAACATGCTTAAGGGAATCGCCAGCCAGCTTCAGGTCGACACCCAGGCTCAAAACCTTAAGAAATCTCGTATCAATCAACTACCTGCTGATAAGAACCAACCTATGGGAGTCTACAAAACCATGGAGGTACTTTCACTAATATACCAAGTATAGAATGTATAAAATATATTATCTTATAAAATATATTTCTGCATTGTCAATATTCAACCATTCTTGTTTTTTGTAGGACACAGTCACAGGAGAATGTGAAACTACCTACGATATTTCCCCTCTCCCTAAATACGTCATGCACAACTACCCCATGTTAGCACCAATGGTTCATCTAGCTGAAGACCAACTGATTGACATAGTCAAGACCAAGAACTACTCTAACTGTAATCAGCGTATGTCTTACCACTTTGGAGTTACTGGATCAACCGACTGGGAACCTGCTAGCTCCCAAATGGGCAATATGCTTTCGGTAAAAATCATTTATTTTGGTACACATAATTAAGTGTAAAATAAAATAAAAGCTTCATCTAAATCTGCTCTAATAAATTTATAATTTGTGTTTCTTTTAACTCTTTAGCGCACATCCCAACAAAGAGTCGTCGCTTCAGGGTCTCTTGACCGTTACACTATTCAGTCTTCTGTAACCACCAATAAAATCATCATCGCACCTCATCTGCACAACGCCCAAAAAGGAATTGTTGTCAGCAGAATGAACTTGACTTTGGAAACAACTGCAACGGCCTCTGGATCACCTCACCCATTAACTACTCCTAGAGTGTTCAAGAATCTGGTCTACAATTATAACGCCGCTTCTCAAGACGAAAAGGCCGAGAATTATCCAAAAGGAAACGAAGGCTCATCAAGCAGCAGTAGTAGTAGTAGTAGCAGCAGCAGTAGCAGCGAATCTGACAGTAGCAGCGGAACAAGTGAATCTAGCAATGATTCTTCTAGTAGTGGATCAAAATCCTCTGGCTCAAAGTCATCAGATTCCAGCAGCTCCAGTAGCCAAAGTGAAAATAAGCCACAAAGACAAAATAGGTCTCGCCGCTCGGTGATTAACAGCAGAAAGGTAGAAGGAGAATCTGAGGATAGCTCAAGTTCCAGCAACAGCAGTGGAAGTAACTCAACCAGCTCCTCCAGCTCTTCCAGCTCTTCCTCATCCTCTTCATCCTCTTCCTCCTCATCTTCCTCTTCATCCTCATCATCTTCTTCCTCCTCATCTTCATCATCCTCTAGCTCAAGTGACAGCGACAGCAGCTCCAGCTCAAGTTCAAGCTCTTGGGACAGCAGCGAAGAGTACATGCAGCCCAAACCTTCCCTTACCCAGGCTCCCAATTCTCCTTTCTTGCCTTACTTTATTGGATACAAGGGTAATTCCATCCAGGCTTCTCAACAGATCGATGGCGTCAAGGCTGTCCAGAAACTCGCTCAACAGATTGCTTCTGAACTTCAGACTCCTGAAGCCATCACTGGACAACACACTCTCACTACCTTTAACATTATGGTCCGTGTAATCCGTACTATGAACGCCCAGCAGATCGAGGAAGCTTCAAACCAATTGTACTTCCCTAAATTGAAGGCCGATCAAAAGAGCAAATCTGATGCATTGAAATATCATGCTTGGGCAGCATACCGCGATGCGGTTGCTCAGTCTGGAACTGGCCCTGCTCTTGTTACTCTAAAAAAATGGATACAAAGTGAAAAGGTTAAGGGTGAAACTGCAGCAGAACTTATTTCTGTTCTTCCCAATACCGCTAGATACCCAACTGAAGAATACATGAGGGCATTCTATGTAAGTATACATATTTTAACATACATATTAGACACACAATTTTTCTTGTTAGTAATTATTTAATTAATTATATTTATCATTATAATAAGTATACGCCATATACTTCTCTTTCTACTTCCCTTTTTAACTTTATTTTATATTGGTTTTAAAATGATGTAACCTTCACTAATTGAAACTATTAAATTGTAGGAACTCACATCCAGCCCTGAAGTCAGAAAACAACAGCACTTGAACACGACATCAATCCTTGCTTTCTCCAACTTGCTCCGAAAGGTCCAAGTAAATAATGAAACAGTCCACAACAGGTTCCCAGTTCACACTTATGGAAGACCCATTGGCAAGAAGGCCCAGCAGGCTATCATCAATGAATACATCCCATACTGGGCTAAGCAGCTTAATAACTCTGTCCAAGAAGGAGACAGCCACAAGATCCAGGTTTACATTCGAGCTCTTGGAAATACTGCTCATCCTAAGATTCTTAGCGTCTTCGAGCCCTTCCTAGAAGGTATAATACCTTAATTGAATATTAATAAAAAATAAATAAAAACCTTTCCTTTTTTCAATTATACTTATATTTTTAAGACGTTTCACTTAAACGTTAAAATTTATTACGGTATTTACTTGTCTTTCCAGGTAGGCAAGACATTTCAGTTTTCCAGAGGCTAGTGATTGTAGCTTCCATGGACTACATGACATCGGTGTATCCTAAGTTGGCACGCCCTGTCTTGTATAACATCTATCAGAACACTGCTGAAGCTCCTCAAGTCCGTGTGGCCGCTGTCATGCAACTCATGAAAACTAATCCTCCAGCTGAGATGCTCCAACGAATGGCTCAGTTCACCAATTCTGACCATATGCCCCAAGTTAATTCAGCAGTAAAGTCCGCCATTGAATCAGCTGCTAAGCTTCAATCACCCTACCACCAGGAACTGTAAGTTTTTTGTGTCTAATAATAATTTGTAAATACTCACTGTTTTAAATATGTAAGTAATTCATATTTATTTCTTAATAGTCTTAGTAAGAAGAATACCTATAGCAATGATATTTTTTATTTTTAAGTTCAAATAACGCCAGGGCCGCTGTCAACCTTCTTACTCCAAAACAGTATGGCCTTCATTATTCTAAGAACTATCTCAGGAGCTTCATCACAGAAGAACAAAAGTTGGGTTACAGACTTAGCTTGACATCTATCCAGGGAGTTGATAGCATAATCCCCAGTTCAGCATTCTACACACTGAGAAAGAACCTCGGTGGATTCACCCGTCAACGAGACCATGTAATTAGCAAAAAATAATTTCAGCTCTCATAGTCGATATTTAATGAGCACTACAAAATATTTAAACTTATCCTTGCTTATTTGCAGTTTGCCTACATGACTTCAAGCGCTGACGATTTAATGACTCTTCTCGGAGACCAGTTTGCACAATACGAAAGCCAGACCAACAACCATAATAGCAACAGACGGCAATCTAGACCTACCTCATCTTCAGGTTCTAACTGGACCACTGATAAAATCGCCAACATGCTTAATATTGAAGTTGAAGATGCCGATCAGGTTGAAGGCAACGTTATGCTTTCCTGGGTCGGTGGAAGGAGATTCTTTGCATTCGACAACCATACCATTGAGCAACTTCCTTCCTGTAAGCTGTAGTCTATTTTCTACTGCATATTTGTACTGAGATGGTATTCTAAAAAACAACTGTCATTTATTACTAAATTTATTGTTTATTGCTTATTTAGGGGCTTCAGAGGCTGCTGCTTCCCTACGTGAGGGAAAGAGCTTTAACTACACTAAGATTTATAACCAATACTCAGTGAAAATTGGATTCCCCACAGCAATGGGCTTACCCTTCGTCTACTCTCTACAGGCACCAACATTGATTTCAGCTGGAGGAGAAGCTCAACTAAAATCTCACCCTGACCTTGCCAGAGGTTCTAAGGATCAGATCCAACCTCCTCAGTCTTTGAATCTAACCGCTGAAGTAGAGATAACGTACGTATAAAAACAAATTATACTTTAACATTTGATCCTTAATTCAAATTGAAAACTGAATTTAATGTATACAAATATTTATATTTTATCCAGGTACGCAACCAAGACTCAGTCTAAATTGGGTTTCGTTACTCCATTCAACCATCAGCGCTACCTCGCCGGTTACGACAGTAACACCCAGATCCACTTCCCTCTCCGAGTCAAAGCTGATTTCGACGCAGATAACAACAAACTATGGGCTAAACTAGAGCCCCTTTACCCCAACAAATACCAGAAGATAGCTGAATATAGCACCATGGCTTACACAACTAAGCACGATATCCTTGATCTTTCCCCACCCCAACTCGACCAGGATGCCGAAATCACTCACGTTAGACCAGTGCAGAGAGTAAGTTCTACTCAAATTGGGCTTATTATCAATTATCGTTTGGATTGGAACATTGTTAAGTAGTTTTTTTTAAATAATATTTACTCACTTAACTAAATATTTCAGTTCGCTGCTACAGCCGGACAACAGAATACTGGATTCGCTTTTGACCTTAATGCTGAAACTGAACAGAAACATTTCGATTCAGCATACTTCATGAATGGATTCCAGAGGCACGACTATCTCTCTGCCATTTTGCACTATAACAAGGAACAAGCTATCAAACCATATACTAACTACACTCTCTCCTTCAACAATAACAAGTCTACCGCCAAGTCAGCTAATTTCGCTTTTGTCTATGGTATTATTTTCCTACATTTGTTTCATTTCAATACTACAAAATTAGAAAGAAAAAAATCACAGGGAAGTACTTGCGTCCAAGTACTTTTTAGGGTTTTGTAGATGAGTAAGCATACCCGTTATGTAATAATGATTCTTTTGTCTTCGATCTCAAGGGTCCCGGGTTCGATCCCCCGGGGGGTCACAATGTTTTTTATCAGTAATAAAGACAAGATAAATTACATTTTTCAGGAAATTTTCATCGCCCCACCGTAAGGTATAACCATGAATTATTTCGAAATTTTAGCACCAGCCGATCTATAGTGGTTGGGGGGGGGAATTTTTTTTGGGTATATTTTGATTTTTTAACCAATACGAAATGCAAAATTTAAAAAAGCAGATATATATTTGTGTCCTACTCTTCAGCAGCTTTCATTTGATACCCAACTCAAAATTTTCAAAAAATAAAATTTTGGGCGCACTTCACTTTTTCGCGCCCAAAATTGGCAATTTTTGAGAATTTAGAATGAACTCCCGGAATTTTCATCGCGCCACAATAAGGTATTAGCATGAATTATTTCGAAATTTTAGCACCAACCGATCTATAGTGGTTGGGGGGGGGGAGATTTTTTTTTTGGGTATATTTTGATTTTTTTAACCAATAAGGAATGCATAATTTAAAAAAGCATATATATATATGTGTCCTATTCTTCAGCAGCTTTCATTTGATACCCAACTCAAAATTTTTAAAAAATAAAATTTTGGGCGCACTCCACTTTTTCGCGCCCAAAATTGGCAATTTTTAAAAATTAAGGATGAACTCCCGGAATTTTCATCGCGCCACTATAAGGTATAAGCATGAATTATTTCCACCAGCCGATCTATAGTGGTTGGGGGGGGGGAATTTTTTTTTGGTATATTTTGATTTTTTTAACCAATAAGAAATGCAAAATTTAAAAAAGCATATATATATTTGTGTCCTACTCTTCATCAGCTTTCATTTGATACCCCACTCAAAAATTTAAAAAAATAATTTTTTTTTTAGTTTATCACATTTTTTTGAATTGCGCATGCGCATATCTAATTTTGAACTTCTGTATATTTTTCCTGTGGTTTGGTCAAAAAGTTGCACCAGTGTTTTAAATTTCAGCACTTTCGCTTAAACGGTTCGGGCCCTATGAACCAAAGAGCGACGGACAGACGGTCACATCACCCTCGGCATAAGGGTTTTGAGAAGTATCTACAAAACCCTAAAAACAGTATGATTAAATAACGCTTTTATGTTTTTTTAGCTCAAGCTGAACAAAGCCAATCTGGATCTGAATCAGAAAAGCAAAACGGAGCATTTACTTCAAGCACTGATAGTCAAAAGAGAGTCCAACAGTTCTTGCAGACCGCCGGCGCTGGAATTAAAGGTAAATTCATACTTCCTGCATAATGTCTCTGTTAATCACCAAAATTAAATTTAAATATGATATAGCATTATATATTAAATTTAATCAAATTAAAACTAACTATCGCTTAAGTAGTCATTAAATTTCTAATTTGTATAAATTTTTTTTATAATTTACACTGACTTTATTATTTTGCTTACAGACAGCTATGCTCAGGTAGTTGATATGTCAGTGGAATTCAGAGGTCAAAACAACGCTCAATATGTTGCAACAGCTGCTTATGGAAGAAGCCCAGTGGCCCAGAAATCCCGTTATCTTCTCTTCTTGTCTAAGAACCCCGCTCAAAGATCTGAGGAAACCAAGCCTTACCAGGTATACATTTATAATGTCATCATCAGATAAAAAAAAAACAGAATAACAAATAAATAAATGCATTTACAAGCATATTATAGTTACTCGCGAATCAAGTGTAAACTAATCATATGTTTAGTACAAATTATTATATAGAATATTTAACAATAATATTATAATATATACATAGCCAATATTTTCCTAGTACTAATGAGTTACTTTGTCTGCAGATTGCCATTGATGTCGAATCACAGATGCCCGCCGTTCCTCTTATTCACTTAAAGAAGGCTTTGAATGCCAATCCAACCTCATCTGTACGTGCTCAGTTGAACTTTGGAGAAAAGGCTGAATCTGGAGGTGAAATCAAGATCAAGGTAAATACGAATAATTGATGAAGCCAGATATAACAATAAATTTTACGATGTTTTATAAATAAGACAATTATTTTTTTAACAGGGAGAATTTGAACAGACAAAGGAACGCAGACAACATATTGAACAGCATCCTCTGACTCAACTATGTGAACAACAAATGCAGCAAGGCAACAATATCCTTCCCGCCTGCCGCAACATGACAGCTCAAGCTAACTTATTGGACCACTACTACCTCAAAGTCGAATACCAAAAGGTAATACCTAGTTATTTATATTTTAAACTCAAACACTACGTGAAAAAGAGGTAAGGATGTAGCATTTCTAATATTACTTTTATGTCTTCAGGTACCAGATGTTTTTAAGAATGTCACCTACAAAGCTTACTCTTTGATCCGTCACATTGCCTATCCTTATCTTACTGAGAATATCATCAATCCCGAAAACCCCAGTGGAAAGGTCGCAGCCCAAGTGAACTTCGCCCCTGATCTCAAGAGCGTAAACGTATCCCTTGAAGCACCAGGTCTTTCTTCTCGCTTCAATAATGTCAGAATCGGTGATCTTGGCAGGTCTATGGCAGTCAGCCACCCTGAATACAGCGCTGCCCAACGTGTTGGACAGTGGGCAATGCGTGGTCAGCAGTATCGTAAGTTTTGGTTTTATCATTCTTACTTCATGATTTAACCATTATGGTAAAGACTCTTTCATTTGAACAGGTCATCAACACGCTTTGGTTAGTTTAATTGGCAATGAGGCCTCCAATAAATATATTTTCTTGGAAGATTACAAAGAACAAGATGGTTAATTTTCCTCACCACTAATAATAAAAGAAATATAGGTGATCCCCACGTTTTAAATTGCTTTGCATTATTCAATTATGTGGAATATACAATGGTTAGGTCATGTTTCTATTTTGTCTAATTTATTATTTTATTTATTTTATAGCTACCTGCGTTGTAGATAAGTCATATGCAACCACATTTGACAACAAGACTTACCCTATTCATTTTGGAAAGTGCTGGCATGTTATGCTTCAATCTACACCACAGCCTCACTATGATTCATCAAGTGGCTCCAGTTCCTCAGACGACTATGAGAGTGTTAGTATTCTCGTCCGTGACGTTGAAGGCAATCAGAGGGAAGTAATGCTCATTTTGGGAGAAGATGTCATCACCCTCCAACCAGAATCGGGAGTAGCAGCTGAATACTTCATTGCCAACGGCCAAAAATACAAAGTACAGAAGGACTCCATGGGTCACTATGAAGACAAGAACGGCAACACACTTGTTCAGGCTTACAAACTTCCCTCTGGAGCTTTGCGTCTTTATACTCCAGAACACGGATTCGAAATCATTTACGACGGACTTCGCGTCAAGCTTCAGGCTCCCAACGGATATAGAGGAGACGTACGAGGACTCTGTGGTACATTCGACGGATACAAACTTACCGACTTTACCTCTCCTGCTAACTGCATCTTGAAAAATCCATTGGAGTTTGCAGCAACATACGCCATTGCTGACGGGTCTTGTCAAGGACCAGTCAAAGACCTGCGTCAACGTGCCCTGGCCGCTCCATGCTACAAGCCAGTAATTATGCTTGGTGATGTAATCTACGGTCAAGAACAATCAGGTCGCCGTTCTCAGGCTGGGTCACGAAAGAACGAAGCCAAGAACCGCCAACAAGGTGCCAACAAGGACGAATCATGCACAACCTACAGAGTCAAGGTCTTGGAAGAACAAGGAAAGATCTGCTTCAGTTTGAAACCTCAGCCAACCTGCACTTCGAAGTGTCAGCCACCAAACAAGTTTGAGCAGAATGTCGACTTTCACTGTATTGAAGATTCCAGAGCAGCTCGCCACTGGGTTGAAATGATCAAGAAGGGAGCTAACCCTGATTTCCAGAATAAGGGCGCTAATCATAGGGCTACCATCAAACTTCCCAAGTCTTGTGTATCCAATCAATAAGAACTGAATAAATATATTGCACTAGAATTATATTAACTTATTTAATTTCTTTGTTTTACCTAATGTGACAACGAAAACAGAACAATATTTTTTGAAAAAATTACTGATTCCTAATTGGTTGTTAGCCGAAGCCCTACCTAGCTTTCGAATTTTTCTTTTATTTGAGTAAAAAAATTAACTTATATTTTCTAATATATAAATAGTAATTTTTATACATATTGGACCCTCTTGAATGAAATATTCACTAATATATTAATACGTTTGAATTATCATAGGATATGTGAAAATATGGAATGAAGCAGAAAAACATATGTGTTATGATCTAAATAGCTGTTACCTAGGTATCGTTAGACCAACAACATAACGGAGACCTAAAATGTTCCTGATGCCTGAAACACATTTTGGTTGAGGAAATTTTATCTCTGATTACATTAAATATTTCTTTCTCTATTATCACAATGCTTTTTACCTACATTAAACTATAATACAAAAAAACAATAGAGATAAAGCAGCGTGAAATACTATATACTTTATAAACTCACCGTCAAAAAAGAAATTAAATTAAATTACAATCTAAACCAAAATTAAATCAAATAAATAGCTCGTATAGAAGAAAGCCTATACAAAAAGGAGCGACATCAGTTGACAACTTTCAATCAGTGAAAGTTTGAATTGCAATGAGAAGAGATGTTTACTCATGATCATATCACGTAGTATAATTTGCAAGAAACTTCCAATTTATCTTTTTAACGAGTAAACTAATAAACAAGTCATCAAGACATCCTAACAATGTAACTAAGTGAGAAGTAAACCAGCTAACAGTATAACACGCACACACTGTCAATTAAGGGTTTCGTTGGTAAAACAAAAGAAGAAACCCTTATAGTTTCGTTCCTGTGTCTGTCTGTCTGTCCCAACAACTTTTGGTTCGGTTCCAATAACTTTTGAATCAAAAGAGATTAAAACATGAAACTTTCCAGTATTAAAGATCGTTTTGACGCGCACAGAGGAAAAATATAGCACTCAAAATTATCAGCTGTTCAAATCCAAAATGGTTGATAATTCACGTCACGGATTTTATTTTTATATTTTGAATTGGGTATCAAATGAAAGATATTAAAGAATAGATTACAAAAATATATAACACTTGTGGAAAGTGATTCATTTTCCATGCCTTTTTTAAAAAAAAAAAAAAAAAAAAAAAAAATTGTGAGCCCTATGAACTAATGAACCCTTAGATGTGTTGGTTTTCTTTAAAAAAGTCCATGTTTTACATAGTATTTTATCCAAAATGTTTAGATGTAATGAAGAGTACATATTTCTAATACTGATAGCTCTAAATAAATTGTGATAAAAAATTGCATCCTATAGTTTTTAAGTTGTAAGTATGAAATTTAAAGTAGAAGAATGTAGTTTTCAGCCCCCGCCAACCCCATATCTCTATCTATTATAGAAGCTGAGCTATAAGTGTTTAAAAGTGGGGTTTTTTTGCCAACCCTAAACATCTAAGTTAAAAGAGCGATTTCTGCTGAATCCTCCTTTTACACATCAGCATTAAATAGGGTATATAACTGTTGTAAAGCCGCCGTAGCTCCAGTTTATGTTCTTGTGGCTCCAACTGCATTCAAAGTTACCTATATGTTTCTTGTAAAATCTATTGTTAATTTAAATTAGCTAGTAGAAGAAAGTAACTTGTAATTTGAAATAAAACCTTTTTTAAAAAGTTAATCTTCCGATTTTAAAAGTTAACTGGCGCAGTCGGTAGGATAGTCAGCGGTAATAATATAATCTAAGTTAGATTCCGTTTTGTTTTAACAAATTAACTGACTGACCAAGAAGAACCATAAAGTGTTGTGCATAACCAAGAAGGAAATAAGTGGATTTACCTGTTAAACCCAAATGAATTGGATTTTCGCCCTTCTGTAAGTACAAATTCTCTTTATTGGTATGAGTCATATTACTCGTTAAAAAATTGGTTATTTTTAAAATACTTTGATCAAATATTTCAAAAATAACTTACAATTAAATACTTTGATTCAATCATCAAATATCGAGTCAAATCACTCGTTAAAACCCATATTATTCTAATTAACGCTTTGATTGAATTATCAAGTATTATTAAATTAATTTTTAAATTTATAGTTGATACAATTATCAAGTTCACATACTTTATAATAAATCATATTAAGTTTGTCAACTATTTAAAATAATTTATTACTAAAATTAATAATTAAGCAAACCATTTTTAAATAAATTAAATTAAAACTTAAATAATATAATTTTTTTTTTTTTTCCTTTTCTCAAAGTAGATTTATATCTCATAAAGATGACGGAAACAATGAAGAAAGAATTCATGGAAATGGTTCCAGAATTCAACGGAGTAAAGCTTCAATCCCGCAAGATTTTTAGAGATAGCCGAGGAGTTTGTCAATAGATTTTATAACACCCAAAACCCTGCCGATTTCCATAATAAATATCTAATGTACGACGTAATTTCAAAAATTAAAGGCAAAGCCACCGGAACTATAAACAATGCCAATGTAATATCCTGGCAGGATTTAAAGACAACCTTATTGAATAGTTTTAATGATAGAAGAGATGGCTACACTCTTAATATAGAAATTTCTGCACTTAGGCAGAAGCAAAATGAACCCCCTTTCCAATTCTATTCTAAAATACAAAATTTATTTACTCTTCAAATACGTTACTGGAAAATTTTTGCAGTTGGCTCGGAAGCTGATATTCTTTGTCAATTCTCTAGAATAAATGCCTTACGTGTCCTGTAAAGAGGTCTAAGATAGTCCGGTCGCCAAATGAGGAAACAGGCTTGGACCTTGAAATAGGGTACAACTAATATTTTATGATTGATTCTAGTACTATTTGATATACTGAACCATAATATGTGGGGTACCAGAAAAGCACCCTTGGGCAACTTTAAATATTGAAGGTCAAAGTTCACGGGTTCAAAAAACCAGAACTCACGCATTTTATTGCGAATGAAAGGGATTCGGCTGACCAAAATTCATTTTTTGTAGTTTAATAAATGTTTATTATGTGAATACTATGTAATATAACGGTATACTATAGTTTTTCAACATAAAATATGTTTTAAAACGGGTAAAATCTATATATTTAAAAGTCAACGTATGTGTGTATATGTGTTTGTATGTTCTTTATACAAATCTACAGTTTTTGTCCGATCTCGATGAAAATTTGAACACTCGACCTTCAAAGCAAGGGGAAAATCACTGTCTACATGAATTTTCGAAATTTAAATTTTGGTACACAGGAGTACGGGGTACAAGTAATTAATACGAGGTCAAAGTAATGAATACCCTTCAAGATGCATATCGTTGAAAAGCTCTTTAAGAGTACAGTAATTATTGTTATGTACAGTTGTGTCATATTTTGATTTAGCAGGGGGTAAATTTGGGATATTTGCAAATTATTTTATCAAGAAGGAGGGGGTATAGAAATAAGTGGGAGGGAAAGAATATAGATATTCTCGCATAGTAAAATAATTTAAATGTTTCTTGATGGTAGTTTATAAACTTTTCAAATTAAAATAACACACCGTAGCGAATCACGGGTATTCGGGTATCCAACTAGTAATAAAAAATACGTGTGGTGTCGTGGGACACCCGGTAGGAACGAAGTTATTTACATTTTTTATTAAATATAAAATCACACTGCTATGTACGTATACATTGCAAACTACTCGTTCCAATAAATATTTTTGACTCAATTAGAAAATTATTATTAGTAAAATTATTACATAAAACTTATTACAAAAATTCCGCTTAAGAGCAATATTATTTTATTACATCAATTTATACTTATATATTTAAAGTTTTACTGGTTAATAATTTAACATAGTCGACACACTGTCAATTGCTGACGGTTCACTTTCCATTTTAAATAATATCCGAATACTTTTCTCAATGATAGAAACAATAATTGAAAAAAAGCTTTGTTTTGTGGATAAATTGCGAGTTTGACAGGAAGGAGTAAGAGAGAGAGAGTATAGTGAGAGAGAGATGGAAAGATAGAAGAGTTGGGATTGCGCACGAAAGGATACCAAATGAATTATAGTAGAAGGGGAATCACTCTACATTCTTAATATTCCACCTATATTAACTACAAACCTCATACTTCCGCCATCAACTTTTAAAAATTGTAAAATATATCACGTCACTGTAAAATAACTGCTGCTTGTATCAGGTTGAAATTTTGCATGCCTGTTTCAATTGTACTTTAGACGATGTGTATGAAGTTTTATTAAAATCGTTACGTTAGAACGTAAGATATCGGTAAAAACGTTGTTTTCTTTATTTAAAACGTTTAGGTCCGCTTTAATAAATGTAGCGATCTTTATCACTTCATAGCAGAATCGGTGTTCGTTTTACTGAAAAAAATTATTTATAAAAGTTGTTTGTCTCATTAAATAGATAAAGTTAGAGTTTTTTCCCGTCCTAAAATTCCAATTTTAAATTTGAAGCTTACGTTTACGCGAGCGTTGCGCGTGAACGCTTGGGCGAATAACGTTGCCCAACGAACCTGTCCTGGGCATTGGTAAATTGAACATGTGTACCAAATTTCAACTAAGTCGGTCAACTTTTACACGAGTTATCGTCATCCGTAGATTTCGTGACGCTTTTAGCGTGACGGTGATTTTGTGACGGTGATTTTGGTCGTTATTTTCGGATTCACTCCAGGGCTCCAGAACGTGCCATAAGGAACTTCGTTCCAATAAAACATAACATCAGAACAAAAGACGAAATTCCTATTTACACAAAAGCTTATCGATATCCTGAAAGTCTTAGGCAAGAAATAGATAAACAAATCAATGACACGTTGAACCAAAGTATCATCCAACCATCCCAGTCCCCGTGGAACTCACACCTTTAGAGTGTCCCCAAAAAATTAGAGGCATCTGGGAAACAAAAATGGAGAATCGTCCTCGATTATCGCAAGGTTAACGAGAAAACTATAGATGACAGCTATCCTATTCCAAATATAACGGATCTACTCGATAAATTAGGGAAGTGTCTATATTTCTCTACCATTGACCTCGCCTCTTGTTTCTATCAAATAGAACTTGATAAAGAGAGCGTCCCCAAAACCGCATTTAGTACTGAGACCAGTCACTACGAGTATGTTCAGTCCACGTACGTTTCAAAGAATTATATGTCCAATGCGCTGTAAATTTAGATGACATTATTATTTATAGTACAAGCTAACAAGAACATATGACATATGGAACAATTATGATAAGTATTCGAGAGATTGAAACAATCAAATTTTAAAATCCAACTCAACAAAACAGAATTCCTTAGGAAGGAAGTGGCTTATTTGACCATTTCGTAAATTTCCAAGTCGTAAGACCCAACCAAGATAAAATAAGAGCCATACAAAACTTAAGTTTATCTATGTTAATTTAAGTTTATATATGTTAAGAAATTAAGTTTATCTAAAGTTACCGTATTTATGTGGACTATTTGGAAGGGCTTTATAGCGGTGGGCGTGACATGGTATTCTATCTTTAACGGCCTTCGTTAATACTTGGTAGTTACAGGGCCGATTTAACTATAGGGGCACGATGGGCACGTGCCCAGGGGCGCAACTCAAAAGGTAAGAGGGGGGGGGGGACACTGCTAAACGTTGAACAATGGATATATAGAGGACCGCAGATAGGGAGGGGGGGGGGTCTCCAGGGAACCCGGGCACCAGGGGCGGCCCTGGTTTTTTAACAACCAAGAAGTAAGAAGGATATTGTGATCAGAGGCGTAACTATGGGCAAGAATTACGGGTGGGCCCCCGGTGCCAGGGGGCCCCAAATCCAAATAACATGAAAATACTATCTTTTTACCAATGTTGATAGGGGCCCCTTTAGAACATAATAAAATCTAACTTGGAATTATACTTCTATACCATTGTCAGGGGGCCCCATTCAGTTCTGAACGCAAATGTGTTTTTTTTTTTTTTTTTTTGCTCATCAATTGATTTTGGCGAGGGACCCCCAATGCCCTATCTACGCCACTGATTGTGATGAACTTAAAATTATTCCTTATGTGTCATGAGTACGGAAGTTTGAATTCTTCTGTTTCATTTTGTTACTTAGATTTTTGTGATAATTTCATCCTATTCAATATGGTCAATGTTAATTTTCAGGAGAGAAACTGACAGACAAATCATATTAACAAATTGATATTAATAACTTAAATTTTCACTTATAATGCAATTTTTGTACTCTTAATCTCGCTATTTTAGCAAATAATTTATATTATGCTTTATTTTATATGTATTATACAAAGTGTAAAAGAAGGTTTTTTAATGAAACTTACCAGCTACAAGACAACTTATTTATTTGTTTTTTTAGCCAGTCTTAGTTAAACTTCAAAATTCGTCCCCTCCAAACATCTTTTCCTGTAAGGACAAACTTGCCCTCAGAAATCCTTAAAACTCATCGTTTTGCACTTAAATTTTAAACAAATTCTCCGGGGGGGGACCCCGTTATTTGTTCAAAGGGGCCCGGATGCTAACTTGCTCAGGGGCCCAGAAATCCTCTCAGCGGCCCTATATGTAGGCTTATATGAAGAAAAAATGCTTGGAAAGCACTTCCCCGAACCAATACCTAACTCTCCCAGTAACCAACTGCTCGGCGAAGAGGAGTTTTTCAGCTCTTAACAGAATAAAATCAGTGAATAGGTCTACAATGCGTAATGATAAGCTGAACAGATTACTGTTATTACTGTTAACTGTTATTATGGACGCAAAGTATATTAGTATATTACTGTTATTATGCGACGTAACGCTAGAAAGAAACTATATCGATTTAATCGACGATTTTTCCAGAGCAAATGCAAGAAAAAAGGCAATCGTATAATGGTGGATCCACACACGCGGTGTTCCCTGAATACCTAACATTTGCTCCATCTGATTATTATATTTACTCCCTCATTGATATTTATTATGAAGTATTATTATTAATATTTATTTGTGTTATTTAGTAATTAGTTTGGGTAATATAGTGTATTAAATTGAGTTCCGCAATAACCCAATATTCGTTACCAAGAAAAGTACTACAAAATATAATAATTAATTTAATTTATAAATAATAATTATACATTAATTATTTAAAGTCAATTTATTAGTATTTCAAAAATTATCTTTTTACTCCAATGTTAATTATTACGCATTTTATTTTTTTTTTAAAGTGCAATATTTACCATAAAAGATTTAATAGCAATATTATGTAATTATATATTAAATATATTATTTGTATAACTATATTGTAAATAAGTAATCTTTTTAGGGAGGGGGGGAGGAGGGGGGCGCATCGTGACTGGGTGCCCAGGGCGCAGCGAACGTCTAAAACGGCCCTGGGTAGTTAAACAAATATCGCACTTATTAATGAAGTTTTCAATGGTTTTTCTTTGATTGGGCCAATAGTATAGGCGTTTGATTCGCTGTTCGGTATCTCATCAATTCCACGATGGTTAGTTTTTCCGGTGTGATATCGATAAACTATTTCTTGTTTTTCCGATTCGTCTTCTACATCAATTAGTTTCTTGTTATATTTTACCTTGTTAATTTCGGAATATTTAACATGTGTTAGGACAGTGGTTGCGAATTTCTCGTAAATGTCGTTTTCGAAATATAAACAGTGTTAAATTTAGGTTAGCATCCGTTAAGATTGGACAGAGTTAGTGAGGTACGGTTTGAAGGATAAACCTGTTTACAAACTAGCTTCGTAAAATATATCTACCTAATCAAGTTAACATATAAGGACAAAATACGAGACTAAAATATAAGTTTTATGGTAAAGTTTGGAATATAATTAAGTAAGATTGAGGATTAACAGTAAGTGACCAGGTAAAGGTTGTAAATTAAGGTAAGGGTAAAAAGGTGGTTGGTTTCCTTAACTTAAAGATATTACAACGAACACTTAAAAACTAAAATAACAAAAATATATATTGTACCGTAGGTTAACTATAAATTAGACTCTATTGAAAAAACGAAAGGCAAGACAAGAAGGGAGAAGAGGGATGAATATAAATTAAAAATTAGATCTAATGTAGTGACAACAGATACTAAGGTTATTGTCAGTTCTAAAATTAACGGTGTTATTAGAATTGAATATAAAGTACATTTCAAGGACATTTCTTCTATAAAAGTTAGATTCTTGAGTAAGGATAATGGGATTCGAGAAATCAAATTTGTGGTTAGTGGAATAGAAGTGATTTGTAAGGGCGGTGGGGTTAGGGCAGTTGGGTTTGAGGCTGTATTCGTGCTGGTATAGACGCTTGTGTAGGTACTGGGAGGTTTGGCCAATATAAGATGAATCGTATTCAGAACAATTAACTTTGTAAATGACATTGGATTTGTTTGTGAGAGGAGTTAGGTCTTTGAACATGGAGTAAAGTCTTTTATAAACAAAATTGAAGTCTTCAGTGAACAAAATTTGGCATTACTACTTTCAAGAGGGATGTTTGGAGCTGCGTTGTTATTATTATTTCTAGTATTTATTATTAAGCTGATTATGTTTTGAGGATTGTTATTGTCTTTAAGGCTTTGCTTGAATAGGCGAATATTTTTATCATGAAAGGAGATATCACTAAAAGAGAGAATGCGATTAAGGAAGGATCTGGCAAAGTTGAATTTTTGAGTATAGGAATGGTGTGAGATATAGTTTAGAAGACTTCCGGAATTTCGGTGTTTGCAATTCCAATCGGTATAATAGAATTATTAGGTTTACGAATAACTAGCATATCGAGATAAGGTATCTGGTTATTAATTTCGGTTGCAAAAGTAAATTTAAGTCTAGGATGAAATTAATTGAATTTGCCTATAACAGTAGGATGAATTGGATGTGGCTATAACAAACTGTTGCAATTGATAGACATGAATATGACCATAAAATGGATATATTTGTTTCCGATGTCACAACTTACAAAAAAATTAAACATAATTCAACCAATATTATCAACAAAAAATCTAAAACCCTTATAACGTCCCTCCTCAAATGTAGATAAATATATTGATAATATAAGACCATATATAAACATATTAATAATGTCCTTCCCCTCCAAAAATGTACGGACTTGTCAAAACTCATAAACCAAATAATCCCCTCAGACCTATCATCTCATATGTTTACTCTCCCACATTTAACCTGTCTAAATTCATTACTGATTTATTACAAAATATATCAGATCTAAAGTACAACCTAAAAGATTCTTTTGAGTTCAAATCTAAAATCAGCTCAATTATAGTTTCTGACTAACATATCCACTAGACGTTCGGGACACAAAAAAAGTCGCCGAAGCAGAGAGACGAGGTGAGTACGATCAGGCCTTATCCCACCTCTACACTATGCATTCAACCCTCTTTTGTGTATATACTCGTATTTCTTTCAAGGCCTTTTCGACTATAACTATTCACAATAATAATAACTCTTAAAACATACATATGTTTATTATTAGAACCGGGGACCGAGCGCCTACGGCGCTCGAAAGGAAGAGCAATTTTTTTAAATGTGTCGGAAAAATTAATTAACATTTCCATTTTTAGGGATATTATTAGATATGCTTGGTTATCCAATAAGTATTAAGCTAAAAGGTTTGAAACTCAATTTTATTTAATAAATATAATATAGTCCAGTTATTTTAGAAGACTTTTGTACCCCGTACCCCTGTGTACCAAAATATAAATTTCGAAATCACATGTATTTTCAGTGACCAGCAAGGGGACCTTCGAAGCAACTGTCTGCATGAGATATTTGAACATTAATTTTGGTACGCAGGGGTTCGGGGTACAAATTTTGAAGAAACGAATCTCCATGATGCAAATCGTTGAAATACTCTGTAAGAGTACAGTAAATTAAGATTAAGATTTGTATAAAAGAAATACCCTCATACAGACACTCTTCTTTATAATAGATATAGATATATTTTTCCATTTTTCCCCCCTCCTAAATGAAAATATGCCAAAAACGTACATGACAACAATTACTGTACTCTTAAAAAGCTTTTCAACAATAGGCATCATGAAGGCTATTCATTACTTTGACATTGTACCCCGTACCCCTGGGTACCTAGAATTAAATTTCGAAAATGCATGTAGACAGTGTCCTTACCCATGCTTTGAAGGTCAAGTGTGCAAATTTTCATCGAGATCGGAATAAAACTGTAGATTTGTATAAAGAACATACCCACCAACCAAAAACAGTTTTTTTCTTCTTTATATATTATAGAAAATTACTTAGTTTCGATTATTGGCTATTTTTTATATTAATAAATAGACTCCAAACTACAATTTAGAGGATATTATATTCTTAGTGATGGAATAACTTATGTATATTATAGCCCTGATTCTATTCCCCGAAGGCTTTGGAAATTCATTTACTTACTGGGCCTAACTGATAATAAGAAACATAGCCACTAATACCTAGCATGAACCCCGAGCAGGGCACGGGGTGATGGCTTGTATATATACAGGGTGATCCAAAAGTTCGGAAACGGCTTAATTCCTCCGGTTGTAATTGTGATATTAAGTTCCCGTTTGCGAGTATCTTAATAATTTGTAAAAAACTTCTTTTTTGGTGGGTAATAATTTTTTCCGCCATATTGGATTCAACTTTGAAATTTTAAATTGGAACACCCATAAAGCGATACATTTTTGAAAAGCCCTTAAAAAAAGAAAACATTTGCCACAAACCCGAGCTTTCTATCTACTCCCGTTCCAAAATGGCGGACACTCTGGCGGAAGTGTAAAAAATTACTCTTTTTTTGTTATTTTACAATAGTTTAGTAAAATATAAAAATCGGTCCAAGACAACTCAGACTATCATTCTCATACAATCTCGGTCCCAGATCCCACAAAATATTAATATAAAATTAAATATTTATTGCATAATCCTATCTCTCCTCTCGTACCTGTGCCGTCCGCCTTGGTCATCATTCCTCACCCTATTACACAGCTTCCTCCGGAGTCCACCAAGGCTCTATTCTAGGTCCTCTCCTATTTAATATTTATGTCGACGATTTAGGCAAGAGTCTTCACGTCTGTGCTTTTGAATTTTATGCCGATGACCTAAAGATTTCTCTTGAAATTGATCATTTTAGCTCTAGTCATCAATTGCAAGCAAGCATCGATCTAGTCTGTCAGTGGTGCTCTCTTAACAATATGGAGATTCATGCAGGCAAAAGTCAGGTGATTTCCTTCTGTCGCACCTCCTCTCCGTTGTCCTTTCCCTACACCTTAAATGGTATCCTTCTTCCCCGTGTTTCCTCAGTGAGAGATCTGGGTGTTATCTTGGATAGTAAACTTAGGTTCGTTGGTCAGCTCGATGCTATGATTTGCAAGGCTAACCAACGGGTTGGTCTAATACGCAGGATCTCCCATGATCTCTCTCTCTCGATTGTTTCCTTCTGTTGTATAAATCTATAGTCCGTCCAGTCCTCGAATATGTGCCTCCTGTGTGGAATGTGTATGGTCTAACTAATCTAATTGTATTGAGAACATTCAGCGCAGTTTTGTTCGCATGTGTTATATAAAGTATATGTACCGGCGTGTCTTCTATGGGTATGATTCTCTCTGTGACCGCCTCAGTCTGGAACCTTTATATAAGAGGCGCAAAGCTTACGAGGTTCTATTCTTGGTGAACTGCCTGTCTGGTAAGACAGTCTGTTCCCTGGCGCAGGATCAAGTTGTAGTTCTTCCTCCTGGTAGGCGAGCTGGTCGTCCTCTGTATATAAAGGAGTTATCAGACAGTTGTCCTCTTGTTCGTTGTGTGTCGTCCATCAATTCCTTAGTCTCTTGTCCTAATTACTTGTGCTTGTCCAAAATACGTTCTACTTGTCCCTTTATTTTTATTGAGTGATCTGCAATTATTATTTTATTTATTTATTTTTTTGTTTTGTTTTTATATATTTATTGTTACTTGCTCTTAATATTTAGCTTATTTTTTTTTTACCAATGTTTAACTTTTAATTTTATTTATTGTTATTTCTGTTACTTTAGTTAATTTTGCTATTTTTTTTTTGTCTATGCTAGTTAACGCTTATTTTCTGAGCGCCCTACCTGTGGCTATTTTGCTGTTTAGGGGCTCATAAAAAATTATAAATAAATAAATAAATAAATTATGCTCGCTTCAATGATAAACCTACGTGATGCTTAGTTAATTTGTATTATTTAAAATGTGTACAACAGGTGGTTGTTTACTTTTTATTTTTGATTTTCAACGAAATCAAAACAGTTATTTCATCAATATCTCGGAAACTTGATAACTAACTGATAACTAACTATGACTTGATAACTAACTATGTTCCCTGGGATCTGGGACCGAGATTGTATGAGAATGTTAGTCTGAGTTGTCTTGGACCGATTTCTTATATTTTACTAAACTATTGAAAACAACAAAAAAATCTGGTACGGGGTACCTCGGAACTTTTCCTCACTTCAGAGGCCACTAAAGTGGCCTCTCCTGCTGCGAAGCAGCAGGAGGAAGCAGCATTGGACGTGGTCAGTACTTGGATGGGTGACCGTTCTGAACTAACTGATTTATTATCATTCTACAACAATAACCTTATTTTTAATAGCTATATTTTATTTAATTATTTAAAGTTTGGCGGCAATTTGACAGATGTAAACAAACTTTGACGTCATCAAAATTATCGCATTAATAATAGTTATTTATGTAACTAGGCAGCAAAATGGAATTTTGCTGACAAGTTTTTAAGTTTTAGTTCCGAGCCAAAGGCGAGGATAGGCTGAACAAATTTACTGCAGAGGCGAAGCCGAGGCAAGAAATTTACTATTTTACTGACGAGGCGAAGCCGAGTCAGGAAAATTACATGTTGACTGACGAGGCGAAGCCGAGCCAGGCAAATGTTAATTACCTGCTGAGGTGTAACCGAAGCAGGTAATCTTTAAACGAGTCAGGAATGTTTCCTTTGCTGCATAGTTACATACAATATTTTATCTGTTAACGGCAGAAAAATTACACTAATAATTATATTCCCTTTTTAATATATAAAAGATTTAAAGAAATTAAATTTGTAAAAAAGCGAAAGTTTGAGTCATCAAGAAATCAAAACAATTCAGGGTTGCCACTTTTTTTTATCAACAACTGTTTTTTATCTCAATTTTTAGTGATTTTTTAAGAATAATCATTGTAAAATAGTAAAATTTGTTTGTCACTATAATTATTTAAGTTATTTTCAAAAAAGATATAACTATTTAGCAGAATATTACGCTTAAATATATAAAAAATAAACAATGTGGTAGTGTTTATAACCTGCGATGAAGTAACCTTTTTTTAGTAAAATTTTCTTACAATGTGACAGGCTGTTTGTTATTTTGCTGACACTTTGAACTTTTGCTGACACTTTGAACTTTTGCTGACACTTTGATATTTTGCTGACACTTTATTCAAAAGAATCAAGAAAAATGACATTTTGCAGACTGACAACAGTACAACAATGCTTAATTTTGCTGCCGTGAGTAGATAAAAATAATTATATTCGCTTATAACTTTTAAACTAATTAATGAAACTTTATCGTTTTTTTATTTATATTTGTTTCTTAATTTTTTCCGGTTTCAAAGATATGCTATACGTCAAAAACCTATTTATACTTTCGGTATTATTAACCGTCAAAGTTTAAAAATCAAATTTGGTGGGCTTGTTTGTCATACAGAGAGGTACATTCGTGCCAAATCTCAACTCGATCAGGACCAATAATCGATTTATTACGATTTTTTTAAATTTTTTGCTGACTTAGCAAACTGGGTTCAAGATGGCGGAAAAAGTTGATTTTCCGGGCCGCACAACTGCAGGTTAGGACTGATTTTTCTGCCAAGTTTCAACTCTCTAGGTTTAATACCTTGGGCGCTACGATGAAACACACATACACACATACACACATGCACACATACACATGTACATACGTCATGCTGAAAACCAGGAGGTCTTAAAAACACCTAAAACGGATAATTCCGTTGAAATCTCGAAAAAAAAGTTTTGGGTGAAAACAATACTTTTCCTACTATTAGTAGTGAGGAAAAGTAAAAAGAGTAATTTTTTACACTTTGAGTGTCCGCCATTTTGGAACGGGAGTAGATAGAAAACTCGGGTTTGTGGCAAATGTTTTCTTTTTTTAAGGGCTTTTCAAAAATGTATCACTTTATGGGTGTTCCAATTTAAAATTTTAAAGTGGAATCCAATATGCCGGCAACCAATATGGCGGAAAAAATTATTACCCCCCCCCCCCCCCCCCCCCCCCAAAAAAAGTAGTTTTTTACAAATGATTAAGATAACCGCAAACGGGATCTTAATATCTAAATTAAGATAAGAGTAAAATGAGGTTTCAGAATAATAAGGTTTTGGTATTAATCTATCTCTGATGATTATGACTTTATAACTATTTCTCTGATAGAATTAAATTGGTATATTATATAAAATTTGAAGGCTTATATTCAAACTATGTTCCTCGAGACGTAATAGCAATTAAATTTACCTTTGACGACTCTGCATAATAGTATCTTAAGACTGGTGGTCTATCAAAGAATTCCCTCGTCAGGATTATTTTACTGTAATATATAAGCCAAATAAAAAAATAAATAAAAAAAAACATAATGACATTATATACTAAGTATGTATAACATTATGGACCAAACTAAGCAATAAAATATGAATTTATCCTTACGTCAATTTTATATTTGTTCATGGGTGGTTGTTTTATAGAGTGTAGATATATGCGGCACGTGGTGTGCTGACGCCTGCATCTTCATTGTAGATTATAGTATATAAGCTTGACCAAAACTCCTAGTTCTTCAGTTGAGTTGCAGTAACTCTCTCATCTGGAACAAAGAGTGACAGATATCAGTAAACATGATACGAGCCATCCTCATCGCATTCCTTGGTAAGTATAGAAAACGAATTTAAGTTTTCCTTCAAAGATATTATATATATATTATCTGATAGGTTCCATTAATTATTTATTTAGGAAATAAATATAAATGATATACATTTAAATTAAAATATATCATAAGAATAGAGTCCCCCAACTAGATCAAAGAGTGTGTTATATTATGATTATTGAAATGTAATCTGATATGATTATGTTTTCTGCACAAGATTAGTTAAAAACTCAGTAAAAATCGGTTTTATAAACTGCCGTAACGAGTATGGTGTGATCATTATTGAGCCATACATCAGAGCATCATGGCACGGGATCGAACCCATGACATCATGTCGCCCTTGATTCATTGATGGCTGACCAGACGTGGCAAGTAATTTAATCCCCACGGCCACGTTGGCTCACACTTATGATTTTAACCATATTATAAATGGACTAAACAAATGTAATTTTTGTAATCAAAATCGTCGAAAACTTTTTAAAATTATTTTTTCACGCGTTTTTTAATAATTGGAGAACAGAGCCCCCAAATGTATATACACTACATATATAAGAAAGTAAAAAAAAAAATCTCACAATAATAAAAAATAATAAATCTCTTATACATAGGAAGACTGCATTTAAATCCAAAAATACATAAATACAAAGTGTCCAACAGGTGGTTAATTACTTTTTTTTCGAGTTTCAGCTATTTTAATAAATATCTCAGAAACTAGAATCTTTCCGGGAAAACAACTTATATGGTTAAATTCTTATTAAATTTATTGGTTATTCACAAATTGTACTTCACTAAGTTTTTTTATTTATTTGAGCGAAAATAGGCATAAAGAGTAAAAATTGTACACAATTAAGACAAACAAAAATAGACTTAATAGTGATTAAAATTGCTTCGACTTATATAATAATCTTGATTTGAGGTTTGTCAAATTGCAACACTAATTAAATAATTAAGCTTAATTCACTCTTAAACATTATGAGTCACTTGAATAAATAAATTTTCAAATATATTTATTTACTACCTAATTATAATAAATAATTCACATTACTATGTATCAATATTATTTACTTTTTTCAGTTGCTGCCACATCCGCATCTCAGGGATGGCATGGTATGTTTTTTTGTACCTATTCTGTCATTTGAAACCTATAAATCCATGAAGTTATTTGAATTTATTATAACAAATTATTATTTATATAGTATCATTATATTTTCTTTTTTTTAATGATTATATTACCTTTACATCACAATTTACTATACATTTATCTTCTTATTACACTTTTAAGCAAGACTCAATAAATTGCAGTAATATTAACGAAGACTAAAAAAAAAATTGAAGATATTCAAAGTTCTAATTAATGTATATAGTAAGATCCTAAAGGGTAGAAGGAAGAAGAATTAGACTAATACTACTTCATGTCTACTGACGGCAACGTTTCGGCTTTTCCAGCCATTTTCTAGCGTAATTATTTAATAAAAGCACGACATCGAGTAACTATACAGCTAATTTCAAAGTTGTTACACATAAAAATATATAATTATTACCTCTGACGTCTGAAATATCCCCCAAGCTAAAGAGTCATACCTGTGAGAAAGTACATTGTAGATTAGTGAACTGGTATTTCACCACCTCAAATCCTAAAATCGGTAAAACATTATATTACTAGTTACTGTGCTAGTGAACTCAAAGTGTCCAAGCAACGTAAAACATTTAATTCCCCAATGAAGAGGGGTATATAGTTAACAAATAAACATTAACTGTGTGGGTTAAAATGGAGCGATCTTAATCAGTGAAGTTGAGTAAGTTGGTATAACGTATACCAGGATCAAAGGCTTGAAATAACAATACTAACGTTTAACATTAATTAACTAACAATAATATATTAGTTTTAGGCTCGAAAATGGCCGGTAAAGCCGAAAGATTGCCGTCAGTAGACATGAAATATTTTAGTCTTCTTCTTCCTTCTACCCTTTAGGATCCACTAACTGTACACAATAGTTACTCAGGGTACACCTAGCATCACGTTCTAATTAATGTTTTATTTAATGGTAAATCAGAATCGTAAGCAATCAATTATCAACAATTTTTAGTTTACTGATACTGATATACCTAAGTTAAAGCACAAAATAAAAAAAGTATTAGTTATTAATGATTTCTTAATCAATATGCATGCAGTGGTTTTAGATATGCATACAATTAATGTCGTGTGTCAACCGCTGATTCAAAAGAACAACAAATTGATTCAAAGGACTTACAACAATATAAATGATTAGCAAGAAATTATATGTATTAGTAATAACCGTAAGAACAAAAACTTGTATAATCCAAGTATATAAAGTCCCTTAGAGATATATTATTTATTTTCATAACAAATATATTTATTGTTTATTTGAAGCATGGAAGCCAGGGACTCAGTACAAGTACGAGTTGAGGGGAAGGACCTTGGCCGGACTTCACCAGGTCTCTAACCAATTTTCCGGAATCCTCCTTAAGGGATGGGTTGTGGTTCAGCCTTACGGTGAAAACACCTTGAGTGTCAGAGTCTCACAGCCTCAATATGCTGACCTGCACGCTAACCTAAGCTCCGGATGGTCAACGTACATTCCGGATAGCAGCCTTTCCTACAAGCCACTACCTCTCACCGACAAACCTTTCGAGCTTAAGCTTAAAAACGGAGTGGTCGACAAGATTATTGTAGACCAGAGCCTGCCCATATGGGAGGTCAACATGCTTAAGGGAATCGCCAGCCAGCTTCAGGTCGACACCCAGGCTCAAAACCTTAAGAAATCTCGTATCAATCAACTACCTGCTGACAAGAACCAACCTATGGGAGTCTACAAAACCATGGAGGTACTTTCACTAATATACCAAGTATAGCATGTATAATTTCATGTACCTAACATACATATTTCTGCATTGTTAATATTCAACCATTCTTGTTTTTTGTAGGACACAGTCACAGGAGAATGTGAAACTACCTACGATATTTCCCCTCTCCCTAAATACGTCGTGCACAACTACCCCATGTTAGCACCAATGGTTCATCTAGCTGAAGACCAACTGATTGACATAGTCAAGACCAAGAACTACTCTAACTGTAATCAGCGTATGTCTTACCACTTTGGAGTTACTGGATCAACCGACTGGGAACCTGCTAGCTCCCAAATGGGCAATATGCTTTCGGTAAAAATCATTTATTTTGATACACATAATTAAGTGTAAAATAAAATAAAAGCTTCATCTAAATCTGCTATAATAAATTTATAATTTGTGTTTCTTTTAACTCTTTAGCGCACATCCCAACAAAGAGTCGTCGCTTCAGGGTCTATTGACCGTTACACTATTCAGTCTTCTGTAACCACCAATAAAATCATCATCGCACCTCATCTGCACAACGCCCAAAAAGGAATTGTTGTCAGCAGAATGAACTTGACTTTGGAAACAACTGCTACGGCCTCTGGATCACCTCACCCATTAACTACTCCTAGAGTGTTCAAGAATCTGGTCTACAATTATAACGCCGCTTCTCAAGACGAAAAGGCCGAGAATTATCCAAAAGGAAACGAAGGCTCATCAAGCAGCAGCAGTAGTAGTAGTAGTAGCAGCAGCAGTAGCAGCGAATCTGACAGTAGCAGCGGAACAAGCGAATCTAGCAATGATTCTTCTAGTAGTGGATCAAAATCCTCTGGCTCAAAGTCATCAGATTCCAGCAGCTCCAGTAGCCAAAGTGAAAATAAGCCACAAAGACAAAATAGGTCTCGCCGCTCGGTGATTAACAGCAGAAAGGTAGAAGGAGAATCTGAGGATAGCTCAAGTTCCAGCAACAGCAGTGGAAGTAACTCAACCAGCTCCTCCAGCTCTTCCAGCTCTTCCTCATCCTCTTCATCCTCTTCCTCCTCATCTTCCTCTTCATCCTCATCATCTTCTTCCTCCTCATCTTCATCATCCTCTAGCTCAAGTGACAGCGACAGCAGCTCCAGCTCAAGTTCAAGCTCTTGGGACAGCAGCGAAGAGTACATGCAGCCCAAACCTTCCCTTACCCAGGCTCCCAATTCTCCTTTCTTGCCTTACTTTATTGGATACAAGGGTAATTCCATCCAGGCTTCTCAACAGATCGATGGCGTCAAGGCTGTCCAGAAACTCGCTCAACAGATTGCTTCTGAACTTCAGACTCCTGAAGCCATCACTGGACAACACACTCTCACTACCTTTAACATTATGGTCCGTGTAATCCGTACTATGAACGCCCAGCAGATCGAGGAAGCTTCAAACCAATTGTACTTCCCTAAATCGAAGGCCGATCAAAAGAGCAAATCTGATGCATTGAAATATCATGCTTGGGCAGCATACCGCGATGCGGTTGCTCAGTCTGGAACTGGCCCTGCTCTTGTTACTCTAAAAAAATGGATACAAACTGAAAAGGTTAAGGGTGAAACTGCAGCAGAACTTATTTCTGTTCTTCCCAATACCGCTAGATACCCAACTGAAGAATACATGAGGGCATTCTATGTAAGTATACATATTTTAACATACATATTAGACACACAATTTTTCTTGTTAGTAATTATTTAATTAATTATATTTATCATTATAATAAGTATACGCCATATACTTCTCTTTCTACTTCCCTTATTAACTTTATTTCTATATTGGTTTTAAAATGATGTAACCTTCACTAATTGAAACTATTAAATTGTAGGAACTCACATCCAGCCCTGAAGTCAGAAAACAACAGCACTTGAACACGACATCAATCCTTGCTTTCTCCAACTTGCTCCGAAAGGTCCAAGTAAATAATGAAACAGTCCACAACAGGTTCCCAGTTCACACTTATGGAAGACCCATTGGCAAGAAGGCCCAGCAGGCTATCATCAATGAATACATCCCATACTGGGCTAAGCAGCTTAATAACTCTGTCCAAGAAGGAGACAGCCACAAGATCCAGGTTTACATTCGAGCTCTTGGAAATACTGCTCATCCTAAGATTCTTAGCGTCTTCGAGCCCTTCCTAGAAGGTATAATACCTTAATTGAATATTAATAAAAAATAAATAAAAACCTTTCCTTTTTTCAATTATACTTATATTTGTAAGACGTTTCACTTAAACTTTAAAATGTATTACGGTATTTACTTGTCTTTCCAGGTAGGCAAGACATTTCAGTTTTCCAGAGGCTAGTGATTGTAGCTTCCATGGACTACATGACATCGGTGTATCCTAAGTTGGCACGCCCTGTCTTGTATAACATCTATCAGAACACTGCTGAAGCTCCTCAAGTCCGTGTGGCCGCTGTCATGCAACTCATGAAGACTAATCCTCCAGCTGAGATGCTCCAACGAATGGCTCAGTTCACCAATTCTGACCATATGCCCCAAGTTAATTCAGCAGTAAAGTCCGCCATTGAATCAGCTGCTAAGCTTCAATCACCCTACCACCAGGAACTGTAAGTTTTTTGTGTCTAATAATAATTTGTAAATACTCACTGTTTTAAATATGTAAGTAATTCATATTTATTTCTTAATAGTCTTAGTAAGAAGAATACCTATAGCAATGATATTTTTTATTTTTAAGTTCAAATAACGCCAGGGCCGCTGTCAACCTTCTTACTCCAAAACAGTATGGCCTTCATTATTCTAAGAACTATCTCAGGAGCTTCATCACAGAAGAACAAAAGTTGGGTTACAGACTTAGCTTGACATCAATCCAGGGAGTTGATAGCATAATCCCCAGTTCAGCATTCTACACACTGAGAAAGAACCTCGGTGGATTCACCCGTCAACGAGACCATGTAATTAGCAAAAAATAATTTCAGCTCTCATAGTCGATATTTAATGAGCACTACAAAATATTTAAACTTATCCTTGCTTATTTGCAGTTTGCCTACATGACTTCAAGCGCTGACGATTTAATGACTCTTCTCGGAGACCAGTTTGCACAATACGAAAGCCAGACCAACAACCATAATAGCAACAGACGGCAATCTAGACCTACCTCATCTTCAGGTTCTAACTGGACCACTGATAAAATCGCCAACATGCTTAATATTGAAGTTGAAGATGCCGATCAGGTTGAAGGCAACGTTATGCTTTCCTGGGTCGGTGGAAGGAGATTCTTTGCATTCGACAACCATACCATTGAGCAACTTCCTTCCTGTAAGCTGTAGTCTATTTTCTACTGCATATTTGTACTGAGATGGTATTCTAAAAAACAACTGTCATTTATTACTAAATTTATTGTTTATTGCTTATTTAGGGGCTTCAGAGGCTGCTGCTTCCCTACGTGAGGGAAAGAGCTTTAACTACACTAAGATTTATAACCAATACTCAGTGAAAATTGGATTCCCCACAGCAATGGGCTTACCCTTCGTCTACTCTCTACAGGCACCAACATTGATTTCAGCTGGAGGAGAAGCTCAACTAAAATCTCACCCTGACCTTGCCAGAGGTTCTAAGGATCAGATCCAACCTCCTCAGTCTTTGAATCTAACCGCTGAAGTAGAGATAACGTACGTATAAAAACAAATTATACTTTAACATTTGATCCTTAATTCAAATTGAAAACTGAATTTAATGTATACAAATATTTATATTTTATCCAGGTACGCAACCAAGACTCAGTCTAAATTGGGTTTCGTTACTCCATTCAACCATCAGCGCTACCTCGCCGGTTACGACAGTAACACCCAGATCCACTTCCCTCTCCGAGTCAAAGCTGATTTCGACGCAGATAACAACAAACTATGGGCTAAACTAGAGCCCCTTTACCCCAACAAATACCAGAAGATAGCTGAATATAGCACCATGGCTTACACAACTAAGCACGATATCCTTGATCTTTCCCCACCCCAACTCGACCAGGATGCCGAAATCACTCACGTTAGACCAGTGCAGAGAGTAAGTTCTACTCAAATTGGGCTTATTATCAATTATCTTTTGGATTGGAACATTGTTAAGTAGTTTTTTTTAATAATATTTACTCACTTAACTAAATATTTCAGTTCGCTGCTACTGCCGGACAACAGAATACTGGATTCGCATTTGACCTTAATGCTGAAACTGAACAGAAACATTTCGATTCAGCATACTTCATGAATGGATTCCAGAGGCACGACTATCTCTCTGCCATTTTGCACTATAACAAGGAACAAGCTATCAAACCATATACTAACTACACTCTCTCCTTCAACAATAACAAGTCTACTGCCAAGTCAGCTAATTTCGCTTTTGTCTATGGTATTATTTTCCTAAATTTGTTTCATTTCAATACTACAAAATTAGAAAGAAAAAAACAGTATGATTAAATAACGCTTTTATGTTTTTTTAGCTCAAGCTGAACAAAGCCAATCTGGATCTGAATCAGAAAAGCAAAACGGAGCATTTACTTCAAGCACTGATAGTCACAAGAGAGTCCAACAGTTCTTGCAGACCGCCGGCGCTGGAATTAAAGGTAAATTCATACTTCCTGCTTAATGTCTCTGTTAATCACCAAAATTAAATTTAAATATGATATAGCATTATATATTAAATTTAATCAAATTAAAACTAACTATCGCTTAAGTAGTCATTAAATTTCTAATTTGTATACATTTTTTTTATAATTTACACTGACTTTATTATTTTGCTTACAGACAGCTATGCTCAGGTAGTTGATATGTCAGTGGAATTCAGAGGTCAAAACAACGCTCAATATGTTGCAACAGCTGCTTATGGAAGAAGCCCAGTAGCCCAGAAATCCCGTTATCTTCTCTTCTTGTCTAAGAACCCCGCTCAGAGATCTGAGGAAACCAAGCCTTACCAGGTATACATTTATAATGTCGTCATCAGATAAAGAAAAACAAATAAGAAAATGCATTTACAAACATATAGTTACTCGCGTGTAATCTAATCATACGTTTAGAACAACTTTCTTTATAGAAAATTTAACTATAATATTATAATTTATACTACAATATTTTCCTAGTACAAATGAGTTACTTTTTTTGCAGATTGCCATTGATGTCGAATCACAGATGCCCGCCGTTCCTCTTATTCACTTAAAGAAGGCTTTGAGTGCCAATCCAACCTCATCTGTACGTGCTCAGTTGAACTTTGGAGAAAAGGCTGAATCTGGAGGTGAAATCAAGATCAAGGTAAACACGAATAATTGATTAAGCCAGTTAAAACAAGAAATTTTATGATGTTTCATGAGTAAGACTTTTCTTTTTTTTAACAGGGAGAATTTGAACAGACAAAGGAACGCAGACAACATATTGAACAGCATCCTCTAACCCAAGTATGTGAACAACAAATGCAGCAAGGCAACAATATCCTTCCCGCCTGCCGCAACATGACAGCTCAAGCTAACTTATTGGACCACTACTACCTCAAAGTCGAATACCAAAAGGTAATACCTAGTTATTTATATTTTAAACTCAAACACTACGTGAAAAAGAGGTAAGGATGTAGCATTTCTAATATTACTTTTATGTCTTCAGGTACCAGATGTTTTTAAGAATGTCACCTACAAAGCTTACTCTTTGATCCGTCACATTGCCTATCCTTATCTTACTGAGAATATCATCAATCCCGAAAACCCCAGTGGAAAGGTCGCAGCCCAAGTGAACTTCGCCCCTGATCTTAAGAGCGTAAACGTATCCCTTGAAGCACCAGGTCTTTCTTCTCGCTTCAATAATGTCAGAATCGGTGATCTTGCCATGTCTATGGCAGTCAGCCACCCTGAATACAGTGCTGCCCAACGTGTTGGACAGTGGGCTATGCGTGGTCAGCAGTATCGTAAGTTTTGGTTTTATCATTCTTACTTTATGATTAAACCATTATGGTAAAGACTCTTTAATTTGAGCAGGTCATCAACACTTTTTGATTAGTTTAATTGGCAATGAGGCGTCCTATAAATATATTTTCATAGAAGATAACAAAGAATAAAGTGGTCCATTTTCCCGCAGCAATGTTGATTTTCCATTGAATAATTTTATAGATTAAAAAACTTCATTAAGTAGACTATTATTCTATTCTTAATAATTATTCCTTATTGTATAAAAAGAAAACATAGAAAGTATAAAAAAGAACATGTAGAATAAAGAAGAACATGTATAAAAAAGAAACATAGATCCCCACAGTTTCATTAGCTTTGAATAATCAATTATATAGAATATACAATGGTTAGGTCATGTTTCTATTTTGACTAATTTATTATTTTATTTATATTATAGCTACCTGCGTTGTAGATAAGTCATATGCAACCACATTCGACAACAAGACTTACCCTATTCATTTCGGAAAGTGCTGGCATGTTATGCTTCAATCTACACCACAGCCTCACTATGATTCATCAAGTGGCTCTAGTTCCTCAGACGACTATGAGAGTGTTAGTATTCTCGTCCGTGACGTCGAAGGCAATCAGAGGGAAGTAATGCTCATTTTGGGAGAAGATGTCATCACCCTCCAACCAGAATCGGGAGTAGCAGCTGAATACTTCATTGCCAACGGCCAAAAATACAAAGTACAGAAGGACTCCATGGGTCACTATGAAGACAAGAACGGCAACACACTTGTTCAGGCTTACAAACTTCCCTCTGGAGCTTTGCGTCTTTATACTCCAGAACACGGATTCGAAATCATTTACGACGGACTTCGCGTCAAGCTTCAGGCTCCCAACGGATATAGAGGAGACGTTCGAGGTCTCTGTGGTACATTCGATGGTTACAAACTTACCGACTTTACCTCTCCTGCTAACTGCATCTTGAAAAATCCATTGGAGTTTGCAGCAACATATGCCATTGCTGACGGGTCTTGTCAAGGACCAGTCAAAGACCTTCGTCAACGCGCCCTGGCCGCTCCATGCTACAAGCCAGTAATTATGCTTGGTGATGTAATCTACGGTCAAGAACAATCAGGTCGCCGTTCTCAGGCTGGGCCACGAAAGAACGAAGCCAAGAACCGCCAACAAGGTGCCAACAAGGATGAATCATGCACAACCTACAGAGTCAAGGTCTTGGAAGAACAAGGAAAGATCTGCTTCAGTTTGAAACCTCAGCCAACCTGCACTTCTAAGTGTCAGCCATCAAACAAGTTTGAGCAGAATGTCGACTTCCACTGTATCGAAGATTCCAGAGCAGCTCGCCACTGGGTTGAAATGATCAAGAAGGGAGCTAACCCTGATTTCCAGAATAAGGGTGCTAATCATAGGGCTACCATCAAACTTCCAAAGTCTTGTGTATCCAATCAATAAGAATTGAATAAATATATTGCACTAGAATTATATTAACTTATTTAATTCCTTTGTTTTACCTAATGTGACAACGAAAACAGAAACAATATTAATTGATGGCATTACTGATTCCTAACTGGTTAAGATAGCTGAAGCCCTACCTTGTTTACACATTTTCCTTTTATATGTGTAAGAAATTATATCCAACAAGCTAATTAGTATGGCACATAGCTTCCTCGTGTCCTATTGCTGGGTCTACACCAATAAATATTTATGTGTGTTTTGAAGTTGGTGTGCAGAGACAATATTTAAGACGCAAAATTACCACACGCAGACAATAAATATTTATGTTGCGCGCGCTGTATATTTATGTGTTACTCTGTTTATGTGTGGGAATGAAATCTAGAAACAAAAACAATATATTTTCTCAACACACAACATACACCATGTGCCAGATAAACTCAATGGTGTAGGGGGGACCATATTTATCCATAGGTTGTAAGAATAAATTGCGCTGGTTCAAACATGGAAATAATTGTTTGCTAAATAGGGTTCAAAATAAAAAGAATAAATTTAAAAGAAAACCAAAGGACCGTGTGTTTTAAAATAAAAATCTTGGTATAATAAAACAATAAATAAAAATAATCTTATCTAGAGGTAGTCGGTGATGAATCGGTGTGATGTGGTGTGTTGTATGGCTAAGCTGGGTTGTAAGGCACAGCTGGGTTGTATGGCAAAGCTGGGTTGTATGGCGTAAAATAGGTGTATCTCGTACAGAAGAGATGTATCATTAAATCTGCCTGTTCGGCTGGTTACTGCATCAATCCCAGATAAGTGCACGTTGAGTGCGTAGGTGGCTAGATGCATGGACTAGCCACTAATTGAATAAGGTGAGTGCGACACTGACAGTTCAGCTGCTCGTAGTACACTGGCTAGGGGGGAGGGGGGCTCCATCCTCCTAGACGAGATTATGTGGCGAATGCACATCGGACTTGGACCCTAGATAAGATTAATTAAACCTCTAGACAAAGAATAATTCTCCTAAAACTGATTCTAAATAAAATAAATAAACATAATGATAAATAAAGCGAAACATTTATTTCGGATATTGTTTTGTCCCAGCACCATGTATGTCCACACTCAAATCCTATGCGCCGCAAATTCCTTTCTTGTTTGCAAGAAAACTAACATCGAATGGTTCGTGTGCTGCGAAAATATTTGTGTGTGACCTAGTGCGTCAAAGGGTCTGTGTCAAGCACGTGCAACACATTCAACAACAACAGGCAGCTCAACGCAAATTTTTATTGGTGTGGACCTTAAGTGATAAATTTATTAAGTGGACCTTTAATGATAATTTAATGATTTTATGCTTTTACAACTCATTATTGTGAAATTTATTCCATCCTCCTTCTCCTTTTAGGTTTCTGTACGAAGTACGAAAAGAAACCTTATATGACGGCTCTGTCTGTCTGTCCGTTGGCTTGTTTCAATGCATAAACTACTATAGCTAGGAACATGAAATTCGGCACACTTTTTGGAGTTTTCACACTTAATAGTGGTCCATTTGCGGTTGAAATTAATCTGGGGATATATGTATTATATTAACTGTGAAGTAAGACACTATTCCTTTTTAAGAACTATTAATATAATAATGACAGAATATACATAAAAATATAAATATGTCAAAAACAAAACATGGTGGGGAGAGGCAAAGTCGGTCGGTCTCTAACACCCCCACTCGACTGCGCCCCCACTGGTTTTTTATTTTTTTATTTATTTTTATTTTATTTTATTTTTTTATTTTATTTTTTATTTTATTTTATTTTATTTTTTTTTTCATTTATTTATTTATTTTTTTTTTCATCAAGTATCTTGACGTGCCTTGTCAGACCCCCCATTGGACGAGATACCCATTTCTTCTCTAAACTTTATCAGTTTTGGTTGTGTTACTGGTTTTGTAAGAGCATCGGCAATCATGTTTTCGCCTTCGCAGTAAACGAAATTTACTATCTTCTCATCAACAAGTACTTTAATGAAGTGGTGTTTGATGTCAATGTGTTTTGTCCTACTGCTAAATTGGTCGCTTTTTGCCATTGCAATGCAACTTTGTTTGTCCTCATAAATAGTAGTAGGGTTTTGCTGAGGAAACCCTAAGTCTTGCAGCAGCTGCCTTAGCCAAACTGCTTCTTGGCAGGCATTAGAAGCTGCTATGTATTCAGCCTCCGTTGACGAGAGAGCAACAGAGTTTTGCTTTCTTGTCGACCAAGAAATAGCGCTTTTTCCTAAGAAGAAAGCATAACCACTGGTTGATTTTCTATCTCCTGTGTCTCCCGCCCAGTCAGCGTCTGTGTAGCCTCTTAGCACCATTTTTTCATTTTTAGTACCTACTTTTAATTTCATGTCAATCGTAGTTTTGAGATATTTAATAACTCGTTTGACACTATTCCAGTCTTTCTGTCGGGGTTTGCTAACTCTCCGCCCGAGACAGCTGACTGCCCAGGCGATATCTGGCTTGGTGGTGGTGGAAAGGTAAAGCAAGGAACCGATTGCCGATCTGTATTCTTCATTGCTATCAAGTAAATTTTCTTCTCCTTGTAGACTCGGATACGAGATTGTAGACTCGGATACGAGATACGACTCCAGCTGAATCTTGTAATCCATGCTTCTTTACCAGTGCTTCAATTTTTTGTGTTTGGCTCAGGGCAAACTTGCCTTTGTTCCTTTCGATTTTTATTCCTAAGTAGTGGGAAACTTCACCTAAACTTTTAACTTCAAAATATTTATTCATAGACTCTGCTATGGACTTAATTTGGTCGATGTCTCTATGTCCAATAAGGAGATCATCAACATAGATAAGTACGTAAACAGGAGAGTCACCTTCGATTTTTGTGTATAAACAAGGATCCACGTCGCTTCGTTTGAAACCGATTTTCTTCAGGACCTCATTTAACTTGGTATTCCAGGCCCTGCCTGACTGCCTAAGTCCGTATAAAGATTTCTGAAGTTTACAAACCATTTCTGGAGATTCTTTATCCTGATATCCTTCGGGTTGGACCATGTACAGTACAAGTTTTCTTCTAGATCACCGTTAAGATAGGCTGTTTTAACATCATAATGTTGTACACTTAGTTTTAAGTTTGAGGTTAGCGTTAGTATGATTCTAACTGTGGTCTGCTTGACGACTGGAGCAAATGTGCAGTCATAATCGATGCCGTACTTTTGGTTGTAGCCTTTGGCCACAAGTCTGGCTTTATATTTTTCTATCTTTCCCTCGCTGTCGTATTTTGTTTTGAATATCCACTTGCACCCAATAGGACGTTTTTCAGGAGGAAGGTCCGTTAAAACCCACGTGCCTTTCTCTCGTAGAGAAGCGAATTCTTCGTCAGCCGCTTTCGTCCAATTTTCTCTTTCTTTTTCTTCTAATTTCATCATATCTGCCCAGGATTTTGGTTCGTAAATGTTTTCATTATTATGTATGGCTGAGTATGTTAATCTTTGTGGCGGGATTCCTTTGTTTGATCTTTGGGACCTTCTTGGTTCTGGTTCTGAATTTTCTGAACTTGTCGTTTCTACCACTACTTGATCGCAAGGGTCATGTGTGGAAAAATTTTGAGATTCTCCCCCAGTCTGGTTGTATTCAGATTTTGTAATGTCAGAGTCAATATTAGTGTTAGTCTTTGTTACGTCATCATCGTGTATATTGTTAGTATATTTTATATTTCTTGAAATTTTTACTCTAATGGTCTTTGTATTGAGGATTCTGTGCCCTTTTGATATCTCACTGTACCCTACCATAATTCCAGGTTCTGCTCGAGGACCTAACTTAGTTTGTTTTTCGTTTGGGACGTGCATGAACACTTTGGTACCAAACGTTACTAAATGTTTTAAATTTGGCCTTTTGTCAAACCAAAGTTTAAATGGTGTTTTCTCAATAACCTTAGAGGGTAGCCTATTTATTAAGTAATTAGCTGTTACCACAGCTTTCCCCCAATACTTGTTATCTAAATTTGCGTCAACTAACATTCAACGTGCGGATTCACATATCGTGCGGTTCTTTCTTTCCGATATTCCATTTTGTTCCGGACTGTAGGGAACCGTGAATTGGAACTCAATTCCGAATTTTTTCAAAATATTTTGGGTTTTAGCACTAATATATTCTCCTCCTCCATCAGATCTTATAGCCTTGGGAGTTTTATTAAATTTGTTTTTTATCATTGCCAAATATTCTTGAAGCTTTTGACTCACTTTATCTTTACTTTTCATTAGATATAGAGTAGTGTATCTAGAATAATTATCTGTAAAAGTGACATAATATTTATTGCCCCCAGGAGTGACATTCTCCATGCCTACATCGCTTACTATTAAGTCTAATTTGTTTTTACTTCTGTTTGTTTCCTCTTTTGAAAAAGGCTTTCTAGTTAGCTTTGATTTTACGCAAGACTCGCAATAAAATTTATTTCCGCAATCTGTCAACTTGATTCCAGAACCTAGGTTTTTGTTTACTAACTCTTTTATTTGTGAGCGATTTCGATGCCCCAGTTTTAAGTGCCAACTATGAATACACGTACTAGTGCACGACTTGCTCGTTGCTAAAAATGCCTTATTCTCATAAAGTTTATATAGTTTATTTAGGTAACCGATTATTGTTTTCCCGCAATTCAATTCAATTTTGCACTCGTTTTTTGTGAATATAAAATTATGACCACGACCAGCTATTTGTTTCACCGAAAGTAGGTTACTATCTAATGTAGGAACATACAGCACATCTTTAACTGGTATCTTTGTTGGATCGGAGTCAACCGTGTTTACGATCAGGTACCCTTCACCCACACCTTCAGACAGCATGGCTTGCCCTTTGGCCGTAACTACTTCACTTTCAACTGGATCGAACTCGGTAAAGAAAGTTTTATTATTCGTCATGTGCGTCGAGGCTCCCGAATCTATGAACCATACGCTCGATTTGGCGTTTACACCGTAAGCCGAGTTCACAAGGAAGCAGCTTTCATCTTCCGATAAGTTAATTTTACTTGAAGCGGCAGTTTTTGCTTCATTATTTTTTTTTTTTTCAGATTTGTAGCTTTCCAAAAATAGCCCTGCTGTTTCGTATGGTTTTTCGAGCAAATCGGACAAACTAATTTACCCCTGGGTCTATCATATTTAGATTTATCTTTGTTTCTTTTGTTGTTTGCGGTTCCTTTAAAAGCGGTCTCGTCTTGCCTGTCATTCTCGGTTTTGTCAAACTGAATCTGTCTGTTATATTCATCTAAGAGTTTAGCTTTAACATAGTCAAGTGTCAGTTCTTTATCAGGTCTAGTATCTAGTGCAGTGACTAACGCATTATATTGTTTTGGTAAACCCCTCAGTAGCAAAGCAGCAACGTGGAACTCTTTGATTTCTTCTCCTATACCCCTAAGTCTAACTACCAGTTCCAGTACATGTCGTATGTACTCCTCCATACTACCTTCCATCTTGGACTGATAGAGCTGCCTCAGAAGGTATATAGTTTATTAGAGAGGTTTTCTCTTTCATGTATACCTTTAATCTTATCCCACATTTCACGTGCTGTTTTGCACTGAGCGACATGTACGATTTGTCCGTCGTCTATAGCTAAGGCTACACTTGATTGGGCTTCATCGTCTTTATTAGTCCAATCAGAGTTAAGTTTGTCTGGGGAAGGGGGATCATCCCTGATTACTGACCAGAGACCTTCTCGTATCAGCAACATCCTCATCTTATAACTCCAAGGACCGTAGTTGCAATTTTTTAACTTATTGAAAACAAATTTAGTTTCGTAATCAGAAGTCATTATACCTGCTATTGAAGTCTTCGACTTGACCGACGTAAGAGTTTTTCTTAAGAGCCCATAACCTATTATATTAACTGTGAAATAAGACACTATTCCTTTTTAAGAACTATTAATATAATAATGACAGAATATACATAAAAATATAAATATGTCAAAAACAAAACATGGTGGGGAGAGGCAAAGTCGGTCGGTCTCTAACAATATGCAGGCTACGTTTGACAAACCATCCAGATTTAATAAAATTCAGATTAGTTCTTTTAAAGATATGAGTGTAGTAAATGTATGTTTGAGCGCATGTGGAAGAGAAACAAATGGGCGTAGAAGGTTGATACAACATGGTTGATACAATGCACTAATTATGACCTACCATCCAAATTTCCTTTAAATCGGGCGATTAGTTTTAAGATATGTTGGTTCACAAAAATTAAGCGACAGACACGAGACCAAAAAGATTTTCTGATGACCAAATGGATTTCAGACTTAAAATTATTGAAATCGGAGACAAAAAATGTGATCGTTCTTCAGAACGATCACATAACTCCGTTAGTTTGCTTCTGTTAAGGTCGGAACCAAAAGGGGTTTAAAGCTTATAAAATTTAACCGTGGGTACCTTATGTAAAATCAATTACATATACACGATTGGACGCGAGGAAGCTATGTGCTACAATAGTTGGCAGACTATTTTAATAATATAGAAAGATTAAATAAATTATATTATGGATATATACAGGGAGCTTAATAAACATGCGGCACAAATAAAGGGGGTTATTTTGACAAAGGGAGTCGATAGACTATTTTAAGAATAATTATACCTTAGACGATTTTTCGTTTCATTTCGAAGATACAGGACTAGATCTTAAAAAAAGCTATATTTATTGCTTTCATGAGTCTTAATTAATACTGCTTAAAATTTCTCAGCTATGTTCCATGCGTCCAATCTTCTCCTCATCAATTGCCCTCAAAAATGCTAGAGGTGATTCTAATTGTATTATACCCTTCTATTATCAGATATCTCAAATTCTCTACATTTTTTGCTGCAGTAGTATATATTAATGACTTCAAATGGCCTTTATACCTCGCTGGTATGTCTTCCCGGTAAAAATACCTGTCCAATAAGACAGTCACCCACAGTTCCAACCCAAATATTTAATTAAAATTAATGTTGGAAACCATCTTCAAGTGCCGCTTGCGGATTTTCAACAGCCCCCACATGGTAGTTATGAAAGTTTCCAATTAAACTTCTTAAGAAATTCGCTTCTTCAAATTCAGCTTCAATAGTTACGCGGGATTTTAATCAATGCTTGCAGGAAAATCAATCAATAAAATCAATCCTTGCAGAAAATCAGCAGAAACTTCCCAAGCGCACTGAATATGGTATGAAGCACTGCTGCTTCAAAATTGTCCATACAGTCATATTTACATTGAATGTATTTGCCTTTTTTTTACAAGCTTTTATTTAACTTGCAATGTTTGTTTGTATGTATGTATGCTCGGGTCAAATCTTGCATCTGAATTTTAAAGCAGTTATTCTCAACCGATTGAATTGAAATTTTGCATAAACGTTTAGTTTGGATGATAATACACTTAGCTAAGTGAAGTCATTCTAAATCCAATATGGAGGGCGTTCAAGATGGCGGACTAGTTATTTTTTAAGTACGCCATGATACGGGTATCAAATGAAAGGGTTTGCTGAGTTGAATACGAATAAAAGCTTGTTAGCAAATTTCCATTAGAAAAAATTCGCTAATAGAGCCACTGGCATGGCGGGAGTTTGAGCCGGGATTGTGGCCAAAATACGTTTCATGGGTCCCTGATCACGAAAAAATAGGTTTTAAAAAACTTTATATATATATATATGTATATATATATATATATATATATATATATATATATATATATATATATATATATATATATATATATATATATATATATATATATATATATATATATATATATATATATATATATATATATATATATATATATGTATGTATATGTATTTCTAGTGGATTTCTTGTGAGCACGATGGCTCTCGAAGGAATTGACGTATCAAAATAAAACTTGCACCGAAAAATCAAGCTCGTTGGGATGAGGATCCCCTAAAAAAATGGGATCTTTATGACGTCATTAATCCCTCCTGATGAGTCAGCAAAGATAAAAAAAAATACAAACATCAAGTGAGGTATCGCTTTATATGTTTTTTAATCCAAAAAATGAGTTACCATAGCGATTCGAATAATAATTTAATAATAATAATAATAATAGTAATAACAACAATTTCTTGCGGATTTCTTGTAAGCACGATAGCTCTCGAACGAATTGACGTATAAAAATAAAACTTGCACTGAAAAATCAAGCTCTCTGAGATGAGGATCCCAATTGAAAATGGGATCTTATTTTAGTTGGATTAGGGTTTTTAGAATATTGTTTAGTTAAACATAATCGTAGTAGTTTAAAAGAAGTTTAAACTGCACAACATTGAACTACAAATTTCCAATGGAAATTCGCTCGGCTTCCGGAACCTCGCGGTAGGATTTTTTTAAAATAATTTTCTTTTTATAATCAACTTATTTCGTATAAATACCTGAATCATTATCTACTATGTTCTACACATGTTTTTCCAATTGTACCATTGTTACTGTGTTGGGCCTATTTGGGTCTCTATTTCGTTTAAACGTTGCCGTTTCATGAAAACTTTAGAAGGTTTTTCTTTCAGAAATATGACAATTGAGAAATTTTTTATCGTATAACCGCTTAGACTCTACCAAATTTCCATTAGCAAGACTATACATAAAATGCATATCAGTCATCTCGGCATTCGTATATATAGTGATTCATATTAGAGAGCTTCACAAACAAATGTAAAATTATCACACCAAAATACGAGAGACAATCAACTTTAAGGTGGTTTCACTACCAAGCCCAAATCTATTATACCAGGAGATTTTCCTATTTTCTACTCCCCTAACAGGAGAATAGGTCTGACGATGACAGTACATAATGTACATCCAGTATAATTTTGGCTCAAGGCTCCATATAAAGCCTATAGATCCTTCTGAACAACGAAAAATCGAAAGCATTGTAAATTTTGCTTGCTAAGTGAATAGCCCAGAAAAAGTTTGGTTAAAGGGTCACGCGGGTATCGGTCCTAATGAAGCGGTGGACTTGTTAGCAAAACAAAGTAGTTCGGACGATGAGTTGATGGTTCTGCATGGATCTAGTTATAAAGTCCCAGTGAGGGATATGTACAGACAAATTGATAAGGCAGCAAAGAAAAGATGGTTTCGTTGGCAAGAAACTACAATGTCAGGAGGGTTTTACAAACAAATCTAACCAGCAGTAGAAGCAACACCTTGGTACAAAGGACAGAGCAACAGACATTTCATAGTCTCTATTAATAGATTAAGATCTAATCACGGTATTTGTAATTTATATTTGAAAAAATAAACAAAGCTGAGTCAAGCTTATGATGCTCTACATGTAATCTGGAAGAAGACCTTGAACACATAATAATGTTTTGTAAAAAATATTCTGGTCAAAGAGAGGCACTTTTAAATAATGTTTTTAATTCAAAATCTATAGAATTACCATTTAATTATTTATCAATTTTATGTAGTAGATCTCCTCCTTTATATAAAATGTTGTATTCCTTCCTAAATAGTATAAAAGTCAGTATTTAAGAAACATTTGTTATAATGGAATCATGGCTGTATGGCCGATATGTAGCCAATGCCAAAAAAAAAAAAAAAAAATAGCCCAGAAAAGTTTCTTGTCTATAGTGACTCCAAAAATACTTACCTGTATTAGGTATTAGAAAGCTCAAGACTATTTTCCCAGGTAGGAACGTCGAGGGGTTCGTACGTCATCAAGTTCCCTTTCTTCATAAAAGGAACCACCACAGTTTTCCCTAAGTTTACCGTTTACCCAAGCTGTTTCTCTTACAAAATTTCTCTTTTATTTTATAGTGGGAGTTCAAAGACGGTGCTAACAATTTTTCCGCTTAATTACCGCTACAACATTGCCAAAAAACCAAATTGCAAAATCCTTATTACCACAATAATAAGAATAATATAGCACTCCCTCATGGGGTACCTTCTCTTGAAAACTGTTTTGACGCTGCAATCTTTTTCTGTCCCACAGTTATTCTCAGATTAGCTATATCGAAAGAATCCACTCCATCACAAACTGATTTGAGTGGACACAAACTATTTTTTTTTATATGCAAAAAGGGAATTAAAAAAAATGTTTATAATTTATCATAAACATTATTATAATAATAATAATAATAATAATTGGCGATATGAAAAATTTATTTACAATAATGTAGTGCATAAAATGAAATATGCTTTAAAATATCTAATAAAAGCAATCCAATACACAAGTAGAACGATACCCCTCTTGAAAATTAGGTAAAATATGTGATTTGCCCACTCCTAGCTCTCAAATGAGCTATTTATAGGTTAAGGGTTATTCGAATCGCTACGGTATCACATTTATTGGATTCAGGACCCCAAAAAACATAAGAAGCGATACCTCACTTAATTTTTTATACAAAAATGTAATTTTTTTTTATCTTTGCTGACTCATCAGGAGGGGTTAATGACATCATAAATATCCCATTTTCAATAGGGATCCTCATCTCAACGAGCTTGATTTTTCGGTCCATGTTTCTTTTTGATACGTCTATTCCTTTGAGAGTTATCGTGCTTACAAGAAATCCGCAAGAAATTATTATTGTTACTATTATTATTATTATTATTAAATTATTATTCGAATCGCTAAGGTAACTCATTTTTTGGATGCAGGATCCCTATAACATAACGAAATGTATTTTGGAACGAAGTTCCTTATGGCACGTTCTGGAGCCCGGGAGTAAATCCGAAAAAACTACCAAAATCACCGTCACAAAATAACCGTCACAAAATCACCGTCACAAAATCACCGTCACGCAAAATCCGTCACGAAATCTACCGATGACAATAACTTGAGTAAAAGATCACCGAGTTAGTTGAAATTTGTTACACATGTTCATTTTACCAATGCCTAAGCTAAGTTCGTTGAAAAACGTTATCCGCCTAAGCGTTCACGGCCAACTCTCGTGTAGACGTAAGCTTCAAATTTAAAATTGAATTTTTTGGACGGGAAAAAATTCTAACTTCATCTATTTAATAAGACAAACAACTTTTCTAAATAATATTTTTTAGTAAAACGAACACCGACACTGCTATGAAGTAATAAAGATCGCTAAATTTATTAAAGCGGACCTAAACGTTTTAAATAAAGAAAACAACGTTTTTACCGATATCTTACGTTCTAACGTAACGATTTCAATAAAACTTCATGCACATCGTCTAAAGTACAATTGAAACAGGAATGTAAAATTTCAACCCGATACAAGCAGAAGGGTTTTAGTGTTGGTGATTTATATTTTATATTATAATATTTTAATTGGAGATTCGCAGACGGAGGTCTGATGGGACAGTTCTTTTCTTCTTTACAACCATCTGCTTTAACTATAAACTAATAAAAAAAAAATTTTTCTCAATTTACAATGTATAATTTTTATTGTAAGACGTTCTTTTTGAAGTTAATAAAAAGTTTTTCCTTTAATTTTGCCTTAACTCCGCTAGTACAAATAGTTACTTTAAATTTTGTCTCTTATTCTAACTTCGCCATGTATAAGTAGTTAGTATCATATACTTAGCACTGTAATTATATAATTTATATTTAATATAAAGCGTAAGGAACTTTGTTCCTACCGGGTGTCCCACGACACCACACGTATTTTTCGATTACTTTGTCGATTACTTAGTTTGTGGGGTTACAGAAACTCTTATATCTACTAGTTTTTCTAAAGTCTTCAGGAGGTGGGACTTATAGGTCAATAGTCAATAGGTTAATATGGCTAGAGTGAGGTAAGGCTTCCCTTATTGGAAATAAAAACTACTCTCTCTTCTCTCCAGATTCTAGGTATTGTTCTATAGATTATACAATTTCTTGTGATCTTTACTAGGTCCCCAAGAATCAAGGTGATGTCTTTTTGTAGCATCTGGCATTTCCTGAGGCTGAAGAAGAGCAAAGCTGTTGACAGCCCATTTAAGTTTAATTTCAGTAATATGGCATTGGCTATATTCCCTTCTTCTTCGCTGGGAATTAAGTGAGTCTGATCCAATAAGTGAGATTTTATCCTAAACTCGATTTTGATGGATTTCACATTTTGAGATCCCCTGTGTCTGAAACATTTCTGTCTGAAGTATTCTGTAGGCTTAACTATACTAGGCCGATTTCGATTAAATTTAGCATATACGAAATCTGGAAATGAATTTAAGCTCTAAATTTGGGTATATAGCTATAAACGCGGTCGGTGACAGGCCAATTCGATTTCGAGAAGTAGTTATTTGTTGTGACAGATGTGTCAAAACATTCAATTTAATTTTGTATTTATTGTTTAAAAAATATTAAAGTTGTGTTAAATAGTTCATCTATTAATAAAAGTATTAAAAAACCTAATTCCGAGTTTCTCAAGTGGTGCCGAAACCCGAATAATAGAAATAAAAGAAACCTGAAAGAAGAAATTTAAGATGGCAAACATGAAAGATTTATTTTTATCTACAGAAGAAGATGTGTTAAATCGCTTAACTAAAGAAGAGATAGTCACGGAACTAAAGAAAAGAGGATTAGATGTAAAGGACTCGACTAACAAAAAAGAGGTATTGGTGCAACTACAACAACTTAACATCCGAGAGTTGACACAGAAAACCCGGGAAATTAAAGAAGATCAAAGGCAAGTACAATTTTTGAATAATGTTTTAGAGCTAATAAATTCTAAATTACAACCAAATCAATCATGTATACAGGAAGGATATCAGAATAGAGAAGATACTGTTAGACCAAAACTCCCAAGACTCCAGCTGGAGCCATTTGAAGGTAAAATTGAAAAATGGTCATTGTTTTGGGAGCAGTTTGAGTCGTCAGTGGACAGCAACCCTAGAATTGACCCAATAAATAAACAAGTTTACCTCCGAAATTTGTTGAAAGGAGAAGCATTTGATATAATAGAAGGTTTAGAACTGTCAAAAGAAAATTATGAATTCATAAAAGAAAAATTAAAAAGAAAATACGGTGACAAAAGGAAAATTATAAACAATCACATTGACTTTATTGAGGGATTGACAACTATAACAGGATCTAGCGTTGTTGAACAAAATAAACTTTATATAAAAATTCAATCGCGAGTAGACAGTTTAAAATCTTTAGGAGGACAATTAGACGCATACGGACATATACTTAACAAGAAAATTTTAAGACTTTTTCCTGAGGAACTAGGTATTAAATGGTTAGAGTTTGTAGAAGATAAACAAGTTGATGAGAGTAATCTCATAGAACTAATGACATTCATGGAAAAATATTTTGAAAAAAGATTGAAAATAGATGAACTAAAAATTGAAAAAACGGTCGAACCAGAAAATCAGGTAAGATCTACTATTGAAGCATTAAATATAAGAACAAAAGAAAAAAAATCACCAATCTTTGTAAACTTGAGAAAAAATGACAAAATCAGAAAAATATGTGCGTTTTGTGAGGAGAGAGACTCACATTGGGCTCAAGACTGTAAAACTTACACCTCTGTTGAAAAAAGAAAACAATGTCTTTTAAACAAACGCAAATGTTTTATATGCTTATTTAGTAGTGATCACATAGCAAGAAACTGCCCTAAATTGAAGAATTTACATTGTTTCCAATGTAAGGAAAACCAAAAACACAACACAGCACTTTGCGAAAAAGATGAAAGAAAACCTAAGGACGTGACCAATAACCACGTAGGACTGAAGTGGAAGGGATCAAGACTGCAGACAATTAAAGTGTGGGTTGTCGGGCAAAATGGGAAAAAACGTTTAACAAGATGCTTACTAGATACAGGAAGTGAAGTGAGCTTCGTAAGCGAAATTATGGCTACAGAGTTGGACATGAAAATAACAGAAGAAGAAATATGTAACGTAAAATCATTTGAAAACAAAAGTAGCAGAAAGAAAAGAAATACCAGAGAATTCAAACTAGTAAGTATGTTTAACAATATGTCTATTAACATCCAAGCTCTAGAGTCAAATAATGAATACAAAGAATATGAATCTGTTCCTTATGAAATAAAGAAATTGTTTCCAAAAATCAAATTTGCTGATGAACAAACCGAAAATTGTGATACAAAAATAGAAATTTTGATTGGTATGAACTATTACTGGAAAATTATTCAAGACAAAACATTGAGATTAAATGAGGGATTGGTTTTATCAAAATCAATTTTCGGATGGGTCTTAAGTGGAGAAAAAAGTGTCGCTAAAATAAAAAATTGCAGTAACAACCACATTGATTTTAAAGCTACTGAGACAGAAAAAGAAATAAAAAATTTTTGGGATTTGGAAAAAATAGGAATTACAGAAAATCAAGAAAATGAAAATCAAATTAACAAAGAAATAAATAAAAACTTTGAAAAGACATTCGTGATAAAGGATGGGAGAGGGGTTGTAAGTATTCCTTGGAAAGAAAAACACAAGCTGTTAAACGATAATTATGTAGTAGCAGAGAAGAGATTCAATTCCTTAGAAAAAAGGTTTCAAAAAGACGAGGAATACAAAAGAAAATATATAACGGCTATGCAACAATATTTAGAAGAGGATCACATAGAAGAAGTAAAGAATATAGCAAGTACATCAGAAAAAGTATTCTACCTACCTCATCAAGCAATTTTAAAGGATGACAGAGAGACGACAAAAGTGAGAATTGTCTTTGATGGGTCATCACACGAAAAAGGTTTCATATCGGTTAATGAAGCTATTGAACCTGGACCAAATTTAAACCCAGAAACTACAGGCGTCTTACTACGGTACAGACTAAACAAATACGTGTTGTGTGGAGACGGAAAACAAGCATTTTTGCAACTTATTTTAAATGAAGATGACAGAGATGCAACAAGATTTATTTGGTATAACATTGAAAATACAGACTCTGGATTTATAACAGGAAGCAATAAAGTAATTTACAGGTTCAAAAGACTTCCCTTTGGTTTAACCTGTTCTCCGTATCTACTAGCAGCAGCCTTAAGGGAAACTGCAAGAAGATATGAAAGCATTTATCCCAATATATCAAAAATCATTGACAAAAACACTTACGTAGACGATTTTGCAAGTGGAGATGATACAGAAGAGGGAGTTGTTCAAATTTACAAGGAAATAACGTCAGTTACGGATGAAATTAAAATTAAAATGCAAAAATGGAACACAAACAGCGAAAAATTAAAATTACTGTTGAAAGACTGTCCGGAAAAAGAAGAATTAAAATTGTTAGGGCTAAAATGGAATGTCAGTAGTGATTGCTTCATTTTGTTATCCGAAAAATCAAGAGATCTTACAACAGTTACCACAAAAAAACAGATTCTAACACAAGTTGCAAAATTATATGACCCTTTAGGCCTCATAACCCCGATAACAGTAACAGGAAAAATATTATTTCAAGAAACTTGGATTAAAGGATTTGATTGGGACGACATATTACCTCCAGATTTTGCAAAAAGATGGTATGCTTGGAAAAAAGACATCGAGACCGCAAATAAAATAGAAGTTAAAAGGTGGATAAATTTCAAATCAAATTTAAATCAAATTCTCGAAATACATGTGTTTTGTGACGCAAGTGAAAAAGCATATGGAGCCACATTGTATATTAAAATCAAAGAAGACAGTGGATTGGTAGAAACTCACCTGATGATGAGTAAATGCAGATTAGCTCCAGTAAAGAAAATTACTTTACCCAGACTTGAACTGCTTGCTGCATTAATTGGTACTCGATTATTAAATTATGTGCTAAAGGAAACTGAATTAAATCCTAGTATAGTGAGACTGTGGTCAGACTCAAAAGTCGTGCTGACATGGATAAAAAATGACTCTAGAAAATGGAAGACATTTTTTTGCAACAGAGTATCCGAAATCCAAAATAGCGTTAGATCATCCGTCTGGGGATACTGCAGAAGTAAAGAAAACCCTGCAGACCTCTTAACAAGAGGAATATCAGCAACAAAATTAAAAGATAAAGAAATTTGGTGGAAAGGCCCACCGTGGCTAAAATTTGATAAGGATAAATGGCCAGAAGAAAACGAGTTTTTGAATGTGGAAGAAGCAAAATATGAAGAAAAAAAGATTAAAGAAGTTTTAAATGTGGCAGAGGAAGAAATTCTTTCTCAAGTATTTAGATTCGAAAACATAAACAATTACAACAAATCGTTAAGAGTAATAGCGTGGATAATTAGATTCAAAAATAATTGCAAAAAGTTTAAAATTAAAGGAGAACTTTCTGCAGAAGAGTTAGAAATATCAAAAATTTGTTGTATTAAATTAATTCAGAAAGAGTACTTTAGAAAAGAAGTAGAAGAATTAAAATTGAATAACGAAATAAAGAAATCACCAATAAAAAAATACAATCCATACATTGACAAAGATGGAATAATAAGAGTTGGAGGAAGATTACAGTTTGCAGAAATATCAATTGAGGAAAAACATCCCATTATATTAGAAGGAAAACACCCTTTAGTCAAACAACTCATAAGATGGACCCACTACAAATTATTTCACTTAAAAACTAAACATGTTTTAACAGAACTAAGAAGCAAATATTGGATCCAGCATGGAAGAAAATTAGTCAAACAAGAAATAAGAAAATGTACAGTTTGTCAAAAATTGAACAAAAAAAGAGCAGTACAAATTGAAGCTCCTCTTCCTTTAGACCGCATCAAACAAGAAAAACCATTTCATGTGACAGGGATAGATTTTGCAGGTCCACTTTATATAAGAAAAGATGGAAGCTCTCAAAAAGCATATATCGTTCTCTTCACGTGTGCTGTAGTAAGAGCAGTGCACTTAGAATTAGTGACGTCTATGTCGACTGATAGATTTATTATGTCATTACAAAGATTTATCGCGAGACGAGGATTACCTAAAAATATATACACAGATAATGCTAAAACGTTCAAAGCTGCTGATATTTATTTGAAAGGTCTCTGGGAAAGTATAGATAATTCAAAATTACAATTATTTCTGGCCCAAGAAGGAATAATATGGAAATTTATAGTGGAAAGAGCAGCGTGGTGGGGAGGCTGGTGGGAGAGGATGGTGCAGACAACAAAAAGATGTTTGAGAGCCACCGTTATGAAAACATCGTTACTAGACGAAGAAGAGTTAACAACTGTACTGAATAACATAGAGGCGGCAATCAACAGCAGACCCTTGACCTATGATGAAGAAGATCCAACGGAAGATTCACCCCTTACTCCACAACTCTTTTTGTCTGGACAGAAAATAAACTCACTACCACCTGAACAACGGAACTTAACAGGAAACGAACTAGTCAAACTTATTAAAAAGAGAGAAGAAATTAGCAGCCAGTTCTGGAAAAGATGGCACAGAGAATATTTATTAACTTTAAGGTCATTTCACGAAAGAAAGACACCGAGCGGAATATTAACAATTGCTGAAGGAGACATTGTGCTGGTGTCAGACGATCGACCAAGACACATGTGGAAGACTGGCAGAATATTGCAAGTGATTAAAGGCAGAGACGGGCTTGTGAGGTCTTGTATTTTAAAGGTAGCTGGAGCAAGAGACAACATCAGACGACCAGTACAGCTATTAGTTCCACTAGAACTATGAAGGTGCTGGTACCGCAAGCATGTGTCGGCGGGGAGTGTGACAGATGTGTCAAAACATTCAATTTAATTTTGTATTTATTGTTTAAAAAATATTAAAGTTGTGTTAAATAGTTCATCTATTAATAAAAGTATTAAAAAACCTAATTCCGAGTTTCTCATTTGTTTTAAGTAAATTTTTATACATTCAAGTCTGGTTGTACGTGCTGACGCATAGGGCCTATTTTTAAATAAATCAGCCAAGTATGTATTTTCAGCACATGCAAAGGGGTCCGTATAGGCATTTAACAAATAGGATGAGTTCGTTAACCAGTATTTAATCGGCCCAGCCGGCACATTTTAACTTTAGCGCCCCCCCCCCCTTGCTTCTAAACAATAGTCTTCCCGACAAAAGTCTCAAAGGTTTGTGTGTTTGTCTCCCCAAGATTGGGACTCCTGGGGAAGTTTTATTACGCTATTTTAAGGTTGAGTCTTATCATGTGTGAGACTAAATTTTTTACCGAACTCTGAAGGACAATGAGCTCTACAGTTTTCTAAGCGTATATTTAATATTCCTTTGTCTTATTGTGGCTGCTGTAAAGGCGGCAGCATAAGAATTTGGAAACGTTTTACTGCAAATACTCGTATATTATGAAACACAACTTCAGTTTATAATTACACAAGATTCCCGTAAAAGAAGTTTCCCTCTCCTACTTAATCAGGACTGACCAAGGTGACAGAATATATTACTTAAAACAACTCTGCCTGACCAAGTAGAATCAGGAAATAACCCAATAATAAAATAATACTAAAATTGGGTGACACAAATTAATCTAAAATAAACTGAACAAATAAACTGACCACAGCGGCCACACTTATAGTTAATTACACTAAGGGAGATTATCACATTTATATACAAAAGTGGGACATTCCTTGGTCCCAAGGAACATTGGACTAAATATCCCTTTGTCTTAATAGTAATTTAGACTAAGGAGTATACATACCTACTCTGTTAATGTTCCTTTGTCTAAATAACTATTAAGACAAAGGGATATTAAATATTAGAAAACTGTAGAACTCATTGTCCTTCAGATTTCGGTAAAATATTTAGTCTCACACATGATAGGGGGGTGCTAAAGTAAAAAAGTACCATCCAGTCTTATCAAGATGGCGACCATTAATTGTTTTAGCTTTATCTTTTGAACCTTTAACTGCAAAGACGTGAAATAAACGCCTTGTTTAATTTCAAATTATTATTTTTCTTCATTTCCTTATTTCCTACACGGTACTCGTCGCACGATCTGTTGAGAGGCTTGTGAGCTTTATAGCCCTCTGGCTCTCTTACACATCGCATTCCCAGTTGCCCAAAGTTAGGGTTAGTTTCCATGTTGCCTGCATCTTCGGAACTCGCTGACAGTCATCTACGCCGTGGCCATTAATCAAAGTGCTACATGTTATGTGAACGTGAGTACCATTTTCATTTCTCAATAATTATATAATAATAAAAATAATTAGTCAATTATTTTCCTCTTGTAGCCTTGCCTTACATTTCCTCATACATCACCCTACAGTCCAAATTCAAAGTGGCCGATTTTTGTCGGTTCACACTCACAAGCGCCTTTATATGAATTTTTATTGTCATAACACAATAAAACCACTCTGAAGAGTGCAGCCCAATCCGTTCCCAAGATATACATTTTTAAGGTTTTTGGGAGAGAACAATTTTTTCTAGCAATTTATGCGATTTATAAAAAAATTCCTTTAAACCCGTTTTTTGAAAAAGAATAACTATATTTTTTCGTTTATTTGTTAAAAAAAAATAGAGGGGGACACGAAAAACGCAATTTTCAAGGTCACATGGCGCAAAAATGATTTGGTTCAAAACAAAACTAATATATACTTGTACTCACGGCATCCTCCTCTTTCATTGGTCATCCCGCTTGACACAATTGACAAATTTTAACCCCTTAAACTTCCCAGCCCGTGTTTTTTAAGGATGATTTCTTGGGGCTTAACTTAATTTTTCTGTGTTTGAGTTATTACACATAAAATAACTGCAAAGCTTCAAATTTTTGTGTTTGGAACTTTCGGATATCAGGTGCTTTATAGCTTCGGTTCCTCGTTTTTGCCTAAAAACTATTACAGTGATTTTGATTAAAAATGCTATAACCTAGTCCAGTTGTAATGTAATCAGTCGTTATCCGAGAAATCTAGTTTCCGAGATATTAAATAAAAATTGATGTGATCGCACAGGGAATCGAACCCGGACCATGAAATGTAAGAAACCTTAAATTATTATTAGTAAAAGATTTATATAAGATATTTTGGGGATAAAATGCAGTACATAGTAATATATAAAAGAGAAATGTATGTCCAAGCTTGTCGGACTGATGTTTTTTATAATAATATCAATAATTTAGTTAGATTCCTCGATAATAACCAATTTTGGTTACAATGCATTGATTGTTTGCTAATTAGTGTGGCACGTAGCTTCATCGATGATGAATGGTCAAATAAGATTTAAATAGGTTTCGATTTCCAGTGGTCACACTAATTTTTAAGCAAAATTAAATTTGCACAGACGGTTGAAATTATAACCATCTGTGGGTTACTTTCGACAAACCATTCAAAATTTATTAAAATCGTATAAGTACTTTTCAAGATGTAATTGTTAATAAAAATAAGTTTGTGCAGACGAAGAAGGAAGCAATGGCTAATATATGACCTACAATCCAAATTGCATTCTAATCGGACGAGTAGTTTTTAAGATATGGTGGTTCACAAAAATATAGATGGACACACTGACAGACCACCCGAAAGAAACGAGACCAAAAATGCTCCCTGATGTCTGAAACGGATTTCTGTCCAGGAATTTTTGAAATCGGAGACACAAAAAAACTTCGGAACAATTCCACAGCTTCCGTTACCTTCGGTATGCTCGGAAGGAAAATACAGAAAATATGTTAAAACCAAGACAATAGCGACGACAAAGGTGTGAGGTTAAAGCAGATACTACACGTGCTATCCAATCGTAATAATTTTCCAAGTCAAATAATTAAGATTAACCCAGAAAATTAAAATAATTAAATCTAACATAAAGCGCCATATGGCGCCGTTGTTCAAACTAGAGATAATTCAGTATGGATGGAGCTGAGCTAAATGGAATAACATGAGGTATGAGAACACTGTAATGTGGTAGTATCAATAATTTGCTATCATAGATATTGCGCGTGCAGTGCTGACATAGTAAATTCTAATGAGTATGTATAAAACGGGCAGATAGCTCAACATTTCAGTGGAGCCAGCACCTTTATCTCCTGCAGGCAAATGCACAACGAAAAATTATAATGCGAGCTCTTCTCACCCTTGCCCTTATAGGTACACATTCTTTTCTTTATTAAAGTATGTAATAATGTGCTTGTAAATGGATGAAAAAGCTAATAAATTAATTAATTTAAAAAAGTTCTAATTCTTAGTTTGTTAACATATTATTATAATGTTTTTTCTTCTCATTTCAAGTATAATGTAAGTTATCATGCAATTTTGAAATGAGTTACTTATTACTGGTTTTATTCTCTTTTTTCTAACAAAATTATTATTATGTTCTTTTAAAGCTACATTTGTTATATATATTTTATGTAACAATGTATCTCTACATTTAGCTAAAATTAATATCTTGATTTCAACTCGGTATACGATTCTGCTTAACATGAATACTAAAATTTAAAAGAAAAAAAAAATGTTTAAAAAACAAATTTTGGACTCTGGAAACCTTAAAATGTATAAATCCGTCAAAATCTCAAAATCGAATTTTCGTGCAGAATACCTTCTACATATATAAATAACCTATACGAGGAAGTAAAAATGTAATGATGGTATGTTGTGCTTTAAAAAAATAACCATTAAGATATAATGATGATATGTTGAAATTTAAAAAAACAAAAAACTAATCATTTATATTAAAAAATTTAATTATTACAGATACGTATATTACATAATGTTATAATATGCAAACACTATTTTTTTTTTTCACAGTGGGCACAGTTTCTGCAAGTTGGCATGGTATGAAGATATATTATATTTTTAATCATTAATTATTTGGATAATACCTGATTTTCTTAATATATAGTTAAATATTAGTATTGATAAATCAAAGTATACTATAATATAAAGGTTACTTTTGAAGTATTTTCAATTGAACTTATTTTTCATAGGCATTTACGTCAACGCTCATATCGCTATTTGTCTCAAAAACGCTGAAACAAAAACTACATTAAAGGTAATTTTCCAGTTTTTAAATTAGCGGTCATGTCCATATTTCGTCTAGTGCTTTTTCTTATATGAGAAAACTTTACCTGAAGTTGGATATAAAAATCAAGAACATTACACTTTTCGGACATTTTTTCAGAAGGAAAGAGTGATATTTACAGCTTGATATTTTTTTAAGTGAATAGGTATATATCAGTAGCATTACCCCAAAAAATATCATTGATAATTCTTGCATACTTTTTTTTTATAAATTTCCAAAAGTGAAATTTTTAAAAATTTGATCATTTTAGACCTCTATATCTCTGATGGAGCTGGTGATCAAATTCTGAAATATGCACAACTTACAGGGTTCTTTTATTATTTCTATTATTAGGTCAATCAGAATAAAAAATCACTTTGTATATTGAGGTAACAAAAAAGTTATGCAAGCTCAAAAATCTAGAAAAACGCCACAAGAAAAAGTCGTTTCTGCCTAATCTATCTATGGCTGATCGCGTAAATTTGTTCTTTATCTTGTAGTTTTGAACCCATGAATTTTCATTAACAATTTTCTCTACGGAAATATTTGGCCTTGTATAGGGTTTTGTTTGGAAAAGGTATTTTATATATTAAATATAAAACATAACTTTTCTTTTTTTATAAAATGTGCTATATTTCGCCCTCCACATTGGGGCTTCTTCAGGCTTATAGTTTTTCAAATCACATGAGTCACAATATAATTACACTCACTATTATTTTCTTTAAAATAAAATTTTTAACGTCATATTTTTTATTATATATACATGTGAATTGAATTTACTCTATGTACTGAGAATCTTCCCTGCTTGAATGACTCTCCCTGGCATTCAAGCAGGGAAGATTCTCAGTACATAGAGTAAATTCAATTCACATGTATATATAATAAAAAATATGACGTTAAAAATTTTATTTTAAAGAAAATAATAGTGAGTGTAATTATATTGTGACTCATGTGATTTGAAAAACTATAAGCCTGAAGAAGCCCCAATGTGGAGGGCGAAATATAGCACATTTTATAAAAAAAGAAAAGTTATGTTTTATATTTAATATATAAAATACCTTTTCCAAACAAAACCCTATACAAGGCCAAATATTTCCGTAGAGTAAATTTGTTTTATTTGCATTATTAAATTGGGTTTACAGAGCCTAGATTGGATAAATTCAACTATATAGTGTAAAATATAGGTTTTATTAAAATTGTATAACACAGTCCTAGGCTTAAATTTGTTATATGTGTATAATAAACACATTTTCATCAGTATAATATTGTTACATTAAAATATAAATATGTCTATTATTATCTTGTGCAATCGTAGGCCTATTTTACAATGTTTTATAAAGTGATTTTTAATATCAATGCTCACTGAAGTCCTAAGTTAGGTTCAACAGATGGTGAAGAAGGCACAAACATAGCAGAGTGCCTCCGAGCCTGTCAGTTGCTTGTAAAAAGTGCAGTTGTAATCATTAGTGTTAATTTTTATCATCCTTCTGTGTTCCGCACATCATTTAAGAAAGTATAAACTGATGATGTTTGGTTTCAATGAGGAATAATCTGAGGATGTTGACTCCTCTCGAATTGTTCCATTCCCAAAAAATTGTGCGAAGAAATTACAGAGCTGTTATTGAGCTTTAGACATGATGAACAAGACAACAGCATTCTTATTTCAAGTTTATACAAGATAAATTTTACTACAGCATTTAGAGGTGATCTAGTTAATTTTTATATGCGTTTGAACAATTAGGTGTTGACAATTGAATATAATTTAAGAGCAATTATGATTTTATAATACTTGAAAACCTAAAGGCTATTCTAAGAAAAGAAATAGTGTTGGATACATAACTTAGTAGTACTGTAAACTTATTTATATACATACAATACATTTCTGACTGTTATCTCCTATGCACAAATTAATTGAAAAATAACACTGATGACAGCAACTGCCCTCTTCACAAGCAACTGACTGAAGCTTGGAGACACTCTGCAATGTTTATTTTTACTCAAATAACAAATTTAAGCCCAGCGGCGGATGGGAAGGTACTGTCCGGCTCGGTAAAACATATACCAACCGCCACCATATTATCTAATGAGTCACCCCCCCCCCCCCCCCCCCCAATTAGGGGGCCCCTTCCCATAAAACTTATTCTTTGATACCTATAATATAAGTAAAAATGTTCAAATTTTAGTAAAGTTATGGTAAAAATATCACAATTTGATTCATATTTTATTTTATAACAAAATCTACAATAAAATAGTGATAGGTATACAGGGTCGGCCAAAAGCCTCTCTTTGGGAAATCCGTAAAGGTAATTATGTTTTTATGCAATCGCACACTAGGGGCAACTCCCAGGCCACCCAACTTCTAAATTTAAAATTGAAGTGTATTTTTGATTGCAGATTTGGGTGTCTGCAATTTTAGGGTCTGCTGACGGATACCCACATTCTAAACCTTTTTCTATCTCCTATATTTTGCCCTCAATAAGGGGCAAAAGTGTAAAAATTGTAGATTTAAGCGCCTGGGGGCCAAATGGGTGGTTGCGCCTATTACTGCGGATTTATCTATGCGAGTAGATAAATACACACTTCTCTTTACATGGTACAGTTCCCCCAAGTTCCAATATTTTATTTTAAACCATTTACTATTTTCGGTTGGGTTATTTTTATGACTTTGGCCTCCTATATGGGGCAAAATATTGGAGATAGAATCCAAATATGCTATAAAAAATGTCCACTCCTATTCGAAATTTTGAAGTTGAGTGGCCTGGGGGCAAAGTGGTGGTGGTGGCCCCCAGTACACGATTGAATTAAAACAAACTTCCCTTTACATGGTACGGATCCCCCAAGTTTCATTAATTTATCTCAAACCATTCAAAAGTTAGGAGGGGGGAGACTTTTGGACCACCCTGCATGTGTGATAAAATAAAATAGGCGCCAAAAATTGCGCCATTAAATAAATACTCCTTCACACATTGATCCATAGACAGTTATTTAAAAACTTAAAAAAGATAAACTTTAACAAATAACAAAACACATGAACATAGAAAATGGTAACTCCAGAGGTAACCAAAATGAACCTTTCGGTTGGTTACCTCTGGAGTTACCATTTTCTATGTTCATGTGTTTTGTTATTTGTTAAAGTTTATCTTTTTTAAGTTTTTAAATAACTGTCTATGGATCAATGTGTGAAGGAGTATTTATTTAATGTATTCCATTTCTTATTTTGACAATACCAACTATGTTTGAGTATATGTGACTAATTCCACCCATGATAAGGTAATGATCTCAATGTTAATTTTATTTTTCAATGTTTAAATAAGTTAAGTGTTCTTCTTTTTTATAAAAATCCTATTTAAAAACAAAATTGTTAATTATATGTAATGATGTTTTAGGCATGATTATGTCCCGGAGGGGGACGAAATATAGCCAGTTTCTAACTACTATGAGTTGTTAACTCTTACTTACTTTTACCCTAATATATATATATATATATATATATATATATATATATATAAACTATATCATTATATAGTTTAGGAGATATGAGCATTGACATAAATGCCCGCCAACACAAAAATGCGTGCGGAGGAAATCAAAAATTGGTTGTGCGTGAAGTCTCACCTAAAAGGGTTTCGTATTGTGAATATGAGATTAGTTAGTATAAGGGGGGGGGGGGGGCATAAAAAAATTAACACTTTCCACAAATGTTATATATGTTCCCTAGAAGGCTAAAAACAATACTAAAACTCAAACACTTTAGAGAACATATCATGAAAAACTATATTTCTTATGTATACTCGAATTATTAGGTTTGTTCCAACCAAGCACTGTACCGTCCGCGGGATCGTCACCGGCATGCGCAATAGATAAAAGCCGTTCCAAGCCGACTTGTGACAGTGTTTCGTACCGTCCACGAAACTGTTCCAACCCCGGCAGGGATCGTTTGCGAACCGTTCGTTCACTGTACGGTCCCAACGATCCTCTGACAATACCATGTACTGGTTTGCATGACATGCGCAGTTATGTCAATAATTAAAAATATCAACAGGAAGGTTTCCTAACTGTTAGGTTTCCTTAATGTTTTTAATACAGTGCGAATTATAGTCCTAAACACGTTTCAACCTGACATGATTTTATTACAGTACAAAGTTAGCGCATGCGTATAAAACCTGTCCTAAACAATTCCCGAACGATCCGCGGTACGATACAAAGGACGGTACAAATGGCGGGGTTGGAACAAACCTATTATAATCAACTCAACTCCTTTTGACTTGACAACGTAAACATAAACAATAAAACTAATATCCAGGTTCTGTGACTCGCATCGCAACAATATTTTTTAATCAACTCTCCAATACATTTTATTTGATACCTCACTTTAAGACATGAATTATCCGCCAGTTTGGATTCCCAGTTAATCAGATCAAATAGCTATTCTTATTTTTTCTTTGGCCCAGCAGACCACACATTTTACATATTTTTTTACTTTTTTAGTAATTGCAGAAATACCTTTTAGGGGGGAGGGGGACAAGCAAAATGTTGATGTTTTTTGACAAAATGACGTTTATAGTCCAGGAGATAGAGTGCAAAAAAGTGTCTGACTAACATCAAGCTAGAATTTTGTATACAAGTCAATCTTTTAGCGCCTTCTAAGAATATGTGGTCGGCTAAGTTCGTCTGCGGGGCATAGCTTGGCAATAGGCCAAACTATGGTGGAGAGCGGCCATGTCTCACCAATAATGGTGGACAATGTGTTTGTCATGATCCTGAGTACAGAATTAGTTAGTAGACCAAAATTTAAGTCGATGATATTTTCACACTTGATAGGTTAGTTATTCAAATATTACTAAAAATCAACGTGGTCACCTGTCAAGGGACAAACTAACATCAACTTGATTTTCGGTCTACTAACTAATTCTGTACTCAAGATCATGAAAATCACACTGTCCACCATAATTGGTGAGACATGGCCGCTCTCCACCGGTTTGTTTTTTTCAAACGCCTTAGACGAACTTAGCCAACCACATATTCTTAAAAGGCGCTAAAAGATTGACTTGTATACAAAATTCTAGCTTGATGTTAGTCAGACACTTTTTTGTACGCTATCTCCTGGACTATTACAATTTAACACTTTCCACAAGTATTATATATTTAAGTAGTTTACTCTTCGATGCCTTTCATTTGATTCCCCACTCAAAATTTAAATAAACAGGTCAAGTGTGTGCTAGAGAGCACACAGCGAGGGTCCGTAGGCAACCCAGTATAGTTTAAGTAGTACCCTATTGATGGTGTTTATTAAAATGCTAAAAAGCTTACTTTGAACTATCCTATGGGTCTGATATTCTCAAAACACATAAATAAACTTCTGATAAAGTATTTTTTTGCCACTGGACCAGACTACAACCATATAAATACATCGAAAAGACCATAGTTATAAAAAAAAACGTATTTTGTCAATAAAAAATAAAATAATATTTTTTTAGAAATTTCCAAAAAGTGGTATCTTAACTTTTGGTCGAAGAATGTTCAGGAATTTTTTCAGATTTTTTTCACTTCACATAAGCGAGATAGAAGGGGGGGGGGGGGACACGTTTCACACCCACTTCAAACTTGCCTACGCTCGCCCTATCAAAGTTATAACCAAAGAATTATATATTTTTGTAATCAGCTCGACGTACCCTTTCATATGATACACCTCACCGTGTCGAAAAAAAATAAAAAAATGTTAACCCTTAAGTTTTTTTACCCTAATTTTTTTGAAAAATATTTTTTTAAAGTCGCTATATTTTTAAAATATGTGGGTAGGTACAAGACACATACATGCCAAATTTTAAAGTGATCGGACGAAAGGTGTAGCCGTGAGAGCAGGCGACCGGACGGACGGACAGACACACGCAGGAAAATATAGGGGTCCTTGGTTTTGCCTACGGATTTGACAGAAATACAGTAAAAACAAAACAAAATGATGATAATAGACGAGCTATAGTGTTGCCACCAATTTAATTATTTATGATTATTTTAAGACCAACTATTTTTATTTATTTTTTATCTTTTAACTCCATTCTATTTTATAAATATAATCTATTATAATTATTTATAAACCTTTTTTTTATAAATTCGTAATATTTTTATGGTAAATTGTTCAAATAATTTAGGTTAAAGATTATATAAAATAAAAGGTTGTTTGTTTATTTATTTGTAGCGGGGAATGTGGGCGTGGCTTAGCCTGGAAAAATCCTCAGCAAAATAGGATTTTGCCGCCTAGGCAGCAAAACCGTATTTTAAAGTTTTCTTGAAACCTCAGAGAAATTACATTTTCATGCCTAAAATCAGTTCAATAATGCGTAATTTTGCTGCCGCTAGTAGGAAAAAAATATTATTTTCGCGGGACATGAACTATCCACCATTTTGGATTTGAGCAGCTGATAATTTTGAGTTCACAATATTTTTTTGGGCTCACGTCAAAACGATCTTTAATACTGGAAAGTTTTATGTTTCTTTCTCTTTTGATTCAAAAGTTATTGGAACCGTACAAAGTGACAGACAGACAAAGTAACGAAACTATAAGGGTTTTTTTGGTTTTACCAACAAAACCCTACAAATGGTCCCCACATTTAAGCAGTTTAAGATAAAATTTTTATAAACATTGTTTTGAATAATTTCAGTGCGTGAATAATAATAGAGAAAATATAATTACTTTCTAAAATGGTCAAGCGCCAACTATTGTATTTTTGGACCATTTCATGGATTGACCAGTTAAAATAATATTATTGCAGCTTCAATAAATTGTGTTCAATTGAAATGCTATTTCAATACTGCGACAATACACTAAGCCGGCATCAACATTGTATGGTTATGGATACGCATACGCATATCCAAAGTCTTAAACTTATACTACCCTGTAAAACTATTATCATATTTTTAACTTGTGAAAGTGCAAGCATTAAGCCAATGATGATATGAATTTGTTAAATAAATTTATTTTTGTAGCATGGAAAACAGGTTCTCAATACAAGTACGAGTTAAGGGGAAGGACTTTGGCCGGACTTCACCAGGTCTCTAACCAATTCTCCGGAATCCTCCTTAAGGGATGGGTTGTGGTCCAGCCTTATGGTGAAAACACATTGAATGTCAGAGTCTCAAAGCCTCAATATGCCGATTTGCATGCTAACTTAAGCTCTGGATGGTCGACATACATTCCAGATAGCAGCCTTTCCTACAAGCCACTACCTCTCACCGACAAACCTTTCGAACTTAAGCTTAAAAACGGAGTGGTCGACAAGATTATTGTAGACCAGAGCCTGCCCATATGGGAGGTCAACATGCTTAAGGGAATCGCCAGCCAGCTTCAGGTTGACACCCAGGCTCAAAACCTTAAGAAATCTCGAATCAATCAACTACCTGCAGACAAGAACCAACCTAGGGGAGTCTACAAAACTATGGAGGTACTTTAAAAAGAATGGAGTTTAATGTGTAAACGTACTAGATTGATTCCTTTCATAACAGCAATTATTTTATAGGACTCGGTCACTGGTGAATGTGAAACTCTCTACGATATCTCTTCATTGCCAGAATACGTGATCCAAAACAAACCAATGTTGGCCCCATTGCTTCATCTTCGCGGTGAAGGCCACTATATTGATATTGTCAAGACAATGAACTACTCTAACTGTGATCAACGTAAGGCTTACCACTTTGGATTAACTGGATCAACCGATTGGGAACCTGCAAGCTCCCAAATGGGCAATATGCTTTCGGTAAATAAAAATAACAGTATTAAAAGCGAATATATTATATCATGCAATAAAAATGTCTATCTTGCTTGTATTAAATACATAAAGAATCTTCAACATACTCGAGAATGCATGACATTAATTAATATATATATTATTAATTAATATATATATATATATATATATATATATATATATATATATATATACATATATATATATATATATATATATATATATATATATATATATATATATATTTATATATAAACACCGTTAATAAAGATATTTGAAATTAACAACGTTAATTTAGATATTTGGCATTATTTTTTTAATTATATGTTTTTTTCTTCTTTTTTTAAGCGTACATCTGTTCAACGTGTTGTCATTTCTGGCACCTTGGACCGTTATGCTATTCAGTCTTCTGTCACCACCAACAAAATCATCATTGCTCCTCATTTGCACAACGCTCAGAAAGGAATCTTAGTTAGCAGAATCAACTTAACTTTGGAGGCATTTTCTTCGGCATCTGGAGCTCCTCAGACGCTATCTAACCCTAGAGTGTTAAGGACCCTAGTTTACAATTATAATACTGCTTCTCAAGAAAACAATTTCAATAATTATCCAAGAACTAAAGCCTCTTCCAGTAGCAGCAGTTCTAGCAAGGAGTCTGCCTCCAGGAGTCGATCTCAATCAGCCAACTCTAGGTCCTCCCAATCTAGTGATACAAGCTCAAGCGAAAACAGCAGCAATGAAAACCTGATTCAGGGGCAAAAGATATCAAACCGTGCACGTAGATCTGTAAATGATGACTGTAATGAAAATCGCAGAGGTGGAGCTCCTTTTAAACCTTCATCTAACAAGCCAGAAATAAGAAAACGTTCTAGCTCCAGTTCCGACTCCGACGTTAGTAGTTCAAGCTCCAGTGATGACAACTCTAGCTCTAGTTCCAACCCTGACAAGAGTAGTTCTAGCTCTAATAGTGGATCCAATAAATCGAGTTCATCAAGCTCAAGGGATGATTCTAGCTCCAGGTCAAGTGGTGCTGTTGATTTTAACACACCTGGTAAACCAAGAGGTACTGGAGAACACGGTACGCACAATCCAAGTAAACCTCGTAGTTCTTCTAATTCCCCCTCGTCTAGGTCTCTCTCTTCATCTGGTTCCTCATCATCTGATTCATCTTCATCTAGCTCCTCTTCATCATCCGATTCCAGGAAAAATGTTTTGCAAAAAAAACCGTCGCTCACTTTGCCTCCTAATCCCCCTTTCTTGCCCGAATTTGTTGGGGAAAAGGGTAACTCGATCCATTCTTCACATGAGGTCAATATTACAAATGCTGTCATAAAACTTGCACAAAAGATAGCCTCAGAAATCCAAAACCCTAATGTAATTACTGGTGAACACACACTTACTTCCTTCAACTTCCTAAGTGAATTAATAAGCACCATGAGACACTCTCAAATAGAAGAAATTGGAGATCGACTTTATTTCCCAAAGAACCTGACTGACCCAAACATCAGCGCAGAAACCCATAAGCACTTAACCTGGGTTACTTTCCGAGATGCTGTTGCTGAGGCTGGAACTGGGCCTGCTTTTGTGGCCATTAAACACTGGATCTTAAGATTTAAAGTCAAAAATGAGGAAGCAGCTCAACTCATATCCGTCCTTCCAAAGGCACTCAGATACCCCACTCAAGATTACATGAAGGAATTTTTTGTGAGTAGTTATTAACTAATATATTTAGTATTTCTTTATGTACCTCCACCCCCAGCCCAATAACTTTCATGTTTCGCTATTTCCAAGAAACGTACATAGGATAGAAATAACTGAAGCTATATTATCAACTTCGCTCCGGGTATACTTGAAGTGGATGTTTTTGATCAAATCAAATTTCGATAAAACAACATTTAGCGTAACCCAGCAACAACGACGTGGACGTAGAAGTTTTCTATTCCCTTTGGGGTGCTGGATTTACACAGTTATTGTGATTTCAACTCATCTATCAATAGTTAAGAAAATGTCATACGAAACTTAGGTAGTTTTTAGCGTACGATGCGATTCCGCAAGCAAAGTGGGGGTTCCTATTTTAGAGTTTACAATTGCACGGGGTCAATTTTGGCAACATTTTATAGCTTTTCAAAAATATCAAATGTATATTTTTTTCTTTTCCCAACCCAAAGTTCATTTTTCGAGATAACTAACCGTTTTCAGACTTTTCGGACACCCTTTATGTATTATTATTATGTTACATATTTATTTTTTATTAATATCTTACTGTAAAATGCAGGCACTCGTAACCAGTCCTACAGTGAAAGATCAGTTGTACTTAAACGCTACCGCCATTCACAGTTTCTCAGACTTGATGCGTATGGTCCAAAGCAAGCGAGAGCAACACAATAGGTTCCCAGTACACAGTTTTGAAAAGTTTATCGGAGATAAGGCTCTGAATCATCTCAGTTATAAATACTTTTCATACTTAAGCAAACAACTTAAAATTTCTGTTGCTCAAGGTGACAGTCACAAAATTCAGGTTTACATTCGTGCTCTTGGTAACTCTGCTCAACCCAAGATCCTAAAGGTGCTGGAACCCTATCTTGAAGGTAATAATTTGTACCTACTTTTAATTTCTGTGACTATTATCTAAGATAGTACAAATAAGCAGATAGAAGACATGCATAAATTAACAATATCTTGATAAAAAAAAAATTGTTTTCAGGAAAGCAACAAATCACTGCGTTCCAAAGATTAGTCATTGTAGCGTCTCTTGACAAAATGGCTCAAGTTCATCCTAGACTTGTCAGACCTGTCTTTTATAGAATCTATCTGAACACTAGAGAGGCACCGGAACTCCGTGTAGCTGCTGTTATGCAATTGATGAAAACAAACCCTCCAGCTGAAATTCTTCAACGAATGGCTGAGTACACAAATAGAGAGCACAGTAAACAAGTCAATTCTGCTGTTAAGTCTGCAATAGAATCAGCTGCTAGACTTATGGGACCACATAATCAGCAATTGTAAAGCGTTCATTTTACTTTAAAGAAATCGTACCAGGTAAAAGGATTTTGTTCAGTAGTAACTAATGTCTATACTTTCAGGGCGATGAATGCAAAATCTGCCGTTAATTTTCTTACACCAAGGCAGTATGGTTCACAATATTCCAAAAACTACATTAAGAATTTTATCAGTGAACATATTGTTAGCACACTGAAACTAACATCTGTTCAGAGTGATGACAGCACCATTCCAAGCTCAGTCTTTTACGTATTTGGCAGAAAGATTGGTGGCTTCATACATCCATGTGAAAGGGTAATTATCTATATGTATCTTATTAAAAATAAGATATTTGCTTTTTTATCAATTAATTAAGAAACCTGTAATTTATTAATTTATACTCGTAAGTTGTACTCGACTATCTTATACACATAATCACTTTACCCACTGTTTTCATTTGTGTTGCTATGGGGTTTGTTTGTAAAGTAAATATTATTAGACGTTTTGCCAAACTTTGCAGTAAAAAATGTCCTACCCGGCGATAAATTGGACCCCTCTCCCACTATTTACAGTTATTTATTCAGAAACTTGATTTATTTAATAGTTAAATTAGTAATTGTATGGACTAAAATGTAAAAATATTAAATCAAAATTATCTAAACCGTTTTTAAGAAATCATTTTTTCAAGATTATTCGCAGCAAAGGAGCAGTGACCCCAAATGAATTCCTCTAGGGTTTTGTCTTGTTTGCCTAGGGTTTTTTTGCCTAGGGTTTATTTGCCTAGGGGTGTGACTTTCTTGAACTTAAGTAGTAAATTATATTGAAATCGGTTTAATGTCTTACGACAGAAAGGTTCATTTTCAATAAAAACCATTTTTTTAATTTAACCCCTGATAGATTTTTTAAAAAACCGTGTAAATCCGCAAAAATCTCCAAATCAAATTTTTTCACCATCGCAATATTTTATTTTCTCTGTATGTACTACGTATATGAGAAAGTAAAATTAATTCATTGATTATCTGACATTGCTTAGCTTATTATGATGACCTCAAGCGCTGATGAACTTCTGAATCTCTTAAGCGATCAGTTTTCTAAATACGAGGGTACACAGCAATATGGTGGAGGTGACCATTCGAAATCAGGACTTAGGTGGACGGCAGAAAAAATCTCAAATATGCTGAACATTTCCCTCGAGGAAGCGGACCAGGTTGAAGGCAATATAAGAATCACTTGGGCCGGAATAGATAAATTTATTACTTTTGACAACAATACTATCGAACAACTTCCTTCAAGTAAGTCGTTCTCAATTAAGATTAATATTTATGTATATTTAACAGCACTTTGAAAAAAGCATCTTCAAGTTATTCACTTACTTACCTTGCAGCATTATATTATTTGAATAATATAAATGATACATATTATTTTATTACCCCAGTGGCTTCAAATTAGGAAACAACTATCACAAATACCTCAAAAGTGTTGAAAAAAATACACTGCCAATTAGAGTGGTACATAGCTTCCTCGCGTCTTATAGCGTAGGTATACTTTGATAATTTTAGGCTTTTAAATCCATTATTGTCTAATTTATTTAATTTCTCCCCAAAAAAAGCCTGGTCACCTGGTCTCTAGGTCCATAGGCTCGCTGTGCTACTGAAGAGGTTGGTCAAATAAAGAGGTGGGGAAACCAAGCCACCTTTTATTACCCTCGTCTATCTCCCTCCCCGCGTTCTCTCCATAATAAAAACTATTAATAGTTAGCGATCTTTAACACTTCATAGCGGTGTTGCTGTTGGTTTTGTTAAAAAATTATATTTGAAAAAAATGTTTGTCTCATTGAATGGATGAAGTTAGATTTTTTCCCGACCTAAAATTCCAATTTTAAATTTGAAGTTCACGTTTACGCGAGCGTTGCGTGCAAACGCTTGGGCGGATAACTTTGTCCAACGAACTCGTCCTGGGCATTGGTAAAATGAACATGTCTACCAAATTTCATCAAAATCGGTCTACTTTTACTCAAGTTAACGTCACATGTTTCAAGGGACGCGGACACACAGACCGACAGACAGAGAGACACGAGACCAAAAATGTTCCCTGATGTCTGAAACGGTTTTCTGTCTTGGATTTTTTAAAATTGGAGATATAACATTTTTTCGTCCTCAAAAGTGAACACAAGTAATCTCGGAAGCAAAATAAATAAAGAAAATGTTATTCATCAAAGTTTTACTGCCAACTACTTCTATGTTTTCTTCATTTATAAATTCTCCAGGACTTGAACGTGCTTAAGAGGATATTGGCAATAGCCTTTTAACTCATCCTCGCTAATAACCAGGCATTCGGTACCTATATAGTTTTTGTTCCTTAAACTGCTTGTTCTTAGAAGATTTATAGTTTTAATTTGAGGGTTATGGTTCTAAATTAACTTTAAATGGTTCTAAATGGAGGGGGCGGGTTTTTTGAAATTTTACTGTCGACATTTTTACACGAAAAAGAAACTCAGAATGGTACCTAAAAATGATTATAAAGATTTTTTTTTTTAACAGTAGAAATTTGGTCTTGGTTCCTCTTATTTTATAAAATTGTACTTTTTGAGTACGGGGTACATTTTGAAAAAATAGTAATATGTTCTATACATCTTTATTTCTTTATATAAGAACAAGCGGAAGAGAACTTTAAGATCTTTATGAAGAGTGACTTTTCTTCAAAAAATGTTGGATGCCCCAGTCGATTTGAAGGTCTAATTGAGTGCATTAAAAGTTTTGGTATTGCTTAATTTGATAAAAACAACATGAATGTTACTAAAAGGGAAATCAATTAAGAAATAATTTCAAGATAAAAAGAACTTTTTATATACTACATTTTTAATTTTCTGTTGAATCGTATGTAATATTGATAATATAATTGTTATTGTTATATACTATATAATGTTAGTGAAAAAAAATGAGTTCCAAATTTATTTACTTCACATAAATGACAACCATCTAGAGAGCTGATCTTAAACCTATAAAAGAACAAATCTTTGTACAACGGATCTCCTCAACACCAAATCTAAATCGTGCCATCGATATATTTGAAATAATATAATCGATATATTTCCTGTTTTGCTGTCATTCAATGTTTATCTCTTATTTATAAAAATCACAAATTTGAAACCCGTCAAAATGAAGATTGTAAATATGGGACATGGAAAAACAAATAAAATACCTTGCGGATTTTTTCCGAACTAACTTTCCATACAGCAAAATTTGCTTAAAACGAATTAAATTCTGCTGAAAGATGGCTAAAAGTATTAAAATAATGCATTGTCATCGTGTTCTGAGCTATTCTAAAAGTTTCAAACGTCTAGCTACTCGGGAAATTAGCTAAAAATCGATTACCAGATAATCGATTGCAAACAAACAAACAAGAATGCAAGCTAATAAAAACGTAGTAAAATAAATTATGTTTGAAAATGATAATTCTTCTATTAAAAAAATAAATAATAAATAAGACTTTCATACATATATATATTTAATTGTATTATCTTTACAGTGGTCAGCGAAGTGGCTTCCACTCTTAAAAATGGCAAAAATTTCAACTACACCAAAATGCTTAACCAATATACCATCAAGATTGGTTTCCCTACAGACATGGGTCTCCCTTTCGTTTATTCTCTTCAAGTTCCAACACTGATGTCCATCGAAGGAGAAGCGCAGATTAAAACTTACCCCGACCTCTCCAATGGAGCCAAGGACCAAATTCAACAACCACAGACAGTAAACGTTACTGCTGAGATTAAAATGATGTTAGTTTAATAACAACTATATATATAATATATATATATGTGTATGCTTACTTTCAGTCAAATAACTGATCTAATGTTTAGGTATGCTTCCAAGACTCAGGCGAAACTTGGTTTCGTCACCCCGTTCAGTCATCAACATTACTTCGCCGGCTATGACAGTAACATTCAAATTAACCTTCCTTTCCGCGTCAACGTTGATATTGATGTAGAAAACACCAAAGTAGGTGTCAAATTGCAGCCTCTTGATCCTAGCATGTACCAGAAATTAGCAGAGTACAGTACGCTAGCTTACACTACACAGCACAAAATTATTGATATCTCCCCTCCACAACTTGACAAAAATGCTGAAATCGTTCATGTTAGGCCAGTTCAAAGAGTAAGTTTATTCTAATTCTATTTTCGTACTTTTCATGAATTGAATATTTATAAGTATTTAAAAGATTCATTTACAAACTAATATATTCCACCATGATAATTATTTCAGTTTGAAGTTACTGCTGGTCAGCAAAATACTGGATTTGCTTTCGACTTGAAGGCTGAAACTGAACAAAAATATTTTGATTCTGCCTACTTTATGGAAGGTGTACAGAAGAATAATCTTTTAACTGCGATCTTACACTACAATAAGCATCAAACAATCAAACCAAACACTAACTACACTCTTTCTTTTAATCCTCAAAAGACATCTGCCGAATTTGCCAAGATTGTCGTTAACTACCGTAAGTTAAAATATGATAAATAAAATAAAGTCGTTTAAAATAGCAGGTTTGTTGTAAAAATATTTACGCATGGACAATTAATGGTAATTCAGCATAAAAATTTGATTTACAAAAGGAATAATTATAACTATTAACTAAATAAAATGTAATCACTGTTTTGTATATAGACAGCAATGCTACACACGCTCAAAATGGGGGCTTAGGTGATGATCAGCAAAATGGTGCAATTCCAACCAATGCTTCACCTGATAGTCAGAAGAGAGTACAACAATTTTTGAACAGGGTTTCATCTGGAATTCAAGGTAGATACCTAAATCAATGCTTATCCACATCATCAAATTAAAATTGGACATAAGAATGATAAGGAATACAAATCTATAGACTTAGCCTAAAATTATTGTCTCATCAAATCAAACGGTTTTGCCCCCTAGCCCTAATTAGACAAAATGCTTTCCTACTATTATGCTTGTTCAGTCATAATTCCTATTAAATTGTCAAAATCAGTTCAATGTGGTTTGAAATGCTGGAGTGAATACTCTTATTTACAATAAATTCATTGCAACTTTAATGTCAACTGTAGAAAGTATGAATCCATAAAAATATTTTTTATATTTATTGATAAAAAAAAAAACTTTTTTAAATATTCTGTGTAAACCAGCTAATGAAAAAGGACCTCTGTGAGAGCAGCCAAGCCTATTCTATTATTGGCCTCTTAGCAGTCTCCCTCACCAGCACTCTTTTCTCTCCCTTCTCTTCTTTGAGTTTGTCAAGAAAGGAATTTAGTTAGCATATCAACAATCAACCATTTTATACTTCTTTTCGCCACGATATTAGTAATTGTCACATTAGTCAGAGTAATCAACTTAATGTTGTTGTTTACAGATGCTACAGTACAAGCAGTAGATGTATCTCTTGAATTTAACGGCGAAACGAACTCACAGTATATCGCCACAGCAGCCTACGGGAGGAGTTATGCCTCTCACAAATCTCGTATTCTTGTATTCTTATCCAAGGATCCCGCTAAGACAACTAGTGAAAATAGACCATACCAGGTATTTTTATAAACTGTACTGCCTTTTTTATTCAGTTTGATTTTTAAAACTTGAGTGTCCGCATTCCTTCTTCCTTCAGACAACCCTCGACTACACGGGGAGATTTTACTAGCTACTCGCTGGTGAGTAGCTAGTTTATAAGCTGCAAGTAAATTCGTTCCGTGTAATAAATTTGGCTAGTTAACTCGACCACTGAAATAGCACGCCCCTATATGGTGAATGGCCAGTTTACAAGCTACTCGCTGGCGAGTTTACAAGCGATTGCTTGAGCGAGTAAAGTATGAACGCTGTACTTTAGTCGCTTGCAAGACAATCTGTTAGTGAATTTGCTCTGTGTAATAAAGCAAGCTAGTAAACTCGCCTGTTAAACAAATTGAGGCTTTATCAATATATTACTGAGCGCTGTTTTATTTATTTTTTCTTCTTCTTTTTCTGTAGATAGCAATGGATGTAGTTACACACGCTCCAAAGGTCCCACTAACCCACTTTAAGAAAGCTATGGAGGCCGATCCGACTTCTTCAGTTTACTCTACTATTAATTTTGGAGAGAAGGCTGAGTCTGGAGGTTTCATCAAATTAAAGGTATAATTATTGCTGTAACTGTAATTTTGATGTTGTATATGGTTTCTTTCCAATACTAGATCAATATTAATATGATATACACACACACAAAGGTATTTTATGTAAATATTCTTCTTCAAATTTCGAAAAATACTTGCACAAAACATAATATGAAAGTGCAACATAAGATGCGTGTTTGTAACACAAACGCGCGGTTGAGTAGCGTTTGTGGAAAAGGATATTTAAGATTAAAAAATAAGAAAGATAGCAATAAACAAGACTTAGTTATTATCAAATTAGATCCCTTTAAACTCGCCGAACTTACCAAATATTTTGTTTTTTCTAAACTATTTTTAAATTAGTGTCACTAATTAACTAGTCTGCCAATTGTGTGGCACTTAGCTTCCTCGCGTCCTATTTCGTCTATGTATTTTAATTATTTTAGGCTTTTACAACCTATTATTGACAAATTTATTTAATTTTCCCCCGTTTTCTAAATCTGTCAAAATTGTTTTGATTTGTTACATGAATTAAAGTATCAATTTATCAAAATGTACAGAGCGCAGACGGTTAAATTAATCTTTGGATTAAACCATCCAGATTTCTTAAAAATTAGACGATTAGGTATATTCTTTTTAATATAGGTGTAAATAAATGTATGTTTGTGTTGTGGGCATGTGAAAGAAAAAAATGGGCACAGTTGGTTAAAAACTCTATGGGACCATCAATGGGATAATTATGACATACTTATCATCCAGATTTAATTAAAATTAGACGAGTAGTTTTTAAGATACGTTGGTTAGCAAAAATTTAGTAACAGACAGATTCAAAACGAAAAATGTTTTCTGATTTCTGTCTTGAAATATTTGAAATCGGAGACAAAAAGTGTTAGTTCTTCAGACGATCACATAGCTTCCGTTACTTTCGGTAAGCTCGTAAGTAAAAAAAATATATTTAAAAAAAGTTAATAAAAAATATATATATTTTGTAAGTTCATTGAGTTTAAAGTAATCAAATTTGATTATAATTTAAAGTGATCATTTACATTACAAACATTATCTTTAACGTAGCAGAAACAGAAAATACGTACCTTAAAGATTATAACAGTCTGAAATCAATAAGTGAAATAATGAAGCTACTTGCCGGAGTAATATGCCTTAATCACCTACCATGGTTAGAAGAAGATAATGGAACCGGATTATGTACACTACCTAATGCTCAGCAGCAGGAAGATGTCTTTCACTTCATATATGTATATTGTATATAATAGGAAAATTTAAAGTACTAGGAGAATTCAGAGTCCAGTGCCTTGGAGAATACCTTCTTTCAGAGGTGCAAATCCTTGAATTCTTAAACGGTAAAGATTGGACAGCATTCGCTAATTATACAGAGCGTGCATGGAACTATAGGAGATATTACATCATGCTACATGATTAATAGCAAACTATATTTGAATAAAAATAAATAAAATAAAAAATAATTACTCTGGCCGACGGCTTAACGGCCAGGGATTTTAAATGTCATATCTATATTTATGTACGTGCTTCCTTAGTTGTTAAATAAAGCATTTATTATTTATTATTATTAATTTAAAGTGATTTATTTGTTAAGCTATATTTTTATCAAGTTTAATGCTAATTAATTGACTTATGTTTTTTGTGTTTTTTATCGCTATGTAGAGTAAGCTGAAACAATCAAGAGAGTTCAGAGAACATTTGGAACAGGTACCTCTTGCCATTGAGTGCGAGAAACAAATGTCAACCGGAAATTACATACTTCCTGCCTGCCGCAATGTAACAGCTAGAGCCAACTTCTTGGACAAATATTCCATCACAGTAGAATACAGTGGGGTAAATACTCTTAATTACTTACGTCAAAAGAGAACAATTTAATTTGAATAGAAAGTTTACTAAATTGATTTGAGTTAAATAGTTTCGCTTTTTGAGGTACATCAAAAACTGAAAACGAAAAAATAAAAAAATAATCTTTGAACGAGCATAGTGAGTTTTTCATTTCAGAAACTTGGGATTTTATAAGTTAATGTGTTTGCCTAACGATTACTGTCATAACAATTAACCGATTTGAACGAAATTCGACACACACACAGGTGCATCTTAACATTTGGGAAAACTGTATACATTTTGGGAATTCCACCCTGAATAAAATAAAAGTTTAGAACACCCATAAAGTTGCGTATAATTTAAAAGCTCTTGGTGATTAGAGAAAGAAGATTACATAATACGTCATTAATTATCAATGGTTGTCCAGGCCCCGATTTAGGGTAAGCTGCGCCCTGGGCAAATCCTTTTGTAGGTCCCCCCCTCCACAAAAAAAGAACTGAGATATTTATGATTACTGAATAAAATTTTAGGGTTACCCCAAAGTGGACTGTTGTAAAAATTACGTTTTAGGTATTGACCAGAAATGGTGTGTGTACTGTTGATAAAAAATGAGCAGGGCTATATTTCTTTATACATAATATTATTTTTTTTATAACTACGTGTTTGGAGCTAACTGCAAACATACATGAACATAATTTTAAGGGTACCAGTTTGCATGTCTAATTTTTAAAGTGTAAAATCAATTTTTTTTTAATAAATAAACTCGTGGATTAAAATCGTGTTATAATACTTTTATTACCAAACAGAAAATAAACGAAATAGATACTTAGATATGAAAATGAAAAATATTACCTATAGATTTGTCCACAACTCGTGTATGAAATAAACATTAACATTTTGAAACTAAGGAAAAAGTCAAATTTTTGATGAAATGAATTGCAGCAAGTGAATAGCCTGTAATATAATCATTTTCTATACTTTACTTTAAAACTTTTAGTTAATATAACTAAATGGACCTTTCTCTTGATTTTTTCTTAGCAAACTAGGTCACAACTTCGGAAAAATGCGTGGCCTACGCAAGTTAGTTGTGACGTTCCCGTTTTTTTTTTTTACCGTTCTAGAAATAATAATAATAATCAAAAAAATTATCCGAAAATTTTCCTCCCTCTAGAAATTGCCGCCCTGGGCAATTACCCAGTCTGCTCATTGGTAAATCGGGGCCTTTGGTTGTCACAAATGACTGAATTTTAAATCATGTGTAATGTTTTAAATCAAATTAAAGGTCTTTTTGAGTAGGTAATGTTTTTATTGCCCAGTACATCCGGAATACTCGCTTTCGGAATGCAACCTATCATTAGTTTAGCTACACATTGACGTGATCGCTATACGCAGTAGTTAGAGCGTAATGAGTTCTTTATGTTAGAGACTAGAGATTTAAAAATTTTGTTTATCTCACGATAACTGGACTGAAATCAGGATAAAGCACAGTCATCTAGACAGGCGAGCCAGTAAACAACTATCTATCTATATCTTTCTATTTACATATATAAAATTAAAGTTTTGTCTGTACATTAGTCAGAATTTAAAAATGTTTGGATACTTTCTCATTTCATACATTCCGAAAACCGAATCCGGCCTTAACTTTTTTCCTGTATGTATTTGTGTCTGTTACCACCAGTCCGACTTTATAGGCGCAAAACTGGCTGAGCGAAATTGATTAATTATTTTTCTTCAGAGGTGAGCGCAAACATGTTGAGCATTTTGTAGGATTGGTTTCATCGAAAAATATTGAGTAGAACCAAAGTTATTAACAATTTTATTTAAAAAAAAAAAAAAGGTATAAAAATAATAACCTACAAAAATTAGGTTGATCCACCATAACCAAAACCCACAGACTCGCTAATCAAAATGTTTGGGTACTTCTAGACCACCTAGAGAATCAGTGTTATGAGTTTAGTCGTAAATTGGCCCAAACAGACTTGTGCTAATACTAGTTTAATGCGAAACATTAAAAAAAGTTTACCCCCCCCCCCCCCCCTCACCTTAAAAAATTAAAGATGGCCGATTCAATATTATTGCGGCTAAACAAAAGCAGATTGCACCAGCGTAACTGATTTTAAAAGATCTACAACTTAAAAGCCTATGGCTTTTTGTTTTAACTCTATCGATTCTACCTTAAATAGAGCAAAGTTTGATCATTTTTTTTTTTTTTTTTTTTTTACTTTGAGCTCTTATGGCGTCCACAATTGTTGACGGATTTAATTTCTGATTGGGTTGCTTAAACCTCACACTAATGCTATTTAAATCGAGTATTTATTATTTTATTGATTTGTCCTAGAACTAGAGTTATTAAATATTTAGTGGGGCAACTGCCGTATTGAGAGGCGAGATTGGTTATTAAATCAATGGACCAATGGTTGATGTTTGTGCAATGACTTCCCAGTCTACTTGGTTTTACAGCGTTTTCTTCTTATTTATTATATACTAGCTGGGTACCCGTGCTTCGCTACGGAGTGTTATTATAATTAGACAAGTTTATAAACATGGAAAAATATAGATATATTAGATATATTTATTATTACATTTTACCCCCCTTCTAAATGAAAATATGACAAAAGTGTACATAACAACAATTACTGTACTCTTAAAGAGCTTTTCAACTATATGCATCACGAAGGGTATTCATTACTTTGACCCCGTATTCATTACTTGTACCCCGTACCCCAGTGTACCAAAATTTAAATTTCGAAAATTCATGTAGACCTTGATTTTCTCCTTGCTTTGAAGGTCAAGTGTGCAAATGTTCATCAAAATCGGGCTAAAACTGTAGATTTGTATAAAGAACAAACATACACACACACACACACATACGTTGACTTATATATATATATAGATTTTTTTAGCATTGTTCTTTATTACTATACTAGCTGACCCGGCGAACTTCGTACCGCCCAACAGTCAATGAATGTCGTGTTAACTTTAGCTAAACGTAGTATAGTATTTATTAACATAATAGCTGACCAGACAGACAATGTCCTGTCTCACCTAAATATTTAATTCGAACTTTTATCTACTCATTTAGTAGAAATAATAAAAGGGGTTATTATTAAAAATATTTTTAATAATAATACTTATTTGATATATATATATAAAAAAAAAAATAATAATAATAAAATAATCTCAGACAGCTGTGAGGGAGCTAATGTGAATAAACTAATTTTTTTTTTAAAAAAACATTAATAACATAAGAAATTAATGTATACCTGCTACCTTTCAAAAACCTTATAAATAGTTTATTTAGTTATATAATGTAATTAGTTATATGTATAAAATTTTATATTACAAAATTTTAAAAAGTTTTCCTGTATTTTCCATTTTACCCCCTCCTAAATGAAAGTATGACAAAAAGGTACATATAACAACAATTACTGAACTCTTACTTAAAGAGCTTTTCAACGATATGCATCATGAAAGGTTTTCATTACTTTGAAATTTGTACCCTGTGTACCGAAATCGGAACATAGTTTTACTAACTCAGAAACCTTCCTGGGCATGCGTACCATTCCCCAAAGTTTCATCGCAATCGGATGAACGGTTTAGGCAGGCATAAGAGACAGACAGACAGACAAACATTCATATAGCGAATTTTCGAAGAAAATTAAGCTATTGCAATGGCTTAAACATTTTTCGTAATGCAAATTTTTGAAAATTATCTCCATGGAAATCTGTTTTAGACCATAGTGTAACCCGGTGGCCCAAAAATCCCCGGGTTACCAAATTTTCGCGCCAAAAAAGCACTCCCCACGAGATCGGGACTCGCGGGCACCTCGGCACCGTCCCCATAGAGCACGTCCCGGCCATCCCCGGCAACGTTACCGCGAAGCCACGCCCCCTGGGCACTCCGGCAACGTTACCACGGCCACCGCAAATCGTAGAGGAACCTTACCGGTCTCCTGTGGCAAAGTCACCGCCACTTACCGGTACGCGTTCCACCCCCGGCTGAGGTGATAAAAGCTCCATGAACCCCCCACTCTGGGCCAGTCCGTTTTGCGAGAGCGCCGAGTAGGTACGTTAGTTAGGCTGTGTGCCGAAGGAAGTCTAGGCTGTGTGCCAAAGGTAGTTTAGGCTGTGTGCCAAAGTTCTATGCTGTGTGCTAAAATTTTAAGTTAGGCTGTGTGCCAAAGTTCTATGCTGTGTGCTAAAATTTTAAGTTAGGCTGTGTGCCAAAATTCTATGCTGTGTGCCGAAAATTCTGAGGTAGAGTACTTTGCCGGTTGTTAAGTAGCAAACTTTTCGGAGACGTGGTGTGCCGAGAACATAACGCGGGTGTTGTGGAGGAGGTTCCACCAAAGGATTACACAAACAAAAATTACGGATATCATCAAACTGTGAGTACCACTTCATTTTTGCGGCCTTGTTTTTGTCGACTCATCGGTGAGACTACGGGAGAATCCCTTTGCTTTAATGTTAATGTTAAGTCTAAGACGAGAATCAAGTCACTGCCTACCCTAGAGATTGTGAGGGCTCCGTAGGGTTTATTTTATGTTATAGGTCGTACCTGTACGTTAGGGGAGCCTAGGTGTAGGTAGCAGACAAAGACAGTATTGTATATTTTAAAATAGTAAAGAGTTGTGATTGGGACGACCACGTCCACTAAAAAGAATTGGAATTTTGTTATCTCTCAGCCCGAGACCCTCCCCCCCATTCCAGGGAAGTAGTTGTTTTTTTTATTAATTGTACACGTCCGTCACGGCCCGCTACCACCTACGAGTGGCGGACGTATTACAAAAATGGTGGCAGCGGTGGGATGTAAATTAAAATTAAATTTAAATTTAACCCCGCCTGGAATGGGAGAGAAAAATAAAAATCTTTTAAATTGGTTACGTTTATTTAAAGTAAAATCTTGAGATGAGTCACAAGAAAGAGTATGTCATAATTAAAGTTTTCTCTTAAAATCTCTTAAATTTTCTTATTGATTGTAGCATTTTGTTCCCGTACTTAGAACTTAAAAAAAAAAAAAATAAATAAATATATACTTAACCCCGGATGTAGAATTTAAATATATATATTTTTTTAAATTGTTATTCATGTTAGTTACGACTGGCCGAACGCATCTTCTTCTAGTCAAATTTATGAACTTGTTAATTTGTCATTTTTGTTTTCGCGCTCGTATACAAGAAAAATTAAATTAATTACTTTATCAGAATTCCTTTTTTTTTACGTTAATTAGTGTCCTTTGTTAAAGTTGATCAGACTTGTTTATTTAATCTAAAACTCTAACTTATTTATTAATTTGTTTTTTTTTTAATTAATAAAGATTTAATTAATTACTTGATTTTTTTTTTTTGTGTCGATGAAATTTGCCAACTTATGTGTTTTGTTTCACGATCATATTATTATTCTTGTTTTACGTAAAATTTATTTTTGTATTGCAATTATTTATTTGTATTGGGAAATTTTTAGTTAGTAGAGAAACATATTATTGAACTAACAAAATATCCCATTAGTTATTGTTATTAAAAATTTCATTCATTTTTCTTGCTTTAAATTTGAATTTAATTTGCACTAACTTTTGGATGGAACTAAAACGTTATTAACTTAAATTATTAACTTTCGAATTTTTCCTTGTTTTTCTTTTGGCCTGATGCTATTTAACTTAATTTATAATATTTATTTTTGTATGCCCGTCAACTATAACTTTTTATTTTGTGTGTGTGGTGATCTTAATTTATCTAAACTTAATTTTTTTCCCCCATTGCATTAACTGAAACTTAACCTTCAACTTAACATTTCTAAGTAACTTAAGTAAGAACTTAAATTTAATTTAGCTTTGTAAATATATTTTTCTTTTCCAAACTTAACGTAATTTTCTTTTGAAAAAAAAGGCGTGTTACTTAAAATAGTTGTTACTTTTTTTTTTAAAAAACTGATTACTGAACCTAATTATTTTTTTTTTTAATTAACTGTAAACTTAGTGAAGTTCTTTTGGTCTGAGGAAAAATATATTATATACCTTAACCACTTGGACACTTAATCCAGTATAATAATTAATTAACTTTAACTTTATTTATTAACTTTACTTTATTTATTTATTTATTTTTTTTAATTGAATTAACGACTTAACTTTAATTCTTGTACTTAGATTAATTCGTCTTAATGTTATGCACACCTCTTGTACTTTTTTTTTTGAAACTCGGTACTTTTCATGCTTTCTTTATTGATTAATTCATTTTATTTAACGCCGTCAATTTACTTAAAAATTAACTTTAATAAATTTTTCTTCTTTTAATTTACTTTAAAAATCTTCACAACTAGATCTTGTAGAAAAATTAAAGACCTAACAGAAATTATATTCAATTACTTAATTTGACTTTAAATAATTTTTGTTGTGCATAGTGTGAGAGTGTGAACCATTTTATTTATTCTATTTTTTTTTTTGTATTTTGTATCTTGTACGTTTGTTATTAGGAGCGTAAGTATTTCTATTGTAATATCGAGGGGATACCTTGGATTGTTTTTTTATTATTACTCCTTTTTGCTTTCTCCTTCTCCCTCCTAATTTCTGTTTTCCTTTGGTGATATTTCCCTTGTACAAGATGTCCGAAGAGGAAGATTCAGGCCCCTTTGCAGCCGTCATGCGGCAAATGGAGAGGTTGTTGACACGGGTACCAGATCCACCTAAACCGGAATCGGGGACCGGACCCCTCACCAAATCTTTACTTGATTCAATCGCCCCCTGGGACCCGGAGCAGGACGAGAAGTACTCCTTATCCCAATTTCTCCAGATTTTAGACGAAACCACCGTGGGACTATCGCAAGAAATGAAGCTGCGTGTCTTAAGATTGAAGACGAGGGGAGCTGCCTACACTTTTGTGACAGGGAGGCCAGTTAGCCCCGCGGACCCGGCACCCTTCGATAGCCTGCGGCGGGAAATGATGAAATGGTATGGGCAAGACGATCCGACAGAAGCGTCGATGAAACTTTGGTCCGTGCAACAGTATGAAGATGAGCCCTTACGCGCCTATGCGGAGCGTGTGGACCAGTTAGCTCGGCGGGTCGCCCGGGCGGACAACCCTACCTGGACCCCTAGAAGACAACAAGAATGGGTAGACGAGAAAGCTGTCCGTGCCTTTGTCAGAGGACTTAAAAGAGATTTGAGATGTCTGGTAGCGGTTAAGGAACCCAAAACCCTCAGCGACGCCCTGAACGTAGCCAGGAGGCTTCAAGAGCTGACTGCGTTCAATTACCGAGACGTGAGTCCGACTCAGTCCCTTGATCCCACTCTGAAAAAGATTGAGAGGCTAATCGACTGTCTTCAGAAAGCACCGAAGTCGGAAGCTTGGGTTAAAGATAAAGATAACCGTTGCCGCTGCCGCAAACAAAGAACGGCAATGAGACGCTGCTACGCCTGCAGAAAGCCAGGACACCTCGCAAGGAACTGCCCTCGGATGACCGTTTTTCCATTTTGTACCTACCGCGGAGCTAGCGACCATCAAAGAAATAATTGTCCTTGGCCTCTTCGATCCTGGCCTTTCCAGCGACGGGAAACCACGTCACAAGAGTGCCAGAGGCCTCTGCCAGAGTCATCCACCCCCGCGGTAGAGTTGCGACCTATCCCGGAAGGAAGCCGTACTGGACAACTGGAAGCATGCCGTGTACCTCCAGGACGAGTAGACGAGACGCCGGAACCAACAGCAGACAGCGAGAACAAGCAAGGATCTGACCAGGACTTCCTGGAGAGCCACCGAATACCTACCGTTACCTTAGCTTCACTTCGCTCCTACGCTCAAGAGATACTACCCGTCCACACCGTAAGGCGAACTGAAGTCACCCGGAGAAACCCTTCGCAAATCATCGAAACCGAGAAATGGGATGTCCCGGAAGAAAAACCTCACCGTGCCTTGGGCCACAAATTAACGCACCTGAACCGTCTTAAATCCGCTAACGAGAGAAACGTACAGGACGACGCCTATCTACCCCCCAGCCAACATAATACCCACCAGGCCCCAGCCCAGAATCCAAAGATCGAATGCACCCTCTCTAGCTCTGTAACCGACCAAGACCTGGAAGAGCTAACACCCCAGGACCGACCTCCAGATAAACAGCGCCGTGGGATACGTTCCAGTAACCTAACCCCAAATCACAGTGACCCAACCTAAAGTCTACCCTTTCCTTTCCTTCTCCTTCTTTTATTTTTCCGTTTGTTTCTTTTTGTAAATTTTTTCTTTAAAAACAAGGTCTCCTCTAGGTACCGCGAATACAGTTAATCAGTATCCAGCCTAAATATGTAAAAGCTTTAAGTAGAAACAAATCTTCTTTGACCACAGCCGTAAAAGAGGATCCAACCAGACACCTACCCAGCCTATGACAGGCACCAGCACCAGGTACACCACGCCAGCTTCCGCTATGCCAGTTTCTTGCGCCGACGTGGACGTCGGCTTGCGGAGAAGAAGGGAGTGTAACCCGGTGGCCCAAAAATCCCCGGGTTACCAAATTTTCGCGCCAAAAAAGCACTCCCCACGAGATCGGGACTCGCGGGCACCTCGGCACCGTCCCCATAGAGCACGTCCCGGCCATCCCCGGCAACGTTACCGCGAAGCCACGCCCCCTGGGCACTCCGGCAACGTTACCACGGCCACCGCAAATCGTAGAGGAACCTTACCGGTCTCCTGTGGCAAAGTCACCGCCACTTACCGGTACGCGTTCCACCCCCGGCTGAGGTGATAAAAGCTCCATGAACCCCCCACTCTGGGCCAGTCCGTTTTGCGAGAGCGCCGAGTAGGTACGTTAGTTAGGCTGTGTGCCGAAGGAAGTCTAGGCTGTGTGCCAAAGGTAGTTTAGGCTGTGTGCCAAAGTTCTATGCTGTGTGCTAAAATTTTAAGTTAGGCTGTGTGCCAAAGTTCTATGCTGTGTGCTAAAATTTTAAGTTAGGCTGTGTGCCAAAATTCTATGCTGTGTGCCGAAAATTCTGAGGTAGAGTACTTTGCCGGTTGTTAAGTAGCAAACTTTTCGGAGACGTGGTGTGCCGAGAACATAACGCGGGTGTTGTGGAGGAGGTTCCACCAAAGGATTACACAAACAAAAATTACGGATATCATCAAACTGTGAGTACCACTTCATTTTTGCGGCCTTGTTTTTGTCGACTCATCGGTGAGACTACGGGAGAATCCCTTTGCTTTAATGTTAATGTTAAGTCTAAGACGAGAATCAAGTCACTGCCTACCCTAGAGATTGTGAGGGCTCCGTAGGGTTTATTTTATGTTATAGGTCGTACCTGTACGTTAGGGGAGCCTAGGTGTAGGTAGCAGACAAAGACAGTATTGTATATTTTAAAATAGTAAAGAGTTGTGATTGGGACGACCACGTCCACTAAAAAGAATTGGAATTTTGTTATCTCTCAGCCCGAGACCCTCCCCCCCATTCCAGGGAAGTAGTTGTTTTTTTTATTAATTGTACACGTCCGTCACGGCCCGCTACCACCTACGAGTGGCGGACGTATTACAATTCTGAATCGATTCCTAATTTTTTTATATTTTTTATTTTTTTATGTATGTAATATATATGTGTCACTCCAGGCGATATCTCCCTTAGGATGCACTAAGGGAAAAGAATTTCAAACAAATTTTAAAATGTCAATAATATCAAAAGAAAGGATGAGTTCGTTGGCCAGAATTTTGGAGTCCATTTAGGAGTCAAATTTTGACTATTTAGGGTCAAAATAGCATAAAAACATGTTTCTTCCATTCCCCCCCCCCCTCTCTTATATGAAAATATGATAAAAGTGTACATAACAACAATTACTGTACTCTTAAAGAGCTTTCCAACGACATGACTACTATTTTGACTTTTGTACCCCGTACCCCTGTGTACCAATTTTTTTTTCACCCATCCAAATTCTAAACCAAAATTTTCCTACATTATCATAAGCCAATAATACACAGATTTCTTTGAAAATTCGCTCATTAAGTCATAGTGCATGACTGAACTTTTTTTTATTTATAAAGATTACTTAGTTTCGATTGGCTATTTTTTTATACATATGAATAGACTCCAAACTACGATTTGGAGAGTATTATATTCTAAGTAAAGGAATGAGTATGTACAATATGGTCCTGATTCTATTCTTAGAAGGCTTTGGAAACAAAACTATTTAAGCATTTTAATTGTTAGGCCTACATGATTATAGGAAACATAGCCACTAATACCTATCATGAGCCCCGTGCGGAGCGTGGGATGAAGTCTAGTATAATATTATAATACATATAAATAACTTTAAGCAGATAGGCAAGCTTGTAAGGATTTTTTAAAATAAAGATTATTTTCTAAGTGAGTTCTTTATTTGCTGCATCACTAGTTATAATATAAGGTTTATTAAGGATATTCTATAAGAGGTCACTTAATAGAAAACAACAACAACAACAAAGCCCACTAAATAAGGTTATTTATTTATCTTATTACAGGTACCAGATGTATTTCAAAATCTAACCTACCAAGTTTTTTCGGCTCTCCGTGAGATGGCTTATACTCAAGTGAGTGAAAATATTATGGTTCGTGGAAACAAAGAAGGACAAATTAATCTTGATGCTAGCTTCTCTCCAGACCTTTCCAGTGCCAATTTATCTATCGATACGTCCCGCCTCAATGTTGCTTTTACCAACCTCCACATGGGAAAATGGTCTAGAGCTATTGCTGTTTTCCATCCAGAATATAACATGGTTCAGCGCCTTGGACAGATCACTATGCGTAGTCAACAATATCGTAAGTAGACTTATTCATATAGAAAGAGACTGAAAGTTTTGTCAAAGTCATCAAGAGTATCTCTCTATTTGGAAGTAGAAAATGTTTATTCTGATGCCATCATCTCTTTAACCCTATTTAATTTCACCTCTAGTAAACAATACTGACTAGTTTGATAATTTGTTTATTTTATTTATTTATTTATTTTCAGCCACATGTGCCATGGACAAGTCATTCGCCACAACCTTTGACAATAAAACGTACCCAATTACGCTTGGTAAATGCTGGCATGTGATGGTACAGTCCACGCCTTATTACCGCAATGGTTTAACAAACGAATATCTGTCACCCAACAACTCTGCCAGATTTAGTATCCTTGTGCGTGACATTGTTGCTGGACAAAGGGAAGTTATGCTGATCTTAGATGAGAATGTTTTGACACTGCTCCCTACTGCCGGATCTGCTGCTGACCACTATCTACTCAATGGCCAGAAATACACTATTTACAAGGATTCAACAACTCATTATACAGACAAGGAAGGTCATACAGTGGTGAAGGCTTACAAACTCCCATCAGGAAGTTTGAGGGTACTTACTCCCATGCACGGATTTGAGATCATCTACGATGGACTTCGTGTCAAGCTCCAAATTCCCAATGGATACAGGAGTAAAGTCCGTGGACTTTGTGGTAACTTCGACGGTGAAAAATCAACAGATTTTATGACACCCCAGAATTGTATTTTAAAAAATCCTCTGGAATTCTCTTCTACTTATGCTATAGCAGACCAATCGTGTGAAGCATTAGCTGTTCTTCACTTGCGTCAACATGCCCAGACAGCCATTTGTCACAATAAGACTGTAGCTCCTGGTGATGTTATTAGCAATCTAGAAGCTGGCAGACATTTACACAAATCATCCCCCACCATGAAATCAAGCAAGGTGATAGATGGTACAAGGAACAACAAGGTTAAACAGCAAAATGGTCAAGAAACATGTGGAGTGTATGCAACCTTGATCATTCATCGTGCTGGATTTAAATGCTTCAGTAAGACTCCACAACTCCAATGTTTAGGAGCATGTCAAAAACCAGTTACAAGGGTTACCAAGCAACTCGAATTTTTCTGCCTATCTCAACAAGCTGGACAGCTAATCAATTCTCTTTCAAATATTCCCAAGTCTTTACAGCCTACATTAATCCCTAAGCTAGAGGGCGTATGGGTTCCTCTCCAGTGTGAATAAATATAAATCCTAAAAAGAATAATGCACTGTCTACCAAACAAATATCACAAAATATGATACAAGAATATTATTTTTTCAAAAAAATAGGGTATATGTTATAAGTATATTTTGCATTTTACATAAAGTATGCAAACAGAGTAAAATAATTAATTGCGTGAATGGATGAAAATTTATTGATGTATTGTTTAAATAAACGATGTTATAAAATTTGATTCAGACAATTTTTTCCCCTAATAAACTATTAAAATGGAAAGCAATAAACTATAACAAGGGTCATAAATATAACAAATATTTATAATCTAATCAATCATTACAATGGTATTCAATGTAAAAACGAGCCAGTACATTTATAATTTTTGGAAGTTTTTCCTTTCATCTACATATATTTTAAAATCAGACGATTTAAGGTTTTAGAGGAGGAAGATTATGGTTTTTACAATGTATACATCTCTATTAAAGTCTCCAAATTTTAACACGCCCAAAGAGATGATGTTTGCATTAAAGCATTGTTCAAAAAATTTTTAAAAATCTAAATAAATTGATTCTTCATGTGGTTTGGCCAAATTAAATAAAATAACCTAATAAATTATAATTTTTGAAACAAATATTGAGTCATGGAGATTTTTTATTTATTACTCAATAAATTAAGAAACATCTTCTAATTTAGCATCACATGCTATTAAGGAAAAACACACTTTTGACATACAAGGTGCCTCAAATATGGAACTCAGATGATTTCAGAAGGATGTGAAGAAAGATGCTTAAAATTTTAGGAAAGGTTTCTAAAGACATATGAATCTATTAACAATGAATTTAAAACTTTCAGCCTGATGGAGAAGGGGGAACGTAAATAGGCATAATTAAGTCCTTTCCATATTGTGACACACCCACTAAAATAGGGTTTATGGAAGTTGAAGCCCTAATAATTGAAGGAAGTTTAAAAAATCGGACAAAACTCTCTCTTATACAAAGTAATACCTAATTTAAATTCCAAAACATCTTATTTAAATAATTTATTATTTAATATTTTATAAAAAATAATAACTAATAGAGTGTGTATAACCAAATAGGATAAGATCAATGGTGTATATTTATAAATTACCCATCGATATGGTGGAACGAACAATTAAATTACACGTTTTACAAATATATTGCTCACAAAATTAATCTAAAAAACATAAAAGAATAATAATTTATAGACAGAGTGTTGAGTAGTACCGGTTTCTTTTTTTCTTTAAAAAAAAAAAAATCCGGAGGCTTTTACGCCTGATGCCTTGTCCTTTGAACAAACCTGGGTAGCTTTGTATCGATCCAATATTCTATAGATACTAGACAACCAAACCCTTCACACATGAGTAACGTGTTGGTAAACCATGTCTTCACAGTTCTGGACTCGTTTGATAGATTTTTATTAAAACACCAGGAGAGTGTTGATAATGGTTTTCCAGGCCAAAACCTTGTGGCCCTAATCCTAATTCTTTCGATCATCTTCCCATTTGTTTAACAATGCTGGCTGGACATTGAGGAGGGCCCCAGTCCGGGGATCGAATCCAGAGGTCAACCATCCAAACTACTGTCCACACCAGATGCTGCTAAACTTCAATGATTGAGAGCCATCTGCTCTCCTACTCAGGCCCAAGTACCGAGGCTCCAGTACCAGAGGCACTGATTGTATAAATCAAACTACTAATCAGAACGCTCTAATAATAGCTGACTATTTACATGGTCTGGTTTTGTTTTTAAGCTGTCACATTTATTTCTATTCGACATCTTGGAAAGTAAATTTTTTAAATGAAAAAATATATTTATACAGGGTACTTTGAAAATGTGGGCCCCATCATATTTTAAAAATTACCCAATATTTTTTCATCCCAATATATTAAAAATCCTATACAGATTGTCATCATATATTTAGTGCTAAATTTAAGCGTCATAACACTACGCGTATATTCACAGGCTACAGACATTATTTAAATCCACCTTTTCTGACTAAGGAAACCTTAACACATGTAAATTTTAATATTGAATTTTACACCATCTCACAATACTATCTCTCTTTATGTACTATGTATAATGTATATGAGAAAGTAAATAAGATTTACAAACTTCCAGTTACAGGGTTAGTGTAGTAGGCAGGTAAAGATTTCATTTTTATCAGCTAAAGTGAATTGTACGGTGCCATCGAATTTTGTACTTCAATTTGGACCTCTACCTGGTCTATATGCAGCAGGGTTACGGAAGTGGAGCATGGCGAAGAGGTACGTACGGAGCGGCTGTTGAAAATTCTAGGGCAAAAAAATGAATTTTGTACTTGGATTCAGTTAACAGCACCGTACAATTCACTTTTACTATTTTATCATATCATAATTTGAGTACAATAAATAAAATAATTATAGTTATGAAAAAAATATGTATCAGGGAAATATTACCTTAAGGTTTGATCTTCAAATAATAGCATCATCATCTCTTGTAATAACACTATACAACACTTGTAATAACACTATATAATAAATCATTTTAAAATCTATTAGAAATAGCTTGGAAACATTTTACAAGATAATTTAAAAAAAAAATTTGTTGTTTTCTTTTCATAAATTATACACAGGTTTATTGTTATATTAAAGGAAAATATGATTATAAAAAGAAACTATTTAAACTAACTTGATTAAGGGGATAATAAATAAATCAAAATATAATGACTCATTATTAACCAGAGAAGACCTGAGAAGGCTGAGTAAAAATCTCTTTCTCCTTTTAGCACTAATACCAACTTATAAAATAAAAATTAAACTAACTTTCTAATAAACCAAATTAAAAAAAGCCAAGCAGTATTGCCCTTTTTTCTCTTTCTAAATAAAGATATGAAAGTAAATCACGATAAGTTTATAGTACTGTAAAAAAAATTAAATTCACACTAAATTAATTAACATTAAAACAATGTATTATTAATTAATTATAATAGGTTAATACTTTTATACAAATTTGTATGTTAAATATTGATTTATCTAATAAGTTACCCAATAGTATTATAAGTAATCTAAAGTAGTAATATAAGTAATCTAAAGTATAATATCTAAAGTAGTAATATCTAAAGTAATCTATCTAAAGTAGTAATGTAAGTAATCTAATAAGTAAATGTTTAGGTGCCTTTTAAGAATATGTGGTTGGCTAAGTTCATCTGCGGGACATAGCTTGGCAATAGGCATTTGAAATAACAAACTGTCCCGCCCTTTTTGGTGGACAATGTGATTTTCATGATCCTGAGTACGAACTTAGTTAGTAGACCAAAAATCAAGTTGATAGTAGTCACTTAAAAGGTTAGTTAGTCAAATATTACTCCAAATCAAAGAAGTCACCAGTAGGACAGTAGGACCCCGTTAATCTGAACAAATTTAGGCAGAGGGTCGTCCGGATTAGCGAGGTTTTAAAAAAAAACTTGTTTAAAAAAATTCTATTTAGATACTGCATTTGTATCTAACATATATATGGTTAAATTAAATGTACAGCATTAATGTGATGTGTAATTATATTCCTATCTGTTTCCAACAAGTAGCTAGGCTGACTTTAATTTACATTTTGCAGAACATTTGACGAGTTGTCATTGTGCACAGGGTGAGTGAGAATATTCGTAAGAAGCTATTTACAATATAAATTTCATTCTTTACGGGCTTTCATCACCATGGAGAACCGTCCGGATTACCGAGGGTTCCGGATTACCGTGTGTTCGGATCAACGGAGTCCTACTATTAGTTTTTATTAATGTGTGTATAGTATTTTTTTTTTTTTTTTCTGTAATTTTTACCGAATATAACTAGTTATTGTTTAATAATATATCCTTAATATTATTTATTCTTTTGATTGACAACAATATCTGACTATCATTAATTTTGAGTTTTTACCAACCCGATTGAATGTACAAATGAATATACGGTTAATTTTAGTCTTGTTTCAGTAGGTTGTAGCCCCCCCTCTCTCTCTAATGCAAGACACTAATAAGATTAGCATTTGTTACTTATAATAACTTTCACACTTCTTATTCTAATGAATTCAATATTCTTCTCTAAATTAAGTATAATTATCTTTATCAATTGTATTTATTTATTTAGATGTTGGGTCAATATGAAACAAAATTATGTCTTCAGAAGATTGGAGGATAAGAAAGTTGGAAATTATAACCAAACATTTCACCCTTGTGTTAGGTATGTATACAGTTTATTAATTTGTAAAGCTTTTAATGCGTTCCCAAATAATAACCAATATATTATATGTGGTCTATACATTTCGTATGGACAAAAACAAATCCTGGAAATAAAAGTTTAGGCTTGGCTTTGTTGTTAAAATGATCAAGTAGGTATCTTGGTTTTTCCAGTATAATCTATTATTCATAATAGTAATACCATTTATTTACATAAAATTGGAGAGTCAGCGTGGCCGTGTGGGTTAAATTACTTACCACATCTGCTCGGTCATCACTGAATCATGAGCGGCACGAGATGGGGTTCTATTCCTCGCCGTGATGCTCTGATTTATATGGCTCACTATTGATCACCTCATACTCGCTTCAGTGGTACAAGGTATAGAGGTATGTGTGATGGGTGAAGTGGCTGCAACTCTCTACCACAGGTATAGTAAAAAGGGCCTAAGTGATGGCCTAATTGCTAGGCTCGAACAAGTGGTTTGTCCGACCCGTCTAGTAATAGTTCTAGGACCTTACTACTACTACTACTACATAAAATCAAATCAACATGGGCCGTGGTACCCTTTATGTCTAGGTTACATATCTCTCAGACAGTAAAGGGTAAGCAAATGAACTGATTTTAATTGTAATTAATGGAATTCGGTAGATATTATGGAGGGTCATAATTCTAGGCCAAATTGAGAAATAATTTTAGCTCAAATGGAACAAAGAGCACTTACACTAACATTTTTTTTATAAAATGTCTCCTTATAGAATGTTTTCTAAGGTTGCTGAATTTCTAAAAGTTGGTTTGCCCATTTTTATCCTCTTAAAATAATGAGTGCAAATGAACACTATACCCTTAAATGTTAAAAGGATTATTTTAATTAAAAAAAAATCACACTCTTTGATATTTATTAAAAATACAAAATAATTATAATTATAATATGTATCACGAATATGCAAATAAAACTCACAAATAGAAAAAACAAAGAAAAAAAAAAAAAATCATAAAATATGCATGCATGACTAACAACAAATTAATGTTAATAAAATATTTTTAAACTCAACAGTTTTAGGACCCAAAAACTAAATTGTGCCATCTCATACTATCTAAAAGACAAATTAAGCAGACAAACAGTAGCATAAGCGACTTATAAGGAATATATATATATATATATATATATATATATATATATATATATATATATATATATATATATATATATATATATATGTATTTTTTTATTTCTTAAATTAAATAATTAGTTGGTTAAGGCAAGAGAAATAATACTACTAAAAAATAATACTCTATAGCTCTTTCTTATATTAATAAATATTTTATATTATCTAAATTATTATTTAACTTTTTTTTTGTTTTAATAAAATACAATAAATAATAAAATATTATGAATAAACAATCACATGTTTCAATGATTCTCTCCTTGTGGGAGCCCCGAACTCGGTTAAACCCTCAATTAATTTTAAGGGAGTCTGTATATTTCTTAACATTAGAAATTAAAATTATATTTAAGACAATATGCATATTAATCTTTACAAAAGTTATAAGGGGTCTGGGGTCTTCAAGGTTAAATTTTTAGAAACCACTAAAGTACTTTGTAATTGAAACATAAGAAATACAATTATGAATATAGTCGACATACTCCTACAAAACTTTCATAGTAACCATAATGGTCTTAAAATTAGAGTTTACTCTGATACCACAGGAAAATTAGAATTACATTTTATGCCTAGAAAGTAGAGCCAACAATAGGCAAACACTTATGGCACTAGCAGATTGCCTCCTACAGGCCTAGAGGCTTTATTTTTTCATAACATAGGTTGGCTGATCTGAGCTTTCAGAGTAAACACTACTCGAAAGCCTAGTATACAACTATTGTTTGTTAATAAATTCATTTTATAATTGATAATTTTATCACAATTTTAATTTTTATTATAATTGATAATTCAATATAATAATACAAATTATTTTACTTCTAACAGTATATGTTTATTGAAGCGAGCGTAAGCGAGCTTCTTACATTCAACGAAATATGCATCTTGTCTGTCTGTGTGTAACATTTACGTGTCCGACGATAACTTGAGTAAAAGTTGACCGATTTCGATGAAATTTGGTATACATCTTCCTTTTACTAATAATCAGGCTAAGTTCGTTGGACAGCGTGATCTGTCCAAGAGTTCGTGCGCAATGCTTGCGTAAACGTGAGCTTCAAATTTAAAATTGGAATTTCAGGACGGGAAAAAATTCTATCATCGCCTAGTTGATGAGACGAACATTTTTTTCAAATAACATTTTTTAGTAAAACCAACAACGACACTGCTATGAATTAATAAAGATCGCTAAAACTATTAAAGCGGACCTAAACGTTTAAAATAGAGAAAACAACCTTTTTTCCGATATCTTACGTTCTAACGTAACGATTTTAATAAAACTTCATGTACATCGTCTAAAGTACAATTGAAACAAGTATGTAAAATTTCAACTTGATACAAGCAGTAGTATTTGAGTAATAAAGTGATACATTTATAATAATAGTTTAAAAGCTATTTCGGGTGGTTAAGATTCTTATAGTCATTTTGTGTGTAGGTTTGTTTAGGAAGTAAAGCTTTGTACCGAGTACCCTCACTCTGCTCCACACTACCCTCTTCCACTTATCTTCAACTATGACATTCATCATGATTAACAAATTTCAATATTCAGTATTTTATTGCAATACGCTCGCTTCAATGATAGAGCCACGCGATACCTAGTAATTATATATATGTGTGTGTGTGGGTGTGTGTGTAATAACACAATTTATTTTATGACATCTTTGAAAGCAAACTGTTTATAGATAAGTAAAATATGAGCAAAAGAAAAATGCATCACTACCTCTTTATCTGTCTTAATACAATTAGTAGTATAGGGAAACTTTGGGTAACCATAAAGAGAGGGTAACTGTACAATTTTGTGAGTATCAAATTTAAATTTAAAAAAATCACATTTTATCTATAATTTTCATAAATACACTGGAAATCTACTCCTTATAACGACATTTTTCCCTTGATTCATGGTACATTGAAAAGGACACAGGTTATAAAAATGATCAGATATAGCTATGTAATTCTTTTTCTCCCTTCAAGGTCGTTATAAGAGATTTCCTTACATATAGTTTGAATATTATTTAAAAAAAATAAGTAATATCTACATTTAAAAATTTAATTATTATTAAATATATATGGTACTTTAAACCAACTTCATTAAAGAAATGTGGTTCAAAAAGGATCAACAAGGATAATAAAACTATCTCTTTCAATATATCCTGGCTTATTTCAACCTCCTCTTAGGCCATCTTCAAGCCTAACATAAAATTCATTAATTTGGCAGCTAAAACTTTTCAATAATAAGCTAAGTTAAATACGTACACAATAGGTCAAATTATGTTATATTAAAGTAGTAATGATAGTAATATAATTAATTAAAATATGTATTTATTATTATATATTTTAAAATACCTTTTGAAAAAGGAATTATTTTACATAAATTATAAAGAAGGGTTCAACTTTCTAAATAAATCGTATTAAAAATATTATTAATTATTTGATTACAATGTTCATCCAAAATTTTACTAAAGACAGCCACAAATTGATTTTTTACAGATAAAATATATTAATATAGATAAAAATGAAAACTTTTCAATACAAACTTGCTGAAGGTTTGCAACTGAGTGTTTTGTGTAATAAGAGAAAAGTGTAAAGGAAGGATATACCAAAAAATTACTATTACAATTTTTTTTTTTAAATTAAATCTTTAAAAATAAAATAACAATTATTTAAAACATTTTAGACTAATAAATATTACATTTCCTTTTTGTCTTCCTAAAGGTAAAAGTCACCTTAAAGGTAAAAGTCAAGTGGATTTTTTTAAAATAAGAGAGGAAAATAGATGTGGTAGTCTTCAGATGTTTATATGATCAATTTAAATTAATTGTAAAAATAATCAAGTTATTAGAAGGACTGCAAAAAATAGGTACACAAAAATAAATCTTATTATATTCATTTTTAAGATATTAAGCTATTAAAAAAATAAAACTTACCATGTTTAAAGGTATATTAATTTTGATATTTGTAAGTAAGTGACTTTTACCTTTAAGCAGATGGTTTGTTAAAAAATAATTACATTTTTTTTTTTCAAATATACTTAATACAATATTTTATATATTCTTTAAACATAAATTTTACAAGCATTTAAAGACTATTCTTATTTTCCATCTTATCCTTCAGCATCCAAGATATAAATTGTAATACAGTAGTCTCTCTAATCCAGACCCCGCTAGTCCAAACTTCCGGTTAATACAGACAGACTTCAATAATTTGTATATCAATAAGATATGTTTTTTTACCCAAATCAATTTGTAGGTTTAAAAAGTGGACCTATGTGGAGTCTAAACAGTAATTTTTATGATAATATCGTCAATTTTAATAGTTTTACCCAGCAAAAACTAGTTTTACAGTCATTTCAAAACTGATTTCATTTAATCCGTACTTTTGGTAATCTGGACAGTGCTTGGTTCCATCAAATCCGAATTATCGAGACTACTGTAAAATAATAATTAGTATTTATAGTAATTTAACAGAATTTACACATAACCATGAAGCTATTTTATTAATTAATCTCTAAAATAAAAACTTTTGATAAAACCATGCTAAAGAATTACAGCTGACATATTTTATTTTATTAAAAAAAAAACACTAACAATTATTGTTATATTAATTTAAGTTGGCATTAATAAGTTTGTTGCATTTATCAATTTTTTTTTTTTTTTATACATACATAAAAGTGATTCAATCAATTTCATTGTTGAATGACAATCAAGGTTAAATTTCATAAATTAAATTTAAATTTTTATAAATTATTAAATAAAAACCAAATTATTAAAAATTTGCAAGGCTTATAAAAGAAAATATATATAAAAAAAACCATTAATATAACTTTCATGGTACATGATAAAAATGTTGGTGCATTCCAAAAATAAAATTTATTTAATCTTTTGGTCATTAGAAATAATAATTTAAATAGGAAAATGTACTAATTTTTAATACGTACAACTTAATAGCTTGCTAATGAATACATTAATTACATTCAAGTAAATGTATTTTATTCTAAAAAATGACTTTTTAACCCTGAAATGTATATGAGGAAAAAGTTTATTTCTCTTCTGTGATAGAAATGCATTTGTTTGAATTACATAGTAAGTGATCACGACTCCCAGGGTTAGTAAAAAAATTAAAATATCCAAATCAGCAGTTACCCGTATAAGGAGATAGTATAATAGTGAATGAATAGGTTATTTTTATCACACATGGCCTCCTTCATACGGTCTATGAATTGATTTAAAACCAACAATGAGGCAAGAAATGAAATGAAAGTAAAACAAAATAAACCAATAACTAAAATTTAAGTGTTAGATCAACATTGAGAAGCACATTGCTATATTCAAATTTCCAGTACAGTGTAGGTACAACAATTAAAAGTTGAACCCACAAAATGAATGTTTAAAATAAATAAATTTGTCATATTAATTAATAAACGAATAAAATTAAAAACATATAAAACTAGGCAGTCCTTTTGACTACTACAATAATCAAATAATCGAGAGATAAGCTTCAGGTGACAAGACGAGAGACAGTTGGCCTTGGTAGCACCTCTGCAGCACCATATTGAGCTAAGTGGAAAGCAGACAACCATTCTAGTAGGTCATCATGATTTCCTGCCAGACTATATCCAAACCATTCTTTAGCGCTCCTGGAAATTAATAATATTATTAATTTAAATTTATAAAGGAGAAAGAGATTTAAAAATCAAACAAAAAAAGACTTATACTCAAGAGCAAAGTTGGTCTGTTTAATCCAAACAAAAACCACAATAATTAATATTTAATTCAAACTGGTTATGAATTCCCAATAATATTACATCATAAAAATAAAACAGCAGTTTGCTCATAAAAGTAGGAGTGAAGTGAGGTTATCGACTAAAGAAAGATCAGAGTAGGCCACAATGTGGGTATCTATATTTGATAGGGGGTCTGGAACTTGGCTCTTCTTTCACGGTTAGATTTTTGTTAGGGATATCATTCCTTTTTGCTGTATTTAGCATCATGGGCGTTGTCTTGGTTTTTTACAATGCCCTGAAGAGAGCAAGGCCACTGAATCTTACCCATATATACATTAAACCGTCAAAGAATAACACGGGTATAGAATATAGAGCATTATTTATATGATATTATTATTATGAAACAAATCAGTAAAAATGTACATGTATCAATTTTTTTAAAAAAAAAACAAACAAATGAAACAGCCCTAAAGTATAAAATTGAGGCATTTCAAATTATTTGCAACACAATAACAAACTTTAAAAAAGAGGTCATGTGACATGACAATCGGGAAAAAGATTACTCTGATGTTCTCAGCATATAGAATGAATTTATAAAATAATGAATACTAAATTTAAAGAGAATTAGTGTGAATTTGAGCCATCCAATCAGAAATAAAATCTGTCAATTATTGTGGATGGATGCTATAAGAGCTCAAAGTCAAAAATTAAAAACTTTTAATCAGATCTAGCTCCAACTAAGGTACAACCGATGGAGGTAAGAAAAAAATTAATAGAATCAAACTTTTTGATCTTTCAAAATCAGTAGCTGTTTGTGAAATCAGTTTTTCGATACAACTTACTCTACATTATTCACAAATTTTTTTGTTTTTTTTGGAGGGGTAAAAATGAAAAGTGTTAGTTTCACAGCAATAGCTACAAGTGTGCCAAATTTTAAGTTTCTAGCTATTCTGGAAGTCACTTATAATTTTGATCAGTAATCAAAATGCAAACTTTGAAACTTTCCCTTTTTGAAAAGAAACAATGTCAACAAGCCAAACAATGTCACAACAACAAGCCAAACAATGTCAACTGTCATAAATAAATTTATTTAACACACTATGAAGTAATAAATATTTTTTTAAGTCAAATAATTCCTTTAAATTTTTATTTAAATAATTACATTCTTAATTTAACAGTCACAATTATCTATATTTACTTACGCTTCAGATTGGTATCCTTTTGGTACAAGTGTTAAAGACCACCTAAAAAAATAAAAAAATAAAATAATTTAAATAATGTTAAATAAAAGTATGTATGCATGTATTATTATTATTATTATTTTTTATTTTATTTTATTTTTTTTTTAATTCAATCATGACTACTCGTACTTCAAATATTGATATTAAATTATATACTTTGCATTTAATGTTCTCCTAGGATCTTGTCCCATATAAAATACAACATCTTCAACAGGCCATTCTCCTAACTTCGTATTAAACTGTAAAAAAATATAATTAGTTGTTATTAATAACTACAATAACACAATAGTAAGACAGTTAACCATATAAAAAAAAAAAAATAATCTAAATAAAAAGAATAATAATCTAAATAATTTCTATTACTTTTGAATCCTTGAAGTAGGAAAGTTTTGCTTGACTAAATTCAAACATAAAGGACTTAAAAGATTTCATCTTTGGACCAGCGTATTTGAGTTCACCACACTTAGTTAACTGAGGTGTAACCTGAAAAAAATAAATGAAAATCTATAAATGATAATATTCAATGAAAAAGTAGGTAAGCGTAAAACTTAACTTACACAAACATCGACCAATATGATATTACATATTATGACAAAAATAATAAATAAATATATGTGTGGAGTCGCGGGACACCTGTTAGGAACGAAGTTCCTTATACTTTTCATTAAATATAAATTATAAAATCACACTGCTAAGTATACGATACTAACTACTTATACATGGCGGAGTTAAAAAAGAGACAAAATTAAAAGTAACTAGCTATTTGTACATCGAGGAATTAAGGCAAAATTAAAAGAAAAGCTTTTTTTTATCATTGAAGCGAGCGTCATGCAATAAATATGTATTGAATATTGAGAAAAAAGTTAATCATGATGAGTTTATAGTTAAGAGGGTGGTTGTATAGGAAACAGTCCTGTTTCCTACCAACCAGGCTTCAGTTTAAAAATATTATAAAATATATCACTCACTATACAAAAACTTCTGCTTGTATCAGGTTAAAATTTTACAAGTCTGTTTCAATTGTACTTTAGACGGTGTGCATGAAGATATCAGTAAAAATGCTTTTTTCTCAATTTTAAATGTTTAGGTCCGCTTTAAAAAATGTAGTGATCTTTATAAACTTCATAGCAGTGTCAGTGTTGGTTTTACTAAAAACATTTATTTAAAAAAAATTTTTATCTCATTGAATAGATGAAGTTAAAAAAATGTCACGACCTAAAATTCCAATTTGAAGGTTCACGTTAATGTAAGCATTGCGCACAAACACTTGGGCAGATAACGCATTCCAACAAACTCGTCCTGGGAATCAGTAAAAAGAACATGTGTACCACATTTCAACTAAATTGGTCATCTTTTATTCAAGTTATCATCATCGGTAGATTTCGTGACGGTAATTTTTTTCGGATTTACTCCCGGTCTCCAGACACTGTAACGTGCCATAAGGAACTTCGTTCCAAAAATAGCATTTTAAATACTCTGAAAAATATCACACTAGGGGTCACTTAAAAGTTGTCACTGCCTTCAATTTCAGTATAGATTTAAATAATGCAGATCTAAATTAATGTATTGTTAATTTTTTTTGGGATAATCATGAAACCTGTCTTTAAAGCCAACAACACTGACTAATTCATAAAGAATTTGATTCTTTATCATTTTGATCACATAAAATTAACAAAGCCAGAAAAAAAAAAAGTTAAGTGACACTTACAATAGCAGCAGCAATTTGTTTAAAAGTGAGATTGTGAGTCAGTACAAGATAGTTATCTTTCCTATGGGCATGGTGCCAGTAAGCCCATCTTATAACTGTTTGAAAAACACTTTCAGTATGATGTAGAGGTCTAATCAGAGCACCAGATAGACAAACTTCTTGAAGGCAACATTCATGACTTTCCATCTCTCTTTTAAAACAAAGTTCATTCACTACATCCCCAGCTTCTCTCTCTGGATCCACCTAAATAAATTATTGAGAAAAAAATTCAAAATTATTGTACACCATGAGACCCATACAAAGAGTAATGGCAAATATTAAAATTAGACGTAAAGCCCACACTAGTAGACATGTTGCGTGATTTTGGTATCAGAGATGGTGTCTAGCGATTTGTCTATAGACATCGGCTAGACATGGGCTAGACAATCTGCGTCTACGGTCTCATTGCTAGACCAAAGATCTCATGTCTATGGTTTTCCATTTGAAATGGTAGAAACGGTGCAATGGTAGACATGTTGTGCAACATGTCTACAGTGTGGACGCTATCTGAGACGAGACTTGAGTCTCTCTCCTGCTCCTACCAACATTTTTTGAGTTAAAGTTATATAATGATAATGAATAGATAATAATTGATGGTCTATTGAATTGAATAATAACAATTTCATGTAAATGAAACTATTAATAGTCCAGGCCAGATTTGTAAAAGAAATGCATCAGCCAGGTCCTATAACCAGTTATTAATCTAATATTATCATTATGATGGCGATGATTAATAAATTAATATTAGTTTGACGTACTTTCTATTAACAGAAAATTAAATTAAAATTTATAAAATTTAAGATTATAAAGTTCAGGTTATAAAAATTACGTAAAAAAAAACAACTAGATCTCGAATCTTCAGCCAGAGACAAGGATATCTTGACTTAAACACAAATTTAGGTGTGGACGCTAGACCGAGACAATAGACGGTCTCAGTAGACATCTGTTGCGCAATGTGTCTACTAGTGTGGACTAGGCTTAAGGAAAACATGTAAGCCTTGAACATCAAATTTTAAGTCATTATGTAGATACATATATATATATATATATATATATATATATATATATATATATATATATATATATATATATATATATATATATATATATATATATATATATATATATTATATATATATTATATATATATATATATATATATATATATATATATATATATATATATATATATATATATATATATATATATATATAGTGCATATTAGTAGGCAGTTGCTTCAGTAAATACATATATAATATTGTTCACCAACCAGTATTACAAGCAACTTAAACTTTACTTGCCAACATGGTAATTGGATAGGAGTAAAGAGAGAACTAATATTTTTCAAGTTTCTGGAGTATTCAAAATCTAATAACACAAAGAATTTATGTTGACACAACAGAATCTTTGCAAGGAATATTTAGCCCAAACTTCTATTAACAACTATAAAATATCAAGCTAAATCGGTACACGGTACACTGTAAGCTAAATGTACACTAGGTATAAATGTAATTAGGATTGTATGTTATAAACTCTAAACAATTGTTAATGAACAACATTTTTGTCATCTGCATGGATATATCATTAAATTAATGAAAATCTCCTATTTTAAGCTAAGAAGACATCATAAAGAAACAAAAAGTGCCTAATTAAATAGAAATTAAAAATCAAATCTATTTTCTTACAGCAAATCTTAGCTCTTACCCAATTGACAAGTATTTTATTGTTAACCTTAAAATAAAGAACAGTTATATCAATAGTGATATCATAACTCAAAACTGGGCCCACCACTAACATACATAATTATTATTTCGCAATAAAAAAATAAAATTAGAAGCGAATAGCAAATATTTTGTTATAATTAAAGTTGTAAATAAGTATAAAAGTAATTAAATAGATAATTCTTCTATACACGATAATTCTTCTACAAGTTCTTGCTGTTTAAACGGTGATGTTAATTCTTATAGAATAATAATAGAGAAATAAATTTAACTTAATACTTAACTCAAAAAGTAGTAGGTAATTAGTTTTGACATTTAATACAGTTTTAGTTGAATTTTCAACTAAAAAAATATTACCTACTTATGCAAAAATATAATTAATTTAAAGATTTTTTTTTTTTTTTAAATTAGTGATGTTCTTTTTCTCACGCTTGTCAATACTTATTTACCAATATCTTCCTTCAATTGTGGTTTTCATTAGGGTATCTAAGATTTTTAATTACCATATTACACCCATAAGGACAAAATAGTCAAAGGGAAATCAATATTTATTTTATCAAAGCTTATATGTTGTTAATATACTAACAATTAATTTAATTTTAGTTATCCTCGGGCACTTTATTGTTGTTGTTTTTTTTTTCTCTGATCTTCATCAAAACCCATATGTTTTCTATATAACCTTGGGCCAATAGCAGGTAGGACATGCAGCCTGGGATCTTTTACACCATTTATCAAGGTTTATATATAGTGCATTTACTTATCTTTTAGTCAATATCTAACCCTTACAAAAACTAATATGTTCTTTATTAACCCATATTACTGTAAACTGAAATTTTCATCAAGGCCATCATTTTGTAGTATTATACCAACTTTTCTATAGTTTTTGACATTCGGGGTAAATCTGAACTAGTCAGAGTTTCATCAGGATCTATTTGTTGTTAAACACAGATCTTTCTGTCAGTATATTATATCTACATGTGTCCCATTAATGTTTAACACTGAAGAGAAGTGTTAATTATGAACTGAATAAATATGTAATAGGTACATATATATAAATTTTTTTTATGTAAAACCGTGATTTTATAAAAGTTTGGAGATTCCAAAACCAAGTTAAATCTGAAACCTAAAAGAAAAGATCTTACCGACACATTGATACAGTCTCCAGATTCCTTTGAGTTTATATAGACCCATATTTTTAGGTTGCCGGAAGGTTCATGATGGTTAGGGCCTCCCCTCCTATGAACCTTTTCTAACACCTCTTGAATCCTTCTCTCGATAGCAACTTCTGACTCTCCGACAAGAAATACTGGTTTGAATAATGTTATCAAATCAAGCACAACCTGGAACTCTTGTTTGCTCCATTTACTGCTTTCACCATCCTGAATAAATAATCAGTAAATGAACAAATTAACAGGTAAAGAAAGACTACCCCCTATTGTTATCATCATCAAGTATGATCCATTATTGGGAAGTCAAAAGCAAATAAAAAATAACTAATACTGATTGCTTTTTTTACTAGCAAAAAGGAAACATTGGAGTAGCATACAGTTTTATAATTTTGACTTTTAATGGATTTACACACACATTCCTTTTTCCTCATTTGGACATTCCTAAATACCTTGGGACTATAATTAGCCTGGTGTCTAGTTGACCACCTGCCTTCACACCTTGTTAGTTTTAATAACTTATGATCTAATTATTATTATCAAATAAACATTTTTACTCTTGTTTATCTTTGTGAAAAAAAATAATAAAAATAAGTAATAGATGAATAAGTTGTACAATCATTTATAACTATTATATCATTTTGTTTTTATGTATAATAACTTCTATGAAAACAGCATGTTTCATTAAACAAAAAGAGATGCTAAATATACTATAAACTATTTTATTTTTTATTTGTTTATAATATGAAACATTTAAAGCAATTAAGATACAGTAGAGCGTCGATTATCCAAACTAATGTTTTTTGGGGTGGTTCGGATAATCAAAAATTCGGATAATCAAAATTCACTAGCAATTTAAAAGGGAAGATGCAAAAATTTTATGCAAAAAGCATATTTGTTTTATTTATTTAGTACATAGTGAAAAAAAAAATATACAAAGTTGTATCACCTAAGATTAATTTGGCATAAAGAAGGTTGTAATACTCGTCTGCTTAATTTTTCACTATGAATCTCGATTAGTCGAATCCCATGACGTAATTTGAAATTTTTCAGCCACTCTGAACTGAGGATGAATAAAGAATTCTTGAAAGAAGAGTCACCACCAAGCTTCATGTTTAATTCTACTGCTTTATCACCCAATATGGTTCCAGATATGGATATGGGCTGTCCAGAGGCCCATTTTTGCAAAAGCCAAGTGAATGCTGCATCTTCCAACAATTTGGATTTAGTTTTTTTTTTTTTATATATAGTTTTACTATTTAAACTGCCCTCCTCACTGTCAAGATTAAGTGCACTTAAACCTTGGCCAAGTGATTGAATCAGAATTATTTTTTATTCCCGTAATCGTTGATATACCAACACCGAACTTGATAGCCAATGCCTTGGCTTTCACCTTTCTTCAGCCGCGTAATAATTTCCATTTTATAAAGCACTCCCTGTTTCCTTTTTGTCGACTTGTTGTAAGTTTTACTTAAAATATCTAACCACTAACTAATTAAATGTATACCTCACAATGAATGATTTGAAACTGAGAGCAATAACATAACCGACTAACAGTACAGAAAGGTATTAAATAGAAAAATGCTGCAAATAATTCCACAAATTACATAGACAAACAAAAGTTAGTTCGTAGTAAACAAATGTTTAATGTCTGTCCCGTCAAACTGAATTCATCTAAATCTGGGATCCCTTCATACAGCTAACACCGCTCTTTCTAGGAATTAATTTAGCGGTGGCTTTTGATTTTTTTTTTTTTTTTCCATGAAGCTAGTTCGGATAATTGAACGTTCGGATAACTGACGTTCGGATAATCGACGCTCTACTGTATATAAATGAAGTTATGCAGTGAATGTAAAAGTGGAAAGATTAGCTAATGGTGCAAGGACTTTATTACGAGCAACAGTTGTTTTAATAGGGAATAAATGATTAACAGTTTACATAAAAAAAAAACTGCCAATTAGTGTGGCACATTGCTTCCTTGCATCATATCACGTACTTAATTGATTCTATAAGCCATTATTTAATTGTTGCCCCAGTTTTTTTAATACATCAAAATTGTTCTGATTTTTTTACATGAATTAAAGTATCAATTAAGCATAAGTTAAAGAGTGCAGACGGTTGAAATTAATCTGGTGCCTTTGTGTACTTTTGTGAAAATAAATGTATGTTTGTGCGCATGTTGAAGAGAAACAAATAGGTCTAGAAGGTTGAAACTTATAAGGGACCAACAATGGGCTGATTATGACCTACTATACAAATTACATTAAAATAGGACATGTAGTTTTTGATATGTTGGTTTCCAAAATAAGAGTGATAGACAAACACGGGACCAAAAATTTTCCTTGATGTCTGAAATAGATTTCTGTCTTGGAATTTTTGAAATCGGAGGCATAAAATATTTCAGTTATTCACAATGATCACATAGCTTCAGTTACCTTCGGTAAGCTCGGAAGCAAAATGTTAAATTTATAATGATCCATTTATTTAAATATAAATAAACTATTTGTGTAAAACATATAATATCAGTAATAAGTATAATTATAAATCTCATTAAAAGCAGAATTGTCTTTAAATTATTAGTTCATATATATCAAAACATCAAAACAGGTGTTATTTTCCTGCATAACTTCCTTTCTCTCACTTTTTAAAAATCCTGCTGTTGATTCTTTATTGTCTGGCTTTTAGGAAGTAAACATGGTGGGATATGTAAAAATATGTTTCATGTGTTATAAAAATAATTACATGGGGAATAAGAGTTCCCTTAGTTGACCTGTATTAAAGAATGTTAACCTCAAGACCTTGAATAGGTTCATGACCTCACTATTTTTTATATTAAAAAGTTTTTTTTCCATTGACAATCCCACGGACCTATGTTCAGACTTAATAAATGTTTTAAAACACTAAGGAATACCTATATATTTCTAGTAGTACTCAAATCAATATGGATTTATGTTACCAACCAAATCATTCTCTCCTGGCTCACACAGCCCACATAAGACTCAGCTTCAAATAAAACATTTAAGTCTCACCCAGTCTAAGATTTTTATTACAAACTTATTGAAATATATTGACCTAGTTTTTTCCTATAACTTTTATTTAATAACTGTGGGAAACTCCCAAGTATACCTCTCATAAACTGCTTCTAAAATAATTTACAAAAAACTATCAAAAATAATTTGCAGTTTAATCTATTTCCGTATTGATGGACTTAAAAACTGGGTTTTTATAATTAATGAGCAGATGCTTTCCCTTCACATTAATAAAAAAAAAAAAAAAAAAAAAAAAAAAAAACAGATAAAATCTAAAGTAAGCCAACAAGGTTGGTCATGTCATTACATACCAAGATAAAATCAAGTATAATTCAAAATTTAGAAATAGAAAGACATTATTTAAAAACAGATACATACACCTTAAAACACTATGAACACGTTCTACAAATAATTTAAATTGGATGATATAATAACAATACTTTTCAAAAATGATAATATTTTAGACATGTCTACAACTATTGTCTAGTAGTTAAAAAGAAAATAAGGTTTTATCAGCCATTGTAAATGATAATACATTAATATTATTTACTCTTACCTCCATTTCACATCCAAAACTTAGTTGAGGCATAATAAACAAAACATTTTTAAAATATTATTGAAGTAATAAAAATGTAATATACATCAATTTTATAAAATTAAATAATTTTAAAAAGAAATAAATGTTCGGCAAAAGTAAGATGGAATGAGGGAAACCATGAACAATAATTTAAGATTTATTTAATAGTTACAACCTTAAAAAAGATAGTTAACATATTTGCCTAACAAAAATGTAAACTATTAAGCTGATTCTTGGCTAATACTTACAGTTATCTCACAAACATCAGATATTTTTACCATGAAAGTAATAAAATGAATTTTATTAAATTCAAGTTTATTTATTCATTATGTTTTCATACTACGTATTAAATTTCAAAGACTTTATTGCCACATCTATAAAATTAATCAATATGAGTTCAGTTTGTAATTTTTTTAACTGTTCAGTTCAGGTTGATATGGGACAAAGTAAAAACTCTAATTTACATCCTTGAAAGTTTAACAGTAGTAGATACAAAAGGGAGAGTTCAAATATTTGAGACATGGCCATATTTCTTGGAACACTAAGATTTATTATAATATTTCTGATAAACCTTGACTTACAAATTTATTTGGTTCCCAAAACTTATTCATAAGTCGGATTTATCCCCCCTCCCTCTTCCCATTTTCTTTAGTAAGGTAGGAAAAAATAACCAACAATGCTAATTTAATTCTAATGTACAAATAATTACACCGTACATTTTTAAGGTCCATTTTATATAACATTGCGCTAACGGGCATGTTGGAGATGTCTCCTTTTGTATTCATCATTTTTTTTAACACCTTGTTTGACCTCATCCATGGTTAATATAACTACTTGAGTCCCCATGTCCTTTTGTTTATATATATATATATATATATATATATATATATATATATATATATATATATATATATATATATATATATATATATATATATATATATATATATATATATATATATATATATATATATATATATATATATTTACTGATAGAACAAAAATCATAAAATCGCAATTGTTGTAATTCAATTAAGGTTGTTTATAGATAAGATAACAATATTTAACTTTATAAATATCAGTAATTTAACCCCTCAAAAATAAATACAATGAATCATTTGATACCTGAACTTGCATGAGAGTAGGAGCCCAAATAGCAGCAAGATTTTCACATGTCATTAGATTCTTATCAGCCTGAATGCTAATATAATGAAGATGAGACATTAATTTCCTGGCAGTAACATAATTCACCAGAGGAAGCTTCTCAAGGCAGTGGCGGTACATAGATATCTTATCACTCTTATTGCACTTGATATCTAAAACAAAATATTAATTTAGAAATACAAAAAAATAGTGAATATATAATCAAGCGTTTATCATGTTAAACAATGTTTAAAAAAATCATGAATAAAATAAGTACAATTTTTTTTTAATTTGATTAACAAACTAATTAATTAAGGAATAAACTATACCTTCTATTTTGCTATGTAAAATAATTAACATAAACTCAAATAAAATCATTCATAAACGTAAAATAATTGGTATTTAAATTCCTACAACCAAATGTAATTAATTAAATTCAAAATAATGCTAATAAGTTAATTCATATATTTAATTACACTTGCAGTGGGAATTAAAATGAACCACGTGGCCCATTTTAATTATAAGCTTAAATACTAATAACAATAAAATAGTTAATTAAGGATTTATTTTTTTGTAACTTAAAAAATAAGATAGCATAAGAATTGTAAGCTATATTTTATTTAAGGGGACGTCAACGGATTTATTCTAGGCATTCCTGAACTTTGTTTAAACTCATTTTTAGAGTGATACATAAATCATTTTTTTGTGGAGTTTGAGAGTTACCTTACCTTGACTGATAAAAAAATAAGTAAAATAGAATATACTCTAAATTTAATTATGGATACACTATGACAATTTAAATCCTTGGTCATCATTATATTTCTTCAAAACAGAGGGTTATTATTTTTCCCAAAATCTGATTGAATTTTCAGAGCCAGCAAGAAAAGAAGAGTAAGCAAGTAATTTTTTCAAAAATTATGACACACTTTTATAAATTTTCTTAATTCAATCATTTCAAACGAAATTTCAACTAAATCAATTAATTAACTACCTAATGACTGATTATTGTATTGTCATCAGATATAGATAATCTGTGCAAGTTTGAGCTTTCTAGGCAAGTCGGAAAATGGGACAAATTTAGGTTACAAGATTTAGAGACAAAAAAAACCAGTAAAGTTAAATGAAAGAATGTAAAAAATAAGTTTATGTGTATGTTCTCGTTCACACTTTTTTTAATCACTGGTACAGAAGATGGCCACTTTGGTTCAAAGCCAGCTTTGTATGATCAATTTACAATTGACGAAGAAACATCCATTTTAAGAACATTTTTTTCATTCTAGCATACTAACTACTCAATTACGGTAATAAACTGTTCAAATCATATTGAATATTAGTAATTCATAAAAAAAAAATAAATAGACAATCTAAAATAAAAAAAAGGATCAATATATATACTGACTTCCTGCATTGCAAAGATAGTCATGGTGCTCTCTAGTAAGTAACGGGTCAGGCAGATCTCTAAAAAAGCGTTTTAAAGCGGTAGATACATCATGCTCTGAGTATTCTTGTTGAGATATCCTAACGCACCATGCATCTTTCCTAAGATCGGTAAGAAGGCGTTGAATGTTAGCACTTGAACCGCTCCGTCTGTATATGCCTTCAGACATGCAACCTGAAATCAATAAAAACACACTTATAAGCTAATACACAATCACTTAATTTAAGAATTATATATTTTTATTTGTATATTTGATTAACAAGAAGTAACAAGAACACTATTGAAGTTTAAACAGCATTAAGCAGCAACCAAATTTCCCAAAAACTAAACTTTTAATATACAGTTTAAAAATTCTGGCCTTGAATATAAATTTAGCAGATGTGCCTGGCATAAAAAACATTTTACTCCTTGGCCACGCTCTTCAAACTGATTCTTGTCCCCTAGATAACTTTTTGTTAGATTTTCTGGTTATATGAGAATGGTATTCTCCTCTAAATCCTCTTTTAGATAGTATTATCAATTAGATAGATAAAAAATCGTTTTTATTTGTAAGCAGGAGCAATAAATGTATTAACTAAATACATGATATAAGAATCAAGTCCATAGATTTTATTTTTTAATTTTTATTTGATTACAGCAACTATAATACATTATTATTATTATTATAAACAATATATATTCTCGCTCGTTGGAAAATATCTTCTATGTGTAATATTGAAATTTTACAGGAGAGCAAAAAGAAAGTTTCAATGTCGATGAATATCTCACATAGGAAGTATTAGAAATATTTTTTATTTTTTAATTATATTCATCATAATGGATACTTTACCATCTAAAAGAGGGGACATTATTTGATAGGGATACCCCAAAACCTCATTTTAACAACAATATGTAAGAATATGTGACTTGAAAACGACATGATGTAAACAATTGAGACAGGATTAATATTGTGTGATAAAAAGAAATAATCATCTAATTAAATGAAGTACCTAGAAAAACTAAAATTCATTAAAATATTAGATAAAACTTATATAAAAATGTGATACATAAGAAAAAAACATTCTGATAGCAATCATTTGAAAGACATAATTAGCACAAAAAAGAAAATGAAATCTTACCATGAGCATAAACAAAGCTCACACATTTTTCAACTATGGTAGGAACATTATCTTTAGTTAACTGTTGTTCACTTAGGGAAGTTCCATTGTCGACAGCAGCTGCTTTAATAACTTTAGACCATGCTTTCAAATCTTTTGCTGTATGCAATCGATAGCTTTTGTCCTGAGTGTCTACAACTATTTCTTCATTTTCACCTTTAGCCACAAGTTCTGAAAAATATTTCATAAATATATATTATGTATACTCTTAACTGTTTTATATAAGTTATCAGAAATTTATTCACATAATTATGAAGATACTGTAATGCTAGAACAGTGCTTCTACATCGCCCACTTATATTATGTCCACTTGATATCATCAGTGAGAAACATCACCTTTCCTCCCTGGGATTCGAAACTATTGCCAGGGGTACTGATAACGACCTTGGTTACAAGCGAGAGTTAGCGAGGGTGCTGACCACTCGGGGCTACACCGATCCCTTAAAAATATGAGTACTCGAAAGCTCACCGAATTCTTGGGCTTTATAAAGCAAATGATTAATATCATATCATTGTCAATTGAAAATAGTTTCTGAATCTAAAATAACAATTTGAAATTAAAATTTGATAAAAAGTATTTAATAAGTTGTGTTTCAAAGGTAATTTAAGGGTCAATATTATTTGTTATAATTCAATTTTAACAATTATTCTTTGCTTCAATAACTGATAACATTTTGAATGAATTGTTGTCCACCTAATTCTACTAAGTATTGATCTTTTTATTAAACTCCTTTAATAACTCTTTTTATTAAACTTAAAAAAGAAGTAGATATATCGCTTTTCCTTTGTTGAAGAGACAAGTTGAGATTGCTTAGTTTGTCAAAAGCTCAAATAACTGATACTCTATGATTAATCATGTACTTTATGTATTATTATCAGAATTATATTTTAATTTAATTAAGCCTGTTCAGAAATTAGAAATAATGTTACAGCAGTAAATAAATATACAAATGTATAATTTTTTTTTTTATTCATGAAATTAAAGAAAAAAGTTACTAGAATTCCCATGCAACACTCAAATAATTCTTTAATAAAGGAGTTTAGCAAGGTTCCACGAATCAGCAGACAGCTCTATCAACAGCAATCTCCCATTTAGATTTCACTGCGGGCGTAAAATGCAGTTTAATAAAAACACAGACCAGGGTCAAGGGTGATTACACTAATAATACCGTTTTAGTTGTCCGTTGAGGATACATGACACGTTTAATACCACTGTATCATTTATTTTACCCTAGAGTTTTGTTAATATGAATAACAAGCATTATACTTCTAAGAGGAAGTAACTATGATAATAGTTGTCCACTAAAAATAATAATAATATTAAGAAAAAAGAAACTGTTCTGAATAAACTCATAGAAAAAAACATAACTCACCAAGATTAATAACTTTTCTTAAGTCAACTTCAAAATTCTTTCCCTTTGCATAAGAAATATGCAAAGTTCTTTTTTGAAGTAATAACCAGACTATGTTCCATGGTCCAATAGAACTTTCCTACAAATCAAGCAAAATAAACAATTAAAAAGATAAAAACAAGAAATGTAACTACCAACAAAAAAATAAATAAACAAGTATACTAATTTGTTTAAGTTATTAGCAATATTTATGTAGAATATAATGTAATAACAAAGTGCCTTTTGATCTCATTATATTATATAAAGCTAGCATCCATCAATAGGGTTAAATATAAATAAATACAACTTAAGCTCTACTACAAAAATAATCAATAATTTGCTTACAAAGTAGTTTTAAAAATAAGATGGATTCTCAAGAGTCCGTTAATTATATGATCAGTTAATTATATGCACAGAGAATGTCCAATTTCACAACACTCAAAATTCACCAAAAATATTGGCATTCACCAGATTAAAATTAAATATTGGAGAACTAAAATCATACTTCTTTATCACTTATCCTAGTCATAATTATTATTTTGGGACAAAGAAAGGAAGAATTAAAGGCATTATCAAAAATAGTTTTAATTTTAATTTAAAAAAGAACCTAAATGTAAAATCAATGATAAAATACATCTACAATGTCAACCAATCAATGTTAATTATAAAAACAGAGATAAGCTAAAACTTACAACTCACTCTCTTTTGAGATAAGAAATTAACTGAATTATGTAGTAAAATAGTATTATTTTTTATAGTAGCTATTCTACATTGCATTTAATGATTTATAATTATTAACACTTTTAATGGTAGAACCCATATTTATCTTTATAAGTATTAAAATGTTCAGTGGCATGAGTCATAACTATTTTAAAATGGCTATGCAATAAAAGAAATGTTTTTCTTTGTTAATCTATTTCCATCCCTATCAATACAACTTAAGGTTTTTCCAGGATAAGAGATTTTTTTTATCAAAATGGTAAGTGTTATGTGTCATGTAAAGTGTTTATTCCTCTTAACATTAAAACGGTAATAAAATGTTTTATAAAAATATCATTGTTGTTAAAATATTGAAATGTTCAGTTGTATCCGTCCCCTAATTTTTAAAAGGGTTTCCTATTCCACTTAATATTATAGGATAAACACACTTTCTCTTTCTTATTGGGGCAGTATTCACAAATCATCTTAACTTGACTTTTAAGTGTAGAAATAATATTTTATATCGTGGGATCTACGTTTGTAGGAATTAAATTTATAATTGATCTAAATATTTTAGATTATAAATTGAAAAAAATAAATTATTTTTTTAGAAATTGTACAATTAATTTGTATTATTGATATTTTTATTTTTTTATTTTACTTTTCCTGAACTAACTTAGTTTATTTTTAGTCTAGATGAGGTAAGCAATTTAGAGGGATGTAATTAATTACTCACATCAAAATTACATCATAAATTGTTTTTAGATATGTAAATAATAATTGAATTGAAAATAAAATTGTTGTTGTCTCAGGTTTTAAACACACATATGTATCAAATAGCTATATAATGATTCATAATGCCAGACATGACAATTATTAATTCCTAATATTACGTAGTTTCAGGAAATAAAAAAAAATATATATTCATAATTTAATTGACAAAATGATAAAAAATTGACATTTATCCAAGAATAATATAATAGAATAGGAAGTACAGATATTATTACGCTTTATAGTTTGGTTAGGTTCAATTTCATAACATAAGCATGAAATTATCATCAAAATGAACAACATAACAAAATTTTAGGACTTTAAGGCCATGACTTCAAAGGGTTCTGCAAGTTCTATCAAACAAGTCAATTAAGATACTCGAGAGGGGCCCCCAACCGATTATTAAAAAAATCTAATTGGGGACCCTGTCTCAAGTAGGGCATGAGATTAATCTAACTTAATTTTTTTTGTCTATTCTAATAAGCATTTACTTCTTTAGCGTTAAAAAAAGATACAAAAATCAAAAAATGCTTTTATAATTTTTAAGAATTATAATAATCTTAACCTCGCTTTCTTGTTTTATGCAAGGTGCTGAAGAATACTAATTTACAAAGATCCCAAGAATAATAATATAAAAAATTGTTAGTATAGTACATTTTGAAATTTATTTAAAGATAAACTTTCTGTAGAATCACAACTAGTAATCCCGTTTAAAAGCAACGGTTTATTCCTTTATGTTTTATTCTAGGAAAGATTTACAGTCATCTTATTATTATCACACCCATATCGCTGCTCTTTTTTCATAAACTACTGATAGAAAATGGTGCTCCTATTTATTCTTCAGCTTTATTTCAATATTATTTATCTTCAAAAGTTGTAGGTTTCGGGTGAGACACAGCACATACAAGTTTGATTTCAGTTAATAGCAGATATTGGTTTGACTTTTCCTGATTTTTTTTTATGATCTTTAAATATCATTTAAATAATTATAAAACTTAACATTTTAACTTTGCAGTGCTTGGGTGAAATAAAATCACTCCAGTACACGGGCATGAACAGTTTAAACATGTTTAAAAATTGTTCAACAGGCAGTTGTATACTTTTTGTTTTTGATTTTCAACAAAATATTTTTTCATCAATATCTAGGAAACTAGATTTTTACTGGGAAAAAAACTTATATGGTTAGATTAGTATTTTAATTTATATATATATAGGAGTGTGTGATTTGGGGCCCCACTTCGTTATCTTGGGATGGGGGGGGGGGATTTTCCGCTATGCCCCTGTTAATACAAATTCAAAATAATTTAATGAACAATTTCTCTATATTTGTATACTTTTTTTAAAAAAAAATATTAATAATATGTATCCACTTATTTACCTTTTATTGATAATACATTCATGAGCTCATATTTTGTTAATTAAAATTAGCAATTTTTGTTATTTTTAGCCTTAATAGCATCTGACACGAATAAGCTGCAGGAATGATCTAATGATCTTGTAAGGTTTGTGATTAATACATTCTCCTCCCCTATAGAAATTGACAAATTTTAAAGAACAAATATATAATTTATTTCTTTAATTTATCATGTATAAAAAATAAATGCATCATTTGAGGTTTTTTAAAAATGTAATAAGAGTGAAAAGTTTCAAACAAAATTAAATGATGTTAGTAATTGGTTCTTATCAGTGACTCAACTAAAGGATTTTGTGATGCTGACTGCATTAAAAGATAAGAAATGGCACTTTGGTAAACCATTCATAAAACTGTTTCTTCTTATCTATTAAGTGTAGAAACCAACATCACCAGACTTTTAACTAAACACAAATAATAACTGGCACATTAAGAAAAATTATTTACTAAAAAATATTTGTGTCCATAAAGAATATAGATTATGTAGGAATATAAATACATTTAAGAATATACAGTGTGTACCCAGATCGACCCATGAATAGGTGGAAAAGACTAAAATATTATCAACTGGGGTTCAGCCCTGTATGGATGGAAACTAATCTATGTCATGATTTTAGTTTTGAAAAATCAAGTGTGTTGGAAATTTACAAAAAAATATTTTTCTCACTAGTAAAGTGCTTTTTCACCAGGAGATACGACAAAATGTTATTTAAAAAAGATATTCAGAAAGAAAAACTGAGTAAAATACAACATTTTAATACAACAAGTTTTCGGTATTTCTCTCATAAAATAAATTTCAAACTTCGAAAATACTTCTGTGAATATAATTATATAAGTATGAAATTAAATTTAATCGTGCATTTTTTTTTTTTTTTTTTTTTTTTTTTTATTATTATTCTTATTTCTTATAATAATTATCTAAATGTCTTAAGAGACAAATGAAAGTAAACTAAAACTTTTTTCACTTTCATAATTTATCAATTTTGTAAGAACGTTTCCTAACAAAATTATTCAATATCTTCAACAATTAAAAAAAATGGAAAATAATGCAATATATCAAAGTAGGCCAAGGGTTTTAGTGAGAAAAATAAATTTTTGCAAATTTCCAAGACATATTTGATTTTTCAAAAACTAAAATTGTGACATAAATTAGATTCCATCCAAGCAGGGCTGAACCCCAAAAGATAAAATTTCAATTAAACAAATTTTAGTCTTTTTCACCAATTCATGCTTCAATTCGGGGAATTGAGAATTACAAGGAAGGATTTAATAATTCATTATTTTTATTCAATTAACATTTAAACATACTTGATATGCTTTACCTAAATATCAAAGGTAAAGAATATGAATATGAAAGAAATTGGTTTAAACATGAGAGAAGTTTAAGTTAAAGTTAATGAATTCTTACCCTGAGATAAGCCCAGCCAGCACGAGTATAAGAACAGGTTAGCGCTGTTGGAAATACTTGGGTTAATGCTTCTAAGATTTTTTGCATCCATATTCTTCTCTCTGTCGGTGCAGTACAGCCAACTATGCAAGGCTTTCCCTTTGTACTATGCATCAGTTCCCAGCAGTGTATTACCTCACCAGCCTCACTGATTGAAAAACAAAACAACATAAAAGAGGTTTCTATCAGCAAATCAATATTCACTCAAGATAATTTACAGGCACTTGAGACTTTCCATTTTTTTTTTCTTTTAAATACTAAACAAAGAAAATTATATAATGAAAAATTAAAGAAAAAAGTTGCCACCTTCTTTCTTAGTTCCAGCAGTGTGACTTGACCCCCTTCTTGAGTATAGGACAAATTATTCTAACCAACCATTATTCAAGGAATTTTTCTATTCGCCATACTTGCAAGATTAATGCACACAGCTCTTCCAATTTATCTCTAATATATTTCCATAATTTTCTAGGTATATTATCAATTCCAGGGAACTTTTTAATTTTGTTTAATTTTCTTTTTACTTTTTTTTAAGGCCTTGAGAGCTTGTCTCATCTCCCTTACTTGATGGTGCTATCATTGTTCATCAATGTTATCCACTTCATATTCTTCTTTGTGTGTGTGAGAATGACATGTGTGTTTGTTTATTAATGCAACATCTACTCCATAATGTATCAGCAAAAGATGGTCGGAAAGATGAATGCCAGAAACAGATAAGTTCAATTTACATGATTTCTAATGGCAACATTTAACTCAAATATCAAAGAATTTAAAACATTTTAAAGAAACAATTTTTCTTTTTTAGTTCTAGATTCCACAATATGTGAGACACATTTGTGGGCTAACTTGATGTTGGGAGACACCCTACAATATAAAGAAATGACGTAATTACAACATAACCTTAAGCTAGGGTGGCCATAAAAAGTTTTGTCCAAAACGGGACATTGAAATGGGGGGTTGAGCTATTGCAGCCCCAGACGAAAGGGTGTGTGCAAATGTTGGAAATTTTAAGGAAAAATATGCATTATTTGGATAACATTTTCTCTTTTGACATTAATTGATAAATTTGCACCATCAGGCCCGCCTATTTCGTACTGTCCAATTTGCTTTGTTTTTTTCTAAACTATTCCTTTTAACATTATAAAAACGATTCCGGTTGTAGCATCTCAATAAATTCAATAGTTTTTGTTTTCTTAAAAAAACATAAAGTGTCACCTGCTAGGGTAATGATGGAAGGTTAGGTCAAAAAGTACTAACCTTAACCAAAAATAAACATAACCTTCCATCATTTTCCCTAAAATTAAAGCAATGATCGCAATTAATTTAAAAAAATATGATTGAGTTTGTCGAGATCCAACTAAAAGTTCGAAGTAAGATTTACCCCTTACAATAAATATCATATTCGTCATCATTAGAATAACTGAGATTCACTTCAATACCATGTTCTGTGAACAACTGATTTAGAATCTGAAGATGGCTGTTAATAGTCGAAACCGGTTAATTTTTATTACAAATACTTTGTGTGAAGATCTTTTCAAAATTATGATAAGTGAAGCAAACCATTGATATATAACATATTTACTAAGATTGGAAACTTCTCCAACTCATTAAGTATGTGACAAGTTTTTCATTTTACCCAAACATTCTGGAAAATGTGCCATTTTTTTCAAAAAACAGGACATTTTCGGAAACCGACGGGACGCCTTGAAGAGCTTAAAATAACGGGACTGTCCCAGTCAAAACAGGACGTATGGTCACCCTACCTTAAGCTAAACTATGGCAAATTCAACAAACATGCAACATTCTTCCTTGTAATATTTGTTCCATGCATGCATTGTTTAAACTATATAAATAAAAGAAAAATAAATAGGGACTTAAAAAAAATGGTTGTTTGTCATTTCAAACAGACATTATCTCAATTTTCATTTAACAGGAACTATAGATAAGTCTACACCTGCCAGGCAAATAATTTATTTAAATTCAGCTAAATAAATTATTTCTTATAAATATATACATATATGCATATAAACTTTGAGAAATCATGGTGACGTAAGTATGTAATCTAAAAACCACATATTATTTGCAAAACTTGAAATGATAATTACCAACATGTAAAAGAAATACTAAGATTTATTCACATGATAAACATTACTTTCCCTCTGATTTATGTTTAAGTATTGATTATACAACATAGAAAAACAAAAGCTGCTCATTTATATATATATATATATATATATATATATATATATATATATATATATATAAAGTGTTAAAAACCAGTGTGCGGTACAAACAACAACCTTGAAATATCATTAAGCTTTATCTAACCATGATTAAACTATTTCCTACTATCAGTGGCAATTTTTCAATTAACCTGGTATAAAATTAAAAAGGAAAAACTAAAAAAAAAAAAATAATAATAATTAAATAAATGAAAATTGCAGCGTTCAAAATATGAACAGAAAATAATCTTTTATCAGTGGTTAAATGTTTTTTTTTTTAAGTTATTAAAAATAAGCAAAAACAGGAAAAAATGTTATTCAAAATTAATTAGCAGAATTGTAATCGCTTGGTAATTTTATCATGAGGATATTTAATTGACTAAATAGATGGAGGTCTCGGTTTCAACTCAACATTCGACAGTTAGGCATTTCATCTGTCTGCCTGTAAATTTGTTCATTACAAAGTCACGACCAAACACTTAATTTGATTGTCTTCAAATTTGGCAGGGATGTTCCTTGAAGACATAAAAATCTATGTATATGGTTTATTTTTTAAGATTTATTTTTTAACTACAAAAAAATCTTGAAATTTGGCATGAGATGTAATGTAAGCTATGTATGTAAGGGACAGTAGAGTAGATTAGAGTGCTGTTTTTTGGTAATGCCTCTAAAGTTGTGCACACGGATTTGGAATAGTAGGCTAGGTGGAGTAGTCATCACAGTGAGGTTAATATGTTTTTAGTAATAAATTTGTAAAACTGTTACTTAGATTGTTGGCGTCAGTTTTGAAATTTATGATATTAGGAGTTTTGGAAATTTAGTACATTTCAAGGATATTACGTTTGAACTTGTTAGGTTCTTGGGCACAAATCTTGGTACCTTCAAAGTCAAAATTATGTTGAGTACAGGAGTAATGATTAGTTAAAGCTGTGGGATTGGGACAGTTGGGTTTCAAACTATATTTATGTTGGTAAATTCTTTTATGAAGATATTGGGAAGTCTGCCCAACATATGACGAATTACAATCAGAACAATCAATTTGATAAATAACGTTAGTCTTCATATTGATCGGAATAAGGTCTTTGAGTTTACTCAAAGGTTGAACAGGATTGAAAGGTTTAAAAGCAATTTTTATCGCTGGTAATTGAAGAGTTTTCTTGATTTTTTTCGGAGAGATTTTTAACGTAAATTATTGAAAAGAATTTTGAATCAAGTGGAGAAGAATTGGTTAGGGATGTATAGTTATTATTTTGCTTGTTAATTATTTGGTTTACAATGTTGCGGGGATAGTTATTTTTTGTAAGTATTTCTTTGAATAAGTAAATATTTTTATTGTGAAAGGACGGATCACTGAGTGTGAGAATTCTATTAAGAAATGACATAGCGAAATTATCTTTTTGACTGTAAGGATGATGAGAATAATAATTGAGTAAGCGACCTGAGTTTTGTCGTTTACGATACCAACCAGTTATAACTGTATTATCGGGTTAACGACAACTAGAGTATCTAAGAAGGGAATATTATTATTAATTTCGGATTCATAGGTAAATTGAAGACGGGAATGGAAAGAATTAAAAATATCTAGTACGGTTTGAGTAAGATTAGTGGGAATAGCGGTAATCATATCATCGACATATTTCAAATTAAAAGGAAGTTTGAAAGGAAATTTGGGAAGGGAAACTTCAAGCAGTTTGGTAAGGATTAAATCGGCTAGTATAGGTCCTAAACTGGAACCCATTGCTGTACCAAAGATCTGGGAATAATATTAATTGTTGTATGAAAAATATCCGTTATTACAAGTTTTTTATTATTATTTTTATTTTAAACTTTGTTTTCTTGCTCTGATGATGCTAATAAATTTAGCGAAACGTCAGCATAAACCTTAACACTGTGTTTTATTTGACAGCATCTCGCTAATATACCCTCTCATTTATGCTTGAATTGTCACGAATCTTCTCCATCATATGTTTTTAGTTATAAATCTTACTATGAAAGCAGAATGTTGTAACAGTACACAGTTAAAAAAAGTTTATCGAAATGTGCAGATGTGATGTTAGAGGCAGTAGAAGAAGAGAAGGAACTAAAAAAGGGGGTTGACCAGATCATGGATAGGAAGAATTGTTCTCAGGGAGTCTGCTCTACTGCTTACCAAACTTGCCACAGAAAACCCTAAAATTTGCTAAAGGATGACTCCTGAATATTTGGTTGTATTATTGATACTGTTCAAATAGAAGAAGAAATACGTACAAGAAACAGTTTTTTATTAACTATAAAAAACATGTGTCAACAAGAACAATATGTCACAAACAAAAAACCAAACTTCAACGTCAACCTTCCAACATACTTCCTGGTTTTTTTTTTTTTTTTTTTTTTTTTTTTTTTTTTTTAATTTTAACAATTTAATTTATTTAATTTATTAACGAAAGTTAAAATAAATTATTAAAAAACTTAAACAATTTGAATTTTTTTCCTCAACTCCTGAAAGTGATCAAAACTTAATGCTTTAGTTAGGATATCTGCAAGCTGATTCTTGGAATCAATTTTTTTAATACAGATGACACCTTTTTTGACAAAATCTGAGACAAAGTGATATGACACTTCTATGTGTTTTGCGTTTTTGTTAAAACGGCCTGATTCTGCCAAACCAAGAGCACCACTACTGTCTTCAAAAATTGGAACGGGGCCGTTCATTTCAATGCCTAACTCTTTAATAATGCCCAAAAGAGGAAGAATTGCAGTGACAGTATCAGCCAGTGCAATAAATTCAGCATATGCTGATGCCCGAGCAACAGTCTTTTGTTTCCGTGAGGTCCATATCACAGGGTTTCCAAAAATCTGGATAATAATTCCACTAGTTGATTTGCGATCTACAGAATCAGCAGCCCAGTCAGCATCAGCCCAACCAGCTATTACGGGACTGGTCATTGAACCATCATAAAAAAGTTTTAAATTTTTAGTACAACAAAGGTATCGAAGAACACGAACTGCATATTTAAAATGAGTGTCAGAGGTACACGATTGGAAACGGCTTAAGTAATTTACGGAAAAGGATATGTCCGGTCTTGTAGCCATACTCACAAATAACAATGCTCCTATTAAACTCCTATATTCTGTAAGGTTAGTTCCCTCTTCTACTGGTAATAACTTCAGGTTTTTTTCCATGGGAGTATTGAACGACCGCATATTTTTGACATTATATTTCTCCGATAACGACTCAATATATTCAGTTTGACTTAACATTAAACTTCTATTTTCCATATTATAGTCAACTCTAATTCCTAAATAGTTTGAAATTTTGCCCATATCTTTCATTTTAAAACGTCTTTTTAACTTTTCTTTTATTTAAAAAATAAGTGATTTTTCATTGCAAAAAATAAGCAGGTCGTCAACATACAGTATCAAACCAATTATAGTTCCATGATATCTTTTTGTATATAAGCAACAATCATACTGTGACCTGACAAACTGTTGAGAGGTTATAAACTCATGGAAACAATCGTACCAAGCACGGGGACTCTCCCGTAAGCCATATAGCGCCTTGTGAAGACGGTATGCTTGATTCCTATTTATAACAAAACCCTTAGGCTGAACAACAAAAACTTCTGAACGAATTATACCGTTCAAGAATGCCGTTTCCACATCCATCTGCTCGATATGCCATCCAAACTTACAAGAAATTGAGAGTATAGTCTTGAGTGTCCCCATAGCTACAACAGGTGCATACGATTCTTCTTCCCCATTCCACGGTTGCCTAAACCCAACTGCCACCAGGCGAGCTTTATACTTCCCATTTGATTTAACTTTATACACCCATTTAACGGGTACGATGGTTTTGTTATTCGGTGGGGTTTCCAAATTCCAGGTATCATTTTCCTCAAGGCATTTGATCTCATCTTCCATAGCATGAATCCATCGAACAGAATTGGCACAAGAAATAGCTTCGTCGTAAGTTTGTGGGGTGTAAATGCATGTAAAATTTACATCTATCTCATAATCATTTAATAATAATTTTCGGTCCCTAATAGGACGTCGTGTTTCTATTGCAGTTTTCACAGGTTTCACCCGCTCTATTTCCGTTTCTTTTCCCACAAGATCATGAGATTCTTCAGAAGTAATTATATTCTGATTCCCATCAAGCGATTTAACACTACTATCACTAGACCAATCAGAATCTAGCTCACTATGCTTATCCCTTACATTAGAAGCAGTACGTACGTGACAACTTTCCTTAATAATCCCATTTACAAGAATACGATAACCAGTGTCTGTGTAACCAACTAAAATTCCTAGTTTTGCCTTGGGATTTAGTTTACTAGTTCTATTAACTTCGGGAATGCGGACAAATACTTTGGACCCATATAATTTTAAGTGACTTACATCAGGTCGGCGGCCAAAGAACAATTCGAAAGGAGTTTTTAATTCATTTGTGTAAGCCAAAAGTCTGTTTCCTAAATAGGTAGCTGCCATGACGCACTCCGGCCAGTATTTTTTATCAATGCTAGCATCTGACAGTAGACACCTGGCCCTGTCCATCACAGTTCGATTGAAACGTTCAGCCGTCCCATTCAGCTCATGAACATATGCTGGAGAGGGAGTCATCATAATTCCTTTTTGGTTACAGAAATCATAAAAACGAGAATTCAGGTATTCCGTACCTCTGTCACATCTTATGACCTTGACTTGACAATCAGTAAAATTTGACATAGTATTGACATAGTGGATAAACTTGTCTACTATTTCAGATTTGGATTTAATACAATACACTCTTGCTAACCGGCTATAATCGTCAATAAAAGTGACGAAACCAATTTCACCCTTGTGGCCAGTTGGTGAGTTAACAATGTTTACATCCGAATGAACAATTTGTAAGATTTTTGTGGCTCTAGTTCGATTATTTTGAAATGGTAGGTTACAAAACTTACTCTCTAGGCATGTATCACAGATGAAAGAACCTTTTTTTAGCTGACGAGGAATGCCTTCTAAAAGCTGAGCTGAACATAGAGTATTAAGGTCATTAAAATTTACATGGCCTAGCATACGATGCCATTTTTCCGCTTCAGACATTTCTTTTACTTCCAGATTACTACTAAGTACATGAACATGAGGACAGCTAGTTTGGTGACCATGAGAAACATAAGAAGTCACTTCATATAATTTATTTCTTTTGTGAGCTATGGCAACAATTTCATCAGAACGATTTTTAATTTGTACTGTCGAACCAACAGCCAAGATAGAGTAACCAGCATTAGTGATTCGATTAAAACTTAACAAATTGTGACTCATACCAGGGGTAAAATATACATTCTTTACAAAAGGTTTGAGTTTTTACCGTTTATACTAGCGTGCATGAGAATATTCCCAATGTGAGTAGCTTGTAGAGAAAAACCGTCCCCCACCTTCACCGTTACTGGAACTTTGAGACTTTCAACATTGTTAAGATATCTTTCACAATTCACGATGTGGTCCGTACATCCACTGTCCAAGATCCACTTTATCTCCTGACAATCTACATTGGACGGAAGGGCAACAGTAGATGACAAGACTTGAGCAAAGAACGAACTGAATTCTTCATCTTTGTTAGTACTAACCTGGGAAGTGTGAACATATGATGAATTACGACCACTGGTACTATTTGTGTTTGTGTAGTTACCTCCTCTAGAATAGCCACTCTGCCGGCTTCCACCCCTGTATGAGTTACGGGTAGAAGGAAAATTTTCTAAGTTAACACGGCAGTCCTTACGCACATGCCCCGCCATACCACAGCGATAACAAGTAAACACAGGAGGAGAATTTTGTACATTGACTTGGGAATGCCGAAAATTGGCCGAATGGTTAGCTTGTGCCTTCAATGCCACATTAAACTGATCTAATTCCTTACTCTCTGACTTATATGGTCAAACATGATCTTTCCTTTCACATACTCAACTGTAGGCTGGTCAGGGGCCAGTGCATCAAGCACATCTATAATGTGATTGTATCTGTCAGGAAGAATGAGAAGTAAGTAAGATAACTTTTCTTCACTGGAGATAACTTCCCCGGCGTCTTTCAAAGCACTAATGTGTCTTTCGAATCTACTGAAGAACTCCTGGGCTTCTTCACCGTCCCGCATTTTTAGATTTAATAGGTTTCTTTTTGCTACGATGCGCATCATCAAAGTTTTTCTTAGGTATACAGAATCGAGAATATCAACCATACCTTTTGCCGTGGCCTCATGTGCGATTTCATCGAGTATTTTGTCGGTTACGGCACCGACCAGTACGCTTTGAACTTTAACGTCCATTGTCGCCCATGCAGTTTTTTCCGGATCCTTATCACGTTGTTTGCTTTGTAGTACATCATACCACTCTTTTCGTTTTATGAATAGCATAAATCGTAACCTAAATTTAGAGTATTCAATGCCATTAAAACGTTGAGGATTCCAATTTTTATCGTCAGCCATGTTGCGCAAAAAAAAAAAAAAAAATACACAGAATTACACAAATAAAAAAGGCCACGCACTAAATTCCTCCAAACTTCCGGAGAACCACTGAACACGGAAAAAAGAAACTAACAACCACGGACTGCTACCATGTTCAAATAGAAGAAGAAATACGCACAAGAAACAGTTTTTAATTAACTATAAAAAACATGTGTCAACAAGAACAATATGTCACAAACAAAAAACCAAACTTCAACGTCAACCTTCCAACAGATACACCTTTAGACAAGAAGTATGAAACACTTAGACAGAGATGCTATAACATTAAGCTTCACTAGTTTAAAGATTCCTACACAGACTACTTCAAATTTATAAGTGAAAACGGGGCAGCCTAGACACATTTAAAATACGTGATTTTCAGAGTGGTGGTAGCTAGGACACATTGGGAGATTGAAATTCCCATTTGCAATTTTCTTTCATGATTTCCTGATAAATTCCAATTAGAAAAATGTTTTTACTAGATATAGTATATTTCTCTACTTTAAAATAAATTACATGAAAAAAAGGTAAACTCCATTTATTGAGTATCGTCAAGTTATGTATGGATCAAAACTGTTTTGTGTAGATCAAAAATTGTGTTGAATTTAACCACAAGCAGATCTTTAACAACTTGAGGTAATAACAATTGAAACAGTAAGATCTTGCTAAGAAAAAAAGGTCAAACAACCATTTTGTCTTTTAAAAATGGTAGGGAGAAAATGCTAATAAAATTATCATGTCCAAGCTAATTTTACAAAATCTGCATTTTGACTGAGGAAATAGTGCTCTTTTTTGACACCTTATTTTTTCCATATCACATAAGCAAGTGAAAAAAAAAAAAAAAAAAAAAAAAATGGAATGGATAGATATCTTATATTAATTTCTCTGATCAGAGCACTAATAATAAACAAAAGCTAAACTTCTCAAAAATACACACATGTGTCAATAATTCAGTACAGAGAGTAAGTACACTCCTATAAAATACTCTTCAGTGTGCACTGAAGGTTACCAAGGTGGCCATAAAAAATTTTGTCCAAAACCGGACATAAAATGGAGGAAAGGGGGGGGGGGGGGGGGGGGGTCGAGCTATACCCAGACGAAAAGGTGTGAGCAAATTTTTGAAATTTTAAGGAAAAATATGCATTCTTTAGATAAAATTTTCTCTTTTCACATAATTGGAAAATTTGCACCATCAGGCCCCACTTATTTCGTACTGTCTGATATACTTTTCTGTTTTTTAAAACTGTTCCTTTTTACATTATAAAAACGATTTCAGTTGTAGCAACTCAAAAATTCAATAGTTTTTATTTAAAAAAAAAAAAAAAAAAAAACATAAAGTGTCACCTTTTAGGGTAATGATGGAAGTTTATGGTTAGGTTAGGTCAAAAAGCACTAACCTTAACCTAAAATCAAGGATCTTATATAAAGGGGATGGAGGGTTGTGGCAAAAAAGTGACCCCATGAAGGTATGTAAAATATGAGCTGCAATGGGACAAATTACCTTCCTCTTGGTTATACAAATGTCCCATTTTTCCAAAAAAAGGGACTTTTCGGAAACCAACGGGACGTCCTCAAAAGCTTACAATAAAGGGACTGTCTCAGTCAAAACGGGATGTATGGTCAACCTACTGGAGGTATTGTTTACTGAAAACGAATCTCTATTTCTTTTCTTTTTTTTTATATATGATTGTGTGTGTGAATTACATGTTTATTTGTTAATTAATGTCACACCAACTAAATAATTTCTACAATTTATCAGTGAGCACCATATTGTCTATTTTTTGTTCATTGCATTCCCGGCAGTCAAAATTAATGTTCCAGAACCTCAATGCCTGACTATTCTCTAAATATAGACCAGTCATCGTAAAACTTTATAGAAATTTGTGATAATTTGAATAATTTACTACGTAATTGTTTATATTATTACAAATCCTTAAGGCTCTACCGCTCTTTGAGGTTAGAAAATCATTAAATTGATCATTTTATTGGTTCTAAGCAAGATATCAAAAATCTGATCACAGGCTTCATTCCTAATTTTAATTCTGCACAATTTGAGCCCTATTTCAACTTCCTATGATAAATAGTTCAGGCGCCATTTCAATACAACGATAAAACTCGTATTAAAATGGCGCCAGTAATATTTATCATAGGAAGTTGAAATAGGGCTCAAATTGTGCAGAATTAAAATTAGGAATGAAGCCTGTGATTAGATTTTTGATATCTTGCTTAGAACCACTATAATTTTAAGTTTACTGTTTTTCCTAACCTCAAAGGGCGGTAGAGCCTTAAGTGAACCTAGTATTATAGTCACAATAACTTAAATTTATACTAATTTTGATTGAAAGTAAAATTAATTTTTACAAAAGTAACACATAATGAAAAAAATAATTTTTATGATAGAATTTTCCTATGGCCTTAAAAATACAAATAAAAAAGTTCAGTAGTGCTGTGATTTACAGTGTTACATCATTTAAGTTTTCTTATGTGTAAAATCTCGTGTAAAATACACACAATTTTTACCTATTTTTTTCCTAAAATTTAAGTAAATTGGGTGCATATTCTTTGCAAGTGAGTGCAATTACCTACTGACTTCTCCAACTTGACTTTTTGCCATTATAAGTAGGTTTGCCATTATAAGTAGGTAATTTAAAAATAACCATAATACGACTTCTTGCTACACTCATGTGTACATATAATAAAATATGAATGTAAATGTTTCTTATTTTATGAATTATTAAAATCAAATGCATTATTATATTCCTCTTAAAATTAGGATTAATTTTAAAGCGTCCTATGGATCCAGGAGGGTTTTATACTAAATATCTACTAAATCAAAATAAAATTTCTAATAAAAATACCTAAATAACAATAAAAAAAAAAAGTTCTGAAATAGGTAATGTGTAAAATGCGCACAAGCATAAAATTATCCCCAAATTTCATATGCGTATTATGGGCATCATTTTTTATTGCCCTAAAATTTCAGCCTGCATATTATACACGAGTGTGTATTATATCTCTATATTGATTTTAAGCAAGCTTATGACAGTGTGCATAGAGGGAAATTAAGAGATACGCTCCAGGAGTTCAATGTTCCAAATAAATTAATAAGATTAATAATCCTAACTTTGAAGGGAACAAGGAGCAAGATTAAAATAAATGGTTGTTTGTCGCCCTCCTTTGAGGTTAGAAGAGGGCTGAGGCAGGGAGATGTTCTGTCAGCAACTCTTTTTAACCTTGTGCTGGAAAGAGCAGTCAGGAAAATACCTGGCAACCCAGGAGGAACCTTGTTCAACCGGCAAACCCAATGTCTTGCGTATGCAGATGACGTTGGACTCTTGGCAAGATCTAAAAGAGCCTTGGAGGAGGCTTACATGCCATTGAAACAAGAAGCTGCTGATCTGGGACTAAATATTAACAAAAATAAAACAGAATATATGCTAATGACTCGCAGAGAAGGAAGAGAACCTCTGGAAGATGTGTTGTTAGGAGGTGATTTATTTAAGTCAACTAACAACTTCAAATATTTAGGAACCTAAATCACTAATGACAACAGGGTATCGGAGGAAGTAAGAGCTAGACTAACGGCAGGAAATAGGTGCTACTTCTCCTTGATGAGGATACTAAAAAGTAGACTCTTAAGTCGAGACTTGAAGATCAAAGTTTATCTAACTGTCATCCGGCCTGTTGTATTATATGGAACAGAGGTCTGGACTCTTACCAACTCTGATGAAAGCTGCTTACGCCGTTGGGAGAGAAAACTATTGAGAAGAATCTTTGGCCCTGTGAACGATGGTGAACTGTGAAAGATGGAAGATGGAGACTTAGGCACAATGATGAGCTACATATTCTCTACGGCAAACCGGACCTGGTGACTGAGATTAAGAAAAATAGGCTGCGATGGCTAGGTCACATTGAGAGAATGCCAGAGAATAGGGCGGCTAAAAAGTTGTATGATGGTAAACCTGGCGGAAAAAGACTTAGAGGGCATCCAAGGCTGAGATGGCTAGATCAGGTGGAGAACGATCTGAGGAGGATAGGAGTGAGGAGGTGGAGGGCTGTTGCACAACAGCGGGAACTCTGGAGGAGTGTTGCAGGCCCAGGCACTTCGAGAGCTGTAGTGCCGAGGATGATGATTATGATGTGTATTATATGTGAGATTTTACGGTACATAAGAAAAAAATAATCTGTAGAAAGTTACATGCATTAGTTGAACTATTAAAAAAGCGATTTTTTTTTTTTTTTTTTTTTCAAGTACCATTGTAACTTAATATTAAAAACTTAAGCCACTAAATAAAATAAAATACATTTGCTAAAAAAAGGATTCTCACAAAATTATTACTACCACATAAGTTATAAGAACTTACCTAGCTTTGGGGTCCAGAATCAACTGTATGGCAATGATGTTATCCAGCAAAAGAATGTCTTTTGGGGCACTTGATTTTTCAGTGCAAAAAGAAAGTTTGCCTTCTCCTATAGTGCACCACTTGTTAATTAAATTCTTTGGGTTATCAGTCATTGATGTAAGTTTAAACAGGTAGCCAGTGTGTAGGGAAGTGTGAAGACAAGCGGGGAGTTTTGTAGGCAAGTCCATACCTTCTGATTTCCTACGATTACTTCTGTCATATACCTTTTTAACAGCTTCTTTCATACTTGACCACCTTGCTACTTTTTTCTTGTTACTTTCCAGAGTAGATGAATCCCCAGGGTTCATTTTTTCTTCTGCTGTGACAGGCTGAATAGTGTTGTCAGCCACACTCTCTCCCTCACTACAGTTTGATGCCATCTCGTAAAAATTTTCACTTTCAGGTAAGGTAGTATTTGTTCTTTTGCCTGAATCTTCGGAATCTTCATCGCAAGCGTCAAATGGGTGAATCTTGCTTTTTATACGAGACTCATAAATTTTCTGTAACAATGGGTTATCCTTAAGCAAGGGATCAAACTCACTTATCAACGTATCTGAGTGGAGAAGGAGAGGCTTACCGTTATTCTTCATTTCAAGAGAGGACAGGTCTTCGCCAACAATAGGCCCCCAATTTTCATACACAGAATTCGATTTTGACTTTGAATCGACACTTTCTGACACTGAAGAAACTGATTTAGGTCCACTCTTACCTGTTTTTAGTGGCATTTCAGAATAAACATTCTGAGGGAATTTCATAGATGGCACTCTTGATGGCATAAAATTTTCATAACTGTGAATAACTTCTGACTGTTCTGTACAAGGACGACCGGAATCTGAAGTTGAAGGAGAACTAGATGCTTCTGTTGACATAGGAAAACTTGCTTTTAATTCCGGTTCCTTACAATTATCACTGACAGAAAAAAAGTTCCAAGAATCAGATTTTAGACAGTTACTGTTACTAGTACTTGCCTGACTAGACGAAGAATCTGACTCACTTGCTTGGGCAAGGTCAAGTTTCTTTAAGAATGGTATTTCTTCATAGTAAGTTTCAGTTTTGACAGGGGAGCATGGATAAGAATAGTGGCTCTCGGGAGGACTTGATCTCAAGGAGCTTAACTCGTCATAAAATGTATCAGGTAAAGGTGGTGGAGGGTAAGGTGGGGGCAAACTCCTCTCTTCATTTACAATAGGGGATCCAAATTTTATATCATTAAAAATATTGTCGCTGGTAAACTCTGAAACAGAGGGGCTTGCAACGTCAGATCCACAGACAGAAGAAGCCCCTGAGTTTCTTTTCAGGATATTACGCATAGATTTTTCTATTTTTGCACCAACTAGTTTAGTATTTTCTAAAACGGCTGTACTTTTTTCTTGAACATTTGAGGTAACCATGCGGAGACTTTGCCGAAGAGTGGATCTATTTAAGGATCGAGATCTACATCGAGGTTCAATCGGTGCTTCTTTATCACTATCACAAACAGAACGGGATCTCTCTAAGGACTCGCTAGATGAACTCACATCTTCAATAGACTGGGAACATTCTTCTGTGGTAACTATTTTTGTTCTAGGACGTGGAACAGGTATTTTAGTTCTTGGAAGAGGAACTGGAGACTCAGCATTCACTTCATCAGACATTTTGTTTATATCAGAATTTTAGGGGAAGACGAGATCAATAAATATTTAAAAATAGTTTAATAAGACGCGCCATACGTTTCAAATAAAGAGGCTAATCGAATAGTTAAAAAAAAGTTATCATCGTAAGAAGCAAATAATCTTGAAGCAGTATCGATTCTTACTGCATCAAGTTGGTAATTAAGAAATTACAGTTACATATCCTTGGAGAAGCAGGGTGCATAATGCACAATTAACTCAGATTAAAATCCCGAGATGAACGCTAAAAAACGTTTTGTACAAGTAAATGAATAAACGTCAATGATTTAAATTTTGATTCACAGACTTCGGCACTGAGAAAAACGAGCGAACGGATCAACGAGGATCACAGCAAGAAAGAAAATTTACAACTAAAACTATGAACTTTAAAAAAAATATTTGTGTTATGACATGAATCTTATCAGCGTATGACTCATTTATCGTTATCACCTGTTGCGCCTTCTAGCATATTTCCTAAAAAGAAAAATAAATTTATTAGTTTAGTAATGTATAAAAATGTAAAAAAAAACAAAATAAAATATTAAAAATGTTTATAACTATTTATTTTTTTTTATAAATAACATATAATTATTTAATGAAAAGAAAAAAAACCATTAGTTCCTTTCAATGAGTTGGCAGCACTGAACGTCCACTTGTGCAGTCCCCAAACAAAACAGCTTGTTTTCAGTTTTCAGTTCGTTGTAGATTGTTTTCTAGGGTGTTGAGGAATGTGCGCGATTCGGTTATTTGTACGGCCTTAATCATGTTAGAATTACTCTATACTACTTGAAAATTATATTAGTTATTAGATTTTACTTTCGAGCTAATTTTTAGAGGGTGGTTAAGAAGATATTTTTTAATTTCCTCTCGGGCAGTGCTCTAACAGCAGTAAGATGGCGGACTCCAGCAGTTATTACCAGGTTAGAAAAAGGACCTTTTATTTTCTTTTTTATTTGCATTCTACATTCCAGTTTTTATTTTAATATTACTAACTCTTCTAGTTTCGGCTATATATCGTGCTAAATAGTTACAGCATGATTTGAATTTCTATTAATTTAAGTTATCCTTTTATAAGAAGGCAACTGTTAACATTTTTGTTTATGAAGTTTTATTCTTATTGTTAGGAGCTTATTCGGTAATTCCAGCCTGTTTTTTCCTACATCTTTAATTAATATATTATGCAATAATCGTCGTACACTTCAATAAAACAACTGTTTAATTCAAACTCAACTCACCATTGAATTTTCTAATTTTATTTTAGGGTTACCTATTCCTCATCCATTTAAATATAAGTGATAGAAATGAAAATTTACAATTGTTAAAGTTGCTTTTCATGTTTATTCTACGGATAAGATTAGTTCTTGACCTTTACCTTAGTTCTGTCGTTGCGTTACTTCTTTGTCCAACTTAATTCAAGCAATTATTAACTGGTTATTGTGTGTTAATTAACTCCTAACCCTAATAATTTATCAATGTAATACTAATGAAAGCCGTGCTACAATAGGTCTAGGTTAGATTGCACATTACCGTTATTATATTTCAATAAATAAATTGTTCTTTATACCAATAGTGGATGAGTTTAACTATTTTTAGTTAAAGGTTCATGACTGTACACCTGTTGTACTTTTGCTTCTAGGTTTTACTGTATTTGCATTTTTAATTGAAAGCCTTTTCACTTTTTATAGTATCAAATGTAAAACGTATCTTACATCTAAATACTCTTATAATGTGAAATTAAAATGTCAAGATATAGTCCTCTCTTAAGTGGTAGGAAGACCACTGGTGAGTCAACATAGGTGAAGTGATGGGTCCTCAATTAATTTCTTATAATATCATATTTGTGTTGATTTAGTGTAGACATTCCTTCTGTTACAATAATCAAGTATGAAACATTGCTTTCGTACATGACATATATATGTACGATGAAGAGAGTATTTGTTAATTGCTTAGAAAATGTGAAGATTAATCCAGGTTAGGCTTCTCCATAGCATATTATTTATTGAAAATTAATTCAATATGCAGCGCCAAACCACTTTTAGCTGTAGTATTTAATTTGACTTGTTGACAACATTAAAATGTCACTCACTATCTGATCTTGATAAATTTCTATCAGCAGAGCCAGCACAGAGATGTCAGAAAGATAATAGATAAATGTTGTATTTCCTGTGGGTTAGTCCCTACACTGCTGATCCCTGATCAGTACTCTTACAAATGAAGCTATATCAAAGGAAATTCCGGACAGGTTCATTTATCTATCTTGATTACTCTTTTATATTAATTTTATTATTTGAATTTTTTATACTTGAGTGTCGTTAATTAGAACAAAATTAAATTATTTTAATGCCTGTAAACACAATAGTGGAAGAAAATCTCCCTTTATTATTACTAATTTTTTTTTGAATAATGTAACAAGTATTTTTGTTATTTTTTCTTAACTCATAAAAAAATTTGGTTTTTACTTTATTTTATTTTAAAGTTTACGTAAATTTGCAAATGTGTTTATAAGTATTTTTGTTCACTTCCTATGTGTTTAATGATTTTAAACGAAAATCCGTTTATTTTTTTAAATGCAGGTTGACTCCCCCCCCCCCCCCCCCCCCTGGAAACATGCATAATGTTATACTCATGGTATCTAATGCAGTTTTATTTATTTATTTTTATTATTAATTATTATTTTCTCTCTCCACTTACGTCCCAATCAACACACAATGTTTGTGTGAAACAAGTTTTAAATACACCGGAAGCTTACTTAGCGGGCCACCTTGAGACTGAACCCATGGCCTAGTTAAATCAATCAATTTTTTCTTGGGTACTTTTTTGCTTTAGCACACCCCCCTATATCCCTTTGTGTTAATAGTTATTTAGACAAAGGAACATATTATACAGAGTAGCATAATATATTCCTTAGTCTAAATTACTATTAAGACGAAGGGATATTTATTCCAATGTACCTTGGGACAAAGGAATGTCACACTTGTGTATATAATTGTGATCATATCCCTAAAGCGGCCTACACACATGGGAACTTGGTTCGCCGAACCAAGTTCGTAGGGTCCGCTCTCTACACACAGTAGAGAGAGACATGAACAACGGTTAAAAAATAACAGTGTTAAAAGAAGTAAAAAGAAACAAATGAATCGGAGGTGTAGAGTCAGGGTGTCTTTTCTGATAAAATGACGAACATCGGTTCGTGTCCTCTACACACAGGTGAACCTGGTTCGCTCTGCTGGCGAACCGAACAAATGTTTTCCAACCCGATGGAAGACCAAGTTCGTCACGAACTTGGTTCGTTTATCTCTACACACATAGGAACTTGGTTCGTACGAACCAAGTTCAGCGAACCAAGTTCCCATGTGTGTAGGCCGCTTTAGTCTAATCAACTATGAAGATAAAGGAATATTAAAAAATAAAACTGACCCAGGAGTCTCAATGTCTTGGGGAGACATACACACACACACACCTTTAAGACTTTTGTAGGGCAGAATATTGTTTAGAACCAAGGGGGGTGCTAAAGTAAAAAAGTGCCTTGAAGGTAACTGGAACAGGCAGATCATTGCAGTATAGTAGTAATCAGACCTTTTATATAGCAGGTCAGAAAACCTGGTGACATAGGTGTCATATAAGGAGTGAGGAGTCACCATAACTAATAAACTGAGACCAGATAAAAGGGCTTCTCCCGTATAAACATATTTGGACTACTTTTTTACTACTACTCCCCTTATTGTCTAATAATTATTATATATATTTAGACAATAATTTTATTGTCTAATAATTATTATATATATTTAGACAATAATTTTACTGTCTAATAATTATTATAGTTAACGTTATTTACTTACTTTAGTTGTTTATCACTAATTTCACTGTTTTTGAAAATGAACAGATTAATTTGATGTTGATATTTCGATAGTTGATGTAATAATAATAGTTCATTTTTTAATCAATAAATTAAATGCAATATAAACATTTGTAATAATACAATAGCCTTTGTGAGTGGACCGTCAGGCGACAATAGATTATGTATATCTCGGACGTTAAAGAAAAAGCCTGCTTCATTAGAATTATCTCGGTATTTTTAGGACCACTTAGAGGCGTCTACCAAATTTATATTTCAGTGGAGAAGCCCTTAATATTTTTCTGTGTTGAGCCCTCCTAACAGCTGTGTGGTTTGTATAGTTGCCAACTCACATTATTTCCATTAAAAGAAAAAATAATATATTTAGTTGGGAACTACCTCTAACAAAAATAACAAGTTAACTTTAGTCTAAGCTGTAAGCCTTGCCAGTTAATTTTTTTCATCATAAGTATTCTAAAAATATATGTTTAATCTCGATAACTTAGGAATATGTTGTATTAATTTTTAAAAAATAATGTATCATACAAAAGCTTTCTTTCAATGTTTCAAAAATTATATGAGTAAATAATTTCCCTTTTTAGGAAGACTATGTAATTACAAACCTTTATTACGCTTTTTCTGCTACTACCCTCTTAGATTTTTCCTAATCACTTGTGGCACTCCTACATCCTCATTTTGTTAAACAGAATATCCAAGACTGTAAGTAAAACAGCTTATGGATTTACATTGTAAAAAAACCTATAATAATATACCTATATAATAGAATAGAAGAGAATTCATTTCAATATAATAAACATTACACATAGTGTTTACAATAGTTTTTATAAAGGTCACAGTTAACAACTTTATCCTTTATCTTTTATAATTTTAACCTATTTTTATTTACATACTATAATACAATATAATACAATACAATATATACAATATAATACAACCTATATAATATTCATTGGTATATTAAACAGATCAATGATTGCTATGTAGAACCCATCCAAAGATTCTCTTGGTGAATTTTTCAAACCACCCTAATAATTTATAAGTTGAAGTGAATAGGGTGTCATTGGCCTAAGAAATTGCTTTGCAAATAAATCTATGTTATGGGTAGTAGTAATAACCCATAACATAGATATATCTTATCAAGTGTGTAACACTTCATTCATATTAGTGTCAATTTAAGAATGATCAACCTAGACTGAAGGTATCTTTTATCCACCCCAGAGGTGAGAGATATGATTTAATTTCAATTCTAACTTCTTGCCATGTTAACATTGAAGGATCCAAATAATGAAGTATTTTGTCTTATTTTTTTATTTTGGTCTTTCGTTTCAAGAAATTTACATATATTTGGGGAGTTTTATGTTAAATTTATTCGTTAAATAATAAAAAACAGTCAAAGCTTTGATGGAAGGAAAATTACCTTTCTATTTTTGAATTGGTTTATTTATTTTATTTTCTAATAAAGTTGTGTAGCAGAAAAAATAACTAAATCTCATTATTTTGATGTAGGTTTTTTGTTTTTAAAAATAATATTTTAAAAAACATTATATTGGCTGTATTTAAGTGAGATTTGTTGAATTGCAAGTTAAGATATAAGCAATTAATCATATCGGTCCAGGCTCGAGCCAACTTTGTCTCGGCTCTAGTGGTAGATCGGAGTAGGGGATGACCCCCTGTCCACCCTCGAATCCGCCACTGTATAAATTTAGATAACTATTTAGAGTTATTTGAAAATCTCTCTCCCTCTTCGCTATTTATTTAGTTTGAATCCGCGAGTTCCTCTTTAAATTGTACACTTCAATGTCTGTTTACGTTTTTCCCTAATTTCTTTTAAACGATAAGCGTGTAAACATACTATCTATTTTATCTGTTACTTTTGTTTCTTAAAGTTTAACACAAAAGAAAAAAATAAGAAGTAATAAAAAACAATGTTTAATTTTCATTTCCTTAATTAAAACCGTCGGTAGTTGAGAAAGAGGTGGGAGGTGTGATCCGAACCCAGTGTGCTATCCGTGTGTATCTTTGGCTGTATGTTTGAATGTGAATGCATTCTCCATATCTCTCACTCAGCAGCGGCTTTCAATCCCTCCGCCCCTGTGAGAGAAGACTTATGAGAAAGTGAAATTCAAGAGCCTCGTAAGACTTCAATGCCTTGCAGACAAGATCCCTCGCCTTTGAATGGGATGTGAGAAAAAAACACATTCAGTTGCTTTTCCAGTTTCAACCCGGTCACTTCTCTACCTTTGCTTTGAAATCCACCTCAGTGCATTTCTAGATTTCAAACACTGTATCTATTCTATAACTAAGTATTAAATTTTCCTTTTGTGTAAAGAATTCATTTGTTTTAAAATAATTGTTTCTGTACGTAATTTTCAAACATGTTTTTCTCCGTTTGTGTTTATTCCCGGTGAACCGTGATATAGTTCGGTTTTCTAAACCGTTAAGTGCTTACTTATAATGAGGATTTAACATGAAACTTAATTGGCGACGACCTTCTAATGGATTTAAATCGTTTTTCAAAAAGGTAAGACCGGAAAAAAAAATGTATTTGTTTTTTTTCAATTTGTAATGAAGTTTAGTAATTACTTATCTTGGGGATTCGCACATAACCTACATCGTAGTATACTCGTAAATACGATAGATTTGGATTGCATATGAAAATGGTTGTTTCTCTATTTAAAAAAATGTCCGATGCAACTCCTATTAAACTTTCACAAAAACGAATTCATAATTACTTGTTTCAGTTATTTCCATTTATTAGTTGTTCTGAGTTTTATGGTTTCATTTAATTATTGTTTAAAATTTTTTTCAAAATTTATCATAAAAATAACTTATCTCCGGCGGGAATCGAACCTGTTCTCTGCATTTAAAGCTGTTTTCTCACAACTAGTTTATTCCCGGGAAAACTTCTTAAATGTTTAAATTTGAATTTATACGGGATACACTTTTCTTTTAAATCTTTCAATTAATATCGTTGCTGGTAACGGGGTTCCTCGTTACCATATTTTTAATTTATTTTCACCTTATCATCCTTCGAAATAGCGACAGTTAAATTTATTTTCTGTGATCAACTGTTTTATCAACCAATGTTACCATTGTTACTGTTTGTTTTGTTTTTTTTCTTGTTAAGTGTATTTATTCTTACTTTAGTAAGATCTACGTAGTTTCTGTATAGTGGTTAGACGACGGAACCATATAGTTCCCACTACTTAATGTATATTTTACTCTGTTGTGACAACACTATCTCTAGTTTATTACAAAGCTTGAAAATGGCCGGCTAGGCCGAAACGTTGCTGAACACAAAATGAAGTAACATAGTTTTTTCTATATCCCTGAAGGATCCAAATCGATATAAATAACTGCAAAAAATAGTCTGTTTTTTAATTAATGTTATTAAAATACATAATTTTATAGAAAGTTTTACCTTTAGTTGTTAGAATGCACTATGTCATAGAAGATTTAAAAATATTATAGGCACTTTGTATAAATTTAAACTAAGTACAGTAATTTCTCTTTGTAAAAGAACGGACGAGAGAGAAAGAGCATATTACTTTACTGAAGATTTGAAGCATAATATTAGATCGAGATATACATGCATATTATGAAATCGCGGATCGCGGAGTTCTGTCCAGTTAGCAGCGCACGTGCCACACTCCTTTATCAATGAAACTGCCTTATCAGATCAATTTCGCAGATTTAATTATAAAGCTGGGTGTCAACTCCACTAGATTATTTAACTATATTATGTATTATTAAATATATATTATCTTCTAAGTTCTCGAAGGCTATTATAGTGTTATTTATCTACGCGTGGCTAAATAATTTAGTAATGTTGGGAAAATTAGATAAATTATTACCGTTTAAAGAAACATTACTTATTTATATTATTTAAAAAAAAAAAAAAAAAAATGCAGGGTAGCGCTTTATAAGAGTTTATTTCGGGTCTACTATTATTAGCTAATTAAGGCTTGAATGATAAAATGCTTAAAATTTAAATAGATAGACATTTTTAGGGTTAAGGAGAATAATGGAAATTGGAAGGTATTATTCTCCTAATGATTCATTATATATTTGATCAAAACTCAGCCGTGATATTTTGGGCAATTTTCACTCCAATCTCAAAAATGGAATGTCTATTCATTTTAATCGCGGAAATTACTTTCGCTTAGTATCCGGCAATCTATCTCCGGATCTAGAGAGGGTTGAGATATTACCTTTTTCATATTTTCCTTCTAAAGCCCCTGCTATAACGCCTCTTTCTACTAGTTTATATGACCTTCATCCTGCATATACTTTTTTGTTAATGTATAACTGATTGTAACATAAATATTAATTTTGTTCATCTCTATTTCTATGTGTTATGCTATGCAGTGTGTCCTAAGATAAAATACTAAAGAGGTTTTATTTGGTTTTTGAGAAAAAGGTCATTCCTTATAAAAAAAATCCTGCTCGTTTCTTAAACCTCAAAAAATTATTTCCTTGATTGTTTTTTTTGTACAGCGTATTAAAAATGACCAGGAGTAAACTTCCCTTATCTTTTATGGTATCGATAAATATTATTATATGTATCATTCAATAATAAAATAAATTGTATACAAATCAAATAATAAGGAAGCAGAACGTAGTAAAGTTTTTGTTTAGCATTACATCATGTAATTAATAATCCTGATTAGCTTACAAGTTTCACAATGACCTTAACAGTGTGTCGTTCAAAATTGCATTTAGATGTATTACCAACTGCTTGCGCTATTATCCAGGCGTTCGACGTACAATTTTTGTTTCTCATATCCATAAGTTCATAATTGTTAGATCTGGACCCCTCGGTAGGGTTGCCAGATTTTAAAATATGAATTTTAAAATATGACCTCTCAAACAGCGGCTTTTATGCATTTCTGAGGTGACATTTGATTTTAATATTTTGTCATTTGTCATAAAAGTAAACTTATGGTGTAGTTCGTTGGCAAAAATGTATGAACATTAGTACACATTTTTCTTTTAATACAAAATTAAATAACAATAGTAATTGTAATACAATAAAAGTTGTGCACCTAATCATTGTAGATTAAATAGATCAGTCAATAGCCATTATGCAATATTATTTAAAATCTATAATAAACTGTCATTCTATGATAATAGTTTTTCGTTGTTGCCCCGATCTCAGACATTGGGGGGGGGGGGGGGGGGCGTCTCCGTGGCGACGACGCCCGTGCTGTAAGTTGTAACTTATCAACAATGAACTAATTAAATAATAAATAATAATAGGTGAACAAAATAAAAAGTGAAATAAAGTATTTATTATCAAAGATGAACGAAGAAAAATAATTTCTTCATTTATTTATTTTTATTAATTGTTATTAATGATAATGTTCCATTTATAATTTGCAAAAACATTGTAAAACACGGTGACATGGTACCCCCACCTAACAAAGTCGCTCTCTTCTACCCTCCAACATTTAACACCCCTACTCCTACTCCACCCTAGTGAGAGGGTATTTAAATGTAGAATACTTCTATAGATTTTGCCGTACGCTTCTTTATCTTTCAATTTCAATCCCCCCCCCCCCCCCATACATTATGGGTCCTCAATACAGTACAATATCGGTATCATATAAAAAAAATCTTAGATTTATAAAATACTTCTTATCTATAAACTATTGTCCCTGTGCTTTCTAAAACTACGCATTTATGAATTATTTTATAACATAAATTATCAGCTTTTTCTTGCACTTTTTTTACTTGCACCTAAATTATTATTATATTACGTCTCCAGTAAAAACCGGGACATTTTGGCGTCCCGAAAAGTGTCTTCAGGACTCCGGGACTTTGAGTCCAAAACCGGGACAATCCCGGAAAACCAGGACGTCTGGCAACCCTACCCCTAGGAGCCCATAGAACTGTACCATTACTTCCTACCCGTATAGCGGGGGATAAAACAAAGGCAAGAATAACACAGGTCATTGCCATTACCACCTTAAGCTCTTTCAAAATACTTATAAAGAATTTATAGAGTCGAAATTTGTGTAGAAGTAGTTGAGTATACCAGTATACATTTGAATGATTTTTTCTTTAATTTTTTAAACTCTGTTGAGGTTTTTGTGGTGCTTGTTTTCTATTTATGTGTAAATATTAATTATGCTTAGCAACATTTTTGTTATGTTAGCTTATGTATTTTGTTTGATTTGTAATGTAAGTACTTAATTTTCGGTAAATTAAATAATAAAATTTAATATTTACCCGTTATTTTTGAAATTCTGAACAACTTTAATAAATGATATTTTTCAATACCATCAATCATATTGTTAGTTTATACGTAATCTTAATAAAAACAGAAGTTTTTATTTTATAAAGAATGGCTTTTTCTCGGAAACCCATAAATAAACAATTTTTTTCTCTTCAGTATTCTATCGTGGGACAAACTGTATATTAGAGTTAATAATATTAATCCTCCCCAACGCCTCTTTCTTTTTTCTCACTTTGAGAAGGCCAGGTTTTCTTCTTTTTTCCTCCTTGAAATAAAGAAGAACGTAAAATATATTTTAATAGTTGTCCATCTCAAATATTTTATTGTTGAGTGACGAGTATTTCTATAAACACTTTATTAATATCATTTCTGTAACATGAACATGTATATTCTGTAGTTAGTAGATGAACTAATGTTTTAGTGATATTTATTCGTGTTGTGGGAATTCACAGTATCAAGGTTAAGCTAATTTAGGAAATCAGGAGGTCTCTTAAAGTATTTATCCTTAGACTAGTCAGTTTCACTTGAATAAATGTTAATTATTGATTATAGTGTCTATCAGATTTCGTGATGTGTGCTTTTTAATTAAAATTAAATTCACACAATACTGTTTCACTATTGCTCTTTTGGTATTAAAGTACTTAAATCATGTGACATATAATGGTAATGACAATGATTTAGACTTACATTAATGTCTTAATTTTTTCTTCCTAAATTATGGTTCTCTTTTATATTAGGCATGGTTCTTTTTAACCCTCACTAGCTTTTTCTAATATAAATAAACGGTGTTTTTTTACATAAGAATTTTTTGGAATAAATATTGATTTTAGAAATAAATTTACCGTTTTTCAACCCTTTTTTTTACATGGAAGAGTAAAGAAACTTAAAAACTTAAGTAAACCTAGCTAGTATTTAAAAATGTAAAAGTATGTAATTTACTTAAAAATATAAGAAACGAAAACTAATCATTAGGAATAGGAGTGTAACACTTTTCTATCTTTTTTACAAATGATGTAAAAAAAAATTGTTTTTTCTTTATTTAAGAAAGTTAAAATCTTATCAGCTGGATAAAACAAGTCGTTGTTTACTTTATATGGTCCGGATATCGAATTTTAGTGGTGTCGCTTTTTTTATTGAATATCTCGGAAACGAGATTTTTCCCGGGATCGTTGATAAATGTTTAAATGGGCTACAATTTTTTTACCTAAATAGTTGGAACTGTTCAAAGAGTGTAGATCTAACCATTTTAGCATCCTCTAATTCAGGGCTAAATTTATCGCCTCGGGGTATGATTTTTTACGGAAATTTATCCCCATTTCATGGAAATCGATTTATTTTTTTAACAATCGAATTTTCATACCATCACAATACTTTCTATCATATACTACGTTCACACATCGTTTTGAAAGCGTTTCGGATCCAATTCGTTTTCAAAACGATACGCGTTCGTACAACAAAAAATACAGGTGATCGAAATATTTGTTTTCGAAATCTCGTAACGGTGACGTCACGAGTAAAACCTTCTTTCTTGTTACCCATTATGTCCGCGAATTTTTACATTTTATTTACAAGTTATTAAAAGTTTTTACAGGTTCTTTATAGTATTAAATTTTGTTTAAAAACGTTTTTGCAGTTAAAAAAAAAGAAACGGAAGCTCACGAAAACAAAGAACTTAAAAAGTGGAAAAGAGTAAAATAACCTGAAACCTCGATCCCCTCCACGACCTGTTCACACGAGCGTTTTGAATTCGATCCCCCGTTCCGATCACGTATTTTTGGTGGATCGGATCTAAACCGATACGATCCGTCGATCTCCGTTCGTACAGCGTTTTGAACTAGCGGATCGTTTTCAAAACCGTTTCCAAAACGATGTGTGAACGTAGTAATATATACGTCGTATATAACAATTAATAACTAGAAATTATATATGTTGCGTGGAAAACAATTTTGGGGAGCTGAACCCTACTCTAACAGGGGTAATAAGACCCTCACCCATACCTCTTACTTCTTACTTGACTGCAATAATAACAGAATTTTTTTCCTAGCAGGCCTTACTTGACTAGGACTGCATTCTTAGTTAATTAGGGTCTGTTGGCAAAACCAAGAACCCTTATTAATTCCTGAGTTTGTTTGTCTGTCTGTCGTATCGCACATGTTTCTCCAAAAGTAATCACAACAAAGATTTTAAACTTTGTAATAATTATATTATGTGTAATGACTAATGAACCAAAAACGAATATAGAGAGTTACAAGAACCAGAATATAGAGAATTACCCCTCAAGTGAAAGGGGTTGATAATATTTTGAACGGGCATTCGTTAAATGAAATTTGACAGATTTAAAAATTAGTCTTCCACCATTGGTGTGGACGCGAGAAAGCAATTAGTGTGTGCCACACTAATTGCACCCTTGCGTACGTTAATGCTATTATGCTTATAATAATGGGTTGTATTATTGTTTAATTCATTTAATTCACCTCTTTTTTTTTAAATCTGTCAAACACTGTTTGATTTTTACATGAATAAAAGTCTATATTTAGCATAATTCTATGATCGCAGATGGTTAAAATTGTTATGAGACCATCTATGGGTACATTTGACAAACCATCCAAATTTCTTAAATATCGGATACTTACGAAAAAAAAGTGTGCGCATGTATTAAAAATTTACAAATGTATTAAATGACACAAGTAGATTAATTAATTAATAACTGCTTAAAATATACTTAATTTGATGGAATATATATGATATAATGCATTATACAAGGTGTTTCTATAATAATTAATTAGCGTTTGAGAGCATAATATGCTTTATATTATAAAATAAGAAAATCCATTAATAAAAAAGAGGTGTCTAGCGAGAAGGGCAAAGAATTAATTTACCTCTATCTTTTATGTCAGTATTTTTTTAAATGTTTTTATTAAAAATGATAAATTAAGGCATTTTAAGAAAAATCCTCTTAATAAACGTCGATAAAACGCACCGTTTTAGAGTAACTCGTTTTTAATCTAATAATCTAAGAAGAATAATTGTGATTTTTAAAATACACTGAAGTTTTTGTTTTTAATAACCGATTGCGTTTTAATGGGTTTGAAAAATGAAATTGCATTTTTTGATCCCGTCGTTATAATAAACAGTTTTAAAGTTATAGCTAAAACAAACTTAAATGGCCGTCATCTTAAAATAGCTGGGTCGATCGTGCTGGTTAACTAACTCGTCTGAGATATCCGGAGTTTAAAGTCCTGTCAAATATACTTAGATTCACAGACCTATGTATAGATATATTATACCTAAATACCAAAATGAATTGCCTACGAACATGCTGTAAATATGAAAAGCACATCTTTTCATATTTATTTTTATTGTTAAATATTGAAAACTACTTAGTGTTGAAGAGTTGAAATTAATAAAATATTGATGATGTTAGTTGTGATTCGCGTGCCTGGTGGATAAATGACTCAATTCTCTTATAACAAGTGACCTTTCCTTTTCATGTAAACTTGCATGTTAGATTCTGTCCATTGTCATTAGTTTTTAAATTTATATGTTGTCCTTTTTGATTTACATTATTATAAAATCACATTAAGAAATATTTGTATTTTGATCACGTTTGTTAAGTTTTAAACACCCAGGATGTAAGACTCTCTACATCTTTAACAGATTGTATTTGTCTAACAAAAATATGTTGAAGTTCTTAAGTGTTTGACTGCGATTGATGTATTAGGTTTAAAATATTTTATTTTTCTGTTAACTTATGTTTACTTTTTCGTTTGTGAATTTTAAAATATTACAATAAGAGCTAACGACCAATATTATGTTTTTAAAACAGTAAGAGACAAACGCTGTTTCACTTTATTTTTTATCAATTTTGCTCCCGAGTTTACCGAAAGTTGAGAATGTATTGTGATCTTTCTGACATACATTTTTTTTTATCATCTTTATTCTGATAAGGATGACAGATGTTCATGATGTTCAAAATGTTCACTGATGTCTGCATCAGTGTATATTTTGGTGCCGTTTCTGTCTGTCCGTCAACATTTTTGTTTATAACCATATTATTTTAAAAGTTTCTTGTTCGATTTTAATTATATTTAAATTTAATTAAATCAAAAACAACATCTTAAAAGATTACATTTATATCGACTACGTTCTTGATACGATTCATAATTTCTATTTCAATTATGAATCTTTGGCAGCCAAGAACGTGAAAAGATGTATTCACTTTTTTTTTCGATGTGTATAAAAGAAACGGACTCTTATTTTTTAGAATTCGTAGAAATAAAATCTCTTAAGTAGGCCGTAATTAGCCCATCTTTGGTCCTATGTTGATTTTTATTTTTTTTAATAAAAAAATATCTTTAAAAGTACTCTTCCAATTTTGCAGATAGTCTACCAATTTGTGTGGCACATAGCTTCCTCGCTTTATATTTCGTATAATTAAATGGTTTTATGCACGCCAAATTTATTTACTTTTTCCTCTGTCGTTTTTAAAATATCAAAATTGTTATGATTTTTTATATGAATTAAAGTATCAATTAAGAAAAATTGAAAGAGCGCATACATTTAAAATTAATCTGGGGCTATCTGCAAGCTACATTCAATAAATCATCCAAATTTCATAAAAATCTGATAAGTATGCTAAAAGATATAGGTTTAAATAAATGTATGTTTGCGTGCAATTGGAAGAGAAACAAATGGGCGCAGACGGTTGCAATTTATATGTGACTAACAATGGACTAATTATGAACAATCCAAATTTCATTAAAATCGGACTTGTAGTTTTTACGATAGGTTGGTTTGCAAAATATGAGCGATAGACAGTCCGAAAACACGGAATCAAAACTAATCACATAGCTTATATAGCTTCCGTTACCTTCTTTAACCTCGGAAGCAAAGTTTGGATGGTTTGGTTAAAGTAGCCCATAGATGGTCCTATATTAATATTAACCGTCTGCGTACATTCCATATTGAATAAAAATAAGTTTGAACCTACTGGAAGTCGAAACAGTTCAAAAATAGGAAGGTCATTGGTTCAGAGGATAGAGTAAAATTTATTAAATGATTGGTTTTATGTAGTACATCAATGTTTGTTTTAAATTAAATGTCTAAATTATGAAGCTTATTTTTTAAACCTGGTTCAATATAAGGCACTTCTTTAGATTGTCACTCCCCTTATAAATAAAACAGAGGGGAGTAACAACCTAAAGAAGGTGTACGGAATTTTCTTCTTTAAATTGTTACTCCCCCTTGAGGAATATCACAACAGAAGTTTGATATTCCTTTGTCCTAAAGTACACCTGACTAAACATCCCTTTGTCTTAAGTCTTAATAGTTATTTAACAAAGTCATTTGCATTATATAAAATCATAGGGGAGTAACAATCTAAAGAAGTACCCAATATAAAATTTGGATTACTTATATTGTTATCCGATCGGTAACTTTTAAGTTCAAATTGGGCAATCTTCCTTAAGTTATATCGTACTTAATAGAAATTCGTTCCACTATGTTGATAGCTGTTTAGCAAAGAAAGACACCCAGCTATACGCATTTAAATTTTTTTCGTGTGGATCGGATACTATCTTTTTGCCACATAAGGGATGGAGAGTGGTTCACCTGATACGTTTATGGCTGCCAAAGTTTCTTCATTGAAACAAAATTTTTTGTCTTCACCTTCTCTTTCTTCAATGTGTATAAACGAAACAGACTCTCATTTTTTAGAATTCGTGGAAATACACTTTCTTAAATAAATATTAAGGGTTATTTTATTGGCAATGCCATTGTTCCTGTTTTGGACAACACAAATAAGATGCTAAAAATATCGACACCGCCAGATATATTGCAAACTTGGGCAAGATACTGTCGTCAATTTTATTTCCTTCGGGTTTCTGTGATTTTTAGGAACAGACAAAATACTCTGTGTTATATACATCATTTTATGAACAATCAATTTATATACATCCTTTATTAGTTTAAATCTTTTTTGGAGACCTCGATTTCCTGTTTGTATACAATGGCCTTTAAACTCTTTACAGCCAGCTGTCGTCAGGATTGCTTTATGATTCTATTTTTTTTGTATTAAGTATTCTAAAATAATAATAAGCCATTTATTGCAAAAGAAAGAACAATTCCATTAACATGTTTAATATGAATTATTGGGTTTTCAAATCGGCGTTTGGCCGTGGTATCCTTAATAAAGGGCAGATATCCGTTTTTATTTTAGGGTTTCGTTGGTTAAAGCAAGAAAGTTAACCCTTATATTTTCGTTCCTGTGACTATATGTCTGATGTCTGTCACTCTGTAAGGTTCCAATAATCATTTTGTATCAATAGAGATGAAAACATGAAATTTTGCAGTATTAAAGATCGTTTTGGCTTGCACAGAGGGGAAATAGAGTGAACTCAAAGTTATCAGCTGTTCAAATTCAACATTTTAAGTTGGGTATCAAATGAAAGGTAATAAAGGGTATATTACAAATATATATATATCTTAATTAAAAGTTATAATTTTTCTCGCCATTTTGTCAAACATCAACATTTTGAAATTTTCAGTTTATTTAACTTTTTCCCGTTAATCTTAATGTCCAAGTAGTCCATATCCATTCTTCTAAAAAAACATTCAAGGGTGACATAAATAGCTTGGCCGACGGTACGTCACCTTGTCCCATCCCTCTCTCAATCTTTATATTGTTGCTAAAGTTTGAAAGTTGAACTCTTATCTTCGTTTCTTTGTAAATATTTTTTAGAACTGAATTTAAATATCGTCTGAATTTGAATCTCCGCCAGCGCATTTCATTTGTCCGAATTTTGATATTGTCAAACGTTTTTTTCTGAATTTTTCAAATAGGAGAATTAGAGACATTTCTATAGCCTTTTCAATTAATTGTTGCATTATTGATCGATCGAGTTGTTGATTGATCGAACGCTTAAAAATTCTTGCGGAACTCAACTTGTTCTACATCATTTAGCCCTCTACTAACCTATAAATTTACGTGATCTAAAAATACGCTATGTCCGACTTACAAAATTAAATCTAATGTAAACTAGCATGGTAAAAATAGTTTAAGCGTGTATTTGACTGATCGATTAGCTACAATTGATTTGTAATTATTATTATTTTTTTTTTTTAAAGCATTGGATTAAACGATGAGTAAGCTAAAAATACATTTTTGTCTACTACAATTTTTGGTGTTCTAAATCTGTTACGAGGGATATAGATAAGACCATGATAGTGGCTGTGAAGGGTTAGATAGCTTTAAACGTAAACGTGACCAAGAATCCGATTTACCGCGAAATAAGCTGATTAAGATAATACATTCTAAGATGGCTGTAAACAGCTTGTTTTAAATAATAATAAGTTTAAACACAGAAATACCTGGTGAGTTCGAATCCCAGAGAGGTGAGCCATTTTTTACACTAGTGATCACATAGAGTAGATAAGTAAAGTGGCCGGAATCCCTATAAGTGGTCTTGTAATAACCTAATAATGACGTATTAATCAGGACGTAGAAGAAGCAACAAAAAAAGGAAACCATTTTGGTGACAATTTTATGTAAATAATTGTATGAAAAAACATTTTATCTACTGCGTAGAAAGTGATTCTTTTCGTAGTTGTATTTATTGCGTATGCGCGTTTCATTAATCTTCTAAAAGAATCTTCGCGTTTCATTAATCTTCTAAAAGAAGAATTCTTCACCTTATCGCACGATTAGCGTGTTTGTTTATATGTAACAATTCATTTTTTTTTTCAATGGATGAATTTAATAATAATTCATCCATTCATTTATATAATTTCTCAATATTTGTAGTTCATCAAAAATAAGCAATGTATGTTTAATGATTTTTAATTTTTATTCTGTATTAGGGTCCGTAGGCAAAACCAAGGACCCTTATATTTTCCTGCGTGTGTCTGACCGTCCGTCCTGTCGCCTGCTCTCACGGCTACACCTTTCGTCCGATCACTTTGAAATTTGGCATGTATGTGTCTTGTACCTACCCACACATGTTAAAAATATAGCGACTTAAAAAGAAAAAAATTAAATTAGGGTAAAAAAACTTAAGGGTTAAAATTTTTTTTTTTTTTTTTTTCGACAACGTGAGGGGTATCATATAAAAGGGTACGTCGAGCTGATTACAAAAATATATAATTCTTTGATTGGGCGAGCGTAGGCAAGTTTGAAATGGGTGTGAAACGTGTCCCCCTCTTCTATCTCGCTTATGTGAAGTGCAATCATTAAAATCCAACAATCTTAGATAAAGTACTGTACGCAACTCGTGCGAAAACTGCATTTTGCTTTACTACCCTTACCCTTGATATATCGCTCGGGTGCAAACTCCTCACTCGCATGCAAAATACTACTTTCCGCACTAAACGTGTAATGACTATTATTAAATTATTCATATAACTGAGGATTAAATAATAAACCTGAGGAAGTGTGTTAGGGCGAACAAAGATTTAAGAGTAAAAGAAGATGAAAATGTCTTAACTTATTTATCAACCAAACCAAATAGAATCCTGAAGAGACCTAGAAATTATATTTTTAATAGTGTTTTTATTTAATTAGAATAATTTTATTCCTAAAAAGTATCGCTTTTCAGAATGGAAATGTCGATTCTTTATTATTTCTTATTTTCAAAAGTCGTAATATTTTTCTTTTTAAGCTTGCACTTTTGGTTGATTAGATATTTGATGTTATGTGGACAGTTGCTGCAGTGCTAGGTCGACGATGAGCCATTAGCTTAGGGAAAGAAGGTCTGGATGTGTCAGGTCTTTATCTGAGTTGTCCGCAGCCGGCTAAACAGGTTCGGCCGGGTCGAGGGATCAGCTGGGAAGCGCCCTGCTCGCTCGCTCGTCCCCACTTCTTTTAACCAGCCTTCTCCCGTTAAACACTCCTACCCATCGTGCATTCCAGGCCATCGATTTGAACCAACCAAATCATCCTATTCCTTCTTTAAGGATTTCGACTTTAGTAGTTAATTCTGCCTTCAGGGCTTGTAAGTATATCATGGGCTCCTGCTTCTATGTGCTCCCATACTTAAAATTGTCAGATTTGTTCAATTTTGTTGTCTAGACAAACTTTGTATTTATGTAAGAATATTTTTATTCTGATGGTTATCCTATTTTCCGTCTTTGTATGTCATTATCCCGAAAACTATATTTGTCCCGGAAATGCAGATTGCGTTTTTTCAATAGTATACATAATGAACTTAATTAACAATATGTTGGGTGCGTTGGCAAATCTGGGGACCCTTATAATTTCCTGCCTATATCTGTCTGTCTGGAGGTTAACGCCCCTGTATCTCCGAAAAACATTTGAAACTTTGGTTGTTTTTATGTGGAACAACCCTAACACAAAGAAAATATAGAGAATCCCTAAAAAAAATTCCCCCTTAATAACAAGGAGTTAAAGTTAAAAAATTGTTTTAATGGAATTGTGTCATGTGAGATTTTAAATAAAATGTTTTATATACACAACTGGGTACACTTCATAGATCATTAAAATGTTTTATAATTTGTGTTATTTACGAAAAACAAATTGTAAGGTAGGCCGTGTTTAGGAATGTACCTACCTATGTTGCAATATTTCCTGTACGACTTGTATGTTATCTTAAATATCATCTCTGCTTGTGTATCAAAGTTTGTAGGCTTTAGCGGTTAGAATTAAAATTAAGTTTTAAGTCTTCCGGTGTCGAAGGGTGTGGGTTCGGACGTTCAAACTATAACACTTAGGACACCATAAAAACCCCTGAAGAAGATGCTCTAGTGTTACTAGATAAACATCAGGACGCCCACCCTTCGACACGCGGTCTCCACCGGAAGACTTAGAACTTCATTCTACTTATGTAATGTGAATTATATCCACTGTATGTTGCATGATTTGTCATGCAAAGTTTCATGTCATACTGCGTTGTATTCGTGTGCGGGAACACGATTTTTATTAAATATGAGGTAAATAAGAATTAAAATATTTTTTATCTAACCTCTTACGTTTTAACTTTGCATGCTACGATTAGTTAACTTTAATTTACAAATGTATGAATTACACATGTAGATTAAGTAATTAAAATTTCAAAATGTTATCCAGAGGTGTCTAGCGAGCAGTGGGAAGGGTAATATAAACCCCCCCTTAGTTACCTCTTAACTTTTATGTCAGTAATTTTTTAAATGTTTTTATTAAAAATTACAAATTAAGGCATTTTAAGAAAAAAAGTTACTTTTAATAAACTCTGATAAAACGCACCGTTTTAGAGTAACTCGATTTTAATCTAATAGAAGAATAATTGTGATTTTTAAAATAACAATGAAGTTATTTTTTTATTTATTTTTTTTTTTTACTGATTATTAGATTAATACCAAGTTTACTCTAAAACGGTGCGTTTTTTTACATTGTCGGCGGCAACAATATAATGTAATTGTTGGCGACGGCGACGACTCTATTTTTAGTTGATTCTCAAAACAAAAAACCCGGTCGCCTTTGTTCGAGTTAAATTTTTTTGCACTTAAATTAGACTAGACTTACGAGTATTTTCAATGATATACTTAAGTCGTACTTAAGTACTTATGAGCTGTGGCACTGATAACCTCTTAATTGCAATGGGTTAAAAATCCTTTTTTTTTGGTCAAAACTCCTTTTTGGTTAAGAAATATATTTGTGGAGATACTGTTTTTATCTTAAAAACTACTCGTCTGAATTTATTGAAATTTGGTTGTTAGGTCACAATTAGCCCATTATTGGTCCTATATAAGTTTCAACCGTCTGCGCCCACTTGTTTCTCTTCCAATTGCACGCAAACATACATTTATGTAAACCTATATCTTAAAAAGTACTTATCTGATTTTTATGAAATTTTTATGGTTCTTCGAAAGTAGCCTGCAGATAGCCCCAGATTAATTTCAACCTTCTGCGCTCTTTAAATTTTGCTAAATTGATACTTTAATTATTACAATGCTTTAATTATTACAATACTTTAATTATTACGTTTGAAAAATCAATTTTGATAGAATTAAAATATCGATCCGAGACAACCCAGACTTTCTCATATAATCTCGGTCACAGTATATATTGTTATCTACACATACGGATACGCGTGTCGCTTTGCTAGCTGTGACTGTAAACTGTAAACCCACCTTTAGCAGGGTTTTACTATAGAATAGATCCTTCCAAGTGAAGTGAGAGTCCCAGCCGGCACTATCGTCTACTCCAATCATCCTTTTAAACTATAAATTCATCATGATTAACTATTAATTTGCTTAATATATAATATTCATTGCAGTATGCTCGCTTCAATGATAAACCTACGCTATGCTTAGCTAATGTTATATTATTTAAAATGCATTCAACAGGTGGTTGTTTACTTTTTGTTTTTGATTTTCAACAAAATCAGATTTATTTTACTATTACTACGTTTTTATTAGCTTGCTTTCTTGTTTGTTTGTTTGTCCAGTACAAGTCTTGCAATCGATTGCAAGATATTTTATTTGCTTTGACATGTCCCATATTTACAATCTTCATTTTGACGGGCTTCAAATTTCTGATTTTATGTTATAGAAATAAGCATTGAATAACAGCGAAAAAGGAAAAGTAAACAAAGAAATAAATTAATTGACGTGTGACAACCAGGTTTGTTTACACTTGTGTCCTAGGTATTGGTTTAATTTTTATGCATCAGTACTTCTTTACTTGTACACATTTTTCTTTTTCTTCTCTTACTGTCCCTACACGGGGGCATATCAATGGCAATGGCACGGTTTAGATTCGGTGGTGGCGAGATCCGTTGTACAAAGATTTGTCCTTTTATAGGTTTAAGATCAGCTCTCTAGATGGTTGTCATTTATGTGAAGTTAATAATTTCGGAACTATTTTTACTTTTCCTCACTACCTATAGTAGGAAAAGTACTGTTTTCACCAAACATTTTTTTTTTCGAGATTTCAACGGAATTATCCGTTTTTGATGTTTTATAAGACCTCCTGAGTGGTTTCCAGCATGACGTCTGTATGTGTGTATTGTGTGTGTGTTATCATCGTAGCGCCCAAGGTATTTATATAACCTAGAGAGTTGAAACTTGGCAGAAAAATCAGTCCTTACCTGTAGTGGTGCCGCCCGGAAAATCAAATTAAATTTTTCCGCCATCTTGAACCCAGTTTGTTGAGTCAGCAAACATTTTAAAAAATAGTAATAAATCGACAATGCTGGTCCTGATCGAGTTGAAATTTGGCACGAATATACCCCTCTGTATGACAAACAAGCCCACCAAATTTCATTATGATATTGGCCGCCATTTTGAAGTTATCAATTTTTGATTTTTTAAACTTTGACGGTTAATAATGCCGAAAGTATAAATAGGTTTTTGACGTATAGCATATCGTTGGAACCGGAAAAAATTAAGGAACAAATATAAAAAAAAAAAACCGATGAAATTCCATTAATTAGTTTAAAAGTTATAAGCGAATATAATTATTTATTAGTGCGATAATTTTGATGACGTCAAAGTTTGTTTACATCTGTCAAAATACCGCCAAACTTCAAATAATTAAATAAAATATAGGTATTAAAAATAATGTTTTTTTGAAGAATGATAATAAATCAGTTTGTTCAGAACGGTCACCCATCCAAGTACTGACCACGTCCAATGCTGCTTCCTCCTGCTGTGGAGCACCAGGAGAGGCCACTTAGTGGCCTCTGAAGTGAGGAAAAGTTCCGAGGTAGGGTAGGGCGGGGCTAGTTGAGCAATTTTTTATATAATCTATAATAACTCCTAAACGGTTCATCCGATTTACTTGATTCCTTCAACGTTAGATGAATAATTTATCCTTCTTTAAATGTATTCAGAAAATAAAACTATTTCAGATCTGGTTTAGAAAATATTATCATTAATGCGAGAAACCTTTTACTTGCTCAACCTGCCCCATAGTAGGGGTAAGTTGAGCAAGGGCATGGGGCAAGTTGGGCAATGGAAAGAATAGGTTAATAGTGATGTGGAAATTGCTCAAAACTACAATAAAACTTCCGTTGATAATCAAATATATATTTTTTAAGTTCCATCTCTAATGTAGGTACAGAAACAACGACAAACAAACAACAAAAAATCTAAAGCAAATATAACACACTTTTACGACATAACTTATTATTTATCTTTGGATATTATCACACTCTTTGTAATTAAAATTATGTTTTATTATTAATTTTTAAGGATAAAAAAAATGTAAATATAAAAACAATATAAAAATTTGAGGTTAGTAGGTAATTTAGAGGTTAGTAAGGTAAAAATATTAATGCAGGGTTTATCATCAGTCATCTTGTGAGAGTCATTCGTTTTACGTTAAATTCTTTTGCAGCTGCGTTCATGCTCTTGTACCCGGCTTTCACAGATTTTGCAGCTTCACTTGACTGTTGACTCGTAGCAGAACCCCTTGACGTTTTTCTTTTATATGTCCGCATCCTAAAATAAAATGCAAGACATTTAACTTTTTTTTTTCTTTTTTTTTTTTAATAATTTCAAAGTATTTATACAATTATTATATAAATTGTTATTACGAAGTGTAAAAAGGCATACCTATTATAGCCGTCTGCCAGAGGCTGCTTTGTATTTTTAAAAATAAAAAATAAACCTTTAACTTTTTGTAGTAGTATAAGAGTGGGGCAAGTTGAGCAAGCCTGCCCAACTAGCCCCGACTAGACTTATAGATAAAAAGTTAAGTTATTAAAAAAACGGGTAGACTTGGGACTAAATAACTAATTATTATCAAAAGTACAATAAATACATAAAATATAAACACTTACGTGATTGTAGACGGTTGTTTTAGTACAAGTCTAGGAGAAAAATGGCGATCAACAATTTTTTTACTTTTTACTAAGAAAATTAAAAAATGTGTCTGTTATTTTTCTCAATTGTCGTAGGGCAACTGAAGGTCGCGCGATGCGTTCTCCTTGCTTGTCCCCATCTTTCCATTATTTGAAGTATTTTTGTGACATGCGCAGTTTTAGAGATATTCAAATTGCCCAACTTGCCCCTATGCTCAACTAGCCCCGCCCTACCCTACCCTGTACCCGATTTTTTTTCTCTAACATTATATTATAACATTGACAATTATATTATCAACATTACATATGATTCAACGAAAAAGTTCTTTTTATCTTGTAATTATTTATCAATATCTAGGAAACTAATTTTTTCCCCCGACTTATATTGTTAGATTCGAATTTAAATGAACTAAGTACATTTTAGAATGGTCGTAACCGTTTTCGAGAAATCATTTTCCATTTTATATGTAAAATATAAATATATGTGGTCCCCTTTTTTATGTATGATTTTCTTTTTATTGCTTCCGAGCTTACCGAAGGTAACGGAAGCTATGTGATCGTTCTGAAGAACGAAAATATTTTAGGTTTCCGATTTCAAAAATTCCAAGACAGAAATCCGTTTCAGACATCAGGGAACATTTTTGGTTCCATGTCTGTCTGTCGGTCTGTCGTTCAATTTTTGCGAACCAACATATCTTAAAAACTACACGTTCAATTTTATTGACATTTGGGTGGTTGGTCATAATTAGCTCATTATTGGTCCCATATAAGTTTCAACCTTCAGCGCTTATTTGTTTCTCTTCCACATGCGCACAAACATACATTTATTTACACCTATAGCTTCAAAAGTACTTATCTGATTTGAATTAACCTTTTATAGTTTATCGAAAGTAACCCACAGATAGCCCCAGATTAATTTGAACCGTCTATGCTCTTTAACTTTTGCTAAATTGATTCTATAATTCGTGTAAAAAATCTAAACAATTTTGACAGATTAAAAAAAAACGGGGGAAACAATTAAACCAATTTGACAATAATGACTTGTAAAAGCATAAAATCAATAAAGTACGTGGATATAGGATGCGAGGAAGCTAAGTGCCACACCAATTGGCAGTCTATTTTTAAAGTGTCAATTTGGGGTAAAAAATAATTCAAGATATTAGTTTAAAGGTGATATTTCATCCCTATTTTGGGACATTTTCATACCAATTAAAAAGTCTACAGTTGTATAAAATCACATTTACGAGTCACAAATAATCATGAGTTTTGCCTAGCCGACACCTAGTCACTGAGTCTAGAAATCATTTTTTTTTTTCAGAGTTTTTGAGGGTTTGCACCCCCAATTTCGGAGCTAAAATTCATTTCTCGATTTCGCCTCGGAGTATGATTTTTCTGAGACATGCATGCCAAATTTCGTCAAAATCGGCCCAGTTGTTTAGGCTCCACGCGTCTGTACAGATGACAGAAAGACCTTTTAAAAAAAAAAAAAAAACTTTTTTGGACTCAGGTGGCCTCAAAACGTGTAAATCCATCAAAATTGCATTTTCGCGCCATCTCAATTGTTTCTTTTTATATGAGAAAGTATAAAACAGGACTAAAATTAAATTAATTGGCTAATAATGTTTTAATAGCGGAAAATCATTAATTTTACGAAATAGGACGCGAGGAAGCTATATGCCACACTAATTGGCACAGCTTTTTTTTTTTCTTTCAAGGTTAGTAGGGTATTAAAGCATGTTATGTACAGAATGGCACTTTTGTTTAAATTAAGTAATCTTTAATTTATTTACATTTTACAAAATAGCTGGACCTGGGTCCAGTATATAATATATTACTTCAGAATGTCTTATCAAACGGCCTTTATCCTGTTGTTGTATTTTTTCAACAAATTCGTTTACCGATGTGAGGAGAGAGGGCCAGCCCAGGGGAGATGTAGTTGTGATTAACTTGATGAGTTCTATCCTTGAACGTGACGATATGCCAATACCCTGTGTTAGTTTGTCTCGGCGAGTGACCGACTAATGATCTATTCCGCGTTCAACCGGCCTTGGACATGTGGACCCGAGTTATCACTCAGTTCCTACATCTCAGATCCAAGAGTCCGCCTCTTTGCAGTTGTCAAAGTGTTGAGGTCTGTTTTTCTATTTCCTTTAAGTGTTTTTCCTTCTAATCATTAGTTAGAAGGTAGATAATTTATTAAAGCTATTAAAGGAATATACGTGGGTTGTACTAAACTGATTACTACTCCAAAGATTCGTAAGCTGGTTTTTCCGATCTTCTGTATTCACCTGCATCTAGCAATAGATCTAGACGTAAAAATAAATAATAAAGTTAGTTATGTTTTGTTATGTGCTTGTAGGTATACAAAATAATAATCTACTTAATTGCAAACTAGTTAGTATCACTGTGCCCTACATTTGAAACGGTAGTTCTAGTGTCAAACAAATTGGTTTCTTCCTCATTAAAAGTGACAACTAAAGTTAAAAAATATACTTTTGTTGAATTTTGTAGTATTGGTACACAACCAAATAAAATTTAAGTTTAAACACTATATTAAAAATAAATACGAATACAATATCATTAAAGAATTCTTATAAATGGTTCTTATAAGAAATTATGCAAACAAAATTTTTGTTTCTAAGGGCAGGTATCTACAAAAAAATTGGCCAAGTATGTGCTTTCAGTACACTTAAAGGGTCTTTAGACAGTTTATCATATAGGACGAGTTCATTAACCTGCCTAATCGGCCCAGCCGTATCAAGATTGCAACAATTTAAATGTTTTTTATCTATAACTTTTGAACTGTGTATTTATTATAATGACGTGAAACAAACGCCTTCAATGCATTTTTACTGTCCAAACGCTATGAACTACTCTGAATTGTCTTACTCAATCCATTCCCTAAGAAAATAAATGTTAAAAGATTTTGGGGGAAAGACATTTTTTCTCGCAAAATATGCAACCTATAAAAAATCCTTAAAACCGTATAGCAACTATGATTTATTTTGAATTTTTTCGTTGATTTTTCTAAAAATTTTAGAGAGGGGCACGGAAAACAGACACATGGCGCAAAGATTCAAATATATATTTGTATACTCAGGACGTCTTCTTCTTTTATTTAGCCCCCTAAGTTTTAGTTGTAAAAATTTTCAACTCTTAGTTTTTTAAGGAATTATTTTTTGGGGTTGCTCCATAATTTTCCTGTGTTTGAGTTATTACACATCAGAACATAACTGCAAAGTTTCAAATTTTTGTGTTGGGTACTTTCGGAGATCAGGTGGCGATTCAGACAGATAGACATGCGCATAAGAAAGTATGAGTCTTCGCTTTTGCCAACGGGCCCTAAAAAAAAGGGATGGAAATATAACTTAATTTGGTTAAGACGCAATTTACCTTAATTTTATCATTGTAAGCTGCCGAAGAATTATCTCTTTTTTCTGTGTGTGCGAGTTAAACCTTCCAATCTATTCCCAGCTTAGTTTATAAAACATTATGTAGTTTTATTAAAAACTGAAATATTTCATAGCACTAATATTCTAACCTAAAATAAGTTAACATTTTAACTAACTAAATTTTTATAATAAAATAATGACGCATTGAACTTCACTCTTGTTTCCTATTAATTTAAATAATATATCCAATGTCACCAATATTCGATTGATGTCACCAATGTTCTATAGATTTTTATAAGAAAATTCATTTTACTAACTTTAAAAAAATGATTATAATATCTTCTCTAGTTTAGCTCCAAAAAGAACTTAGTTATATAGTATTGGATTTTATGTGTGGATAACAATCGTTTGTAAATATACTGTATTTATTTTCTATCTATTAGAAGTAATCAGTATGACACACTTAATAAAATACCTGACTGCCGCAATATTTGGCCTATGTATGGACAGCAATTATTTATAACAACTATGCTAACATGCATCTCCTGGATCTTTTATAAAGTTAGTTTTGATTTATTCATTTACATAATAAATTCTGATTTATTAAATTAAATATTAATCAGTTTTTATATGATTAAAAACATTTAACATGTTTTTATATGGATAATCGTGTACAATTATATATCTACTTTATTATATATATATATATATATATATATATATATATATATATATATATATATATATATATATATATATATATATATATAGTACTTTTAATACTTACTCTAAGTAAAAATTAACATGTACTTATATTTAACATTCGTGCTAGAATTTTGAGCTAAAGTTGATCGGCAGAAAAATAGTTAATCTTTAAGATTAGTCTTCTGTCAAACAAACCCGGTTCATATGTTGCCAATAGACTCTTCAGCAAAACAATGTCAACAACAACAATGTTTCTCAAACAGTGTTAACTCCATCTTAAAAATAAAAACTACCTTGAGATTAAAAACATTAATAAATATTCCTAGTAGTAGTAGTAGTAGGTTTTAAATATTCCTAGTAGGCCTGTATACTTACACTTTTAAGCGAATAATATTTATTTTTAACGTAAATGTCTATTGTATGTACATTTTAGTGTTTACTTTAGCCTGCATGACTATCTTTGAAGCATCCTTTTTTTATTGTAAAAAACAAAACAAAAAAATGATGCAGAGTTTGATAAACTTCATGATAATATTATTTGTCAACGATAAGTTTGTTTTTTCTCTGATGGGATTGGTTATCTGTTTAAATATTATATTTGCTTTGTCAATAGACAACCTTTTTAAGAGCTTTAGTTTTTAAATATTGTATACCGTGACGCATTGAACATGGTCTTAGACGTTCAGGTTATAATTTATATTTATTATATTGATAACAATGTTATAAAAAGTGTCTCTTCTTTTGTTTTATTATCTGTCTTAAAACAAATAAAAATATTTTTATAAGAATTTGATTTAAGTAACAACTAGATTGTATTGTTTAATGAAATGAATACCAGAAATGTAATATTTGTAATTGAGTCCCCTTGTAACAGTCTGGTGTACGTAAATATTATTTAGTAATAAGATAAATAATGTATCTAGTAAGTTTTAAAATTCTCTGACAATTACAATAAAATGAACTTAACTTCAAATTCTTTTGCATGGAGCTAGCAACGGTTAAAAAAAACATGCTTTGTATTTAACAACATGAATTTTATTAAATTCAACGCATCTTTTCATCAAGACTCATGGGTTCACGGTAAAAAGATTATTAAAAAAAATATATTAATACTTTATTTGATACTATACACCTCTCTTTTTTATTATTTAATTTTGTGTTGACTTTATTGACGTATAGTGTTAAAAGAATAATTGACGTATAGTGTAATAAAATTACAACCTTCTGTCGACTTTTACCGTCTTCACTTGAATTATAGAGTATCTCACATGTTTTCACTGAACTTTGTCCTTTTATTTTTGTATCAGAAAAAATAATTACTAACTGCATTTAGTCATTTTTATTGCTTACTTATTCCATGTAAGTGTGTCTAAACATCTCACCTAATATGGTAAAAGCTAAATTAAAATTTCACTTTTTGTGAGATCGATTTCTACTCTCTCATATATTACTTTCTCATATAAAGAGAAAATATTGTGATAGCGCGAAAATTCGATTTTGAGATTTTGATGGATTTATATGATTTGAGGCCCCCTTTCAGAGTTTTTGGGGGTAGCGCATCCAAATTTAGAGCTAAAGTTATTTCTCGATTCCGCCTTTTTGTGTCTGCCAAATTGCGTCAAAATCGGCCCAGTAATTTAGGATCCACGCGTCTGCACAGACGCGGACGGAGAGAGGCCGGGTCCGATTCCCCGACGAGTTTTTACGAAGTTTTTTTTTTATGAATAATTGTTATTTTTATGATAAATATTGATAATGTTCAATAATAATTAAATGTACCTACGAAAACTCGATGTGCAATTAATGGAAAACACTTGGCTGAGTAATTATGAACTCGTATGTAAGAAAGTTTGCGTTTGAGTTGTCTCGGACCGATTTTATTGTTTTAAATAGGAATTAAATATTGTTTGCCCTGTGAATTACCAATACTGAATGCTTATCCACTCAATTTATCTTTTAAATATAAAACAATAGTCTTGTTTGCGTTTGAAGATTGACTGCATAACCCGTGTTGGTGCGCCCATATTTTGGGTTGTGCGTTAGCAAATACATTTAGGGTTATCGACTCTAGCAGGAAGGCTTTTCTAGATCTATCCTTTCTAGACTACAATTTTGTTCAGTGGCGATTTAAACGTAGTCTTGTCAGAATCGATTTAATTTTACCTCCTTCAGTTCAGTTTAATTTTTATATTGTGTTCAATGGCGATTCAGTGTTGATTTAATTTTACCTCTTTCAGTTAATTCCTCAATAATTATTATAAGTCATTAACTTTTAAGAAGCAAGTAATGTCTTTGCCTGCCATCAAATATTTTTATCAAAACAAGCTTTAGAGGAAAATTTAACCACCTCTTTTTTATTTTTTCAAATAAAGATAAAAGTATTGTGATGGCATGAAAATTCGATTTTGAGATTTTATGGAGGTCCACTGAGTCCAAAAAAGTGGTTTGTAAAAAAATGCTGTATGTAGCCTAAACTACTGGGCCGATTTTGACGAAATTTGGCTTACATGTTCAGAAAAATCTTACCCCGATGTGAAATGGAAAAATAAATTTTATCTTCAAATTTGGGGGGGTGCTCCTCCTCCCCCCCCCCCCCCCCTTCTAACACTGAAGAAACCTGAAAAAATATTTATTTGTTATAAACGGATCCAACGATTTTGATTTAAAAAATCTAAAATGTAGTCCATTTAAATTCGAATCTAACGACATAAGCTGTTTTCCTGGGAAGAATCTAGTTTCCGAGATATTGATGAAAATAAATCTAATTTTGTTAAAAAACGAAATAAAAATTTTTGTGGGATCTAGGACCGAGATTATATGAGGAAGTTAGTCTGAGTTATCTCGAACCGCTTTTAATTAATTTCTTAATATATATATTGTTCTATTGTAAATAATCTCTGCATGAGTGGATTTCTAGAAAATTTGCAATTGCAAGTCTAAGTTGTTTAGATAAAAAACCTCGCTTTACCTCTAATGTATGTATATCATTTCCTCAAAATTATTTTAACTAAGATCGACAGTTCTACAAAATTACCCTTCATCCTTCATTGGATTTATTAATTTATTTATTTTTAATTCGAATTGTTTCAGGGTGAATACATCAGTTACCCTGTGCTGTACGAGCTCAGCCACAAATATGGCGTGGGTACGGAAGTGCCGGATCAGTGCAAGTTGGAGGAGCTCAAAGAGCTCATCCGCCGCGAGATCCGCAAAGAACTTAAGATCAAGGAGGGAGCCGAGAAGCTAAGGGAAGTCGCCAAGGATAGGAAAAGCCTTAGCGATGTAGCCAACATTGTCAAGAAGAGTGTTTCAAAATTAGGTGAACTGCAGGCCGAACTTCAGGAATTGGAGTCTCATATCATCCTTACTCAGGGACAACCCAACAATGGTCACGGTAAGTGTTATTGTTATTACATTCCTTTATTTAAAACTTTAAATATAACGAGCTAACTGAATGAAATTAATAATATATTGGTCACAAAACTAAAGAAAGTTAACGTAATATAGCGCATTATATTTACTTCGTACATGAGAAATTAAAAATAGAAGTGAAAAATTTAAATTTACTCTATTCAAAAATAAAACCAAATGATGATGGTGGAATTATTAAAGAGATGTTATTGGTTTAATTTTTCTCCCTAATAAATAGCAAGTGGTGAAGGGATATGTAAATTTGTTGTTGGTCCGAAGGAAAGGGTGTTGATCAATTAAGCCACTCCCCTTCGAAAATATCAATTAAAGGCCATTACAAAGCATAGTAATTTTACTTCTGGGCCTGGGGTCATTGAGCTGGCTTTATGTCTCCCCATTCTTCACTTTGCAATTTAAAACGACTCTTAAATGTCAATCTCTTTTATAACTAGAGGTTTGCTGATTAGTCTGCTTTATTGATACATTAAGCATTCGCTAATTGTTCTTTATTCTCCTATTCTATACTTCACAACCTTTATCCAATACTATATAACTTGGACTGTGCTATGATTGGGCATCGCGTGGCTCTTTTAAGTATACGTTTTAAAAAAAAAAATAAATAACCTGTTGTATTATAATTTTATGCGGATAACACGTTAAAAGATTATTCTACACGACAAAGTCTATCCGCTGTAAAAAAAAAATAGTGTGGCACATATCTTCCTCGCTCCATATTTCGTATACTTTAATGATTTTATGATTCTACAACCTATATCAAATTTTTGTCAAATTTATTTTATTTTCCCCCGTTTTTAAATCTGTCAAAATTGTTTTTACTTGTCAAATTTTTTTTCTTGAATATGGTTAGCCTATGGTTAGTTAGTAGATAAAGAATCAGTTTAGCCTATAATTCAAAGAGACAAAGATGGTTTCGACAAACCATCCAAATTTCATCAAAATCAGATGAGATGATGAGAACTTTTGATGATATAGGTGTGAATAAATTTATATTTGTGCGCTTGTGAAAGAGAAGAAAATGGGTGCAAAAGGTTGAAACTTATATGGGACCAACAATGGGCTAATTATGACATACCATCCAAATTTCCTTAAAATCGGGTGATTTGTTTTAAGATAGGTTGGTTTGAAAAAATTGAGCGCAGACAGACACAGAATCAAAAATGTTCCCTCTTGTCTGAAACGGATTTTTGACTTGGAATTTTTTAAATCGGAGACTTAAAAAATGTTCGTTCTTCAGAACGATCAAAATAGCCTCGGTTACTTTAGGTAAGCTCGGAAGCAAATAAAACTATACAATATAAGGTATACATTAGGAGGTATAAGAGACAAACTTCAGCAACATCAGATGCATTTATACAACCGAGCAAATATTTTGTACAACAGCAGAATGTTTATACAACCAAAAAAAAAGAATAATACCAATAAATATATAAATGTTTCTGCAAAGAAATAAGTTTGAGAGGTCTAAATCTTGCATTATGATGAATGGAACTTTTACACTTATTAATTCTATGTAATTTAGAATAAATTTATAGGTTCTCGTATCCAGTATATGTAATTCATTCCTCTTTTGTCTTTTAGTTTTAATATAAAGATAAGATTGTAAAATATAATTCTCTTTACTTTAGATAAGAAATAAATGTATTATGCCTTAATGCATTTTTATCATTTTATAAGGTAAAATAATTTCATTTCACCTCTTTTCATGTCATTATTATTAACTCTGACTGAATCGCATCTTTGTTATAATAGTTTTTGAATATATTATTGTAGTTTTTATTCTTCTTAGATGTGGCTTCAAGTTAGTACTGAATATAACTACTGTTTTACAGTTGCGTCGCGTCGGACGTACACAACTATGACTTTTATCTGACCTGTAAATTATATGGTTTAACAAGCTGAATTAATGTCTACTTGTACTATAACTGAATATGATGCATCAATGATTTAGTCTAGTTTATGCTTGTAAAACAACTCCAAACAAGATGACCTATTTCCTTATTAGATTCCTTATATACAGTCCCTTGGCCCTAAATGTATATCTTCCTTTTTCTTATGTCAGCCCTTTCCTTTACATGTTTAAGTAAAGCCTTTTAAGTTGTTACTGAAAAGTTAATTAATATCAAATTAACCGTTTTATTTTAATAAGATTATTCATAGAATGAATCTGAAATTATTCGCGAAATATAGTAATTAGTTATTTCTAATTAAAGAATAGAACTACTGAAATACTCTAGTTTTAGAAGAAATTAAGTGATGTTTACACTTATCCCAATAGTTTATAATTACTAATAACATAGAAACTTCAAGTACTTATCATATGTATGTACAGAACATATCAGTACATATATTGAGAAATGCCATTTAAGTTAGTCATAAAGATTTATCAGAAATTAGAGCAATCACTTTTTCGTGAAGAAAGTAAATCAAATAGGAGAAAAACATTGTGGTAATATTCAGTTGTTCGACTTTAATATTTTTTTAAAATGTATACCTTATTTAAAATCTATCATTTCCCCAACTGGACCTGTTTAAAGCAAAAAAAACCGTGTTAATGTTTAAATGAAGCATCGCTGAGTCAAATCGTTTTGTCCACATTTGAAATAAAATAAACCTCCTTTAAAAGAAAGACTTCACGGTTTTATACCGTTGTGAAAATCCATGTAAAATCACATTTTTTGTTCGGTTCATTCTGAAATTTCCAGCCTTGAATATAATATAAAAGTGTTGAGTGAAAATAAAATTCACAGGTTATTGCGACAAGGCGAAACATTTTATTGTTTTTGGAGTTCTCACATAATTCCTTGATCTGAGACTTGGTTTTTTTTTTTTTATTCTTTTAACCTTTTGTTCTTTTCTTTTTTATAATTTTCTATAATATTCCTGCAACCGTGAACTGAACTCTCTACCTTTTGATACTTTTCTAGATGGGATATACTGATTCTCTAATTCTATATTGATTTTTACTACCTATTACCCTTAGTTAAGTAAATATTATATAAGGTTGATTTGAACCCTTCGTAAACACATTTATATTGAATTTAGTTTTAATGTAATAAACATTTGTATATGTCTTCAAGGAAAAATCAAAAGAAAAAAAATAACAACCTTTAAATTATATGTAGGTCCTTTTTTCTAGTACAGCGAGGATAGTTTTATTTAAAATATATTTAAAGAATTCAAAACGATGGGAAAAGATAGCAAAAAAGGAAACGATGGGAAGAGGATAACCAAAGTTTGTACTTGATTGTGGCTCTTCTTCCTTGACACTTGTTGGAGGACAGTGAACAGTTTTGTTTTTTTATTGAAACCTCGAGCTATCCAAAATAAACATCATATTTTTGGAGTAGTCCATGTCACGTTGCTTATAGCTCTCACGATAAAGACATGGAGGGTGTGGATAGTTTACTATCTTATTTATTTATCTGTGTGATAATATTTTATTTACTGACAAATTATCATTGTGAATGCTTACTTACCGTCTCTATCGGTTTTATTATTTCTAAAAACTTTGTTACTTTTATATCCTTTGCTTATAAAATTAATTACAAATACATATTTGTCCTATTTGTTACCTGAAATTTTCTCCTGATACCTTAAATATAATTAATAAGAAAATAAATTAATAATAATTTAACTCTTCCCCTAATTTTTAATTAACAAAAAAAAATAAAAAAATAAATAAAATAAACGGGTGGATAACAATAATTAAATAAAATTGGTAAGGCGTGAAGTCTCACGTAAAAAGGGTTTCGTTGGTATTGTAAACACAAAATTAGAAGGGGGGGGGGGGAAGAAAAGTTTTTTTGACAAAATGGCGCCAAAAATTAAACACAATCCATAAGTGGTATATATATTTGTAATCTACTCTTGAATACCTTTCATTTGATACCCCACTCAAAATTTAAAAAAAATATTTTTTTTCGAGTTACGTGAATTATCCGCCATCTTGGATTTCCAGTAGATCAGATCAAATTGCTAATCTTATTTTTTCTATGGCCCAGCAGACCACACATTTTGCATATTTTTCTATATTTTTAGTAACAGCGGAAATACGATTTTAGGGGGGGGGGACACGCAAAATTTCGAGGTTTTTTGACAAAATGGCGCCGAAAATTAAACACTATCCATAAGTAGTATATATATTTGTAATCTACTCTTCAATACCTTTCATTAGATACCCCACTCAAAATTTAAAAAAAAAAATTTTTTTCGAGTAACCTGAATTATCCGCCATCTTGAATTTCCAGTAAATCAGATCAAACTGCTAATCTTATTTTTTCTATGGCCCAGCAGACCACACATTTTGCATATTTTTCTATATTTTTAGTAATAGCGGAAATACGATTTTAGGGGGGGGGACACGCAAAATTTCGATGTTTTTTGACAAAATGGCGCTGAAAATTAACCACTATCCCTAAGTGGTGTATATATTTCTATTCTACTCTTCAATACCTTTCATTTGATACCCCACTCAAAATTTAAAAAAAATATTTTTTTTCGAGTAACGTGAATTATCCGCCATCTTGAATTTCCAGTAAATCAGATCAAACTGCTAATCTTATTTTTTCTATGGCCCAGCAGACCACACATTTTGCATATTTTTCTATATTTTTAGTAATAGCGGAAATACGATTTTAGGGGGGGGGACACGCAAAATTTCGATGTTTTTTGACAAAATGGAGCTGAAAATTAAGCACTACCCCTAAGTGGTATATATATTTCTATTCTACTCTTCAATACCTTTCATTTGATACCCCACTCAAAATTATAAAAAAATAATTTTTTTCAAGTGACATGAATTATCCGCCATCTTGAATTTCCAGTAAATCAGATCAAACTGCTAATCTTATTTTTTCTATGGCCCAGCAGACCACACATTATGCATATTTTTCTATATTTTTAGTAATAGCGGAAATACGATTTTAGGGGGGGGGGACACGCAAAATTTCGATGTTTTTTGACAAAATGGCGCTGAAAATTAACCACTATCCCTAAGTGGTATATATATTTCTATTCTACTCTTCAATACCTTTCATTTGATACCCCACTCAAAATTTAAAAAAAATATATTTTTTTCGCGACGTGAATTATCCGCCATTTTGAATTTGAACAGCTGATAATATTGAGTTCGCTATATTTTTCCTGTGTGCGCGTCAAAACGATCTTTTATACTGGAAAGTTTCACGTTTTTATCTTTTTTGGTTCAAAAGTTATTGGAACCGTACAGAGTGACAGACGGACACAGGAACGAAACTATAAGGGTTTCTTTTTTTTGGTTTTACCAACGAAACCCTAAAAAAATTAAGTTTAATGTGTTGTATTATATATCGAAGTGGAATATCAAATTTAAATGCTAAGGCAACTGAATACAGTCATCGTGCAATTGTTAGTTTTCAGTTTTATTTACTCTTAGTAGAAGCAAGTTTCAAACATTAACGTATTTCCTGGATTAATTGTATTCATTTTTTTTAATTGTTTGCAGGTTGTATAATAACTTAGGTATTCATATCAGGTAGTAAGTGTAGATGGTAAATTATATTAAAATATGTCCTTGCATACCTCTCTACTTTCGTTTATATTACCTGCAAGAAAGTCGTTATTAGTTCTCTTTCTTGTTTTACAGAGCAAGGACGATTTTTCATTTCGAAGAAAAAGGTGTCTACCTCGTGTCTTATTTTTACCTGAAGTCTAATCCCGTTGAAAGGTTTGAAACGCGTTACGTCGCCTTCATCTTTTTTAAAAAAAAAAAAAAAAAAAAAAAAAAAAAACTACTAGAAATCTGTTGTCGGGAATCTGGTTGAAACGCGAAGCTTTCTTTTCTCTAATAAATCGTCACCCATCAATTCACTACCTAATAACAATAGGAACTTCACTCAAAATCTTCCTTATTTTTTAATAGGATTACTTTGAAACGCTCCGTTATAACGTATATTAATATTTTTTTCAAATTAAAATACCTTTTTTCGCTTCACTCAGCTTGTTAACTGAATATTTCTCTCTTTAATTGAATCTCTCTCTCTCCCCCCCCCCCCCCCTCCCCCCCATATGATTGTCTATATTTAGTAAAACGAATGAGTTTTAAAAGTGTTTCTCAGGTATTTTCATCAGGTTTTTCCTGCTCTCATTTTGATAGACAATGCATCTTGGATCCTAAGTATATTTTTTAATTATAATTCAATCTATTGACCTAGTAACCTGTAGCTGCCAATCGTTAAATTATATATGAGAAGAAATTTTAGTAAAATAACACTTAAGTAAGTATATTTAATGAATTGCCTAAAGCAAGTAATAAAAGCCTATATTTTCTTAATGAGCTACTTATAATATAGGTATAGGTATAAGTATAATACATAAGTACTAATTTAATTGATACAGTTATAAAGTTTGCAAGGATTGCCGAACCTCAACTAAATTTTAAGTAGATCTTTCGTTACCAAATCTCCCCAATTATTTGTCCTCAATACATTTTTAATTGCTATTAAACTAATTATTATTTTAATGATGATGACCTAATTTAGCTTTAACATATACAGAAAATGTAACTTTGTTAAACAATGATTTTTAATCTTAGTTTAAAGACTGATATTTTAGGTTCTTAAAAATTGAAAAATGTTCATTAATTTTTCTCTTAATTCTTCAACACTAATTAATTATTTCTAATTTCCTCTATTATATTATAATTCCCCTTAAGTGATCTATTTTTTTAATAAGTTTTTTAATTGTTTCATTATTTTTTCATATTATCATGGGATTATTTAAATAAAATTGTTCTATCGCTATTGTGAAATTATGATTAAGTTTCATATTTTAGAAATTAATTTAAATGATTGATTATTATTTTTTATTTGTTTTATATACAAATTTTGGAAAGCAACACTTTATATTGTTTATAAATCTCATTAAAGTTTAAAATTACTTTAATGAATTCAAATACTACACACCGACTCATCGCAATTTCTCTAAAACCACTTGACCTATGGACCATGCAATTTTGTAGGTAATACCCTCTTAACCTCTAAGGTTAACTAAGAAATTGTTTTACGATCTGCCATCTTAAATTAACATAGTGCCCACTTATTTGATAATTTCGTCATGACGCTCTCACTAGGAACCGATTGCATATAAGATCCTTGAATTTGGTAGTCACTTTCCTTCTATGATTCTGATCGGATATGCGTAATTGAAACCTAATCCCCTTGGCACTTCGAAACGCTAAAATAAAATTATTGTATTTGGTATTATTATTACTAAAATAATATTGACTTCTGCCAAGCAAGGATTTTATATAATTTGATAACTAAGGTCAAAGTAAAAAAAGGGAATTGAGCCCAGACTGATGATTATCTGCAGCTAAGAAGTTACTATTTGGACTATTTAGCTTCTCTTTAGAAAGCATAATATATATATTAACAAAAGATAATTAAAATTTCAACCCAAGGATGTAATGAGAAAGTGAAGGCAAGCACATAGAAGGAAAAAACTTGTGCTACTTCTGGAATGTTGACATTTTAAAAGGCTTTGCTATAGTTGTCGGAATCAATTATTAATTAGGGATTTTTAATGTTTCTTTAAGGTAGTTTATAAATCATCAAATTGAAAAAACACTTTATGTTATTATTCCATGGTGCTTTTGCACCCGAGGACGCAGACCACTTAAGTGCCCATTGAATAATAAACCTAACCTGGGTTGGAAGACCAAACTCCTCTCATTTGTGTGAAGTGTGGACGGTAAACAATAACACATCTGGATTTTTTGATCAAAGTTATGGCCATGGTTTTCCAGGCCGAAACCTGTTAGCGGTAAACCTTACGAGCAGCTTCCCATGTTAAAGCCCCCTTTGTTAAAGCTAGCCCTAGCTTCCTTTGTTAAAGCAATGCTGTCCTACGTCCTACACCTACTAACCTTGGCCGATGCTGCTTTACCTGATTGATTGAGAGCTAAACGCTCTCCCATACGAGCTACCCAGGCTCCTGAAAAAATACATTAAAAATAGGTAACATTCTGCGTAAATCTAGCTAGTTATTATGTATGGGTTACATATTAACCTAATTTGTTTGTTGTAATTTCTTCTGCCACTTTATCTGTGCAGTACTGGAGATGGAATTGTACGTAATAGAGTACCGGCAAAGCTAGTATCGTCTAATTGTACTTATTAGATTGAATAGGAATAGGGTCACAAGTTTAGGCATTGTCTTGTTTCGGTTCGTAGACCCATTGTTGTTAGTTGTCAAGGGAGACCCTCAATATAGAATCATATAGCTGTTAAGTGACGTCATAATTCTTTGTCTATGTTGCTTCATCTACCCTTTTTAAACATCGCCTTTGGATATAAGGCACTAGGCTTTCCAGGTTCTAAAACTAGTAGGTAATGCAGGGAATGAATACTTCCAACGGTATACTGATATTACCGACGACCCCGTTTCCACATCATTGATTCCAATCAAATCGTGTTATCCCTTTTGTTTCGGTTCGTGCTAGCAATCCGACTCTTTTACCCTTCTGAGAACTCGGATAAAAATCTTCGGAAGTTTGAATCCTGTCAGTCCATTAAACCTTGACCTTGCCATATGTTTAAAAAAGTTATGTTAGGACTAATATTATATTTTCTTTCTAACAGTTGCCAAGTAGCTAATAATATCTCCTCAATATGTAATACAATAAAGCTGTTCGAAAAGTAAAAAAAAATGTATGTATGTTTTCGATACATCGACATCCGTCCTCCAACCCGACGAGCAAAAAAAAAAAAAAGTCACCGGTTTCAAGAAAAAAAATCAAAAACACCCCCGTTTTCGCTCCCGATATTCGTTGTCGCCGTCTTTTTGGAGTCCAATACATCGTTACCATTGATCTTTTCGATGTTTCAGGCAAACATCGATGTTGTCCAATACATCGAAAGATCAACATCGATGTTTTTAAGTCCGATACATCGATGTTTTCGATACATCGACATCGATGTCCCAACCCTAGCCCTTATTTAATTATTAAAATAACGTAATAATTATGATTCGAATTGTCATTATAATACATTCATTCACGAATCAGTTCAATATTTTATTAATTATTCTTTTTTGTAATCAGTATACCATTCATTAGAATTTTGAATGTAAATAAGTCTTATTTTGTTTTGAATTAATTCATGGGCTAGGCTAGTAAAAAAATCGATTGTGGTATCTGTCAGGTAGGGTGAGTGAGTGGTACGAATAATAAGGCTTTACAGCCTTGTCCATTTCACTAGTAACATTGAAGTGTAAATTATTTGAAATTATCTTAATTTTCTTATTAAAACTATCTTCTGTCATAGAGAGTGTGCTTAATTACGCAATTTTGTATACATAAATAAGTGCAAAACCAGTTGTTGATTTTTGAAATGATTTTATTAAACAAAACAAAGCTATTTTAAATTTATATTTTTTTAAAGATTGAGGTAGGTACAGTGGCGAATAAATATTGAGTGAATGAATAGTAGTGGCTAGTTAAATATATGCATTTAATCGAAAGGCCATAGATCATGCTAACCAAGTAATCTATTCGTGCCTTCGAAGAGGCTTTCAATAAATTTACGCATTTGAGAAAGTTGGCTATAAAACACCCCTGCTTTCCTTTGGTCGCATTGGTTTAATATATTTCTGAAAAGTCATCTTGTATAACTAGATGCGGGTAAAACGTTTAGTTTATCACTATTGACGAGGTAGTTGTTAGACAGTGGAAAGCCAACTATATTTTTGTCGCTTTCTATAGATTTTGTTGTGCCGTTAGAAAACAGCAACCCTGCTTGAAGAGCAGGTTGCAGTTAAGTTGTAAGTGAAGTGAAAGCTTCGTTGACAAGGAACTAAGGTGTTAGTATCGCCTCGGACTTTACTGTGTCGCCGCTCGTTCAAGAGTTGCATCCAACAGCTCGTTCCTCATCAAATTCGACAGTTTGACGGTTTGAGACAGGGTTTCAAGGGTGGGATGTTGTGGCGGGTGTAGGCCAGACCTAGACTGATGCCAATAATAACTCTCTTCTCTCTTTGGGAGCTGCGCTGTCCGAAGCGTCTGTCGGACCGTGGAGCTGTGAGCCCGGGATTCAAGCCAAGCTAATAACCCGTCCCTTCTCCGACCTAATCTACCCTCACAACCCGTAACGACACTCGGGCTATGACGCTCGTAACCGCACATTAGAGTAGAACCTCTAGCTGACGTACCAAACCTGTTTTTAGACTGCCTCTTCTCCATCTGATACGATGGCCAAATTTGATTTCTCTAAGAGGTGGTTTTCTGTTTTCAGTTAATTGTTTCCGTTTTCCGTTTACATCCTGTGTGTGGTCTGTTATCTGATTAAAGTGCTATCTTACTCTGTAGGCCTAAATTTATAGGTCCTCTCGTCAAATGCGTTAACCTTCTGTCTCGAATTTCATGTCTTATCTTAAATGTCAGCCTTTCCTGAGTTATGGAAAGTTTATGATATTCTGAGTCTGTTAGATGTACTTGTCCCTCTACCAAGTTATCACTTATTATTATCTTTTGAATTCTGTGTTCTGTTCAAAATTATTTATTTATATCTTTAGACTATTTGAGTTTGAAGTAGGTTCTTAACTATCTAACGGTCGGTTCAATTTTCATTCATATTAAGTTGAATTAGGACAGGTAGAAGCTTTTACAATATTACTCGTAATCAGTTCTAATATGTCTAGTGACAATCGCTTATCAGTTACTTAACTTCTGACACTGGACTTTCTGGAGGTGGCTTTTGTCTTCAATTTTGTTATTGTACCACAACATTATACAAATTATATTATTAGAATAAATAAGTCAGAGAAAAAAAATAATAGTACAAACAAAAACAATTTAAAGCACGTAAAAAAAATTGTCTTCCCAGTTACAAATCCCTTAATTATCTTAATACCATTTTCCTGTTAAAACTCTGTGGGGAAACAGAGAAATCAAATGTTTATATATCCTCGCAACTACAAGCTACTAGCGAAATTAAACTATCTATATTAATATTAGATTTTGTCGGGAGGGGGAGCTCGTGATATTTTATTGTTATCCCGACTGTAACTCTCGTTTTGAATCTGTTTCCCCTCTTTTATTTTTACGACAATCCTTGAACTAATTATATTGTTTTATATATTTTTTATGTGCGTTTTTTTTCCTTTTCATTTGGGAGATAGTTTAGTGTTTGAAAATAAACTTGTCAAAAATTAAAGTAAAAAAAATTATTGTTGGTCTTATACCCATTTTCCTTGGTGGAGTTGAAACATGTAGTTATTCTTCATCCCCTTGTCATATTTTGAAACGAGAGTCTTGAAGAATTTTTCTATTTATGATGTTGCTTGCCTTCCTCGTGCAGTGGCTCGAGTATAATTTATAAATGCTGTTTTTCTTTAAGGCTAGGGAGCCTGGGGGTCTCAATGAATCTTGAGTTATGAAACACAGAAATAGAAGGGTTTGCATTGGTCTACTGATCCCTCCCTCGTATAGGGGATTTCCCGGGGAGACCAATCGATGTGTTGGTAAAATTAGATGTATCCGGCCTGTTGTCGACTCTTAGTCTTGGCAATCTATCGTCATACTCAATTCATTACGACCGGATTATGTTGTGCAGCTTATTTTATTTTTTATCACTTCGACTCTAGTAAAACTCATAAACACTTTTGAGTTTACTTTGTGACTAACTATTCAAAATTGTAATACAATTACTACCATAATACAGGCATTACTTTCAAGCTTTAATGTTTTAATATTTTAACACTTATATATAACTTTCTTAATGTGCAACAGTAGTGACGTCTTTCTTTTTGTTTGTATCCTGATTTGATTTCTATCTTTTTTTTCGAGAATCTACAACAAGTTTGTTAAATACATGAATCAAAGTGACAATTGAAAGACTTAAGACTATGTTTATTTTTAAAATTCATCGCCCTCTTCCCCAGGATATAGGTATGAAATATATGAATTATGGATATAATTTAGGATCATATTCATTTTAATTCCATTCGGCCCAAAATCATTTACTTCTTTAATTTTAAGTGCCTACTTATTATAATTTAATAAAGACAGAGTTGAGTTTTAGTTTTTAATTGAATTTTATCTCTCCTCATTTTCTCCCCCAAATTTAAGTGCGCAATTAATATTAATAACTATAACTCTTAAATAATATACTAAAGTTATATTTATTTATTTTATGCTCTGCTTTTTTACCATATTGAACCTGCTTTTTTTCCTTTCCTCTTACTTTCAGTCATAGTAAAAATGTGCCGCTGGACTAATTTTGTAGTTCACATAAAATTATCATATATTTTGTTCCCTTACAAGCACTGCCTTCTTCATCCTGTGTTAAAGATTAGCATTTTATTTAGAACATACATAATTATAAAAGGAAGATTACAAACAGATAGGAATGTCCTGCTTCCTTTTGAAGAACCACTTTACTTTGAACTATGGAAAACCAGCAGGCCCGTTTTAGACGTTCACTGCGCCCTGGGCACCCCGTCACGATGCGCCCCCCCCCCCCTACTTGTATATGTATAGGCAAATAATATGTTTAATGTTTAATATAAAATAATATTGCTATTGAATCTTTTATGGTAAATATTGCACTTGTACAAAAAAAATAAAAATAAAAAATAAGCGTAATAATTAATATTGGAGTAAAAAGATAATTTTTGAAATAATAATAAATTCTCTAAATAATTAATATATAATAATTATTTATAAATTAAATTAATTATTATATTTTGGAGTTCTTTTCTTGATAATGAATATTGGGTTATTGGGACTCAATTTAATCACTATAATATCCAAACTAACTGCTAATAGTCCAGCAGATAGCGTGCAAGAAAGTGTCTGACTAACATCAAGCTAGAATTTTGTGTGCAAGTTAGTCTTGTGGTGCCTTTTAAGAATATTTGGTCGGCTAAGTTCGTCTGTGGGACATAGCTTGGCAATAGGCATTTGAAAAAAAAAAAAAAAACGGTGGAGAGCGGCCATGTCCCGCCCTTTTTGGTGGACAATGGAATTTTCATGATCCTGAGTATGAACTTAGTTCGTAGACCAATAATCAAGTTGATGGTAGTATGTAACTTAATAGGTTAGTAGTTAGTCAAATAATACTCCAAATCAGAGACTTCATCTATTAAGTGACAAACTACCATCAACTTGATGTTTGGTCTACTAACTAATTTCGTACTCAGGATCATGAAAATCACATTGTCCACCAAAATGGGTGGGTATGGCCGCTCTCCACCGTTTTTGTATTTTTTCAAATGCCTATTGCCAAGCTATGTCCCGCAGACGAACTTAGCTGACCACATTATGCTTAAAAGGCATCTATACCTGTACACAAAATTCTAGCTTGATGTTAGTCACACACTTTTTCGCACGCTATCTCCTGGACTATAAATAGTAAATAATGATACTTCATAATAAATATACTTATGATAATACAAAAATAATCAGATGGAACAAATGTTGGGTATTCGGTGAACACCGCGTGCATGGATCCACCAGTATACGATTGCCTTTTTTCTTGCTTTTGGTCTGGCAAAATCCTCGATTATATGTCGCTTTGCGTGCATTGTAGACCTATTCACTGATTTTATTCCGTAAGACCTGAAAAGCTCCTTTCCGCCGAGCAGTTGGTTACTGGGAGAGTTAGGTATATGCTAAGGTTATATATAAGGGATATTTGGTTTACTTTAAACATATTCCCATTTATATTTTTTGCCCTTGCAAAGTTTAGCCGTGCCCCCCTATCCTTTTGAGTTGCGCCCCCAAACATCTTGCGCCCCTGGGCACGTGCCCATCGTGCCCCTATAGTTAAATCGGCCCTGAAAACCAGTACTTTGATTATTACTCCACAATATTTGCGTTGATTTTTAAGGTCAATGAGTGTTGGTAAAAAAAAGTGCGTAGGCTTTTTGATTATTGTGCTGCAATCAGTGTCATCTTAAGAATCTACTTTATAGAGTAAATACTACATCTTGAAAGATGTTAACTCCTACGATTGCCTTTTATAAGACGAACCATTGGCGATACAAATCGTATTGTTACCTCGAAGTTTATTTGTAATTAATTTAATTTATACTGTCTTTTCTTTGAGTTTCAATTACAATTTTCCATGATACTAAGGATGTATGTATTGGGAATAATGAAACATAGGACTTTAAATTAAATTAAATAAAATGTGGAATTTCCTCTTGTGTGAAAAGCACAAGCTAGGCAGGATTATTATTTTTTTAAATAATTAATCTTCTATATTTACATGGTGTTAAACAAACCACTTTTGAAACAAATTTTATTTCTAAATGTTAAGTTTTCTACCTTTATTCTGGTCTCATATATAACTTAATACATTTTTTACATGGTTTCGTTTGTTTCTTCTGACTTCTGGATGATTTGTACAAGGTTACTCCAAAAGCATTTCCAATTGAAGTCACCACATTGTAATCAGGGCTAGAATTATCTTAGATTTCCAAGTTGTTATATCTTACTCTTTTTTACGCAATGAATATTTTGTAAATCTACTAGTAGGTATGAATAGGATGGCCCGGAAACGGTCTGTAGTATAGATCAATCCAGATATGTCTATATTATTGTCACACTGCATACTAATATTGCAGTACCGCACACTAATCAATATTACTGTCAATATTTAACCTACCATTTAAGGTTAGTCGGAACGTTTGGATCCACAAAATTGTATTTTATTTCGATCCTAATCTCTACTTGATAAAGACCACTACCACTGGTTGTTCTGTTTCTCCCAATAACTGCAGGACACGAACACCCACGCACTTGGGGTGTAAACTTGCTCACCGCTACATCCTGATCGTCGTAATGCAATTATCTTCTTGAGTTCTTCACTATAGTTGGTTCTTAAACTGTTAACTTTAAACACACATCTGCTTTCTCTGCGCCTGGTTTCAACTTTTGGTAGACTCACAGAAGTTTTCTTACCGATCCTTTGCTTGGATTTCTGTACTTGTAGGACGATATAATATGTGGGTTCCATATTTCCAAGGAGCATTTCATATTATTCGATTGAATTTTTGAGATGTCCCTACTCCGTAACATTTATGTCACTCACACATTTTTTAAAAAGCAATAAAAAAATCTTGTAAATAAGTAAATAAAATTGAAAACTTGTTTCTCAGCAATATCGATGTAGATAGCAGGTTATTTACCAACGGCCTAGTTGCTACCAAGACGAAATCTTCAGTTGAACTAAGTATTAAATCATTTATTGATGTACGATTGCACATCGTCAATAATATTCTCAATATCCCCACTATTTTCCAAGAATGATGTGTAGATTTCAAGAAATTTAAATGTTCATAAATATTAAATCTCAACAAAAAAAACTTGTATAAAACGTATAAAATCGTTGTGAGATCATTGGTTTAGCCAAGTCTCCCCCAACCAAGTAAGTTCTACTAGGTCTAATACATCCACTACTAGTAAGGGATGTTGTTTGTCTGTCCCCCTCTCTATTCTCTGTCCCTCACAATCTCAAAGTTTTTTCCCAAATCACTCAACACGTTTAAATTTAAAAACATTTTCTGACGTGGCTATTACTCAGCACAAATAGGTTAAACAGTTTGTTGTTATTTATATTTTTCCTATGGTTTATATATTAAGATTTTTTTTAAAAAATAAAATGTTATGCAGTGTTGTATTCAACTTTGTATCATCGTGCTGCGTAATTGTTAAGTAGAAGTAAAACGGGTCACTTAAATAGAATTTTAAATCCTTGAAAGTATTTTACAAGTCATCAAACTCTATCACATAATTATTCGTTTTTATTTAATCGGCCTTGCATTAGATTAGACACTAACCGTTTCCAACCCTGAAATAGTGATTTTTCCCCCAATCCTTAAATTAGTTTCCTTCACGCATAGCTTAACATTGCAATTTTAAAAATAACTTTTTATTTACAGGTTCTCGATTATCTCAACGCGTGCAATCATATTTTGTTTTGTGGTATAATAACAATAATATCGGCTACTTATGAAACATAAAATGAAATGTTCATAGCTATTTTAAATTAGCTCCTACCTCTGCTCCTTTATAAAATTGAGTCTGTTATATTACATGTGTTCATTATCTACTTTGTTTTTATGTGAAATAAGAATAGAACTGATTGTCCTTAAAGATCTTTCTTTTCTCACGATTTAAGATCGATTCTCTATTATTCTTTTACTCCTTTCAGACTTTCCCTTTATTCTAGTGAAGTTTTGCTATTTCCTAGTAATTTACCTCTTTATATCCTGTAAATATGGGTAATTGATCTTAGTCTATGATTTAATTGCGTAGTGAAGTGACAGAATCTAGAAGTATTTGAGTGAACCATTCAAAATGGAAGCACTAGTTTAATTTTTTTAAACAATTAGTCTGGAAAGAAGAGTTACCAAAAAGAAAATATCTAGTTGTTTATTATCATATCTAACCTAGGAGGCTTACTTCATTTTTCATCCCTTCAGAATGAATTAAATCTTAGATATTTTCCTTAACCAGCTTTTGATTTAAATCAATTTCTTTTTTACTTACTTACCTGTTGGGCAGAATTCTGTAGCACAACCTTTCTAGATCTACCGGTAAGCTTCAGCCAACCAGTCGTGGTATAGCCGTGTGTTCCTTAAATAGGATTTACACTATTCCACTTCGGATGAATATCGAAAGTTAGCCATTTGGATGAACCTCCTAGAGTGACTCATCCCTTTTAAAACATTTTCATCCGGATGTGTGTTTGTACTGTCTGTGTTCCTTAATTGGTTGAATGTTAATGGGTCAAAATAATGACTCGTTCGAGAAATAATTATGAGAAGGATTATGCGAGCTGATGTTGACTTAATATCTTGTAAACTAATTATTGAACTAATGCAGTTGAACTATTGACAAAGGACAGTGGCCGTGCTAATCCTGGATGGTTCAAATCAACCAGCATATAGAAGTACGCTTTATTACTGCACACTTGACTTGCTATAATCACTTAACTTATTATCCACAAATAGTCATGCCACCGATACGCTAACAATAATATGTGTTTTGCCACATAAATGACACTACTTGCCACAATTGAAAAATGGAACAAATATAAAAAAATATTATGGTTTGCTTAACTATTTAAAGAGGCAAATAAAGGGAATAACTAACAAATAGAAAGACTTAAAACACGATACAGGTGGGCTTTGATATGTCGTGAGAAATAATGAATAGTAAATGCGGCTTCTTATCTGATTTGTTGTTTGCATTTGTCACTCTGCATCCACTCTAGGTGATTCGTCTGTTCGAGGAACGAGGGTTTCATCCAAATTATGAAAGGTGTATTATTCTTTCATCGTTCATCTTGGATGTACACTTTGGAAGAAATGAAAGTGAAAGGGGTTTTACACTGTTCACTTTGGATGAATCATCCAACTTAACATCCAAAGTGACAAGTGTAAATAAATAGGCATTTCTTAACGCCCTTTTTAGAGGAACAAAGTCTTTTTTGTGTCAGAGAGGGGACTGCCCTTCGTTGCCCTCTGCATGTCCGGTCTACAGTCCATTAAACAATGTATTCTGTGTTCTTGAGTAGTTGGTTCTAAAAAGGATATAATGTATATGTATTTTGCGATAATTCTACCCACAATGCTATAAGCTAGCTAGAATATTAAATGTTGCGTGATCTTCTATGAGTACCTACTCGATAAGTTTAGAGGAAACTGATCAATTTTGTTTTATTGTAAAACTTAATTAAAAATGAGAGACCTTAAGTGAACAACAACTGGTAGTGTGGACAACAAATTGTCAAGTGTATTTTGAGTTATATTAAGTCGTTTCGATCATCATATCCAAGATTATAAGTGTAAGAAATGACACAATGTTAATGAGTTTATGTGTTGTAGGAGTTAATTTAGCGGTAGGTAGCTTTTATTAATTGGTGTGCTACTGATAATATGTTTTAAGTTAAGTAGGCTATATATTTGTGATGCCGGAATATAATTGAAAGCAGGTTCTCTGTGTTTATAGCTAAAGCACCCATATACGGAGGCTTACTCTATAACGAGGCCACAATGGAAATAAACCCCTCTAGGGGGGTCTTTCTCCCTTCCTCTAGTTCTCAATGGCGCCTCCCTTTCCATTCATAAACTAATTACAACCATTATTCATTCATATCTCTTGCCCGTCCTTGTCCTCTTCATAAACAGCTCATTATGCTTTGAAACGTCTCATCTTATACCATGCTTCGCTTGTTTATTATATTCCCTCCGTCTATTTTGCCTTTACATTTAAATCTTTAAACATTATTGTGACGTTATTCGGTTGTTAATGTTTAAATTAAGGGGGAAAAGCCCTTCTCTAATGGTCTCTTTATAATGCCGGACGATTTTATCATTTTGACATTATGTATTTAATTTTTTTTTTTATAACAATGGCAGTTTTATCTTTAAGAGTGTAAAAAATTCTTTAGATAAAAATTCTTTATTAATTTTATATATGAGTAGTAAGTTGGATAAAATAATACAAATGAGTCCGCAATAGAAATAGGCTTAACGTTTTTTACGTATTAATAAAAGATATCTTATACTATTTTTATTTAAGCTATTAATAATTTCTTAGAACTATGTTTTATTACATAACCAAATTATGTCATAACATTTTTTTCTTAAAACCATTTAAAAGTAAAAGAATTAAAAACTTTCGCGAAAATTGTCGAAGAATGGCTTACTTCTATTAATAGTTACTGAAATGTATTTATACACTCTGCACTGCCATACAAATACTCAAGTCAAATTCTCAGGAGTACATATATATTATTTTATCTACGATTGATACGAAATATACACATTTTATCTCTGTATAGATGCGTAAAAAGTGATTCTTTTCGTAGTTGTATTCATTGCTCATGCGCATAGGCATAATCTTAAAGTGTATTCATTAGTTGATACTTCTCTCTTTCTACTATTTTATTGTATTATACTCATTCATTAATGAAAAGGTTTTTCCCAGGGTGCAGCTTACCCTAAATCGGGGCCTGGTAGAACTATGTTAATTTTAAATATTTATTTATCTGTAACGGCGACTTTTAAGTTCTATTATTGAACAATGACCCATTTAATGTTTTTTGCATTTGATTCTGTTATCAATTTTAATAGTTTTATCTACTATAACTTAAACGATATTTTTTTTATTTTTTTTAATTGCTTTCATGTTCCAATGAATCAGTGTTGGACTTTTAAAGGACTTTTAAATAACAATTCTATTAATAAAAAACTATTATTATTGATGTTTTTGAGGTTCCAAGAGGAGAATTGTATGCCCCTCAAACACCTTCCTAATCTGAGAGATGATATAATTTTTTTTTTTTATTAGTTTTTTTACAGTTTTGCTTCTTCATATACGCCGTCTAATTTTAATTATCTTGCTGAGTTATCAATTAATCGTTGAAGGCAGAAAGTAACGAGTACATAATCTGCATAACTTCCATTCCAACGAATCTTTTTTTCTATTAATCCAACTATAGGAGAAAGTCGTTTCTATTACCCGTTAAATTATAATAATTACTTTTTTTCTTTTACCTTCCTCATTTTATCAGCAGTGATTATGAAATCAATACCTGTTGCTTTTTTGTTTACCTTTCATTTATAATTTATTCATGGTTTTATGATTCGCTTCGTTGAAAATTTCTTGAATATTTCCTCTCTTGTTTCTTTTTTTCTCCCCGTTAGTTAATGACATTTTCCATCATCCTTAAGGGTTTAAGATGATTTTTTTATTTAACTTTCGTTGTTCGCCTGGATTATTACTGAACGATTTATGATTGATGATCTATTTTTTACACCGTTGTTAACCAGTATATCATTTTTCTACCTAGGAAACCGGCTTGGATTTTGATCCATAACTAATTTAATAACTGCATTAGAAAGTAAGATTTTTGTTTCTTCGTAATTTTAACTCCTTGAAGTAGTTATATTCGTCCTAAAAAAATTTATCAAATGTCGCCTGCTTTCTATTTACTATAGAGATTGCGTCCCCTCAATCGTGAAACTAACGACGATATCGCCTTGTATTAAAATTAAAAAAATAGAAAGTAAAGTTAATCTAGGAAATCATTTTAATAATGTTGGAAATTATTAGAAAATTTCTCTTCGGCTAAAGACCCCCAAGGTTTTGTTATTAATTTTAAGCCACAAAAAAAGTTATATAAATTATATCAATTAAATAATAATGATAAGTTACCTACTATTTTGTATATTGTAGGTTTATTCAAATTGAAATATTATTTTGAATAACAATATATTGAATAATAAAATATTCTGCCAATTTGTGTAGCGCATAGCTTCCTTGCTCGTATTTCAGACTACCTTTGATAAACCATCTAAATTTCATAAAAAACAGATGAGTACTTTTGAAGATATAGGGATATATAAATGTATGTTTGTGTGCATGTTGAAGAGAAACAAATGGGCGCAGAATGTTGAAACTTATATGGGATCAACAATGGCTAATTATGACCTACTATCCAAATTTCATTAAAATTGGACGTGTAGTTTTTAAGATATGTTGGTTCGCCAAAATTGAGTGACCGACAGACAGACACGGAACCTAAAATGTTCCCTGATGTGTCTGAAACGGGTTTTCTGTCTTGGAATTTGTGAAATAGGACACATAAAATATTTTCGTTCTTCAAAACGATCACATAGCTTCCGTTACCTACGGTAAACTCGGAAGCAATAAACCAAATTAAATGCAATCAAATTGGTTCAAAATTTATTATTTTTAATGAAAAAACCATGAAAAGGAAAACAATATATCTATCGTGCAAACGTACACAAAGCTAGTGATCACAATTTTGATGGTTTTTGTTTTTAATTGCTGATTTTACTCAATATTTTTCGAAGAAATCAAGCGTACAACATACGCAACATGTTGGCACACACCACTGCATAAAAATTAAGTGATCGATTTTGTTCAGTCACCGTTGGCGGCATTCAGACTCAAAGAAAGTTCCGCCGGTTTGGGTTTTTATAATGTGTATATAAAATGAAAAAAAATCCTGTTCTGATCAATGTATGTAAAGACAAAACTTTAATGTTATATATAGATGGTAATAAATTTACTCCTAAATTGTATTCCTTATATATTTTGTATTATTTCATCATCATCATTCTTTGCAATAAAGGCACGTGTATAATTATTATATAATGTTAGACATGAAATTAACTTACAGTACAATGCATTTGATTGGGGGTTACATGCGTACTTAATCTTTCAAATTACATATTTGTTAAATGATCAGACACACTTAATAGTGACATTATCAGAAAAGTACGATATTTCAATGTTTTTTAATGGTAAAAATATGACTCAGAAATAGCAATTAAGATACGTTATCTCCTCAGAATAACTCAGATATCGACTCTACATTGTAACTATTATACCCGTTGCAATTTCTTTTAGTGCTAATTTATAACAATATCAGTTTTGTTATGATGATTAATCATGCTGCGGGTATTTAGTATTTATATATATATTTACCCGAAATTGAACTTAAAAAAAAGTTCAATAAAAGTTCATTTTCATTTTTTTTTTTTTTACTCTTTGTATTTTTTAATTTTTAAGTCCTCAACTAATCTGGTTTTTGATGTGATTTTTTTGTGACCGAACCCTGGACGCGTTTAAAGTTAGTTTTTTAATCATTATATATATATATATATATATATATATATATATATATATATATATATATATATATATATATATATATATATATATATATATATTGTGTCTGTAAGAGGAATGAAAAAAAAACGGTCCGATAAATCGAAAAAACTTTCTGATATCATATTAAATCTCTAAAATTTAGTTGATTTATAATTTAATAAAATTTAATTGATTTATATTTAAAAAGTTGTCAACTGGTGGTTTCTTTATTCCATTTCCAAAAAATGCAGATTTATTTTGATCAAAATATCTCAGAAAATAATTTTTTTCCGGAAAATCGACACATACAGTAAAATTTGTATATAAATGGATAACATTTTAGAATTTTTAAGTTAAAATCGTCGAGACCGTTTCAAGAAAAAAATGTTTCGTGGTTTTTGGGGGTAGCACCCTCAAATTTATTGCTATTATTCATTTCATTATTTCACCTCGGGTTATAATTTTTCTTAACTTGTGTGCCAAATTTCATCAAAATCAGCCTTGTAATTTAGGTTCCACGCGTCGGCACAGATGACCGCGACAGACATTTTTTAAAACCATGTTTTTGGACTCTCAATACAACAAATTGGTTTCTCATTACGAGTAAATCCTTAACAATCGAATTTTTATTGAAAAATAGTTGTTAAACTTGACACCTTCTTTAAATTTTTATAATTATTATTATTATTTTTTTTTTATTGATGGATTTTTCGGGTGTTAATAAAAGTAATCAAATATATATAATTTTCATGACTTAAATTGTGAGACGTTTCGACCCTTTATGTAAGGTCATCTTCTTATCACATTTTTTCTTTAATTCAGTGATTCAGAGTAGTATGGTAGAAACTTATAAATGGTTATTTTTCTTAAAATAAATATATCACCGAATTTTTGTGCCATAGCAATACTTACTCTTAATAATATATAATAAACAAAAGAAAGTAATAAGAAATGAACACTATATTATGACTCATTCTACAGTTTTTGACCTTCGGTTTATTATATAATACTCTAAGTTGACAGAATTGGGTAGTTTATTCTACACTATAGGACATAGGCTACTAGAGCCTAAATTACTTCTTCTGAGATTGGTTTAATTCTTACTGTAAGAAGCTACCAATATTAAAAATTAATTTATGTGTAAAGCTTTAAAATGATCAAATATCTATGGACAATTTGTTAATGTGTAAAATTTCTTGTGTATTAATTTTAATCGTTGTGTATTTTTATTGAGGATTTTAGTTTTTTTTTTTTTTTTTTCATTATTTTATGGTGTGTCAATTATTACAATGGGTTTTAATTAGCTGCTATTATCTTATAATTTGTAGTATTAGTGTAACTTATGTAAAAGCATCGTGATGTTCAATTCGTTTCTCTTTTATGTTTCTTATCAGAAATGATGAGTGTAATGTTCAGTATTTTTTTGTTCTATACTTTTTGAATGACGGATGTGCTTATACTGAATGAGGGTGTTGCACTTTTGACTATCCTTTTCTATTATTAGGAGGGTAACTGAGAATTAATCTGACGCTCCCCAATAATTTTAGTTAGGGCTCAGTATCAGCTATGCCTCACAAAGGATGTGATTCAAGAACAAATTGCTGATAAATAAAGTAGGCGATCAGACCTGTATTTCCGTGTGCCTGTGCTGCTTGGAGCAGCATTGTAAGAAGAACCTGCAAAACTTCTGGTTATCTAAAACAAACTATTTCACTAATTCACCTAGATCCTAGATGAACAATAATTAAATCTCGAAAGTCGACATGATCGAAAGTATCATTGTGAAACTAGCCAAATACGTTTTTTAAAAAATGTATAGACAACGATGATAATCTTTTACTAACTGAACTTGTGGAGGATATAACTTTCCATTTTGATCATCATAAAACTTTAGGGCACAGACTGCATGTACTAGTTGCTTAATTATTCTATGTAGTTAACACTAGAGTAAATTATTGCTCAGTATGTAATTTAAATTGTTAGTTGCAGGTTTTTTATTTAAGATTTCCTACTTCTCACAATAACTTGTAAATTTGTAAATTATAAAGCTATCACCTTTTATATTGTATAATTAACCAATGTATATTATTAAAAATAAACTTTTTAAACTGGACTGAACTGAGATTCAATCTGACACTCCCCAATCATTTTATAGTTAGTGCTCAGTATTAGCTGTGCCTCGCAGAGGAAGTGTTAAAATATAAAATAACAACCTATTGTAAAATATACTTACTAATGAAGCATTCTCAAAGGGCAATCAATGAATATATAAAGGGTTATTTAATAAGAACGATATGATTTTAAAATTAAATAAAACAAAAATACAGTTTATGAAACGATTACATTATGTTTTAAATAAAACGTCATTTATTCCAACCTCGGCTTCGTTTACAAAGTGAAATCGTCGTATTGAGTTTCCAAAGGGGCTCTTGAAAGAGCTACTATAAGAAGTCACATTTTGGGCAATATATTTGTAGATTATTGCCCGGAAACTTGTAGCCAGAAAGCAATATTTCGGCTTCATATTGCCCGAAACTTTGCCTTCGTACACGTCAAAAAAAGTAGTTCCCTACGTTCAAAATTTTTATATTTTCTGTGTATTGGTATTATTTTTTATTTTTATTCTTCTTCAGATTATTATTATTTCTTTGTATTTTCGTTATTAACTCCTGGATTTGGGATATCGCGAGAGAGTATAAATGATGCGGCATCACATTGTAGGTTTGTCTCCTGAACTGCCACCTTTTTATTTTTCTTTAGTTCGCCTAATTTTTATACGCCTCATCACTACTTGTTATTTTACTACTACTTTTTGACATTCCGATCTTTGTATTATTATATATTCCTCGACGTCATATTAAGGTTGATTTAGTTGTATTCCATTTATAATGTTAATAGTTTTATCTTTTGTTCAATTATTCAAAAGAAAACTGTGCTAACTAACTGTAATCATGAAAATCAACTATTTTGAGTTTAAACTCAAAATGATATGTGTAAATAAAAACGGAAAATGATGAGAACGAATAACCCACCCAATTACCTTCTTGGAACTCAAAAATGTAATAAAAGAAGCCTCTAGATAGAGAGAAGGGAATTATTATGGTGAGTTTACAATGTTTGCCCGATACCGATACCAATGTCAGCACGCCGGTCAGTAGTTGCAGTACGGTCCACATTGACATGCTACTCAGGTATATTTCCGGCCCACACGAACATACTGCCGACAAAGTTTTTGGATTTTGAGCAATTTAGTCCTGCTATTATTTCCAGCCACACATTGCCGTAAAATGTTGCTCGTTTATAAGATCCTTAACAAAAACTTAGGTTTTAGTTTTAGTAAGTAGATAAAAAGGCCAGGCCAATGTCTTTATTGGTCCATAAAGTGGTTGTACAAACTCAAGACAATGCTGTTCAGTTGCTAGTTGTACAGCTATAAAGAATATTTGTATTATTATGGTGCAATCATGTGCTGGTAGACATAAACCTTAAAAGGAAAAGGCACCCCACCTGTGATGCCTTTTAAAAATATTTTAAGTTCTTTTAAATATCGTGTTTCAAATTATTATTGCTCAGAACAATTTTCTACGTATAAGGAAGTAATGTTTAAATGTGCTAAAATGTTCTATTGCCTTTGAGAATGAGCAATATCCAGATCTTCATATCAAGCAGTCATCCTCGAAAGAACCTTATTTGTAAAGTTGGTCACTGCCATATAATTGTAAGATAATAGAAGAAAATTGTTTACTGTGTTATATTACGGCGTTTACAAGGCGATCCTTATCCATCTGAAGCAACAGTTCGTCTCTTACTTAACACCCCTGAGTTTATTGTGAAGCAATCTATCCAGCACACTCCTTGTTAGTATTAGAAATGCTCAGAGAATACTTGACTAAACAGTAGATTGTTTAAAGTTTTATTTTATCACCGTATTCTCAAGAAAACACATTAACCCTTAGAAGGCCTATTAATTTTGTTTATGATAATTTGAAACATTTTATGTGCAAGTCAAGCTAAACTATTTGGCTCTTGTCATTTTTTAAATTAACAACCTGTTACTATTTACGGATGACACGGCTTTTTAAGTTTTTTTAAAAAAAAAATATTTTCAACTCTGAATTCTTCTTGTAGTTTTATTTTATACAATAGGGCAATTAAATTAATTAAATTTTCGTATCCAAATACTTGTTCTCATATTTAATTCATATTATTGCTTAATTTGTTCTTATAGTTCTACTTGTACTCCTAAAAACATATTTCTATATTTAGTGGTTTTACTGAAGTGGGTGCGGCCATCAATGATTATACTCGTAACATTATCCAATTGCGATTACGCTACAAAAGATAAGAGTAATAAAAGTCTAATTGAAGTCTTGTTTATAATATCCGATTATTTATATATTCCTTGAACAGGAATAGAAAAGATTGTTTTAAGAAAATATGTATTCCCCCTCACTCCCTACTTACCTGTATATAGTATACCTCCTATATATTTTTACATGCATCTATGACTTATACTGTATATGCCTATTTATTTTGATTATTGATTATTCATAATTATTATTATTATTAATTCTTTAAAATAGTTTCATGTTGTTTTAGGTCAAATATCAGTGCAATTTATTGACGACCTCTTGTTTCAGTTTTTATCATTAGGTTTACTCATTGTAGCTCTTATCTACCCATTAATATTCTATTTTTAAATCCAATACAGCATTTATTAGATTAAAACCAACTATGTTTTATGATAAATGTTGGTGACAAAAATATGTTTTTATCTCAATGCATATAGCTTGAAAGATCGGAAGACAAACGGCTATAAACATTTTCTTGGAGGTGTTTTTACCGATAATAGCGGTTCAATTGGTTTCGACTGATACGGTTTTCAATCCTAGCGCCAAGCTTGAATGTTTTATATTGTGGGATGAGTTTGAAAATTTCCACGGTCGGGCGGTTATGGAGGCCAGATCTCCGGTTGGGTGAGCCTGTCGCCTCCGTGGTATTGGGAGGATCTTGCCTATACCTCTCACACCGGAGCAGACAATATCCGCATATATATGCCAATCTTCACTATATTGTAACACTCCTCTATTGTATAATGTTTTTGTACTTACATAGTTGTCCTATTCTATGTACAATGGGATGTACTTATTATGTGTGTGTGAGGTGTGTACCTCTTTTTCTCTACTCTGTGGCAATCCTGTGATACCGTTCAGCTGCGTGTTGTTGTATTAAAACCCTCGCAACTTTAGTATTATATATCTTCTGCTTGAATATTAGTCTTGTAAGGTAATAAAGTAATAAAATTAAGTTCTTTTTAATACTTACACATGTAGAAATGTTTTAAAAAATCCAAATTATATTTATTAAACTCAGGATTTTTAATTTAGTATTAAAGGTTAAAGCCAGTTTGAAGACATCATTCTGAAAGATGTATTCTATACATTTTAACTTGTACGATATTATTTTTATTAAATATTAAAATTCGGTTTACTTTACAATGACGTGTATGCTTATCATTGTTAAACAGTGATATTCGAGTACATGTTTAAATAAGATTCCTTTTCTTTCTCTTTTTTCCTTAAAAGTGAGACAGGAAAAAGGTGATTTAATTGTTAATGGTCCTTTTATCCTAAAGAACACTATGCAGTGAATAATTCCGAATGAGTAAATATTCAGGGATAGCTAAATCAGAGAAGGCTTAAGGTGCTTTCTTTGGTATAATATCAACAATAATCTTGGTCTGAGACCCTGGTCAGGGACTTCAGGGCTGTAGTCCCTGACCCCTTCCGCTCTACCTGACTGCCCGGGGTCTCAACGGTTTTTCCTTGGGGACACTATATGCACCATAAAAAGAAGATATCTAATCCTGTTGTTAAGTTACGGGACGTAAAGTTAAAGCCATAGTAAATTATAATAATTATGACTTAGTTGACAAATAACAGTATTATTTGAAAAACTACCTTTTGTTCTAAAGTATCGAAGCACAATTATCTTCGTTACACGGAAGTTCTTTGGATCGTTAATAAATAATAAAAACTGCAACTTTCACACGCATCTACCGCTACAAAAAGCAGCGTTGCACAAAGAGCTGCAGTCAGGAAGCAGAGTAGACGCACTGAATGCATAACAACGCATACCTTATTCACCACTAATATCTTCATATAAATATTATATATATATATATATTTTTTTTTTTCACAATGAGCATCATCAGTGCTCTAAAAATAGAGTAAGTTGAACAATTTTAATATAAAATAATATAAGGTTACTTAAATAAATATAAATCTTGATATTTATGGTTTATAAATGTGCTGTACTGAGAAACAGCAGCAGTATTAATGCTTTGCATACCAACATGAATACCTTTAGCCAATAGTCATTTAGTGGCTGAAATTAATTAATGATAATAAGTTGTGATGGTTTTATTAGTGTGTTAAGTGTATGTTTGTTTATAAGAATCGTAAGTTGTGTCTTTGTCGCATAAAGCTTACGCAAGATGAGTGCCACCTAATGATCCCCGTGGAAGCATTGATAAAATTAATCTTGTATTAAATTTAGGCTGAATCAGTCAAAATTATCGCCTATTGACTTATTTCTTCATCAGTCGAACCATTTTACTGATTAATATTTTAAACTTTTCATCACATAATGTATTACATTTTCACACGACCAATTGCTTTTAATGAACTTTTACAATATTTTTTACCATTTTACGTTCTTAAATATATAGTCCAGGAGCCAGGTAGATTTACCTGGAAAGTATTTTGAACTTAATGGAATTTTTACAGGTAACTCAGAGGTCCTCTGGGATGCCAATGCTGAGTTTTCGACCTCGTGGCCCTTGTGCTAACTTGGGGAGGGGGGAAAAACCCCAATTTTTCCTCCAATTTTTCGGTTTTTCGCCTCTAGCTGGAAAACTACGCGTCAAACAAAAAAACTTTACCAGTACAATGTTAAAGAGCATCAAATTTCCTATAAAAATCACTGGTCATACGACTGTTTTCACCCATTAGGTACTGAGATACAGCATTGTGAAAAAATGCCAAATTTTAAAAAATGTGGATTTTAGCGGAAAAAGCGTGTTTTGGGCTTATAAAATAGATTTATCATCATAAATTGAGTATTCAACATTTCTATGTATACCATAATAATATGTAACCCCCTGTAAACCCCTCCCCCTCACTGCCCTCTCCCCCCCCCCCCCCCCCCCCCCCCAGAAACAAATTTGATGACGAATAATGTGCGTGACTTATTGATTACGTAGGAAAAGAAGTTCTATCCTTCCCTTAATTTTTGACTTTTTATCTTTTAATAAAATAAAAATATCAATAGTCCAGGAAATTAAGCGCTTTGGCTCGCAATTCTTTCGTCATACATCGATTTACTTGAAAATTTGACAGTAGGTAGAGAATAGTCCAAGCATCAAAATCTATATCATCTATATCATCATTGCTATTACCCTGGGGTTGGTTGCTACCCCATCTCGGGGGTTGAAATTGTTTATTTTATTTTAACCACAGGAATCGATGGAAAAGCTAATTCTAAGTCAAAAATGATCTATACATTTTTTTTTTTTAAATTAATATTTTTCGAGTTATTCGCGATTGAAAGTAAAAGTTGTTCGACCTTTTTGATCGGTTTTTCGGGAATAACTCGAAAAATATGCATTTTATCAAACAAACAGTAAGAACAAAATTATAGCCTATAAAAAAAGAAATGAAATCCTTATTTTATAAATCATGTACGACTAATACGGGCCGACCTACGGCTTGTTAATTGTTGGTTTTAGTTCGTCAAATGCTAAATTTGAGAGATTCAGAGTCAAATAGCGACAAAACTGTGCATTTTACGAGGAAAACTTATAGAAGGTTTTTTAAAGTAGACAAAAAGAGCTTTCATTTTTTAAAAAATAGAAGTCGGTAGCATCAAAATTAAGCCAGTTACGATGAAAATAAAGTTAGTCCCTACATTTTTCTACGAAAAAATCAGTGAAAACAACCCCCTAATTCAAATTGATCGTCGCCCTTCTACGGTTTTGCGTGGATCACATGGGACACATGAGAACAGCTTAACTCCAACTTTTCGGGAATATCCAGACGGCGGAAGTATGGGGTACGGGGTACAAAAGTCAAAATAGTATAAATCCTTTATGATGAATGTCGTTGGATAGCTCTTTAAGAGAGCAGTAATTGTTGTTAAGCAGTAATTGTTGTTCATTTAAGAGGGGGATAAAATGGAAAAACAGGAATAAATGGTTTTAGCTAAAAATTATTATTTTTGATCCGATATGAATGAAAATTGGTATACGTGCTTTATTTGATGTCAGAAAAAAGAATATAAAATAATTTGTGTGCATTTAGTACTTTGGGTACAAATCGTTGTAAGGGTTGAAAAATTGCAAAATAATGAAATTGGTAATATTTTAGGCAACAACATTCTTAAATTAAGTCGATATGATAAATTAATCATTTATTTAAGGATAAATATTTTTTTGTACATTAAGGTCTAACAAGGGTTGATGTTTAAGGGTTGAAATATTTTGAAATTGTGTTCGAAAGTATAAAACAATCATTATTCAACTAATCCAAACGAAATTTCACCCACCTTAAGCTTCAAAATGTTACTTTATAAGTTTTGATAATTGGGGGTAGTTTTCACCCCTAAAAAATAAACAGCGCCCATCGGCATAATATAGATTTTGAAGTACTGTGTGGGCACCGGGTGCGAAAATTCCGCCGAGCCAAACGTCAACGAGGATGATACTGATGACGACGGTACCGACGACCTGCTCGACAACCTATACCAGGAACAGGTTTACAGGGGGTTACATATTATTATGGTATACATAGAAATGTTGAATACTCAATTTATGATGATAAATCTATTTTATAAGCCCAAAAACACGCTTTTTCCGCTAAAATCCACATTTTTTAAAATTTGGCATTTTTTCACAATGCTGTATCTCAGCACCTAATGGGTGAAAACAGTCGTATGACCAGTGATTTTTATAGGAAATTTGATGCTCTTTAACATTGTACTGGTAAAGTTTTTTTGTTTGACGCGTAGTTTTCCAGCTAGAGGCGAAAAACCGAAAAATTGGAGGAAAAATTGGGGTTTTTCCCCCCTCCCCAAGTTAGCACAAGGGCCACGAGGTCGAAAACTCAGCATTGGCATCCCAGAGGACCTCTGAGTTACCTGTAAAAATTCCATTAAGTTCAAATTACTTTCCAGCTCGACCTGGTTTTTTCGACCTGGCTCCTGGACTAATACCCAATTATATTTATTTAGTCGATAAATTTTGTTCTGTAGTCCAATTTTCATTCTATTTCTAATTAAGTGATCATTTCATATAATTTATAATGACATTATTTGTCTTGAAGAGATAACCGCGGTACTATCCAAGGACAGTCATCGACTCGATAAGCCTTATCTGAGTTCTTATGTTCATATAATTTTAGTTTTTATGTTTTTATTAAATGACCTTTTTCGTATCTTGAATCAATTATTGACTATTGAATATTACAATAGCTATAATTTATTTATTAAATTAAAGTCGTTATGGGATTTTATGTTTAGTTTACATCTAAACAAAGTAATTGATACTTCATTTAGTCCTTAGTCTAAATTATATAAATAATAATCGGCATTAAATGAATGCTTTTAAAATGTTCCTGGACAAATTAAAAAGGTGCAGTTATTAGATCATTTTTACAACCATTCTACTCAGAAAGCATGGTAGTATTTTGGTTGCCCTAGTGGTTCCATATTATTTAAATTTTGGAAATCTTCCTTTGACTGATAAAAATTATTATCTGCTCAATTCCTTCATATATGCATAGTTTCGCCTGTAAAAATACAATAAATGTCAATTGGCTGTTAATAAGACTTGTGTGATGAAATATCTATCAGAGGTGAATTCCCATGTTCTCAGTATGATTTCATCATTGCGTATTGAAGCTCGGGGAGAGTGAGAGCCGGTGGGAACAGACGAGGAAGGAAGTGGCAAACAATAGACTGAATAGACACGAGGAGTCCGTCAGACTTCGCTTTCTGGGGGAAACACCTGCGGTCCCCCGGAGGTTGTACCCTGCGCTACGTTCGCTAAATTCCCCTTCTTCAATTCAAAACACTGAAAACGAGCAAAACAAAGGAACGACGACGACCTTAGTAAATAAGCCTTTCTCTTTTGTTTTGTCTATTTTTTTTCTCTAAAATAATTCTCTTGTCTACAAGTTTGTTTCCTTCCCCAATCGGTATATTTTGTTTTGAAGTAGGATTAAAAAGAATTAAATAAGTAGCTTTCACAGCTTTGCTGTTTAAACTTAAACAGTTTTATCTTTCTCCGGTTAAAAATGTTTATATTGACCTTTTTATTTTTGTTTATTTTGTTCCTATTTCGTCTAGGTGTGTATTTAAGTAGATGAATTGGTCCCCCTTTTCTTTTTCGAAATACTGCTCTCTATTTGTTTTCGGGTGGAGTTGTGAACGATCATTCTTGACTGAATGTGTCAACCTAGTTTACAGTTTATTGCATCAGTGGAATTCCTCCTTTTACTCCATGAATTGATCGAATACGAGCTGTGGTAAAAAATAAATAAATAGAACTACTAAACTAGAACTAACCTCCTGCTTCTTTAGGGGAAAAAAGTCTGGCTTAGAATCTATAAATACTAATTCTGCAATACGTCTTTCAATCAATTGCTTCTTCTTAAATCAACGAACTTAGATTATTTGCTGTATGGTACTGTGTTATTGAAAAACTATCTGTTAATGTGTTGATTTCGATTATCCAGTCTTGGTCAATTGTGATTCAAGTGCTTTCTGAGAACTGTGAGTGAATCACGTTTGACTACCAAGAATTTAAATGTTTCATGTCGCGAATTCCTCGCTGTTTTCTGTTTTGCGATAAAATAAAAACTTTTTTGTTAAGGCATTTAATTTGCTTCCAAAACTTTTAATTTTCGCACATTTTTTTAAACAATTAGTCTATTTATCTACCTATTTATGTAATCCTCCTATTTTATGTGTTCACGTTAATATAACTGCCAAATAAATAGACTGACTGTTTAAGTTACTCTCTTATTTTTTTATTTTTTTTTACTATACCTAAAATTATTTTGGCATTGATTTTTAACATTTTGATTATGAGTTTCAGGTAAATTACTTACAACCTTATTTCTACCATTTGAACAATTTTCGGTTAGATAATTAAGGTTATTGCTAATTTTTACTAGCATAAGTATCTCACTTAAATGTGACTCTAATCAAATTGGATGATTTCTTCATATATGGATTTTTTTAAAAATAATTTGTTTTTCTGTCGTTCCCATTTAACGTCTCTACTTAGTGCGTACACAAAAGAATGAATCAGCCCTTCATTTTTCTTTTTGTTTCCCCAGAGCATGATGCAGTGTGGAAAAGCTTTATAGTCTTCTCTGACAGTTACCTAGTCGATAAAAGAAGGATAAAACCTAGGGATAAATGAAGTATTTGTTTTTCCTCGCTGCTTGATTGGTTTTAGGATAAACTTACGTATTAAAATATCTTGCGTGATAACAATTGTCAAGAAGTTTAGAGTATATATATTTTTTTTAAATTTAGTTCCCGCAGCTTTTGTTTGAAAATGTATACTTTCTTAATATTTTAATTTTTCATCCAACTAAAATATTGATTAAATATATTTATATGACATGAGGATATGAGATTATTACAAATAATTGTATTGGATTAATTGGAAAATGAAGGGATACTAACAACAAATTGAAATGAAGGTCTATTAAAACAGTCTACCTGTTATCTCCTGACTACTTGATTGCTTGTTTCCTGAACATTGACCCCGTTGCAGCGGCAGGAGTTAGTCGCGTGGGGTATTAGATGTTTCTAAATGAAGGTCACCCGTATCTGATACTCTGACCTGTTGCGTGATATCGATGCATCGAAGCTTTTTCTTAACTAAAATCAAGAACCGTTTAAAGCCCATGCAAATCCTAAATCTTGGCCGTCAAATTCCTTCGTCGACTCATGTTTTCAGGCTGACTTTAAAATTAGCGTTGTCTGACACCCTAATAAAACAATAAATAAATAAAATTAGCGTTTTAATTAAATTAAATATAAAGCTTTAACTTTATATTGAAGCAAGTCGAATAAATTTTAAATTTTTGTTTTAACCCTTTATTTTTGTTTTAAGTAAATTAAAAGCACGCTTGCATTTACCCTTTTACCTCCCTAAAACTGGTGGTAATAATTACGTACTATAATATAATTATCTATATAACTTTGGGGGCCGGTGTAGCCGAGGGGTTAGCACACTCGACTCTGAAACCAAGGTAAACACCGGCTGTGAGTTCGCATCCCAGCGGAGTAAGACATGTATCACACTAATGATCTCATCGATTAGATGAGTAAAGTGGCCGGATAACCCCCGTCCTGTAATAACCCTGGCAGTTGATCGGGACTAAAACCTAAAAGAAAAAAAAAGAAAAAAAAATAAATAATTATCTTATAGACATAAAGATAAAATCGTAGTTAATTGGGAGAGTTTGTTTTATAGTAAGATTATTTGAAGTTATTATGTACAAGCATTCTCAGAGCCGAGATTTTAGCAGTAATATTTATTAATAATTAAAAAAAACACATTTATTTTTAGTTTAGTTTGTAGATATACAACCGAGTTTCTCAAGCAAAAAATAAGTTTTCATAAACTGAAAAATGCTGTCGAATTGATTTTTTAATTTTTTTTTTTTTTTATTATTTTAAATAATCCTTAGAACATAAAATAATAATATCAGTTTAATGATGTCGTCATGATGAATTATTTAGTTGCGCGTTGTACGTTAAACTGTGCAATTTTCCTCTGGAGTTATATGTAGTAAAATTAAATTTTAGAAAATATAAAATACATATTTTTTATATATATTTATAAAATCTTAATATAAATAAATTATTATAATAAATAATACCTAAGTAAAATGAAAAGCTTATATCAAAAGCTTAACAAATGTATTAATTTTTTTTTATTTTATTATACAATTTATTTAAGTGACATAACTTCTTTATTTCATTTGTTAAAACGTATATTATATAAAATTATTTTCATTTCATCTGACAAGAGCGATTTTCCCATGCGTGTGCCATTAACAATCGGATAAAAATTAATAATGCAGATAAATAAATAAAAAAAATATATATTATGTGTAGGCATATCAACAATCCTTATTGTAATTTTTTATTATTGGTATTTTTTTTCCTTGATTTCTTTTCAAATATTTTTTTATTATTGTTGATTGAATTAACATGTTCCCTGAGAGTGAATGGTTGTATAATAATTATTGAAAGGGTATATATTTATCATCTTATATTGCTGTTGGTGCCAGACTAAAGGCTCATCAACCTCTGTGAAAGTTATCGTATATTATCAAATAAGTTCTCATGATGCCCTTTCCCCCATCTTCATTGTTTTCTGGTATTATTTCTTTTTAATATACACTGAATTTTTGTGTGTGTGTGTGTTCAAGCCTTCGCTTTTAAATTCAAAAACCTCTATAATTATCGCCTCCGCTTCCATCCATTTCACTTATTAAGTGTATTATAATAATACCATTAATGTATAAAGGTGCATTTTGTTTCGAAAAATAAAAAAAAAAGTTCCGCTAATAAGTTTTTTCTTACATGATAATTATTGTTAATAATTAATTAAAATAATTGATTTTTTTCTTTTAAACTTTTTATCAAACAAGGTTTCTGACCTTCCTCACTTTGTTCGAACTTTCACGTTTATTGATTAACATTTATTTTTATTCAATTCATGAGGATTTCCAATATTATTTTAAGAGTGGACACAGAAATATGCTGCTTCTTAAAAACTAATTTGTTTAATGAGTAAAAGTGAAAGACAGATAAGGAATGGAAGGTTTAATTAGGCAAGGTGTATCCACCCTTAGAAGTTTCTTACAATGTTTTATGTAATAATAAATACTAAATAATAATAAATATTATAGCAACTCAGAGTACGTACTTTATTTTTTACAAATAATTTTAGTGTTTTTTTCCATTATATCTAAGCAATTTGAAATTGTATCTTATTATTAAGTCCCCTCTCTGCAAATGAAAGGGGACCTTGATTTTTTTGAGTGAATATAAAAAATCAATTATTGTTCAAATATTAAAAAATAAAAGAAAAGAAAATCTTACGAAACAAAATATAATTGAAATAATTTTCTACCAGGCCTCTTTCAAAAGCTTTAAGTTCACAGGTCAGATAAATCGGTTCAATATACTCTGCTGTCATCCTCAACGTTTATTTATTTTTGCAAATTGGTTCCAGGTACAAGTTACATACGCCTTAGGCCTTTCGACCTCACTGACCTTCTCAGATAAATTATTAACCAACATTAAATTATCAATACCAAAATATAAACCGGCGTTATTACCTTTTGGGCAGTAAAAGATGATTCGTTCTACCATTTTTTCACAACTGTAATATTGTAACGAATTTCCTTTCGGCGATTGCTATAATTTTTCCCTATTCTGTTAGAACAATGTTTCAGTCACACCATTTAACCAAGCAAAATAAGAACTCAAAAATAAAAAGAAAATAAACAAAAGACCTTGATTCGTTATTGCGGCTCCTTTATTTTAAACGAGAAAATAACCTGGGAACAAACTGGACGATAAAATATAGAAATTATTCATGGCAGTCTACAATATACAACTATTTAACAGCAAGTTTCAAAAATAATATTTTTTATTGTTAATTAAATTTTTTTAAAATACTTTTAGCTGTATCTTCAACAATAGACTAATTAACATATTACCAAAAAACAAAAGTGTACTAATGAATGAGAATAAACTCAGTAAAGTAATATATTCTGCAACACAATTGACTATTAGGTATATATAAAAAAATCAAATTTTTATGATAACAATATATTCATAAATACGTGAATATTACATGGATTGATGTTCTCTTCGTGTAAGATAGGCGTTTTCCTATCAGTAATTTCGTATCATTAAAATATAGAAATGATCGAACTTAACCAAGTCATCCCGAAATTCCTCCTAAATTACTTATTCCTCAGCGCTACAGCCCAAGGCTTTAGACCTGACCAATAACGCGGCTGCATCCTTCTCCACCCTTGGCAGGCCTCTGTATTTCCTTCCTCCTGGTCTTCCACTCCACCACATCTTTTTGATTGCCCTGTCTTCCCCGTGCCTATCAAGTTGTCATGACCATATCAGTCTGTGGCCCTTTTGGCCTTAATTACCAGATTTGGCTCTCCTTATACATACATGTCTTCTTTATCTCTTTTAGGCTCTATCCACCGTTCTACATTGTCACGACCAGATTGTTTTTCAATACCTTTCGTCTGATCAATTTATACACATAATAAATAATCAGACTTAAGAATATTAAAAAAGTGTAATGACGCCTGAAAGTAGGCCTAAAATTAATTGTTGCGGGGTAAATATAGGGAGACTATATTTAAGGTCGATGTAAATACTTAGTACTAAATTAAAAATGGGTTTGATTTTTTCTAGGTTATTTTACTCCTTTTAGTTCTAATGACGACGTTTCTTCTACGATAAGAAAAAAAACTCTTCAACTCCTTGTATGTTTAGTTGCCCGCCATAGCCCATCCTATCCAGATCCGGCCCTTCAGCCAAAATTATTGGAGACCTCTGATCTAGAAGTTGGCAAAACTTCATCACTAAGACTTATGGTTCCCGAGATACGCGATCTTTAAATATGACAGTCAGAAATTAAGTTTCTTGAAGGTAGCAATATATGGTAAATCGGACTTGTCATATCTTGCCATCTTCTCATAAATGTTTAATAACATAATATATATTATGGTTAATTTACATATTAAAAATTATTTGATGTACTTTTCAGCAATTTTTTTTATAAAAAAAGAGAAGAAAAGTTTTTAATAATTTATATGTTGAGTAGTTTATTAGTTATTTCAAGAATTACTCTGGGGTTAAAACGCATATTCTTTTAACCTAGGCTTAAGGTCTAGTGTAGTTAACATCAACTGGCTAATTCGAATAGGTAGCTTATTTTGTAACTAAGGTTTAAAGAAATTAACTAGCTCTTACGAGTTAAGAAGTTCGGCGAAAAGTTAGAAGACATTTGAACATTGATTGTAATTGTATTTAAGCTTCTCTTTATTGTCATTAGACGAGATATATTTCAATGTTGTTAGTAATAAACTATGCAACCGAATCTTAATTTTGAATAAGAAAAAAACCACCCCGAAACTAATTACGATGGTATTTGATTTTGTGCCAATTTACATGTAAATAGCTACATTATATAAACAGAACAGGGAATGAAAAAAAATAATAATAAATAGAAGGAAAATATGTCTGAGATGGTTTTAAATTAGTTGAAAAATTCCTTTCAAAAAGCATCCTAATAAAAGAAAGAACTATATGTTTACAGAACAATCTGAAAGGTAAATATACGGTAATATCTCCGTAGAGTTGAAATAGAATTAACTAATTTCTAAAAATATAGGTTTACTTTAATTTCAAGAACCGGACGTGGTGGTGTTAAGCATTTATTTTATTTGATTGTTAAAGAAAAGAGCTAAATATTTATTTTACCCAGTTTAAGATTTTTAAAAGTTATGAAAAAAAGTTATAAGTTAAAATATTATCTTGCATCTATGCTGTTTAAACTCTAAATGTAATTATTAAATTGTAACTAAACCTTTAAAAGGTCTGTTTTTATTTAATTTGCTAAACCTAACTGTTAATTACATTATGGTTAATAGGTGACCACAGAATCTGGGTTCATTTTTCGGACCTGACCCCTCCGCTCGGTGTCCACCTACCATCGCTGTATAAATGGGCAGCTGCTTATGTGAAGTAACGACTGACTGGTTGCGAATGCCAATTATAATGTTCCTGTTGCTAATGAGCGACACACTAACCCCGTGTCATCAAAATATGAATAGTTTTATGAGCCCTTTGGCAGGCCTTGACCCTTCAAGGGCTGAGCCTTGAACCACTCAAACCACGGAGAGAGTTAGTTGGGTTAATGTTAATAATTTGCATTGCACAGACTTAGATACTTCTATAGATTGTTTTTTAGAATATTATAATGACTAATGACAGACTAAATAACTATTTACACAAAGGGATGTTTAGTCCAATCTACTTTGGGACAAAGGAATGTCACACTTCTGTTTTTATAAGGGGAGTAACAGTCTAAAGAAGAACACTCGTACACCTTCTTTAGATTGTTACTCCCTTCTGTTTTTTATAAGGGGAGTAACAATATAAAGAATTGCCCAGACTTATAAATGTTCGGTTTTGTAACCCAGTGATATGTCAAAGGGTTAAAAAAAGAAATGGACATATCTGTTTGATGGCGTTCTAACTACTATTTATTTATTTATTTATTTATTTATAATGAATATCACCAGAGAGATGACCACAAATCATTCTTATCTAGAACGATTTCTAATTATTTTTTTGTCGGCAAGTATTGATTGCTCTATAAATAATAAAAACTCCTTCATGTCATTCTGGGACAGACCAATAAATTAAAGAAGATATTTTTTGTTTCAATATAAAATAATTGACTCCTGCCAGTTTTACAATATCAACATTTTTTAGTTCATACCTTCTAAAACTATAAATTATTCAATAATTTTAAGTTTAATTTTTACTAAATTCAGCTTGAATTTTTACTTTGTCTTATAATGAGAATTTGATGATTAAATTTTGAGATTTTTATGGATTTACCCGTTTTGAGGTCCCCTGACTCTGACTCCAAAAAAGAGGTTCCATCTGTCGTATGTGCAGATGCATGGATCCTAATCTAGTTTACCGATTACGATAAAATTTGGCATAAATGTTCAGAAAAAGCATACCCAGACGCGATATTGAAAAAGGAATTTAAGCTCCAAATTTGGAGGCGCTACCCTCCAAAAACACTGAATAAAATATTTCTTGAAAACGGTTTCGACGATTTTGATAAAAAACTTTTAAAATGCAATCCATTTAAATACGAACCTACCGATATAAGCCGTTTTCACAGGAAAAATCTAGTTTTCGAGACATCGATAAAAATAAAATCTGAATTTTCTTAAAACAAAAAGTTAATAACCATCTGTTGAACATTTTTTATTTTTTTATTTTTTTAAATCTATTAAATGAGATATTATGGGATTTAAATACAGTTTCAACAATATTAGAGAGTTTATCTGTGTTTTCTCTGACCGATTTTTTGATCGACCACTTTATCGTTAACCCTCACTAGTTAATCGTTACAAAAAACTAATCTATTTTAATCTTAGAATTTTTTACATTCATAGTAAATCAATTTCCATCAGCTGCGGCTGATTTGTGACTCATCGATTGACTGAAGCTATATTTTAACACTATTTATATTATTAGAAATATCAAAGTAGGTCCCTATCAAAAGATTTATAAAAATAAAATGGATACTTTAAATATGTATGTATTTATTCTTATCACTGATACTAAAATGGTCTTTTTTTTTTAGTTAAATTTGCTAGAAGATGAATCCTCCCTCATGTAAATAATTTATTATAATATTTTACCTGATAAATAATTTTCATTAAATTTAATTATTCCTGTTGTAGTAAAACAATTTCTTTTATTAATCGTTATTTTATTAATTACAATGGATGTATATAAATTATTAAAAATTTGTTCCTCATTTTTCATTCATTATTCCTTTTTAGAGATTTAAGTTAAAATTAAAACAATGTTAGTTTTTCTGTAATTTGAACTTTCGTAGAAAAATACAAGTTTTTCCTTGTTTTAAGAATCCAAACTCTTTCTTTTTTCTCTTGTCGACACTATTAAAATTAAAGAACACCTTTTTTCTTCATCACTGTCTTTGCGAGGGAGGCCGAAGGCCGACCGAGCTGTGGTGGGGGGCGGGCGTGCCGTTAAATTTTGCTTCAAATGGGGGAAAAGGGGTAAATTTATTTGCATTTCTTAAGGGTTCACGGGTTCCGTGAAAAAAGTATTGGTACATGTATACCAACTTTTGGTGGATTTTTTTATTTTTTCTTTTATTTTCGTTTAAATTACTAAAAATGAGCTTGACCAAACATCGGTAACGTGGTACTTTTGAGTACGCCTTGAGGGTGAAAAGGGGAAGCAAAGGGTAAAATAAGGGTGTTTTAGGATTTTTGTTTTAGGATGTGGATTAGACTTTTAATTTGGTTTTTTAGTGTAATGTACTTAGGGTATAGTGTATTTTCAAGGAAAAATTCTTTTGGTACGAAACTTGAATGGTCAAGTATCGAAAATAGAGTCCAAAGTGACCTACGGTCAAAAAGCGCGTTTTTTAAGTACTTTTTGTTAAGTAGTTTTTTAAAAAGGGTACTATGTTTGAAATTTCTTTGGCGGCTTTTTTTAAGCTCGCAAAGTTGTACCGAAAAGTATGCGTTCTTTTTTTCACTGACTTACCCCCTCGGGGGGGCATAATCAGGAAAAAAAAAATTAGGCGATCAGAAAAAGTACAAATTGTACAAAAGTTATATACACGTCTTTTTAAAGCCCTTGGAAAGTTGACAAAAGTGGTAAAAAAAAGTTTTAAAAAAGTTCCCATTTCAGGTCTTTTTTGGGGAAAAAACACTTTTAACGGGTTATTTTTTTCCATTTGTTTTCATGGTTGGCGCATCTCCTCCTAGGGTTTTCAAGGTACCGAGTTGGCGATTACATTTCTAGATAGAGAAAATAACCGAGCTTGCCCCGTTTTACTTTTAAATTTCAATTTCCGTGTACTTTTCGAGTCATGGTACCTCAAAGTTCGGGGTAGACGAAGGGTACAAGGGTGGTTATTTAGGGGGAAAAAAAGTTGACTCTTGTAGTAATTTACACGGGCTAACTAAATCCGGTTTGAGGGGTAAGCGCAAACAAGTGCTTCGTGTACCTTTAGTGAAGCGAAGTTATACGGCACACTGGAAAATGTAGAATTTTCCTGAAAAAATTCGATTTTTCGAAAATTTGAGTTTGGGCGCTCACAGTGTCCACATTTCTTGACCGATTTGAATTTCGATTGGGGCGCTCAAACCGTGCACTAATACCCTTTAGTTTAAGACCTTATTATTTTAAAAAAATCGCACTATTTTCTGAGAAATTGAGAGTAAACTTTTTCCCGACTGCCGTGTCACGTGACCTCATTTTTTGGATTTTATTTCTTTGCCGCATATCATTTAAAAGGCCTTGAAAAGTACTTTAATTTCATGTTGATTATTTATTTTTTTAAAAAATTGTACGGGTACTTTTGTACCGCTTTGTACTTTTGTTTCAGGTAAAAGGAGTGAAATAATTTTTTTATATATTATTTTATTTTTTATTTTTATTCATTAGCTTAAATAATGGGCTTTTACATTGTTTGTTTTTTAAAATATATTTTTGGTACCTATTGGTAAAGGGGTACAAATGTGCTTATTATACAACCCCTACTTATATGTATATCGTTGGAAAGCTCTTGATTAGCCTTTTAATGTAGTTATGTAGTATTTCGTATTATTTTCATTTTTAAAGGGGGTAACATTAAAAAATGTCCTTATTTAGCTGCAAATACTTACAAAAAAAATGAAAATAATTAAATATATATAAATCAAATTACAAGTCCAACATAATACATTTGGCTGACCACTAGACGGACGCAGGCTGGCCGTAGGCCAGCCGAGCCCGGCTAGTAAATATAAATAATCGGTATTTAAAATAGAATTTCGTTTTACATCTTGTTTGCATCATTCGTACTTCCACTGAATTACAGTGATCATGAGAATTACAGATGTTAGTGTTACAAATTTCTCTGAACTGCTTTCCTAATTTGATTTTAGGTGTCAAATTATTTTAATTATAAGTAAACTTGTATCTTGGTTATAAGGATAAAACTTGGCTTCAGAACCGTCAAATTCTCAATACGTGTGAAATATAAAAATGTCAAGGAGTTTGAAATGATTGACAGGAGACATTTGTTTCGCTTTTTCACCTCCCACGTTGCCTAGCACTTGACCCGCTCTCTCCCAAAAAAGATAATTCTTGAAAGATCCATGCTACTAAGTTTGGTGTTTCCTCTGAGATACTGATAGACCTTACTCATAGTTTTGGTGGATCATAATTTCACTGATTATGACTAATTAATATATACTACGTTCACACATCGTTTTGAAGCGTTTCAGATTCGATTCGTTTTCAAAACGATTCCCGTTCACACAACAAAAATACAGGTGATCGAAATATTTGTTTTCGAAATCTCGTAACGGTGACGTCACGAGTAATACCTTCTTTCTTGTTACCTATTATGTCCGCGAATTTTTACATTTTATTTACAAGTTATTAAAAGTTTTTAAAGGTTCTTTATAGTATTAACTTCTGTTTAAAAACGTTTTTGGAGTTTAAACAAAAGAAACGGAAGCTCACGAAAACAAAGAACTTAAAAAGTGGAAAAGAGTAAAATAACCTAATATCTCGATCCCCTCCACGACCTGTTCATACGAGCGTTTTGAATTTCGATCCACCGTTCCAATCACGTATTTTTGGTGGAGCGGATTTAACCCGATACGATCCGTCGATCTCCGTCCGTACAGCGTTTTGAACTAGCGGATCGTTTTCAAAACCATTTTCAAAACGATGTGAACGTAGTAATAGTCAAATCAATTTAATAAACATGGGCTATTGTGGTTTTATTTTGGTGTAGTAAGCAATTTGCTCGTTGGGTTTTATTTGTAGTGATAAACTTGGTTTAGTCTAAAAAAAAATGTATATTTTAAAAATGTAAGGCATTCACCTAGATCTAAATTTCTTATTTTACACACCAGTTGAAATAAAAGCATTTACCCGTTGGTGATGGTGACGGATTAAACCGATTTGAACTATAAATAGTTTTAGATTGTTCAGTGTTAATGATGGATGATGGACTTGTGTTCGTTAATTGTACTGGAGTCTTACTTAATCAGTTATGTCTGTTCTCTCCCAATAAAATCGCTGGTTCGAAGATGGTATTGTTCGTGTTCGAGGCGCATGAGGCGGGCAATATCGTCCCTGAAACCCTTGACAAGGACAGTCTTGGTTTGGCACAGCGAGGGAGTTGCAGCAACCATTTTACATAGCTCGACCCTTTCTCTGTTCAGCATCTCTGCCTCTGCTAATACTGCCTCCGTTTCCCATACTACCTTAAAATAAAATTTTAAAATATAAAATATTAACTACAAAATATAATATAATAGAAATGTGGACTTGCCTCAAGGCATTTGTAAATATGCTTCTAGGCTTCAGTCCCTTTAAATCCACTTGCTGTTCTCATTTCTTTTACAATGCGGACAACAAGAATTTACCCAAGATCCAAGGGGTAAGGATGTAGTCGACCAACTAAAGGGTTAAGTATTTTCAGAGTAACGAATATATTACACACTGTGACTAATATAATATTATTGTGAAGATAAAATTGTCCAAAGTTTACACTTGGCCTTGTGTTTGAAATATGTCATTCCAATAACCTTATTGGTTACTGATTTTTTTAAATATATTTATTACTTGATATGTTGAGAATTCTTGTTAATGGAGGATTTTTTAAGTATTTATTTCCTGTTTAAAACACCTACTTGTATCTCGTATAACGTTTAGAATGAGGATATTTTACTCTCCTTGTAATAAGGTCAAAAAAGCTATTAGATTTTAAGGTTGCATTATTCCTTATTCTAGTGAGTACTTAATCTTAGGTGGAAATCCAGACATGGAAACCCCTAATATCCACGCTGACCCGTTATTAGGGATCACCTATACACTATACCTCTAAAGGTTGATCGTGAAACCTAGGTTACCTAAGACGCAACTAACTCCAATTACTACCTCGGGCTCCGGACAAAATAAGTATAATGCTTAAACCTTAACCCGTTTACTCACCTGAAGATACTCCCAACATTGGGTGTGAAACATGGTGAAAAAGGTGTGAGACACCTTCATCACCACAAGACCTAGAACTTCATTAAGAGGACTGATATCGGTAGAAGTGCCAATTATTAATTGTTATAAATCGCTCTTCAATAAATCATATTTATCTCTTTGGCCTGTCATATTGATATTTTGTTTAGTTAAAGTATAATGTTTATGGTAATATATTTTAAAGGGTTTCTATGTCTATATTGTGTGGTAGTAGCCGGGTGGTATCTAGCCTTGGAGGATGGATAAAGGCCCAGCGGGTGGAGTCGAGCCAATGCCTCCCACACAGCATCACCTGGGCCCTGGCTCGAGTTATACCTTGCTTCTTTCTTGACAACTGAATTGTTACGGTTTGACGGCTAACGTTATTTGCAGCCAGTCTCCCGACATTTTTTTTTTTTTTAATGAAAAGTGAGACGTCTGTATTCTCATTCTCGATTGTGGTGCATTGCATACTATTCCAGTCTCTGTTTTATTATTTTGCTGAGCATGCCATTCACATTATTATTTTATTCTTAAAGTAAAATAATCATTACCTGGTATATTGAGATAATTTGTTTTCTCATACACGTAGTAGGTATATAATGTATAAAGAAATGTATTGTGTATGCCGGGTTGTTTCCCCGCGAGGAGTTACTTTTATGGTAGATTTTGATGTAATGTTCAATTATAATTAAATGTAACCGGGATAACTCGAAACAACTACTAAATGAAAAACACTGGACCAAGTAATTATGTACGTGAATATGAAAAAGTTTTGTTCGTGTTGTATCGGACCGATTTTTAGTTTTTGTTACAATGTGACCACATGCTTTTGAACACAAATACGTTTTACCTGGATCTCCAACTTTGGCAACTTTATCTGGTAGTGTGTGTCGTGGGTCTCTTTTCTTTCATGCTTAGTTTTTGTTCAGGGTTTGACAAGGACTCTCAAACCGAATAAAGCCTTATAACAACCAATAGTAGGATATCTTTTTTTTTTAAAAAAAAAAAAGAAGATATGGATTAATTCTTGATCTGCAATTTATGGTAGTCTTAGCTATAAGAGCTGCATTCACACTTAGATGAGACTTTTTTACGTATCCTTACAAACCTTAAACCTAAATGACCCTTACGAACCTAAAATAAATGAATTCCTTAATCTCATCTTAAAAGTAAACTAGATTTATTTTTTTAAGTCATTCAACAGTTGTAGAAACATCCGCTTGAGTCAAAGTACCTTTCCTATCAGAAGAATTATATAAAAAGATTTAGATTATTTGTTTTGAGAAAAACTAATAACATATTAACAAAACGATTGCTCTCTAAGACATCTAGAATTACAATTGGTCAAAAATATATCTTAATCACCAAATTCACAATTGATTATATATTAGATTTCATGTTTTGTCTTAAAAAGAACAACATTCATATATGCATGATATCACCTAATGAATGAACTTGTTTTACAATCACGCGAGTATATTTTCTCAATGTTATATTAGTTGTTTATTTTTGGTCAATTTAAATATAAACTTTTTACTTTCTTGGAGCCTATGTACAATTTTCGTAACTGCAAAATGTTATTAACCTACTTTTTCGTATGGAAAATATTAACAATGTTTATTGCTGTAACTTGTTCTATTAAAAAAAAAATATTTAAATCTGTTTTATTCATGGCCTGGATCCGTTGGTATGGCTTAATATATTAGCTTATAATTTATCTTATTTCTTGTCTCCCTGACCTTAACAGTTATATATTATCTTGTTTTTCGGAGTCCAGTTGTCTGGTTGGAGTTTTTATGATATTCTGGTCGTCGCGCCACCACCCGTGAAATTAAATCCATAAACCGCTTACAGTTTTTTTACCGCTTTAAAAAAAATACACTAAATATAAGAAGAAAAAATCTATTCTTTAAATTAATTTTGCTTAGTATGTTTAAAGAATGAGACAAAGTGTTTCACCTTGCAATTTACCTGAAACATGTGTACTTATGAATACCTATACTGTTTAAACTTTTCTTTTATTTATTTTCTTTTAGTAGGTAATTGAAAAATTCTTAATGCAAGGTTACGATCAATTTTATTTTTCATTTGGAGATAATAGCCATTGTATAACTAAACATCTCGCTATTTCCTTGATGTTGGTAATTTAAGCTAATCTTTATTACTTCTACTAGTGGTTTTGTATATCTGTGTTCGCTGAAGTGAAGAGATTCTATCGTAGTAAAGAAATATCTTATAGATGTTAGCTTCTGGGTTACCTAAGTACCAAAATTTGAAGCATATAATATGTTTTACTTTTACTTGTTATTATAATATAATGTACTCTTTTAGACTTGTTGTGGAATTTGAAGGAAGTATTTAACTGTATAACTTATTCATCGTTGATCGTACTCTAATTGTCGTTTTGATTTGAGATGGAAATATTATTTTAATATTAACGTTTCAAATAAATGATACCCTAAATTCACACCTTTAGAAACTCTTTCAAAAGTTTTCTTTTTACCGATTAATATTTATATAATATTTATTCCGTGGAAGTTTTGTCCCGACGAGCTAAATTCTTGAACTATATCTTTGGTTCTCTTGACTAACCTATATTTCTCATTGGAAAGTTTTATAATCCATTCTTACTAAAACTATGATATTGTCTAATGCGAAAGCTATGTTAGTTGTATATTTTTGACCGGTTCATTCGTCTTGTATCAAGCTAGCTCTCGTTATCTCTTGGCAAGGAATCGCTCTGCTGGAGTATAATGGGTTACATTCACAAGAGGCTCTCTAGAAGCTCGATCCATCACAGCATCTCGCATCTCCCTTATCTTCTGACCTCTGAAGGAAGGTGGAGCGAAATCTGCCTGAGTGAAAACACTTATCTCTGCATTATATTGGTATATCCGCGTACAAAGATGTTGATATTGCAATTATGAGAGGAGAGATATGATGCATGCTCGTGATATGTGAGTAGCAAGTTTTAATGAAACAGATCAAGTGTCTAGTCTCCAACTTTCTATTTATTAGACCCCTGGTGAACGTCTGTCTTGCCTTGCCTTGTTCTTGTGAGGAAGATTTTTTTTCTTCTCCTTTCTACGTTCAACAAGTTCCCAGGATTTTAATTGAGCTCCAGGAATAGAAATATATCTCTGTTACAATTCCAGGTCTCTTGTTGTTTTAATGTCTTTTCAACAGTGCAGGAAGTTCACTTATCTTTTGTGTGTACTAGGAAGATGTACTTTTGCCTTTGTTACGATTCTCAAGAAGTGTAATAATCTTATTAGATCTTTTTAGAAATTTCTTACGTTCTTATTTTAGTACGCTGAATACATTATGTATTATCCGTAATGTAAAGACCATAAAGTAATAATATGCGACAATTAATAAGTAATTTCAGTTTCAAATTATTCATTATTATTTGTCTCAGCAGAAACGCTAATTCTATGTAGGTATATAAATATATGATACGCTATTAATGATACTCAATTTATATATATATATATATATATATATATATATATATATATATATATATATATATATATATATATATATATATATATATATATAAAAACAATGTAAAACATATACATATACGCTATTGGTTTTAACGTCTTCGAAGTTAGATACAAATAAAAAGTTCGTATCTTCATTAACCTACTTATTATGTTTATTCTGAAAAGATATAATATAATCCCTTTCTTAAGTTGAAATGGGATTATAATTTATGACTATGAACGTGTTGAAACCTTCTTTTAGCCTTAGTGTCGGGATCTTACTAGTTTACTTTGAACGTCTCTTTCTAACTTCAAATAAAGATTGCTACAAAGCAAGGGGATTGCGTGCATGGGTTTTACCTTCGGTTTTAAGGCGGCTCTAGATGTAAGGCCGTGAAAGGATGTGTATCATTAATAATGGCGATTTAGTCCTTAAGACTGTGAAGCTCTCAAACGACTTTTTTGGTACAAGTAATCTTTTATTAGCGACTTAATTCATAAAACAATTTATAAATACGATTAAACAGAAATGAGATTTAATTTTAAAAAAATTGGTTGTTTCTACCGACATTTCGTGGAAATAAATAGTAATAATTAAAACTGAAAGAGTGATCATTTTACTCCTAAACAAATACAATGGCCAATTAATAATACTGTGTTTTTTATATGATAATCTGTAATTTTGATCGTTGAATTTATTTTCATAACAAAATTAATTTATACTATTTATTTTTTTCCGTTATTTTTCTTTTAATAAAATTGAATGCTTATAAATTAATGAAACAAAACTTAAATGTCTTGGCAGATTCATGGAGATCAGGGCTCCCTTTCCAAGAATTGAAAGTGAATTTTTATAATCCTCATTGGGTTTATTTTATTGTTATTTATTTCTTGTTTGGCTCATCTAGATAAATAACAAATTGTTTTCTTTTAAACTAATCCTTTTTTAATATTATATGTTAGTAGCATGGTGTATTAATTACGTAAAGTAGCAATTCGCGTAACATCTTTCAAAATTGGAGGTAGAGGACGGTTTCGGTGGTTGGGTTGGATTATATTTCATACTCCGAGATTGATTTCATAAGACTTTTATAAATTATTTTCTTTTATTCCGTTCCTTAACAATAGAAAGTTGCATGTTTAAAATTATCCCGTTTTCGGTACCAAATGTTATTGTTTTACTGTTCATAGGAGCATTTGGACCCCCTCCCCCCAAACTAATCGTTTTTAACATAAATGCTTTTGTGTTCGAATAATTATGTTCAATTATTATTGATTGTTGTTAACAATGCGTATAATTGTTGTGAACCGTATTAATAATGGTTGTATGGTTTTATTGGTATGAAAAGTTCCAGAATATCTGGTTCGAACCACTAATGATAATAATCCTAATTATTTATTTTTTTTTAATTTCATTTATTGATATTGACATTGTATTTATTTGATTGTTCCTTAAGATGATTTCTATTAAAATCTCTTTCGAGGCTATTACTTCCAAAATAATTGAATACTTGATGACAAAAATTAATCTAATAAGGCATTTCCTTTCTTATATAGGCTCAATTGATTATGTTCTTTGTAATTTCTTGTATTTTTTAGGAGCTAAGAACATTCAAAAAGGATCGATAAGTAGGAATGGATGTAAAAATTACCAACAGCAATGTTACCTTCCTAATTTTATTCATTTAACTAGATAGTAGATAATTATAACTTTATTAATTAGTGTTATTTTTGTGTTTACAGAAGTTGATTGTGAGAAGCAAGATAAAAACGAGCCTGCTGGTGCAGACCAACGCCTCCTGTCTTTGGAAAAACAGCTTAATATTGAACTCAAGGTAACTATTTCAGTACATTTTAATTAATCGAAATGTGATTATGTATTTATTGTGAATTAATTAGTGAAATAATTAAGGAGTAAATCTTTATTTATTATCTGTTTATTTATTAAATCATACGTGTTAAATTAATCCAACTAACTAAACTGGTTTGACTAACTAACTTCTGGAATATTATACAAGTCAGGCTAATCATTCCGCTTTTGGTCCTTAAGAATTTGCTGTGGAAATGAGTATAATATTACTACTGTTTTGAAATTTACTCTAATAGAATGCCATGCTAATTAACTGCAGCTTGTATTTACAAAAAGTACAAAACATGCAAATTGGGAAAATGAGCTAAATGTTTAGATAGTTTGACAATTGATATCATATTTCTCTTTTAAATACATATTATAATAATTAAATTTTGAGATTGTAAAACCTTTTTTTCACAGACACATCTCTTAATAAAAAAATTAAATTTGTAATAACATTACATTGTAGTATAGTCACTGACTGGCCAATAAATCCAATCTAGCAACAATATCTGAGAATAGCAATAAAAAATTACTTTTAAAGATCAGAACTAAGAAAATATAATTATTATTTCTTTAAGCATCAAAAATAATTAAATCTATCCCCAACACTTGAAATGTTAATGTTGCAAGTTGCAATTTGGCAGATTCACTTACAGCAGTAGAGCATTGCTGAATGCACCGATAAATGGATGATCGTGTTAAATTAATAAATTCATTCAATGTAGTTGTTTTCAAGAAATATAAGTTCTCTTTATGTAGGACTGCGGGTCCATTATGTGAATATGTTTAAAAATTGTTTGCCTAATTGAGACATTATGAAATGTAACTTTTAACAGCGGTGATATTAGGTGTGCTACAACGGAGTTCTGTGGAGTAGAGTGGATTATACCAGATGCAATTGGTAACCTGAGCACATCGTCTGCTGACTACAATCTCTTATAAGGTTATTAGGATCACCTTCCTCCCTTCCTACATTTTAAACCTATATCGATGTTGTAGATGTTCCTATTTGAGACAAGGATGTTCAACTGACACAAAATCACTTACAAATTTTTGACATTATTCAATGTTTTATGTTTTAGATAGCCTAATATGATGTTAAAACTAAAATTGTATGTTTAATGTAGTCAATGTTATACATATAAGCTATTTGATTTGTTTAATGATTTAAGAAAGGAGCCAAAAAAATGTTCATTGATGTTATTAGTTTATAATGGCTGTCAAATTAAATGAAGTTGATGCATGATTCATTATTATTTATATTTTAAAAAAAGTTTTATTCATTCATTACTTTTTAATTAAATGTTTTTTATTGGGAGTTTTTTTGTATTATTCACAGTGATTGTTGAATGTAACACATATTCAGAGAAGCTTTTTTTAAAAAAATTGCATGGTATCTGCTTATTATTTTAAAACGAGGTATATATTATGTTAATTGTTAAAATAAATCCGCCATTATCATCATTACCATGGCAGTTGAAGGTTGATTCAAGATAATTTAACTCTATTGGAAATAACCACATATTTATTTAAAATATCTCTATTTCATTTCCAAACAAACTGTTTTACTTACTGTCAAATTAAGTACATATTTTACAATAATCTTGAATCAATGAAATAACATTAATTAGAATGGTAGCATTTATTGACTTTCATAAAAAGTATAAAACACACAAGTGTTTTTCAAATGTAATTCAAGTTTTTTGGGAACTTCATATTTTGTTTAGGTCACCTCATAAGGTTATGCTTCGCCCATAATCAAGTAAATACAGTATGATAATAAAAAATAATAATATCTCTTCGTGATCGAGCACTTAATTATGGATGGGTTCTGGTGGGGATCTAAAGCATTCTAATTTGTATCTTTGTTGCTTTAGAGTTGGTTAGAAACTATGTTGCAGATATAGCACATATATCCTTGAACACGAGCATTTAATGTCTTACATAACCTTAATTAGATAGGTTAAAAGAGGATGAGTTAATGTAATTGAGACTTATCTAGTGTTATATTATCTCTTTCTCATTGTTTTATTTTTAATTCTTCAGTGCTTTGGGGGAATGAGTTTGAACTTACTGTTTCCATTGTTGGAGTTATCATTGAAAATTATCTTCACTGGTGAAACCTGTGTTTCAAGTATGTGAAGTGGGACTTTCTAAGACATGCTCACACTGCTGGAAGCATGCTCAGGGATAATGAAAATATTATTTTACTAGATAATCTAAAAAAAATATGATTATTTGTTATACTATTCGATCTTCTCCTGAGCTCTTTTCACAATTTAATTCAGTTATTGTCCACTTCTTCTGGTTGTGTATATTGAAGTTTGAAGCACAAGATTATCCTCATCCTTGAAGATGCTTTTAGAAATGGGAAGTTATATTTAATTTCACATACCTTTATGCTTGGTCTTTACCTAAAAACCAAGAATACCATAAAAGATAACATGTGATCTGAGATCAAATATAAACATTATATAGTATTTATATTTTGTAATCAATGCTATCAGTGATTTGAAGTTCAACTTAGGTTCTTTTAAGATCGACTGCTATGATTTTAGTTGCTAACAAGTTATGTTGAGTAACAGTCACCCCCCCCCCCCCCCCCCCCGGCATAATATTAATTTCAAAATGTATTAAATTTTATTTATGAATTTTTCCCACTAGGTGATACAACCCTGTTTGTTTGTAGAGGTAGTAAACAATTTACCAAATAAGTTAATCTACCCAATTTATATGTATATGTGTGTTTTAAAATCATTTGCTATTTTATTCCTCTTGGCTGTGGATTCAAAATACTTAGTAATCAATTAAGCGAGACAGAGTATTTTTAGATATAGTCCAATGTATCAGTTACCTTCCTCCTAACTTGGGTTGGGATTAGTTTATAAAAAAGTCCAATCTTCTTTTTAGTGTTTTTCCTTTGAATAATGTTCCATTTGCAGATCTATATTTGCCAATGCTGAACTTAATTTATGTATTGAAGTGTTTTATGCAACCGTCCAATCTTCATATATACTATGAACTATAATGGTTGATTGATAAGTCTGAGTAAAGTCAATAGATTTCACCACCATTATACTATTATTAACATTATTTTTAGCTTGTAGCAACTCTGAAGATTTGTTAATTGTAAACAACTTTGGTTGTAAACAGTTATGAGTTATGAATGTTGGTCAGTATGTGTCCGGATGTTAACGCAATTAATTATTCGTTTTAAAGGCTAAGCTAAAGTACTAAATAATAGGTTTAAATTCTTTAAGAAAGAAAATCAACTTTTTGTTAATTAAATTTAGGTGGAGAATGAATACACAACATGACATGAATTCATATGAAATAACATAATAAACAGTACTACATGATAAAGTTTTTACATTTGGTCAGACTTCTCAAACTTCCTCCTTAAATTAAAATATCTAATTTGAAAATTCTATCCTTTTATTAAAAAATATTTAGATATACCTAAAGTTGAACTGAGTGTTGTAGTGTGTGTTCATAAAAGTAGAAAAAATTCTACTCCAAATTTAACTTGTCCTGGTGCGCAGTAACTTTCTAACCCTTGTCCATCCGTTCTCCTGAAACTTGACAAAATCCTATTGTTGTTATAGCTTTATTGATTAATTATTTATATTCTATATAGTAAATTCACCATGTATTGACCATTAAATTCTTATTTGCCATATTGTTCTGAAAATTCATATATGACCTCTATAGGACCTACATAGGACCTCTTGATTGAATCCTGGCCCTTAATTTATTTCAACATAATATGTATTTTCCCAAAATATGTTCGAACTGTGTGTGCGACTGGGGTATTTTTTATTTTACTTGTATGAATTTGTTTTTGGTTTTACAAAAGTACTTAATAAACAGTTTACTACCTATTAATTTGTGTTAAAAGTATATTTTATGTTAAAATTAAATAATTTTTTCAATAATCTCCAAATTTTGTTTTACTGAAAAAAGCATGTTTCATATAACATTAAATTATCTTTTTTTAGGTAAAGCAAGGAGCAGAAAACATGGTTCAGAGCCTCGACAGTAAGGATAAGAAGCTGGTGTTTGAAGCCCAGCAGATGTTAGCTGACTCTAAAGCGAAGATAGATTATCTCAAGATGAGGATACGAAGGCTTAGAGCTGCCAGACCTACTAGCCACACTGACGCCAACTCTAATTCTAACTATAACAATAACAACCATCACCATCATCATTACAGCAAGGGTATGTTGGATTTGGGTTGCAAGAGTACAGTTCTATGTCATGTAAAACATATTAAGATAATTCTATTATGTTACATTTAGGAGTTTTGTACTTGGATTGCTTGCATTTCTTAGTTACTTCTCTTAGTACTAGTTGCTTTGGTTAATATATGTTAATTTTATATGAAGGAAAATGGATTAATCTATGAATTATCAAGCTGCGATACCTAGAGATCAGTTACAACTTCCAAGCGTTTTGTTTGATCCTAATATTTCTATAAACCTCAATAGGAGTGTGTTCTTACCTTTTCCTTTTATTGGAAGCATCATCAAGGACAAAAATCTCTGAGGCCCAATAGTCATCAGAAGACTTTGAACTTCTACTAAATTAGTTTCTAATAAAATTGCTACAATCACATGAACAATACAAATAAGGGAACCGGTGGAATTGGTTAACAAAGTCGCAACTCTTTATCGGCGCAAAACTGGCTAAACAAATTCCATTAATCTTTATGCAGTGGTGTGCTCTAACATGGGGCGCTTGTTGCAGGCTTGGTTTCATCGAAAAAATGAGTAGAGCCTGATTAATTATAGAAGATAAGAAAAGCTTTGATTTATTTTAAACACGCTTTGCAAATTTTCATATCAATTGCGGTTATTGAGTTCTACATTAAAACAAAAAATATTTTTGTAAAACTATTATTTTATATCAATTGATTTGCCCTATTCATTCCACAAAGCCAGCTTTCAACCACTTGTGATCATCAATGAAGAGAAAGAGTCCAATCAAAAATATCTGTCTATTTAAACACTCTCTCTTTCTCTTTCCCTTCTCTACTTATCTAACTGGCACTGAAAATTACCACTAATGGTCAAAACTATACATTTATGTTTTGGGTAGACATGTCTTTATTTATTGCTTCCTAAAGATAAAAAAATAAGGTTGCTATGTTAAGGTAGTGTGTCAATTACTTAAACTACTGTAGCTGTGCAATCAGAGCCTCATGGCCAGAGCGGAGCAATTCAAGCTGTTTTTTCAACTTTCAATCCTCGGCCGTTTGAGTCACTTAACTTTAACTTCTAATTGTTTAAACAATAATTTGTACAGAAATATTTATCAAAATATGGAACAGAGAGAAAATTTTAATATAAATTTGTGGCTAAGTTCTTAAATCGGCTATATTTTGACCAAACCTGGTGATTAAAAGTGACGAAACTAAATTAAAAATAGTTCTGTCAACACTATTGTAAATTTGTCAGATTGTTCTTAATCTAGGAAGACTTTAAGTTATGGTTACATTTAAAAATTTTTGTGTATAAAACAATATTTGCTATAAGTGGGGCTTGCTGGATCTATGTCTGATGCAAGACCTTGACGTACTGCATGTTGCCAACCACCCCACTCACAGTCCATCTGCCGTACCACATTGGCTCATCTGACTGTGTGTTATACTGCAAGTTGGACCGTGAATGGCTGCATTATGTTAATAAAGTTCTCTTAGTTTTAATTTTGTTACTCAATATGGAGAAATAATTTTAAATAATCAAATAAAGTTTATCTGTATCATCTCACAAATCCCTTTTTTATGTACTAATATATTTATTCATGATAATTAGTGGTTTGATAATAAACAAGTCACTTTTTACTCTCTGTTTTTTATTATTATTCTATGTACATATGCAGTACAACTGTTTACATTTATATAGTAAGCACATATGAGGAGCTAAGTATCAAAGCCGGACAAGAGCACATTTCAAAATTTTACAGGAGAGCCGAAAAACTGTAGTTAAAATTCTACAGGTGCTAGAGCAATGATTTTTTTCTGTCGATTCTTAATAGACTCAAAACTAGTTAGAAGTACAGTAGAGTCTCGTTTATCCGGACCCCGCTAGTCCGGACATCCGTATAATCCGGACGGGCCAAAATCTATGTACAAATTGGAACCAGGGCCTGTTAAGATTTATTACTTGTTAAGATAATTGGAGTTTCTGCTTTTATTGTCTATTAAAATGTATAAAATTATTCCTAGTATAGTTTATAGGTGTATATTCAAACAGTCTAACATGAGGAATACCCGGTATTTTGTTAAAATTTAACAGATTTAAGAATAAGTAAGAACATCCATAAATCTGTTTCGGTTCCATAGAAATGTAGGGCAGAAGATATAAAGGAAATGTATTCCAGGAAGTACAATTATATGTGACTGAGATGGGGAAGGGTTTTAAGAAACATGTAGTGGTGGCTCAACCCAGTTCCATGAAATTTTGCCTAGCCAACAATGTCTTATGTCTTAACTTTTTGTGAAATTTTGTCTCGAATTTCATATCGGAACTCAGCCTGTTTCTCTGAAAGTCCCTTCTATACCTGCCTACCTGCCACCTGCGTAATAGATTGTCATTTTATTTGAATTCATTTGATATTTGACATGACTGGTGCTGGTGACAGAACAGCTCTTAACTAAATAGTGGACCTACGTTGTACAAGCATGTTTTGGAGACTAATAGAAGTAATTTTTATGATAAAAATCTCGATTTTAATAGTTTTACTCTACTAAAGCTTGTTCTACAGACACATTAAAACTGACTCCGTTTAATCCGGACTTTCGGTAATCCGGACTGGGTTCGGTCCCGTTAAACCCGGATTAGCGAGACTCTACTGTACTGAAAACGTGATTTTTTTTGTTTTTTTAGCTGCTAAATGGAGTTAAAAAGTGGAGTTGTCCGCTTTTGAAACAAAAACAAGGTTTTGTCCGTTTTTGAAGCAAAATGACGTTGAAAATAATGGTTAGAATAATAATATTGGAGAAATAATTTGTTTTTTCACGTTTTTCAGAGTTCTTAGGGGGTAGTGCCCCCAAATTTAGAGCCTAAATTGATTTCTCGATTTCTCGTCGGGGTATCATTTTTCTAAACATGTATGTCAAAATGGTAGGAGTAGGTATTCAGATGCTAAAGCCTGCAGTGCATCATAGGAACGAGTTAGTAAAATGCAGCCTCCTGATTGGCTGTTTCGGTTATGTCCACTATTGAAGCAAAACGTGTGTTGACTTGTCTGTATTTAAAACAAAACTACAAATATTATTGCATTTTTACCCCTTTTCTGGTCGTTTTTGATCCAAATGGATAGCAGAATCTGATGCATCAGGCAAAAATCTATAAGAAACAATCGATAACTGAAATTCGGAAAAAATGTCGAATGTCCGTCTTTGATACTAGGTCCTCATATATATGTTACATTAACAGCTAAGAGCTTGGATAAGAATCTAAAGTAAATATCATAAGCTATCTATGATTTTTATAATATGGAAAACATTATTTTAACTTAAAACATTTTTGGTTAGGAACTTTCTTTATCTTTAACTTTTTTCATCAGGATTAAAGAATCTTATTGCTTTTTTTTTTGTTTCCAAAGAATTTTATCTTATCCTTATCTTTATATTTTAGAAAATCCTAGCAGTTTTTAAGTATAAACTAAATCTTCACATTGGTTTGTTGTCAGTTATCATTTCTATTAGTGTTACAAATGAAGACATCTTTTGTTGAAAATCTTGAGCTTCTCTTGGGATTATTTTATGAGAAAAAAGAATTTCATTATTTTAGTAAGTCCAAATTATTTATGTTTAAAATTTTACTCAGACCAATCTAATTTACTGATTTTGAATTGTTACTTAGAAAATATGTTGGTTTTCTTTTAGCAGTTTATAGCACTAACTTCAGTAGTTCAGTAATATCTCTTATCTTTGTTTTTAATTAACGAAAGGTAAAAGTAATGAAACAATATTTAGCCAAACAGCGAAACTTCAGACTTTCAAGAAGATTAATACACCAAAAATTCTTATTTTCACAAAATGTCTCCTAGTTATATCAAATCCATTGAGAATTAGTCGACAATATAAAGTAAAATCATGATAAAATCTAGGTTTTTACATGAATCCCGATATTTTGATTTATGAAGCTAATCTCAAATAATATAAACTCTACTTTAATCTTTCAATATGCTTTATACTGATTACTAAGTAAACAACAAAAATGTTAAAATTAAAATTTATTATTATTCCTTAGTTGAAAATTATGTTTTTAATGTCCTCTGTGAATTTTTTAATTTATACTCAAACTCATTGACATTAAATACCATATTGAAAATAAAAATATATTATTTTCTGTTTGTTCCTTTAAAACCAAACTTTTTATTGGTTTTTTATTACTCAATCTAATTTTATACCTTTTTTTAAATATACAGTCATGTTCAGTAATGTTTCTTATCTTTTTTTTAAAAAAAGTTTGTAAAGATAAAATGAAGTAATTTTATATGTTTTACCAAGCCTAATTTTTTATCAGTTACTCATACTCCACTGAAAGAAAGAATATTAAAACGTTTTTTCTTTTAAATAATATTTGGTTTTTTGCTATTCAATTACATTTGTTTAAAAAAGAAAAGAACAGCTCAAGCTCAAGTAATTTAAGGTGGAAAATAGCATATATTAGTTAGCATGGTTTATATATGTGTGTGTTGGTTTTCACTCAAAGAAAGTTAGGCATTTTTAATTAATCATCTATTTGATACATCCAATCACTGGTTACTTACTATTAATGATTAGTCTGGTTACTTAAGTTACTGGTTACTCTCATTTCTGGAGACAAACTAAATGGATTGGGGTTCAGATAATTGAAGTTCTACTGTAATTAGTTGCCACGTCTTTAAAATAATAGTACAATAATTTTTCCTGGTTGTGAACCCTAATTTAATTATTTATTGTTTAGAAAACTATTAATGTATATATATATATTTTTTTTTTTTTTTTTTTTTTTTTTTTTTTAAGGGTTAAATATAAATAAATTGCTTCCTTCTCCTTTCCCTTTTTAAAAAAGCAGCTATATTTCGCCCTTATTTAGAGCTTCTTCAGGCTGGTAACATTCTTTATAACTGATTGTCTTATTAAGAAAAATTAGGTTTCTTTTTTATTTTATTTTAATAAAAGTAGTTGAAAAACAAAAACTTAGTAATTTTATCACACGAACAGTATTTCCATACTTGAATTTTTAAACAGAATTAAATTAAAAGATTAAAAATGAATCCTCCCTGTATTAACACAAGGAGAGAGACACTGACACAGTCTATCCTGTTGATCTGATTAATTTTGGGAACAGGATCCAAAAAAATAAAGACTTTAGAGTCCTTATTAGGATTTAAAAAAAAAAAAAAAAAAAAATGTTCCAAATTGAAGATTTCTCTCTTGGTCAAGCTTTTCTTGTTCAATAGAACTCTAGTTATTCAAATTAATTAGGATCGGCCGATTCGTATTCGTGAAAATTCAGATGATTGGATATAGCCCAGGAATTAAGAAAAATAATGTAATTTATAGGAAATCACCTTTTATTTATGAAAATTAAATATGACAAACATAAGATAAAGTACTGTATTCAAAATTACAGTAAGGCTAGGCGCACACAGGCTAGGCGCAAAACAGTCTGCAGACTGTTTTGCCCCCAGTGTGCACCTAGCCTAAAAGGAAAAGATTTTAAAATTACGTAATTAACCCTGGCTTGCTTTAAAGTCTGTCTGTCACACCACCAAGTTTTTCAGAAAACATCAATGATTTTTCTCATAAGATTCCAATAGTTTGATTTGGATGATTGGAGATTCTGTTGATTGGGGTTCGGATGATTGAAGTTCTATTAAAATTAGTTGCTATTTCTTTAAAATAATAGTACAATATTATCATATGACCTACCAGCTACCTGTTTTATGTATCTAAGTTGGTTGTATCAGCTACTATTTTGTTAAACTTACTAATAAAAAAAACTTCTACTAAAAAGATCAGTTTATTGTCAAACTATAATTATAAACATTGTAATACTGACAAGTTAATCTTTCTAAGTGTAATTGCTGTTTAGGCTATAAATGTATATGGACCTGTTTCAAACATTAAACTAATTAGGTTTAATATTGAGTCTATTGTATTATTATTATTTACGTGCTTGCTATGGTTTAATAACTACTCAAATTTTAACCTGCTTCCATGCCATAATCAAACTTATAAACATTCCATTAATTTTGCGTTATAGATCAATTAATTTAATTGAATTTGTTAATTAAAATTATCTTGTTTTTTGCTGTGTGATTTCAGGGCTAGAAGGAGAAAGTGTTGAGGATAGAGTGGCTGAATTGAGACATAGGTTGAGGATAGAAGCTGCTGTTTTGGAAGGAGCTAAGAATGTTATCAGATCACTTCAGTCATCCACACGTGGAGTTCCAGACAAAAAGGCTTTGCATGAGGTACAAAATTCAATTATGTATTAGTATTCTTTAAATTAACTTTTTACTTAATGATATCCTAGCCAAAAGATAATATTGACAAATAAAATATTTATTTGACAACTTGATCTGAACTTTGTTTAGTCTTTTCATTTGTAAGTTGTCTTTGTAGTATGGCTTCTTTATAGGTGGTTATTTGTGGATATAATTGAACATTGTACAAAATTTATTGGAGGGAATCAAACCTCTCTATTTACAATTAGTATTAAGAAGTACATTTAAAAAAAAAGTGTTTTTTCACTACTTATATGATTAAATTGGTATTTAAATTGACATTCACAATTTAAACATTTTAACTAAAATCATCATAATTGTTCTTGAAAAATAATTTCTTTGAATCATATACTAAATTTCGCTAGCAATCAAAATAATAAAAAAAGACAGAATAATAAAATTAAGGGCAAGAAATGAAGTTGACAAATTCTTATGACACAAACTACAGTTTATTTTTTTCAAACTACAGTTTGTTTTTTAAGTTGTGGAAGAAAACATTATTATGTGTTTTGTCTCACCTTTTTTCATCTCACACCACTTGCTGTGAATCATAATAAAATAAATGATAGAGAGACTGTGATAGCACAATGTAAACAGAACCTATAGAATTATCAATATTCAATACTAACATGACTGCATTTCTTAAAATCTCTTATTGATGACACCCATGTTTAACGGGTTAATTTAAAAAAGTAGATTTATTAGATTGATTGAGTGTTTTCTAAATATCTTATACTATTACTATTTCCCTTCTCCACCCTTTGGTTTCCCCTTTGTGGAGAGGTAATTTCTGTGTAATATTTAATTTTTGTTTATTTGTATTATTTAAAAGAAATAAAGTTTATTTGAATTGAATTACTATATTATTCTATTTAAAGAATAAAGTGTATTCAAAAGAACATCAGTAGCTTTGTCATTCCTTTTAAAGATCAGTCAAAAAGTATAAATCAAAGTAAACGAACCTAATATGAAGGGTAAGCTGAAGCAAATATTAGTCTTAAGATATAAAGACTATTCTAGTGCACTTTCGTCCATGGTTATGATGATGAATTTTCTCTCAATAGCTGTTGCTAGAGGAATTTTTGAGAACCTGGCCAATTATTGCTAATATTTGGGAAACCCCAGGAAGACTTGGACTTCATCTTGTAGAAATTATATATGTATTTACCAAATATTACCTCTGTAGCTTGAAATGTTATTCCTCACCTTGTCCTCCACAATGAGAGCCGGCGTGGTAGTGTGGTTAAATTACTTACCACGTCTGCCCGGCCATCACTGAATCAAGGGCGGTACGAGGTAGTGCGTTCGATCCCTCGCTGTGCTGCTCTGATTCATATGACTCACTAATGATCACATAATACTCGCTTCGGCGGTGCAATATACAAAGGTTTAATGTGTGAAGTGGCTAGAACTCTCTACCACGGGGATAGTAAAATGGACCTAAAAGATGGCCTAATTGCTAATTCTGATTGGCTAATTGCCTAATTGACTAATTTTGGTTCGAACAAGTGGTTCGTGCTACCCGTCTAGTACTAGTACTAGGACCTTACTACTACTACTATCCTCCATAATGTAAATATTATTATTAGGTTACATTGTAAAAAACTGAAAGCACAGGATATATTAATTGGCAGCATTGGAAATTTAAACATTCCTGTATCCCTCCTTTACAATACGTTTTCCTTAATTATTTTAGTAACATGTTATCGTTTATACAATGAAAAGGGGTCTTAACCCATTCAATGCGGGTGGATCCATGCCAAGCTAACGCACCTGACGGGTGGATCCAAGCCCCTTCCTTTCAGCCCTCTGTAGCTCTATTTTCCGTTCCTCGAGTAGAACCATCTTGCAAGGCTCCGTCAGGCCCGCTGACGTTTGTATCCACAGGGGATCAAACTTTTTTTTTTTAAATTAACTTTTAAAGATTCTATTCAGTCACTAAGGTAGGTTCATGAATTAGATTACGCATTCAAGGGGTTAAGGTGGGATTGTAGTATGCGTTTTTTGCACACTTCAGAATAATCTATAGGCTGTCATAACATGACGTGAGGAAAGTTGATTCCAAACCAACTTTCTAACATTGAAGCTAACCTGAATGAAACCTTCTTGTCCTCTTCCCTCTTGTTTACATTTTTTATTTCATTTTTTGAGTCATCCATTTACAATATTAAATACACACATGTTTTCATTTGCAAACCATTCTTTTAGAAAAGTAGTATTGTATTTAATAATATATTTAGCTTTGCTACTAACCTTTGTTTAAGACACTGCACAAGTGCATAAGGAAAGAAGGGTGGAGAAAAAACTCTCAGTTACGTCTCCACGGCTTCATGACTGTATTTTTATCTACATAGCCGGAACATGCGTAAAAAACACATGCTATGAACCCACCTTTATGCAGTTAAGGGTTAAGCTTTGACAAGTACATAAGTAAAATAGTATAAATCAAGACAGTATCTTCAAGTAAGTGAAGATTCTTTCTTCTCTTCTTACTATTTACTTAATCCCACTCTCTTCTATCTAAAGGTGTAAAGGGTCCAAAAAATGTTTTCCCAAGCCCTGTGGTCCTCCGTTAACTTTCTTGCCTGGATTCAGGGCCCTCCGCTTTTGTCTTGACATTATCTTTACATGAGGTGTTCTTTCTGTCCCATTGTCTTTTCCTTCCGGCCTGGAAGGCCGGAAGGAAAAGACTAATAGCTTTGTTTTGGGTATCTATTTTTTATCCTTTCTTGTGATATGCCCAAACCATCTCAGTTGATTAGTTTGGACTGTTTTTAATGGAGCTTATTTTGAGTTTATCTCAAAAGGTCTGCTGATTTCTTATTTTATCTCTTCTTGTTTTTCCTTCCACTTTGTGTTGGTACCTTATTTCCGAGGTTAAAAGCTTAAATATTGTTTATCAATGAGTGCCCAACATCCAGAACTATAATTTAAATAGAAGCATACGTATTTTTACTGTCTTCAAAATTAGCTATATTAACCCTCTGCCCACAAGGTTGGGTTGTAAACCACCCGGCCGTTTTTGATTTCTGATAAACATGCGCGGAGAGTGTCAAACTTAATCATCCCTCCGTGTATTCTCTAACTGGGTCCTACTTATAGTGTTTGTAGGGCCGTTTGATCGCAGTTATCGCTTTACGCGAATTATAAACTCATGTTATATCTCTGGGGTGAGATTTCACCCGACCTTGTTTCCCCTACATTTATTCAAAAGTCTTTTTCAAGGAATATTACATGGCACAAGGTTTTTTTTAAGACCAATATAATGATTCTCCTGACATCTTAGGTATCATTCTTACATGCGGTATATGAGACTGGATGTCCCCACTCTGCACCTCCTAACTGTACACTTATCCTGAAAAATTAAATCATTCACAACCTTACCTTGAAGAAGGAAATATATTTTCCGAAACGTCGTTAAACTAAAATATTGTGTTTTTATTTTACTTTTGACTGATCCTAGCTATCCTAAAATAATTATTTAATTATTTCACAGTCAATACCTTCAATGGGTGATATTCCACCCGACCTTGTGGTATACATTAGAGCAACTCACCTTGTGGGCAGAGTTTTTTAATTATAGTAGGAGTATAAAGTTAGAGAAAACTTGAAGTTGGCATATCTTAAAACTGTGAAATTATCTGGTCACTTGTTGATTAGTGTGGTATGTATTATTATAGCCATAGCATTTTTAAGGCACTATCCTCAAATACTGACTCCTGGTATAATTCTGCTGCCATCTGTCAAATATATCTTTGTCTTTGACTAAATAATTATTGATTGTGCAAAATAAGAATATAGGCCTTATTAAAGTTTTTAAGTGTTCTTTTTCACAGCACTGCAAAAAGCACCATGTGCTTGAGAAACATCATGATTTTTCTTACAGCATATAAACTTAGCTGTTCGATATTGCAGGACTATAGATACTTGTGGGGGAGAGAGAGGAGAATCAACTCTTGGAGGAGGGCACTCATGCTAGTAAAAAGCATCGCATACCCAACCACTTGCATCTTACTCTTTCACAGTGTTGTAATCAGTAAAAGGCATACTGTAGCATATTCTTTCATGTAAATATTTTCTAGTTATGGTTCATGCTTTTTATTTAATTATTTAACTATTAGGTATAGGAACCTTTGGTACTTTTAAAATTGTGCAAAATTATTTCTTCTTTTTGTATATTTCATTGTTGGAAGTTTTCTTGTACTGACTCTAAAGTCCTGAATTAATTGCCATTTATTTAATTAATGCTTCATTTATATTTCCTAAGGCTCTAGGACCTAGGACCTTTATAGCTTGACAAGCAATAACATAATTTCACAAGAAGAGAATATTTTAGCTTGAGAATGATCCAAGGAGGGATCAAAATATAGCAAATGTGAGGCCTTTAATTTCTTTAAAAGACCCAACTACCTTTTTGATATTGCATCAACCACCTCTAGGATGGCATAGATTTCTGCCTGAAATATTCCGGTGAGTGTCGATAGTGGGAAGCTCTCTTGGATGCCGGACCTTTCTAAGTACAGTCCCACACCTGCCATCTGTGTATCCTGGTCAAATTTTATTTATCCTAATTTAATTCCTACTGGCCCGTGACAGGATTTCCACCTAGTATTTCCTCTTCAGCTTTAGCTGATATTCTACTCCCTTCATTTATATCCCTGTAAGTGGGATCTTGGATTCAGCCACCCTTTCTATACTCAAGTGTCCCGTTGTGGACTCTCCCTTGATTGTCAAGATTGTCTCTTATTCTAACAAATGATGCTATGGCCTCTCCTTTAATCCATGTCTGAAGTGGGGGGATTCCTATCAAAGCCTCTTAGGGCCGCTGTGGGTGCAGTCCTCATCGCCTCTGTTATGCTCCAGCAGGCTAACCCCTGAACCTTCCTTTGCTGAGCTGGCCACCTCAGTTAGAGACCACCATATAATGGATCTATTATGAATTCTAGACCTATTAACTGCTGTGAACAGTTCCCGTGTCTTCCCCCCGCTTGTCTAAGTTGCGAAATGATTATCTTAGCTTTTTCTATTTCCAGGATAATTTTAGGCCAAAGGTTACTTCTAGGTATTTCACCTCTTTTGCCAATATGAACTCAAATTGTTTTAGAACCTTGAAATCCACAAGTTTTCCTCTCTTCGATGAAGACTATCATCTCAGTCTTTGATGGGTTGACTGTGAGTCCTACCTCCTTACACCATTTTTCTCGATTTTGCAAGCCAGTTGCATCCTTCACAGCAGATATTCAGGAACTTGCCTTTGACTAAGACTAGTCCATCCAAGCTTGAAAATTAAAATCCCCTTTTGACATTCTCCTCAAAAGTCCACCCACCACAGGTGAGATAAAAGGCAGCTGCCCTGAGGGCAACCTTCTGTCGCTGTTTTGGTTGCATTAGTGCAGTTAATTGATGACTGATTGAGGCAGGTAATTGATGAATTGTAAATGAGGCATTTGACGATGACTTGAGTGAGGACCTTTGTGTGAGTTCCTTTTTAATGTTATTTGTTTTTGCCTTAAAAAAAGGCTTCTTCATCAAAGAAAGAGAGCTAAGGTGTAGTCTCCCTTGTGCCTGGCCTTTTCTATCCTAGATGTGCAAAATATACTTAGGTTCGTTTCACACTTTACTGTTCGATTTGGTTCGGTGCGAATTCTGTTCGTTTTCGGTCACTCCCGACAAGTGTGAACCGGTGCATACGGCATGTGTTCAGTACCTAATAGACGCCTGATAGAACCGAAAGCCCCCTCAACAAGATTCGGTTTCATCCTGTTTATATTAGGGTCCAAGGTTCACAAAAGCAATTGGTCGTATACACATATACGGTTTAGTTTCGGTTTGGTTACGTTTTAGGCAAGCAAAAATATTATTGTATTCTTCTGTTGATCCCTTTTATTATAAATTCTTCTTATTTATGGTCTCTAGGCTTTAGGGATTCTAATTAAAGAAACAACTATTTTTTTAATTATATTTTTTAAAATTAGCTATATTTCGCCCAAGCCTGGGCATCTTCAGGCCTAAAAATAACAATAACATATATATAATATTTATTTTAACATAATGCAGTTATTACTTATTTTTCTATTAGTTATTTCCTTTTTTTTTAAAAAATTGAAAATACTAAAACAATAACATTGTCCACCTATCTTAAATAAACTTATTTATTAAATAACTTAATTATTTTATTTATAAACATTAATTCAACAAAAAATCAACAATTACTAAAATTTTAAATTAAAAATATTAAATAGTTTACTTTATCTGATATTATATAAAATTATCTGATATATAAAATTCAGATAAGGTAAACTATTTCATATTTTTAATTTAAACTTTTAGTAATTGTTGATTTTTGTTGAATTAATGCTTATAAATAAAATTAATAAAGTTATTTATAGATAGGTTGACAATGTTTTTGTTTTAAGATTTTTAACTTAATGAAAAATAAGTAATAACTACAATATGTTAAAATAAATATTATGTATATGTTACTGTTATTTTTAGGCCAGAAGATGCCCTGGTTTGGGTGAAATATAGCTAATTTTAAAAAATATTATAATTAAAAAACAGTTGTTTTTTTATTAATAATCCCTAAAGACTATAAACAAGATGAAGGAAGAAAATATTATTTCATTTTCAAGGTTAAAATTAAAATTTTTAAATTTTGTTGTTGGCAATGAGTGATTAACTTGATATTGACATTGATCGGCTGATTCTTCGTGCTCCCTTAACTTCGTAAAAATGGTATAAGATGCACCAAACTCCATCCGCTTGGGGAGGATAGGGTATACCCAGTGAAGTCGAATATTCCTCTTTCGTTTTTTCATTTTTCTGTAGAGAAACAACATGACAATAATTTGTTTTTTTCTCCATAGTGAGCATTGTGGGCATAGTAGGCAAACCAACTATAGTGGGCGACTGCGTATTCGATGATTCGGATTCGGTTGTGAAATCAAACCTGATACTAACTGAGTGTGTGTGAAGTGTTTTCATTCGTTTTCGGCGGCTACCGAAAACAAACTGAATACTTCATCTTCTCCCTACTTTTTGTTTTGCCCTAAAAGTCATTCATATTATTTAGGTTTCCAAATATCTGAGGTTCTACTGTAGTTGTATTATTTTGTGGTTTTAGGCTATATTAGTTGTTATTATTTCTATTGTGGTTTTTTAAGTGTAAGTCTCCTCTACTTTACAATACGTATTGGTTAGTGAAGATTGTTTTACTTCAAATGTTAATTACTTATTATTTAAAAACAAACTTATGTTGATATTCATTTTCTTGAGCTACTTTCAAAATGTTTTGGGCTTTTATGGAATAATTGTTAAGCTTTTATCTCTATTATATTAAAATTTTATCTCATTATAATAATTACTAAATTTAATTAAACAGCTAATTGTATAACACTGATTTATTTAATTTATGGACATAGTTTCTTTTGGTTGATGTTCTAGCTGTAAAATTTTCAATTTGGAAAATTATATCTTGAGCTTAGTTATTTCAAATTGTCAAATTGCCAGTTGTAGGTATTATTTATTTTTTGTTTTAATGATAATGTAATCGATGTGCGTGGATTTGTATTAAATGTATCATTGTAATAAGAAATGGGAGTCAATTTGCCAACAATATGCAAATTAATGTGATTTAAAGCCTAGCTTTATACCTATTTATTTGGATGAAATTCTTAGTTTGTACTAATTGGCGATCATATTTTAATATTGTCTGGGCTCATTGAAAGCTAAAGGAGGTCGCAAGGGGTGAGGAAATTGGGCTCTAATAAAATTTTTGGAATGTGTTGTTTTTATTCATAGATGTTGGGATTGTGGGCGCCCCCACTTGGTGCGGAGTGGCAGGGTGTAGTGTGTAGCTGACTGGTAGTGTGTGAGTCTGGGATCTTCCAGATTAAAGTCGTCTAGCTGTAGGTAGGGGCGGGGAGGCAGGGGGAGAGAGAGGTTGAACTAGAAATAGCCTCCTCCTTTGGCAACCCTAACCACCAAGCTAGCATTTTCATATCTCTACACAAATATTACTCCCCCTCTTTTTAATACTAAATATTCTTTTTGTTGTATTGTTCGATATTAATTTAAATCCTACTTGTTGGTACAAAATGTGATATCAGTTATAATTGTTGTTATTTTACTTTGTTATTTGATATTAATGAGTTAGTGATTTTTTTTATATTTAAAAGTTCATCTGTGATCTTCTTTACAAATGAGGTTAGAATGGTGGAAGGTTGTGATGGGTTATTTGACAAAAGTAAGTGTTGTTTCAAAAGACTGTTTAAGAATAATTTAATGGAATCTAAGCTAGTGAACATCAGTGGTGATATATGAATATACCTGAAAAAAATGTATTCTAAATGAAGTGAAGGACTATGATGAAACCGAGATATGTCAGGAGAGAAAGTAAAATGTAATGGTGATGGATGGGAGGACGGATGGAGTTTAAGGGCAAGATTGGTGATCAGACCTGGTCTGGAAGATGGTGGTCTTACTGTAACAGCAGAAGGGGGCCGTGCCACTGCATCACCAGGTTCTTTTCCTACCGCCACTGTTACTACTCCTCCTGGTGCAAGTGGATCTGCACCTTCATGTTCTGTAACTCTGAATGCAGGTCCACACCACACTCTGACCCTGACTTGTACTCCTGGACCTACCTCAATACAGAGACCTCCTCAGCCTCCCCCTCCTCCACCCTCAAGAGAAGTGGCTTCTCAGACTTCACATTCTTTAATACCTCATCTCCTCCAACAGCTTAATACGGACAATGTTTCACAGGTAAATCTATTTTTTCTTCTTGTTTTTAATTGGTCACTTACACTCTAACTATTTTAATTGTTTTAATAAGCCCACACTATTATTTTTGAGTAATACATAATTATTATTTATTTAAATTAGTTTTTTTTTTTTTTTTTTTTTTTTTCATTAAGTTCCATAGTATCAAATGATTTTAATAACTTATATTATCTATTATGGCTTTCGTCTTGATATTTATTGTTTTTATAGGGTGTTGCTGTTCAACAAGATTTGAAGAGAGGCAATCCTGGGATTAAATGTGGCGGAGTGAAAACAGGTGTTAGATCAGGCAATGTGGACAAGGGTAAAAACCCTAGAACTGTTCATATCGACGTGTATTGTACTGAAAGTAGTGATAGTTGTAGCAGTGAAGAGAGTGTCAGCTCTCCACAGACTGTGTACGAAAGTGGAAAGAGTCGTGTAGTGCATGAAAGGAAAGGTACAGGTGACGTTCCTAGAGCTATGACTGGTTCACTGCTTGAAGAACCTATTTGGGAAGAGAGTGCATCAAGAGACATCCCTAGACACGGTTTAAGAAGAGACAAAAGAAGAGAGCTTAGCTCTAGTGAAGTGGGAACAACTAGGGGTACCTGTGGCAGTTCAGGATATCCCTCCTTAGTCAGTAGTGCTGCGTGGTCAGGACTTGCAAGCGAGAACAGCATTTGGAGTGTGGAATCCAGCGCTCCTAGTCTTGCCCAGACTGACAGTTTTGACTACGAGAATTCTCGTGATAAACTACGCATCATGGAAAAAGACAGGGAGTGGGGTGCAAGGCAAAGTTCAAATTGGGTGTCATCAGACGAAGAGTCAAGTGAATCTTCTGGTCCTGAGTTAGCTTGGAGTTTTGCTGAAGCAGACGGAGGAGGTCTGAGAAGAAATGAAACTGTACGCAGAGGTTCACCACCATTGTCCCTAAGTGATTCTGATTTAACTAAACCTCAGCCCTCTGTGCTCCCTCAGACTTTTGGTCCCATCATCAGAAGAGCCAACAGGCACATCGGCCCCACTAAGAATCCTAACTGCCCTTGTGATACTTGCAAATTTTATTTCTCTTCAACTCCTAGTTGACATACATCCTCATCATCTTCAAACTTATGTACATGTCACTTCTTTAACTAGACAATCAACTCTCTTCCCTATCTCAAGTGCTAAAACTATTGGTTGTTAAAAATTTTAGGGAACATATTGTTTACAATTCTTAGCCATACTGTTGCTTTTTGTTTGGCTAAATGTTTCCGTTATATTGAAACAAGCTGCTTTAATCAGTTCGGCCAAAGGGCCTGTGAATCTTCAACAATATTTGCTGAGATTATTTCTACATTTTGACTAAAGCTATTCAGATTTTAATAACATAGTCACGCTCTATTTACCAGACTAATGTGTTTCTTGGTAGTGTAGACTGCCAACTCAGATATATAGCTTTTTATATTATTTAAAGGAATTGTTTAATATAGCTTATACGGAATTTCAATTTTTTTTTTCTTCTTGAAAATTCTAAATTGTGTACACAGTAAGTGTCAGTTAATTTCAATTGTGCGTGAAAAATTTAACTTACATTCCTATTACTCTATGGGAAGTTATAATTAATTTCAAACAACTTCATATTTAATTTCACTTTAGTCCACTGCTAAAGTTTTCTTGAATGATCAATAAAGTGTTATTTTCTAGCAATTTATGTATAAAATGGTATTAGTTATATATAACCAACTGAATTAAAATGAGGACTTAATTTGTTGGTGGTGTGCATTTTTTGGTTTATGGAAATTTACTGAATCTTAAATGTCTAAGTAAAGTAGGTGATAATATGTACTTTTTGTATGGTTTCTCTTTTTTGAATTACTTTTGTGGCTTGATAAACTCTCAAAAGTAAACTTTGTTGAAAGTTTTTGTTTTTTTAAGAAACATTACCTAATTTAAATTTTATTGTATGAAACACCACTGATAAACTTGTAAAAAAACTGTAGAAACAGTTGAATTACAATGTTAAAATGTTTACTTCTCATTAGTTTTTACCATTATACATATTGTTCACTAGATAATTGGTAAGGTCATTGTGTGACCATATTACATTTACCATTATACAAATTCTTCATTAGATAATTATTGGTGAGGTCACTGTGTGATCATATTACTTTTAACAGAATAGTGAGCTGGTAAAGAGTACTGCACTTAATAACAATTTCCTTAAATATCTTTTGGGTTTATTAACAATAATTTCAATGATGATAACCATTCAAAGTAGTTATTGTTATAACCATTTAGAGTAAATATTATTATGGGTTGACTTTAAAAGAATTTAATTTCTTTTCTTCCATTCCTGAGTAAGTTTTAATAAATCTCTGACAAACGTTTTTTTATACATTTTTACGAAAATGATTGATCAAAAACATACCATCAAGGTTTCAAAACTTACTGATGTCCAATATAAACTTAAATGAAATAGATAATTTTGATTTAAATCAAATTATAATTATTATTAACTACGGGAAACCATTTTAATTTGATTTAAATTAAAATTTAAACTTTCTGTAGTATAAAACTACCAAAAACTTAATAATTGAATGTAGATAATTTTGTTTCAAACCTCATTTGCTTTGACCTAACTTCTCACACAAATATGGTATCAGTTCCAACATATAACCAATTAACTGATGATGTGCTAGTGTTTAAATTAATCTTCGTTTAAAGAAATAATTATATTCTTAAAAAAATAAATTAATATTAGCTGTTTACAATTTTTATCTTAAACTTTATCTTTTATTTATATTTAAATTTGATAATTATTGTTAGTTTCATCAACATCAAACAAAGTATATATGTTTTCAATTCCAATAAAAAATATTTTTGTTGTGATTTTATGGAAAGCTAAAAGCATTGATAATAAACTATTTATTTATTCCTGAAACTTTAAATAAGACAGAAGGCTGGTGCTGAGTGTTTTAGACTAGGATGGTTGTCATTTGTTGAAATTTATTTATTAGAATACAACTATTGTCTCTTTAATTTAATATTTATTTTTATGAAATTGTAATGGAATATTTGACAATTGTAAAATATTATTGTAATTTTTCTTTTATTTAATTAAGAGAGGCTGGATTGTTTTTACAAAGTGCTGTTTTGACATGTTCAAGTTTAAGATTGTGAGATTTTGATATGATTAACTTATTTTTCATTTTTTGTGTAACTTATTTATTTTAATTTTTTTGTACATATTTCTCTTTTTTTAATATAGTTAGCTAATTAAAGACTAAGTTTTAAGCTTTATATAACTTTTAATTTTAATCATTGCTTATTTATTGTTGAGACAATTATTCTACATTGTAATTGCTCAAAAATAAATTATGTCTTCCATTTTATTTTATTTATTTATTAATCCTTTAATTTTATCTTCTGAGCTAACCAAAGTTAAGCTCTGTGATTGTAAGCGATGTGATCGTTTTGAAGGACAAACATTTTTTGTTTCAGATTTCAAAAATCCCAAAACAAAAATCCGTTTCAGACGTCAAAACCCCATTTTTGGTCCTGTGTCTGTCTGTCACTCAATTTTTGCAACCAACTTATCTTAAAAAGTACTCGTCTAATTTTCATTAAATTTAAATGGTATTTCATAATGTCGCCCATTGATTGGGTCACATATAAGTTTCAACCATCTGAGCCCATTTGTCTCATCTTCCACTTGTGCACAAACACACATTTATTTCACCTATATCTTCATCTGATTATTAAGAAATTTGGATGGTTTGTCGAAAGTTGCCCGCAGATAGCCCCAGATTAATTTTAACCACTTGTGCATATTTAATATTGCTAAATTGATACTTTAATTTGTGTAGAAACAAAATAAGTTTGAATGATTTAAAAAAAGGGAAACAATTAAATATATTTAGACAGTATTGGGTTGTAAAAGTATAACATCAATAAAATACGTGACAGAATGCGAGGAAGCTAATAGGCAGACTATTTGTTGATGACAAAAAAAAGTATATAATTAAATTGTATTTTATTTTCAATTTAATAAAGTGGACACATTATTACTATAATAGTAGTTATTATTGATTTGTTTGGCAGAAGGTATTTTCCAAAATTTCACCATGCACTAATTCATCCGTTGTTTATAAATGTCAATTATTAATTAGTTTTAAGTTTAATATAAAATAAAAAATGTATTAAGTAGTTTATTAAAGTGACAAACCAAACATGGCAAACTAATTTATATTGAATATAGTTCAGTCAACACAATCGTAAATTTCTTAGAATGTTCTTAATCTAGGCCTGCTAATGACCAGGTTTGATTGGAAAATAGCCAATTTAATGAAGTGTTGATAAGATGAGTTTGTTAATACACCCCATACGACTAAACCACATATTTATATTAATATGAAATAGGGACAATAAGAAAAGAAAAAGTTAGTTTTTTTAATTTTTCAATTTAATAAAGTGGAAACATTATTACTCTATTAGTAATTATTATTATTGATTTATTTTGCAAAAGGTATTTAATCAAATTCGTGTCATAAGTTAAATGTAAAGTAATTCTCAGGTGTTTCTATTGCCCACCTGAATGCCTTACATTTAGCAGTAATGAAGTTAAAGGGGAATGTAATAGGGGCCTTCCCTTATTTTTGCCTATTCCTTCTTGGTAAGCTGATTAGTAACTTCTTCCTTTTACAGGGGGGGGGGGGGGGTCACACTTTTCTTTTATTTCCTGGAAAAGATCAATATTTGGTTACGTTATTGTGGTGTTTAGGTAATAAGTTCCCTCCTTGATTAGTATACTATGTTCTCTTATTTGTATAAACTAAGGGACTCAGTCACTGGCTCACTTGCTTGTCTACCCTTGGGTGGGAGATGTGTGCCAGTTACATCTTCCCTGTAGAAATATTCCATTTTTTATTGCTTTGCTTCCAATGCTGCCAATATTTAAAATAAAACCTTTTAATTATAACTCTTGGTTTCAAAGAAGTATAAATTATTAATTAATTTTCTGTATCATTATGAATTTTATTACCCCCCTTTAAAATTTTTTATATCCAATTTCTTACTTAATGAAGTATATATTTTTCGTTTGTCCTTTAGTATTTTATTAATTAATTAATTCTTGTTTGATTTAGGCACAAGCTAGTCTTAATGAATCATCCAGGAAGTTGGATCTTCTTAAAGCTGCTCTAGAACTTCGTAGGCAAGAGCTTCCTGAAGACTTAGAATCAACAAGACAAGAACTAAAAAGAGAACTGCAATCTTTTGGTAGCCCTGGGCCTGTTCAGGCATCTTATACAAGTCTTACAGATCGTACTCCTCCACCACCTCTCCTTAGGCCTCCTCCTGCTCCACTCACTGGGAAGCTAGAAGTCAGGTACTCCTAAAGATTCTGTATATATATTAATTAATATTTGATTTCTAATATATATATTAGAAATGGATCAGTGCTACTTAGACGCTAAAGGCATTTTCCTGGTCAGCAGTTCAGATACAAACACTATTATCTACGTATTTATCAGTGTGCATTTTATCCATTTATAATTAACGTCATTATCTATTATGTTGGTGCAATAACCAAGGAGGTGAGATAGGTAGGTGGTAACATTGATGGATGTAATTTGTCTGATCCCTTTGTCCTTAAATGACATATTTCTATTGCCTATTTAACCTAAGAATGGAGGGGAAAATAAATAGGGTTCTTGATTGAAGAACTTAGAATCCTGTTTTTTTATTATAATATGTTAAAATATTTCAATAGTGTATGTTCATATTGTTTACTTTTAGATTGATGGGATGTCAGGATCTGCTGGAAGATGTACCAGGAAGGTCTAGAAGGGAGAAGGAATCTTCATCCAGTCCAGGAGATCTCCGATCATTTGTTAAAGGCGTCACTGGTCGTAGTTCTAGCAAATCTTACAATGTCAAGGATGAAATTAGCAGTTAGTATCATTTATGTTGATTTTGATCTAAAATTTGACAATATCATTATTTTAAATTATTCAATATTTCCTGTTTATATTTTTAATTTCAAACCTCTTATAATTTTTTTTTTTTTTTTTTTTTTTTTACAGATGACATAATGGCCGTTATTAAAGTTGACAATCAAACTGTTGCACAAACTAGTTGGAAACCTTGCTCTCAGCAAGCTTGGGACCAAAGGTATTGTTTTAATTTATTATTCCATATGAAATTTAAAAAAGAAATTTCATTGAAACAACATTCTTGCGATTGTTCATAAAGTTTTAGTTGATGATTCATTTAAAATCATTCATAGTAAAATCGACTAATTTTATCTGTATTGCAGATTTTCAATAGACTTAGACAAGTCTAGAGAATTAGAAATAGACGTATTTTGGCGTGATTGGAGATCACTTTGTGCTGTGAAATTTATACGTCTTGAGGAATTCATAGATGATATCAGACATGGTATGGCACTTCAGCTGGAACCACAGGGACTTCTATTTGCTGAGGTAATGTTGTTATTTTCTAAATATATTTATAACAAATATTAATTCTTGTTAGCAAAGTAGTATTTACACCATAACCAACATTTTATAGTTTTCCTTACTTCTTGCTATGGTGCTGTATCACCAAGTCATGGGAATAAATTGTTTATTATGTACATTCAATAAATTGTTTATTATGTACATTAAATTAATTTTTTTATATATCTTGTCAGTTCTAATTTATTTTTGTATTCAATTATTTGTTAATGTATATTATTTTTATATCTATGTTATTTTATCAATTTTTGCAGATAAAATTCCTGAATCCAATGATCTCAAGGAAACCAAAGTTACAACGGCAGAGAAAGATATTTAAACAACAAGCTAAGAACTTTCCTCGTGCCAATCAGATGAACATAAATATAGCAACATGGGGTCGTCTGCTAAAGCGTTCCTCACCATCTATTCAGCCTCCACCGAGCCCACCCTCTGGTAATTAGTACTTACATACTCTCTAGAAAAAATTTAATTTAATAATAAAAGGGCATTACTCTTATTTTTTTTTATATAAAAACTTATAGTCCACAGGCCACCATAAGAAGTGAGTCGCTGATTGATAAAGTTTTTTTACCTTATGGAATCGCTTATTTATGCCGTGTCCACCGATGAATTGAGTATATGGCAACTGGGGGCTGGGCCATTTCTTTTTTGTTGACATGCCAAACTTGCCCTTCTGCGGGAACATTGAAAAGAGATAGATAAAGTTTTGATTTTCACAGGATCGTTTAATTAAATTATTTCAAAAACAGTGGTACACGTGGCCACCGATAAGAGTGGGCCGTTTTCTTTTCAACGTCCTCGCAGAGCGATATGTTTGGGGCGGTGGCCACCCCAAACGGCCCACTGTGGACTATTACTCTAATGTTTATATAGATAAAATAGAAAGTAAATATTTTGCTAATAATTTGAAGGTATGTATTTGTGGTTTATACAGTCCAATCACATTTTAAGCCAGAACTGACTATTAGTATTTTGAACTTGGATTAACATAAAAAGACTCAGAAGTTTAAAACTCTGTGTTTGCTGTAAGGATTTCTCACCCTTTCATTATTTTTTAAGGACTAAAAAATTACTGTTTCAAATTATAAACCACAGTGTTTTTGTTAATATTTGATTCAAATATCAGTTGAATATCTTGAATAGTCTCTATTATCAATGTACTAAATTCTTATGGACCCCTTGGATGTTTCCTAGATTTTAGCAAGCATTTGCTTTAAATCCATTTTCTATTTAATTTATGGATTTCCCTTAAAGTATAGAATTTGTTTTAAAAAATCTCAGATTTTAACAAAAACTACTTCTTGATTCTATTGTTTACTTGACATATAAAATTAACCTTCTAACCTGATAGAATGTGATCCTTACTTACCAGGGGTGATACTGCATTAGTAAAAAAAACAAAAAACTGTGTACTTTATTTAATAAGGTCCTTAAAAAATGAGTTGGACCCCCTGATCTACCCTATTAGACCTATTTAAGATTCTGACCACTATAGAACCTTATTTATGTTATTTAACTTATTATCAGGTCTCCTATAGCAAATAAAACTATTTGTAATTATTTCCTATTTTTATATATTTTATTTTTTTGTTATTATTCTTGCTTTGAATACCAGACCAGATGGTCTACTTTGGCCTATTTTTGATTGTAAACTGATACCCTTTCAAAATTTTTCTAACGAAGCAATAGAAATTGAATGGCCTGCAGCAAAAGCAATTATATAAGATGTTTTACTGACTTTTTATTTAGGTCCAACACCAATATACAATTACTCAGTTCTAGCCTATCAACTATTTATATATCTCCTTCTGTGAGGGCTTATTTTTCCCCTAACTATTCATATTTTATAAAAATGTACTGTTTAAATAGAAATGATAATTATCAAGTATTATTTTATTTCCTATGTATCTTTTAATTTAAACGGCCTACATTATTTGTCTATCCTGTAAGCAAGCATACTGTGTTACCTGTAATTTAATGTTAACATGAGCATTCATTTTGTCTAATTACTGCCATATTGTTGATTTAAACAAAAAAAAATTGCTTTTTAATATTCCTTTATTTGTTACTATCGTCTAATATTAATTAACTTTTCTATATTATACTAACTTACCCTTAGTATTTTTAAAGTTATAGAGTAAAGTTTTTCACCTTAAAGCAGTAAAATTCCTTAATTGAGGTACAAAAAAATAAATCACAAATAAGTTTTAATCTGTATTAATATGTTGAAAGTTATTAACGGTCTTTGTATCCTTACTTTAATAAACATAGAAATTATTTTTAACTGACGCATGCAGCAGGAACTTTTACATGCTTCAAAATAATTTTAAGAAGTCCTTCAGTGTACTTTGGTAAGGCTGTTAAAGATTGTGCAACCACCACTTGCTCTCCCCAGTGCACTTACACTACACATCGTACTTATAAACAATTATTATTTATTTTATTTAGTTTTTTTATTCCCTGTTCACTTTAGATACACAACATATATTTTAATCAAGAGTAAACTTAGTTAAAAAGCTGCTTCAGTAAACATTGTAATGAACAAACGCATTTGAAATATTACATAAATTATACTAATGTAAAATTTACACATGCTTGTTAAAAGAACTAAGTGTAATCTTTTTGAAGTTATGTACTAATAACCAGTGGTTCCCAACTTCCTTTTTTTTTCTCTATCTATTTTTAGAACGTTAGCCCTAGCAGAAAACTAAGTATTTAAAAGCAGTTATAAATAAAATTAATTTATAATATTGGTTCTTAATAATAATTAATTATTGGTAATTAATAAGTGTAAGATTGGGTTTATATTATAATAAACTAAATTAAGTATAAGAAATAAAATTATTGGTAATTATTTCCTGTTTTTATATATTTTATTTTTTGTTATTAATCTTGCTTTGAATACCAGATCAAATGGTTGAATTGTATGTTTAATAAGATACATTTTAGTTAATTTTAGGATTTCTAAAATCCTAAAAATTTTTTCCCTCATACCAGTAATATTGAAGTGACAAATTTTTGAACATATAAATGTGATGTTTTTTTTTAAATTCATTTTATACAAATTGCTGAGTACAATAATATGCTCAATTTCTCTTCCTTATCCTCTATTTAATTTTCACTTACCTTTTTGTTTTTAAAGTAAATGTATGAAGCTTACATCTTATAAATTAAGATGTCAAATTCCAGAACTAGGTGACATTATGTTCACCTCAATTTCCTACTTACTCTAGGAAATATCATGTAATTTTATTTTGTACATTGAGAACCACTGTTTAAAGGGCTTATCTATTGTGCTGATAAGTTTTTTCGAGTTTTAATGCTGGTTTAAAAAATATGTTGGCACTTCTTTAGACTGTTACTCCCCTTATAAAAACAGAAGTGTGATATTCCTTTGTCCCAAAGTATATTGGACTAAACATCTCTTTGTCTTAATAGTTATTTGCTCAAAGGAATGTATAAATAATTAATCCAGTGCTTGATTTGTAAAAAAAAAAAAGAAGTACTGTGACCTTGTGGTCCAAAAGTTTTGAAATGTTGACTTTTTAAAACGTTATTTTAACGCTTTTCTGAACATTTTAAAAGTGATAAAAATTAACAAAAAAAATATATATATTGGTAAAAAATAAAACTACCATGTGCACCAACAATCTTCCGTCAGAGGTACCGGTATGGCATACCGTCTCAAATCAAGCACTGATATATCCATTTATATTCTACAACATATGGGAGTAACAATCTAAAGGAGTTCCAATTTGTAGAAGTGTGCCAGTGGTGTTTGAATACGTGTTTATTTTAAAATAGATGTAGCAACTTTTGAATAGTATTTGATGTGTTACATTTTCAAGAGTTTTTTCAGCATCCCTTGAGTAGCATGCCTTTGTGATTATTATTCTATTAATTATTATTAATAATATAATAATTTATAACATGATTATATTATCAATGTTATTCAGATTAATTAATATTAATAATAGTTTCTGATAAAATTAATCTAAGTTCTGATAAATAAATTAAGTTCTGATAAATTAATTAATTTCTTATAATATTACTCAATTATTATTATTTTTAATTAGAAAACTGTAACTCTCATAGATTATTCTGTAAACCAGATAACTTAATGATGAGATCATGCATACACTATTGTCACATTATGTGCATTTTCTAATATTACCACTATAAATTGCAGCTTTATAAATAAGTTTACTTGTGGGTTAAATTTTAATTTGTCCGAACATTTTACAATACATTCACTTTTAATGCACTTCTTTTAATACATACATAAATTTATGTCCTCTCATTACCTGTAAATAATTTCATTTATAACAGTTATTATAATTTATTTAGTTGACTGTTTTAATTCAATTTTGGTGATGCCTGTGATTAAAAAATAAATAAAACACATATAATATACAGACTGCCATTTTAACTTTAAATTCAGCAGGTTTCTTTAAAAATAAACAGATACTTTGGATTGAGATGCTCTATTTCATTCTAAGGATCAATGGACATTCTAATTCTAATTCATGACCCTAGGACTTTATGTGTTAATATTACACTTTATCGTGTCCATGTTCAAATATTTTCTATCATAATTTTAATTGTTTATTTATTTGAAATAAGAAGATGATCAATTTTAATCTGTTTGTATACAATGTCTTATTACTGTTTGACCCTCTTCTTCCCTCCAAGAGTTTTCTCTTGCTTACTGAGCCTCCTTCACATTTTCTTCCTATTTTATTCTTGGTCTTTTCATCAATTTTCTTCCCTTAATGTCAGCTATGAGGCATACATTCTTCTTTGATGTCCCAACTACCTTTATTGAAACATTCAACTATCTGACAGCACAAAACCTTAAACTTTTTGCCATCTTTAATCCTCTGAATTATAAGATCATGCTTTTGATTAATTAGAGTAGTGTTTGATTTAAATACGATTATGATTTCATTTAAGAGTGACTATAATATTCCCTTTAAAAATTTGAGCATGATACATGTGATTATCTGTTTGTGATATTTTGCTATTTCAAGATTGAGTTACTCCCTTTTTGGCTTTTTTGAGCTTTCTATTACTTACAGCATTGCTAAATTCAGATACTTATAGTTAAATGATGTACTTTTGTTTTACCTACTAATCTAAGCTGATTTATGAAAAATATTAACTAGTAAAAACTAATTTACTTATTAAAACTTGATTAGATCCCTCTAAAAATATCTTTAGGTTCATTAGATTTTGGAATAAATTTTCTTATACATTTTTAGTAAGATTCTGTAAATATTTACTACTTATATTACTCTAGAGCACAATTTTTCAAATTTATTTTACCCTTTTATAACTTTAAAATATTATTTAAATTCCAGGCAACCCTTACATAAAGTATACCATATCATTTTCTCTATAGTATTAAGTAAAATTATGAATTTTAAATTTAACAATATGCAAAACAACATTTCCATCATTACAATTTCCCTTGTAGAACCATATTTTCAAAATGCTGTTATAGGGGGTGTGAGAAAACTTCATCTCAAAAAGCGAAATTGGTATTTTTATTGTCCAAAATCACAAAAACCAATATTGATATCCTTGAGTTTTAGTCACTTTGGTGAGAAGGTACTTCTTCTATGACCCCCCCCCCCCCCCCCCCCCATTTATAGAGTTTTTAGTTTTCATTTAAGAGCTTGCTTAAATTCAAGGAACTCAAAATTTCCATTGGACAACTAAATCAAATGCCTTTGATCATTTAAATCTTTTCTTATTATATAACTATATATCTATATATATATATCGTTTATTTTATTATTATTATTATTATTTTTTTTTTTTTTTTTATTTATTTATTTTTTTTTTTCTTCTTGAGATTTTTAACGTAAAGCTGACTTTACATTCTAAAACCTCTTCTCTTCAGCCCCATTATTATTTATATTATTATATATAAATATATATGTATATATTATAATTTTTTTTTTCTTTCCTTCTCTCATTAATAGGTTTATTTTATGTATTTTAATTTATATATATATATATTTTTATTTATTTATTTATTTATTTTATTTATTTATTTTTTATTTATTTTTTTTTTCACGGTAGGATTTATGATGTAATAATTTTGTTATAATCATAAACCCTCTTCTTATGTATGGGCTAATATATTTTTATTTAGTTATTTTCATTTATTTCTTTTTTTTTTTTTTTTTAATAATATCTCTTTACACTCTATTTTTTTATTTACATCTCAGGCAGTTTGATCCCTAGCTGTGCTAGTGGCTCTTCAAAGTTTAGCTAAGGGTTATGTCTATCCCTTTAAATAGAAACGAGGAGATAAAGACAAGATACTGGACTGATCCTTGGGCAAAGTTTCATTGGAGTGAGTTGAAACCACCGCAGAGCGTTGCAGGAACATCTTTTAGTGGGATAAGCTGGCCCACTCAAGCATCAATGCCTGACCCATCTGAGGGATTAAGGTCAGGATCCACAAGCTCCACGTCCTTACCTAGGTCAGGTTCAGCTACAAGCAAAGACTGGTCCGAGCTATTTGGAGAATGGGACCGTCGTTACGCCAGGACAGCTTCAAGTCAGAGTCTAAACTCTAGCTACTGGTGGGACCCTAATGAGCATGGGAAGGGTCCTGGGCTAAACGACGCTTCCACCAATACAGAAGATCGGACAAAAAGGTCAGAGCCTTTAATAATGGAGAAAGGAATTATGGCAGGTGTTTTTGCCAAAACATTAGGGGACTTGGCTTTAGCGTCCTCGTTAGGTCAGAGAAAAAGAGCAGTAGAAGGTGAAATAAAACCGCATGTGGTGCAGATTAAATCTGTGCCAAATGATGGATTTCTACCCGATCTGATTGAGGCACTTGCTCCAGTGCATACAAAGAAAAACGAACTATCCATTGAAGGAAAGGCTGAGGTAGTTAAAGGCTGGATAGAGTTGGGGAAGGCCAAACAAAGGATACTAGCTTGTAGGAAGTGGAGGAAACAAGTGAAAAAATTGTACACACAGAGGATTTCCTATGTAAGGTCTAATTTAGACGAACTAAAAAATAAAAAATCAAAAGAGGAGGCCAAGGAATTAAAACACTTGGCCAAACGGGAAATCAGAGCCTTGGAGGAGAGAAGAAAAGCAGACCTAGAGGTGATACGGAAAGTCGGTGCAGGAGAAATCGTGGTGGCTTTCTCTAAGGATGAAAACAATTTAGAGGGAGACAAAAGACAAGAAAAGAATGAGGAGATACCAACACCTTTACCGAGGAAAATGACTCCGAGCCAAACTGCCCAGTTTATCCGGGAGTCTACAGAATCTAGTGAGCCAATATCTTCTACTAGCTCATCAAGCTCGGATGAAGAGAAACCTCATAGGCCATTAAGGATGAAAGGAGGAGCTCCGCGCAAGAAGAAGCCAAGTAAAGAAGCATTAGAGAGAAGCAGTAGCTATTGGAGAGAAGAAGATTTTGGTAGTGCTACTGTCAAAACTGCGTATGACGCTCTAGAAAGATTGGACCGAAAGGTTAGAGAGTTAGGTCTCTCTAAAAACTCAAAATTAGAGAGGAATGATGCATACACCCTCTTGACAGAACTTGCTATTGCCCGGCAGGCCACAAGTGATCTCTCAATAGCTCTCATGAAAGCGAGAGGAATAATAAATTCAAAAACATCTGGCAAGGTTAAAGAGATACCTAAGACTGGACTTCCTACCGCAGCCGAAATCACGACTACAAGTAATCAGGTCGCTGAACCAGTCCCTGTAAAACGGAGTCTGGAAACAAATTTCAGTCTACCTAAAAAGGTGTCTTTCGCAAGCGTAGTAAAAGACAACCTTCAATCAGATGACAATGCAACGGTAATAGCTACGCCTGAAGAAGGAGCAAAAGAAAATAAGTGGGAGACAAAGAAAGGGAAGGGTAAAAACAAGACTTCCAAGACTAGGCCATCTAAATCCTCACTAGGAGGAAATAAGGTGGAATACGAGACCCAAATAAAGAACAAGGCAGTCTCACCACCCATGGACTTGAGGAGGACAGTAGTAATAAGCCCAGTAAACGAATCTACCATCAAAAGCCTTGAGGCACTAAGACATGTGTTGATGGAAAAGCTTAGACCTCTAATAAAGCACATCGATGTTGTTGGTATGAGGAGTAAAGTCAAAGGCATTGCTTATGCCCTCGAATGCTCTTCAAGTGAAGGCAGAGATAAACTTCTTCACTGTGAAAGGCTAAGCGAACTTGGCCTTAAGGCTGCACTACCAACGATGCCTGGAGAGGCCGTAGAAATAGTTGGAATACACATAGATGTCTCACAGGAAGACATACTAAATGAACTATGGGAAAAAAATCTGCGTAGTTTCTATAGTGAGGAAGCATTTAAAAGCAAGGTATTCCTAAGATATAGTATACCTTGTGGATGGATAAAAGGAGGAAAATTTGTTCGTTGGGTGGTTGAGCTCCCTACTGAAATGAAGGAGAGACTACTAAAAGCGGGGTATGTGAGGATAGAGTGGTCTCGACTTGCAATTAAGAACCACGTCTGGACGGCAAGATGCTGGCGCTGTTTGAGGATGGGTCATCACAAATTCCAGTGTAAAGAAGTAGCTCAAGCATGTACTCACTGCTCAGCTATTGGCCACTGGAAAAAGGAATGCCCTAAAGCCAATGAGGGGCCTACCTGTCTACCATGCAAGGAGAAAGGTCGCCCTTTTCAGCACAGCATTACAGACACAAAATGCCCAGAATATAAAAATGAAATAAAACGTCAGGCAGCAAATAGAGCCAGGAGTATGAATCACCGAGAAGATCTTCCCACTGCCAGTTCAGCTCCAGCAGCAGAAGACATCACTTCAAGAATTCGACCACGTGAGGAATCAGACGACTCGGACTCTTCTTACATGGAAAGGAAGAAAACAAAAGAGGGGGTTAAAGGAATAATAGTAGGAGAGGAGGATATTGAGCCCGAAACGTTTTTCTCCCCATAATGAGTGTTAAGTTTAATAATAGAATTAAGTTTTTACAGGCCAACATTCAGCACGGGGGTGCTGCTAGCACAGTTTTTTGTAAGAATTTTCTAGATGTAAGTGCAAATGTTGGCCTAATTCAAGAACCGTATGTAAATAAGGGACTTATACGTGGTTTGGGAATTTCGGGGGGTACTATTTTCTATTCTACAGATAGTGAGGTTCCGCGTGCCTGTATTATAACTAGGAACATTAATGCGACCCTTATACCGGAGTTTTGCCGAAGGGATATGGTGGCAGTAAAGCTTAAAGGGAATCTGCTGGGGCATGGGAAGCGAGACATTATAGTTTGTTCACTTTATTTGCCCTACGACTCTATGGATCTGCCCCCTCCATCTTGCTTTGTGGATCTAGTCCGCTTCTGCACAGAAAATAAGTTTTCCCTTCTAGTAGGTTCTGATGCTAATGCGCATAATTTAGTATGGGGTAGCAGTGACACTAACCCTAGAGGTGCAGCCTTACTTGAATTTTTATCTAGCACACAGCTTTGTGTCCTTAATAACGGGGCTGTCCCTACTTATTTCACAGCAAGAAGAAAAGAAGTGATCGACATATCTTTCTGCACAGAAGATTTACTAACATGTGTTAAGGATTGGCATGTTATTCAGGATGAATCTCTATCAGACCATAGGCACATCCTATTTATGATAAAAGTTCCCCCTCCACAAGAGATTCGATTCAGGAACATTAGAACCACTGACTGGGTCATATATCGAAAGGTGCTCAAAGAAGAACTTGACAAAGTAGGACACTGTCCCAACGGACTTAAAGAAACCGAAGACTACGTACAAGCACTTACAACAGCCATAAGTACAGCGTATGAAACTAGTTGTCCATTACAAGTCCGTTCCCAAAGGTTCTCAACACCTTGGTGGACTCATAAAGTAGAATCTCTTAGAAGACAGGTTAACAGAATCTTGAACAAAGCTAAAAGAAATAATTTGCCACAGCTTTGGGAGGAATATAAGTCCGTCCGTAGACAATACAAGGCACAAATTAAAAAAGCTAAGAGGGATGCTTGGCGAGCCTACTGTGCAGATATTGGGGGAATAGCTCCAGCGGCAAGATTTCACCGGATTCTCTCCAAAGCACCGACCGATATGTGTAGTGGTCCCTTACTGCTTAATGGAGGCACATTTACTTCTTCAGAGGAGGAGGCCCTTAAATATCTGGTAAATACACATATGCCAGGCTCCGATATAAGTGAGGACATTGAAATATCTGATTTTCCTATGGCTTTACCTGTGGAAGGAGCTCAAGCCTTAGCAGATACTATCATTACAAACAATAAGGTGGAATTTGCAGTGAAAAGCTTTGCCGCATTTAAATCCCCTGGCTGTGATGGGATTATGCCAATAATGCTCCAACAAGGCCTGGATCTGATTATGAACGATTTAGTTAAGATCTACCGAACCTTCCTTTCTCAAGGAACTATCCCTAGCTCCTGGAGGGAGGTGCGCATTGTTTTTATACCAAAGCAGGGTAAACCCGATTTTACTCTTCCTAAATCTTACAGACCCATCAGTCTTACTTCGTTCTTATTAAAGACCTTGGAAAGGCTGGTGGATAGATGGATTAGGGACAACATGACCATTCCATTAAGCAAGCAGCAGTATGCATATCAAGCAGGAAAATCTTGTGAGGCAGCACTTCACCATTTAGTTTGCAAAATCGAAAGAGCCCTCAATAAGCAACAGCTGATGCTGGGACTCTTCATGGACATTGAAGGGGCTTTTAATTGTGTTTCTGTTGAATCTATCAGCCAAGCTGCTTCTGACCATGGTGTTCACCCAGTTATAGTGGCATGGATCAGATCAATGCTATCTCTTAGACTAGCTAAAGTTGAGAGAAATGGACACAGCATAAAAGTGGCTATAAGGAGAGGCTGTCCACAAGGTGGAGTTCTGTCACCGTTACTTTGGTGCCTTGTAGTGGATAGTCTCATAAAGCTCATTCTGAAAGATGGGATTTACATTCAAGCTTATGCAGATGATGTAGCAGTTCTGGTTCAGGGCAAGTTCACTACCACAGTATTTGAGCTTGCACAAAGAGCTCTTCATTCTGTTGAAAAATGGTGTTATAATCACGGCCTCGGAGTTAATCCTGAAAAAACAGTGGTGACACTATTTACAAAAAAAAGAAAATTGGATGGAAGTAAAGAAATGATGCTAAGTGGTAAGAAGCTTAACCTCGCAGACTCAGTAAAATATCTAGGTGTAATTTTGGACAAAAAACTGACCTGGAAACTTCATCTTGAAGCAAAACTGAATAAGGCAATGGCGGCCTTTTGGGTATGCCGGAAGGCCATTGGTCCCACCTGGGGATTACAACCTAAAGTACTGCATTGGATCTTTACTGCCATGGTGAGACCAATTCTTTCCTATGCATGTGTCGTCTGGTGGCCAAGGATATCCTTAGGAACTGCAAAGAAATCACTTCAGCACCTTCAAAGAACGGCTTGTGTTGGTATACTAGGAGCAATGAAAACTACACCAACCCTGGCACTTGAGGCTATGCTATGCTTACCACCTTTAGAGATGTACCTGAAGTACGAAGCTATGTTAGCTTCATATCGCCTGCACTGTGCTGGTTTATGGATGGGATATGACAGTATAGGACACAGTGCAATATGGAATTGTATCACAGAAATCTGCCCGGAAGTAGTGATGTTACAGGACTCTATGATACCACAGTGGGATTTTGACATTAGCTGGGAGTATCTGCTTCCTTCAAGACAAGACTGGGAACCTGGAGATGATCCTCAAGTGCCACCAGGAACAGACATGTGGTTCACCGACGGGTCCCGAATCGAAGAATTATCAGGGGCTGGGGTTTTCTGTGCAGAACCCCGATATGAGCTTAGTGTGAGCTTAGGCAAATATGCCACTGTATTTCAGGCAGAGATATATGCAATTTTGGCCTGTTCTCAAATTATCCTGAATAAAAATATGCTTAACAGACAAATCAGAATCTACTCTGACAGCCAGGCAGCGATCAAAGCACTGGTTGCACCAAGGTATACATCTAAGCTGGTTGCTGAGTGCAAAAGCCATCTTAACACTCTTGGACAACTTAACAAGGTACAACTGATATGGGTTCCTGGACATTGTGGCATTGAGGGGAATGAGATTGCTGACCAGTTAGCTAAAACGGGTTCCAATTCGACCCCAATTACACCAGAACCAGTTGTAGGCGTGCCACGTTGTGGAGTGAAACATTCCATAAGGACATTCATGAGGCTAGATATGAACAGAATATGGAACACTGCTTCAGGTATGCGACAATCAAAAATGATGATCCGGGAACCATCTCATCATCTTACCAGATCGCTGCTCTCGCTCAAAAAGCAATCCTGTCACCTTTTGACAGGATTTCTTACTGGACACTGCATGCTAAATCGACATCTACATCTGCTTGGCCTAGCAGAAAGCCCAGTGTGCAGGCTGTGTGAGGAAGAGGATGAAACACCTTCTCATCTTATTAGCAGCTGTCCTGCATTAACACGCTTGAGGTGGAGAATCTTTGGCTCAGCCATCCTGCCAATTGAAGAACTAAGGTTACTTCCCCTAAACAAGGTGCTCACTTTCTGTGGGTCTGTTAGCTTGCTTAGAGGATAGGGTACTTTAGGATGGACTATTAAACCGGGTTTGCACCTTGGATCCACTCATGAGGTCTTATTGCTTCGGACTTTTTTTTTTATAAAAAAAGTCCCCCGGAAAAAAAAAAAAAAAAAAAAAAAAAAAAATTGTCCAAAATCACAAAAACCAATATTGATATCCTTGAGTTTTAGTCACTTTGGTGAGAAGGTACTTCTTCTATGACCCCCCCCCCCCCCCCCCCCCATTTATAGAGTTTTTAGTTTTCATTTAAGAGCTTGCTTAAATTCAAGGAACTCAAAATTTCCTGATTGAAGGGAGCATGTCAATTGTCAGTATAATATTCTGCAGCTTCCACTCCTTTTAATTTACACTGATTCTCCTTATGTTTGGTCACATCACATTGCATAGAAAGGATAATAATAGTTCACCATCTTTCTTTGGATACTACTGACTGTAAAAATTAATTTTATAAAATATAGCATTCAATTTTTTTATTATTAATTTTTCCTTAGGAATCTCTTATATTTTGCATCTTGTGATATTTAATATTAAAATATTCTTTTTTAAAAATGTATTCTTGATTTACTAGTTTAACTTTTTTTTTACTTTCTCATATATATGTATATTATTAAAAGAAAGTATTGTGCTGGGCCGAAAATTTGATTTTTAAATTTACATGTTTTGAGGTCCTCTGAGAAGTTGTTGATTGTCTGAGTCCAAAAAACTACTGGGCCAATTTTGATTAAATTTGGCCTACATGTTCAGAAAAATCATACCCCTAGGCAAAATCGAGAAATTAATTTTAGCTCTTTAATTTGAAGGTGCTATACCCCTTTAATTTGATATTGATTATAAAAATTCTATTTTGTAGTCCATTTATAGATGAATTTAACCATATCTATATCGCTTTCCCTAGATAGTTTGAGTGATGAAAGTAAATCTGATTTTGCTAAAAATTAAAAATAAAATGTAAACAACCTGTTAAACATTTTTAAAGTATTATTAATAAATAAGATATTGGATTTAAATTTTGTCTCACTTTGTATATGAGTTAGTTTATTTTGAGTTTGTTGTTACAATCTTTTATTACTGTTTTATATTATAAGAGTGCTCATTGCCTAATGATATTACAACTTAATTTAAATAAATTTTATTGAAGATTTATTTTAATAATGCCATAAGAGAAAAATAGTTTGATCCAATTTCTAAAATCTACTCATCAAGATGTGCTAGCTACCTCCTGAAAGATAATATTTTGACACTGAAGATACTACACTCTAAATGGAGATACTTTTAGAGATTATAATGTATTTCAGTATTATTACAAATTACTTTCTTATATGTAATAAGAAAGTAATTTGGTATGTCTGCCACATACCAAAAGGTTATAGGTTTGTTACAACAGGCAATTCGAGAACAGTTCTAAACCTAGTTCAGGAATAGTTAAATGTGCATGTGTCTATGAGGACTGGTTTAGAAATAATACCTAAAGAGGAGTCTGTTGGAATAATTTAAGAACTTTCGGAACTGTAACCTTTTAGTTACCTCCCCAATATCTTTATCTTCTCCACTTGTGTTGTTTACATCCACTCTGAAAGTAAGGTGACCAGACGTACGTAATTTTTACGGACAGTCCGTAATTTCAACAATTTGTCCGGAATTTTTTTATGTCCGTATACGGACACTGATTTGTCCAGAATTTTAGAAAAAGTCCCGAATTTGTCCGTAATTCTGAGGTTTTATAAAATTAATGTATAAAAAGCACTTGAAATAAAATATGACTTACAATCTGTACCAATTCATAGTTAGTCAGTTGATAGCGCGGGATTTTTAAAATCCTAAGAGGATTTTCAAATCCTGAGCTCTCATTGGCTCTCCACTCCAATTTTTTTACTTTCCCGCTTTGTCAACACACTAACTCTGCATTGGTACAAAGTGTTTTGTATTGTAGAAATATTTTGATTTGTTGCATAGTTTTTCATCTTCTCTCGACATTTTGATAAGAAGGACGCTAAAGATGAAAAGATGTTATCATATCCTGATTTTAGGAAAAAATATTATTACTATTTCCCCCCCCCCCCCCCCCCGAAATTAAATCTGTCCGAAATTTAGTTCAGAGAAATCTGGTCACCTTACTGAAAGGGATTACTTTTATGTATTAAAATATTCTATTCTTGAACTTACCAAAAAAAATTAATAATACATGCCTGTGCAAAAAGTTTTTAAATTTCAAAATGTGTCACATTTATTTTTTGCATAGCTATATCACCCTCGCATTAGGGATTTGTGTATAAAGAAGTCAATGAAACATTTTTTTATTTTTTTATTTTATGTATAAATAAATATATATATATATATGGGTCAATTAGAGTGTATAGAAGACTCATAGATTGCTACAACTGCTATATTTCATCCCCCTCCAGGACATAATGATGCCTGGTAGAAGAGGAAAAAGTCACATTAACACAACTAAGTAGTTGGTTTCGTCATTATGGTTGGATAGATGGGAAAACTTCCTTCAAACTACAACTCATACATTGAGGATTTAAAAAAAAAAAATTAACAAAATTGATCACAAAACATGAAATATGTGGATGGATTTTATGTTTTGTGATCGTTTTTGTTAATTTTAGTAAGTTACCTTCATTTTTATAATTAAAAAAACAAAAAAAACAATGTAAGAGTTGTAGTTTGAATGAGATTTTCTCATCTATCCAACCTTAATAATGACGAAACCAACTACTTAGTTGTGTTAATGTGACTTTTTCCTCATACCAGGCATCATTATGTCCCGGAGGGGAGCAAAATATAGCAGTTGTAGCAATCTACGAGTCTTCTATATACTCTAATTGACCCAACTAATAAAAGTACTGAATAAATAGGGATAACTAAATCAACTGAAGAATAATTTTCTTTTTGACTTTTTACATTGTTTATATTCCTTGAATAACCACCTGTTAGTATTAAATACTACTTCCATCAATTAATGACATCTTAGTCCCTAAATTGAGCAGACTAATCATGTTTATTAACCCTATCCTTTTAGAGTGTCCAAGTTTTATCATCAAAAATATTATTACTAATAATATTCTATATAAAAAATGAATATAATTTTAAAATATTATTTTAATTACGTATATTTGAAATGTATTTTTTTAATAAAATGAAAAATTATGTAGTATAGATATGATGATGTACCTCTACCAAGTTTTAAGTTTTCTTACTGTCTGATAATTTCCAGAAGAAAAAACTACTACACCAGGAGAGACTTGTGATGCAGATAAACGTGGTTTATCCGGAGTACGCCCAGTTACTCTTCCACCAGTAGCAGGCCCTCAAGCACTTCCTAGACCTGCTCCTTCGCAGCCCCTTGTACTTCAGCCACCACCTATTGTTCAGCTTCCTCAGGATAGCTTCAGGAAAAGACATAATTTACCTTCTCCTCCTCCTCCCCCTCCTCGTCTAGACATTAAGGTATGTTGTGTATTATAAATATGTATTTACATTTGGGAAGTATGGTTTGAATCCACATGGTTCACTTGAACATAAATTTGTGATTCTAGTTTTCTATTTGGTTCTTTGCAAATTTTTAAGAAATATCTTCTTTTGTAAACCAAGGGAGGACACCACTTTGATGTGCAGACATACTGGATATTTTGGTTGATAATAATTAGTACTTAGAGCATCAAAATTCTAAAAAAAAATCCTTTGATAAGGCAATTTTCCCCTTTCTTGAGTGTAATTTTGCCATCTAAGAAATCACTGTTTAATTCTTAAATTTATTGCTTCTTATTTGTTTGTAGATTTTGCTTCAGTGAAGGGATAGTTTATCTATATAATATTTATAATCCAACATGATATGTTTTTAGAATGAATTTTTGTATGAATCTAAAATAATCTAATCCTGCTATTTTAATGAATGTTTCTATACACATTCTATTGTTTATTGCTACTTGCTCTCTTTGTTTAGAATTAATCAGGTATCTTGTTTTATTGTTTCCTAATCATGTGTATTTTGTTTTTATCCGTCAATAGTTGGCCAATGCCTTTAAAGATTTTGATTTGCTTGAAGATGACAGGCCAGTACCTGCTCCAAGAAGCAGTCTGTCTAACCGTTCTTCTCAATCGTCTTCTATCCAACCTTCTCCTATCATTGAATTTCCTAGGGAACAGGTAATAGCAATATGCTGCATTAGCTACTTTTTAAACTCCACTTTTCAGACATAATATTTATTATTTTAAACTATAACCTTTGGATAATTAGTTGATATGCAGAAGTAGTAGAAAGAGTTAATTCTATTACCTCGAAATATATCTTTGAGCATCAAACCTTAAGTCAAAGGTAAAATGTTTTGCATTAAAATTACTCATTAAATGAAACAACTTAAATTATTTCACTGTCTGTTTCCCGTTGTTAATAATAATTATAATTTGATTTAAATTAAATTATTTAATTTATAATGAAAATATACCTCAATACTTCTTTTTTAAACAAGACAAATTCATCTGCGTTATCTTTGTTGTTTATTTTATTTATTTTTTTTAGCCTGAGTTTGAAAGGTCACGAGAATATGGAGGCAGCAACAGGGACAGTGCTTATGAATCTAGGAGGCAATCTCAATTCCAACCCATAGCTCTTGATAATTTCAGACTTCTTTCTGTCTTGGGTAGAGGTCATTTTGGAAAGGTAAATTATTAAGTACTTTTTATAAATTTTAAAAATAGAGATTTTTTATGTTGACTAAACTTTGTAAAAAATAATTGCACTGTAGTTTTATTGTCTAAACATTACTTTTTATCAGATCTTATCTTTGGGGTCCAGGGCAATAATAAAAACATTAAATTCTACATTATATTGCCAAATACATTCACTTGAAAACTAGATACAAATTGCTACTACATGACCATTCTCTTCTCAACTGATTACAAGATTTTTGGTACTCAGACTTTTCTATGAATAACTCTGAGGTTACCAGACTTTGGAGGTGAAGCACTCACAAAAATATTCTGCTTATGATCTAGTCCAGGTAACAGCTGCCATTTCTTAGAGTTTATTGGAGTTGCTTAGATACGATAATGTGAGCCCTCACCTTCGTACGATATTGATTGTTTATTTTTGCATATTTTTTTTCTCTACATATTATTAAATTATGATATCTTTATAAATGAACACTACTCTTCAACAATGTCATGCTATTTTAAATCAAAACGATAATAATTATAATAAAGAGTTATTTGGTTGGTCCTGCAGCAGCCCATGAAAAGCTGTTGTACTACAGAGAGAGAGAGAGTTAGTATAGTTTTAACTTTTTAAAACGACAGTTTTTCTCTTGAGTACAGATTTTTTTTTTATGATATGCGTACACACACATATCAATTGATGTATCCATACTAATACTATTTTTTCTGTTTCAGGTTATTTTGTCTCAGTATAAGAACACAGGTGAATATTTTGCTATTAAAGCACTGAAAAAGGGAGATATAATTAATAGGGATGAAGTAGAATCTCTTCTGTCTGAGAAGAGAATATTTGAAGTAGCCAACTCTAACAGACACCCATTTTTGGTTAATCTCTTCGCATGTTTCCAAACAGAGGTTAGTCTTCATATTTATTTATTTTTATTTTGATCATATTTGAATTATTAGTAATATGGCTAAGTAATTAATGAGAGAAATCCTAATATCACCACATTTTAATTTATGCGATATCTCACTAGCCATCAAAACTCAGAGTTTTATTATTATGGTCCTACCCCCAAGAATAGAGTTCCGGTCCTAGTAAAATTAAATAAAATTATGATTGAGTTATTTTGGCTCTTGGTAATTATTAAATTGTTATTATAGTGCACATAGCTTGTTTAATAATTATCAGGACTGAATTTACTTATATAATATTCTTCAAAATATAACCCTCCTGCATTAATACACAGCTGTCAGCGTGTATTGTATTGTTCTATTGTTTAATGCCCCCTGGATGTCGGCAACTGCAAGGCTCTTTAGGTTTTCTGTCAAAGCCTCTTGGATAGCCTCAATCGTCCCGATGTGATGTCCCTTCAAGCTCATTTCGATCTTAAGGAACACAAATATTAAAAAATAAACCGAGAAGAGGCTACTCTAGAGAGCATGGCCAGTGCCTCCCTCACAATTAGTGAGTGAATTGTCGTGATGGAGCATCCAGATATCTTCCCTTCGGATGCAGCGGACCCTAATCCTCAAATATTTGAGCACATTTGCGTAAACTTACCGTTTACTGTTTGTTCAGCAGGCACAAACTCCTTGTGGACCGCACCTTTTGCATCAAAGAAGACAATGAGGATCAATTTCACTCTTAAGTTGCTCATGCTTTTTTGGTCGAGGAAGGTCTTCTCAACTATTTTGAATTGTTTATGCTACTTAAAAACATGCACTCTGAACATGGCTTCATCCTTGTAAGCCTCGTGGATCATATCAAAAGTCTTTGTAGCAGATTTGTTCAGTTTAACAAAATTTGATAGCACAACACTGCTCGATGGTTCACTTCTTGACTCTCCAAATGAGCACTATACTTACTTTCACTTTGGGCTCAATCCCCACACTCCAAAGGGTCAGAGGCAGCTGAGATGAGTCTTGTAGCTTACATGATATTCCACACCACCAATCCTACTCTTAGAGACCACCATCAACCCTTTAGGAAAAAATCAGTTCCAATACTTATTGAACAAACTGTGTATGTGTTATTCAAACCAAATGTAGAGGTTTGACAGTATGATGAATGATGAGCTACATTTGGTATGAAAGGTGGTTTCTAACAGTACAGCTTACCACCCCAATGTGAGGGTGGGTTGTAAAAGATTCAACAATTACATTGTGCATATGATTAATTAACTTTCTTAAACAAACTCTCCTGTACAAAATCGGAAACATTACCATTAATAAAATTCAATCTTAGAACAGGTAAAACAAGAAATAATCCGTCTTAACCAAGAAAGAAAAAAAATGTACCTACTTACATGAAAATTACTTCAACATACCTCAACTCCCTTCCAAGGTATATATAATATAAAAGTTTAACTTTTATCTTCCCACCTTTTAGACAAACAGGTTTATAGAAGAGGTATCAAAATAGTAAAAAACCTAACTTAAAGTTTATTTTTATACAAATTTTATTGATAGAATTTCATTATAATTCTTGTCAACCTTTGTTGTCTATATATCACTTATGTTTGATGTGTTTTCTTTTTCTAGCAACATGTATGCTTTGTGATGGAATATGCTGCTGGAGGTGATCTCATGATGCATATACATGCTGATGTATTTACTGAACCACGAGCTGTCTTTTATGCTGCTTGTGTTGTACTGGGACTGCAATATCTTCATGAAAACAATATCATTTATAGGTATTTACATCTTTGTTTTTTACTTCAATTAAAGTTTTCCAATAATGAGTGATCAACTAAATTATGAACTTAAGTGAATTATTTAGCTGAAGTAATAAAAAGTGTTAAAGGGATTACTAAATATATTATTTCCCATGTGAGTTAAAATATTAGAGGTATGAATTTGAATTGTGTATGATGAATGTTGTTAGCTGTCAAATGTTCCTAATAATCAAATTAAATTTTGTAATTTATTACTCTGTTTAATATGTAATAAAATAATTTTTTCTAAACATTTATAAAAGGATTCTTACCTTTGAATAAGATTATTATTTAATTATGTCTTTTTCAGGGATTTGAAGCTTGACAACCTGCTACTTGATACTGAAGGTTATGTTAAAATGGCTGATTTCGGCTTATGTAAAGAAGATATGGGTTTTGGTGATAGGACTGGAACATTCTGTGGCACACCTGAGTTCTTAGCTCCTGAAGTTCTAACTGAAACATCTTACACCAGGGCTGTAGACTGGTGGGGTCTTGGTGTACTCATTTTTGAAATGCTTGTTGGAGAGGTAATTTTATTTGTTATTTATGTGTTATGTAGTTTAAGATCAATTATACTAGTAGCTCTGTGAACAGTAGACCTCGCGACGTCCAAAAATGAAAAACCTTTATATACGTCACTTGTAATGACTTCAAGGATAATTCCTGCCAAATTCGAACTAGCATTCCTTCAAACTTTGGAAAAATTATTTTTAATTCGATGAAATCAAATTTTTTTTTAGTAGAGTCCCGACGGCGCATTTGAAATTATTTGTTTTTGCTAAGCTCAGGCACCCACATTTATTCTAATAAAATTAAATTTTTGTTTTGATTTTTTAGGCTTTAAATAGATATAATTACTAAATTAATTTACTGAATTTTACTTTTTTTTCTAATTATAAAATTCATCCTTTTGCCTCGGGCCTGTATGTATATATAATTAATTAAATAAATAAAATGTTTGTAATTTTGTTGTAGTCGCCATTCCCAGGAGATGATGAAGAGGAAGTATTTGATTCCATTGTCAATGATGAAGTAAGGTATCCCAGATTCCTTTCTCTGGAAGCTATTGCCATAATGCGCAGGGTAAGCAACTAAAATATCTAGTCTGATAATTTTAAATGCTTCTGTGGCTAAAAAAAGTAGTTTAAATCTAATCTTCAAGAATAGATATCTTTTCTCACAATGCTTAAAACACCATTTATGAAAACAAATCTTCTTGAATATTTTTCTCATGTTGCTAATCATGTCATGCCTGTGAGACATTCTATTTTTACAATTAAAAACTACTTGTCTGATTTTAATGATATTTGGATGGTAGGTTATAATTAGCCCATTGTTGGTCCCATATTATAAGTTTCAACCGTCTGCGCCCTTTGGTTTCTCTTGCACATGCGCAGAACGTTTTTTTTATTAACGCCTTATCTTTAAAAGTATTCATATGATTTTTAAGTAATTTGGATGGCTTGTCAAATTTAGCCATCCCAGATTAATTTCAACATTCTCTGCTTATTAAATTTTGCTTAATTGATACTTTTATTTACAAAAAATTAAACAATTTTGACAGATTTAAATAGAGGAGGGACAAATGAAATAAATTAAAGAGTAAAAATAAATTAAAGAGGTTGTAAAAGCATAAAATCATTGAACTATACATGGTAGGGTGCGAGGAAGCTATGTGACACACTAATTGGCAGACTATTTTGTCTTAACTAAAAAGTTCCTAGTAGTTCTTATTTAATTTAGATCAATTAAATATCTGAGAAATTGAATTTTGTTTCTAGTTGTTGAGGAAGAATCCTGAGAGAAGGCTTGGTTCAAGTGAAAGAGATGCTGAAGATGTTAAGAAGCAAGCTTTTTTTAGGCAGATTCAATGGGAAGAACTTCTACTTAGAAGAGTCAAACCTCCATTTGTACCTACAATTGTAAGTAATACTTGTTCACGAGTATTGTAATATTTTACTTATCGAAATTGCTTGCTGTTTAAGATTATTCTGTAATGGCCTATTAAGATTTTGAATATGTTTTTATAATTTTTTATTTCAGCACTCTGTCGAAGACGTTAGTAATTTTGACGAGGAGTTTACTTCTGAAAAGCCTCAGCTAAGTCCGCCCAAGGAACCAAGACTTCTTAATACTTCAGAACAAGCTCTCTTTAAAGATTTCACTTATATGGCAGACTGGTGCTGACCCACGCTCCACTCCTAAGACACCTCCAGTAGCACTGCAAATCCTGAATGAAATGTTATCCTGGTAAGTGATTCTCTTTGTTAATTATTAAATATTTTAGTTTTTAAAGGGAACCTCACTTATTTATAAGAAAAAATTGCTCAAGACTTTTTTTTAAAGCATTCTCTTCTTAAAAAACTATTTTTTCCTGTACTTTCACACACTGAAGTTGTTGGAAATTTATTTTATTTTATTTTATTTTACAGAAAATATATATATTCATTATAAGGATAACTCACTGTAAGAGGAACTGATTTATGAAAAGTGGTTATAATTGTCTGCTCAGCTGCTTAATTCATCCTAGGCAGTGTTGTCTCGTCAGCTGAAGAAATCTCAGGTTTATCATCCATCACTAAATTTATCTGAGCCGTTATATTATTCACTCGGACATCGTACTCTGTTGAAAAACACCACTCAGATCTCAGTTCATTGCCATATTATTGGAGCGATTCAAAAAAAAAAAAAAAAAAATCACTTACCTATTCATTATCAATTTGTTTTACTTTTCTTGTAAAACTGATCATTTTCAATAACATTAAATTAGTTAGATTATTTACTTAATCTGTAAGTCTTACTTTATAAAATGTCGTACAATTAAATTTGACTCTGCAGTTTAAATCTGCAAAAGAAAAAAAAATTATATATGATATGGTCTTGTCGTAGACTTAAACAGGCCATCATAACCCACCGTAGTTGGAGAGATCTGGGTTCAAAGCCCAGAGGGAAACATTTATTTTTCTCTTTCTTTATAGTTCATATGTAAAGAAATATTTGTGTATAAATATATTAAAATAATAATTATTGTCTTAGTTTTATCCATCTATATCATTAATATTTTATATTAGACTGTTGCAGACAATTTACAATGCAATTAATTAATTATTAAAGCAAATCATAGGTTATTTATGTAATAATTATAGTATATTTAAAAATTAAAAAAAAAAACTTTTATAATTTTTTAATAACCGTCCTGCACTTAGTATTGATTACTCGCGGATAGTGTTCAGTCGGTGTATATGATAAATTTATTCTTCTTACTAGAAGTCAGTATTATTGATGCAATATGAATATTAATTTTATTTTTTACTTTGTGGCCTTATGAACAAGCCCATTAAATGATTAATTCATTGTAACAACTTTTATAACATTGGTTTTGTCAAAAACATTTTTATATTTTAATATAAAAAGCCCCAGAGGCTTTAGTTACTGGGTAACTTGCTCTATGTAAAATTGCTGAAAGGGAACATTTCTTTTTCTTATGGAAAAATATTCGTAGTGAACTATATAAAAATTATAGTATTGTGGCTATAACAATTTGCAGATATAGCTTAAACATTGGATTTATAACAGTCCAATATTGTAGCTTACCTCATAGTATTTTATTGAATATTGAGGGACTCTTATCATAAATCTAGTTTAATACTTTACCAAACAGAAAATATAATATCCTATTAATTTTTTTTCTTTAAATTATATAGCAAAAATATATACATTGATGCAGTTCCTTTGCGGATTTTTTTTCCTGTTATATTAGTATTAGCTCCACAACTCTGCAATAAATATATTTGTGGTGTCTCAAACACAAATATTTTTGTGAAAATAGTGTTATTTATTTATTCGATAAGAGTCCTTTTTTTATAGTAAAATAAAATAAACTATATCTTTTATTAAATAAATTTTTAAGCAAAGAGCTTCAAGTTATTTTTCTATGGAAATGTATATAATTTTTTATATTTTCGCTTCTTTTATTATTGTAAAAAAAAAGAAAAAAATATATATATAATAATAATTTGTAATCATTGTAAGTGGGACTTTTTTCAATTATTATTGGAATGGACATATATGAGATAACCAAAAAAAAAATAGGATGTTCTATCATATTTAAAGGAATTTTAATTGATAATGTTTACACTTAATTTAATATTTTAGAGGCATTTTATTGGGAATAAAAGTTAAATTGTAGAGGTGAAGATTTATTAATCAGCTTTCTCGAAAGCTATACCTTAAACATCCTTAGCTCCAGAATATTAACTACCCTCTATAGTTAATATTAGATGTGTGAAATGATTTAACACAAATTTATTTTAGCTATCCGTTAATAAACCCATTTGAAATTTACCTAAATAAACATCCTAAGATTTCTATGTAATTCTCTTATTTCAAATAATTTAATTTAATTTGTTTCACCTCATCATTATTATTTAAATATAGTTTTTAAAAATTTTAATACCGTTTATTTATTTAATGGATAATTATAAATAATTTTCTCCTTTTATCAATGCTATTCTCTCTACTCTGATGTTTATTTCTCTAAGTTATTTAAAATTAGTTGTTGCAGCTGAGATTCTGGGGGAATGGCACAATTTTTAACAAATATATTATTTAGTTTCAGCTGATAATATTTAGAGTGTAAAATTAATCTTTTTATTGCCAAACCTCAATAATTTATTAATGCAAATCAGTTTTGACTGTCTTAATTGATCATTATTAATGAAATAATATTAAAACACTCTGTAATAGACTATCAATATTGTTTTTATACCTATAAATTGGTCTCTCTTTTTTCATTCTTTTTTTTTACTCCCTTTAAAGTTTGCACTCTTATTTATCTCAGTGCAATGTTAAATCAGACATTTCAATATTAATATTAAAAAAGATTTAAGTCCCTTGCGTAATATTTTTTAGGTGAACATTTTTTATATATATTTAAATAATTTTTCCTTAGATGGGAAAGCTTTTGTGAATTTTGGGATAGTGCCTACGTTTGTTGGGAATATTACCAGGTTGTGCATCTGTACCTTAACAATAAACACGTGACAATATAAATGTCTCACACTGTATGTTTGTAGCTTTGTCAAATCAAGTCCTTTTTGTATTCACTTAATTTATACACTTTTCAATGTATTTGTAATGTGTTTTCTCAATTTTTTTAATCTAGTTGAAATTTTTATTGTGCAGAAACTGCCAATTTATGTGTGAAACATTTTTTTCTTCTCATATTAATTGAGGTTGTGAAATTTTTGCAAAAAAAAGTAATCATAAAATATATTGATAACCAGCAAACTTTTAAGTATTGCTAATTAAAATAGAATTTAACTATTTTACTTATTTTTTTTATATCTACTACCACTTAAATATATTTGAAAAGCTTGAATAACTTATAAAATATCTAAATATATATATATATATATATATATATCATTTTCACATTGCAAGTTTTTCAAAATGAATTATAATTATGAACTACAGGTACATATATTTGAATAAGACTAAATTATTCAATAAAATAATACTAAATTACATATTCTTTTACAGTGTAACACTTTTTTTGTTCACTGCATAAAATTAATAAATAAATAAAATAATTTTGACTGGGTTTATATTTTTAAATCTATTTTTGAATGTATTATTTTTGCATTTTCTAAAAAAAAAAAATAAATAAAAGAATAATAAATTTGATTTGTGTTGGATGTGTATTATTCTCACACAAGTTAATGAATGTAACATTTTGAATATCTATTTAATAAATAAAGATTTTACAATAACTTTTTTGTTGTTGGTGGGGTTTAAAGAAATCAATGTCTCTAGAATTTAATATTTCAACCCAACCTCAGCTTTTAACCTAGACTGGTTGATAAAATCTTTTTTGATTCATAGCTTGCCTCTCATTGTAGAAAGGCTTTTATCCACTCACTTATATTTCAAAATAATATTAGTTTTTTGCATTTGATTGTATAATTTTGTATTGCTCTATTACCAGATTACAATAAAATTATTAATATAGCATCATTTTCATCAGAGGTATGAGGATTGTTATATATTCAAGAGATTGATTCTCTTTTTAACTCCGTCGGGCAAAAACATTTTTTTAATATTTATATAAAAATAATGAAAAATTAGTTATTATAGTGGGATCCACCATTTATAAAATTAGGAGACAAGTATTTTATAGCTTTTTGTACAAATTTTGAGATTTTTTTTTTATATAAGAAAAACATATTTATACTGTAATTTACAAAAAAAATAATAATATATCAACTAACAATAAGTTTTTTGTTTTTCTCAAAATTTGAATCCGTATGTATTTGTGTTCCTAATCTTTTTCTTATTGAGAAAAGAGAACAAATCACAATCATAAGGTCATCGAAAAAAAACAATATTTTTGTACTGTGTCTTCCCAAATGCTCATATATTTTATGACCGATCCAAGAAATTATTAATGATTAGGTTTTTTTTAAACAATTTTATCTACTATGTTAAGGTAATTAAACAATTATATATTATTTGTATCTATAGTTAGGTTTATTATTTTTTATTTAGTGTAGAATGAAGTATGTGAATGGATTATACTTCATTAATAACATCATAGATATTTATCAAATTGATTTTTTTTCTCTAACACTCTTAATTATATTATATTTAATTATTTTATATTATTTGTGTTATTATTATTAATTCTTCCCCCATCATTATTTTTAAAAATACATCAGTAAAAAAAAAGTTAACTGTGATATGACTATAGTAAATTAATTAATTAGGTGCCATTTTTTTTACAACACAGGCTAAATAACTCCCACAATATGATCCTGATTACATTTTAAAATTGAAATAAACATGTTTAATTTTTCCATGAATCTACCATTTATTTTAAATCATATAGTCAGTGTGCCCATAGGCAAAAAAGTAACTTATACATACGCATTCCAAACCTTTTTGTATGGCTTGTTTAGGCAAAGTCTGACACCGTTTTCCTCTGTCACTTTTTTTTAGTTTTGGGGCGTTTTTTTTTTTATTTGAACCCTAAAATTTTGACGCGTCAGACTTGAAAATCGGAAAAAGTTCTGCGTCAGACAATATTAAAATGTTGATTTATAGGGTTCAAATAATGTATCTTGAAAAAATCAGCTGGTTATTAATCATTAATTAATATTAGTTCATATTAATTAATATCCATTATTATTAATTAAAATTAATTAATATCATTAATTAATAACTGACTGATTTTCTCAAGATACATTATTTGAACCCTATAAATCAATATTTTAATATTTTCTGATGCAGAACTTTTTCCGATTTTCTAGTCTGACGCGTCAAAATTTTAGGGTTCAAACAAAAAAAAAAGCCCCAAAACTAAAAAAGTCAGAGGAAAACGGTGTCAGATTTGGCCTAAACAAGCCATACAAAAAGGTTTGGAAAGAGTATGTATAAGTTACATTTTTACCTATGGGCACCCTGACTAATAAATGTCCTGATTTAATTATTTATTTTAAACCTTTATTAAATTTTTATATATTTATTATATTGGCTTAGAGCACTTAATACCTCTCAAAATTAGAAGTTAAATTAAGATAAACTTTTGCAACACTACTACATAAGGAAGCTTCTGTTAATATTAGTTAATTTAAAATATCTGGTATATTTTCTATTAACTTATTGGCTCAACTTAAATATTGATTTAATGTGGACTGACAGCCGAGAAGTTAGCACATTCACCTAAAACCAAGGTCAAAACACATATCTGTTGAGTTCAAATCCCAGAAAGGTGAGGTATGTTTCACAATGATGATCGCATCTTGTAGATAAGTAATGTAGCCGGATCCCCTGTCCTGAAATCACCTAATAATTTGTTGTCGGGACAAACAACAAAGTAAGAGTAACAACAACACACAAACAACAAGAAAGTTGTTGTTCAACAAGTAAAGTTTGGGAGCAAAGAGCTTTTTTTAAACTATTTAATTTTAAAAATAATAAATTTGATAAGTTGCCAAACTAAAGAACGGTAATCAAATGTAATCTTCTTTTATTCAAACAAAATTGTTTAAAATATTTTTTTAAATACTTTCTTTACAACCATTCAAAACTGAAATAGTACAAACAAGATGATTAGAGGTTGTTTAAGGTTATTAACAAAGAAAATTGTTAACAGAAATTCTAACAGAGATAAGCAAGAAAAAATCAGTTATAAAATGAAAGTTAACTGGTCTCTCCTTCATGAATAAGTTTCTAAAATTAAAATACATGCTTGGAGTAGGATAAATTTAATGATAGTGTAGAGAATTATTACTGCAAGACCTCATAACAAATAGCCAAAATAGATTTTTAAATTGTATAATTTAAAGTCATAAGGTTGTACTAAATGCTGTGCCTTTAAGCTGAAAAGAACTGGAAGTCAGAACCTATGACAATTTTTTTATTCACCAAACTTCTAAATCCCCCCCCCCCCCCCCTCCCACTTTTATTCTTATTTTCCATTAATTAATACAAAGTTTCATCTCAACATACAAGTTTGCTAAGCCTAAGACTAAACTTAATAATTCCTTAATTTTTAATTTGTTATAAACTAGTGAATTTATTTTGTTGTATAATAAAAGTTTAGCAAACTAATAGTCTAGTATTGTGATACCTTAAAAATAATTATTAACTTTGTGTATAAAACCATCAATTATGAAGTGGGAAAATATTCACCTAATTGCTCTCTGGTGTCCCTTTATTTATTCTCTAAAATTATAATTGAGTGGCTAAAAATTATGAAAAATAATAAAATAGTGTGAGGATCTACTGTAATCGCATGCTTGTAAGATAAATATAGTTTTGTTAGCTGCTTAGAATAACAATATTGATAAAACCAAATAATCAAGGTTGTAACTTTTTTCCTACATCCGATCTTTGTATATTATATTCTGGAACTAGTCCAATCATCAGCCATAAAACGGGTTCATTTTTAATGGAGGTGCTACATTTTCTATTACGATGTTTGCTCCACCCCCGAATTCTTTTCACATTCTAGATGCTAACAAGTACACCAAAATCAACTTCAACATGTGTTTTTAGTGTAAAATTTTGTGAGAGGTATTTTAGTCCATCAATTTATTTATGAAGTGCCTACTTTTTTATATAATAAATATAATTTTAACACTGATTCTGTCATTTTCACACAAAATTAATATTGAGTGTCTTCTTTTAAGTGTTATTTTTTACTTATGTTGTGTGTATATATTATCTGATACTTTTTATTCCCATTTTGTTATTATTTTTTTTATTTTTTTAATTTTAAGTATTAATTTTCATACTCTGCCCTCCCTCATCTTAACTAAGAAATTTTTTTTTTATTTAGTTATATATTTATTTGAAACTTGTAAATATCAGAGTAAGCACAATTAAAAAAAGGAAAAAAACCTGTATTTATTTGAAAATGTTTTCGATAATGTTTTACATTCATTATTTTTTGTTTTAATAATAATCATGATAGAGTTAATTTATTTGTCATATTATTCTGCTAATTATATTACATATTTAAATTTAAGATTATTGATTTCCTTTTTATTTAATTATATTAAACTTGGTGCATCAAGTAAGTTTACATTTACATTGATGATTAATTTAAGCTGTTATTGTTATGTTTAATTTTTTTTTTTTCCATTACATGAGATTTTTGTGTTAAAATGTTTGTCAGTGGTTAACATTTAATTATTGAATGCTGAGTTGACACTTATATAATTTTATTTTGTAATCTGCTTTAGGTAATTATTATGAACTTATTAAAACACTAGTCTAGGACTAATAATTTTTATTTGCCTTTTTTTCTTCTTTCTTACTATTTTTACAAGGTCCTTAACCCATTCAATGTGTCTTCCAATTCAGGAATGTACCTCTGTGGCAGGTTTAAATAATACCAAATGAGATTACACAATTCAAAAGTGATTTTTTTAAAAAATTTGTTGTTGGGATCCACTTTGGATACAAGTGCCAGTGGGCCTGGCAGACCCTTGTGAGAGGGTTCTGCCCAAAACACGAGGAAAATAGTGGCGGAGTGCCAAAAGTGTGTTCTTGGATGCAACCACCAGCAGCTTTAGCACTGTATGAAACCATAGTGATCCAAACGTGTTCTCAGTGGGTTAAATAATTCCATCTTATCATATTTGACACCCTTTTACTTCGTAGTTGGTAGCAATGATCTCCATAGAGAAACCGTGGTGATTCCTGAAGGAACTGCTTGTACTGTGCCTCCAGCTCTTAATTTTGAATTCTATCAATTATATTAATTTTAAGTTAATTCTATCAACTTTTAATTTTTTTTAAAATAGTGTCTTGTCTAGTGGACACCACGCCAAAATGGCCTGCCAAGCAAATTCAATTTTGTGGTGAAGCCAAAGAAATATATGTACAATTAAAACCCATTTTAAATTGCTAGGGCTTCTTCTAGCCTTATATTATGGATACTTTTAAAGGTGCTAGATCCCCTTATGGATTTTTAGCAACAGCCGATATATATAACAACTAATTTATATAAACATGCCAATTAAATATTTATGAGTAAATTGTCAGAATTTCAGACTGTCAAAACAATTTAAATATATATTAAGTTCTAGATTCACATTCAGCTCTTCAAGCCCCGACTCACTACTTTTTATATTTTAGCAATTTTTTAAAATTCTTAATGGGCTGCAGCCATAGAGCACGACAAAGATCCATCCTTGTTGGTTATCTTGAAATATTTGTAAGGGCCTCGCGGCCCCAGTTTATCTGATAGACATGTTACCTATGATAAAGTGATCCATTTTTTTCTTTAAAACATCTCTTATCTTATAACAAATTACCCCCCCCCCCCCTCCTTCCTTTTATAATTTTTTTTTTTACCACAAACCAGATCTGGGCACCCATTTTATTGGTAGCCCTCATTATGTAAATGATAAATTTTTTACATATATATGGTAGGTTATTTAACCTACTTAAAAGAATGGAATTGAATAGCAAATTTTTTTTATGTTTTAGGCGTCCCTGAAAAGGTTGAATAAATTTTGGTTTCTTTGTGTAATCCCCTTAATATGTAATTTATTTCCTTAAGGATGGCATCTGTTATTATGCTGGGGAAAGAAATCTATAATATTAAGGGGAAGGCATCTGTAAATACTATTGGTGAGGGAAATAACGAAAATCGGATACGGGGGCTTCTCAGAACTTTTTCATTCAAAATAATTCCAAAATGGCAGCAGATATAAAGTTGAAATATAGAGGACTTATTTATTTTATAAAAAGGTGTAATTGGTGCAAATTTCAGCGTAATTGGAATTTTTTATGAACTTTTAAAATTTTAGCTCACTCCAAAGTTATTGACGTCACAAATTTATCATTTTTCGGGCAGCACAGCTACATGTTAGGAATGATTATTGTTCCAAGTTTCAACTCTAGCTTAAAGACTGTGGGAGTTATGCATGACACAGGCAGACAGATGCACACTCACACACACACAGACATCCAGCTTAAAACCATCCAAAACAGATAATTCTGTGGAAATCTCGGTTTCTGATTTTTTGGGTGAAAACATCACTTTCTTTAGATAAGGAAAAGTAAAAAGGAACAATTTTTCGTACAAAAAAAAACATTTCTTTATTTTTAATATACAGTTGATAAATGTTTACATGGTAATCATTCTGGGAGTCATTTTTTTTTTTCCTTTGCTTAAATCAGTATTTATTTATAATATATTTTTTTTAATAGTTATTGTTTATTTTATTTTTTGTTTTTTAAAGTAAATATCACATCGAGTTTGTGATGAGACTCACTTATATAATCAAAAAAAAAAAAAAAAAAAAAAAATTAAAATTAAAAAAAAAAGTTTACAAGTTATACCCTGACTTCTCTATTGTTGACTAGTACATCACACCTTATCACTTATCTAAATAAATTTTATTGGCAATAAGTTTAACAATCATTTATAAACAGAATAATTAAAAGAAAATATAAATAACATAAAACAGTATTCGTCTTTGAATCTTATTGTGTTACTATCTTGAAATAATATCAGTAAAATTAATTTAATAAGTTGTTTCTAAATATTATTATTTTAAACACTTACAAAATTAAACACCACATCTATTTTTGTGAATTATGAATTCTAATTAAAAAAAGAAAAGAGAAAAAAACACAATGCTTCCGTTACCTTCGGTAAGCTTGGAAGCAATAACAGTAAAAGAAAAATTAAGAAAAAAAAATAAATAAACAGCAAAAAATAAGAATTATTTTATATTATACAGCAAGAGGTCGAGAAATCAAGATTTATAAAATATTTATATTAAACTAAAAAAAAAAAAAAATGCATTGTGTCACATTTGTTGATCATATGTTTTGAAAAAGAATAGTTAAGAAAATATCATAGTCAATATTCAAATTAATTTTACTTGCCAGTTAAAAAAAATTAATAAAATAGTATTACAATAATCCATTATTATTACAAAATTAGGTTTTGATCTAATCATCTCAATGAGAATAAATAATCTTGTTCTTATTTATTATTTTTTTAAAGAATTAGTTAGACTTATTAAGGACAAACAAATTTATTCTTTTCTTTGAGCTTTAACTTAGTTGCAGATAAATTAAAGATAGATTTTATGTTTAAATCTTTATATCTTCAGAACTACATAACGATTTATTGTACATGCTTTAGCAATACCATGGTTTTTTAATTAAAACAAAAAAAAATCTAAAATAATATAAGAATAAAGAAAAGAAAAAGGAGTGGAATGTAACATAATTTTGTTAAGAAAAATCCAAGTAATTGAACTAATTATTTTATTTATTATTATTATAACTAGTTTATTTTTTTAATATACAGTTTTATTATTTTAAACTAAACACATAACTAAAAAGTATGTATTTATTTATAATAATGTGTTTATGTTCATTGCACTTATGCCTTATTAACTTTTTTTTCTTGAAAATTACAAATATTATCACAAAAAAAAATAATATAAAATATAATTTATCTTATTAAATAATGAGGAGTCTGCCGAAGCTCTTCATGGTTACATTCTTTGCATATTCTCCATACTGTTTGCTATAGGAACTTCTTATCATTGTGGCAGTAACGATTGCCCTGTTGGAAATATATATAGGCTAAGCTGACGAGATATGATGGTCTTCAGTAGCCTTTAATATAAGCAGCTAAATGGGCTCTATCTTCATCGGTCAGCCCGTTTCGTAGAGTACGTCTCACTGTAAAGCATAATTATTGTTTTAACATCATTTTATGATAATTTCATTCATTAGACAATTTCATGATTTTCCTGTAGTAAAACAATATTTGCATGTAGAAGTTCGATATTATTAATTATGAGTTCTAATAGGTCTAGTTAATGAGATTTTCGCTGTTCCTAAGCTGAGGTACTTTCAGCACTAATACACTAACTCAATGATTCAAATTCAATAACTGTGGTCAGGATATTCATAAAGTTGTAAACAGCAATCTGAAATTATCCTAATCAAAGAAAGAGTGTGCGCAAAGTATTACTATATAGAAGTAAAATTGTCTACTTCACTTAGTAGCAGTCTAGTAAGGATATGGTAAGTAAGGGCAGTAGTATAAGTAGGAAAGTATAGTACCAGCGACTCTTACTAATATCAATGTTCATTTCAAGTCATGAAGTTAGTTGTGTGTCTGATTTAGGCATTACTATTTAATAAACATAATTTATTAGGTTCAATAACTGGTGGCACACCCAAGGTAATCTACATAAGATGGAAAATCACTATTTAATATACAATTGTGTAGAAATAGTTCTTGTGTGGGGCAAACTTTGACCTTATTGTATATAAGATTTTTCCTGAAATACCTTTCTATAACCACGATAAAAACACTATTATTTATTAATCATAATTTTGTGGAGCAGTATATATTGGTTAAAACAAGCAAAAATAATTAAACAGTTAATGTTGATATTGTTGAAATCATAGCACTAGGTAAAAAACTAACAATCAAAAGCATTATTATTATTTATAGACAGCAGAAATTTTCTTCAAACGTAATCATAAAATTTTACAAAAGAACATCCATCTATAAGTCTGGTTAATATTTTTTCTTCAAACACATCTAGATTAAGAGACACAAATACATTCACTAATCACTATTATTAAGAATCTAAAGAAGTGTCAGTGTGTAGATAGAAATAGATATAGTTATTTTGCTTAATCCTTTGATGTTTACTTACTTATTTATTTAGACATAAGATTTAACGGTTAAATTTTCCTGAAGCACCTGGAAAACAAAGTAGCAAACCTATTATACCTACATATTAGATTTATTTAGGGTATTACTAGACTCATTTTATCATTATAATATTTCAATTTTCTAATTATTTGTTTTTCGTTTTAAACTTAAGTGCAACTCTTTTTAATCTTAATTCAGGATTTCATTTTTTTATTAATTACTCTTTTTAGAGTTTCGTAGATCATCCTAGAAACCCATATGCCAAGGGTGATGTGTCTGTCTGTCCGACGTACTTTGGTTCATACCTCTCGGACCGTAGACGCTAAAGAGTTGAAATTTGAAATACTGGCATAACTTTTTGACCCACACAAATTAAAAATATAGAAAAGTTAAAGATATAATAAGCGCCATGCACAAAAATGTGCTCAATTTTTTTAATTTTTGAGAGGGATATTAAATGAAAGCTACTAAAGAGTGGATTACAAACATATGTAACGTATTTATTATGACTATTGAGCTTTTTACTGCCGATGTTAAGTTTTTAGCGCCAACATTTCTCCCAAAAAAAACAACCCGTCCCCCTTCAACCACCCTATAATGGCTAGTCCTAAAATTATGAAATAATTCATGCTAATATGATGAAATGATGAAGGGGGCAATGTAAATTCCCCCCAAAAAATCATACTTTTTATAAACTGCAATTTTGAGTGCGCACATGGGCAGTGAGCCAAAAATTTTATTTATCTACTAACACAGCAAAATTAGGCATTGTTGTACTGTTTTCAATCTGCAAAATGTCATTTTTCTTGATTCTTTTGTAACAAGTCAAAAAAACACGCAGCAAAATATCGAAGTGTCAGCAAAAGTCCAAAGTGTCAGCAAAAGTTCAAAGTGTCAGCAAAAGTTCAAAGTGTCAGCAAAATAACAAACAGGCTGCCAAATTTTAAGAAAAAGTTACTACATCTCAGGTTATGAACTCTCCCACATTGTTCATTTTTGTATAATTAAGAGTAATATTCTGCTAAATATTTATATGTTTTTTGAAAATACCTTTAAAAATTATAATAATAAAACTAATATCATTATTTTACAGTGATAATTTTTAAAAAAAATCGCTAAAAATTGAGATAAAAAACAGCTGTTTATAAAACAAGTGGCAACACTGATGGTTTTGTTTTAACTTTCGAGTCATTACACTTACTCAAACTTTTGAGTCATCAATTCGATTTTTACAACTTTCATTCCTTTAAATCTTTTGTCTATAAAAAAAAGATAATTTAATAGTTGTCTGTTATTATTTTGATAAATTTGTTAATTAGGTTTTTGAAGTTTAAAGATAATGCTGTGCAAGACGTTGAAGACTTGTTTGATAACACACCGCCCGAAATTGCAAATATTGCAACATCATACAAGGAAAGTTTATTGCCCTCTAAATCAGGTACTAAAATCTTTAGTGTATTTTTTCTGCCGTTAGTAGATAAAATATTGTATGTAACTATGCTGCAAAGGAAACATTCCTGACTCGTTTAAAGATTACCTGCTTATTATTAATTAACGTTTTCCTGCCTCGGCTTCGCCTCGTCAGTCAAGATGTAATTTTCCTGACTCGGCTTCGCCTCGTCAGTAAAATAGTAAATTTCCTGCCTCGGCTTCGCCTCAGCATTAAATTTGTTTAGCCTATCTTCGCCTTCGGCTCGGAACTAAAACTTAAAAAACTTGTCAGCAAAATTCCATTTTGCTGCCTAGTGACATAAATAACTATTTTTGAAAATTTTGAGGGTATCAAATAATAGCTACTGACTAGTAGATTACAAATATATATATTTGCATTTTTTGTGTTGCATTTATACATCGAAATATACCTGAAAAGAAATGACTCTGAAATTATTAATAGTACCGTTAGTTAAGGATTATTGTTATTTTTTTCTAGTGGTGAATGACGGTGAATTCTATAATTTTCTATGCCTATTCAGAGCTTTTCCCTGCCCTTTTTAAGAAGCACAAGGACTTCGATAAGGTCCTGTAGTTGGCTTTATTTCCCTTGAAACCTCAGTAAGTGAAAAGTACATATGTGGTATTTCAGCATGCATAATATAATGAATGGTTGCATTTCCTTTCTTACACTTTTATCGAAAAAAATTATGGAGGATGCAGTAGCATAGATTCTTTTTGCTTGTTGTATAGAATGAAACTATTAATGACATCGAGTTCAACTTATGAATAAAAAATATACGAAGATATCCTAAATAAATATCTATCTTTTAAAGAACACAGCATAGACAACTCAGAATACAATTATTAGTAACAATTCATGCATAAAAATATCACGAACAAAAATAAAATCTCAAAATGTTAAAGTTTCTACATTTAACTTGATTGAGAAAGGGGACAAACTTTGTCTAATAGAAAAAAGAATGGGACAAATACACGTAGAAAACATTAAACAAAGAAAATAAAAAAGAAATCTTAAAAAAAATCAAAACAAACACTTTTTTCTTCTGAGATAAATAAATATATAATAACTCACGATCACAATCAATAACTTGTTAAAATGAGGAACTATTGTTGATTTTGATTGGAAATTTACTATGCAGATTCGCTTACACTGCCCTCGCAAGTAATGTTATCTCTCGTCCGTGACCTCTTTATTACTGACCCAAGTAAATAAATTAACACATACATTATTAACAATAATAATAATCTTTTCAAGTAAAGAAGAAAGACATATAACAAGATGCGACACTTAAATGAATTTTGTTTTTAAGTTAACGTTATATTTCAACTAAGTTGCAAATTAATTAATATAAATCATTGCAGTAATAATTTTGTTAATAATTATATATATATATATATATATATATATATATATATATATATATATATATATATATATATATATATATATATATATATATATATATATATATATATATATATATATATATATATATATATATGTGTGTGTGTGTGTGTGTGGGTAAAGTTAAATTTGAAGCTCTGCCTAAATTCCTATACCGACTTTTTCTGTCATAATTTAAAGATACTTATTTTGGTAAAACACCTGGAACTTAGTCCTTGTGACTTCCAAGTCACCTACGTGACATGGTGAAATAATGAATGATATAAGTCAACTTACATGATTTTCTCTCGACGTTTCTTGATCGTTTCCGTTCTCTGGGAGTAGTTCTGGAAACAGGGGTCTGTGTGGCTGTTTTAACTAATGATTCTAGAATTTCATCATCAGCATCCAGGTTCCCATTAAGAGCATCCTGTACACTTGGTGCCACTAAAATATAAATTAATTTTTATTATAGAAACTAAAAATATTATCATATGACAGAACCAACAAAATTCTTCGGCCAATATTATTTAAGCTGACAAACAAAGTTTAGAGAAAAAATACAAAATTAGGTTAACAATATAAATTTTATTTTAAAAATTAAATGTGGTATGTAATGATTTTAGATAGATATATAAAGATATATAAGTTGATCTTAATTAAGAATATACCTGGATCTTTGCGAGTTCTTCTCCAGGGTAGTGAGCCTCCGTGAGATTCCTTAGTAGGAGTCTCATTACCTAGTAGCTGTCTCAGTTCTGCATCTGCCCTATCCTCTTGGCTACGGAACTTACCCACCTACAACCATAGCAAACAAGTACAATTTATAAATATTGTTAAAATAATTGCTCTAGTTTCAATTTAATATAAAATGACAAAACAACTCAACTACCTCAGTTATCATTTTTCCTCGAGTCTTATTTCTCTCTCTATGGTTTGCTTTCTTTTCCATTTGCTGGAGGACCCTCTCCCGTGTTGTCCTATATTCCAGGGCAAACTCGGATACGATCCTACAGAGCTGGTTGGGTGATGTAGAGGACAGCCTGTGAAGTGGTACTCCTAACCACATTAGGAATTTCTTATAACGGTTCATTACTCTCATCTCTATTTTACCCAGAACTATGATCCTCTCAGCGCAGTCAGACAAAAAGTCTGACATCCTAATACATCAACAAAAATAATTAGAATGGTTTCACAGAAGAGTATTTGTAATTTTTTATTTAGTTTAAAAATATGATATTCATACTTAAGTTTCATATTTGTAGTTCCATCATGTTTTGAAATAGCTTTAAGATGTTCAAACGATGCTTTACATTCTTGCTCCATCTTCTGAATGTTGGATGCTAGCTCATCAAAATCAACTTTAGACGCTCTAGTTACTGCTCCAATCTATAATAAAGTAAGAAAGACAAATATAAAATATGGACAACTAGGATATTGTTTTATTCTTGGCATTAAAGAAATTGGGTTTCCATCTTCAATATCTAACTTTTCTAATGGCTTATTACAGTAATGAAAAACGGAAAGCCTCTCCATTGCTGAATAGTGTTTCAGTTTACAGTGTCAGTTTGTATCCAGTCTACAGAAGAGTGTGTTTGTTTATTCACTTTTATGTGAATAAACACTCTTCTGTGTAGAGGCTTTCCGGTTTTCATTATTCTATTGATATCAACTCCACTTGCGCTCTTAATCTTCAGCCAATGGCTTATTACTTTATAACTTGATTACAAGATTGGAGGATTTGATGTCCAACAAAATTAATAAACCTTTAAACTATCTTAAAAATATTTTTTTTTCAAAAGAATATAAAACTTACTTCAGAGTAGAGATCAGTAGAATCAGGAAATTTCTCCATAACAATATAACAGAGATGGTGTAAGAGAGAGTGCTTATGAACAGTATCTTTAACCTCTGGCACTTTGGACAAATAGTCTATCTGGAATCCTTTAACCTAATCAAATAGGAAAAAAATGAAATTATGAGAAAGTTTAAGAAGGAATATTACACATTTTTTAATTTTATAAATATTACTACTTACCTCAGTTCCATTTAGAAAAATTCCAATAGATAGTAAAGTTCCTAAAATGGCTCTAAAGGTTTTGTTTGATTTAAGAATTTCCATTCCTTGTTTTAAATCCATTAGAGGTTCTGCAATTTCCTGAAGAAAGAAAAATGATAAAGTTAAAAATAGATATTAATTCATACAAATATGTTTGGGATAAGTCTGGCTGCATAGATTAATACTAATTTTTATAAATGAATTGCTTAGATAACAGGATTCTAAGAGTGCTTATTATAAGATTTTTTGTTCAACACAGTTTTATTTTTTAATTCTATTTGCGAATTTTGCTAATAATCCAGGCAAAGAATATAACCTAGCTCCTGAGTCATATTTGTCTCTTATCTTTAGGCAAGCACATTGCAATTTTTTAGCAAACGAGGCCTACACCCGTCTCCACTAAGCTAGAACAGGGCTAACATCAATCTGGCTAGAGTAGCCCGTTTCCCGAAATTGGGAATGTTACAGAAATTATATTTTGATTTTGTATTATCAAATTAAAAAGTCAGGGATTGAGCACTGAAATAATATTTAATTCTATAATGATATGAGTTTATTACAGGAGTAAAACTTGCTCCTTAAATTCAATCAGTTAATTACTTACATTACAATTTACTACACCATCTAACTAAGAATATAAGGAATAAGGTAGTTGATAACTTAACAAACCTTTTCACAGTTTTCATAGTCAAGTTTAAAAGCCCACAGTTTGAGTCTTGCAGATAGTTCTGATATAGAAGCAAGTGTAAGAAGAAACTGTTCAGCACTTCCAAGTGGTAGATCAGGCTGACTAGCTTGGGCCTCTTCTATTTTACTTCTTTCTTCATCACTTGGCAACATCGTTAAAAGTTTCTAACAAGACAACAATTACATTAGTTTAAAATATTAATAATTTTACCAACTAGGTTGCATTTTGTATAAACAATGTAAGAAGAATTTAAAATTAACTTACCTCAATTCCCTCTCTGTTCATAACGGTTGCATCCATTTTCAATATGGCAGTCTTAATAGATCTCGGAGGTGGAAGTTTGGTCATACCAATATTTATAGCATTAGACCGCTTTGGATCTAATACTATAACTTCTTTGTTTTTGTTCATCTCCTGCTGTTTCTATATAATGATAAAAACGAATTACAATTATTATTTAAAAATGTATTATACAGGAAACAAAAGTACAGAATAAAATACAAAATATAAAATACCCAAGTTTGAAACTATTTCATATACCAAAGAGACAAATTACAATTTATAATAAAACTTAAGAGACAGATCATAATTAACTCACCTCCTAAAGAAAGAGAATAACCAGCCACCAGAGTAAAAAGAAAGCAGAACATTAGTAACAAGCAGATCAATGTTATTGGAGCCTAAAATTTGCATAATTTTAAATATATATTTACAATATATACAGGCTTGACTTAATACAAAACAAAATATTAACTTCTTCGTTAAATATTAATAGTGATTTTTTTTTTTTTTTCTAATACTTTTTTTAAAAAATAAAAAAAATATAATACTAAATTAAATCAATAAAAATAAATCTGGAATAAAATAAAATAATTTTTTAAATACTAATATTATATACGATTTTTTATAGATATTTTGTATGATGAAAAGTTACATTGAGTGGTTGAATTCGTAAATTTAGTTGCTGTGAAGTTTGGATAAATGTAACTGTTTCTTGATTTATATATATGTATACATTTTATACCCATGCAAAGTAAGTTCAACATGCAAATAAACAAAAGTAGTGATTAAAATAATGAAATAACATGCTTTAAATTCTAACTAAAAAATAAACCTGTTTTTGGGAGAATTTAAGGAAGGTAAAACATATTTTAAACAAAAGAAGCTATTTCTAGGGTAAGTGAACTCTCATGCCTCACGTTTATAACACATAAAGTTTAAAGACTACAAATTATGGATAATGACACTATAATGTTTTTCTTGGCTGAATTGCTGCATCAAGTAGATAAGCAAGATAAAAATTATTAATTTGATATAAAAAAAGCATTTGTCAGTTTTAAAGAGTGGAAAGTAAAAATATAATTTTAACGCCCCCAAACACTGCCAAAAGTGCTCAAAACTGCTATTAAAACAAGCAAAAGGATTTTTTATTAGTAAAATTTTAAATAAGCACTAGGTTTACACCACAAAGCTGAAATAGCCTAAGAGCAAATTTAAAATTTGTGTGTAAAAATTTATAGATAAATAAGAGTTTTAAATCATTGAAAGCAATTAAAATGTAGCAATAAAGTTGGTTTCCCAAGCTGAATTTATAGGTAAAAAAAGATATAATATATTTATTTGAAACTAGCAAAAAATCAAAACAACAACATAAAAGTAGAAAAATAAAAGAAAGAAGAAAATTAACATTAGATATCCATCCCCCACCACTCAAATAAAGTCAGCAATACATCAGACAGTTCAATTTAGACAAATATGGTCTAGATATGTAATGTTTATTTCTAGAAAACCAACATTTTTCTCTTCAAAATATTATAAAACCAACCAAAAACTAAAAAGAAAGTTTTAAAGAAACTTAATTTGCTTTGTTCTAAAAAGATGGTGGACATTTTATGGCTGAGACCTACAAATGATTCCTTTTCCAATACAAATGCTTCCTTAACCAAATTATAAGTTCTTATTTTTTTTTTTTTTTTCGTAGTTTTAAACTGTTCTCCATAGAATTGGGTATTTTATAGTGTTATTATTATTATTTTTTTAATAATTAAATAAAACCACTTTCTCTTTTTCTAAAGCTATATTTCGCCCTACACATTCGGGCTTCTTAAGGCTACAACATAAACAATATTTAAACAAGTTATTATTAGTTTGCTATTAACAATAATATTATAATAATTATTAATATAGCGAGACCGTAACCCTTATGCTCTGGCAATCCAAGAAACTAAGTTAAGCCCGACACAGAACTTCAATCTACGTGGGTACCGGATCTTCAGAAAAGATATATTACCAGCGGAAGGAGGTCGGGCGCACGGTGGAGTTGCCTTGATGGTAAGGGAGAATATACCAGTCTCCCCCATTCAGCTTCGAACTCCCCTCCAGGCGGTGGCGGTGAGAATAGAAGCTCCTCTCACCGTCACCCTTTGCAGCCTGTATCTCCCGGATCAGAGGTGGAACGGGAACGATCTTCAAGATCTCCTTCAACAGCTTCCAGCCCCTCTGATCCTAATGGGAGATTTCAATGCTCACAATCCCTGGTGGGGATCACAATCACTCACCCCAAAAGGGAGGCTGGTAGAGGAGGTAATGGGACGCTCCAGCCTCATCCTCCTCAACACCGGTGCGCCCACGCATATGACCTTAAGCACCGGTACCCTGTCGGCCATAGATTTATCATTCGCATCTCCAGCTTTGGCCATGACGGTAGATTGGAGCCCCTGTAGTGAGCTTTATCAAAGCGACCACTACCCGCTCTCAATCACTACGGGGCCGCCACCCATACGTACCGTCCCAAGACCCGTATGGGACCTACGACGGGCCGACTGGGAGGCTTATAAAGCGGGCTGCGTTCCACCAGAACTAACTGGAGACGTGGATGTAGATACATCTAATTTCTGCACCGCTCTCCAGGATGCAACGAAAGCAGCCGTTCCACAGAAATGGGTCGGAGGGACCAGCAAACACAGCCGCTCCGTCCCATGGTGGAACGATGACTGTAAAAGGGCGAATAGGGCCAAGAAACGGGCCCTAAATAAATTTAACAGACAGCCTTCTGATTTAAATTTTATAGCACTAAAGAGATGCCGGGCCGTTGAACGACGTGTGACAAGGAAAGCCAAAAGGGAATCCTGGCGGGCCTATGTGTCCACGCTCACGGCGTCAACACCGGCATCGGAAATATGGAATAAGGTGAAGGCTGTCGCAGGCAAGCATCGCCCTTCGCCGAGTCCCATACTAAAGGTCGATGGTCAGGAATACACCAGCGAGTTGGAGGTGGCGAACATCTTCGTCAAGCATTACGCCGCCGCCTCCTCCACGCTAGCTTACACGGAGAGGTTCCAAAGGTTGAAAAGGGAGGCGGAGGAAGTCCATCTAGTTCCGGACTTATCGCTAAATCAAGGGGTTGATTCCCCCTTCACGCGTCCGGAACTAGATCGAGCATTGTCTCGATCAAAAGACTCCGCCTCGGGCATAGATGACATCCCCTATGCCCTCCTGAGAAACCTCTCTGAGCGAGGCAAGTTCGCCTTGCTCAAACTCTATAATCAGATTTGGGCCGCTGGTGTATACCCAAAATGCTGGCGAGAGGCCATAGTCATCCCTCTCCCAAAGGAGGGAAAGGACCACAATAGTCCCAACGGCTATCGACCTATCTCCCTGACATGTTGCATGGCAAAGTTAATGGAATCCATTGTGAACTACAGATTGAACTGGTACCTCGAGCGTCTTCAGCTGCTAGCGCCGAGTCAGGCGGGGTATCGGAGGCATTATTCGACCGTCGATCAGCTTGCTCTCCTCGAAAAGAACATTCAAGACGCTTTTCTGAGGAGAGAGCATGTGATCGGCGTCTTCTTCGATCTGGAGAAAGCCTTCGACACCGCCTGGCGCCTCAACATTATAAGACGCCTACACGCTTGGGGTATTCAGGGAAGGATGTTCGCCTTCATCAATGGATTCCTAACGGACAGAGTGTTCAGGGTCAGAGTAGGAACGACGCTCTCTGACCCGGAAATACAAGAAAATGGAACACCACAGGGGTCCGTCCTGAGTGCCACACTCTTCTCGGTCGCCGCCAACGATATAGTTTCAAGCATCCCGCCCGAGGTCAAAGCATCACAATACGTAGATGACCTCGGGCTCTTTTTGGCGGGTTTCGACCGGGAAGAAGTCAGGGAGAAGATGCAAGCGGCAATCGACGCGGTGGCGGGGAAAGCTGACGACATCGGCTTTCGCTTCTCCCCCACCAAGACGATATGCGTACACTTCTGCCGCTTGCGGAAGGAACACGTAGCACCCGAGCTGTTCCTTCATGGGGCTCGGCTGGAGTACAAGGACTCAGCCCGCTTTCTAGGACTGATCTTCGACTCCCGGCTGAGATGGAAGGAGCATATCTCGGATCTGGTTCAGCGCTGCAAAAAGGACATTAATATTATTAAAGTCCTTGCTCACCTTAGATGGGGCGCGGACCGGACCACGTTGATAAGAATTCTATGCACACTGGTCCGGTCCAAAATGGACTACGGCAGTGGAGTTTATGGCTCAGCGCGGAAGTCCTGGCTCCTGCCTCTAGACAGGGTCTTTCAGCACGGACTCAGGCTCGCTCTCGGCGCCTTTCCAACAAACAACGCTCTGGCTCTTCACGTCGAGGCCGGAGTGTTGCCGATGCCATATCGCCGAGAGCAGATGACCCTGTCCTTCGCCGAGGCAGTGAGAGCCAAAGCAGGACACTTCCTACACGAAGAATTTTTTGGAGAGAATGCGCTGAGTCCCGAGTACGAATGGCTAAGTACGCGGACTCGGCCACTGCCGGTAAGAGCTCGTGAGCTGAGACAGAGGTCCGGAATCCCAGAGAACGAGGTGATCAGTTGGGTCACCCCAGAGCTACCCCCATGGGAGGGGCCGGACCTCGCGTTCCATCTTCGGCTCGCCAGACTGCCGAGAGAAACTACGACACAGGCAGAGTACGAGCAAGGACTCTTCGAGATCCTAGCCCGGTACCAGGGTCGTAGGGTCTTCTACACGGATGGCTCGAAATCAAGAGAAGGTTCGGGGTGCGCCCTGCACTCAAGAACGGAGACAAGATCCTGGTCTTTGTCTCCGGTTGCAGGTGTGTACACCGCAGAGCTTCGAGCCATCGAGAAGACCCTTGAACTGTGCGTGGAGAACGTCGACGAGAGCGTAGTCATCTGTTCTGACTCGCTCTCCGCTCTCCACGCCCTGCAAGATAAGTTTAGTGACGACCCAGTCATTATTAAAATTTACAGCCACGCACGAAACCTACGCCTCTCAGAGAAGTGCGTGGCTTTAGTGTGGGTACCGGGGCATGTCGGCATCGCTGGCAACGAGGCGGCTGATGAAGCCGCCAAGCGTGGGGCCGCTGCAGAGGTGGTGGATCTTGCTCCCGTCCGGCTAGACGATGCCAAGACGGCTGCAGTCAACGCCGTCTGGCGTAGCTGGCAATCAGCCTGGGAGCAGGTCCCCACCCAGCTAAGAAGAATTAAAACTAAGGTGAGGACGACGCAAGTAGACACAACCCTTTCAAGAAGAGAAAGCGTCGTCCTCACGCGCCTGAGAAGCGGCCACACACAGCTGACACATGGGCACCTCTTAACCAATGAGCGTGCCCCTCGATGCCGGCACTGCGGGATTGCAGCGCTGACGGTGAGTCACATAATCGAAGAATGCGACTCACTAGCAGATCTGAGGATGGAGTGCCAGGTCCCAGCGAACCTGGCAAATGCCTTAGCTGAGGAGTCGAACGTTCAGCCAGTCCTGACATTTTTCAGAAGAGCAGGACTCTATGAATTAATATGATCCCTCAGCAGAGCACAGGTAGTTAGGGATTCGTTTTGTCTTTTTATGTCATTTAGTTTAGGATAGGATCTGCTACCACCATCCCCGGCTATATATTTCGTCCGGCAGTGATGGTGGGTTCCCAAGAGCCACTCTTGGCAGTAGGGAGGCAGATTCCTTGTTTTAATTATTTATTTATTTATTAGTAATTTATTTTAGGTTAGGATAGGATCTGTTACCACCATCCCCGGCTATATATTTCGTCCGGCAGTGATGGTGGGTTCCCAAGGGCCACTCTTGGCAGTAGGGAGACAGATTCCTTTGTTTTATTTATTTATTTTAATTTAGAATTAGGTAATTAGTCTATAGAAATTTTAGCCCTAGATTTAGTACCGGTCTACGTCACCACCTGTCCCGTTTATTTGTTCCACGCGGAGGCAGGGGGGTTTCCTTTCCACTACACACCAGAGTGGAGGGAAGGCGGTGGTCGGATAATTTGTGATATTAGTTTTAGGCTTAGCATAGGAACACCACTAGTTACCATTAGGATTAAGAATTTGTGATATTAGGTTAGCATTTATTTAGCTGTGATACTAGTTTAGGTAAATTTTAATCTTAGGTTTATTATTTAGATTAGGACTGGTCTCGCTACCACTCTCCCCGGCTATATTTTTCGTCCGGCAGGAAGAGTGGGTTCCTTTGTGATTCACTCACAAGGGAGGCGAGATCAGGAAGCTTGTGATACTAGGATTAGGTTTATCTGTGATACTAGGATTAGTCGTTCAATGTTCTTGTCTCAGCTAGTTTAGGACCGTCCTCATTACCATCTGCCCCTTGCTTATTATATCGCTCACGGGGCAGATGGGTTCCCTTGTAGCTAATTTTGGGCACAGGGAGGTGAGGACAGTGCAGAAGTCTTTGCTGAGAGCTAACCTTCGTCCGTTTGACAGGTGCTTGTCGACAATGTAGCACCCCCCGGCAGTCCATCAGCTGACAGCCGGTCGTAGGCGTGGCTGCTTCATTGGCTCTTGGGGTTCTCTGGGGTCACGCCTCCCTGGGAGTGGTTGCCGGGAGCGAAGGTAAACTTGACGGAGGCAGGGGAACCGGGTCGAACGGTAATCATCTTGGGGGATGGCTGCTTCTGGGGGGCCTTGGGGGTCGCGGGGTGGTCCTCGGTCTCGGCCGGTCGAATAACCAAAGGTCAGCACCGGCATCGATGGACTGCAACCCTCCTCCCTCAGACAGGTGCTAAGGAACCAGGAGGACTAAGGGGGGTGATGGAAAAGGGTCCTCCCCTACAGACACTAAAGCATTTAGTGGAGTAGCAATAGTGGAGGACCGACAAACTGTCCCGGCGCCAATAGCCGATTAATAATCGGCTGACGCGCCTTTGGGGGGAGGGAGACGGGTTTAGTCGGTAGGGCTGCATTGCAAACACCAGCGAGTCCGACACTCCACATACCGTGAAATACGTATGTGGGTTAGGTCGTAAAATGACTTCCAACTCCCTTCCATAAAAAAAAAAAAAAAAAAAAAAAAAAAAAAAAAAACAATAATATTTAAATTATATTAAAATTGAAATAGTTTTTTTTAGTTGAGAAAGTGGTTTTATTTAATTATTTATTTACATGCTTAGAATAAATTAAATTAACTCAATTAATTTATAAACAGAAGGATGATCAGAGGGCTTGAGAGGTAATGTCATGGTTTTTCACCTATTTAAATAAAAGCTTGTTTATTATAGTTAGAATTAAAAAGAAAAAAAAAACCTTAAAGGCTTTAAAAAATTGTCTTAATAAATTCATAATTTTATTTTGGACAATACCTTTCATGGCCTCACACATTTAAAAATAAATATCATGCATTTAATCATTATAAAATTATTAATTACTGAAATTCATGCATTTTATTAAAAATAGGAAATAAATTAATTAAAAACTATTAGGTACATATTTTTAGTATAAGAAATTGAAAAATAACAAATTATTAAACGTTAACAAAATAGAACAAGTTTATTAGATAAAGGTGTAAATGAAATAAGGAATTAGTAAGTTTATTAGCATTAGAATGGTGGTAAATTTGTCATGTATGAAGTTTAAATGATAATTTGACATTTCTTTGAGTGAATTAAAGATAAATAAGTAGGTAATGATAAAACGTTTTTACATAATAAAATCTATGGTTTTTACTTATTCTAAATGAAATGGTATATAAATATGTATATACAGTACTTGATTTGTGATACACCGCACTGGTAACTCTGCAGGAAGATTGTTGGTGCACATGGGAATTTTATTTTTTTACCAATGGTTTCTTTGTTTATTTTTTACTAAGTGTGACTACAAATGTTGCATGCACACTTTTAAAATGCTCAGAGAAGCGTTAAAATAACGTTTTGAAAAGTCAAAATTACAAAAACTTTTGGACCACAAGATCACAGTACCGGAACCTCTCCCTTTTCAAATCAAGCACTGTATATATATATATATATATATATATATATATATATATATATATATATATATATATATATATATATATATATATATATATATATATATATATTATATAAGCATGTATATATATATATATATTATATAAGCATTTTTTTACAGCTTATATATATATTTATATAATTTTTTAAAATAGGTATTATTTTGATTTTTTCTTTCTTTTCTACAATTAATTTACTTATATTATAAAATTATTAATACCTTTATAAATATAACTGAATTGAGATTATTAATCTTATTTTTTTATTATATAATTTTTTTAAGAAAACATACCTTTGTGATGAGATCTTTCGCTCTAGATTCGAATAAATGTTCTAATTTTTGGTAATCTATTTTAACTGGACTCAGTTCATCCCACAGTAGACGACGGTCGTTCATCTTGGACAAAACTATGGGATCATCTCTTACTTCCTATAACCAACAATTTTTTCATGAAAATAATATTATTGTATGAAAATTTAGAAATTTAAATTAAGAAGCACAATTACACACTCTTGGTATTCACAATTTACTAGTACTTTTTGCATCTGTTCAGACAAATTTCTTACAACTAAGCATTAGAAAAATAATTATTATAAAAAATACTAAACAGGGTAGGCATACGGGGATGTAGGGAACTATTAAACGTAGTGGGGGACTGGCAGCCATTTTTATCAATTCAATACGTCACTTTGACACACTGTTGTGTTCTAGGGTTAACAGAGCTTCATTTATCAAATTGTAATCAATAATAAAATTTCCTGTGTCAACAAGGAGGTAATCAAGTACAATTACTTTAAAATAACTATCAGTTTGAAAAATAAAACTTATCAAATATCACATACTAAAAATTAATGTAAAATATTAGGTATTTATAAATAAGAGGGCAATAAATTTAAACAATAATAATTACCTTCCAGAATAGCTTAACAGTCTTCTTAGTCTTGTTTAGGGTGGGCTGGGGTGGTGGAGCAGGAGCAAGAGGGGCTTTCGGGGCTGAAGGTGCTATAGGGGCTGTAGGTACTAGAGAAGGTGGTGCTTTTGGAGCGATGGGAACATTTGAGGGTGGGGCTAAGGGAGGAGGAGGAGGCGGAGGTGGTGGAGGCATTCCTGTAGGTGCTGTCAAAACATCACAGTCCTCATCTGAAGCCAAGTCTGTGAAATCAAGATCACAGAGTACCAGAGATCTGGTACAGCCTCCGACTAAACCTTCCCAGTGACTTTCAGACTCTGTTTTCTTGACTTCTTTTATTTCCGGGCTTTTGCATCCTACTTCGCCTCTACTCTGTGATTTAGCTAGACCTGATAAACAAATATGAATTAGTTTGAAATCAAAATTATTCATTTCTTTATAAAGATTAAAATTTATTATTAGTAGCATTTGAAGCAATCTTGCAACCAATATTAAAAATAATTCCACTTTACTTTTTAACTTATGATATATTACCTTCTTTGGCTTTAGAAATAATTCCTTTCATATCTGTTAGATTAAGGTGTGGTTTCCCCTCTTCAGTTGGACTGCCTAATGAAGAAGCTAGTTTCTGGCTCAAATCTTTAACAGATTCTCGCACTTCAACTCCGTTTTCAACAGGGGAAGAACATCCATTTTCACGAATTCCATTGACTCCTAAAATGTAAAAAAAAAAAAAGTTTAGAGAACCTCAAAATATTAATGTTTTCTTTCATGCAAAACAAGCACACTTGAGGAGGATTTACTAGGTAAGCATGTATATAGGTAGTTTTTGCACAAGAAAAACTAATCCCAGGAGCAGATAAAAAACACAAGCATACTCACAATAAGAAAGCAAAACATATATCATAGTGAGATAATCAGTTAAAGTCAACAGCTATCTCCTAGGCGTAGGCAAGGATAGAAAAGCAAAAATATCTTTCAAAATTAATACAAAGAAAATCAATAATTATCATTAACAAATCAAATTCAAATAAGCATGCTTTTGCTTTAAACGTAAAATATTTGGTTCATAATAAACTTTTTAATACTGAATATGTGCTATGGATATGGATTGAAGTGTGCTTCTTACTAAAAAGAAGGAATAGTATTTATTTATTTTTTAATTTTTTTTCTAAGTGAATCTGAATCAGTGTTATGAAAGTACCGTTGTGATGTTGTGTGACAATGAGAATGGGGCTGCCGTTGGGTATGTGTTTTCCATTCGGTAGGTGGTTGCCATTAGGTAGGTGACTGCCATTAGACAAGGGGTTGCCATTGGGTAGGTGGTTGCCATTAGACATGTGGTTTCCATTAGACATGTGGTTTCCATTGGTTACATGACTACCATTGGTAATATGGTTACCATTGGTGATATGGTTACCATTAGTTAAATGGCTACCATTGGTGATGTGATTACCATTAGTTAAATGATTGCTATTCAGACTGTGAGATGTTTCTGAATCGGATGAAAATTCCGAAGAAGTGGTGCTAGTCCTAGAGCGCTCCTGTTCTCTAAGGAAGACCCTCTGCCGTTCAGCACGATCTCTGCGCTTTCTTACTGAGTCGGCACTCTGGATAAGCCCTGTAGTGGGTTTTTTGAGCAAGCGTTAATTAAGCATCACACAAAAAAACAAAGCAACCCGAAAAAAAACAGAAAAAAAAAAAAAAAAAAAAAAAAAAAAAAAAAAAAAAAAAAAAAAAAAAAAAAAAAAAAAACATTCAAAAGTAAAAACGTAAAATTCCAACTGAATCCAAATTAAATAAATGCACCAATCATTTGATTAAATTCAATTTAATTAATCAAAACACATTTTATTAAAAAAAAAACTCTATAATACTGAAATAACATATTTGAAGATGAAAGCTAATGACAGTGACAGTACATCCACTTATCCACTTAACAATCAACAATGGAATTTGCATTAAATACCGAAATACCATGAAATCTTGTCACTGGACACAAAAAATGAAATTACATGAGCATTTTAATCAAACTTCATACCATTAACATCTTGTTCAGGTGATGGTGTGGATGAGACATATCTAGAAGGAATGAGTTTAAGAGAAATAGGAGAGTTGCCTGTAGAATGCCGCCTTGACTTCCTTCGCTCACACAATCCTATTGAATTATTATTTCCACAAGACTTTCGATTCAACAGCGACTTTCTATGAAACCACATAAAAATCATAAAATTAAATTGATGATTAATTTCTTTGTAAAAGGGACTATCATTATAGTATTATTAATATATTGAAGAAAATAGTAACAGGCACTAAAAGATAACTTGATGTTAGTTCCAAAACTCTTTTGCAGCTAGCTCCTGAACTATACATTTTATATTTACAAGTTTTTAAAAAAGGTTTCACAAATAAATAAAATTCAATAAAAAGTGTGAGTTTTATCGGCCTATTTATCAAAACCTAACCAAATATTATGTAGTACGTAAAACCAAAAAGTTAAAAAAAATCTTCCAATTTATTATACTATACTGACTTATACCATAACGGTTTTGTAAAAAAATTCAAAGAAAACCCAATTATAAAACTTCTATAGTTCATAAAAACTAGGATGAAAAAACAATGGGGGGGGGGGGGGGGGGCGCTAGTAAAATTTGGCCTAGGGCTTCAAAAGTTCTAAATCCGGCACTATCTGTAGAAAGAAATTGCAATAAGTAGTTTTACATAGGACCTTTACTTTAAAGAAATGAACACCATCAATCAAGATGATAATCTAGTTATAAATCTAATGCAGCAAAACATATTAGATTAGCGGGATTAGAATAATCTTTATCCTAAATATGCTAGGAGCTTTAAATACCTTTATTTTTTATCAGTTATTTGTTTGAGTAAGTTACAAAATGATTTGTGTATATCGGAGCCATAATGTTATTGTCAGAGCCATTTTTAATTGTTTTGATATTTTTGTGAAGGATTGGAGATTTTTAATTAAAATTGTGGAAGGGTATATTGGTTAATTTCGGAACATTATTTTTCCTTATTTATTTTGTTTTTAAAGGGAATTTTTGAGAGGTTTGTTTGCAGGTGTTTAAACCGGTATCATAGACAGTTTGTGGACTGGCTTAAGAGAGGACCAACTTGGAATTTAAATTTATTAAAAACTAAAGGTCGATTAAGTAGGAAATAAAATTTTCAAATCCACTACTAAAACCATGTGCCATTTAAGACTACGTTCTAGGTCCAGGTTTAGCATTCTTTTAATTAAAAATTAATATTGATGAATTCATTGGCCTAAAAGTATAACTAGCAAATGCATGAATATAATTATGGTGCATATTTGACGGCAATGAAATTAATTACCTGACAGGCTCATCTAATTGTCTAAGGGCGTATGTAGTGTCGTTATCTTCATCTTCATGGGCCAGAACAGCTTCGTAAATCTGGAACTGCCTGAGTAGATCCAAATCTGTTCCAGGCTTAGACATATACCTGTGAAAATAATAATATTTTTACTCGCTCTTTATCATTTTTAAAATAATGATAAATTGCATTAAGTTTTTTGCTTACTAAATATAATTAAAGAAAAAAAACAAAAACGAAAAATTAGATCTTAAGGTCTAATGGACTATATATGATTATATTTTGCGGGGCTATGGCTTAAGTACGGGAAAGAAAATCCTAACATTTAAGACTTAACGAAATTTATGTTAGTAACTCACTTCCTAATGATGGGTTCGATGCCTTGTTCTTCAAGGGAATCGACTTGGTCGTAGTAAAGGTCCTGATCTGGAAGACCATTAAGCGATTTATTGACAAGAGTCATAGCAAGTATTAATAGATCGATATTGCTTGCATCATACTCTTTCAGTAATCTCATAATATAACTCCAAGCTTTGGTCCCTGAAAAATGTAATACTTAATTAAAACTGTACTGAATAAATTGTATTAAAATTGAACAATAATAATTTTATATACTAGTTTAAATCATTGTTATAATAATTGAAAACATTAATCTACTTTCCGATGTAAAAGTAGGAGAGGTTCTCCTTTCTTGAACACAGTAAAATCAAATATAGCTGATAACACTTTTATATATATGTAAGCAATTTTGTTAAAATAATGTTGCCAAGCTCGTTGTCTGCTCTGACAAGTAGTACCACAAAAAAAATTGCCTCTATTTCCGGAATTGGGCTGAGGACAAGTGTCCAAGGTAAGGAAACAGTGGCGTAACTATGGACCCGCACGTTGCGGGGGCCCCCAATGCCTAGCTACGCCACTGTAAGGAAACCTCCCCTTGTGAATATTCAAATAAGAAAGTTTTTAATTGAGTAAATCCTTTACTCATTGCTTGTAATACGTAGAAGAGGGTCCTGTTTCTTCTAAAGAAACGTATCTAACTAAAATAACAGGAATACAAAATACCAGTGGCGTAGGAATTCACTTTTGACGGGGGTGGCTCGGCACCTCCACTAAGGGGGGGGGGGGGGGGGTAATGCTCGATTTCTAGAAAGTAAGGTGCCAGACTACAACCTAATTTCTCTATAAACCCCCCTGCTATAGGAGGGGGGTCCGGGGGTCCTCCCCCGGGAAATTTTTGGAAAATAAACGTTCAAAAACAGCATTTTAAGCAGTTTTAGACATAAACCCATGTACTAATTTATATTTTATTAGTAAATTTATAGCCCCTTCAAATCTGACGGGGGGGGGCTCAAGCCCGATAGCCCCCCCCGTTCCTACGCCACTGCAAAATACAAGTGCTTTAGATTTGTTCTAATAAACGAACAAAAAAATTTGCTCTTTAATCTACAACTATAAATGTTACTGTGATTGCTCTCTTCTTATCTGGAACTTTCTCTGATGTTTCAAGGTAGTAAAATTAGAGATCGATGTAGAAACTAATAAAAAAAGTTATTGACTTACTATTGACGTAGTCGACGGCACGGATAGCCTTAATTAAAAGGACAGCGTTAGATTCGACATACTCAACAAAGACATGAAGAAGATTGAGAGCCATCTTGACTACCATGCGGTATTTGGAGGAGACGAGGGTGTATAGCCACTGTAAAGTGGCTGGGTGACCCATCACTCCATTCATTCCATCTACGTACAGCATCATCTGGCCTAGCGCTGAAAACAAAAATACATTGTTTTATAATTTCCTTATTATATATAATAAATAGTATACTTTTTTTCTAAAGTTAGGTTAGTTTTATGAAGAATTCATTAACCTAAGGGGTTTTATCATAACAATAGGTCCCCTAAGGTTATCAAAGTGACAACGGATCAATCAAGGTATAATGAAACTGTCAACAATTTGTCGACAGGATGCGTTAATATTCTTCTGCTCCCCCTGTTTGCTATAGTTGCGAACTCCATAACTCTTGTGTCATTTTACTGCTTTTATTTTTGAAATTAAAATATTCCTCTTTTTAAAAAAAAAAACAAATCATTATTCTATCAGTCAAGGTCAGTAAATTAGAACCTTATAACCTCATCAACCAATTTCGATTCCCATAGGCATAAGGCATAATCCAATACAGTTACCAAAATGAGGTATGTCGCACATATTGGAAGGTCACAGAAGTTGGTCTGCTGTTGCGCATTGATTACAACATCAAAACGAAAAACACTTATCTTTTAACACCCCTTATGACTTTGACGAAGTTAAATTTATTGGCATTGGCGCCAGAAAAAAAAGTTGTTTAAAATTATGCACAGGATATACGGCGTGGAGAATCAAGCCAGATACTGTGCCTCAAGAAATGAAGTCAAGAACAATAGGCAGGGATTGGGAGAATGACGCATGTAGGCTCTAATGCGGCTGGAGGGCGTGTTACCCATCATTACCGCATACCATAATACAGTGATCGTAGGTTGACATGACAACAGAAGGCGCTTTACCATAATGCTTGGCATCATTAAGTATTCCAACGTGACATTATCACTGTTAAAACAATATCAACCTTGTACTGCGTCTTTTCTTCTTACCTAATAATATCTTAGCTTAGCCGAACTTAAGCATTCCCTAATGGAATTCTTGTTCCCAATTAGATTAAAAAGTCAATAATGTTATTCAGCTGTTCATATGGAAGTATTAAATGGTATTTCCGAGATTAACAAGGAAATGTAAGAAGCAAAAGCTAATAAGGATTCCCAAATCCATCTTCAATGGATTATTTATACATCACGTGGAGACAGTAATAATCCTAACACAACGTGTTTTCCCTCTTAATCGTCAGCCAGATAAAATATTTTAAACATTGCAAAAGAACATTCATAATTCAAAAACTTTAATTACTAGAATCTTAGAATATGTTTTAAAAAAGACTGAATGGCTCATGTAGGTGTTCTAATGTGTCGAAATGTGTATTCATATTTTTATTTTATTGATTTATTACATGATATATTAAAAAGAGGATACGGTGTCTATCGTTATTGATATTCTATATAATTTTGGGAAAGAGAAAGAGGTGAGCTCTTTATAATTATATTCTATTAGAATAACATTGAGAGATCTTATCTATAATTAAGTCTTACAAATTAAATATAAGATTCTTTTAATATTAAAAAAAGTGATCCATACAACAAATGTTAAAACAATAATGTCTTCGACAAAGATAAATTAAACTTGGCTCAAGGTAATATACAAAACTCCTATAATTATACTCCTCTGATCTTAATACTCAAAACACTTGCCCCATACACTTAATCAAATAATAAGTTTACCCCTTAATCAACTTAATATAACAATAAATAGTTGTGTGCCTACTTAATAACAGTGGCGCACATGCTACAAACGAATAAAAACTGTAAAGTAAATAATAGTTGTAAAAAAATAAAAACAACAATAAAAACGCCCTACCTGTGGCTATTTTGCTGTTTAGGGGCTCATAAAAAATTATAAATAAAATAAAAATAAAATAAATAAAAAAGTGATTAAGTAATCAAAATCAAAATCATCATTAGGGATTATATTAGGGAAGGGTTTTATACATTTAGCCCTAAGGCTTTTAATTCGAGTTAAAGGTAAACTGCTATTAATATATGTAGGTGTAGGTGTCTAAAAAGACTAAATTTATTGATTTTTTTTTTTTTTTTTTTTTTTTTATCTATGAAACCAAAAAGCAAACTTTATAAATATTAATAGATCCAGAGTCATTATCTTCTAACAGCCTATTTAGTTAACATATATATAATAAAAAAGTCTAAAACGGTTAACTTTTAGCGGAATTTCCGCTTAAAGTGAACTTGTTTTTCAAGAAATATAAATACCTATTTTTTCTTACCGTTAGAGAATAAAACTTATTTTCTTTCAGTTTTCTTGGTAAATATTTGACCATAAAAATAAGTAATTAAGTATTAATTATTCTTTCATTTTTCAATCAATGCAATCAGTAGCGTACACAGAAAAATTTTTCGGGGGGGGCCCAACCTAATTTAACTTATATGCGGGTTTAGCATACCCCATAATTTATTATAATTGTAATTTCTCCCCCTTTTCAACACTTTAATTTCAATTTCTAACCTCATATTTAATTAAATTAAAATCCTATGAGGTAACACCTCATTATGTGATGTGATCGTTCTAAAGAACGATTATGTCTCCGATTCCAATAATTTCAAGACAGAAATCTGTTCCAGTTATCAGACATTTTTGATCCCGTTTCTGGCTGTTAGTCTGTCTCTCGCTCAATCATGGGGAACAATTCTTAAAAACTACTCTTTCGATTTTAATGAAATTCGGATGGCAGTTAATTAGCATATAAAAAGTCCATTGTTGGTCCTATATAAGGTCCAATCTTCTGGCCCCATTTCCCTCCACCACATTTCTCCATCTGCCACCATTTCTCTTCCACATGTGCACACATATACATTTATTTACACCTTATCTTCAAAAATATCCATCTGATTTTATAAAACTTATCTGATAGAAGCTCACAGATTAATTTTAACTGTCTGCGCTGTTTAAATTTTGGTAAATTGATACTTTAAATCATGTAAAAATCAAACCAATTTTGACTAATTTAAAAAAGGAGGGAAAATTAAGTACATTTAACATGAATAAAGTATCAATATAGCAATATTTTAAGAGCGCAGACGGTTGAAATTATTCTTGGGTTATCTAAACAAACCACTACTAAACTACTACTTTAAACAAACCATTAAAATTTCATAAAAATCAGATGAGTACTAATGGAGATATAGGTGTAAATAAATGTATGTCTGTGCGAATGTGGAAGAGACATAAATAGGCGCAGAAGATTGAAACTTATACGGGATCAGCAATGTTATAACCTGGCTAGTTATGACCTACCATCAAAATTTCAATAAAATTGGACGAATAGCTTTTAAGATAGGTTGGTTCGCAAAAATTGAAGGACAGGCGGACACGGGACCCAAACTGAACCCTGATGTTGAACAGATTTGTGTCTTGAAATTTTTGAAATCGGAGACATAAAAATTGTTCGTTCTTCAGAACTGTCACATATCTTCCGTTTCCTTTGGTAAGCTCGGAAGCAAAACGTGATCCACACTGCAAAAGCAAACGTGGATTTGCACATACGAATTTCAAATTTTTATCTAGAAGAGAATTCTTCTCTAAGAAAATTAAATACCTATTGCAAAACAAAATAATCATTCGCTCAATCGCTGGGTAATTACATGGGACATTTAACATCAAATGTTTTCTGAACGCTATTTGAGTTTTTAGATTTAAATTTACTATTACTATGTAATATGAATCAGTTTTTTCACAAAATGATAAACCGATTTATTTATATTGCCTCTGTTTACCACTACATGTCGACGAACACTAGTCCGACCTGAGTCAGCAAGAGGGGAATGCCGCATAGACAAGAGGACCCACGTAGCGTTCTACACACAATCCTGGTCCAAAACAAAAATTTGCTACTGAAATCCACAACCATCATTTTCCCGTTTAAGCCAGTCTAGTGTGCATATTTTAATTCAATTAATTTAATTCCATCGGCAAAAGTTCGAGTTGACTCGGGCCTCATTTAATTTAATGTGCTTAACACCTAGACCTAACCTATGCTATTGAACTGGACTAAAACCACAAAAAAATCATTGAATTCAATTGGCGAAAAATCGGGCCCAGCCGAAATAGGGTCGATCAAGTTTAATTTTTAGTTCCACTGACAAAAATCAAGGCCTAGTCGGCAAATGAGCCGATTTATTTCATGTATCTTAATTTAATTCAATGAATCTAATTCCATCAGCAAAAATCTCGGTCCAGCCAAAATCGGGCCGCTATAGTGTTTAATAGTTTAAGTTTCATCGACAAAAATCCGGGCCCAGCCGACAGTCGGGCCCGGGGGTATAGTGTTTAATAAATTTAATTCCATCGGCCAAAATCCGGGCCCAGCCGACAGTCGGGCCGGTATAGTGTTTAATAAATTTAATTCCATCGGCAAAATCCGGGCCCTGCCGACAGTCGGGCCGGTATAGTGTTTAATAAATTTAATTCCATCCGCCAAAATCCGGGCCCTGCCGACAGTCGGGCCGGTATAGTTTAATAAATTTAATTCCATCGGCAAAATCCGCGCCCAGCCGACAGTCGGGCCGATATAGTGATAGTGTTTAATAAATTTAATTCCATCGGCAAAATCCGGGCCCAGCCGACGATCGGGCCGGTATAGTGTTGAATGAATTTAATTCTATCGGCAAATCCGGGCTCAGCCGACAGTCGGGCCGCTGTAGTGTTTAATAAATTTAATTCCATCGGCCAAAATCCGGGCCCAGCCGACAGTCGGGCCGGTATAGTGTTTAATAAATTTAATTCCATCGGCAAAATCCGGGCCCTGCCTACAGTCTGGCCGGTATAGTGTTTAATAAATTTAATTCCATCGGCCAAAATCCGGGCCCTGCCGACAGTCGGGCCGTTATAATGTTTAATAAATTCAATTCCATCGGCAAAATCCGGGCCCAGCCGACAGTCGGGCCGATATAGTGATAGTGTTTAATAAATTTAATTCCATCGGCAAAATCCGAGCCCAGCCGACGATCGGGCCGGTATAGTGTTGAATGAATTTAATTCTATCGGCAAATCCGGGCCCAGCCGACAGTCGGGCCGGTATAGTGTTTAATAAATTTAATTCCATCGGCAAAATCCTGGCCCAGCCGCCAGTCGGGCCGGTATAGTGTTTAATACATTTAATTCCATCGGCAAAATCCGGGCCCAGCCGACAATCGGGCCGGTATAGTGTTGAATTAATTTAATTCTATCGGCAAATCCGGGCCCAGCTGATTTGGGGTGATTAAGTGTATACACACCATAAGATAATACTTAATTAATTTCTTTTTTTTGCAAAATATTTACAGCCAATTCGAATGCATCTGTCATTAATTACAGTGTTTTTTTGGTTTTTAGTGTATGGCGGGTCTTAGGTATGTAATCATTTCGGGGGGGGCCAGGGCCCCTTGGGCCCCCCCCTGCGTACGCCACTGAATGCAATATATTAATTTTGTTTCTGAGCTTTCTATATCTCTAATATGAAGATTATTATAACACCTATATCTTTAAAAGTACTTAGACGAAATTACATATAGAAAAAAAATTAAACTTTTGTCTTTACATTGTTCAGTTTGCAAAATTTTTTGATACTTTTTCATTTCATACATTATACATTACTAACCTTAACTTTTTTCAAGTGTGTATACATGTATGTCTGTCGCTACAGGTCCGACTTTGACTTTATAGGCGCAAAACTGGCTGAACGAAATCCAGAATTATTATGCAGTGGTGTGCGCAAACAGAATATAAATCATGTTGTAGGCTTGATTTTATCGAAAAATCTATAGTAGAACCAAAATTATAACCTTAAAAACTCGATTTAAACATTTTTATAACAATGGTGGCTATTATCTTTTTACATCACAATAAATTTAAATCGGGTAAGGGGCCTCTCCTGCAGCGAAGCAGCAGATAGTCCCCAGGCCACCGCATAAGAAGTATGTCGCTGATTGATAAAGTTTTCTTACCTTATGGAATCGCTTATTTGTGCCTTGTCCACCGATAAATTGGGTATACGGCAACTGGGCGCTGGGCCATTTCTTTTTTTTTTTTTACATGCCGTTCTGCGGGAACATTGAAAAGAGATTGATAAAGTTTTGATTTTCATAGGATCGTTTAATTAAATTATTTAAAAAACAGTGGTACAGGTGGCCACCGATACGAGTGGGCCGTTTGGGGTGTCCACCGCCCCAAACATGTCGCTCTGCGGGGACGTTGAAAAGTGAACGGCCCACTCATATCGGTGGCCACCTGTACCACTGTTTCTTTAAATAATTTAATTAAACAATCAACAATGTTCCCGCGGAACGGCATGTTTGGCATGTCAAACAAAAGATATGGTCCAGCGCCCAGTTGCCATATACCCAATTCATCGGTGGACAAGGCATAAATAAGCGATTCCACAAGGTAAGAAAACTTTATCAATCAGCGACTCACTTCTTATAGTGGCCTGGGGACTATTTTATTTCATTATTTAATGATTTGAATTTTGACAGATGTAAACAAACTTTGACTATATAATTAATAATTATGTTTGCTTATAACTTTTAAACTAAATAATGGAATTTCATCGTTTTTTTTTTATATTTGTTCCTTATTTTTTACCGGTTCCAACGATATGCTATATGTCAAAAACGTATTTATACTTTCAGTATTATTAACCGACAAAGTTCCAAAATTAAAAAATCGATAACTTCAAAATGGCGGCCAATATAAAAATTAAATTAGGAGGATTTGTTTGTCATACAGAGAGGTACAGTCGTGCCAAATTTCAACTCGATCAGACCACTTTTCGATTTTTCACGGTCGGCAAACTAGGTTTCAGATGGCGGAAAATGTCGATTTTCCTGGCGGCACAACTAGAAGTAAGGACTGATTTTCTGCCAAGTTTCAAATCTCTAAGTTAAATACCCTGAGCGCTACAATGATAACACACGTACATACATACACACATACAGACGTCATGCTGAAAACCACTAAGGAAGCACCACTAAGGTCTTAAAAGCACCCAAAACGGATAATTCAGTTGAAATAAAAAAAAAAATATGTTGGGTAAAAACAATACTTTTCCTATACCATAGGTGAGGAAAAGTAAAAAAGAAAAAACTATTCACGATCACTTGCTTTGTTTATGTTTGCACAGATAACATAGTCATAATATACATATATATACTGCTTACTTTTTCATTGGTTTTTCTTTTAAAAATAATTAACTCTGAACTAATTTGATTAATTTCCTTTTTTTTCATTTAGTATAAAAGCTTTTAAGGCGTCGGTAATATTTAGATTTTTTATATAACAATATATGCTCAATTAAGCTCATTGTTTTATCTCGATTAAACATTTATTATTTATCGTGCCTAATAATAAAATAGAGGACATAATGATAATTAACTCTTGAATAAATCACACGTTGTTCAAGTTAAAAAATATATATTTTTGTCTAACCACAATTAACATAAATATAACAATCAGACGATCGTTTCAGTGTTTCGTATATATAGACCGAGTAAAGAAATATCGGTCCACAAAATATCGGCAAACACAACCAATTTTTTAATAAAATAGAGGCATGAGGCATTTTTGCATGTAATAAATAGCCTCTAAAGTGTGATTACGGGGTATCTTACTCTTCAAAATGACATAAACGATGTTAAATTAATATAGTCCTGATTTGTTTTTGGAAACGAAACTATTTAGCCATTTAATTTAAGTGCTTGGTCTATGTAATAATAGGAAACACTGATCCTTAGCATGACCGGGGAGAAGGCTTGTATATATATAATATATATACATATATTATATATAATACAACATTAATGATTAAGCATAGTTATAACAAAATCAGTCTGAAACTTCATAAAAATTATCTCACTTGAAAACCAATTAGTTGTATTTGAGACTATCATCTCCTCAATATCAATAAATTCAATTATATTTCGTACCTCCCACGTACAAAAAATTGTTTGCTACTTTCATTTAATTATTCTCAAACGCTCATCCTTTCAATTTACAACTGTAGATGTTTCAAGAATAATGAATTACTTAACCATTATTATTCTGTTATTATTAATTACAGTCAGCCGATATTTTTTTCTCTTTTCTTTTCCTGTCTGGGTCGGAAATACAAGAATTGAGTCTGAGAGCGGTAAAATTGAGCCATTGTACTAAAATTCTTCCCAGGAAAAAATGAGAATACTGAATGAATGTTAACAGAGAAATGATGGTCATTAACAAAACATTTATATTATTGCTTACACTGAGAATCCTATTGAAAACAATTAATATCTCCGTAATTAAATGTACAGTAGACATATAAATACAACAACAACAGATTCAACAACAGCTACTGGCTATTATTACGCTAGTAATACAACCTATGGAGAAACTAGGCATCATTAGTTATTGACGAAATAAGGAAATCGAAATAAATATTTCTTATTATGGCTAATAGCAAAACAAAATAATAAATAAACTTCCTAGATGAATACATTGACGATTATGTAATTTTATTGATAATATTAATTTTTATTTTGAGTATTATTTAAAATAAATTTTTCTTAATTCTTAACAAATCTTCTGCAATCATAACGGTTCAATTCAAACAAAGTGACAGTAATAATGAAAATTATGGAATAGAAGGATATCTTTGCTAAAATTTAAAATGTTTGAAAAATATAAATAAAAAAATAATATTACAGAAAAGTGGCGAGATCTATTTAACCTTAACCCCTATAACTAGTTAAACGCTTATTTTTAACTGTATCTATGAAGGATATTGGCGCTTGGAAATGTTAGGATTTTTGAAAACAGCAAGGGTCTATATAAAGCATTATCATGGGTTTGGGTTAGGATAGAAATAGTTTATACAAGCTTAACACCTCTATATTTTGAAATTAAGATTATTTGTAGTAAAATAAGAGACTATGTAAAAGATAGGGTAGAAAATAATGAACTTTCAAGTTCAATCTAAAGATGATCAACTAGCGCAAATTTGAAAAATTAGCAAGTATAATTACCTCTAAGTATGTAGCTCTGGTTGCTCTGATCCGTTTCAGAGCCGACCTTGACCAGGCAGGAGAGGCCGTCATTATGTACAAACTCCTGAACCAGGTCTTTGTCTTCCTGTAAAATCAAAAAACAACGTCACATCTTACATTTCTTACTCTACCATCATATAAGAGATAATAGTCTATTTCATGGGGACAGCACATAGTCTGTAGATAGAGATAGGTGCAGGCGGATAGTATAACGACATTGAAAACGCTGTACAGCAGATCAGATGGAGATAGAAAGATAATCATAGAACAGTAGTAGAAGTGGAAGAGGAATAAGAAACGGTTACAAGTTTTTCGAATAATAATAGTTAGGAGCTGGGTACACTGGAAGGATGATTGCCATCGCACCCGGTACTTAAGTGATAAAAAAATAATCAAGAGAAATGGGATAAGAAAGGCTATCGGGAATGACGATGTGGAGAGATGTAATAGGGGTATGATAGTATAAGGAGGGAGGTAAGTACGAGAAGGTATGTGCTGTACCCAAGCCGCAGTATTAGGTATGTAAAGACTGGCTATCGGCATGTAAAGCGTGTCGTGGGAAGTTTAACGCCAACTATTTCAAACTAGTGAGAACACGTCCGTTTGTTTGTCTAACTTAGAATAACGTTCAGCAGTTAAGAAAAAGGATGCAGATTTAAGAAATCAAAGAAAAACATCTCCTTTCTTCTGTCAGTCTCCCAAAATAAAAATATATCCTAGTTTTTAAGGAAATACCCCAAGTTAAAGATAAACACTTAAAATATTGTTTATATATTGGTTCTAGTAAATTTTCACTTGGCCTGACGCAAAGAGGTGTTCCAGTGTATTTGGAAAATTATATTCTCAGCTATTCTACCTACCACAGAGCCCTTTTTTTGCTTTCTCCTCCCCCCCCCCCCCCCCTAAAAAGGGCTATAAACATATTAATTATAGAATAATTTACAAGAGAGCCCCAAGATGTCTACTGCCTAGGGAGGGTTTAATTAACGGGCTTTATTTTATATTTAGGAAAAAAGTAAAACTAAGTAAATATATCTATTTAAAGACTAACAATTCAAATAAAAAATTAATTTCTATTGGAATAAATGTGGTTGCCTTAGCGTAGCAATAACAAATCATTTCGAGGTGCATCGTCGGGACACTACACGATTATGTATATAGATTATATAAATGATATCCAAATAAAACATTTCTAATAAATAAACATTTTAAATATTATTATTTAAAATTTATATTTACCTGAAATATTTGCTTTAATGAAAACAGAGCACTTCTTAGTTCACGACCTTGACTTGTAAGTAATTTTTCTGAAAAAAAAAAATAAATAAATAAAAATTATACATTCATTTTAAAAATAAACTAATCCAAAAGTAAAATACAAAATTAAAATCTAAAGAGTTAAATATTTTTTGTCAAAACTCAATAACAAGACATTTATTATTAATGACGGGCTTTATGAAGTAAAAATAATTAACTTTTTCCCAAATACGCTGAGAAAAGCTTTCTCTAACTTTCCACTACATTATTAACTAAAGGGACAAGAAAGGAATTTACACATTTTTAGAAGGCAGTTCATTATTGTTGTAAAAAAGTGTAACTTTTCAGTCAAAGGCAAGAAGATAATTCAGTAATTAGTGAACACAACGGTTTCAAATACATTATACACATATCTATTTAAATAAATGTAAATCTAACTATTATGTTAGGAATTTTTAAGTTATATCTTTTACTTATAGCAGAGCAGATTTCCTTTTCGTTGCTTTCTAAATTTATTATATTCTTTTGGATAAATTAGATTAAAAAAAAGATTCAGTGGAAATATGAAATTTTACGAGTTAATAATATTTTTGAAATTTAAGTACACGTAACACACTATTGCATAAATATGAAAAGTGTATTACTTATACTTAAATTTTTAAATTATGATCTTAAGGAGAGAGCAATCTAAACACACATAAGGAGAAACGAAAATTAATTTTTAACTATTATTTGGGTTCTAGCATCAAGAATTGCTTTGATAAACTTCGACTAGGTATGTTTGTAAGGTCACTGGTCCTTCAAGGGTTTCTTTCATTGTCCAGAACAAGAGAGAATATAATAATAATAATGTAGATATGTATATCCCTTTTAGTAATGCTCAAAAACAATAGCGTTTCCTGACATTACCTTTTTTTAAATAAGGGGCGGAAAAAAGCAGTAAATAATACAGTATTTTGACGCAATCATCTCTCCTTAAACTAAGCGAGTTCAAGTGACATTCCTGTCAAATGTTTTTTTTTTTTTTTTTTTTTTTAAGAATGGACTCAGTAAAGAAACTTAACTCCCACGCGGTGTCTGCAATGAATCGAGCTAACAATTTATAGCCCAGGAGCTAAGACAGTTTCTTTGTTCATTCGCTCCGGATTCTATAGTAGTAGGCAGCAGTGGAAAAGGAATTGAAATCCTGTCCGCCCCGATTTCAATGACTGGTCAATTAACCATAATTGCATATTAAAATAAGCATAAAATTGTCAAAGATATCGATTTTAAATGGTACATCCGGTCATTTAAAGTCTCCTCACAGCTGACGAATTTGAGGTTTTTCCTCTTTTAACTAGAATAATATTTTGAAAAATATATTTTCTTTTTATTCAACGTAACTTATTTTAATCTATTAAAATAAAAGTAAAATTACAAACATTTATCCATGAGGTTAATTATAAAAGAGTTGTTTATATAGAGTTCTAGCTATTATGGTTAATGGTTGGTCGCATCAAGTTAAAGATATTAGAATGGGTCTATTTCAAAACTATAAAATGAAATGGCTTCATTTCTTTTTATTTTAAGAGAAGCTTAAAATTAGGATTTAAGAAAGTAGATGATACAAATAATAAAACACTATACAACGTTTATCAACACTCTCTAACACTCTACTTGGAGTTGGTCATGGTTATTTGCAACTGTGGAATGATTTCTTACACTCAGATTACATCTTGATCAACGCTTGTTTTAAGCACTGTACACTAGCATTAAACGTAGGAAAATTACACCAAAGAAAGAGCATCGCATCAATTTTATAACATTTTAATTTATAATTCTATATCCTCACCTCTAAATTCCCTAGGTTCACCTCTGGGTATCGTCAAACATTCATCTCACTTACTACGTAATTAATTTGACCGTCAATGCGATATAAAATTTGTTTCTTTTTTCCATACCAAATTTAAGGAAGCATTAAATCAATAATTCAATGCAGGTTAGTCCCCTGACTTACAGCCAAATGGCGGTAAGGTGGGAATATTTTTGGCTAACCATCCTGCCGGTTAAATAAAGGTACTGGTTGCCAGATCTTATTAATGCAACCAAATAACAATTAATTAAAATTTCACGATTTATTTAGATTTGGAATACTAACACTCTTCTCACAGTAGATTTAAGTTTTAATCATATGTTTACTTTAAAACAAAAATATATAATAAATTAATCTTAAAAAACCCAATCTCTACTACAAACACGAAACAATTTAAATATTTTAGAAAAAAACTATCCTAGATTATAGGTATAAAATATTAAACAATTTATACCCTCAGGATTTGTGTAAGCCAACTAAAGTGTATTTTGAGATTCTTCCATAACCTGTTATTTATTCTTAAAATGTAAATAGCAGTGGTCTGGGAGAAATAAAATAAGGTTTACTGCAAAATTCCAAAATGCAAAGTTAAGTGAAAAACCTACAGGTTGTGAAATACAATAATTATTACTTTTTATCAGAGTATGAAGTTTAGAATTTTGTAGCTCGTATTTGTTACGCATTGAAAGGTGTTATTTAAGTTTTTTTCATGTTGAAGTGTAAAACATTTTTCACTGAGTCTAATATAGCAATTTTAAGTAAGGATCGGTGGTAACGGAACACCGTTGCTACCCTAAGGGCTAAGTAAAAAAGAAATACCTAAAAAACGAATAAAAATTAAAGAACGAATTGCAACATGAAATCTAAGTTTCACTCATACTTACATCTTTTTCAACTGAACTATAAAAATCTATAACCCTCAATTAGCAATTCAAATTATAAGATCTATGATATGAACGTAAAAAGGAAAGATATTATAACTAAAAGTATAATTTTATAGCGATTATGAAAATAAATAAAAAAAAGTTAAAAGGTCTAGTTTTTATAAATACAGATTTTTTTGCAACACAAGATAGTAAGAATGGATAAAACGTGAACATATCACGTGCCCAATAAATAAAAGGCGAGACTTTAACTGCAGTACTTTCATTGCATCAATTAGCCTTGGTTCAATTAATAGATTCAAACGCGATAACAACAAATCAGTGGCCCAGACATTGGACTAAGAGGACGAGTCATTTGACCCAGGCCTTGCAATGAGGCAAGAATTAAACAAGTGTTTTATAACCAGCATAACTCAGAACAATTTTCCTCGGCAAATTTTAGTGTGATAATTGATAATACAAGCAACAGTTATTTATTTAACAACAGTTTTATTCCGGATCTTAAATAAATTAACCTTCTATCATTTTCATTAAAAAGAAAGAGATTGAACAAACCATTTTGACAGGAGCTTTTCGCAACTGCATGTTGTTAAGGAAGCAATAAGACTAATAAGAGAACTATAGAAATATTAGTCATTAACTACAGGGACAGTTAACTATTTGAGTAAATGTGTTTTCTTCACTGCAGGATTGTACTGTCTAATGACTAGTTAAAAATTGTATGTCAGTAACATGTTTTTTTTTTACACTTTTTTATATTTGTAAATTCATCTTATGTGTATTACTTATGAGTTGGTACACCTACACTCATTATTATATGATATACACAAGCAACTAAATTAATTTATTGGATTTCTAGGTTTAACCTACCAGTGTCAAACATGTGGTTGTTAACTAAAATTAACATCGTTTAGTATAATGTATAATAATAAATATAGTATATACTAGAAATGTGTCCTCCAGACACTTTTACTTTCTCATATAAAGAGAAAGTATAGTGATAGCGCGAAAATTCGATTGTGTGATTTTTGATGGATTTACACGTTTTGAGGTCCCCTGAATCCAAAAAAGTGGTTTTTAAAAAATGTTGGTCTGTCGTCTGTTATCTGTTGTCTGTCTGTGCAGTCGCCTGGAACCTAAATTATTTGGCCGATTTTGACAAAATTTGGCATACACGTTCAGAAAAATCACACCCCGAGGCGAAATCGAGAAATGAATTTTAGCTCAAAATTTGGGGGCGCTACCCCCCGAAAACCCTAAAAAAAAGGTGAAAAAAAATTATTTCTCGAAAACGGTTCCGACGATTTTGATTAAAAAAAAATCTAAAATGTAGTCCATTTAAATTCGAATCTAATGATATAAGCCGTTTTTTCGGGAAAAACCTAGTTCCTGAGAAAATAGCTTTGAACGTGGATGGAGAGAGGCCACGTTCGATTCCCCGCCAAGGAGAAGTTATTTTATGATAAATTTGGATGAAATGTTCAATAATAATTAAATGTACCTAGGAACTGGATGGAAAACTAATAAATGGAGACATTGATTGGGCTAAGTTATTATGAACTCGTATATGAAAAAGTTAGTCTGAGTTGACTCGGACCGATTTTTCAATTACTTCATATTCTTAATGGTTAGAGAAATCACATTTAATTAAGTAATAATGTGATTTTTTTTTTTAATTAACTTACTAATAAAACTACCAACAAATATGAATTAGTGTGGCGCGTAGCTTCTTCGTGTCCTATCGCGAACTTTAATGATTTTCTGCTTTTACAATCCATTATTGTCTAATTTATTTAATCCCCCCTCTCCACTTTTTTGCTTCCGAGCTTGTGAGCTCGGAAAACTTTCAAAACTTTCAAGGCTTCTTTCTGCCTTGGAGATTTTAAGATAATGTTGTTTCGATTTGCTAAAACAGAAGTTTGGCAGACCGATAGTCTGATAGTCAGACACGGGACCAAAAATGTTCCCTAATGTCTAAAACGAATTTCTGCCTTGGCATTTTTTCATTCGGAGAAAACAAAATGTCCATCTTTGGAACGATTATAAAGCTTCTGTTACCTTAAGTAAGATCGGAAGCAAAAAAAATTAAAACCTTGATCCCGAAATTATCTACTAAATACTAAGTATAAAACTGCATGCTTTTATTTATTGCTACGTCATTATGCGAAAATAATCATTCTATTAAAAAGAAGGCAAAAAAATTTGACGATTTCTAGTCAGAGGAAATAATCAAAGTTAAAGAACATTAAACTGTAAAAGAAAGTTTGCCAATTCAAAAAATGCAGAGCTTCGCAACAGTGAATAAGCCAAAATAGTTCATCTTAATATGGAAGTAATAAAATCAATAACGATGCAAAAAAAGCAGTCATTTTTATAATGGTTGACTGTCACCGGTTCTAATGGCAAGGGAACTCAACTCAGTGAAAGTATGCTGCCTTGTCATCATAACTAAATACCCCGTTTGTTTTGATTAAGTAAAGTTCCATCTGCAGAGGCATAAAAACAAATAAGCCCAAACCCATGAATCTCTTACCAATCAATTTTAAAAGATCGACACTAACGACGCTTAATAACAATAACACGAATAAAAATTTACAATCATTTAAAAAAGCGGTTACATTTTTAATGGTAAAGAAAATAGACTGCCAATTAGTGTGGCACATAGCTTCCTCGCGTCCTATTTCATATACTTTAATGATTTTAAAGTACTTTTAAGTATTTGATCCTTTTACAACATATTATTATTGTCAATTTTATTTAACTTTCCCCCATTTCTTTTAAATCTGTCAAAGTTATTTTAATTTTTCACACAAATTAAAGTATCAATTTAGCAAAATTTAAAGGGAATTGAAATTATTTTGGGGCTATCTGCGAGCTACTGTCGACAAACCATACGAATTTCATAAAAATCAGAAAAGTATTTTAGAAGATATAGGTGTAAATTAATGTATGTTTGTGCGCATGTGGAAGAGATACAAATGGGTGCAGAAGGTTGAAACTTGTATGGGACAAACAATGAGCTAATTATGACGTACCATCCAAATTTAAATAAAATCGGACGTGTAGTTTTTAAAATATGTTGGTTCGCAAATATTGAGCGACATACACACATACCGACGAACAACCAAGGAAATGTTCCCTGATGCAGTGTCCATGTATGAACATGGACACAAGTACATTTTAAAAAAGAAAAATATAATACAAACTTAAAAGTATAGTTATTGCAACACAATAAAAGTTGTGCACCTAATCATTCCCTTTGTCTAAAATACCTAAAAAAATGTTCGTTCTTGAGAACGAAAATTTATCACAGTTTGTTACCTTCGGTAAGCTCGGAAGCAAAAGGGGGATTTTTAATATTTTCGTCTTATACATCTACGAGCCGTTAATCCCATGACAACGGACCTCATTTTATATTTAAAAAAAAAAAGTAAAATTAAGTAAATTAATTTAGATAAGTTATTATATCTATTTGAAGACCATCAAATCAAAGCAAATACTCGTACTTATTTTTATTGGAATAAATGCGGTTGATTCAGATTGGCAATAACAAACATTTTGCTAAAACTACGCATCTATAAATTATTTTATAAAATAAATTATCAGAATATGTGGATTTGTTTAAACGAATTAATCTATTATCGGCGTCTCTATTGAAAACTAGGACATTTTGGCGTCCCAAAAAATGTTTTTGGGAGACAAGTTTGGGATTTAAAGTCCAAAACCGGGACAACTCCGGGACGCCTGGCGTCGCGTCGTCAGAAGTTTATTATTGGGGGGGGGGGGGGATATATTGCGGGGCCGGGGGTCCTCCCTCGAAAAATTTTGAAAATATTACCTCTTAAAATAGCGCTTTTATGCATTCCTGATATGAAATTTGGTAGTCGTTGGAAAAAAGTATAATCAAGTATAATTAGGGGGGGGGGGCGCCACCCCCGCCCCCCCTTTAATCCGCCACTGGCCCTGATGTCTGAAACGGAGTTCTGTCGTGGAATATTTGAAATCGGAGACGTAAAGAATTTTCTTTCTTTAGAACGATCACATAGATTCCATTACTTTCGGTAAGCTCGGAAGCAAAATTAAAAACAAATTTAAAATGTTAAAATATAACTACACATCTGATCAGTTAAATTCCAATCCACGAAAACATTTAATGATATTATAATAACTAAGTATCTTATTTAAAATAGAAGATTTCCAATGCAATAATAAATTATTAATTATTCCTAGAATGAATGAAGCAGGCAGATTAATAATATATTAAGTTGAGCCAACAAAATCTCAACATCTGTTGAACTGAACACTGATATTCCTCGGATATAATAGTAGGTCATTAAAACGAACAGAGCATAATTATATTTCGTTAGCTTATATAGCTTTCAGGAATTAATGGTATAAAGAAAGAAATTTTAATGGTTTTTAACCTTAGCGAAATTTATATGTCATTGCCTCTATATTATTTTCTGTTAATATGAGCTAAAAAAAAAAGGGTGGGCAACTAATAAAAAGGCATTTGCCCTAATACAGACCATAACAGCACAACTAGAAGTTATTATTATATTATTAAAAACTACAAACAGACTCTTAAATTTTTTACTTCTCTGCCCCCATTTGGAAGCTTACCTAATAGAGAAATAATAGAGATTTATCTAGAGAAGTTTGATTTCTTATACTGTTGTGTTGAGTTATAAGTTTTAGGTTATTTAATAAAAAAATAATTTTTCTTATTTTAAGCACGTAGAATGATAAATACCTAAGTACGCACCCTAATCTCACTTATACATTGTTTACATTTAAAGTTTTTTTAATTATCAAGAATTTATGTAATAATTAATAAATTTATATTTTAAGTGAAGTATCTCAAACGAAAGACTTCATTAGTCAACCATCATCCTTTTGATTATACCATTTTTGGGTTCAATTATAAGTTATTAGTGTTAAAATTTATTCCTGCAGTGGTAAGAATATATATGAATTAAAGTTTTGCTTTAGTAATAATAATATATTGGTTATTTCTCAATATTAAATAGTATAATTTTTACTACAATAAGAAACTAGACAGCACGACTTAAGTACAATGCAATAGATTTAAAAGTCAGGAAAAAACTATTTATTTTGTCTGCAACCACTCAAATGGGAGCCTCTTTACTTGCGCAAGTTATCCTAAAACAATAGAGATGTGTAGTCATAGTTACCAATTTAATGGTAAGGATTTCCAAAAAGGATTATAGATGCACCGAATTGTATATATGGTACATGCATATAAATGGAATAATAAGCAGTGAATATGCATGCATAATAATTGAATAGGTGTGTTGTTGGGCAATGGTAAAATCTAGTTTAGGCACACCTTTGAACAGAGGCACAATTAAAAGGAGGCGATAAAAGGAGACAACTATGCAGTGTAACACGGTCGGAGGTTAAACTTTTAAAATAGTACGTATACCTAGTGAAATACATCGCGTGTTCTATCAAGGAAATAAGCTTATTTATTTGGACTACTACTATTCTATTTCTATTGCAGAAGAACCAAGAAATCATGAAAACAAATCTTCAGGAACAAGATATACAAAATACGTAATGCCTTAGATAAATTTAGTCTAGAATACATTAAGTATCATTCTTTACCTATGTACTGGAACAACTGATCGTTTTTTAGTACTATAAATAATTTAAATGCATATTTAGTGAGTGAAAGTGGATACAATTTTTGAGTGTTGCTTGTTCGAACAACATACCAACGACTTTGGGACTTCAGTCCTGACATGTTTACATAGTTAGCTACTGTTTCTCGCCTTCTAGTTGGATGTTAGATCATTGTGTTATTTATCATTATTTATATTTATATTCATATGCAAGAGACAACCCTAAGTATTCATTCTGTTCCGAAGCATTTATTCTGGTGTTAAGTAATAATGATTGTTTATTGTTTTATTAAGTAATTTTAAGCAGAGCCATAATACTAGAGATGTCAGTACGCTATGTGACAGAATAAATCATTTAGCAGTGTCAGAATTATCTTTTAACTGTCAATAACAAATAAATAGAATAGAAACAACAAAGTTTATTTTCTTTTTATATTAGCTGTGTGCTTAACGAAGAACACAAAATAATGATTGAGTTGACATTGACAAAATCTAATTCTATTATGCTGTTCAGCGTGAAAGTCATCTGGCGTCGCTTATTCTACCGACTTGAGGCTAGCAGATGGTCTCAAGGCTAAAGATTTAAATGCTCACTAGAAAGATAAACAATATTTCTATATCGTCCTAAGTAATTTACAAGAGCTTCACGATCATTTTAACTTATTACTTGAAACGAACTCAGTTCTAAGCGTAAAGCGAAATATAATTCTTAAGACAAATTAATTTTTTGTGGGTTTGGGTTTGAACCAGAGGTATTGTGAAACCTTTTATGGTCGAAACGATTTTGTTCTGTTATTTCCAATTTAAAGTAAGAAATTTTTAACCACATTTTGTGGACTTTTTAAGAGTACGGGTTTTTACAAACTCATATTTCAAAACATTAAATAAATATGTACAAATCTTTTTTAATCATCACAAGATAGAAATATAAAACTCGATTATATAACTAGCAGAGAATTCTAATTTAATGAAATTGCCGGTAATCAGGTGCCTTTTACGGAAACCAATAGTTTAAAACCCATCCCAACTATACTAAAGCAAAAATACATGAGAGTAAAAGTCAAATTAGTATAAATATATATTTAAATCCGACGTGTAAATGTATGTTTTTTCTGGTGATCTATTGATTGATATATTTAACCGAAAATACCTAGAGGTTTTCTTTACAACTGGAAGCATCTCTAGAGATGAAAATTAAGAACAGAAACAAACTAGAGAGTCATGTGAAGCACCTTACAGTGGTTAGTTTACTCCATTGCTCCATATCGCCATGACAAATCCACGAGCTCAAGCTTCTATAAAGATTTTCCCTGCTAGATGGCTCATCCCTCTTCCATTCTTCACTGATAACTCTTTATAATTCCTGACTATTTTAAATAAACTTGCCTTCAATAGACAAACTTTAGGGTAAGGTTTAGAAGGACAAAGTCGTGTCAGTGCAAAATATTTCTAAGGGAAAGGGAGAACGTCATTAATAGAAATACTCTATTAATTAATATACTAGAATATGTTGTACACCTCCCTCTAGGTGAGAAAAGAGTCAGTTTTAGATCGCATAAAAGGTTGTAAAAACCGTACGTAAGTAGTGCTTATACTTATCGACGTGTGGTTCACGTGATAAAGCATTCAAGCACACTAACTTGGTCCGTGAGATCGTCGCGTCCGATCGTCTTAAACATTAAAATTCCAGACGGATTATGTGAAGAGTGAAGACACGCAGGAGAACAAACTGGAAATGTTCCAATCCACTTTCAGGTGCTTTAAAAAAACCGATATTATATACGATAACACATCTAAGTGCTCGTCCAATGAACACTTAAAGAAAGCGAAATATTAATTCTGATTTATACTTCGGTTTCGGTTGTTAAAAGATCAAAATAAAAGTAGAAAGCAGGTTTAAAGGATCAAAATATAAATAAGCTTAAAACCTGGTAAAAACAAAGTTACCTGTTATCGTGTGTACTCGTACTGATAGTTGAGTCCTCAAAACGATAGAATCTTTCCTGAAACAATGAAAAAAAAATTAATAAAGTATGTAACTCATAGTTAAAAACAGTAGTATTTAGTAGTATATAATTAAATTTACTTAATTAACTTTAATCCCAAACATAAAGCCAATCACAAAGGTAAAGCTCAGAAAGGTGTTATTCCAATGCGGCTAATGTTCTAAGCACCATCGTTTTTAAATTGAATTAATTAGGAATAAAACTAAAATTATTCTCTGTCTAACAAAAAACATGACTTTTTCTAACTGCATTTAATTTGATTTTTTGAGATCTGCTGGTGAATTTATTTTATACATCCTTATGGACTCTATTTGCACTCTAACTGTATTATTGATAATAGGAGATAATATATTAATCTGATTGTTATTATTTTTATAAAATATATTTGGGAATACTTCAAATTTACCAAAATACCTAGCGAAAAGGAAGTTAAATTTGTATTTTAGTGTACAAAAATTTGTATTTTAGTGTACAACTACTTCTTCTACACAATATATTTTCTTTGTTTGGAAAACTTAAAGATAGTATTAATCAGGCAAAGAGTAAGCACATGCGAAACTTTATTCCGGGTTGTCGAATGTTTAGAATAATAAATATAATAACTTGTGGCACATAATAATAATGTTCTGACATGCCAGAGGTATGTTGAGAATATTAAACATCGAATTCAAAGCGAAAACATAACATCAAGCAATTCATGTCTAATGATGCTTGAAACGTAAGATTAAATTACGGTATTAGAAATTTTCCAAGACGGTTTTTTCAGTTACGATTATATTATCGTTATTTACTTAATTATATAATATTTAGAAAGCATAAATAATACATTTATTTTTGACGATTGAATAAAAAATGAATTGTTTTTATTTCAAATACCAATTGTTTATTACGTCTGTATATACAACACTCCTTTGGCTTAGGGACAATATTTTATTAAAAATAAATAGTACATCATTAATATAGTATAACATTATGATTGTCGTTTCACATATAGTTGATAATTGAAACCAGAAAAATTAAAAATGAAATAACAATTGTAAAAAAGTTAATTGCCCCCGAGCTTACCGAAGATAACGAAAGCTATGTGATCGTTCTGAAGAACGAAAATATTTTGTCTCCGATTTTAAAAATTCCAAGACAGAAATCCGTTTCAGACATCAGGGAACATTTTTGGTTCCGTGTCTGTCAGTTGGTCTGTCGCTCAATTTTTGCCAACATATCAACAACCAACATATCTTAAAAATTACTCGTCCCTTTTTAATGAAATTTGTATGGTAGGCCATAATTAGCTCATTGTTGGTGTTGGTCTCATATAAGTTTGACCTTCTGCTTGTTTCTCTTCCACATGCGCACAAACATACATCTGTTGACACCTATTGTTCAAAAGTACTACTGTTCTGATTTATCTGATTTTTATGAAATTTTTATAGTTTATCGAAAGTAACCCACAGATAGCCCCAGTTTAATTTAACCGTCTGCGCTCTTTAACTTTTGCTTAATTGATACTTTAATTCATGCAAAAAATCAAAAGAATTTTGACACATTAAAACAACGGGGGTAACAATTAAAAAAAAGACAATAATGGCTTTTAAAAGCATAAAATCAATAAAGAACGCTATAGGATGCGAGGAAGCTATGTGCCCCTCCAATTGGCAGTCTTTTTGTCCTTTTATCACGGACTAAACGCTGTTCTAGATTCTGGATAAACTTGAAAGTAAACATTCTTAGGTCTTACACGATAATGTTAATTCACTTAAAAAATACGCTGACAATATTCTTGTCATACTTAAATGGGGCCCTGGGGGCTTTCCAGGCACACAGTTATAATTTACATTTTAACTATAAATTTTCCATTTAAAAAATGTATTAATTATGCAAAAAGAAAACAAAAACAACAACAAGGATTTTACATAATATGTCACAGTGCCAAGTCATTCTACCCACACCTAGTAGGATCGCACAATATTAATTACACTGTATATTATTCTATTGATCATACCTCAAACTACATAATTGTTATAATTATTATTAAGATTTTAGATGAGCCACCAATCCTAATTATTAAATAAATTCCGCACTAACTTTAACTTACAGAATATTTAAGTTTAAAAGATGTAATCTACACTCTTCAAACCATTTTATTATAAAGAAAAAAACCAACATTTTAATGTTTATTCGCTTTTAGAAGTATGATCTCAAGCCGACATAGATTGTTCTAACAAGTATTTAATAACTCACACACATCAAATCAAATACACTTAATTCTAGTAGTCCAAACGAAAGCAGTTATTCGAATAAGCATAACTTTCAAAAACAAATTAAATTCTTTCTTTTTCAGGTTCATTGAGACTTGATCCAAATTAATCTTTATACAGTAATAATTTATGTACTTATTTGGTAGTCTCGCCTCTCTGTGAGTAGAAGCTAGATTATTGTTAATTGTTGCTGTTTACTATTGGCTTCTAGGGAGATTGGTTTTAGCTTTTTGAACAGACTTAGATTCAAAATTATATTGTAATAAGTTAAGAAATAAAGTTAAAATCTACGTATACATTTAATAATACAATAATAAGGCAGTAAAAATATAATGAGCTTGGGAAGAAGAGCTGGAAATCATAATATTTGCATATCAGGGGCTTTGACACGGGGAATTGATAGTGATCAAGAGCTTTGGACTAAGGAGCCAATGTCTTTTTACCTACAGGGGGAATTCACAGTAGCCTGCATCGAGTATACCTCACAACATTTTTATAAACACATGCGATCTGAACTCAACCCTAATTCAAAAGGATATCTACAAATGGGTTTATATAATCCACAAGGTCTTACAAAAAAAAAAAAAAAAAAAAAAAAAAAAAAAAAAAAAAAAAAAAAAAAAAAAAAAAAAAAAAAAAAAAAACTATAATACCGTCGTTCAAGCACTTTGCCTCACAATCAAAACTCGTACCAATTCAAAGAAAAAAGTATCAAACATAATGTGAAGAACAAGCATAACTTTTACACCTTCGTAGATTACAATGAATATATGTAGTATGTTACAAATAATTAGGTCATTAATTTGCTATTTTTTTCTTTTTTGAAAATGTAATTTTCGTAATTAAGTAAAACAACAAGGTAGAGTTGATAACTTTGAATAACTCAATGGACGGCCTTGAAAAAGCTATATGAGAATATGAAGTCTTTCATAAATTCTCAAGGATTAGTAAAAAATGTAAGGAAGCTGCTCCAATAATATACCTATCCAATAATAAACCAATGTATATATATATATATATATTAAATAATGATAAATATGTGTGAAATAATGTATAGTAATAAACAAATTTCTTATTTCCCGTAAAAAGCGGTAGATTAACATTAAATTTTATCCCTTTTAAAAGCTGAGTAGTAAGAACCAAAGGAGAGATATTGTACTTTAGTAGCCATTCTAATAAATGTATTATGTTCCTGTGTAAAGCGTTTAAGTATGAACTAAAATATTAGTATCATTAATATAAACTAGTTACAAGTCGACGGTAAGAGTTATTTTTTGAATCAACAAAAATCTCTAGTTAATTTCACAAGTACAAACCTATTAATTTGTTTGTTCTATTTGAATAGAAAAAAACCCGAGAAACAAGGACATAACTTTCTCAAATAGGTACATTTAGTGATACTGAATTTCAATCCCAAAATATATTATTTAACTAATATATTATTTAACATTTTCCATAAAAATAATGTGACCCTGTAGGGAGTGAAAATGAGTTACCTTCATGGACCTTTTACATTTTATACTTTAACATTTTTATATTTGATATAATATAGTGTTTAAATCATGTAGTTAGTTAAAAAATAATCATTAGTTGTCATTGTTATTATTATTATAATTTGGATTATTTAATCTTTGTTTAGATTTTAGTTCTTTATGTTCGTAAGTTAGAACACTGGAGTGCGGTAAAGTAAAATAAGTGCGGTAGAGTACAACGAGTGCGGTGAAGTAATAAGTGCAGGAATCTTCTGTTTTGAGTACTATTTTGAGTGCGATAACAACCACTTTATAGGTCAACTATAGAAAAAATTAATTTCTTGATTACATCTCGGGATACCATTTTTCTGAATGTTAAATTTTTCATTAAAATCGATTCAGTGCGTTTAGTCTTCACACTTTCGACAGGCACTTAAAAGAAATGTTTAAAAAACCTCTTTTTGGTTGTAGGAGGCATTAAAACGTAGAAATCCATCGAAATCTAAAAAAATATTTTTTTGTCACAAGCTTTCTCTTTATACACATACATGTAGTACGTAAATGAGAAAGTAAAAATGACAAACATTCCGCAGACATCAATATAATATAGTCTAAAAGCCACGAACAGTGGCAACAAAGCATGTTTATAAACCGTGTTTAGGAACAATATTTACAATTTAAGAAACAAGGTTTCAGAGCAGAAAATCGATGTTTATAAATAAGTTTTTTGTTTCCCGTAAAAAGCGGTAAAGATTAGAATATATGTTTAGGAATATTAAATAGTTATGACTATTTACAGTAGAAAAACAAAAAGAAGATCGTAGGTAGTGAAATAATGTATAATAATCGTAAGCGATAAACATGTTTTATTTATAAAAAAGTTTGTTTGTTATTTAAATATAGTTATATGGTATTTTTAATTATAAATAAGTTTGTTTATGTTTAAATCGGAAACATCATCCTTATGTTTACGTTTTGAAGCGGGAGGAGAGGGGAGAGTCTCACATCAAAACGCAGTTGCATCTCTCTCACGTACCTAGAAGTGTCTTTTGTTCCTTTTACCGCCTTTTTTCGTCCACGTTCCTCGAATATGTTGGTGAAAACTTGGGTTCTACCGTCAATTCAAGGTATTTATGTTTCAATCTATAACATCCCTTCAAAAATTTCAAATTGATTCTAATTATTTCGCAATTTTTCTTAAACTTATCTCCTATATTTTTTTTTTTTTAATTGTTATTTATGTATACCTAAAACTAATAATAACCTATAAAACTAATATGTAAACCTAAAGTTAATCGTATTAAAATTATCATCTACTATTTTTTAATTGTATTATAAACTTAATAAAACAATTTTTTTCCGTTTTAATTTATGAAGCGTATAATACGTATTACATTCGACTACATTTTTTAAAATAACTATTTACAGATGTTTATGAAATTTATAATAATTTATACTTTGTTTGGTCTCTTTAACTTCTAATAATTTGTAAGCAATTTTCTTTGAATAATTTATATGTGATTGTAACAGGTGTTCTTTTTATTGGACGACTATTTTCCAGTGTAGTTGGGATACAATATATCTCACGGAATTAAGATAAATAAATAAAACCTTACTCATTTCAATATGTTAAATCATGGTTGAAATAGAGGCTGCTTTGTTCTGAGATAATGCTAATGCTTGATATTTTTTTTATATTATACGTTTTTTGATGTCATTATACAACACATTACATATTTCATCAATATACAATATACGGTATCAGGTTGCACCGGCGAGGCGCTACAGTTTTCGCCAACACTAGCACGCCGTTGTAAACTAAGAGAAAAATCATTAGCGAAAATTTTCAATCATGGAATGATGATATTTCTCCCATTTAAAGAAACTGGCAAGGAGCCAGCGAAAATGAACTAACCAGCAGGAAATAAAGGGCGGAAACCAATATGCACTAGAGCTTTTTAGCGCGCGTTATTCAGATATGTTTAGTATTATTGTGCCTACTGTAAAGGTATGGTTTCAATCAAAGCATCTGACGCTTTTATCAATTTTTTATGTGGTTAATTTATACGAAGAAAGAAAAAAAAATGAAAAAGTTTACGAGTATCTTAAGTCTAAATGTTACATTCTTAGCTTAAAGCCCTTTGACTTGGTATCTTCACTTTTGATAAGACATTATTGCGTACATAATATATTACATAGGTAACTAATTACCATTATGCTAGAATAAATGATAAGATATAAGAACAATGGTACCACTGAACAACAGTAATTAAAATTTCAAATCACTGTGTGAAAGCTCCTCACGTTTGCAAAGGCAGTTATCTCTTATAATAAATAATTCATACTTCACACTCACAGTTTGAGATGATAACAAATAAAATTAATTTATAGCTACATAATACAATTTTACAGTATTTCTTCAGATGAAAATCGTAAACTTGGTCACGGTGACCTTTAGATATTTTTTTTTTTCATTGCGTCAATTTAAATGAAATTAACATAAGGATTGTTTAATGTGAACTAAACTAAACCTAAAGAAAATGTGGGCGAGTTAGCACATTTTATTGATTCGGTAGAAAAAATCTTAAAAATTGTGGGCGGAGGTCACTCTCACAGAGAAAACCCCTCAAGCTCTATCTATATCAGTATTCACATAAGATGGAGTGTTGTAAAAATAAACTGTTTATTATTATACAATAAATAAATGACACTAATTCGTAGACAAATTTTAATTTATTGCGAGTAGTTTCACAAGTCATAAATACATTATCAGCTGAGCTTAAACAAACATAATAATATAAAAAGCTGTATAATTTATTTACTTTAAATTTTTATTTTTAAAACAGGCTCACTTAATCATTGTTATTGAATGTTATACTTGCGTTATCTTATTAGTTGTAATAAGCTTTCTTGTCAAGAAAAGTCGGTTTACGTGGGTGTTTCTTGTCGTACAGGGGCAACCAGTATCTCCTAGCTTAGTAAGGAAAAGGTCTTTTTAATTCTACACATAATATCAATATACATATTATTAACTATAATAAATATAATATTATAGTCTTCAATTTGTAATTTTATTTCACAATTATTACACTGAAAATGTTTGATTAAAAAAGCTATTAATTTTAGTTCTACCATAAACTATTAATTGTAAAACCGACGAGTTTGTAAAATTATCACCGTTTCTGCACTTTTTTCCGAACATAATTACTTTTTTTATAGTCTGATTCATACACTTACGCGAATAGATCATAATAACAATCTAAATGTTATAGTTAAGTGCCGTCATCCAAATAACGTTATTTCAGACGTGTCTCGTTCGATCGTGGATACAAATCCGCTTCAGTTAATTCTCTTGGTTGTGTCTTTATCTTTATTACTTCCAAGGTTAAAGAATAATCTTAGCAAGGTACAAAAGGGTTACCATTCTACTTCAGTGTACAACTATAAAAGCGATATGATGAGATAAAATTACAAATTTTATTAGCAGTTACTGTATATTATGATTAAAAAGTAATAGTTTTTGCAATTAAGCTTTAGTCTGAGTGTCTGAACAAAATATATTTAATTGAAAGGAAGCAATATCGTTTGTTCTGAATAGAATAATATCTAAAAAGTAATTGATTCATCGGAATTTTTATTAAAACTAATAAAAACTAAGACGAGAGAATTGGTGAGAGATTCACTATTCGTAAATACCAGTGGCGTAAATAGCGCCCCCGCCAACCTCGCGGTGCGGGGGGGCGCCTGCTCTAGGGGGGCGCCGAAAAACGAGTAAACAATAATATTTATAGATACTCTCTGTGTGCGAAATTATTTTAATAACATTATTTTTGAGAGATAAAAATAAATGAGAGAAAAAACGAAGAAAGAGTTTAAATGAGGGTGAGAATGTTATGAGATGTTATGGTTTAGATCTCAGAGCACAGTTTGGTTTCCAATTTAAGTGTCACTATACCTATTTTTATATGGGTAAGTATATTGGAGTGATTCTCCCTTTTTCATTTTGGAGTGGTAGGAGATCCAAGTGTTTATTACAACTAAAAGTTATCTTATCTAATCAGGTTTTTTGCTGTACTAGATAAGGAAGTCGGCTCCAAACTTAACATGTCATACTTCCATCTCTTTCTCTATTGATTGTCTTTGCTAATATGTAGTTTTCTTTCTTTCTTAATCCCCCTTACTCCTTTTCCCTATCACAACCTCTTTTTATTTATTTTCTTACCTAGCTAATTTTACCTCCCTTTAGAGTTGTTATCTTTTCTACCCTTCCCTTAATTTAAGAATTGTTATCTATTAATCAAATAGAAGTAATAAGTACTCATTTGATGAAGTTTGGATGGTTTGTTGAAAGTAGCCCCCAGGGCCGCAGCTACATATTTTGCCAGGAGGGGCAAGCCCTAATTTTGCCGCCCCCTTCCACCACCCCCACCCCATTGCTATCCTAGCAATTCGCCAATAACTATTACTCCTACTCCTAAGTCAGCTTGTGAAAAATCTTGAAATATTTATTAATATTTGAGATAAAATATAAAATCATGTTTTAAGTTGATAACTAAGGTTTATTTGAAAATGAGAAACGAAACAATTCAAGTAAAATCTTTTTAATATACCAGAAAATATTATACATACACGCAGAAAATATTATACATCATACATAAAACAATTCTTCCAAAAACTAAAAGTGTATTTATGTAAATTTGACTTTTCGGCTGCAAATGTTTTGATTATTTTTTATCGATGCTCTTTGATATTTAATGGAAAAGAGACTTAAATCATCAGAGACATCGAAAAGAAACAACTAAACTCTAGTAAATTAAAATCTATTTATAAATAATAAACTCCTGTTCAGTTTAGTTAAAATAGATGCCAGTCCTACTAATCTCTCTTCTGTCATACATGAATCTAACCCAAAGGGGGCCCGGGGGGCCTCCCCCGGAAAATTTTAGAAAATTAGGTTCAAAATGTTGAATTTTGGGCCTTTTTTAGAGCTTTTTCAGCTAAAAAAAAAGCATCACCTAAAAGTTTGTTTAAAATTATTTCTGCAGAATTCTTAAAACATTTATTAACTAAATCGGTTTTTAGACTAAAAAAAAAAAGTTTTACCTTTAACGCTATACTATGCTATTAATTCTTTCTGATTCATTATGAAATACCTTCACAACGTCCTATACAGCAACTGAACTAGGGGATACACACTCAACTGAGTATATAAACAAACAACCATTAAAGTATGCAAATAAACAAACACAAAATAGTTTAATGTTTGTATCCCACATAAACATGTAAAGTGGGAATCCCAGTTTTAAATGTTAATATTAACTTGACTCTTGATCCATAAACAATAATCATTTATTTGCAAAATAATTATATTATTAGTTTTAAATGAGGTCTCTCCTAATTTAAGTTATTCATCTATCTTTCTATGTAAAAACATTAACTTCTTGGGGGGCAAATATCTTGCGGCGCCCCTCAGGCCCTAGCGGCCTAGGGTCGCGCCGGCCTGTGTCTAGTTCGTAGGGATAGGGCGCGCATCGTCGAGACGGACTACGCGAAAACTACACTGTGACCCGAGCATGAAATAGGGAATTAAGAAGGCATCTACTCACTGACAGTACTGCGTTCATATCGCTCACTCTCATCTGCCTAGCTCGCATACCGCCCTCTACACCTGCATCACTGTGTCATATTACAGGTCTTAAATTAGTTAAATAAATTTAAAGTCTGTTAATCATTTTGCCGCCCCCTACATTTTGCCGCCCGGGGCAGAAGACCCCCCTGCCCCCCCCCCCTAGCTGCGGCCCTGGTAGCCCCCATATAATCCCAGATTATTTTGCTAAATTGACACTTTAATTCTAGTAAGAAATCAAAACAATTTTTCATATTTAAAAAGAACAGGGGAAAATTAAATAAATTTAACAATAATAAGTTGTAAAAGCGCATAAAATCATTAAGTAAAAGTATAGCCATTTATAATAATGGAACATTCTATTCTATTAAATTATGATTTTAATTAAATGTTTTAATAAACAAAATGCAGCATTGAGTTTTCTTGGTCATATTATTTTATCGTCCCCACTCCATCTGTCCCAGAATGACTAACAAACAAGGAAAAATAATGAGGGGGAGGGGTAGGGTAAATTTTGTAAGCTATACGGGGCGCATTTTCAAATTTTGCGGGGGGGCACCAGATTTCTTAGTTACGCCACTGGTAAATACCAAGCTATTTTTTTATTTCAGGGCAATATTCAAAGAAGAAAGGTTTACGGTAAGAAGAAGCGTTATTCGGGCCTAAAAGGTAATCGATTAGACTCGCTAATAAAGGAGACGTAAAGATAATAAGAAACAAAAGAGAAGGACTGATAAATATCTAAATTACCATTCATCCTGCGGATGGTTAATAGACATCTAGATGGGTTGGGACAGGGTAGTTAGGGTTCCCACGAGACATAAAAACCCATGAATTCACGGCCTTCCCATGGGGGTGAAAGTTAGCCCCAGTCCTCAGAAACCCGCACTAACAAATTAAAACTATTAGTATTGCAACTACTTTACATGACTTTATTTAATATTCGATATTTCTCATATGCCCACCATACAAATCCAATTCTTCTTTTGATTTATTTTGATACATCGTCTTGTCCTACCATTTTTGACTTAAATATATCAACTCATTTACCTCTGTTATTAATCTCCCTTCCATTATTATATTTATATCCTTTGTAAAGTTTAAAGTAATCGCTTTGGTTTTATTTATATTTATTTTTAATCCTACTTTTTTAGATTTATCTGATAATTCCTGTAGCCTGTAGCCTAATATTGGTTTCTCGCCTAGATTTTTCCAGTAAGGACAATGTAGGAAGGAAATTTAATTTTGTTCAGCATTTCTCCATTTATATAGACACCATATACACTTCCCAATTCAACTTTTCGAACACCTCCTTTAAGACAGCCCCAAAAATGGCTGAAGATACATGCACTTGACTCAATCCTTTTTTATAACTTATCGTCTTCTTTTTTTGCCGACCTCAATTCTAATTTCCCCTCAAAATATAATGTGCGTTTTATGAGCTCTACATATTTTCCTTGAATTACACTTTGTGCTCTCAGATATACACTGCTAATGATTTTGCGAAGTCTATAAGCCACAGGAAATTTCCTAAAAATATATTTAAACTATTTCGAGGTATTAATATAAAAACATTTCATAAATATCTATTTTTTAGTAAGAATAGTGGCTAAAATAATTGTGTAGCAAAAAATTGCATAGTATTTTCGTTTATCCTACCAGCTTTGTGCATAAGACAGATAAAAGAAACTTTGATAATTAAGTATCAACTATAATACAGACGAATGTGAGGTTTAAAAAAAACGAACATGGTTTATACTTTAATAACAGCAACATTTTTAGAAATTTTAATAATGGACATTTTGCGACTGATATACAACATAAGTATATCCGACGAAACGATGCTATTAAAAGTTGAGACATTTTAGCAACGATTATTACTAAAAAACTATTCAAAAACTATTCAATTTTTAAGTTTTTGGTAATATTCATTCTACGGAACGTTTAAATTTTAATTTAAATCAAATTATAATTACTATTTACAACAGGAGACAGACAGAGAAAAATAGACTTCGAACCACGGGCCTCCTTTATTTCCAGTAAAGACGCTTTAGCCAACTAAGTTACACTGAAGAATAACTTCCTCTATCGATAACGATACCTAGTCCCGAATTAAGCTTTCAAATTTTTCCATAAGTCTTGAAGTCAACATTAACGACATTAGAACTAGACCAAGAAATAACGCTTGTAATTATTATGAAGTACCCAATTAGTACCTGTACCTAGTACAATCAATTAGAAATTCAATTTGAAAGCTTAATTCGGGACTAGGTATCGTTATCGATAGAGGAAGTTATTCTTCAGTATAACTTAGTTGGCTAGAGCGTCTTTACTGGAAATAAAGGAGGCCCGTGGTTCGAATCCCGGTGCTGAAGTCTATTTTTTCTGTCTGTCTCCCGTTGTAAATAATAATTATAATTTGATTTAAATATCAAAAGCTATTTGATGTTAGACTAAATATTTATATTTTATTGTTTAATACGCTGTGAGTAAGCTTATTAAATAATTTGTTTGTATAGAATTATAAATGGTGCTATACTTTTTTTTTAAAAAAAACTAATTGATGCTAAAAAAATGTTAATAGTTAGAGATATCATGATTCTAGTCTATTATTGATGTTATGTCCTCAAGTTAAGTGTGCGGCGAAGCGCAGTGAAGCACATAAGACAGGAAAAACGAACCCATATAAATACTTTAACATCCGGAGCTCAGGTTTGACCTAACGTTTCATTTTCGTTTCTTGTAAGTACACACTGTTATTACCTTCACCTAAGAGATATACAGTTTTGAAATACATGATTTATAAACATTTTCATAATAATTAAATGACCTACCAAGAGTTTATGACCATAAATATGATGGCATTTCAAATAGTAAACTTTTATTATTGTAACGTAATCTATTTCTTTTTTAAAAGAATAAGTTACTGTATAGTTTTTTCAATGTCTGTTGATAGTTTGATATAGGCATTGACAACATAAATGCAATACATAACAACATAAACAGGCAGGCATACAGTGACAATATAAAGGCAAAAAATTGCTTCTACAAATAAATAATGTTTTACTTGTAGAGAAAGACTTAAAATCGTATTGGGCACAATAATATATATATATGCCGTCACCTATAAAGGACACTTTTATTAAACAAACTACACTGTCACCTCTACTATATTCTCTGACAGAGTTTTTTTTTTTAATAAAAAACTTTATAGCACAAAGAAGAGCCCTAGGTTAAGAGAAGACCATACCCTAGTAAGGTAATGATATTATAAATTGATACAACGCTTCAGGCCCATATTTACAAAGGACTACAACAGCCTCAAGTAAATATATGTTAGAATGCGTAGGCGCACGGTGACAAGTAGGTAAAAATCTAGTACCTTTAGTCGTGGGAATATCTTAAACAGCCTTTCAACAACCCATCCCACAATTTATTTTATTAATGATACAGCAGTATTTATTATTATTTATAATCATACCTTTTGATTTATTTCATTTAAACGTATTTTTATTCCTTTTCTTATTCCAACTATGAATCTACACATTTATTTTTATTTTCAACAAAGAATTAGATTATTCTGTCAAAAAACGTATATGAAATATATTTTAAATTTCAAACCTAAAGTTCTATTCGTGGTTTTTAATACGCAATGATTGAAGAGGGTCCACAATTAATTTTACTAGATTCGCTGCCTCTTAACTATTATCTTTACTGTTTACACAACTGAAAAAACAGCCGATGCTTTTTTCTTCAATTTCGGACCTCATTATGGTTTTATAATATTGATATTGGGTTCTAAATTCTAAAATATTCTTTACTTTTCTCTCTGAACTACATATAAAGGCTTCAGTTAAGGAAGAAGTGGATAAAAAACAAAAGTTTCTTCCGTATTCCATGACATTCTTAAAATTAGATATTAATGTATACTATAGTATAGCATAGAAACTGTATTGAATTTAATCCATTCTTTACAGGGAGTAGAACATATTCTTTAAAAATTTAACAAATATTTAAATCTGATGGGACAAAGTTTAACTTAATTCCTCTTAGGTAGAGGTGATACCTGACAAATAATACTTTAAGATAATAAATAATAATAATTTAAGATTAATAACAACTAATGATTGAAAATTTCTCTAAATCTATACAACAACATGCACAAACTTAAACACACACACCTACATATATATAAATAAATGTGTTTTACTTATATTTTTCCCACTTTACTTCATTCATCAAATTAATAATATTGCCCCTATTTTTATTTTTTAATGAGTAAATAATATATATATTTAGAAGAAGTAATCTTTCTCAGTAAAAAAAACAAAAATGTATAAAATAATACGTTTTTAATGGAGTTTTTTATTTTTACGCTTATAAAAACAAATTGATCAACCGCAATGTAATTAGTAAATAAACAAAAAGCCTTTTGCTAAATAATATGTTTAGGATTGATACTATAAAAGTATTATAACTCTACTCAATGAGGCGGATTTTTTTTGGTGTCTGGTAACTGGTTTAAAAGAATAAGTCTGTGGCCAGAGTTAGGAGAAAAAGACGAACAATAGACCGGTCTTGATTTCGCGGTAAGGAATCCTTAAAACCGCGATGATTCACAAACTGTGTTTGCTATATTTTTATGGTTCGAGCTCTTTAAGAAACCATAGAAAATAAAATAGTTTGACAAACTATTATTTAATCAAACAAATGTAGAGATTGAGGGAAAATGAGAAATGAATTAGTAGCGATTCGTTTGTTTGAAAAAATACGATCAGTTGTATAAAAAAAGTTAACAAATAATATTGAAAAACCTTAATATAACAGAAATGTAGGAGAATTTGTTAATTAACTTTATATTTTTTTCCTACAAACCAGGCTTCTTTTTATACCTACTATTTTTACTTCAAAATTTTGTTATTTGATCTAACATCGCTTATAAATTAACAGTTCAAAGAAATAATGTTTGTATTTTTTTTTGTACAACTATAAGAACACAATGAATACATCTTCTTTTTTACTCATATAGAAGTCAATTATTAGCAAACTGATAAATCAAAGGCATTATAATGATGAAGAATCAAATATTTGAATATTTTCTCTCAAATATTGAAATATTTTCTCTAAAATTTCTTGCAATAAAGCAGAAATTTTAGCCTTCCACCTAACTTATTCTTTCGAAGAGTTTTTAATTTAGTCACAATTTATAAAATCAAATATTACTGCTTAGCATATTTCTAACACTTAAAAATAACCACCATCCTCAAATCGGTATTCATTTTGCTTGGAAACAAGTAGCAATTTAATTATTGTATTATATAACAAATAAATTGTTGGGTTAATCATGAGTATTAGCTAAATTTAAAATTAGTTAAAAATTCGTCTTAAATTACCTAGTTGTCGGTACCGGTATTATTTGATTTTTTTTTTTAACGAAGGATTCAGGTAAAATTTTTGGTTTTTTTTACAAAAATTGTAGGTAGGCTTCAACTTATTATGTGGGTGGTCTCTGCAATTTTTCGAGTTAGAAATGCTTCTATCCTTCGCAGGATGGGTTTTAGTGAGGGGAATTAAGTGAAGGACGTTGTCGATGGATGTTTAGAGACTGGTTGTCTAGACTCTAGACGACGGGTAATAGCGATGAATCGATGTGTCTATTTGAGTGAGGGAATTCCTAGGAAGAGGCTGAGAGATTTCTGGAAGAGAGGGATACAGGTATGCGGGTATGAATCAGAAGATAAACATGCTCCAATACCTGACAACAAAACTACTGCTACCATATGCCTTTGAGAATAAGGCATTCATCCGTAATATATTGGACATGGATCCATTCACCCTTACTAGCAAATCCTTATAATATAACCACATCTGTCAACACTAAGTATAAAAAAAGACAACTGCTTAAATACAAGAGCTAAGAAACATTGGAACAGAGGAATACATATTACCTACCAATACTAAACCCCCTTTAAAATTCTGAAGAGGACTTATCTTATTTACAACACCCTGTAAACGAAAAAAATTATAAATCTAGGTGTGCTGCAAGTAAAGCATTAATACACGTATTCTTCAGAACTTTATTCTTAAAGTAGAGAGCTTAAGCTCTATCTCTACATAAGCTTACCAGGGGAGGAAGTTGGCACATTGTCTGAAAAAGACAATTGAAAATTATTATGTTTACAGCCTCTAGATGTAAAATAGACGTATTATAGACCACCTCTAGGAGCATTATAAAGTCCGAAATTTCGCTCCTACTAATGAAAACCCCAAGCATAAATCTGGCTAAAATATAACACTATCTTATTTTTATAGTAACTAATTAAACTAATAAGATAATCTTTATATTTAAATAAAATCAAATACAAAATTTTCTGTGTAAGAAAAATTAAGACATAAATTTTAGAGAAAGTTATTCCCCTGAGGGCTTTTTACAGTTTGCAGATTATTAAAATACAAGGCCTATATTTACCTTGAAAAATTAGGGCTCACTGCCGGACTTAATCATATAATCTGAGAAAATTATTGGTAAAAGTCTTAAATTAGCTATAATCTGGAATATTAATAGGTATTGTTTCTTCCGCAACGCATTAAAGTGGTACTGATTAAAAGGTACTTATTTCCGCTTTAAGATTTTCAGATATGTATTATAATTATTATTGTTAGTTAATAATAAGGTATATTAGCATCAAAGTGTAATATATGTTACAATTACTCACAGTACAAACTTGTAATTTATGTAATCGTCCTATTTGATCTAAACTTTGAATACCAATAGTAGTTTTTACAAAGAATTAGAAAAAGGATAGAAATGCGTGAAGAAAAGGTTCTAAATCGAATCGAGAAAAATGATCTCTATATTGCAATTTGCTTTCCCTACATTAGCTATTTATTCAGATTACCTTGACTACTTTCATTCGATTTTTATTGCCACATCCATTGATTAGACATTAGACATGCGGCACATATATAAAATAAATAAATTTCTTATTCACTAAACTTTGTAAAAACATAATCGACTATTTGGAATATTTTACAGGATTATATAGGGTATACAACTATCTTCAGAGTTTAATATTAATCGGAAAATATCGATCAATACAATGACTTAAACCATAATAATTATATGTTATGCTATTAGCTTGTTTGTGACTGTTTCGAAGGGTTACATTTTTTGTGGAATGGCCTGAAAACAGAGACGAAATAAGGAACGTGATGTTAGCCTATAGAATGGAATTCGATTCACTGTCTGGGAGACCGCAATACAATCCAGCAGGTCCATTTCTTCAACCGTAGGTTCCATGTTAGTTTGCGTGCCTTACCATTCCTCTAAACAATTATATTTTTAAAGGTCTTGTTTTTTCTTGAACCACAAAAACAATAAGACAGTTTTGAAGATAAACGAATCCCGAAATCTTCTTACATCAAACAATAATAAAGAAAACAATTCCGGAAATCTTTTTGATTTTGGAATGCGCTGATAGGATCCAGAAAATAAAAAATAGAATAGGAGCAGCTTAGTAATAAGAGATAAAGCAATAGAATTATGGAGATGATGACGTACAAAGGAATGTCCGGAATCGAAGCACACACCTTTAGAACTCTGTTCCATACAAATTATAAACAATCTTTTCTCTGCTATTTATAATTATGAATGTTTTCATTAGCAAATATTCAAGTAAGCACCTTTTTACCTCACATACATACTGTATATATAATGAGACAGTATTGCGATATCGCGTAAAATCGATTTTGATAAATTGACACGTTTTGAGGACCCCTGGGACCGGTTCCGAAGATTTTGATTAAGCAATTCTAAAATGTACTCTATTTATTAATATATTTGTTTTGCTGGGTGTTGGACAACTGAGGTCATATACACCTTCAAAATGTAGTCTAGGTAAATATGAATCTAACCATATAAGTCGTCTTTTTGGGAGAACATTCCCGGGTTTGATTCCCCACCGGGGAGAAGTCATTTTTATAATACATTTTGATAAAAATGTTCAGTAATAATTAAATGTAACTAAAACTCGAAAAAACTAATAAATAAAAATTCTCCCCCCCCCCCCCCGGATATGAGAAAGTTTGAGTTGTCTCAGACCGATGTTTAATATATACAAGTGAATGCAAAAGAAATCCGTATCAATATAGAATTAAATGAACCAAACAAAATTAGATAAGACAAATATCATGATATTATCTACCTTCTCAATCGTCATTGAGATAATCTTTTCAACAGGCTTTCAAACATAATAGATTAAAAAATAATAAGTTATATTTATGAATATGACGACATTACCACAGCAATTCAAAATTTAACTTTATAACTGTTGAAATACCATTACAAAAGAATGTCCAGGTAAATCACAATGTTAAAATTTATCACTTAAGGACTGTATCTATATTACAGTGATTATCCTAATTCTATAGTCTTGTTACTAACTAACTCTAGAGCATTCTTAGCCTTGGGACATTAAAAGTTGGATATTTATTGAAAAGTATAATTTTAACCTTAAGTAATTTTTTTTTTTCTCAATACCGTACTTTGACTATAATTGTCTGGCTTTGATATTGTGAAAAGATTTGAATGAAACTTTCAAAAAATCCAGGTTTAGTTTATGATTTTATAATTTCTGAAAAAACGCTATTTTTCTCACAGCGTATTGTGTATTTTAATTTGATTTAAGCCTATTTATATCTTTTAAAAGAATGTTTAATGATAGAGGTTGATTTTAAAATCAAATCTAAGGTAATGTTTCTTCCTTAATTCAGTAATAACTGATTTTAAAATTTAATTCATGAAAACAAATCCATCCCTAAGATTGTGGAATTTGGTAATACTCTATAGGGAATTATTTTAAATAGTTTTTAAAGTCTCTTTAACTTATTTTTATTTCATATTTACAATAGCATTAGGTCATTGCATTACAGATTAGCCAGGATCAAAGGATCAAATAATTTTCTTCGATTGATTCGCCGAATCGAATACAGAAAAATTGCTTGGACTTGGCTTTGGTTCCAGGAACAGTGCCAGAGCATTAGGCTTCAAATTCTTTAATTAGAAGTACCCATCTTAAATGTAACATTAATTGCATGCCTAATTAAGTTTGGTAAAAATTATGCTTTTGCTAAATTTTGCTATAAAAGAGACACCTCTATAAAATAAAGATGTATTTTTTTCCATTCAGGGAAAATTATAAGGATAAATGAACACGGGCAGAGTTATTATTAAATGTACATCAGCATTTGAAACACGTCTTAAACAGGAATTGTCTGGAGTTGAACTTGAAGAAAGGGGAACATGCAGTGGAATAGGAATCACGGCTAAATGAGGTTGCATAAAAGGAACTAATATCATTAGTAACACTAAACCAGAACAGCTTGCTTGGTCCTGTGACCAATGTCTTTGTAAACCTAATCGTCAAGTTTAAACTTATAAGTAGAACAAAATATTTAATATTTAATCACCTGCTGAGAAAAAAATAAACTAATAACTATTCTACAAACAGTTTAAACTTCCAATAAATATTATGCAGTTTTTAGGAAAATCATAAAAAAAAAACCTTGTTCGAAAAAGATCTTAATATTATGTACTGAAAGTTTCTTTAAAAGTCATAGTCCGAGAATTGAAGATGATTAATTTATTTAATCAGAGTATTCACTTTGGAGCCAAATCTAACTATAATATAATATAATATAAGAAGCCAACTAGTAAAATTAATTGTGTCGAAAATTTACAAGTACTAAGAAAAGGGCAATGCAAAGAGGCCATTAAAAAAAAATCCAACTTAATTAACGCCAGGAAACATTTTTATAAAATTAAATTTAAAAAAAAACCTTTTTTATTTATAATATTATACGTCTGATTATATAAATTTGTCTCCAGTCCAGTGAAAAAAAAGAAGAAATACAGAAGTCACCGAACCACTTTTGTTTACTCAAGAGTACAGGCTTTATGTCACCAAACCCGTCTCATTTGTGTAAACAAATAAGACAGGTTATCGGTCGTCAGTCTGGGGCAACGGCAATAGAATTCATTTTATGTTCACGTAAATAATATGCATTCCCCCCCCCCCCCCCCCCTTTTCACAATGCTTGACACAATTTAACGATGCTTGGATGTTAAAATAACAAAAGATATAATATATTGTCTAAAAAATACATAAAAATTTCCTAAACATGCGCCTCTGGTACTAAACATAAATTATAACTTGTTAGTTCTAGTTATATAATAATACGATTGCAAAAGAATAGAATTACATAGAGATTGCCTGCTTAAAAATAACTTAGTCGCCATTTACATATCAACTTCTGACATATTATTTTAAAATAGGAACTTGTATTCCAATCATTCTTGTTCTTTTTTAATTTTTTTTTTTTTTTTTTTTAATCTTGGGAACGATTTACGTTTGGACGATACAAATGTATTTAAAGGCGTTTGTGTCACGTCATAATAACAAAATGTTTAAAAGTTATAGCTGAAATAAACTTTTATACGACCGCCATCTTGAAATGGCTAGGCCAATTATGCAGGTTAACGAACTCACCCGATTTTGTTGAATTGCCTACGGACCTTTACGGCGTGCACAGAAAGTACACATTTGGCAACACACATTTGACTTTATTAATTAAATTCATTTTAATACCTAGTAAATAAAAAGTTGGTCAGGGACAACTGAGACAAACTCTCTCGTATCCGAGTTCATAATTACTTAGCCCAGAGTTTTCCATTTGCTTGTTTTAGAGTTTTCATAGGCAAATTTCATTATTATTGAACATTTTATTGAGAATTTATCATAAAAATAAGTTTTCCTCGGCGGGGAATCGAACCCACCTTCTCTCCGTCCACATTTAAAGTTATTTTCTCTTAGAATGTTTCCCGGGAAAACGGCTTATATCGTTAGATTCTTATTTATATGGACTACATTTTAGAATGTTTTAATCAAAATCGTCGGAGCCGTTTTCAAGAAACAATTTTTTTTTCAGAGTGTTTGGGGGGTAGTGTCCCCAAATTTGGAGCTAAAATTCATTTTTCGATTTCACCCAGAGGTATGATTTTTCTGAAAATGCGTACGCCAAATTTAGTTAAAATCGGCTCGCAGTTTAGGCTTCACGCGGGCACAGACAATATTTTATATAAACCACATTTTTGGACTCAGGGGGCCTCAAAACATGTAAATCCATCAAAATCGAATTTTCTTGCCAACAAAATACTTTCTCTTTATATGAATATGGGAAAGTAAAAAATGACGTAATATGTATAAATAGAAACAATCCTGAGAATTAGAACTAAGCAGTTAAAAGACAAGTAAGTATTTAGATAATAATTGTGTATAATCCTAAGTTACATTAAAAGAAACACTTCAAGTGTAACTGAGAGTTTTAGGACGATCTTGGTTGCAATCCGAAATCATACATATGGTTTGAGGTTTCTCTATTTACTGAGACGATTTCTTAGAAACCACTTTGAAACACGTGCGCCAAGCAATCTTTTTTAATTGTTTTACCATATTTAGTAGGGTAAACTCTTTGCTATTCTATTTCTATTAATTAATTTAACTCTACTCTACCGAATGTGGGAGGTTGTATGCAGTAGACAACTACTGGATATTGCGAATAATTGTATGCATATAATATATAATATGTTAGAGTTATTTGTAAGATAAAAAGATATTACAAAATGCTGTTTAACTTTAAAAGGTCAATAATTATTATTGTATATTTAAGTATAATATAAATATATATATCCCTACATCTTTTTCTGAAATAAAATAGTCCAGAGGAAAAAAATAAGGAACTATGAAATTGGAAGATTATAGTTATGTATCCTGAATAAAATAATTGTAGGTTAGTTATTTCTACCGATTTTTTTGTGGAATATAATTATAGAAATGGAATTCAATTCGGTATTTATTATATTTGTAGCAGATGGGTGAAACCTGCTTTAAATAACTATTCAATTATTTCTTGTTTCAATTTGTATTATTAATTTGAGGGCTTTCATTTAATTCTTTAAATTTATTTATCGAATTATGTTTAATAATTTAGTTAATTGATAAAATAGAGATAGAGGAAATCTAGTCTTTAGATAACACTAAAGGAGTTGAGAGAATAAAAAATATCATTTAGCCAATTTGGGGGTTCTTAGTAGGTTCTTTTTATTTGTAATAATAAAAAGTAATTTCCTATATTATGGATATATATCTATTTAAATTAGAAACGAAACTTGCGCTCCTGACCTTGGTAGCCCTGGGAAGCCTATGTTAGGACAAGCTCTTGAAAGCTCCCATAATTGATTTGGCTTTGACTTCCAAAAAAAACCTTAGAAACGTGAGATAGAGGGAGCATTTATCTGTTATGGATTCCTGTTATTACGCTTCTACACAACAACCTAAATCAGGTGTTAGGTGTTAAAAATCGTTTTATTTATGTAAATTTGGTTTGGGACCACCTTAATAATAGGATGGATTAAAATATTGTAAAAAACCTGAAGGCATTTTGTAACCTGTAATGTATTGTAGATCATAAACTTCATGAACAATCATCCAACTCCTATAAAAATTAATTTAAGACTTCATTCATTTGCGATCAATAATAATAATTCAGTAAATTATAAAACAACAATAATTTTATTTTAATGCCGAGCCCACATTTTCTTTAAAAAAAATTATTACATCGATCACTAGAAATGATTTAAAGAAAGAAGTAATTATGTAAACAAGTTTACAATTATAGGTATCGATTTCTTTAGTCTCATAACACAGATAAACTAAACGTAAGTAATAAGCTGGGAAAAGAACTTAGAGTTTATAATTAGTTATCTAGAACGCTAGGGTTTATTCTATTGTAGGGATGTTCGGAACATTGCATAACTAGTTACGGAGCATCACGTAAGTTTCGTTAATATACATTTGTTGGAAGTTAAAAAAGATAAATGTTTTCCAAAATAAAATATATAATATAACTTGACACTGACACAACTTAACAGCAACCACAAAAATATAAATTATTTCAGATGATTTCTTTTAAATCTTTTCTTGTATGTATGCAATCTATGGATTACGTATTTTGTATTTTCCAATAGAGGACACAATTTTATTCTCCACAGATGTCCACTGTAAAGACGTTACACTGTTAGTCTGTCTTTACAACAAGAATGTATATTACGTAGGTTACTACGTTGAGGTTGTAATATGAAAAAATTAATGGTTAAAAACTTCTTTTCTTTTCTCCTCCCGAAAAAAACAGCTACAGGGGCCAACTCAGAATAAAGACAAATCGTAATGTAAATCTTGTTATTCATGTCATTAGGTCATATCTTATAAAGTTTCTTGGCATTGTACCTAGTCGGAGCTGCAAACGACTGCCTTTGTCTAAAGTTAATTCTTATAAAGCCATAATAATATAACAATTAAAACGGGAATTAATTTCTCTTACATATATATGTGTGTGTAAAAATTAAGAAGATTATAACAAAATTAAAACTGTACCAAACTCTCATAAAAATGGTTATTATTTTATGAGGTGGCACTTCTGTAAATAAGTCAAGGGTTTGTGTGATTCTTCTATATAATATTATTACAATGTACATTTCTTTTCTAGAGATAATTTTGTTAGCAACTAATGAAATTTAAACAGTTCAAAGATATACAGTGATTAAATAAAACCAAGATTGATTTGTTTATAATGATTCACTGTTGTATTTAGATATCCGGGGCAGTAATGATGTTTTGTTGGTTTAATCCGTTAAAAATAAGCTATATTCAAGATTTCAAATAGATTATAAAGGTCTTATTTGACTTCTTATCGTTTTATAACAGTTATATTACGTACAGTATGGGCTGTATTGAAGATATTGCTCTGATAAATATTCCAAACCATTAACCATGCAAATTCATCGGTGCTACATCGATATCGATCCATCACCGAGTATCAGACCGTTCCAATATCTGCCGTTTCATTTTTCGCCAACCTATTCAAGACGGAACGGAGAACCTATATGGAAATTTTCATAACGATGCACTTCTATGATATGCCCCGGTAATACATTGCGGCATTGTTAATGTTTTCTACTTTCAAAGATCACGTTATTGAAGTTTCTAAAAGTATGATCCAGTTTGAAAAAGCTCCCGTTTTAAACATCATTAGATCCGTCGCGTTGTAACCCTCTATGGTTCATGGAATCGATAAACCTTTTTTATTTTGTTCATATTTATCAAAGCTATTATGAATTCAGAAAAAGCTAACCAATTATGCCGCAAATCGAAAAAAAGTTAACTCTCCATTTTGCATACAATACTTTTAATTTAACTATGATTGAAAAGATTGAATACAAGCCGTTTGGTCGAACATATAAAGTAAACCTTTAATTAAGGTAAACTCTTTCACGCCCATAAAAGTGTTATAAAAGTGTATTGTAAGAAATAATTTTAAAAGGAGACAGGAAATTTGAGAAGATTAGATTGCAGATTAGGCAGACTATTTTCCATACATTTAATAGATCTCTGATTTAACTTAAATTTCTGAACTGTATTCTCAATTCTCACGTGTATATATATATATATATATATATATATATATATATATATATATATATATATATATATACACAAACTGTTCCACCATTAGACTATACGTCACAAAGCTGTTGGCTCGGGCATTACGCCATGTCCTGCATCGTTTCGTCACGTCCGACCCATCAGGGGCCCGACGATGCCCACCCATCGCTGATTTGTATTGCCAGCCAAGCAAGAATGGCGGTGTGAGAGCACGCTCGTCTCTGGTAAAGCCCTATATCTGATCTTCTTGATTTGGTATAGGTCCGGAGTTGGGTGGGCATCGTCGGGCCCCTGATGAGTCGGACGCGACGAAACGATGCAGGACATGGCGTAATGCCGAGCCAACAGCTTTGTGACGTATAGTCTAATGTTGGAACAGTTCCTATGTGTCACGCTTGCGTGGCACATCCCTTGGTGTCTCTCACTAACACAAATTGTGTACCTTATTGCAGTGTGCAAAAACACGGTATTACATTGCTGATATATATATATATATATATATATATATATATATATATATATATATATATATATATATATATATATATATATATATATATATATATATATATATATAAGATATATATGTATATAAGATTTAACCAGTAACTTCATTGACCTTTTATGTGTATGTAGTGGTAGTGTTTATGTACAACCAAAAAATCCATTTCAATTTCTTTACTTATCCTTATCACTGTATTTCAATTGACTTATAGTTATCTTTAAATAATTGTCTTTGTTGTAATTTAATTAATATTTACACTCATTTGGGGACTCTATAAATGATTTGCTTAGTGACGCAATAATATTATTTATTAAAAATAATATTTAAAAAAATATAAAGCTAAATAATTGAGGTGAGCATTTCTATAGGAGATAGATACAAAAATTAAATGGGTTTCATCTTAATCCAGTTAGCGATAGAGAAAGTATGACAAGAGATCGTGAATACAACTAAAAGTACAAACAGAAGAGCATAAACGGAGAGAAAGAGATAGAGAAGAGCTCTTGAGTATACAATGGTTGTTTATTTCTCAGTGCAGCCGGTCTAACTAGGTGGAACTGAATAGTGACACGGTGGAAAAGCGGTGCGTTCAGGGGCCGAACTATAGCAAGAGGTAGCATATAATATATCTATAACTATAGTACAGTTCTGAATGGCTTTCCCTGCCGTATTTTCACTCTATTTTAAGGGGAAAAGAAAGCATATTTCTCTAATATAACACTGTAGAAAATTGCATCAGATGTAAAAGAATAAGAGAAGAAATAATATAAACAAACAATAGGAATATTATGATAATTTAGACCTGAACCGAATTTAAAATGTTTTTCGCCTTAAAGAATGCTATTGAATGTCATCCCTCATTATTTATTGGAAACCCAATTAAATTTAATATTTGTTGTAATATCAATGGTGTTTCCGGAAAATAGCAAGGAGAATGTTAATTGACAAAGTTTAACTCTATTTTAACTAATTTTATATGATTTAGTATAACTAAAAAGCAGATGAATTTGAAATTCTTATAACATAATTTCCCAGAATATAGCATTTTACTAAATTGTATTAACATACATAATTGTAATAGCTTAATTTAGCTTTAGTTGGGTAGTGTAGAGACCATGAAGTGAAGGACCTAGGGTTACTCGAGAGAGCCAAAGATCAAGACAAAAGAACAATTAAAGAGGAAGTTGCTTAAAAAGAAGATATGTATCAATGTACAGTGGAGTTAAGTAGCTTAACAGTTTATTCACCGTCACGTTTTAGGTTCTGAATAGGGTAAAAAGGACAATTTAATTAAGACATTTAACAGTAACTATGAAAGGGTTTACAAAATAGGTAACCGTGATGCAAGGGCATTTAAACTTTTTTATGAGAGATTGGATCTATAATTTTGGGGGGGGGGGTTACTCGTATTATTAGGAGAGAATCGTCAGGAAGCATCGCAAGGCCTATAGAACTCCATGGATTTCTTCGTTTTTATACTGAGGTAACAATAGTAAAATTAGATGGATCGATGCAATAATATCGTTAGATTGTTAGAATTGTTGAGAATTTTAAACTGGGTGGATAAACAAACATTAAAAAAATTAAAAAGTCAGCAGTAAATATCCAGATATTAATAACTTTAAAACTCACAATTTAGAAAAGTACTATTATTGGTAAAAATGCTCTGCCATTTAGTGAGGAAACATAGCTTTCTCGCGTCCTATTTCGTATACTTTAATGATTTTATGCTTTTACATCCAATTATTGTCAAGTGTATTTAATTATCCCTCTGAATTTATTAAAACAGTCAAAATTATTTAGATTTTTTATATGAATTAAAGTATCAATTTAGCAATGTTTAAAGAACACAGACGTGGTTAAATTAATCTGGGGCTATCTGCGGGCTACTTTTGACCAACCATCTAAATTTCATAAAAATGAGATGAGCACTTTTGAAGATATAGGTTGTAAATAAATGTATAATTGTGCCCATGTACTAGAGAAACAAATGGGCGCAGAAGGTTGAAAAATATATGGGAGCAACAATGGGTTAGTTATGATCTAGCATCAAAATTTAATTAAAATCAGACGAGTAGTTTTTAAGACATGTTGGTTCGCAAAAATTGAGCGACAGACAGACCGACATCCCGACAGACAGACGCGGAACCAAAGAAGGTTCCCTGCTGTCTGAAACGGATTTCTGTCTTGGAATGTTTTGAAATCGGAGACAAAAACAAGTCACTCTTCAGAACGATCACATAGCTTCCGTTACCTTCTGTAAGCTCGGAAGCAAAAGGCAAAATATAAACAGACTACAGTGTAATTTATTAACCGACTAGTAATAAAACAAATTAAAGTAGACGTATAATGTTGTTGTTATTGTAGTGTAATTATAAACTAATCGAGTTTGCTTTTTGACCTTTATTTACTGTCAGACTGATGTAGAAATGTTAAGCTGTGGTAAAATATGAAAGTTTATAAGTATACCATAGATTAGAGGGCTTGATCTGTGAAACAACTATTATACATACGAGTATAGAGAAGGCTAAAAATAGATGAGAATTTAGAAATACGATCATTTTTAAAGGTAGTTACAATTAACAATACGATTTAAAAAGAATAATAATAATAATAATAATAATGTATAATAATCTGGTAATTGAAGAAAATTTCAAATAATAACTTTTTATTTGTATAATTCCGGTCTAAGTATAAATTGGAACTAGCTCATTATGTGCAGATACTGCTGCAGTCAAGCAACAGACCGACCCTTTCTTGTAATTATTGTTTCCTTAGAAAGTAAGTATTTTTTTCAAGTTGTTTGATTACTTTCTATTATAAGAGAACAAGATCCTAGTGGCTGGGCTCATCCTTTTGAAAGAACCGGAATACCCTGGCCTCTTTGCATACCTACAGGTCAGGCGGTTGCATTTTCATTGCAAATTCAAACATTATCATACGGAAATGCACTTGGGCTTGAATAACCTCTGTTATGACACTGTAAAAATACATCTTAAAAGCAATTTCGAAATTCACTTTTGTTTCATTACGTATGTGAAGCAGTTTTAAATGGAGCAAGTAATTTCTGTGAAGTCTGTTTTCCTTTTTTCTTTTTTTTATTGTTACTTTCTAAATTTAAGGTGAAGTTATGTTAACCGTACTTTCATGACTTTTTTCCAAAGGTTAAATTAAAATTTAAAATTTTATTTAAATTTTATTTTTCCTGTTAGCTCACGACCTGAGCATTTAGATCAGACAATAAATAACCAAAATTGACAATAGATGAACAAATTGAAAAATTTAAAGTATTATCTACAACAAAACAAGTGTAATATATCGGCCAAATAAATATGTGTAAAAAAGAAGTTCGTCTTCGTCTTACCATTTTTACTTGCAAAACAATCTTGATTGTAAAATCAAATAAAATATGGCCTACTCACCACAAATAGAAAAAGTTTCAAGAGCACGCTAACAACTTTCGGGTATTTTTTTTTTGTAACAAACTGAAAATAACCGATCTAATTAGCATTAGCAAAATGCTGTTTATAAATATTGTATATTGGAACACTTTACACTTTACACTTTGGTTAAACTTTACACTTTACTACAATAGTTCCTAACCTTCATTCCCCTTTCGGTTTTAATCTGTTAAATGCCTCATGTAACAAAACACGTGGTAAATAAAGAATGATAAAAAAAAAATCAAAGGATAGACAGGTATGCACACGTAAAGAGAAGGAAATTATAGTGTAAAGAAATGTAATCAACTCTTTTTTGTAGTGACAAGGAATTCGATATTCATGACACTTTTTGGAACCTATTTTTTATGTATTTAGAACTATGCTATGTACTAGTTGCCAGCTGATAGTTGTATGGTATGACACTACGAGTATATCGGTTACCTGATCTCTACCCTTACCAAATAGAAAAAAGGTCCAAGAGCATGCCAACAAGTTTTTCGGGTATTTTTTGTTTTGTCCACACTATGTCCTCAAGTCATTACTCTGTAAATATCACCTTAAATTAATGTTTTATAATGACTTGTTCAATAATTATATTAAAATAATGTTCTCAGTCACTATGAGGAAGTTCCCAAAATTTCCGATGAAAAGAACCGACTTTTCATGAATTCTTTTATTTTTATGTATGTATATAAATATAAATCTAATCAGCATTTGAGTAGCCGAATTCCAAAAGCAGCTATATCCAAAAAAATGAGATAATGGTACCCCTGGATTTGTTTTTTAAAGCTCTACATACAAGGTTCTGCAGCCAAACAGTTCCAAAAAAAATTATAAACCTATTAAAATCTAGATTGAAATATGAGTGCGGTTACAAAAGCAGCTTATATCCCTACTGTACTCGGATTAAAATGGAGCTATATCCATAACTGATCCAAAAACAGCTATATCCTATGTACACATTGTAGAGTTACTCAGTAAGGCTGCAAAATCATCTATATCCTTCTTTCACATTTTTATCTTCTTTTAAACAGAAAAAAATATGGTAGAAGAGAAAAAAATATTATAGTGGCTACACTGAATAAATAATAGTTTAAATAAAATAGTTAAAATAATAGTTTATAACTGCTTAATTTATTGTATAAAACTGTTTTTTCTGCAGCACACCAATCCAACATGGCGGTGGGTTTAGTTGCAAAAGTAGCTATAAACAAAAAACTGTGACAAAACCAGCTATGTGATTATTTCTTTTGTTTATTAAAAAGAAAATAATAGCCTGAGATTATAGGTCTTTTGTCCACTAAAAGAATTATTAGTTATTGATTTTTTTTAAAAACAATTAACCTGAATAGACAATTTAGTGAATTGCTAGACATTTTTCGTGCTTTGCCAAAAAAAAATTTCAAGTGGATTTAGCTGCTTTTGGAATTCAGCTACTCATTTATAATAACTACACATTGACCATGTTCATTACCGCAAATGTTTCTAATGTATTAAAATTTCCATATTTTATAAATGTCTGTTTTTATTTGAATGTAATAAGATTAGATGTTAGTGTTACCTACGTCATAGCTCGATGCACAATAACTACACCTTGCGTCGTTAATAAGTAGGTTGCATTTGTAAAAATAAGAAAGAAAGACTGCTTTTCTTTCTTAAATTTCAAATGAACAAGGTAATTTCTTTAATTATAAATCAGTAGAGCATGAATGTTGGCTAACATGGACTATTTGGCACAGTCACTCGATTCGAATTCTTTCTAACAACAGATGCTGTAGCTGTGCCAAAGTGTCTGGCTTTTTTAAAGGATGTTTAAACGGTTGTTTAGGGATTAAGGATGGCGTAGGTGTTTAGAAATTAAGTTGGCGATGGAAGCGGCCAGATAAGGGTTAGTTGTCCCCAAAGCCTTGAGAGATCTCGCCTTCCAGTCCTATCTGATGGTAATCACGATGCTCTTGCAACACGTTTCCTTTTGAACTTAGCTAGACGGTAAACCACTCTCGTACTACACATCCGAGAAACCTTGATTATTTCTCATATCTTAACAAATAATCGCGACATCGCATCTTTTTCATAAACATAGACAAAGGCAGAGGTAAAAAATAATGTATAATCTGATAAGTATGTACAACACGATAATTAACTAAAATAAAATTCGATAAGGGAAAATAGTCAAGTATAGCTTTGATCAAAAAGAAAAGACTTTTAAAGAATTTACTAAAAGCGACCCTCAACATCACGAGATAATCTCAGCGATAGGTACATAACTAAATGGCCTTCTTTAGTTTCCATAAATGTAAATCAGTACTGCAGTTTGAAAAAGATAAATCAGGTAACAACTGGTAGTAACCACTAGTTTATTACTTTTTATACAATAAAGATAGATAATGAACTAGACCTCTTGCATGAAAATATAAAAAATGCAATGAATAGTTATGCACGAGTACAGCTCAAAAATAAGAATGATCAATTAGTAATTAACCTCATTTTAACTAAGCTTATGTTTAGTACAAAATCTGTATTTTGGTATCAGTGCTACATTAGCAATAATTAAAAATGTAATCGATTTCTTCGGGTAGCCTGCGTGTGCTATAAAAATTAAGCTTATGTATTTTCCTTTTTCTTTTCAGTTGTTTAATTTATTTAAGTTTGTTTTTAATTATTATATTTTCAACTTAATAGTTTGTGTATTCGTTAACACGACATTTATATCCGATGATATAATAGATGCGTGGGCTACTGAGGACAAAAATAGAACAATAACCAGACTGTGAATAAATTGTAGAGCCTGCAACGGCAACGAGTTTATAATAAATAAGTAGAACAAAATATTTAATCCAAGTTATACATTGTGTATTGTGTTAATAGATTTACTTAACAACTAGGTATTATTAATAACAATTAAAAATTCAAAAGACAAATCAGCAGGTCTTAAAAAGAGTATCACCTGATTCTTTTCGTGTTGAAATGAGAGATTCTTGCCTGGGTAATATTCTTCCAGACTCCAGACATACAATACCATGCATGATCTTGCAAAATTATTCTTGAACTGCTCCTTTTTTTAGTACACATTAAAGATTATAAAATCATTATCTTTTTGTTAAGCTTACTAGCTTAATGCTGCAGGTAATTACACCTCTCTCAAAACAGAATTAGCGATTCTTTTTCTTGGAATAAAAACTATCCAGGTCTTTTTATCAAACAATTTTTTATTTTCTCGTAGAAGAGGGTTCATCATCGTTCCAGAGCCCTAGATGACAAAGAGGCGTGTTTTAATGACACCGACCCCAAGACCGAATTCACTACAAAAAACTAACTTCTAGTCCCAGGCCAAATGATTCTCTAAACTCTAAACAATATCGTGTTACTTTATACCATCAATCTTTTTTAAATAACATTTATTAAATTTATGTTTAGGTAGCTTAAACTTATTGATTTAAACTCAATAAATTATAACTTGAAACAATTTATTAAGTACTTAAATTTATAAGTCTAAGACAAAATAATGTTTAGTGTGAGTAAATAGCTAAGACTACAATGAAGAGCGTTAAAAACATCGTCAGAGATCCAAAATTAGAGAAAAGAAATTACCTATTCGAAGATTTGTTTTTCTTATTTTAAATGTATAAGAATAAGCTTGTCCTTTGGAAGGGAATTTAATCCAAATTGTACGTTATTATATCCTAATAGTTTATTCTATGCACATAATCTACATGTCTATGTGCAAAGTACAAAAGTATAAAATAAATTTTGGAATAACCTGGTCATAAAAAATATCTACTCTAAGATAAAATAATTGTAATAACTAAAAAATTAGTATTTCAACTAGGTACTAATTAAATAGGTAAGTGAAGATAGATTGCTTAATATTTTACAATTTTATACTTTTTTTAAACTCTCAGAGTTGATATTATGAACATACCAAGAATGCCTGAAGAGAATAAATAATAATAATAATAATGCAAATCCCTTAACTTTATTATGAATTAACCTTGACATTAGAACGGTGATATAATATATACATATTAATCACCAAACTTAATAGGATTAGAATAAGTATAAGTCAAACTCTTTTGAATTAAGAATTAATATATTAGGTGACTTAAAGAGGGCACTTTAATCCTTCTACTTATTACCTAATATCAGTAGCGTACACAGAAAATTTTTTCGGGGGGGGCCCAAACTAATTTAACTTATATGCGGGTTTAGCATACCCCATAATTTATTATAATGGTAATTTCTCCCCCTTTTCAACACTCTAATTTCAATTTCTAACCTCATATTTAATTAAATTAAAATCCTATGAGGTAACACCTCACTATGTGATGTGATCGTTCTAAAGAACGATTATGTCTCCGATTCCAATAATTCCAAGACAGAAATCTGTTTCAGTTATCAGACATTTTTGATCCCGTTTCTGGCTGTTAGTCTGTCTCTCGCTCAATCATTGCGAACAATTCTTAAAAACTACTCTTTCGATTTTAATGAAATTTGGATGGCAGTTAATTAGCATATAGTCCATTGTTGGTCCTATTTAAGGTCCAATCTTCTGGTCCCATTTCCCTCCACCACATTTCTCCACCTGCCACCATTTCTCTTCCACAGGTGCACACACATACTCGTACATTTATTTACACCTTATCTTCAAAAATATTCATCTGATTTTATAAAACTTATCTGATAGAAGCTCACAGATTAATTTTAACTGTCTGCGCTGTTTAAATTTTGGTAAATTGATACTTTAAATCATGTAAAAATCAAACCAATTTTGACTAATTTAAAAAAGGAGGGAAAATTGAGTAAATTTAACATGAATAAAGTATCAATATAGCAATATTTTAAGAGCGCAGACGGTTGAAATTATTCTTGGGTTATCTGCGGGCTACTTTAAACAAACCATTAAAATTTCATAAAAATCAGATGAGTACTTTTGAAGATATAGGTGTAAATAAATGTATGTCTGTGCGAATGTGGAAGAGAAATAAATAGGTGCAGAAGATTGAAACTTATACGGGATCAGCAATGTTATAACCTGGCTAATTATGACCTACCATCAAAATGTCAATAAAATTGGACGAATAGCTTTTAAGATATGTTGGTTCGCAAAAATTGAAGGACAGGCGGAACTGGGACCCAAACTGTACCCTGATGTTGAACAGATTTCTGTCTTGGAATTTTTGAAATCGGAGACATAAAAATTGTTCGTTCTTCAGAACTGTCACATATCTTCCGTTTCCTTTGGTAAGCTCGGAAGCAAAACGTGATCCATACTGCAAAAGCAAACGTGGATTTGGAGCACATACGAATTTCAAATTTTTATCTAGAAGAGAATTCTTCTCTAAGAAAATTAAATACCTATTGCAAAACAAAAGAATCATTCGCTCATTCGCTGGGTAATTACATGGGACATTTAACATCAAATGTTTTTTGAACGCTTTTTGAGTTTTTAGATTTAAATTTACTATTACTATGTAATATGAATCATTTTTTTCACAAAATGATAAACCGATTTATTTATATTGCCTCAGTTTTCCCACTACCTGTCGACGAACACTAGTCCGACCTGAGTCAGCAAGAGGGGAATGCCGCATAGACAAGAGGACCCACGTAGCGTTCTACACACAATCCTGGTCCAAAACAAAAATTTGCTACTGAAATCCACAACCATCATTTTCCAGTCCAAGCCATCAAACCATCATGATGGTTGATGGTTGAGCCAGTCTAGTGTGCATATTTTAATTCAATTAATTTAATTCCATCGACAAAAGTTCGAGTTGACTCGGGCCTCATTTAATTTAATGTGCTTAACACCTAGGCCGAGCCGGCAATCGGGTCTATTATTGAACGCATCCCAATTTATTTTGATGCATAATTTCCATCGACAAAATCGGGCCTACTAGCAATCAGGCCGATTCATTGTACTCATTCTAATCAATTCAATGCACTTAATTCTATAGCAAAAAATCCGGGCCTAGCTGTCAATCGGAGCAGTCTATTTTTACGAATCCAAATTCAATTCATTGCATTAGGATTCGTAATGAATTGAAGCTGTCCTATAATGCAACCTATGCTATTGAACTGGACTAAAACCACAAAAAAATCATTGAATTTAATTGGCGAAAAATCGGGCCCAGCCAAAATCGGGTCAATCAAGTTTAATGAGTTTAGTTCCACTGGCAAAAATCAAGGCCTAGTCGGCAAATGAGCCGATTTATTTCATGCATCCTAATTTAATTCAATGAATCTAATTCCATCAGCAAAAATCTCGGTCCAGCCAAAATCGGGCCGCTATAGTGTTTAATAGTTTTAGTTTCATCGACAAAAATCCGGGCCCAGCCGACAGTCGGGCCGGTATAATGTTTAATAAATTTAATTCCATCGGCAAAATACAGTTCCAGCCGACAGTCGGGCCGGTATAGTGTTTAATAAATTTAATCCCATCGGCAAAATCCGGGCCCAGCCGACAGTCGGGCCGGTATAGTGTTTAATAAATTTAATTCCATCGGCCAAAATCCGGGCCCAGCCGACAGTCGGGCCGGTATAGTGTTTAATAAATTTAATTCCATCAGCAAAATCCGGGCCCAGCCGACAGTCGGGCCGGTATAGTGTTTAATAAATTTAATCCCATCGGCAAAATCCGGGCCCAGCCGACAGTCGGGCCGGTATAGTGTTTAATAAATTTAATTCCATCGGCCAAAATCCGGGCCCAGCCGACAGTCGGGCCGGTATAGTGTTTAATAAATTTAATTCCATCAGCAAAATCCGGGCCCAGCCGACAGTCGGGCCGGTATAGTGTTTAATACATTTAATTCCATCGGCAAAATCTGGGCCCAGCCGAAAATCGGGCCGGTATAGTGTTTTATAAATTTTATTCCATTGGCAAAATCCGGGCCCAGCCGACAGTCGGGCCGGTATAGTGTTTAATAAATTCAATTCCATCGGCAAAATCCGGGCCCAGCCGACATTCGGGCCGGTATAGTGTTAAATGAAATTAATTCTATCGGCAAATCCGGGCCGAGCTTATTAGGGGTGATTAAGTGTATACACACCATAAGATAATACTTAATTAATTCCTTTTATTGGAAAATATTTACAGCCAATTCGAATGCATCTGCCATTACTGTGTTTTTTTGGTTTTAAGTGTATGGCGGGTCTTAGGTATGTAATCATTTCGGGGGGGGCCAGGGCCCCTTGGGCCCCCCCCTGTGTACGCCACTGCCTAATATATGCTAAAGAACATTGCATTTTAGGCAGTGGTTCAGATTTTGAGGTGGTATTATATTTGTTTATATTTTTAACTCCAACAAAAATTCTCCATTTAGTTCAAGATAATAAATAAAATACACTTATTCTAATGAATATTAGATACATAAAACTATCTCACATACGAGTACATAATTCGGTAAATTACTTGCTCCATTCAATTCCATTTATTAGCTGTTCGAGTTTTCATAGTTACATTTAATTATTATTGAAATTTTTATCTAAATTTACTGTAAATATTATTTCTCTCAGGCGGGGAATTCGGGAATTGTACCCGAGCTATCACCCTTTGCGTTTATAGCTATTTTCTCAGGAACTAGGGAAAAATACTTGCCAGGTCTTTTATCAAACTAAAAACCCAACCTATATAATGTATACCTATATAATGAACCTATATCATGTATTTAGCTTCATATTTAAATGGATTAGTCAAAATTGTCGGAACCGTTTTCGACAAATAATGGTTTTAACGAGGTAGCACACCCAAAGCACCCATATTTAAAGCTAAAATTAATTTCTTCATTTCACCTCGGGGTATGATCTTTTCACAACTTTCATCAAAATCGTTGCAGTAGATTAGAGTCTACGCGTATGCTTAATGCACACACAAAAAACTACAGAATACAGAAAGAAAAAAACACACACAAAAAATCTATAGGACTTAGTGAATCGAACCTCAAAATGTGTTAATACATCAAAATCTCAATAATCGAATTTTAGTTCCATCACAATACTTTATATAAATATATATGTATACTACGAAAAGAAAAAGTAAAAAAACTAAATGTGTGAATTCTATTAACCTCACTAGTCATAACAAAAAAAATTGGAACAAATATAATATCTAGTTCATACTGATAATTTTTTAACAAAAGGGGATTAAAAAATATATATGTTCAAGGCAGTATGAAATATTCATGTTTATGTTATTTTCTAGAATTTTTAAATTATCTTTTATTAGGCTCTTTAAACAATTTTATCAACAGGTACAAAATGGAGTAGAAAGATTGCAAAACAAATCCTCTATGAACTAGGATTTAAGTTATGTTACAGAAAGATAAATTCGTTGACTTATCACCATACAAATAAAACGTAATTTATAACAGTGGTTATCATTTGTTGTGTTTACATTGTATGAGTCTACAATGAATTCAGACCTAATTTATCAATTTTGAAACGGGTCAGCTTAGTTTTGAAATATTCCGTGGCGAAGATCCCTTATAATTAATAGCCAGAGTAATTTTCGTTGAAGGTGAACAGAATAAAAAAAATAAAATAATAATAAATAATAATGGATGAGTTAAAATTACAAACAGTGTGGAGTACGAATGAGAAAAAACATAATATTTTTCTGATCCATAAGAGTTATGACATCTATTAATAGTACTTTTTAAAACATTATATACTGTATTTTTTTATTAACTCGACAATTTTTCCGCACTGGGGAATTTCTCATCGAAATAGTTGCCAAATATTTATAAATATCTAGCTAGGGGTATCCGGCGTTGCCCGGGTTAATTTCATAAAGGTGTTAGTTGCGTCTATTGCAGTAGTGTCTAGGTGTCTTCCTCTGGATAAACAATATTCTCTGATGGAGGATGTGCGATGTGTAGTTTCTGCTTCTGCTGACACAGGAAAAAGCGACAAATAGTGTGATAAGCTATCTCCTCTTTTCTTTACATTTATCGTCACTGCTTAGGTCTTTTTACATAATACGCGATAGTGTATATAGCCTTTAACAATCCTGACGAACCAAAGGATAGTTGGTGAAAGTTACATTCAAAGTTAGTCCAGTAGTTTTTTAGATTAGCTTTAACATACTATACACAATGCACATAAACAAACAAACTATGTAATATAATAAATATATGTGAATATAAGGATTAAAAAATGAAAACAATATTGAAAATTTATTATATTTGCTGATATTATCGAGAATTGGTTTCTAATGTAAGAAATACGCTTAAAGACATAACGTTGACGAACTTGAAGTTTTCGTCAAAAGTTAAAATTTTGGTGTATTATTAAATTAATATACAAAGAACATTAAAATGGTTGAAGTAAGCTTCTTTTACCGAGTTTTCGTTTGAATAAACAAATGAACTCTTTTAATTAACTTAACAAATGTGTTTTGCTTTTGATAACAACAGGTCTTCCCAATAACATAAACAAAAGATTAAATAAAGAAATAACTTATTAATATTTGTTCTTTTTTTATCGGGTAAATTAAAAATATTTAAATATCATATTTATGAATTATGATTAATAATACTTATTATTTTCAAGTACATATAAAAATAATTTTAAATGTTATCGTGTTGGTAGTCATAAAAGCAGCTGTTTATTTTTCAGTTTTAGTTTAACAGCCAAGTTGTTTCTTATTACGTCATTTTAAAAATTAAATTCCTTCCAATTATTCAATAAATTCTCTTCTTAGTTGAAAAAGTGTATTCAAAATAGTTTAATAAGTCTTTGAAAATGTGTTGTACGTTAATTATAATTCAATTGTGATACGCGTTTCTCTCAATTTCCAAATTCTATATGTTTTTGGTTATTTTCATCGTAGTCCTTTTTTACGTGTATAAATCTTTTCTTTAGTTACAATATTGCCGAAAGACCTCTCAAAGTTTTATAATCGTTCATGGAAAATTTTGAAGTATTATGAAGAACACTTTCGATAGATTTAAAGATCAGCGAAGTTTAAAGGTATTTGAAACTTTTATTATTTTGGTTTAACGATTCTAATATATAAAGGAGTTTAAGGATTCCCGATAGTTAATTATTAAGTAGAATTTGATCTTAAAAAGCACATAAATAACCGCTGTCTTGTATACTGTTGAGTATATTAGGGGAGGAATTAGTAACATAATATAAATATGTCAAGTTTGGACCAGATACCTCAAATAATGGAAGATCCCACACAAAGAACATACTCACACACACCCACGTTGACTTATACATACATAGATAAGAACATTTTTTTCATCTTTGGAATTCAATAAATCAGTTGTACTTTAGACTTTTGTTCCTAAATTAACAAAAATAACGAGTTTAATTATATAAAGGCCCCCGTACACTGTCAAAATGTTAGCGCAAACATTTTGACCGTGTGGGGCTGTTTGATATTTGCGCAAACATGATGTTTGACGCGTGTATGGCCTAAATTAGCCTGACATCAGGTTTGCGCAAAATGTTTGATCGTGTATGGGGGCCTTTATATTGAATACTGTAATATAGGTAGTCATTTAAAAAATGTGAACTTTTTTTTAATTTTATTTTTCTCCTCTCCTACACTTGCAATTTTTTAAATTTTTTAGCTACTGTTGATTGCAAGTTGTTTGGTTCAGTTATATTATTATGAAAGCATAGCCGTGATTTAATATCTTTTCTGTATATAAGTTATTAACTTGTTCCGTAAAAGTTATTGCTCTATTATTTATTTATAACTATATATATATATTTTTTTCATATTTAATTTATTCATTGATTTATAACAGAAATATAAATAATATCACATTGCAAAATTAATATTCAGAAAAAAAATAATATTTTTGAAGAAAAGTTTCTTTTCTTTCAAATTACATTATTGTTTATTGTATTATTATTATTTTATGATATCTAAGTCCATTTAATTTCATGATTTAATTTTGCTCTTTTTCTATCAAATAATCCTCCCAGTCCGAGAATGAATAATAAACGCTGATGTAGTAGACACGGTGTTGTGTAGAAGACAAACAACTTTGCTTATATAACAATGAATATTTACTATCCGATTGAATTCAGATTAGGAGAGCTATAAAAAATTTCCATATTGATACAAGGCTTGAAAAAATATACAACAATTTATTTTAGAGCAGCGGGCATTGCAAACAAAAATAAATTAAGAATAATAACTTAATAAAACGTTAACATGTTGAACTGCCAGTCAAATCAGACTATGAATTGTTAAACTTGTTATCCTTCACTTAAAATTTGTGAAAGATTAAAAGATTGTAGATCGGACCGAATGTCTGTTTGTCGGTTGAGGAAGATTACAGGTGTTCTCCCTCAGAACACACGTCACATGTCCACCTACACAATGCTACAGTCAATAATTTTGTATCGTCTGTTTGCCTTTACATTATTGGAACCGAAGCGCGAAGCGAGTCCAAATTTCAACTTAATAAACAACTTTTGAAGTTTTATTCAACCACATGTTAGTTTTACTCTACTTAAGCACGTAAATATGATAATTTAAAACATACAAATGAAAGCAAACGAAGGATAAAGTTAACATTAAATAAACTGAAATATCTCTATGAAATAAATTTGAAAACATTTGAAAACAACGAATTAATATTTATGTTTGGAAGATTATAAATATAAACGAAATCACATTAATCTGGATGAATTACAAACAATTCTTGAAAACAAATTAATGTAAAGATAATCTTAAGGAAAAAATAAAAAGTCTGCCAATTAGAGTAGCATATAGCTTCCTCGCGTCATATTACGTATACTTTAACGATTTTATACGTTTACAAAAAAAAAAATATATATACATGACATGCTTAAAGCCTGTGTTTTATAAATGAAAGAGATATTATTAAAAATATTGTTATCTTGTACTTGAGAAGATCTTTAATAACAGCAACTATTCAAAATATAGTATACAAAAAACATTTACATTTTTGTTGAAAATAGAGACAAACGTTAAATTGAGTAATGAATAAAATTTGAAGCTTGAATACTAGCATATAAACCAGCTGTTTGAAGGGTACAAATTGATTCAAAGAATACATTGAATTTTAATTCTTTATAAAGGCTTGGTTATTGAAACAAGAAAAAATAGACATAGAGATAGAAAGTCGTTCATATATTTTTATTCTCAGTTTTTTTCTTTTTAATGATGTTGGGGACAGAGAACGGCATAGACTTTAATAACTTTATTTTGTCTTGAGCTGAGTAGAATTATTAAGACCTTGATTTTCCCATCATCCAGATGAGCAGGTTTCCAAGGTGAAATTTACACGGATTCCACGGAATAAGAAGAAGACGAGTTACGGACTTCGACAAGTGATACCCATAATAGGTTTAAAGTGACCTCGAGATTGAGTTGAACAAGGCCATCCGGTGGCCGGGAACAAGCCTTCTGGTTGAACTTTCGCTAGAGGCTGCAGCCTCCAGAGCGGCTGGGGAGACTGCACTTAGGCTCGTTCTGGTGATTCTGACGTGATGGTGTCCGTGAGGGAAAAAACCTCACGCGGTTAGTAGAACAGAGGGAAATAAAGTAAATGTGTAGAGCAAGAACAAATAACATGGTTCTTTATTACTCTTCTACACCGACAACACACCCTCTTAGACAGAAAGACGAGAGAAAGCGGGAAGGATGCAGTTAATCTGATTATTTTCTTACTCTTATACTTATTAAAGAGGAAAGGTATTTCCATCGTGATAAAAATTCAATTTATGGGTTTTCAACGGCATATTACTTTATAACCCCATCAATCTTTTCATCTTCTCTACCGCAACCTTAATATGTCTGGTAGTATCGCTCTATCTAAAGATAGTCAGTCCTGATAATCAAATTTGTAAATTCTTTAAAGACGTTAACAGATAATACTGTTAAACATTGTTGGATTCCCAATTGGTAACATAGTTTACTTTTTGCACAAATTTTATGGTCAAATTAAGTGTTTTCCCTTTTTTATAAATAGACAACAAAAATGTAATTTTTTTTTTTCAATATCACATTGTTTGCAGGGTGTGAGGACTGAGCGGGTACTTTGATTTTTCGTCTAATTTATTTTCAGGTAGCATTCAGATAATCTAAACCACTTTAAAATACAGATATAGGTATTTACATATAAATTTAGAATAAAACATAAATAAGGCAATCAACACTTGAGGAAATCAAAACTCAATTCTTGCACAGCAACTCAAAAGTTAGTTTTTCGACAATGTGAATCGAAGCGATGACTTTCGGTGAAATATTAATGCTATTTTGACTAAATATGTTAATAAAAATTAATATGGCAATTCAAAAAGAACTCATAATAAACTTGAAACATTAATATTATTTTGTATGAAGCATTAAACTTTTTTAGTTTGAATAGAAACATTTTTATAAAAAAGATCTGAAGCAAAGCAACTATTTCATTATTAGTAATCGCAAGTATGTATTTGTGAGTAGAAGTAAGATTTTATTTACGTATAGCTAGTAGAGTTATTTCAACTATAAAATTTCCTGAAAATTCCAAAAAATCGCGATATCACTTCAAATAAAATAGCTGTAAATAAATTTTAATTTAGTACCGACAATAATGCTTTGCTTGTTCGTGAAATTGTAACAAAACAATAAATATTACTTCCAGTAAAATTACCCAAAAAAAACCAACCTTGGCAGATGTTACGATAAAAATCTTGCAGTAGCTTTCCACTTTCAAGTCCTATTGAAACCAATATTTTATATATACTCCTTTTTTATGGAGTTACCTCTGATCATATACATAAAAAAAGGTGAATTATAAGTTAAAATTTGTGAGAAAAGATATCTTAAGCAAGACTAAAAAATACAGTAATATTTAGTCAGATTTCGTGCAGTGGAACTTTGGGAATAACTTCTTAAATTCAACCTTAAAAAGTTCATGATATTTTACTAAAGGAATATTTCGACCGCAGGGTTGCCATCACTTTATCTTAGAGTATTATTATTAGACCGAAAGGAGGAGAGAGAAAGAGAAATGTGCGTGAAAAGTGTAGATAGCTATTCAGAAGAGTAGGAATAGAAGGAAAGGTTCGGTCAAGCGGAACTGGATATACAAGATCTGTTACTGGTAATTATGGGTGGAATGCCGGCAACTGAATTCTTGGATTGTCAGATGATGCCCACGTACAGCCTTCGCATTTAAGAACCATTGATTTTTTTTACTTATTCTTGCATAATTTGAAATAAAAAATTCGAAATACAAATAAACACGAAATCAAAATATGTATGGGAACTATGGAACGCGACAATAACAGGCAGACAATTTAATTATTAATCATAAGCAATTTCTCAAAGGAAACTTGAAGAACAAAAGCAAACTCGTAGAGGTATTTAAGATCAATTTCATATTCAAATTAAATTTTTATAAAAGTGTGGTAAGAAAATTAATCTCTTATTTTGACATTGGTCCAAGAATTTTAAGAGTAATGGTTTCAATGGCGTAAGAGTTGTAAAATTACTAAATATTTACTACTAATGGTATTTTAATATAAATAAAATAATGAGGTGAAGAATGGGGTTTTTTAGGTACTGAGCACTGAAAGAACTGGAAAGAGAAGTAACAAGGGTATAATGAGTTATAAGCTCTTTTTAATTAATTCATAAGAATAAGCAAACGTTCGAACATATTTTGTAATTAAATATTATCAAAAATGTATATAAATAAAATATATATTACTTAGCATTATAAAATACATTATTGTTTGCAATATGTGAAGTAGTCTAAAGATAACGTTAATTACTTTTATTTTAAGATTTCCAAACGAATTTAATGATAAATAAGTTTCTTAATAATAATTTACTATAATAAATGGACTGGAATTAATATTAAACTTAATTTGCTAAAAGCTGAACATCTAGAAGCTGAGACATTTTATTATCTTGAATACGGGTCACGAAGTATTTATTTATCCATAGTAATACTTTTATTATCTTGAAGAAATCATGATTAGATACGATTATTGGAGAAACAAGGAATTAAATTGAGAAAAATAAAAGTTAGATAACGTAATAAAACGTAAAAATGAATCGTTAATAGTCCGGCAAATAAGTAAAAGGTTAGAAGAGGTTCATTTTATATAACCTGCAATACTTGGATTTAATTTCCTTACAACTTGAATTACAAGTAGATATTTGATCTGGAGTAAAGAAACGGGAATATCGAGAACTTGTGATTGCGACCGTTCTTTCTTGAATAAAATAATATTCTTAGTTTACGTGGCACAAGACACGATTCGTGCCTATGGATATTATAAAAATTAATATCACTCTACAATAATTTTAATGCCAACTTATTTAACCTTTTCGTCGACTATATGTACTATTATTCTTATATTGTTTAAAGTTATGAAAGTTATTAGAAAAAGTAAATGTTATAAAATAAAATCCTAACCGAGGAATAAAAATAAAAACCCAGGAATTGCGAAGAAAGTTATGCACTAGTATATATTTTTTTTTTCTTAAAAAATAAAAAAAAAACGTTTATTTTATGTTACAAAGGGCAGCAACGTTTTTTTTTTTTTTTTTTTAAATTTAATAAAAAATATGAATTGTAAATATGATTATAAAAAGTCATATTTACTATTCCTATTTTTTGTTAAATCACATGATTCAGTAGAAATATGAATACGAAAATATATTTCTTAAAATGGAAAATCGAAGAATAAGTAAAATATGTTACTGCTAAAATAGCGTTATTAAAATAAATACAAGAAACACGCGGATATAATATCTCAAATCAAAGGTTTTAGCGCAGATTAGATCTTCTATTAAAAGTAAGATACAAAATTTTCAATGCCTGGAATGTGAACTGCCACTTTATATAGATTCGGCGGATAAATAGGACGGGCAGAGAATAATTTATTTCGTATCTTTTTCACTAAGTTCCAAATAACTAGTAGATAAAAAAATTGTTGTCTCCAAAACAGATGCGTTAATTCCTTAGTTCTAGACAGTGGCGTAGGAATTCATTTTTGACGGGGGTGGCTCGGCACATCCAATAAGGGGGGGGGGGGTACATACTCTTTATCAGTGCTCGACAGTGGCGTATCCAGCGGCTAGGTCTGGAGGGGACTCATCCTATGTCAGTTTAGATTGGAGGGGGGGAGGGAATTCATCGTGGAAACAAGAAAAATATACTATCCCTGTGTGCCCCCCCCCCTGGATACGGCACTGGTGCTCGATTTCTAGAAATTAAAGTGCCAGAGCACAACCTACCCTCCCTCTACCCCCCCCCCCCTATAGGAGGGGGGTCCGGGGGTCCTCCCCCGGGAAAATTTTGGGAAATAAACGTTCAAAAACAGCATTTTAAGCAGTTTTAGACATAAACCCATGTACTAATTTTTATTTTACTTGTAATTTTATAGCCCCTTTAAATCTGACGGGGGGGGGGGGGGGGGGGGGGGGGCTCAAGCCCGATAGCCCCCCCCCCGTTCCTACGCCACTGGTTCTAGACAAGCAGATTAAATTAAATATTATGTAAGATTTTATTACAGTAAAATTTGTTGCAAATCTTTTGAGTTATTTTTATTTTCAATACGGCTTAATTTTTTTTTTTTAAATTAAGTAACTTGAGTTTTTTGGAACTATAATATGCCGATAGGAATACTTTTTAAATTTCGGGAAAAACTATTATAAAGCGATAGAAAAGTCTTAGTTTTATTAAAAAAAGTGATACTTATATATGTGGACTGTGTTCCTTAGATCTAACAAATAGTTACAGTTGTAAATGTTTGTATATTAATACAGGAAATAACCTTTTACACCTAAAACAATGCCATAATAATAGTTCATTTTTATCTCCTTAAATTGCATTTGTTATATTATAATGTAGTTTTACTAGCGCTTTCCTTTTACTTATAGTCTATAATAGACATTTTGACTTGAGCAGTTTAAGCTAATAATGTAGACTGATTTATACTGGCAATGACATTACTCTTGAATTGACTTAAAAAAAATAAATGGGAAAGGTCTAAAGGTTTCTTAAGCTTAAGAAAGCCTATAACGAAAATATCAAATGCTCTCTCGATGGGAGCGCTTTGACCTATTTATTAAAAGTTATTGCTTTTTGATAATATCTTTAAAAAAAACACAATATTGAAATTTGCCAGATTGATCCCGTATCAAATAATAATCATTGAACAATAGATCCGTTTAAAACGAAAGTAAAATCAGTTTTTTTTATAAAAGTATAAAAAAAAAAAAAAAAACTATTGTCTAATAATTATAATCATAGCAGTTTCCGTTTTCCTTTTTTCAACAAACACAACTTGTAAAAGTTGCACAGTTGTAAAATGTAAAACAATTACATAGACTGACTAGAAAGAAAAACAAAAGAATATGTAAGTAATTCCAATTGAAAGGATAATAGTAATTGCTATTCATAATATATTATGTGAACATATAAATAGATAAAAATGCATTGAAAAATACATCAAAACAGATGAAGATTGAAATTATAAGAGTAAAGCATTGATAATTTTATTGTCTAAGAAGAAAAATAAGAGTTTAAGATGTCAGTTAAAGAGAAAGAAAATATAATAAGAAGTGTTTTGGATATTACTCCGACGTCAAATATTATTGTAGCTAGATTGCTACGGTTGTCTTTAACGTTTGATCATTTACACGTGCTTCTAAAAAAAGAAAGAAAACAACAAACAAGAACATTAAGAACATTAGTTTTGTAACTGATTTGTTTCCTGGTGTTTTGTACTCGATTTAAGTGAATATGCATGAAATGAATATTCACTTAAATCATGCATGAAAGTTTATAATGAGGCAGTTCAAAATATTATTTTAAAAAAATCACTCAAAATTGCGAATGAAATATCATTTGTTTAAGATTAAAAAAGACAGCGTAATATAATAAGATACTTTTATTGAGGAGTTTGACATGTAATGTTAAAATAATAATGTATGAAGTATTACATGAACATATTTATTTTAAGTAACCGAAAAAAAGGTTCATCGCTATAGATCATAAAAAATAATAAAGATAGATATATATATCATTAATAAATTAGGATTTTAACAATAGTTCAACTCTTAGTAAAAGTCAAATTTAATATTTGTCATAATTTATAATCCCAATAATTATTTAAATGATAAACAGAAAAATAAATACTTTTGTCGCAGTGTCAGAATGAAAGGAGTTGTTTCTCAAGCATTTAATGCTTGTATTTTAAATACATTTGCACTTCGCAGCATCTAAATCTGCTTAAGGATTAATTGTGGATAAAATGCAAATGATTTATTTATCAGGATAAGAATGACACTACAACGCACAACTGACCGCAAAAATAAAAAGTTTATAGATGATAGGTCATTAGTTGGCATGAACGTTAGCATAACTCCTAGCCTCGGGGTTGCGAGTCTGTAGCTCTCGGGGCTCGTGCATTTATAATCATTTATACTGATCAAACGTTGTGAAATAACCAAGTGTCGCGGCCAGATACAATTACATCACAGCAAGATAGCGTATAGGTTTCAACTCCAAGCAGGAAAACAAGTCAGGCAAAGCAAAGCAGCCAAGAGCCAAGTAATATTAATGCAATGACCCTGCTGTAGACAAAGAAACCGCCTGGTAAATCAACTAAAACTCTTTCAGTTAGAAAAAAAGCGAAAAGACAAAACGTTAAAGTAAAACTATCATTTGTATTCCAATAGTAATACCAGTAACGTGGAAAAGAAACAGACTGCATCAAACTATATAAAAACAATAGAAAAATTACATTAATAAATATATAAAGAAAAGGGTTGGTAACAACTGATACATAAAAATTATTAAACAGTAGGGAAGTACTGTTTTTATGATAAATAATATAGATAAGTATCCGCGCTTCAGTAATAAGGTCACCCAAAAATATAGTTTTCAACTTATAAATAAAAACAGAATTAGATATAAAACAAAAGAATGGAGGTACTTTTTTATATATATATTTATCAGGTTAAGGGATCTGTCCCGGTGAAAGGTGACCGATTTAGATCAAAAAAGCTGTTAACAAAACAATTTTCTCTTTCTTCCTCTCCTGCCTATATAATAAAACATTTTCAATTTTTCTACCAGGTCTCATTCGGTCGGCCCATGAGGACGAAGGTTGGAAATATTCTATTATTCCATTTGTTTCGGGCTTTTATATTAGATAGTAAATCTAAAACGAACAATTTTCGCTCAGGAGTTACTTTTTAGCGTGAACCTAGTTCGTGTCTTGGCGGATAAAGTTTTTAAAAAGATTTTACGACTGGAGGTCGACAAAGAGAATGGAGCCACGGACAGGAAAAAAAAAAACAAAATAAAATGATCTCATAGGATTCGTGGCTCTAGAAACACTGTTCCAAAGGTATCCCAAGCCCGATAGAGACAAATAATTGATAGGTCTCATTTTAAGAACAAATAAATACGGCCACAGTCACAATACAGGTTCAAATAGTTTGCAACTACACCAATCATTCATCTAACAAAGAAGTGATACTTCTCCTTGACTTCATCTGAAAAACTTTAAATTGAATCGTGGTTGAAGTTACCTCCGATATTATGCAACCAAAAAGTAATTTGACTATTAACATATCGAACTGCTAGCCTTTATTTTATACTTATTTATTTGGTTTTCTCTAAACAAAAAGTAGAATCAGGACCAATTTTCAAAGCTTAGAATTGTTTATCATTAAAAGAAGAGAGTAGTTCTTAAAAAATGATATATTCTATTGGTTCGACAAAAAATCAAATGGTAGATTCATAAAAAAATAAAACTGCCTTGTAAATTAAAAACTAAAATAACAATAAAACATTATGTACTTACTTTGTATTGAAAGTGTCGAATTCTTCGTGCTGTTCGTCTATACTCGCTTCTAAATCTAGATAAGCTCCGTAATCTCCATCTTTGTACAACTGGAGAGCAGAGTCATCCAACTAAACAAAAACAAATAATTTGATTAATGCACTGTTTCAATGATATGTGTTCAAAAATTACATGAAATTATAGGTTAAACTTTTTTTGGATCCTAGCAAAATGCTTGTTCAAGGAATGCTATTTTGACCTGGAATCGAATCACTTTTTGGAAGTAAAGGGGGGGGGGGGGGGGGGGGAATCTGAAAAGCAGCAAAAGAATAAAAAACACCCATACTTTTTATTATAATTTACCCAAACACAATGATAAAACTTAACAGTTTGAAGTGAATTAACTGTCATACTTGTAAATAAATTAAGTGACCAGTTTGATTATAAAAGTTAATATCTGTTGTTAACTTAATATCTAAATATTATTGGACAATTAGATACTCAGGTACAAGAAATAGTCCGAATGAAAGTAAACAATTAAGTAACGTAATCATGACAATTTACTCTTATTATAGGTTCATGCAAGAATTTATTATTATATAAGAATAAATCCTAAATGAGGGTGTCAACAATATATAAATATGTACATAAATAGAATATTTTATACGTCGTTTAGAAAAAAATAAAATGCAGCATAATAAATAAAATTTCGAACACGTGACTTCTTTTATTTACAGTAACAAAAATGCTAATGAAGGCACTGTCCTTGTGCATAAATATATATATATTTTTTTATAAATATAAATAGTGATCATATTGACCAATTAAAATATTTTACATAATCATATTACTTCTGTACTACTCATTTAATAACTGTTATATAAAAGTTGTATTATTTATAGTTTTTTTTAACTTGCAAACTAGTTTTCTCGAGAATTATAGCGTAATTTTTAATTAAATTTGCGCAGTTTAGATTTATTCTCAACTTGTTGATAGTGGATATGTAAAGGCATGATCTAGGGCGATTAGATAGATTTTCTATGTAGAAAAAGTCATTATAAGAAGGCAAACAAGCATAATCAAACTTTAATATCTATCTAAAGTACACAACACAATATATAAATATATATGTATAATTTGTTTATGAACTATAATAATTTCCAACTGTTAACTGCCACTTCAAATTATATAATAGATATCACGCAATCTTCTTGTAAGCGAGAACACTTATGGTTTCTTAAATGTACATTTACTTCTATATTTATTAGAGAATAATAAAGTCCGTATAAGTTATATTTATATAGGAGAATAACTATAGTTCTTTATTAGATGCTACCCTTAAGGAGTAAACGTAAATAGTTCCATCTGAAGTATTTGCAGTAAAACCCATAGAGTATTAAAATAATGATCTTACCCGACAAATAACTATTTACTTAATTGTATTATGCAATCTTAAACAACGAGGCAGCAAAAGTCTTATTCAGGTACAAGTATGTACAATGAAAGGCTGCCTTTATGCAAAACTAAATTAACTAAAATAAAAACTACTATTTTAATAGAACTACATACTCTGTTTTAGTTGTCATCCAATAAAACATTTATACAACTAATAACTTAACTTGAATATTGAACAGAAATGCTTAGATATAAATAATAGTCTGCCAATTTGTGTGGCACATAGTTTCCTCGAATCTTCAAATTAATAATAATCAAATAACTTTGGGTCTGTTTCATTTGCCAGTGTCGTCACACTAATTTGTATTTATAGTAAATGTGCGCAGACAGTTGACATAGATATAGAACCATCTGTGGGCTACTTTCAACAAACCATCTAAACTTCTTGAAAAGCGAATGAGTACATTTATAAAGATATATTTAATAAAAACAAGTTTATTCACATGTGGCACATGCAATGAACGCAGAAGGTTGAAATGATATGAGACCAACAATGAGCAAATTATGACCTAGCACCCAAATTTCATCAAAAGCGGACGAGTAATTTATAGGATAATATGGTAGTTCACAAAAATGTTCCCTGATGTCTTAAGCGGATTTATGAAATCGGAGACATAAAAAAATCTCGCTATTGATTGTGATCTTAAGCTTTTGCTATCTTCGTTAAGCTCGGAAGCTTAAAAGTTAAAAGAAATAGGCGTTTTCTTATAGTACGAATAAGAGATACTTACAAATTTGTGCATATTCATTATCTATTAAGATATCATTTTAAAAATGAAGTTCAAGTATAAGTCTGTATGTGTCATAAGTTATCAATAGCCCGATAAAATCACTAGTTATTCATTGAAGTAAAGATTAAACAAGTAAGTTATAAATTGAGAGTTGAAAGTAAAAACAAATTAAGATATGTGTAATTTACTTTCTTGCGTTAACCTTGTTATACATAAATATTGACAATTTTAATGTACGTTCTGAATTTTAATTTCTTCTAATTACATGTTGTCAGACTGAATGCATTGGTGAGCCTTAGGCTAGTTCAGCTGCATCTGATTTGAATGCTTCCTTTCGGTTATTTCAGGCTTAACTTGTAATTTGTTGCTGTGGTTCTGGTATAGAAAGGGTCTAATTAGTATTATGAGTTAATTTTATTATCAAAAGAAGAATTTGCTTGTATTTTAAGTGCTTAGATGAAAAGAAGTGTTATATTGTATAGGAAGATAAATTAAAGGTCCAGATTATTTCGGTTAAATCACCAAAGTCATTTAGACATCCGAATAAACTCGATTTAGGGAGACACTTTTATATGACATGTGAGAACAATTTAATCGTTATATATAGATACACATATTATGTATAGATACAATTATTTTGCTTCCGAGCTTACCGAAGGTAAAGCAACATTTTTTATGTCTCCATTTTTTATGACAAAAAGTTAGAAATCCGTTTTACATATCGGAAACATTTTTGGTACAGTGTCTGCCAGTCGGTCTATCGGTCTATCAGTCAATTATACCACACCAACATATATTAAGAACTATACTGGGTCCGATTTTAAAGAATTGGGATGGTATAGATGGTAATCAGCCCATTGTTGGTTCCGCATGTAAGTTTTAACCTTATGAACACATTTGTTTCTTTAAACATAAATTTATTTATACTTATATCTTCAAAAACTCATCTGATTTTTAAGAAATTTAGATGTTTTATTGAAAGTAGCCCACAGATAGCTCCATAATATTAAATATAACCACTTGTGTACATTACATTTTGCTAAAATATTACTTTTGTTCGTGTGAGAAAAAAATTAACAGATTTAAAAAAAGGGGGAGACAATTAAAAAAATTAAGCGTGGGTTGTAAAAGCGCATAACATCAATAAAGTTTGTGATAGGATCAGAGGAAGCTATGTCACGCACTAATTGGCAAACTATTTTTTTAATATAAATTTAAATTTAACTTGTTTATTTAAATTGATAAAATAGATTATCACTTAGCACATGTGAATTTTTCCTCTTGTGTGAAGAAATTTAAGTAAAAAATTTAATTAGCAGGAAATTTTTCCTCTCGTGTAAAAAAAATTAAGTAGATAGTAAGTATATAAAGAGTTTTAAGTAGTTAAACGAGGATAAGGGTTAAAACTATTTTGATTGAACAAACGAAGGTTCTAAGAAATAATAATTTTAGCAGGCCTATAGATGCCTCAAGAGAAGGCGGAGTCTCACGAGATAGAAGTTTAATAGAGATATGGTTTGAGAGAGATATAGTTTGTTTAATTGACTCCTATGGGCCTAAAAAAAAAAAAAAAAATACCATATATATAAAAAATTATAATTATTATTAACAACGGGAGATAGACAGAGAAAAATAGACTCCAGCGCCGGGACTCGAACCACGGACCTTTATATTTCCAGTATAGCGCTCTTGCCAACTGAACTACACTGAAGAATAATTTCCACTGTCAATAACGATACCTAGTCCCGAATTAAGCTATCAATTTTCCACAAGTCTAGGAGTCGACATTTACGACAATAGAACTAGACCGAGAAATATTGCTTATAATTATTACAAAGTAACCGATTGGTACCTGTACTTTGTACAATAAATTAGAACTCATTTTTAAGTTTTTGGTATTATTCATACTACGGAAAGTTTAATTTTTATTTTAAATCAAATTATAATTATGTTCGATTAATAAAGAAAACAAACACACACGTGAAGTAAACTTTATATATTAAATAATAGTAGTTAGCAATTAACATACAAAATGAAATGAAGGGGTGAGTGTATTGAACTCTACAGAGACATAAGGGACACTGGTTAGAGAAGGAAGAAACACATAGGGAGAAGAGGTACAAGGGAAGGGGAAAGGTACCAAGACAGAGGGGGAAGGAGGGAGAAGCTACTCAAGGCTACGGACAGGCACAACACTCTTAACATATTCACTCTAACATATCGGCCGCCTTGAAAAATATTTTCAAATTATACAAAAAAGAGATACATAAAAAGAATTAGATCTAAGAATAAAATTTACAAAAAAAAATTAAATTAATTAATAAATTAGTTAGTAGAAGAAATATTGTCCGTTGATGGTGCTTCAACTCGTCCAAAAACAGAATCAGTTGGTTCATCAGTGGTTGGAAGAGGGCAGATTTTAGACAAGGCTCGTTTAAAGGTACTTCGGGCAGTTTTCACAGTAACAACGCGACAGTTGTCGTCTGCTCCTATATGCACGTTAGTAATTCGTCCCATTTCCCAGTGTAGAGGTGGTCGGAAGTCTTCCTTAAGGATGACGAGAGTTCCAATTTTTAAGTTAGGTGTAGATTTTCTCCATTTAAACCTCTGCTGTAATGTGGTGAGATATTCGTTTGACCAACGTTTGCAGAAGGCTTGTTTCAATTGTTCCACAATTTGCCATGTAGTAAGCCTGTTAATGGGAACATTAAGCAAGTTTGAAGAAGGAATTGAGGTTAAAGGTTGGCCAATCAAGAAATGGGATAGGGTTAAAGGATTCAGATCAGAAGGATCGTCACTTAACGGGGTAATCGGACGAGAATTCACGCAAGCCTCGATTTCCGTTAAAAGAGTTATTAGTTCTTCGAAATTTAGAACGGTATTACCGATGCTACGTTTTAAATGAGTCTTTACAGTCTTGACTGCAAATGCTCCAAAATTAGGAGAGCGAGGGGGAATATATTTAAAATTAATAGATTTAGTTTTACAATAGTTCATAAAGTTGTGATTAATAAAGGTTTCGAGATCATTCCTAAGTTCAATTTGCGCGCCAACAAATTTTGTTGCTTTATCGCAGTAAATCGTATAGGGAATTCCCATTCTACTAGTAAACCTTTTTAAACTAGCTATGAATTTATACGATGACAAGCCGTATACTAATTCGATGTGAATGGCCTTTGTGCTAAAACAAATGAATATTGCTATGTAGCATTTAAATGTTGAAGATCCTCGCTGAAGAAGTTTTTTGACATGGATTGGGCCACCAATGTCAATACCACAATGTAAAAATGGATGTCCAGGGTTAACTCTAGGGAAAGGTAAATCACCCATTAGTTGAGTCATAGGCTTGGGATTGACCTTCCAACACTTTAAACACATACGAACTGTAGCCTTAGTTAAAGTTTTGCCTCTAAATGGCCAGAAATTAAGCCGAATATTAGCTAACAAAGTCTGAGGTCCTGAATGAAGAGTTTTCAAATGTAGGTCTTCTGCGACTAAACGAGTAAAATGATTATCAGAAGGTAGTATAACAGGGCATTTCTGATTATAACTTATATTGCTGTTGGATAATCTACCACCAACTCTAATCAAGCCATTATTATCAACAAAGGGATTTAATGTGGATAGTTTACTAGACCTAGAAATAGGATGATTGTGATTTAAGGCCTTTAGTTCGTCTTTAAAATGTTGTACTTGGATATATTTTATAATTAGAGATTTGGAGTAATCTAACTCTATAATAGAGATTTCTTTAGTATAGTGGTCATTAGAATATTTCTTAACATATATATTTACAAATCTTATTACGTACGATAAAACTCTAAGTAACTTATATAAATTTGAGTATTTAGGTATTAAAAGTTCAAAAATTGATGGATGCCTTCCGGTAGATGTTAATACGATTTTTTGGGCCTTTGCCTTTATATTAACTTTTGAATCGGTTGTTTCATCATCGGAAACGTCTGAGTTAATTATTTCTTCAGGCGAAGTCGGCGGACCATACCACCAAAGATCATTATTAATTAATGAAAGTGGATCACAACCTCGTGACAGAATGTCTGCAGGATTAATTTCAGATTTGATGTGGTACCAAGAAAGGTTATGGGTTAGTTGCTGGATTTCAGCAAAGCTGTTAGCGAAGAACGTTTTCCATGCGTTAGGTTCGCCACGTATCCAGTGTAAGACGACCGTGGAATCCATATGAAATGTGATACGGTTAAACTTTATAATTAATGATTTAACAGCTGCGTCGTACAATTTGGCCAGAAGACTTGCAGCACATAGTTCCAGACGAGGGAGTGAGAGTTTTTTAAGTAGAGCAATACGTGATTTGGCACATAGCAAATGTGTAGTAGTTTTTCCACATTTAGAAATACATCTTACAAAAAGGCAACATCTGTAAGCCTCCTCAGAAGCGAAATCATATAACTCGATTCTCGAACTAGATTTAGCTGAGGCGTCAAAAACGACGGAGAGCTTAGTAGTAGCACTTAACTCTTTTAACACCGGATGGTGTGGAAGACAGTACGTAGGGTAAGTCGTATTAATTTCGTCAACTGGTACTTGCTCCATATGGTCCTGAGTAAGATTTTCATTTAAGTTAATATAATCCGATTTCAACTTCAAATCATGATCGAGTCTACGCTCTAATCTCATGAAACGGGACATCACACTTTGCCTTGAGTCTCTTAAGAGATAAGGATCGTCGGAAAGTGGCAAAGATACGTAGAAGCGTTGGGCACTTTTATCCCTAATATGAGTTTTAATAAAATGGGTTTCACTGGCTTGATGTACAGTAGATAATTGTTTAGGACGCTCTAATTCTTCTATCTCCCAGAATTTAGAAATAAGTTTATTTGACGACTCATCATTTTTAGGTTGGGGATTTTGGACGGAGACGTAACATGAAACGGTTTTGGAATTAACCTTCTGAGAGCACTTCCCAGACACAATCCAACCTAAGCGAGTGTTTTGCAAGATTGGTAAGTTCTTGCCCAAACTAATTTGTTCGGATAGCAGTAGCTCATAAAACACACCTGCTCCTAAAAGGGCGTCGACTTTATGAGGTCTGTTGAAATTTGGATCTGATAAGGAAACGCCTACATTCCAACTGGATGAATCGACGTTGAACAGTGGTATGTCTTCCGTAATCTTAGGTACGATTAGGAAGTGTAGATTTTCTTGATAGTCTGAGGATTTCGAAACTATGGTAGCTTGAATAGAGGATGAGATAATGGAAGATTTTCCTTGGATACCAGAAATAGAGGTATTACACTTAGATGTTCGGAGACCAAGAGTTTTTGCAAAATGCTCAGTAATAAAATTTGACTGAGACGCTGAATCTAATAAAACTCTACATGGTCGAGGATTAAAACGGTAATCAAGTACGTTAACAATAGCTGTTGCAAGTATTACGTTGGTTTGAGTTAGTTCACTACATGACAAGGATACAGATTTTGACTGTTGTGTCGTATTAGGTTGTGGAGATTTATGATCATCAGTATTACTTTTAAGTGAAGTCAGATGGAGTGTCGAATGGTGGCGTTTAGAACAAACTGTGCAGGAACGCTTAGATGTACACACAACTGTTGCATGACCTTTTCTAAGACAGTTCTTACATAGTTTCAATTTGGTCACGAGACTAATTCTCTCAGGCACCGGAAGTTTGGTATAGTTAGTACAACCATATGAAAAATGGTTTTCACTGCAAAATTCGCAAATTATTTTACTGCTATTGGAAGTTAACAGCGACACCGACCTTGAGTTGGGATTAGCTGATTTAAAATTATTACCTTTATTTACTTTAGAATTTTGCGTAGAGTAATAGGTACTACAGGCTTCAATTATACCAGCTCGCTGCTGTAGAAACGAAATAAATTCTGAGAACTTGGGGACATCTTTATTAGATGCAATTTGTGTTTCCCAAGCACGGCGTGACGTATTGTCTAACTTAGTGGATAAGATATGTAACAGCAAAGTATCCCATTGGTCAGTAGGTTGACCTAACGCCGCTAGGGCTCTAAGATGAGTCTGAATAGTGTCGACGAATTTTCTTAAAGATATGTTTGATTCCTTTGTTATATTTTCAATATTTAATATTTGGTTAATATGATTACTTATAATGGCTCTTGTGTTCAAAAATCGGTCCTTTAGTAGGTCAATGGCGATTTGATAGTTGTCTGAAGTTAATTCTAAGGAAGCTATGAAGTTAGCGGCTTCTCCAGTAACAGAAGTTTTTAGATAGTGAAATTTTCGAATGGCCGAAATATTCTGATTATGCACCATAGAGGTAAATAACTCGAAAAAGGCAGGGAACTCACTATAAGCGCCGTTGAACACTGGCAGTTTCATGGGAGGGAGCTGAAGAGTCGGTTCATTCAAAGAACAATAATTGTTTTGATGTAGAGTATTAGGTGTGAATTGTGTTGGAATATTTGCACTATTGTGAGGTAATGGCATTGTTGATGGATAATCTTTATAAGGGCAGGATTGATCACTGTCGTCCTCAAAATTTGTTTCAGAAGTGTCGGTCGTCTTTGAATATTTAGATATGGCGCCTTCTAATAAAGACCTTACTTCGTAATATGAGTTTTCGAACTCTTCCCAGCAGTCAGCTGAGGGGCCGCCTTGATGAGTATCAATATCTGTCTGAACATTATTAAATTCATTCCAGCATTCATTTAACTTATCAAGACGTAACGTGAGTGGGGATATATCATTAATATATGTAAAGGAATCTAAAAATGTCGTTATGCGAGTGACTCTGGCTATAATAGCAGTTCTTGAGGAGATCAATCGTTTCAAATTAAGATTTTTGTTATTAACGTCAGCAGTAGCTGCGCCAAAATTAGATTGCTTTTTAGGAGGCATTTTTAAAATCATAAATTAAATCAAAATTTGAAAAAAGATTAAAATAAATGTTCAATAAAAAAGAGTAATACGTAGCTTAAGATATAAAACATTTAATCATAAACGTTTAGTTTAAGAACACAATGAATATTTCAAATGTGCCTATATCCAATAAAATAATAATCAAATTAAAATAAATTATATAAAAGTTATTAAATTAAAGATAATTAGTCAATAACTTTGGATGCGATTAAATTAAAAGTTAAATAAAAATAAAAATAAAAATTGAATATTAAAGGGGGGAATTCAATAACTAAAATTAAAGATAAAATAGTTCAATAAAACTAGTTCTTAATCTGTAAAAATATGTAAATAAAAATTAGAGTAAGATTGAGCAAACTTAATATTTATTAAGGTAAGCCTGAATGATCGTAGTAAATTAAATAGTACAATTGATTTGTAGAAGATTAAAATATTGTAAGATAAAATAAAAATAAAGGAGGAAGATTATCAACATAAAAATACGTAATCACAAATTATTTATTTGAAATGGTTGAATGATTATAAAAAATAAATCTTGAATAATAAAAAATAAAAACAGCTGATCGCGTATAAAAAATAAGGTTCTTTATAAAATAATTATATGAAGAATTCGAGGGAATGAAAACAGCTGATCGCGTATAAAAAAATATAAGGTTCTTTATAAAATAGTTATATGAAGAATTCGAGGGAATGTAAGAGATAAGAGTCGTGAAAGGGGAAGATACGCAGAGAGTGTGAGTATTAGAAAAGGTTTGGAGGGAGGAACGGAGTGAGGTGATAAGGAAAGTACTACAAACTTGCTGCATGAACCCACTAACAAAACTTAACTAAGAAATAGATCGTATTAGTTCAATCTGACCTGGTTAGAAGACGTTGATGTCCGGCAGCATTCGTTCCAAGCGTTATTCGTACAGGTTTCTTCATAAATTATAAATGAAGTATTTTTACGTAAACTGATTAAAAATGCAAAATAATTACTGATTAAAATGCAAAATAATTACTGATTACTTTGACATTTTAGCAATAATAACGGTTATTATTACAACGATATAAAAAACTGTCTTTAGTATTTAAAGCACAAGAAGAGATTCTAGCAATTAGAATTGTTCTAGTAATTAGAACGTAATAATCAATGACTTTAGTAGTTAAAGTACACCGAGTAATTCTATCAATTAGAATTGTTCTATTGTCCGTAAGTCGCTAGATGTCGCGATATCACGTCGTGAGGTCACCATTAAATGTTCGATTAATAAAGAAAACAAACACACACGTGAAGTAAACTTTATATATTAAATAATAGTAGTTAGCAATTAACATACAAAATGAAATGAAGGGGTGAGTGTATTGAACTCTACAGAGACATAAGGGACACTGGTTAGAGAAGGAAGAAACACATAGGGAGAAGAGGTACAAGGGAAGGGGAAAGGTACCAAGACAGAGGGGGAAGGAGGGAGAAGCTACTCAAGGCTACGGACAGGCACAACACTCTTAACATATTCACTCTAACAAATTATTATAAATATAAAAAGGGTTTTTAACTAAAATTACATCGTCTTATCTGGGGCAAATGGTTTCCTTTTTTATACTATCAACAACGATCGATTGCTTTCTCTTGAGTTAGAAATGTTTTATAAGACGACGTTCAATAAACTTTGGCTGAGGGAAGAGAAAGAGAGAAATGTAAATTATGCTTAACAATTATTATATGAAGGAGTTCTAGAGCATCTGGACCTACCTCGGCCTCGGTACATTAAATTTTGAACTTTTTCCCTTTTTTGTCGAAAAAAATATTTAAATTTACTTTCTCTATATTATATTGTATATAACCTCTAAAAAAATAATTATAATAATTCATGTAAGTCTATAGAAATGCCATAATTTTTTTTACAAATGAGACTGCATGGTACGAATTGTGATGTGATAACCTGTCGACTAATAACTTTGTATACACCGACTCAAAATTTTAAATACAAAAAACTTATTTGGTAAAAAGAATTCGCTTCTTAAATTTATTAGAGTAGAAATAGCAAGAAATACGTAAGAATGTGAACTAGGATTGTTTAAAATAAGGTTTTGATGAATATTGAGTTTATCCAGTAAAATATTAAAAAACATGCATTAGGGGCAGTAAATATACGCTGCAGTTCTAAATGATCCTTACTGTTTTCAAAACGCGTGAACAGAGGTCGCTTAAAGTCAGAGGTGATGTCATTAAATGGCATGAAAAATACTCTTCCTTTTCAATGTGAGCTAACGATATACTAATAAGCCATAAGCTTTAAGTTTTTTACCTATGACTGCATTAAAATATTTACAGAACAATGCATCAAAATATTGTTTTCGTAACTGCTAGGATAGCTTGTAACACCGTGAAGCCATGCCAAACAAGTTGCACGATTGTATCAGGATGACTTGTCGGCTGACTGGTTAAATGTGTGATGCGTGCCCCCTGAGGACCCTGTCATACGATACATGCGTAAAACCTAAGCCAGGTATCGCAACACTCCCGCTACTGGTATCTAAAGTCACGTCTAAATGAATAAATTCAGCCAGGGGAAAGTACACTAAAAGAGACCTGGAAGCAAGTGTCTTCTACTTACTCAACCTAGCGAAAGTTAACCTGTTGCAGCATAAAATTACTTTGGAAAAAAGCCCAAAGGAATTAAATTTATTTAAACATTTTGTACACGCGTATAAAATTTAAAAACAAAAAGACAAAGACAGAAAATAATAAATCTTTTTTTAAATGTATATAGTCTCTGTTATCTGTAGGGAAGATAATACGTGTCTTGTAGAACATTAAGATAAATCTTTATGATACATAAGGCTGACCAACAAGTTTCTTACTGTATGCATGTAATCATCATTACATATATTTAACTCAAATGGAATGCTGTAAATATATGACCAGAGAACCAGAGGGGAGTCATTGTGTAAATTTTATGTAATTTGAATGTAGGTGGCTGGAAGACAGGACAAAAAAAGAAGAAATATCAGATTCGTTAAGAAATAATGAAGGTAAAAGATTATTATTAACTTAAAATGAATAAAGCTATTAAACCAGTAGAGAGAAGTACTATCCCTTTCCATTAATAACATCAACAATTCAAAATATCAATACGTTCCGTTTAATAGGGGAAAATGTTGATTATATATTATACAAACTAATGCTATTTCTAGGGTTAAATTTATCATTAGTTATCTGTCATTTTGACCACGGCTTAAATATTTTTTAAACTTCAATCAAGCAAATAATATATTAATTGTGATTCGGGAATTATTCTGCAAATTAATAAAGTTCTCCAGGAGTATTTCATTTTTTTAAATGTGTTATTTTAACAATAAACATTTTTTTAACACACGATTATTCTTGATAAATACAAAAAACAACTATTCCACACCAATCTTCCTTTCAACCCCTGTTAATATACATGAAATATTCCTAGACTTTCTCTAATGAGTTTCGTGAGATATTCTTTAGCACGTTCATATAATATTATTTTGAAAAAACAAAAACTAAGCAGCGGGAAATGAACTAAAGGACCTCATTCCTTCGAGATGTACATAAAATGATATAACTTCATACTAGTCAGGTCAATGTTTCTAATATTAGGTTAATATTATTTCCTATTATTGCATTAAAAGTTGGATTATAATATTATTGGTTTATAGCTTTTCCTTAGTGGAATGCTGACCTTTTTTAACATTAGAGTTAGTTGGACTGCTTATAACATTAAAGCAAAGTAGTTCACGAAAATTGCATAATATGGTACATCAAAATACAATATCATCAAATTTCTTATACAACCTATTTTATTACATGCCATTGCGGTCAATATATCATAGAATATGGGTATCGTAAAACATAATTTTAGTTTGTCATCATAAGTTTACTATATTCTGACATTTTTATGTTCAGACTAAATTCAATTTCATTGCAATATCTTGAATTTATTACCGAGATTTTGCAAAATTAATTTGTTTTTACAGTTTTAACCCACTTGGCAATCTTGAAAGCTTAACATTTTATAGATTGTATTTGGATGACTATGCAAGGTAATAATATATTCAAAGCTTTTTTTTAAAAAACAAATTAGACATGAATTATTTTTAAAACTAAATTAAAACATCTGTGACATTAGAATGTAATCTTCCTTATGTCTTTTTATTGTATCTCATAAAAGTTCAATTAAAATTGATATTTTAAATAACTGGTCGTTTTTTATTTTATAATAAACAAGTTCCATTAGTCGAAGATTAGTTTACTTTCGTTCTTTTGCGCGGATTTGAACGTCACCATTTGCCTGATTGGCCCTTTTAAAGGCACGCCAAATAATTTCATAGACATCAAGACACCCCCGCAAGGGAAAAAGGATTAAACAGACACGATACAATGGAAAGTAACCTCATGATATCCGGCTTCGAGCAATTTCTGTGAGGAATTTAAATTATAGGGTTTTTACTCTTACTTCTAGGATGTTTATAATAAATAGGCATGATAAACATGGGTTGAGGAGATGCGCGAAACCCTGTACATTTGATTACTACAAGAAATGCAAAGAAATATTTCTATTACCGACAGTCTAAGAAGAAACGTGTACATCATCTTTCATCAAGAAAAAATAACATTTCTCACATATTACCTTCAGAGGAACAAGACCCCAGACTTAGATTCTTCTATTGACTTTTATTAAGTGCATATGCATTCACAAATTGACATTAAGTTATTGAATTTTCACTTCCCTTCATTTATATTGTGAAACAGTCTCAACTAATAATAGTAAATTATTTCCGATTATTTTGTCGGAAATAACGGAGTATTTATTTACTTTTATAACGGAGTATTTATTTATTTACTTACTCGTATTACTATTATTTATTTATTTTTTTAGGTACTTTTTGAAAATATCCCTAGGACCCGCAGAAACTAAGAATGGTTTAAAATTAATAAAATATAAGATAAATATGCATTTATACTAATAATTAAACTAACTTATTTTTCTATTATGTATCACGCGTCAACTATTAGATAGCAATTAGGTATATTTTTATTTGTAATTTTATTTCATTTTAGTTCTAATTGTTATGTTTCTTAATTAAACATTGCGATTTATAAATAAAAATTCATAATGTATTAAAAGCCTCTTAAATTTTCTTTAAAACCTCAAATATATTTCTGCACAAATCAAATTCTTATGATAAAAAGTGGCTCTTTGTGACAGATTATGTCTAATTATATCTAATAACTATATTTTAGTTTCAGAAGTAGCAAATTAACTAAACAAAAAAAAAAAGATATCTTAACTGAAACACTTTATACTCAGAAAAATTAAATATATTATTATTGTGGTTTTTGGTTATACGAGTAGTTTGGATAGAGCTGAAATTTAGAAATCTATTTTAAGGTAAAGTTATTGGTAACATACATAAGTTTATTTTCTTAGTAGACATTCACCGAATATTATATATTCATATTGAATGAATTAAGTGAAAAGAGAACAGAATATAATAACATCGGGCGTCCTGAATTCTTCAGATAAAATTGAAGTTATCTTCTTTACAACATGCATAAATATCCATAATATATTTAATTCAAGATGAGCGCACTGAAAGCTGATGTGATCTAGTCTCAACTGAGACTTCCTCATTGTTTCTTCGATGAAAATCCTGTGAAAGTGCGAGAAAAATTCCCAAACGGACATCAGTTACAATGTGGAATTCTTTCCCTCAAGCCTGTGCCTCGGTGTGATGAGCCTCTTGAAGACACAATGTGAACCTAATGCGTGCTTAATTAGTTCAGAAGAACGCGGTAATAATGAAAAAGCGACCGAGCAGGGCGAGGCGGGCAAACAATCCTTAGAATTGAATTAGAGTGGTTCTCTATATGTTTCTTTTATTTCTTGGCAATTAATGTGTTTGTGTGAGCTTAGCAAGCAAGGCCGTTCATATTCCTTAATGGATGCTAGCTGGCTAGCTGTGAGTTTGCCACTCGCTAAATACCCCCCCCCCCCCCCCCACCCCTAGCCGTTATGATGCTCACGAGATATATAGCAATCCATTAAATTTTTTGCTTCAGCTTCAAAGTCATTTTGTGAGAGGTCGGTGGAAGGAAAAAATTAATAATGTCAATTACGGAAGGTATTTTATTAGTTTTCTCTTTAAAGGACAACAAAATAAATGTTATTAAATTGTTTTTGCTCTCCTCCTTAAATAAATCTCACATCACGAACTTTGGGATTAAGAAAATGATAAAATAATGAAATAATTACACCTGGAATGAATGAAAGCTATTTTCACTATTATTCTAACATAGTGGCAGTAAATCAATTTACAAAAATATTCTCTCGGAAGATTGATTAAAAATATAAACAAAATAAGGATAATACTTATTTTTAATTAACAACCTTCATTTAAACAGGATCGGTAGACCGAGATAAATCAATACCTCACATTTTAGTTACACCAAATTTAGGTAACAACATGATTCATAGATAAAAATAGAACAATTATATTGGAGTTGAGGTTAAAAAAAAATAGATAACTAAAACAATTAAATTACTCACCTAAGCATTGTAAGAGTACAAGTACTAAGTGAATATTAGCATATGAATTTAAAGGTAAGTAGTAATTAAGAGTGTAATTTTTAATAGTTCATGGCTCAAAAGAAAAATAAACTTGAAAGGCTTTTTATGTTTGTTCCATATCCTCTATTTTAAGTCGAGTTTGTTAACCTATGTGTTTTACTATCCGATAAAAATGCGAGGCGTGAAGACGTGAGGAGCCAAAGGCCGATAATAGTGGCCCATTATTTCAGGCTTACCGTTATATTTTAAAAATAATTCGCGTGTTGGCGGTATACGATTTTAGAATTAAGTTAAAGAAAGGTGGGTTAGGGAAGAGCGGGGGAAGTTGGGACCTTGGGGAAGTCAAGGACTTAAGAAGACGAATGGACTGGACGTATGGGGTCGAAGAAGTAGTAAACTTAGGTGATACTCAAACCACTGAAGTCGTGGTGAAGAGCTGGTACCGACACTGTTCAAACATCATCCACCATTAGGTTTAGGTTCTTGACTATAATTGAAACCGTACTCAGTCAGAGATGATTTAAACAAAAGGAAAATAAAGAGAATGTCTTTTAAAAAACTAAAGACAGCCAGGTGCTTCCTCTTCAGAATCCGAATATCCCACGTGTCCATCTATCTTCAAGATGCACTGCCTGAACAAACCACTAAGAGCTAGTAGAAGACAGAACACACTGCCTCCTCATTTGGAGGCGTTTATAAGGAACGTATAAGAATAAAGGCGATAAAGCCATTCACGACGCAGAAGAAAGAAAAGCTTACATAATCAATGCTTAATCCAAAACATAAATTAAAACGAACACAAAACGTGAACAAGTCCACCAATCATAAACTTAAGAGACTTAAACATCTATAACGATATAACAAATGGACTCAAATGCATCAGTCCAATGAAAGATGGACCACAAAATGCAAATGAAGCAGTGGTTTGATTAATCATTTCAGCAGCTATCTTTTATTGTGAAAGCTTTCTATTTAATAGTAATAGTTTCATATGCATTTATTAAATACTAGACAACAAGTAAGTCATTTTTATTAGCTTACTTCAAATCCATTCAGGAAAAAAATTAGGCTGAGTGTAAGGAATAATTAAATGACTTGCTAAGTGTTACATACAGCAAATCTACTATTAACATTCCTTTCTCTAAAAAGAAAAAAAGAAATCTTTCACTTATCTCTAACAAGTAATAATTGTAAGCCAACTATTAAGGAAAATTACGAATTTGAGTAGGAAATCAATTTAAGGTTTGCTATAATTAGGGCATTGAAATATATTAATTAAAGAAATAAACGAATGACCTTTAATAGTTCAATGATCTTTTTAGAGGCAAAACTAATAAAGACAACATGCTCTTTCTCTTGCCAAAATAAATTCATTTATTTTTTATAGGCAATAAATTGGTACGGAATATTTGCAAATTGGCTTTTTCTTTTATAATAATTATTTTTCTAATGTTGGCAATTCATACTTCCATTTCATGTAAATAAAAAGCGTGACAATCAATTTAAAAGTCCGCTCCGTAACTCGAACAAAGAAAAAGTTCTTAAAGCGTATGATAGAAGCAGGTCAGGGGCTTCAAATGAAATATCATTTCACAGCCATGTATAAAAGCCCACTCTATAAGAACAAATACAAAAATCTTGAAGTAAAGAAGCTGGCCTGCATCTTAGAAGCAAATCAAGATCGTTCAGGATGATTTATCGCGTGAAGGGTTTTTCTTTCTCCTCTTTCTTCGTATACAATCTCTTAAAGTAGGAGAATCTCCGGGTTTAATCAGACGAAATGACGCCAGGGAACAATGGGCCTCAAGAGGTGGGTAATTCGATTGGAAGTCCAGAGAGAGAGGTCGTTGCTTCGGTAAGGGCTAGGAAAGGGTGCAGACCGTGGCCCGAAGGAGGCAGACTTCGTGACGAGGGCCCCGGGCCTCCTGAAAGAGAAAGGACCCTGGATTTAATAAAGAACACCGTTAGAAAACCCTTCCTTTAACAAGCCATTTCCAGTCTAATGCATATATGCGGACATACGGATCTGTACATATTGTCCTCGGATGATTGATGCAATCGGTATAATACTGCTCCGCAAAATAAGATCTGAGCGAAAACCAGGTTACATATATTGGACATGCGAGTATAACAAGAACGCAAAGGCGAATGGTATCTCGGCTATATGTTACAGACTGGAAAAGAGATTATATATGCTAATAAATGACCAAACTAATAACAAGGACGATGAAATAAAACAACGAGCCCAAGATTCAAGGATATATTTTATAGAATCCTAATTATTATATTGTGTTCTAAACAAAATAATGCCTCAGACGGGATAGACTCAGATAATATATTCAGAATATTAAATATAATAATTCTTACATTAAATATTGTATTTATCAATGTTATTATATATTGCTTCCGAGCTTACCAAAGGTAACGGAAGCATGTGATCGTTCTGAAGAACGAAAATATTTTATGTCTCCGATTTCAGACAGAAATCTGTTTCAGACATCAGGAAACATTTTTGGTCCAGTGTCTATCTCTTAATTTTTGCGAACCAACATATCTTAAAAACTGCACGTCCGATTTTAATTAAATTTGTATGGTAGTTCATAATTAGCTCGTTGTTGGTCCCATACAACTTTCAACATTCTTCGCCCATTTCTTTTTCTTCCCCATGCGCACAAACTTTTTTTTTATTTTCACCTATAGCTTCAAAAATACTTCTGATTTGTATGAAACTTTTATAGTTTATCGAAAGTAACCCGCAGATAGCCCCAGATTTATTGCTAAATTAATACTTTAATTCATGTAAAAAATCAAAACAATTTTTATTAGACAATAATAGCCTGTCAAAGCATAAAATCAATAAAGTACGTGATAGGATGAGAGGAAGCTATGTAACACACCCATTGGCAGTCGATTTTTTTTAAAAAATACAACCCACAATTTGTGTGATAAGAATGAAGTCTATTGGTACTCACTTTGTAAGAAAATGGTTATAATTTAAATAATAAAATAAAATGATTGTCATGAAACAATTATCTTTAATATTGTTAGTATCATAAACTAGCTCGGGTCCTTCACTCTATAAATACTAAAGTACTTCATCAAGTAAGTTATTGTATTATATTATATTTTAATCTTATTATTAATCTAATAGTGTACAATAGCCGAAAGAAAAATTATTAATATTATTAGTAATATTAAAAAAGAAAATATTAAGTTAACATTTATTACACGCGACGTAATCTTGATATAAGGATCTCCGATATGCATAAGGATAAGGAGTTGCATTTAATTAGGTCAATGCATTGTGGGCAAGTACAGGAGATTAATTCAGTTAACTGGGTAAAACGGAATAAACTAAAGATAATTGTATGAATCTCAGGTAGAATGTGTAAGTTGGAGTAGCAGTGGGACTAGTTTTATCATGAGACTGTCTAGGAAGGTAAACCCGCACGTGCGTTTATCCTTGGACTTGATAAAAATAAAAATGATAACAACGACCTAATTGCTTGCCCTTAATTACATCTATTCATTGCTTTTGCTTTTACTACGTTTTTTGAATTAACCATATGATAACATTTAACATTTGATTGAACTTCTATCAAATCATGGAATGTTCCGTTGTGTCTATAGGTAGTCAAAAACAAACTAACAATTAACAGATTCGCTAATGTACAGATAAAATATTGGATTTTCCTTGTAACTACTGCAAATATATATATATATAACATAAAAGAACAAAAAAAGGAGTACAATTAAGAAACAAAAAATGAAATTAAAGCCGATCTTATAACTCTTCTGCGTTTATTTGTCATTGCATATTCATTAGAACATCGAAATAGAAACTAATAATAATAATTTAGTTTATTTAGCTTAATTTTCGTTAAGGTTAGGCTTAATTTCAGAAGTAATACGATCTAAAATGCTCACATGCACTAAGGATTTTTCTTGGTGTCTGTACACCAGGACTTGGAGTTGGTTAAATCCCAGGGTTTGTACATTAATTAGCACTGACATGATATTCCCTGCAATAATTACGGACTAAAAAAACGGGATCTCTTACGTGAAGCGCTCGCTCCTGCAAGTTTTAGCCTTCCAGAAGCCTTAAGTTTTAAAATTCTTTATATATAACCCCTCCTAAAGATCCTATAGTACTATGCAGTTTTGTGAATTTCCATTTGCCTGGGGAATACACTAGAATAAATTAGTGTATAATATGGAATGATACCTATAAAGGTTATGGTAAATAACTGTGGCATTAACTATATTTATGGTCATAGCCTATTATTGAAACTGTAGCGTAGACGTGAGTTCACAGGAAAACCAACCTATTGTATCTAACTTGAGACTCGTTTGACTGGTTTGCAATACCCAGAGGGCTACTACTATACTGAACGAAAAATTGCATCAGGTCTAATACAAAACTAGAAAAATACTACATTTATAAGAAACCCTAATAGCAAAGAATTATCATAAATACAATTTTAAATTTACCTCATTGCATAAAAAAAAAAATCTGATAGAAAATGTAGATTCCTCTTCAGATGCAGAATATTAGTAAGGAAGGAACGTCTCTCTCTCTTGTACGGAAAGAAAATACTACTACATATTATTTGCTCTACAGATTTCCTGACAATAAAGACATTATAATAATGTGTAAATCCATAAAAAATCATGATTCAAAAGAAGCAGGTCCTACTTTTCAACTGACCTAAAAAAAGATACAAATTACGTTTATTTATTATTATAATTAGAAATAAAAAATTACTAAAATGTTAATTGAAATAGATGGCGCAACATCAACTTTAACAGAATTAAGATTTAAATAAAACCTGTACTCATTACAGTTAATATGTTCCAGTTACAAATGAAAGAGTATATGAGTGAGTTTATTTAATATACTCGCATACATTAAATTAATGGAAATGTATTTTTTTTTCAATGCATATATAAGAAGCAAGATTTTAACATTTATTCGATTTACATAATGATTATAAAAATTTAATTAAATAAATAAGATACGACTTTAAATAATATATATGCACCCAAGAGATGATTTTTAAATAAAGGATAGAATATTATACAAAATTTACATAACATAAAATCTATTATTATTCTAAGATTCATAAAACATTCTGAGTCATGCATTCATCAAACAAACCATCTCCTTGCGTTAGGCTTTTCTTTGTAATTCTATATTCTTTTAAATGTAATTCAAAGGTCGTTAAATACACATTACAATAACGCGCATTTTAAACGAATCAAATAAATAATTTGCTCCGGAAATTACTATAATATATTTATATACAATAAATATACACTAAGTCTGTAAAAATGATAAATAATATTCGATTGTTTTAACTTATTTGATTTTTCAATAATACAAGCTAAACAGATCTTGATATATAAATTCGTGCTGCAAAATTGAACTCATGGCGCAAATTTATTTTAACCTCATCCTTATGATGTCATGCTTAAAATATAATCGTCTTTTTTATATTTTAGTTAATTTGTACAAACCTATAAGTCATAGGTTACTAACATAAAGATCAGACCTTATTCCATATTATTTTTTAAACGTCGAGTTTATCTTTTTTTAAATTGAAAAATAAATTCTAACTCATTTACTAATTTGAATTTAAACAATAACTAATATATATATTTACTCTTTTTGCCCCGTAAAAAGATCGTGCCTAATGATTTTTTAAGAATAATTTATGACTTCATATATTTATTTATTTAAAAAAAAACATTATGAGTTTAACATATCATTTCCATAATATGAACATTTAAAAAAAATATATTTTTGTAATATTATACTGATTACTATACAGGTAAGTGGAGGTCAATTATTAAATGCATTTTTAAAATACATATCTTAACAAGTCTCAGAAGAACAGTAAAATGGATATTTAAAATAGAAATGACCGCAATTCTTACCAATTGACATCAAAATATTTCACTTAAAAAAACACCGATAAGAACTTTTCTGAGAAAAGATTTTAGTTCAGGTTTACAAGATGAAATAATTAAAGGCAATTGTCGGAACTTTGCATGCGCTATTAATCCTCAAACACTCAAACCGTTTATTATGAATTATAAGAATGAAGCTAATACATGTCCTACATACACGGGATATCTTAAAAGTGTTTAAATTAAATTCAGGCTATTGTTCAGTTAGGGCATTTGAACACGTTACTGTTTTTCTTTTTCTTTATTCTCATCTATATAGTAAGTATATGAGGCATATTATAAGATATAGCATAGTAAGATTAGACGGCCGGTTTTTTAAGCAAATCGGGGTAAAATTAAAATAAATAAAAGTATGTAATTCTATCATAACTAATTATTGTAAAGCTGCATAAATACAAATTAAATTATGAGAACTCTCTCTTCACAGCACAGAACTATATGTTCTCTAGTGGAGAGATAACCTATGATGCGCTAATATAAAATTGGTATCACTTGTAAAATGATATATTCTATTATATGTAATGTATTATGTATTATATGTATCATTATTTTTTAGTATTATATGTATTATTATTAAGGTAATAATAATAATTAAAATAACATTGGTAAATTAGCCTCATAATTATCATAATCATAATTATTCACACAAATTTTATTATTATTTTCTATCTTACAAATTATCTGTTTTATTTAATACCACGCATTTAATAGGTAATTCAGAGAAGAGGAAATCTTGCCCAGAAATTATTACATTGGCTGGTGTTTTGGTCTTTGTCCTATAGTTACGAAACTTTTTCCATCTTATAATAATTGTTACTACACTCACAACCCTTTCTATTTAAAACAGGAACTCAAATTTCGTTTCAGTCTAGATAGTGAAACAGAAGAAAAGTGTTAAGAGTATGAATATTGTACCTGCTCTTATATTATATTGGAGTATTTCAATAGAAATAGAATATAAGTTTACAGTTGACCTTGCAAGGATAGTACTTTGTTGTTCGGGTTCTAAGAAAGCTTTATAATAATTCCAAGTAATATTTACTCGACTATTTCAAGTCCTAATCCTAGTGGCTCTGGTAAATTTCCACAACAGAATATTTCAAAGAGCACGGCAAATAAGGGCATTAATAAAAGGAACCCAAAAACCTTTTTTCTGTTTACACTGCCTTCTTTAGTTACCTGCTTCGAGCTATCTACAAGATTCGTGAGATTTTTTTAAAGTAAAGCCATTAATAGAAATAGAACATAAAATATCGCATTTAAATTATTTTATCACTAGAAATTGCTTACTTAAAAATATAAAAAAAAAAAAAATCCGTAAAAATGCAAACGAAAAAAAATCAATCGTTTTTAAAGAGACAAACAAAATTATTAAGTAAAATATTGAGAAAAAAACTTGCCTGGACTAGATTTCTGTTTTCGCTTTCTGGCAATCATCAAATATTTACACAAAACGATCATGGTATCATTGTATTATTGTTGAGGAAATTAAACACATATATAAGGATTAATCAGTTGTCTGAGCAATAGAATATATATAATTATGTAATTCCTATTTTAAATTTAGATAAGCACTAAGTAATGTCATCATCAGTTTATGATTTTACTACACTGTGTAAAATAATTTTTATTAATAATACCATGATATTATCTGGTACTCTCCGTCAAAATTACAAATAAATTATATTAATTTAATCAATTATTTATTATAGGTAAATAATAATTCTGGTTACTTGATTTAGTTTCATTTTAGACTTGATAAGAATTTGGTCTTCTATATTATTTGTCAAAAACGCATACCTAGTTGACTCAACTCACTTTTTGCAAGGAATAAATATAGAAAAAGGACACAGATTTTTTTTATATCTTTACATATTATTGTAAATTATGAAGGAAATTCGTGAATGTGATTTAATAATATTGATATTAGGATTTTTTTTAGAAAAATGTAGGCTTATGGTTAATAAATCATAGAAGAACATGAGATAACATTGATAATAATAATAGGCGAATATTTAATGAGAGGGGATCCTCTAAAAATGTACCTACTCGCAGTTATTCCTATATTATCTATTTTGAGTGTTATTTATTTCCTCTTTTAAACGATAATTATTGTAAATTGAATTAAAAGCGCTTCTACCAATTCAAATGGAGAAAAGCAATTTGTATTTCATTCAGCATATACAATAGGGCTAAAATAAATTCAGTAATACAGATAACGGCTAATTGCAATTCGCAATTCACTCCTTATTCATCGTGTCAGCAGGCTGTCATAATTAAGAATGAAATATAGTATAAGCGAGTCATATGATGGAGTGAATCGAGGGAGGGCAATAACGAATTAATGGATGCTGTCCACTACCTAACGGTCGGTTGAAAAGTAGCGAAGAGCGAGCGGGCACATCAAGACTTCCTATTCTTTATTCAGGAGTCAGGTGTTATAACACTGAGCCAAGATAGAGAGAGGCTCGGTCAGCGTCATTAATCTAACAACGGAGATAACTTGATGATACAAGCAGATGGGCTCAACAAGATGCTGAGCTCAAACAATCTTAAAACATCAGTCAGAAATAAAACAGCTCCAATCGTATCATTAGAGCGTCAACAAGAAGCCACTAAGCTTAACATAATCATACTAAAGTTTAGTCAACGCATCATTAGACTGTTTAGTAACTAAACAGTCTAATGATGCGTTGACAAAGATAATATTCATAACAAGAAATAAATGGCCAGAAACACATCAATCAACTATGTACTACTTTAAGCTTCCGCTTTATTTCCTTATAGTTTAGTTAGGCTAAAGCTTTCATATTTTCACTTAAAATTAAATATAAACTTACTTATTTATTTAAAATAGAAAGTAAACCACAATCTATTAGTTTAAATTATTAGTGGTAAAGTTATTAATTATTCAGTACACTTCAAGTTGAAAATCACTTATGTGCATTAATAAAATATTGCAAGCTCAGACCAAAAGTATTTAAAAGAGGAGATCCCTTTAATATGTATGAGAAAAATACTATTATTCAGAAATACGCTTACCATTAAAATATAAAAATGATCGTATTTATAATTAGTCCATTAAATGTTAAATTAATTAATTAATTATAATCGTAAAGTATAGGTTGAAAATATTATATATCAAACATAACAATTAACTATATATATATATATTACGTGAATTTCAAAAGGCTTTAAAGCTCATAGTATAGAACACTCTACATAAATACAATACAATCAATCACAATCATCTAAGCTACAATATAGAGAAATACCCAGAGCAGATTTTTAAGACTTTATTAATGCTTTTTTAAAAGTATTTATTCATCATTTATTAAAATTATTAGCTATAATTCTTGAGTGCATTAATTTTTTTTTAATACTAAAATTACGACCGTGCAAATAATACCATTGTACCTAAAAGAAGATAAAATCAGATTACTGTGATGTAATTATGGCTGGGGAAATGAAATTAGATAGAAACGTTATAATATCTGCTGTGCATTACAATTGGGATGATAGAATAAATACTAATTTAAGTATTAGATTCTTTAATTCTTGATAAGTCAGAAACCAACCACGGTTAATAAAGATAATGGACAGAATAAATGCAAGAATAATGTCAACGTTACAATGAAAACAAATAATATAGCGTTCGTAATTTTTATACTAAGGCACATTTACGGTGACAGTGTTGTTAAATTGCAAGAGATTGTTCTATTTTTCTTCTTAGTGCTTTCAGTCTACTAAATTTAATCACGTCATAAATATGGTCACTTGTACGGAAGATGAGAAAGTCTAGTCATTTTCATGTACTCTGTGGAATATAAGGGCACTCAAGGAAAAAGTTCGTCTCTGGAAGAGTTCGAAGTATAAAAAAAAAATAATCTTGTTAAAATCGAAGACGGGGAATGGAGCTTTCAAATTATACTAGTGAGAAATAAAAGGTCATCTCGGGACTTTGGAGGGTCATCAGCTGATCCGTCCAGACTTCATTTCGAACAAAAAATAACTTCTAGGTTTTATACTGAAGGTGGTAAACAACTAGGATTAATAGTTAAAAATACATTTTATATAAGAAAATAATGGTTACCGTTAAAGGTAAGAAGAAGATGTAACGTGTAACAGAGCTATCAATAAGGTGCAGTGGAGTGAATAGAGTTACAACAGAGTACATATTTATTTATTCCTTAAATAAGAAATAAGGTTTATTTTTAATACTCATCAGATGTTAATACTTTTGATAATAAGATAAGCCAGACTGAGGCAAGAGGGAAACTTGAACCTCAAGACCTCAATCTCTGGTGGTATTGTAATACCACTACTTCAAACCTTTTATTGCATTAAAAGAAACAACATATGAAACTATATACTTCACCATTTAGGTATCAGCAATTGTTATTAAGTAGGAATATAGTTGAATATACGCGTCAGAAATAGACAAATTATCTCAACAGATGTCCTATAATAAAATTGTTACAAAAATCGCAAGAGCGTCTAAATAAATAAAGACTCAAAAGTTCTAGATAAAAACTAAAAAAGACAAAACTTTTGACAGAGACTTGAAAGTTTGAACTTAAAAAGTTTGACAGATGTCTGGGACCAGTTAAAGTTAACAAGGAATCATGGCAGGAAGTTCGACGACGTAGTGTAAAGGGGTTAAGAATTTATGTCATCTTAGGGATCAAGCAGGTACTTCGAAAATACCACGAAGAAAGAAGAGTACTTAATAGAAAAAGTCTGGCGAAAAAAGAGAAGCAGGTATAAAACATTCGTATAGATTTATGAAGAAAGTTATGAACAGAACAATATTCTGATTTTCCTTACTTAGATTAGAAAATAAGAAGTCAGAAAATATTTATTATTCTTAAACTTAGAAAAATTTAAAATAGACTGCAAATTAGGGTGGCATATATCTTCCTCGCACCCTATCATGTACTTTAATTTTATTTATAATGTAATTAATTTTATGCTTTTGCAAGCCATTACTGTTTAATTTATTTAATTGCTTCCCCCATTTTTTTAATGTCAAAATTGTTTTAATTTTTTACATGAATTAAAGTATCAATTGAGCAAAAATTAAAGAGCGTTGACAGTTGAAATGAATCTGTTGCTATCTGCGGTCTACTTTCGACAAACCATCCAAATTTCATTAAAATCAGATCCAGATGAGCACTTTTGAAGATACAGGTGTAAATAAATGTATGTTTGTGCGCATGTTGAAGAGATACAAATGGGCGCAGAAAGTTTAAACATATACGGGTTCAACAATGGGCTAATTATGACATCAAAATTGCATTAAACAAAATTTCATCAAATCCGCCTTGTTTTTAAGATATGTTGGTTCACAAAAATTGAGCGACAGACAGACACAGAACCAAAAATTTTCCCTGATGTCTGAAACGGATTTCTGCTTTGGAGTTTTTGAAATCGGAGATCACAATAGCTTCAGTTACCTTCGGTAAGCTCGGAAGCAAAATAAAGAGAACATAGAATAACTATCTCGTTTTTTTTTTAAAGTTTAAACATGAACAATTAGAGAGTGATAAAATCAAGTCAAATGAAATAATATTTTCGATTGTTATTTATTTTGAAAGTACTTACGAAATAAATATGATTAAAGAATGGACTACATAACTTTAAATCCCACAACTCTAAATAATGAAAAGAGTGAAAGTTTATTTATATGTTATAAAGCACGTATAGACTGAATATTTCTACTCCAGCAATTAGCGAGTGAAATCTTAAAATCTTAATAAACGGAATAGATTGAGATCTAGCAAACAAATCTTTGAAAGACTTTTAGGAAGTAATTGCTCTAATAATACCGTAATTATATTAAAACAATCAGTGTATTAAATATAAATAAAGTACCCGGAGAAAATTTCACTGATATTTAATTAAAAATATAGTATGTTATGCTATAATATACTTAGTATCAAACAAATATTTTAGACTAATAGGATACTGATATTTTTATTTTCGCATTTTTTCCTAGCATCCTTAAGCTTTTAAAGTAAACTAAAATGTTCAAATTTTTGGAGATTAAAGTGTACAAAGACCAATCAATTTATTTTATAGAAGAAACGGAGTAATCGATCATATTAAGGCGCATAATTTCATGTCAATAGGGTAGAAATATTTATTTTTCTACACAACTGAACAAAACTTCAGTCTTTTGTTACCTTAATAGTTTTATGGGTAATACATAATGTGGAAAGATTGGTGCCGAGTTCTTCAATAAGGTGTCAATAATTGAAAGTAGCGGCATATTTCAATTCAAAGAAATGTTTCTATACATACACAGATACCTTTCACCTCTATGTGCTACCACCAGTATGTTTTATTGTCCTCTGTTGCTGTACAGATGACAATAAAAATAACAGTTGCACTGTAAAACAAATTACCTAGTATATCATGTCTCGAGTAAGTTACTTCAATTAATTGTATTTTTTGTAATTCAGTAGGGGTAAAAAATCTTGCCGATGATAATTCATTAACAATTAATTGAATAATAACAAAATAACAAAAAAGACAATAAACTTAAAAATAGATTTTATCTCCAGTAGGGAGAAAAAGTTATGATTTTGGATTAGTATAGAGGGACTAAAGGAAGTCTTTTCTTCCCTGAACTCAAAAAGTAGGGAGAAGAAGTAAAAGTAGGGCGAAAAAGTAAAGTAGGGAGAAAAAGAAGGAAGGGTTTGCCAACTTAATTATTTTATAAATAGTCGAGAATGAATGGCTAATGTAATGAAGTTGCTGAAATCAGGTTGGTGACACGGCCTTTTCGACCTTGTTTATCATTGTTTATAACCTGCATCTAAATAACCTTCTATTTGAGTTTAATTCCAATTCTTATTTGTTTTTAATATTGAATCTCTTATATCTGCTATTAAAAGTGCTGACAGTTATTTTTATTTATTAAAATAATAACTAAAAACTGTGCAATAGGTGAAAGTGTGTATTTTCTCCCTACTTGAGATAAAATATTGTATGTACCTCGGGAGTAAAGTGCCATTATTCCCCTCGCGATAATTATCTCCCTCGGCTGCGCCTCTTTTTAGGAATTAAGTGAGCTTAACACATCCTATACTCCCTAAATGACATTTATTAAGCCATTAGAGTATGGAAATGGAAAATGCTCAGAACCTCTTACAACACTATTTAAATCATTATTTGTCATAAATACCCTCATTTTGGGTATTTACCCTGGCCTCGGGTAAATACCCATTTTTATTTACCCTACCCGCTGGGTATATATACCCGGCCCACATCACTATTTGTATTTATGTTATCTAAATTAAATAGTGACGGGTACTTTTATTATTATTATTAAATATGTTATAAGTTGGCTATTAGATGCAATATTAATAAAATATGATTATATTAAATGGTCATTGCAACCACACAGCCAAGTGTATGGTGTATCATATGTTAAATCTAAAACTTGAACCTCTAACGACCTGTTTGGTTTCCTGAGTACAACCATAAAAATTAGAAAGTGCTTAAAGGGTCAGAACGCAAGGACGAGTAAGTCCTTCATTAAACTCATAAAAAATTTCACTTTAAAAACACGCCCTCCGGTTAAGGATATAACACATTTTACTTTTTATTTACGTCCCCTCAGGTTTTTTTTCTTGCTTTAGTTCCCTTTGTGAACTGATTTTTTTATTTTTCTCATATTATTTTTTTATTTTACTTCTTTCCGATACGAAGCAGTTATCGAGTCGAGTTAACTGTAATAGTGGGAGCACGAGGAAAGAGAAGTGGGAGGGGTAGTAAAGGTTGTTAAAATTTTAAGAGGGCGAGTGAACGCGATCTGAAACAGGTTCCTTCTAGACGTCTGGGCGAGGAGATCCACTCAGCTGCTCGGCCTCCCGATCCTTCCCGAGGATAATTGGTGTACTATCCCGGGAAGAAGGGAATCGTAAAAACAAAAGGATCTTACAGATAGGTTGTCACGGAGCTTCGTGTAATAGGCTTTAGAAGAATCATAAATTTAAAAAATAAAATTACAAGTTCGCACTAACCAAGCTCTCTATAGTCTTTTAGAATCTTCTCCTTTGGACGACTACTAAATAGGATCTGAAAAGCAATAAGGTCTAATGGTGTTTTTAAATATTCGTTTGCAAGGTACATGTTATCGAGTTTGGCATTATACTCATGAGCTATAAACAACAAAGTTAGACAAGCGTAAATAAAGTGACTCGTATTAGGTTAAGTAATATTAGAAAAAATAAAATCCCCTTATTTTACCTCCACTTAGATCTTCCTCATCAAAGAATTCGACAATAATATTTTATAAAATATACATAAAGCTTCCTTTTTTAATTGAAAATAAAGAAAGAACTAGTCATAAGCAAGTCGCTACAACCTCGAATAAAATTATTTGGTCTTCCCAGACCAAGTTTGAAATTTTAACATAAGTAAAAATCGAATAAACGGTTGAGCAGCAAGGCAACGCAAGGGGAATGGATGGCAAGATGCAGGAATGAGAGAATGCTGTTCTACTGCCGAACCTGTTTTATAAAGTGAGCCTCATCTTCAGCCAACATGCCGGCCATTATATCACATGCTTGATCTTTAACTATAAATATTGGGAGAAACAATACTACTTATAACAATAAATGTAAACATATGAATAAATCGTTAATGGTTACCTTAAACTCAATTTAACGATTGACTATTTAATAATGTAATTATTTAGCAGGGGTCTCAAATTTAAAAGCCCAGACACTTCATTATGTATTATGTATAACTAATACATATTAAGTAAGATGTTTCCATCGTGATTATGGTTATGTTACTGCCATTTTGAAACTGAATTGTTATGAATACAAATCAAAGATCAAAATTGATCAGTTTATTATTTAAAACCATCACCATCAGTTCATTAATGGCGAGCAACTAAAGTTTAAGGAACCTTGGACTTAGTAACTTTATTGAAAAAGCATGTATGATGAATCGCCAGAAAATCTAAACCGAATAATTACTTTTTTAAAAAAATGTTTTTCTGACCCTCGATCAGACATGTTCTGCAGATACGAGTATTAAAGAATAAAGGTTAAAGGTAAAGATATTATTATCGAGGTACAACATCCTCTAGCTCTAAACCCATATGGGCCAAGTCATCACCCTTGTCTACGCCGAGAATTTCCAAGCGGAAGTGTACTGTATTGGCGAATAATAACGTGTTTATGTAGGATCCAGGAGTGTCCTAGTTAAGAAATCTTTTGAATCAGTCACGAAAACACGATGGTTACAGCCGAACCAGCAAGAGAAAAGACAAGTCGGAGAGAACGAGAAAGGATCGAGAGTACAAGATAGAAATAATATGATAAGAAGGGAGAAAAAGTCGTTCGGTTATTAAGAACTAAGTGAGAGTGTCCGTGTTAGGGGTTTAAAATAGTCCGACCTTGCTTCAGTTTACATAAAGATGTTTCCGCTAGAAATATTGGAAGATAACTTTTCCTCCTAGCTCCTCCAACTCTGACCTAATTAGTTTAGACGAATTAGTAAAAAGTCACGAACGTTTTCATAAAAGTAACTAGTTAGATGTTTTTATAAGAGTATAAGAGCTAGAACGATTTTTCACTAGGTGATAGCTCCTTTCTCACTTAAATTAAATTAGTGACATACTTTTATTTTCTATTGGGGTTTGAATGTCTCCAGAGATATTATTATGGTCAATCAATTGATGGTTATATTAAATTTACATTACGACTATCGGGTTGTTTCATTTATTTAATAAGATATAATATTACTTCAAAATATATTGTACCAGAAACAGAAACCAAAAAATGGTTTGATAATGGTGTTTTTTTTTTTTTTTGTTTTGTTCCGTTTAATACATCCTATTCATAGTATTTTGATCTGATCTGAATATTTTCACATACAATTTGATCTATTAGTTCTCAATTTAACTTAATCGTATTGAAAACCTTAAAATAATTGTTTCGACTCGTATTTGGGCCGGAAAGCATTAAATCTTTACTGGGATTTCCTTATAGTATCGGTCTCACTGTCTGACTCAAGCAGTCAACTGTAAAATCTGACCCTTAGAGAATTCTAAAGCGAGAAAGAGCCTCTTCTGATTCGAATAGATTTTAACCATTTCGAATCCTAATAAAACTTCTAAACGAAATCTATTATACAAAATCTAAATTTGATGATTATAAATCCTAATAGATTTCTTGCAGAATTTCAATGATAAATGAATCTTGGTCATACATTACTAATAATTTAAGGAATTTAATAAATTCGTAAGACAACTTATTTTTTAATATCTATATTATAATTATATAATATCTTTCCAAGGGCAGACTTTCGAGGATTTTTTTTATAGCTAATCCACTCAATATCTTAGCACGCACCTTACTTTTTCAAATTAGGTAAAAATAATAATTTCAAAAACATATTGTATTTTTCAGTATTTACTCATTTACATGATTTAATCCATTACTTTGATAATAGATTCAAATACTTTTCGTAAATCAAAAGTATAATGTAGTGTGCATAACAAGGTTGTTACCTTCACGTTAATACCAGAATGTTAAATTTAATTACTAATTAAAAATAAATGTAAATAAACGATGCAATCAATCGTTAAAAATTCGTGAGTAAACCAACAAATAATATGGAACAGGGAACTAAAATGTTTAGGGTCAAAGGCTTTGAAGTATAAAGAATTCACGATAGTAGAAGATTCTGAAAGAGGCAAAATGTGAAGGATAAATTAAAATCAATTAAATTATTGAAATTTCACACATTAAAATAAGGTAAAGGCCGATGTTGATACTAAAGTTACAGCATAAAGCTTGAGTGGAAAAGTTTACTAAGCTAACAAATAGTTCTTTTGATTTGGAATATTTAAGTGACATTTAATCGATGAAAGAACACGATATCACTCATTACAACGATAAACAATTTAATTAAAATTCTAGTCCCATAATACTATTTTTACGACACCAGTTAGTGGCTTATGTAAGAGATAACACGGTGCCATTTCATTCCAAGACTATAAATTCCAGAGAAAGAGTTTTATGTGAGTTAATAATGAAATCTAATTCTTAACTTCTAATAAACAAGATCTTGACACCTAAAACAGCTCTAAGGAAATTTTTAATCACACCACAGACGTTAATGTATATTTACTATTTACCACGATTTAATAGAAAACAAGTAGGGCCTAAGTATTTGGAGTTTATATATTTAAAAATCTCTGGTTTAAAACGTCTGCTTCATGAAGATTTGTAGGGCCCAACCAATGCCTCTAGCATTTATTTAAAAAATTGACTTGAAAAAAGCTCAGGTCATTTGTATTTATTGCTTCGAAATTAGAAACACCTAATAATAAATACTTTAATCAAAAGGAAATAGTTAAGCACTTCAAATGTAAATGAATGTCATAAAAATAAAAGCAATCATTGTAAAACTAATAGTCATAATGGAAAGATGTATTAATTTCAAATATATCCAAGCTGCATGGATGTACAGGCCCAAATAAGTTATAAATACAATTAAAACACTCTTACTACATTTCCTGAGGTATTAAACTTGCTTTGTGTAGGGATTACATAAAACAAATCTGAACATTAAAATAAAATACAGACCTAAGAAGATTTATTAGAAACAAGATTAACCTAAAAATAAATATCCTTTTAAATCAAAAGTTTTCGTAGCAAATAACTAAATAATACAATTTATTAGAGGAGGATACAATACTATAGCGGCTGTTGTTCCTCTGAATCGCTTCCACCTTAATCAAGCTATAATGTATGTAATTGTTTGGGGTTTGTTTTTGGTTAAAGGAATTGGTCGAGTGTACTATGTAGCAGAGCCTAGCGTCTAGAAGAGACCTTGGAACCTGTTTTGGCTGAGCCATGTCCCCAGGCTCTGCGCAACCCCCACCCTGTGCACTCCTGACTTATCTTGCATTTCCTCCCACGCCCCTTCAAATCCCTCTTAGGCCTATAATATAAAAAAAATCCGTGCAACTTCGAAGCTTAAGTATTGGGTAAATAACGATATCCTAGCAACGTAACAACGATAGAAGAGATCAATCATAGCTTCAAGCTAAACTTTCGATAATGTTTAATTAAATGTTTGAGTACAGAGTACGTGCATTTTTTTCTTTAACGTACCATGCAACCTTTTACCACTTCTGAACTCAGTAAAAAGAATGTAAAAAAATTATTATTCTGAGACAATCATGTGATTTTAGACAAGTGCATTATACTTTATACAGCCATTCTGTGAAAAACAGAAATTCGGAAATTTTATAAGTTAAAAAAAGAATATTATCGTAGGGTACCTACCTACCCATTTGCTTTATGTTTTTGAGATAGCTTTTAAAAAATTCATCTCGTTTATAGTTTATATAATAATACAAATAATGTATCAGCAAACAAGTTGTTAATCTGCTTATTTGTGTTACATTAGATTCAGCAGTAATTTTCTGCTGTGGTTAGGTTGGCAGTAAAAGTCCATTTTTCATAAAAACCATTTGAGTTCCAAGAAATCATCAGCGATAACTTTAATAATAACCTCTAGAAAGTTAGATCTACAATTCCACCAAACCTTAAATAACATAGGAGAGTAGGCTATCTGAGGCAGTGTTTGTCCGCAGCGGGCTGGATTAATATTAAGATTATATTTTTAAAGTTTACCCATATTTCTTTATGTTACGTTAAGAAAAAAACTCTGATTTTTAATTTTTTAATTTTTGCACTTTTTTAGGAGCAAACTCTACTGCGCTGTTCAGATCCTAACCCAGCATTGAGTCCCAGAAGCTGATAGGAGAGGAGAACAACGTGGAGGTCATTCTAAATAATGAAAACATTGGGGCTTTTGCAGCAGCTACTCGAGGATACTCGAGCCATTGGCATTATTTGATTCTGAACACCTTAGACAAAAAGTAAGAAGTTATTATTACTGGTCTTATATTACTTTGCTTTGTAAATTTCATCGCACACCTATTACCCCAATTTTGAACCCCTTCCTGTTTTTCAACCTTCCCCAAATTTTGCACATGGAAACAATTAAAGTGAAGAATACAGAAACAAAAAAAATGGAAATAATACCAGTTTTTAAAAATGGTATTTTTATATTATTATTATTTTTCACTTTCTTTTAATTTGTTTTTAATATTGATACAGTTTTATTAATTATACAAGGAATTGTTTTTAGTTTAGAAAAATTCAAACATATCCTATAGCCTGTTCCTGTTCATACTACTGATAAATCGTTCGGTATCTTTGGTAACGCACATATTTCAAACTTGATATTTATGGAAATAAGAAGTGTATATGTTAATGTTTAATTTAGAACTTTAACATACTTCAATTATATTTTATGTAGAAATTAAATATTAGGAGCTAAATATATAATATTCGTCGTACAAAGTATAAGTAACAAAATATAAACAATTATTTTTAATGTAAGTAAAAGTTAAAAAAAGAACCAAAATAGTAGGGAGACTGTTATTTCGCAAGTTTACTCAATAGCAGATATATGACGGAATTTAACTTATGAATTCATTAGAAACAAAAGACGATGGTATTTTGTATACGTTTCAATGTGTGTGTAATAACCTAACAGTATTTAGATATTCGTATGCGTGAGTTCTCAGCGCGGGAGGACTACAATAGGTTATTAACGGCAGGTGAGTCAGCTGTTTAAGTTTTTGTTAGTTTTTGTTTTGTTCTGTTTAAAACAAAAGATTCGGCCTTAGGTCTCCAAAACAGACTTCAGGACCTTCCGCGATGGGTGAAAGTTAATTAAGAACCATCAACGCAAAGAACTTACAGAAAAGCATTGCCAGTTTAATTGCTCATATAATATGGGAAATAACTGGAAGATTACTCTTACAAACAAGCCAAAAGATAGTTTCTTGGTTTTTTGTATAATAAAGATGTAAGATGATAACTTTTTAAGGGCATTGTTAATTTAGGAATTATAGAAGTATATACATAATTGAATTATCCAAAATTACATAATATCTACTCATTTCAAAAGAAAAGCCCGAATAAAGAGTTCAAAGAAAAAAATTTAAAATAACTAGAGAGCGTTTATGAAAGAAAGAAGGCACAGTTTTCCTTTCATAACAATGTTGAGAAACTAACATATCTTCTCCAAAATGATTGAAATTGACACTGACAGACGACTGTTACACTAATTTTTTATAGGAAAAATAACTATACGAGCAATGTATGTCGTTGGAATTACATCATTTATTGAAATTTCAGCTTTCTTGGTTGTTGGGAAGGGGATCGAATTAAGATTACACGATTTTGAGATGAAACAATAACAAAACAAGTTAAATAGAAGCGTGTAACAAGTGAAGTTAAATAAAAGCGTGTAAAAAGAGACCAAATAATAACTGTAACTATAAACATGTGTAATTGCCACTAGATTCTTTACTTTCCGTCGAAATCAGCGATGGGAAGGATTGAAGTCAGTAGAAAGCAAACGCAATCTGGTAAACTAAAAGACATCAGAAAGAATTGAAGGAAACAGTAGCGACTTGAATATGTATGTAGGAAAAGGAAAATAATGGCTTTTTAAAAGGTAATTTTCCGTGTTTATGTTAAGAAGTTAATAAGAGTAATTGTTAAAACGTGGCTTGTTATGATTCGTGAGAGCCTAAAAAAGGGATTCTCTAAACGTTCCGAGTTCCCGGCCTCCGTCGCGCCGACTGAATTTAAATTCACTGCGTCTCTAACTCAGAGTCTGGCAGAATCGACAAACAGTCGAGTAAGCAGTCTGAATATGTATGCATCTTGTATCTTTGTAACAGGCACCGTATTAGCATCTCCTTAGAAGAGAAGAAGACAATAAAAAACGTCTCTTAGCAGACCGTAAATATTCGACTGCGAGCCATTATAACTGTATTTTTAAAAACAAGACACCTTTGAAAGTTTATTTATATTTCAAGAGGCGGAACGGCTTCATTGTTGGATGAGGAGGTCATGATGTGCGTTCTACTCGAGCTCTTCGGACGTCCGGTATCATCGATACCTGGGCTCTGACAATCCTAGCTGACCTAGCCTCATTATACGAATAGCGTCGTGAAGGGCGCATTATACTGGGGCAATGCCGTCCCCTGCATAATGGCAACAGTAAAATATTGACTCACGACACCGGGCAAAACTAATCGGCTCCAAGCAGTGTTCATAACTTTGAAACACGAATCAACCTTACTGCTTCACAGCGCCTAGATGTGTAGACTAATAACTGATCTTCCTTTCCGTTACGACTCATTAACAATAAAAATAAAAAGAAACCATAAGTCGTAGCTTTGAAACGAAGGGCAGGATTTAATATTGTGGGGAGAAGTATCAAGGCTGGTAAAAATTGTTCCTTGAGGCCAAAAGATCTAACTAAAAATATATTATTAAGGAACAGGATTTACAAGTTAAACAAAAAGATTAGAAGCATTGAATTGTATCATTAAATCTTTCCTCGAGGCAATTTAGTGACACATTGTAATCAACAAGTTTATAACATTTCCCTCAAGTTTATACTATCACTGATGCAGCTATATCGTATTTGCCTATATTTTTCATTCCAATATCCATATCCTTATTTATTTATATCTTGCATCTCTCCCCACCTCAAATGAAATATAATGTAAAATTCCTCATAAAAATCTATAATTAGTATATTGTTAATAGTAAAAATAAAATAAAACTAATGGCCAACAAAAGTAAATATGAAAAAATAATTTAACCAATAAACTAAGGGGGTAAATACAATTAATAAATTATCAAAGCAACTCACATTAGACATGGGTTCTAATTGACCATTGACTTAAAATTATCTATTTTCCTTAAATAGTTCAACCAGGACGCATAATAATTTTCCTAACTTTTTTTATTCCAGTAAATGGTAATTTCCATCCCGATTATTCCTGACATAGTTTTTCCACATAACTTATGTTTTCTTAGAGTATTAATCTGAACAATTAGGCTCAAGAAGAGCAGTCTAAAATAAAATAATAAAAATAATTATTATTTTGCCAAGTTTATTCAGTCTCAAGGAGTTATAGAAATGGACCAGATTAGCATTTTTCTGCTTCTTTTTAAAAGGAAATTTGGAAAAAGTAAGACATTTTTTTTTTCATATAACTTGAGTAGAAACTTCACAACGCAAGCTGGGTAGAAAGTTAATATTAAATACAAATATCTAAATTAAAAAAAAAATAATAATAATGAAAAGCAACTTGCATTTTTAAATAATGAATACATTAAAAAATGGAACCAGGTTATTACTTTTAACTCCTTCGTTTTTTGTTGAAAGATCACACTTTAATTATGAAAAAAACGAATATAACTCTAGCGTGGGTAAGAATATTGAAAAACAGATATTCGCAAAAAAAGGAGATAAAAAATGGGGTTAGAATGTTAAATGCAAAATGGCCGGTAATGTATTTTGAATATATTCGACTTTTATACATATTATATTTTATAAATATATAATATTTTTTCGCGGCATCGTTTGTATGTTTCAAAGCTGAAGAGGGATCCATTTTAAGTGTATTAGAGTTTAGAAGCGACGTGGTTGGAAAACGTAGCGGATCCCGCGGCTAGGAGTAAACGGCTGTACCAATTACTGGACCCGTCTTCATGAAAATAGGAGATGTTCGCCTATACTGAGAGTAGACTACAGGCTGTCATACAACCCATTTACTCAACAAGAATAACAGATTGCAACGAGATTATTATACTGAGCAATTTGAAGATATCCAGTAAACTTTCTATCATGTTATAACTTCAGTTTAAATTATTCAAACCGGCTGTTACCATCTTGATTTCCCATCTGTTATAAGATGGAAACTTGGAACAATAACTTCAAAATAGTAGTTATCAGGGCAGTGGCGTAGGAATTCATTTTTGACGGGGGTGGCTCGGCACCTCCACTAAGGCCAGGTTAGTACGGGAGGGGGGACATACTCTTTATCAGAGTTCAATTTCTAGAAATTAAGGTGCCACACTATAACCTACCCTCTATACCCCCCCCCCCCCCCCTCAGCAATAGGAGGGGGGTCCGGGGGTCCTCCCTCGGGAAAATTTTGGAAAATAAACATTCAAAAACAGCATTTTAAGCTGTTTTAGACATAAACTCATGTACAATTTTTTATTTTATTTGTAATTTTATAGCCCTTTCAAATCTGACGGGGGGGGGGGGGGGGGGCTCAAGCCCAATAGCCCCCCCCCGTTCCTACGCCACTGTATCAGGGAACATTTATTTGGAAACATTTTACTTTCAGACAATCTCGTTAGATAAAGTTTTACTAGCTTTTAGTTGAATATATTCCTAAGTGGTTGACTTCAGGTGAATTCCCAATTTCATCAAACAACATAACTATTAAAATTAAATTAGTTCATTTGCATTTTAGGGTAGGGGATTAATCTTTCTCATCAGGACAATTCAATCATGTCCATTATACCTGACCTATATGTCTAAACATTAAGCTGTTCAGAATAAATGTCCACAAATGATTGCTTATGCTTATATACATAGAATGCATAGAGTTTTCAAAAAACTTTAAAAAAAATAAGAGGTTTAAAAAAATTGGCTGAATAAGAATAATAAATTCTGATAAACGTCTGCCAATATAGATGAAAAATAACTCACTTATTTCACCACAAGCTAAAAGAACTGATCTTACCTAAAACAAAACAAAAACAAATTATATTACTATTGTCATTAAATCTATATAGATAAAAATAAAATATATTAACTAATGTTTTATTATTTTCAATGATTTATATACATATTATTATATCAAGCCTTATCGAAATAAATTAGTTTATACAACACAATTTAAATTTAACAAACTGATTGTCTAAAAAATCTAAAACTAATTAAAAAACTTTTAATAAATAGCAGTGGTGTGAGATTTATAATAAATTCATTAGAAATAATTAGGAAAAAGCCAAGAAAGTACTTTAAAAAACAAAAGTTTCATGTTGAGTTGTAAATAGGAACAAACTATTATTTAACTGCAAACTGTCTGTCTTCACTAGTTACCAGCTAATATTATCGATTTTAGACCTTATAAACTCAACTAATAAAGAGATAAACTTACATGAATTATATATTTTAATAAAATAGTTAAAACTATAAGCCATTTTTTTATCTGATCGACTTTTAAATGCAGATTTTACATAAACTCATTTTTTACATAAACACGAATTTTTAACTAAAAAAAAAAAACCTGTGATCAATTAAGTTTAAATCCGACATGAATAAATTTTAACAGGCCAGGGCCAAGTAATTTTAACAGACAAGATTTTTTTTTTTATTGTTAATAGTAATAGTTGTTGCCAATGTGTCCGAGGGTCATCTTTATAAAGTAAAACTGTTTTCCTTAGACAAATAGTATTCACGGATGGCCTTTGACCGGTCGAACGACCTATTGAACCTATCCTTTCCCCGAGTTGACTGTTAACACCTGACCGTGAGTCGAGCAACCAGTTAAATCTTAGCTTACAAAAAACGTCTTTTGATTCCTCCTATAATCGTCGATGAAAAAAAGGAAACGCTCGTTTCCGTAAGAAAGCGATCAGTTTTAAATCGTAAAAATTACATTTTATTTTTAAAAACGTTAGTGTTTAATCCCTTAAGGATTAAGATCAATTTTAAAATTAACAAATTAATAGGAATTAATAAGACCTAACTAGATTAAAATAACTCGTAAGTTTTAAAAGTTATGTATCAATACTGAATCATCCTAAAACAGTTATCTTTCGCAATATATATGTTTTTACATTATATGTTTTTACCACTAAATTATGGCAAATTATATGCTCAAAACTTACCTCTATTAAATACATGTTAATTTTGTTTAAACAATAAACTTCCTATAAGTTCATTCTTATGAGTTTTATCTGGTAATTTTTTTTATGAAATCTCGGAGTTAACACCCAACATAAAAAGAAATATAAATTTATTTGAGTAGCCTTTCTAATCTCTATAGGGCTCTTTAGTATCTCTGGGGTGTGCTAAAGAGTCTAAGCATTAGTAGCTTCGAGGAATACTCTTTCTTTACAGTTATTATAAAAAATGTGGCATTCAGTAATAAGATCAAAAAGCCATTTAATAAAAAAAAAAAACCTTTTCTTTTAACATAACCACTCTCCCTTAAAAGAAAAAGCTAATAAGATAAAAAGAGCACAAACAGTAAGGTAGGGTCTAACTGCTGGTAGAGCAACATGTAAGATTTTTAAAATCAGAAGTTATAATTTTGGCCAAATAACAAATGTAATATTTCAATGACTTTTCTTTCTATATAAGATTCACATTTGCACATCGCATTTCATAATGATAAAAATAGTGCGCCAATTTGTGCGGCACTTAACTTCTTCGCGTCCTATTATTGGACGAATAATCCAGTAATATTTGGATCTATTTCGATTCCTAGTGGGGCCGCACTTGTTTTTTGTTTTGAAATTTTGATGGTAGGTCATAATTAGTCCATTAGGTCATAATTTTGGTCCCATATAAGCTTCACCTTCTACGCTCATAAGTTGGTCTTCGATAATCCCACAAAGGCTTTTTTATTAACACCTAAGTCTTTAAAAGTACTCATCTAATAAAGATTTTTTTTTTTTGTCGAAAGCCCACAGATTTTTTCATATTAATTTCAACCATTGCTAAATAAGTACTTTTATACATGTAAGAAAACAAAACTATTTTGTTAAAAGTAAAAAATAGTGGGAAAATTAAATAAATTATACAAAAATCAGTCGTGTGAGAAAAACATTATTTAAGTCTGCGCCACACTAATTAGTAGATTAATTTTGTATTTTTACTGAAATTATTATTTTTTTTTTTTTTACTCGAGTAAAACTGCTTGAATTAGTTTTGTTGTGAATTGAATTTTCATTTGTATCAGAAAAGGGAACTAAGTGAACACCATCTAGAACTTTCATTTTACATATATAGACTGTACACCTGTTATTTAATTACAAAAGGTAGATAATTATATAGAGAAGAAATAAATATGTATATAATAGAAGCAACTAAAAGTATAAAGTATAAAAAAAAAAAATTAAAACTGTAACCTAAAAATCCCATAATACCGCGAACACGCGCTGATTTACCCGCATCAATAAATGCGGTATTATTATTATTATTATTATTATACTGCATTTAAATTTTTTTGTTCCCTACCTGCAGTATTTTTAAAGAAATAAAACAAAACAAAGTATAAAGGATATAAATTAGATATAATTAGTTATTCTAGCGAGGAAACATTTTATTTGTAACTTTTATAGTAATTTTAATATTATTACACACTTTCTTTTAACTTTAAAGATTTAAGTTCGATTTGATTATATATTTCTATTTATTACTGTTTTTTTTATAATTTAATATGATATATTGCTTAAAATTAATTAATATGTCAATTTATAATAAATCCTGATAAACATAGCAATATCAGAAGTCAAAAATGATTAATATTTTAAATATTTAAAAAAATAACATCAACCAGCTTACTCAATTAATACACAAAACATTAATATGTATTAAAAATAAAAACTAATTTTTAAAATATTTAATTTATATATTATTATTTATAAATATATAATATGTAAAATTATTATTTTATATATATTAAATTTTAAAACAGCAATCTATACAGCTGTTACTATAATAAATTAAACCTAATGCTCTAGTGTGAATAAATAAGAAGTTTTTACTAAGATTTATATTTGATGGAGAAACTTTTGCATTTATTTAGCACATTATCAGTCATCAGTTCTTATTAACAGAGAGAATACTTAGGGTCCATATAACAGAACAGAGAGAACACGATGCTGGTTGAGGCAGGACCAAGAAATCAATACGCCAAGTTCATTCACACCTACTCCAGTTGAGACTAGTTTATAAGTCTAACCTACCTACAAAGGATTCAACCAACACATTTTTTTCACAAATTTAATATTATTTAAATATTAAATTTAATAAATTTTTAAATTTTCTCTTAATTTCTAAAATAAATATTAAAATAAGAATTTCTAACCGGAAATTAATCTTATTGCCAAATAAAAAGAAATTTAATTCTTTTTTATAACTAAATTAAAAGATTTTTTTTCTCTTTCTCTTTACGTTGATTTAAAATGTCATAAAGTAAAAGATATATGAAGTAGTCTTGAAGTGCAGTGTTTTAGTATGTATATGTATCTTTGTTTTTCGCGGAGGGTCATTTGGTTAAGTGGGTATATACAGTGGATACCTGTTAAGTCTTGGGTGTCCGGTTCCAAGGTAGATAGATGTTTTAAGTCCCTAGGTCAACGAACTTACCAAACAAACTCGCCAATCTACAGAAAATATTACACGTCAATATTTCTATGTTATTTTTTTCCTGTTTTACAAATTACACGCGTGAAGCGAGGTAAAATGGCCTTCTTTAAAGAAGAAGAATTAATTAATCTTTTTTTATAATAATATGAAAAAAGGACTAAAACTGCACACTTATTTTTATAACTGAATTATTTTTATTCGCCACTATTTGTCAAAGTAACAGGCTATACAATTAATTTTTCATATTTTTATACTTAAACTAATACTCAAAGTATACGGGTAAGAGGGGCATTGCCCCCAGCCATCCACCAACGGTCGCCATTTTATTAGGAAAAAAACATACGTAAATGTACACTTAATTGAAACAGAGAGAAATAAATTCACTTTGTCACTTAATGATAATAATAATAATAATAATTATAATTATAAAAAATACTCTTCTAATTAGTGTGGCACATAACTTCCTCACGTCCTATTTCGTAAAATGTATTAATTTCAAGCTTTTAAAACCTATTATTATCCAATTTAATTAATTTTCCCCCGTTTTTTATATCCGTCAAAATTGTTTTGATTTTTTACATGAATTAAAGAATTAATTAAGAAAAAGTTAAAGAGCGTAGACGGTTGAAATTAATCTGTTGCTATCTGCGGTCTACTTTCCACAAACCATCCAAATTTCATAAAAATCAGATGAGTACTTTGAAGATATAGATGTAAATAAATGTATGCTTGTGCGCATGTGAAAGAGAAACAAATGGGCGTGTAGGGTTGCAATTTATATGGGACCAACAATGGGCAAATTATGACCTACCATCCAAATTTCAATAAAATCTGACAAGAAGTTTTTAAGATATGTTGGTTCACAAAAATTGAGCGATAGACAGACAGACTCAGAATCAAAAATGTTCCCTGATGTCTAAAAGGGATTTCTGACTTGGAATATTTGAAATCGGATTCCGTTACCTTCGGACAGCTCGGAAGAACAATAAACTTATATTGTAAAAATAGGATTTATAACTAATAACAGTTTTGTCGGTATTCTCTTGTTTTTTAAATACCATTTAACTGATTATTAATATTTTATTAATCACTCCTGTCACAATGGTATATGGTATATCATGCTCAATTTAAGGCTACGAAACACTTTAAATTAGGCATAAGTGCATCTTATACCGAGAGAATACTTGGTATTCTTGTAAAGTTTTTGGTTCTTCAGAACGATCACATTTCAGTAAGCTCGGAAGTAACCAAATGAAACTAATACTAAACAAAATATCCATATATTTGCAATATAATATAACAGGCAACTTAAATGAAAACAATCAAGATGTGACCCAACGGGATTAAATTCGGAAAGCTGATTTACATAACTCAAAATTAAATGTTATCTATTTATTATTTTTATTTAATAAATGTTATCTACATTAATCATGAAACATCCATATCAGTTAAAGGAAAAAAACAATTATTTAAATGTTTAACAAAATATATTATATAATCTTATTTAACAATAAGATTGCCGACGTAATACGGCCCTATTAATATCTAATTACCAGTATTATTTAAAAATTAATTATTGTACTCGTAATTGTTAAATTTACACATTTCTCACGATAATATATTAACTTTTTATGTATTAGTCTGTATTATACTGATAATTGTTTTTTTTAAACTCAAGATTCTTAAAAATGGAGGTTATCTTCAATTATCATTTGCTGAAAGAAAATCAGTAATAACCTTATCGAATTTCATTAAAATTACAAGAAATAGGCATTAAGGTCAAGATTCACTTTCTATGAGGTTTATTTTCGGAAATTGTATAAGGCGAATTTTTTTTTTTTTTTATTTCGACGCAATGCTAGAGGATCAATGTAAGGAATCAAACTACCTAGGCTGTGTGAGCATTCAGTAAATGCGTTAAAAATGCTCTTTAACTAAGTTTATTAAATCAATTAAATTAAAATGTTTAATAGTTTTTTAGGTATAACACAATAAATATGTGAAAAAAATTAACAAAAAATTATTATTCTTAAAATAAAGTAATTAAATATATTAACACTCTATGGTTCAAACAATTAATTATAGAGAACACTGGGTCAGAATGTTAAGAAGACTAACAAGTAATTAGGGAATCAATGAGTCTAAGAGGTTTAAAACAATTTTAGAACCCTAGTAAATTACAACGGGTTGAATACCAGTCAATACCAGTACAACTGTCGATAAAAATAAAAATATATTAGTTCGAGAAAACTTTAATATGGTAATCTAATTCTATTTCTCTGAGTGCTCAATTTCGTACAATATTATGAAAATGAGTTAAACATGTGCACTTTTAAGTCATAGTATGACGTACAGGAATATGATACCTCTTAAGTTTTTGACCCGTAATTCCTTCAATCGCTGGTCCGTCTAAGCCCATTATTAAATTGCATCATTATTAGTGTCAGTCTTGTTTACTCAATCAGTTTTTAAAAGTTTTTAGTTGGTATTTTTTTCTTCACATGTAAGATCAAAATATTGGTTAGAAATCTATACAAAGTGGTGGACTAGAGGAAATAGATTTGCTTATTCTTATTACTTATTACATAAGTTAACTAAACTAAATCCCACTTGCTATTATATTAAATTTGTTGTGACATTAAATGAACTCATGATTTTATTTTAAAGTATAATAGTCCATAAGTTATTATTTATACTTATAGGTAATATAGTAATAGATATATTACGATATCAAAGTATCAGTCATTAGTAGATCATTTTTTGTTTATCATAACATATGCTTTCCTGGTTCCCTTCATAGTAATAATTTGCAATAAAAAATAACTAGTTCCTTTACTACTTGAATAATAAATAATATATTCTATCTACAAATCATTATTCTTACTATAAGAGTTGTAACAATAATAACAAAACAATTCTGATTTAAAAAGAAGTAAGATTTGTATTCAGCTGACCATCAAACTCAAGTACATATAATAACAGTTAAAAGTGAAAGTATTTATTATGGGGCGCGAGTCACTTCGATCACTTAAAATGCAACATAACATGCTGGTTGGAAGCTATCAACTAGCCAGGTCTATTTAACGATTATTGTATAGCTATATTATTCAATTCTTCCGGTTATTATAACAAGTTACATATTATTATATGTGTGGCATTTTAAAATGTTTAGTATATAGAAGATTCTGATTCAAGATACACTATTTTACTACTGTTCATTTTAGGAACTGTGTTTAATTTAAGAAGTGGAATAATCAAAGATTAAGCATGGCTTTAATGTGTCCCATAAAAATATGAAATATTCTTTCTATAATCTTAATTAATCGAATCGAAGTATCAATAAGTACTTTTGAAACAATCAATTTATGCTGGGTCGTAAATAAAAAATCTATACTTATCGAAAAAACCGAAAAAGCGAATTAACTTGATAACAGTGTAATAAAACACTATAAATTATGCATGTATTTTTCATTATGGTATCGTAGTTTCTTCAGCTAGTCGCTTACAATTCAAAAACTCTTTGGTGTTTAATCTAGAAGTTTATCACAGATTTCTGACCTTTAACCTGTGATTAAAAAAACCACCTTCACTCTATATGACCTCCCTTCGACTAATGTAAGTTACAAGTTACAAGAATAGTTGTACTTGTACCATAGTTGTAAACCAACTGACAGATTAAAGCAGTACAAAATGCGCTGGACGAATTGTGTCACAAGCCACAAGATTTGTTATTCATTTGTTACATACTGAAAAAGTTTACACGTTGTGACTTACATGAGCTCGAAATCTTTGAATCGAACTACGAAACTATATGAAGTCTATTTTCTTACTCTGTTTTTCTGTCATGCAACGTCTTCTTCTTAATAGGTGAGGACGAACCGGCAACTGTTTCTTGAAAAGGAACCTCTTTATAAATTAACATATTCACCATTGTTATTTCATTTTGGTTACATTATTCAAAATGTATAATAATAAAAATCGTGTTATCATTCATGTTGTGTTGATTGGTCCTCAACTATTCTCACATTTTAGTTAATATACTGGTTTATTTTTATACAAAATTAAGATGCATAATAATTAACTGTGGAGACTTGTAAATTGTGAAGTCTTTACAAGTTACCCTGCAGCGTTCTCTCTATTTCATAACTGGATTCGTTTTCAAGACCAAGGGTTAGACACAGTAAATGTCAATTGGATAAAGCATCATAGGTTCCTACTTTATTTCATTATCTGTACGCGTTAATAATATGCAATGGACACTAAATGTTAATAATGCAGAATTTACATTTAAGCTAAATTCTTAGAATAAATCGTATAAACTCGTAAATAAGATATCGTTTACATGTTTCATGGTTAAGAAGAAGTAGTCAGCAAATTATTTTCTACAACTCTTATAAATTATTTCCTTCATTCTATCAATTTTAAAATAGAAAGAATTAACATAGAAAATGATGTCTTAATAAGAAACAAGTAATCACAAAAATGATAAATTAAAACTCATAAGAGAAAAAGAGAATACCCGTGCGTAACAACAATACAGATACCCAAGTACAAAATGATATTATCTCCAGAGATATCTTAATTTCCAGAGCAATATCTGGACGACTTATCTTATAATTATCTTCAACGGCTTATTATATAATCGTAAATTAATATCTCATACTCTTCCTTACCCGCAGTCAGTTTATATTCTGCTCTTATACGATTTCTTTGTGACTCTATATAATATTATATCATACTTCACACATTTTACAGAGGTAGAGATAATAATATTTGTTACCTTGAATGCTACCCTCTCGTTGAAATCACATGAGGAAATCTTATCAGTAAACTGAGTCAGATCCACCTGGGCCCGAGCGAAAGAATACAAATCATGTTATCGTACATAATGAAACAATCGAAATACCAATATTGCGTTCTATATTCCTTTTAATAAAAGTATTAAAGCTGCAATTCAGTAATTATTATTGATTATTTATTCTTCAAAGTTGAAATTTTTAATTATTAATAATTTATTCAAAATTAGTGATATTACTATTGCTTATACCAACTTTAAATATATTCACCATAAAATATAATTTATTACCATACATTATAACATAAAGGTTAGCGGTTATAATTTAAACAAATTTCCAATCAAGCCAACTCTGGGCAGTCATAATTTGCATTTTTATATTGGATCATCAGAAAAAATTACCAAAAAGGAAATCCCAGTATTTTTTTCCCCCCTCTCTCTCTATCTTTGAAATTGGCGTTATTTTACTTCAGTTAATTTTATTATTACTGAAACGCCATCACTGACCAAATCACAAATGATTTTGAAATGATCTTTGTTTATTTTTTTATATTGTTTGTAAACTATGTCAAATACGAAGAAGGATACACAGTAGAGAGCAATTAGTTCACTGGAAGTTGATGAGAAGGAACCACCGATCTGACTGCTCATTGATCCCTCAAACTGTGACAAACCAAGCATCCTGTTTTCATCAGAAGCAAAACCCAATTCAGCCTTATCATGGAGAAAATAAAACACAAGAAAGAACACTGTCACATGCATTATAATCAAATGCAGTAAGTGGCCAAATTTGTGTCGGGAGATAGTTCGACATCCAGCCATATTCATTTCAACAATACAACAATTGTTTAGTAATAAATAAATACGTTTATTTTATTTTATTGCTTCCGATTTTTCCGATGGTAACGAAAGCTACGAAGAACAAAAAAAAAAAGAAATGTATGTCTAAAATTTTTTGGACATAAATTAGTTTCACACATCAGGGACCATTTGTGATTCCGTGTGTCAGTCGCTCATATTAAAAACTGCTCGTCTGATTTTAATTAAATAGATGATAGGTCATAATTAGCCCATTGTTGGTTTCATATAAGTTTCAAAAGTACTCATCTGATTTTTATAAAATTAGGATGGTTTGTCACAGGTAGCCCCAGATTAATTTTAACCGTCGCGTCGGCGCACTTAAAATCTGTCTAAATTGATACTTTAATTCATGCAAAAAATCAAAACAATTTTGATAGATTTAAAAAACGAGGTAATGAAAAAAGAAATTGACAATAATAGGTTGTAATAATAAGAAATATTAATTATTATATTAGTATAGAATACAAATAAAATGAATAAAGAATTTATAAATGGTCCGTTAGTCTTAACTTCGAAAGGCGTTAGTTATCTATTCAATTATAGTCTCTTAATAGTGAATAAAATTTTTCTCAGCCAACATTGTCACATTCGAGGATGAAATACAAAATTGAAACAGTACTTGATAAATTCTGCTGTAGGAGTTCGATAAATTTACCTTAACGGTAAAACGAGTAGAAAAAAACAACACAATTAAAATAACACAGACAATATACATACTTAGGTTTAATAGAATATATTGCTGCTTCGAACTTGACAAGATTTATAAAACAATTATATCAAGTAAATAAAAGAAAATTAACCAACTGCATTAGAGAAATGTATTACAAGATACAGCGTTTAAAGCTTGATTGATGTAAAATAAATGTATAATGCGATGACTGTGGTGTTCTTTAAATGGTTTTATCATTTTATTTCATTCGCTAAAATGTTTATAGCTTGGACCTTAAAGGTGTTTACAGGGTTCACTAACAAATTATACAAATCTATATTCCAACTTAAATTTAATATAGCATGTTTTTTTAATTAGTACAAAATTTATAGATACATAAATGTACTTATTATTTTTTTTTTTTTTTCATAATCTAGAATGTATAGTACATAATAATAATTCTTAATTAGCAAGAAAAACTGGGTATCTAAAAATGTAAAGGGTAAATGGATTATTGGATAGATGGCAATGCCTAATTCTGGGAGAAAGGGGACCCAACTAAAACTTGTTTAGATTTAAGTAGAGGTTATTAATTATGGGATTGCGATGATAGGTATTCTAAGTTTCTACTTATATTTCTCTAGAATTGTTATTGTGACAAACACTTCTTCATTTGAAACCTAATAAATTCTCAACAAGTAATGGACAAAGTATAATTTGAATAATTAATGCATACAAAAACCTTTAAGTAGAAATAGATATGATATATTATGAATAATGAAAGGTTTCTAGAAAGTGTCGTTCAAGCAAAGGTCTAAAATGCTGAGGATGAAAAATTAGTTAAATGAACAAATTCGTCACTGCAATTCGCTGGTGTTTTGAGAGATTCCTGTGGTTTTACCCGATTCTAAATGTTTGAAACGCTTTAACGCGATGGTGATTTCTCCGTTTCAATGCCTGGTTCCGGTCGGCCCCTTCAATTTTAGAAGAGAGGAACTTTGTCTAAAAGGTCGATTTTGTTAAACGATTGTGGACACGGTTTGAAAGTTAAAGGGCGGTTAGAGATGGCAGCAGAGTCGAACCAGAGTACCACAAGACCTTTGGTTCAGCTCAGAGGTCCTCCACCATTTACATTGTAATTGCCTCTCTCTTGAAATCTTCCCTCTTTCTTCAACAGACTGGAAAACTGTTAATGATTTCCCACAGGTGCTCTCCTAGACTTCCAAGAGTTTCGTCTTGTCCCTACAAGTAAAAACTCCCATGATAGACAAAAGCGTTTTTACAATGCTTGACTGCCCTGATTAACATCGGAATCATCTTGATCAGTCGGTTCTTCAATTTAAAATGCACGACACGGATCCGGTTCATCACATCAGCTATCTCAGGTTTTAAGATTGGAAAAATAATTATTTTTTAAAAAACAGATTGAGGAATAATATATCTTTATTCTTACTTAATATACAGAAGTACAGATTTTTTTTTTGGGGGGGGGGGGGGAGGGAAACCCGAAAACTTAAGATTAAATGAAATTCTATTCCATTGTTCCCTTTGGAAATTGCGTTGAGATAAAATAATAATTACTTTTAATCAATCTAATACTGTTAAACCATCACAATAGCCAAAGATGTTCAATAAAGCAAAATATTCAATCTCAATTTGACAGGGAATTCCCATACTTCCTCATAAATCTTTAAATTTGAGTGTGGTAGTGTAGTTAAGGGTTTTAATAGCTCAGGTTTATTAAAACACGTTTTACCAATCGTTTGATTACTACATCATGACAATATTTTAGTTGGAATATAACTAGATTTAGGCTATTATTTTATTTTAGGCTATCAGTTGTTAGATTTTCATGCTCGCGGTTCTCTTGGTCTGAAAAGGTTGTGTGTGGAGTAATCTCTTTTTACTTAAAAACAAATTTAGATTCCTAAGTAGATATTAGATGTCCCTATTTATTTCAAGATTTTAAATTTTTTTTAACTATATGTAATGATGTTTTAGGCATGATTATGTCCCGGAGGGGGACGAAATATAGCCAGTTTCTAACTACTATGCGTTATTAACTTTTACTACTTTTACCCTAATTAACCTACCTAAAAATAAGAACAAATTTAGAGTTCCGTGGCCAAACTTAATCTAAAATAAAAATATACTTAATATATAAATTAATAAATTAATTTTTAACAACATTTGTTGAAGAAAAAACAAATAAAAATATAGTTACAATCAGAAACACGTATTATCAGGACTATCTCTTAAAATTTACCCACTGTGAAGTCTAAAAGATATCATAATTGAAGCGAGCTTCCTACATTCAACAAAATATGGTCCCTGTTTGTCTGTTAGAAACGTTCTACAACGTCCTACGACAAGTTTACGATAAGTTAGTGGAATAACTTAGGAAGACTCCCGACTCCCCACTACACTAATCTATCCCAATAATCTTCTTTAACTATCAACTCATAATAATTAACAACTATTTTCTTAATATTCAATATTTATTGCATTACTCTCGCTTCAATAATAGAGCCAAGCAGTGCCTAGCTGAAGCGAGCGTACGAGCTTCAAAGATTTAACAAAATAAGCACCTTGTCTGTCTGTCAGTAAATTTAAGTAAAAGTTCCAATTTAACGCTGTCCGGTTCGTTGGGCAGCGTTATCCGTCCAAGCATTCATGCGCAAGGCTCTCGTAAACACTTAAAGAACAAAGATCTAATTTACAATTGAAATGCATAGAAATCACTTAAGTAAATTCTGGATAGAGTGTTCATATTTTTTTAACCAAGATGTATTCATTTCCATTTGTCTCCCTGTTCCAAAAATAAATAGAAAATAAGTCCATGAACAATGAATGCATTTCTTTATGAGAATACACTGTCTCTAACCGGGGAAGTAGAGGAAGAAACAAGAAATAGGTAAGAGTTTTTCTTTGGTCAGAGGTCAGAGGACGGTGGAGGCTGAGGTCGGTGCGCTGTCAGGATATTGTTGATGATGACATAATAATGGAGGATTTATGTTTGGCCGGTTACCGGTAGAGATTCCAGTGACACATTCATTTCAACGTCACACTTATCCTCTCTCATAGTTCATAGCTTCCCTCCACTATCACTCTGGAATGTCTGGGAAAAGGATTTGACGCATATTACTAAACAGAATATCCTTCTCACGACGTATAGCAGTTCAGCGTTTATTAGGCAAATGAAACGGGTTATCACATAAAGACAACAAAGTGACACACTGCTACAGATGTAAGAATCTTTTAGTCTATTTTCTAGCATTATTTATCTTTAACTCGATCTTTTATGGATAAGCATTCGGCTTATCTTCAGAGAAAATGAAGGTTTATCATTTTACAGTAGGAAGGTTACATCCATTATCCTGTATTTAAAACATCTTAATTCTTATTAGTTCTAAACTCTTTGCTTATTTATCTCTCATTATCATCTTCTAAGAGAAAGTTACAAAAGTAAAAGAAAGAGTAATATAAAATCTTGAAATGTACTCAACCTTAAATTTAATTAATTTTTTTGCTCTTTGTATGTGTCTAATGTCTCATTTTATTGTGTGCTCGTTGCGGCATCAGGAATGTTTGAAACCAAGTTTTATTATAAATCCTGTATGTTTATGCATTTTGGTTGGGTGAGGGTAAAGGGTAAATATTGGTATTAATTAATTTAAAACACAATTAAAATTAAAAAATAATAATTTTTAATTATTATCATTTTTGCTTCCGAGCTTACCGAAGGTAACGGAAGCTATGTGATCGTTCTGAAAAATGAAAAAATTTTATATCTCCGATTTCAAAAATTCCAAGACAGAAATCCGTTTCAGACATCAGGGAACATTTTTGGTCCCGTGTCTGTCTGTCGCTCAATTTTTGCGAACCGCCATATCTTAAAAACTACTTGCCCGATTAAATGAAATTTAGTTAGTAGGTCATAATCAGCCCATTGTTGGTCACATATAAGTTTCAACCTTCTACGCTTATTTGTTTATCTTCCATATGCTCACAAATATACATTTATTTACAGCTATATCTTTAAAAGTAAACATTTGATTTTTATAAAATTTGTATGGTTTGTCGAAAGTAGCCGGCAGATAGCGCACCTGCCTAATTTCACTCGTCTGAGCACTTTAAATCGTGCTCAATTAATATGTCTATGTACTTTAAAGCCGCATGGCTAACTGACTCACTGACTGACATTTATTAATGTTTACCCACTTCCAGAAGAGCTAGAGACTTGCGGTTTGCGCCAATCGGCGCGCAACGTCCATATTATGAACCATTATAGTTATACAAAGTTCACTTTTCCCCCTCCTTCTCCTCTTAAAAATAAAAATGGCCGACTTGACTTTTAAGCTGTTTTGGGGGCTTATTGCCGCTAAACGGTAAGTCGTATTGGAAAACGGGTAGCACCAGCGGTAACTGATTTTAAAAGATCTACAACTTTGGTCCTATGACATTTTGTCGTATCATTATCGGTTGTACCTTAGATAGTGATAATTTTGATATTTTTTTTCATTTTTGTCTTTGAATGGCTATAGTTTCTATATAATAGTTGACCGATTTTATTTCTGATTGAGGCGCTTGAATCTCACACTAATGCTCTTTAAATTAATTGTATTTTATTTCATTAGTTCATCCTATTTGCTGAGAACATGAGAGTAAACTTTTTCCCGTGTGCCGTGTCACGTGACTACTTTTTTTGGTTTTTAATATTGTGTCGCATATCATTTTAAAGGCCTTGATATGTACGTTAAAGCTATTTGATTGGTTTATTTTTAAACAATTTTGTACACGTACTTTTGTACCAATTTTTAATTTTGTTGTAGGTTAAAGGGTTTAAATATTTTTTTGTTATTAGGTTTTTTATTTATATTTATTTATTAGTTTAATTAATGCCCTTTTGTAATGTTTGTTTTTTAAAAATATAATTTTGGTACCTCAAAGTACAGGGGTACAAATGTCAAAGTTAATCATTTATAATATGATGTATATCGTTGAAAAGCTCTTGAATAGGAATAGTAGATTCATTTTTGTTACGATCTATTTTGTGTTATTTCTAGTTTTGAGGAGGTAAAATTGAAAAAAAAATTATATATTTTTTATTTCTTTTTTAGACAATAATGGCTTGTAAAAGCATAAAATCAATAATGAATAAATCAATAATCAGTACGTGAATAGGATGCGAGGAAGCTATGTGCCACACCAATTGGCAGTCTAATTTATTTATTTATTAATTAGTAAATATTTTAATTAATTAATTCGATAGAATGTTTTTGTATTGGTGCAGGGTATATGAGCCAAGTTTCAGCCCGATTTGATGACTGGAAGAGGGTTATTAGCCCTCCAATTTTGACGGCAGGCATCCTGTTTGTGCTTGTGGGTATAAACAAAAGAACATAAGTTAAAGTTAATATAAAGAATAAAAAAATAGTATGAACTGAGTTTTATAAATATGTTTTTTAAAAAAAATTATTTCCCTTTATTTCTACACTTAACAATATATTTCGTAATATGTTGCTTGTTTGAAAGTTGACGTGACATGTATACTTAATTTATAAGTGAAATAGATGAGCTCTTGATTTCTATTTATTAGGCTTCGATGCTCAACTGTTTTTATCGCAGTCACGAGGCCTGGGGCACGAGCCATGAACTCAATATCAAGGGTGTGATGAACTCAGAACACGAACATAAACCTTAAACTTTCCTTGGACAATAGACAACTACCGACCCAGCAAAAAAATTAACAATGTTCAAACTTACAAAATCCTCCGATAGTAAATCAAGCGAATAAGTCGACTTTATAGCGGCCGAAAACAGAACAACTCAGAAATGAAAATATAAAGTCCTTTATTCATTATTTTTTCTTCTTTTATTATTAAAAAACAAAAAATCTTTATTGGAGGAAGGTATAGATTTAGTTTCCGTGCAAAAATAAATATGTTGGTTTTTAAGGAAATTAAAAATACAAACTAGAATCTAGTCTATGTTATCAGGTACCAAAGTATGCTCAAACAATTGAGAACTATATTCTCTATTATTTAAAAAAAAAAACGAAAGTGGCAAAACATTGGCTCATTTTGTCGAGTTTGAAAATTTGTCCTGAACACCATTTTTTAGGACTCTGATCACAGAACGTTTTTTTTTTTTTTTTTTTTTTTTTTTTTCAAAAAAATAAATAATTTGCCTCAAAACCGAGATTCCGTGGCTCATAGCCAAAAAAGGGAAACTTGATTCGGAATCGGCTCGTCAAGATTCATGTTTTGCCGCATTTTATTTATTTTGTTGAAGCAATTTTCAAGGGTATAAATAATAACCCATAAAATATGTATTATATTTTTAAACCATAAAAGTTGCATCCTGCATCCTATAATATAATAATTATTTACATACATTCACATTTTGATGTTGTATGTATATAAAACTGATTGTTGCTTCTCAAATGAATAGGAAAATAAAATCATCACAAATAAATCGTTTTCAAAGCGTTAGTACAATAAACTATATTGAAAGTTGTTTCACAACCATAGACCTCACGACATTGAAAACGAAATGTTACAGAGCCACATTTCATTGATTGCCGAGATGGCATAAAAATAAAAAGTGTCAGTGGATTTAAAATAATCCCACTCACTGTCTGCGTAGTAAAGGAAATGCAGCTGAGGGTTGATGTTCTTAATGCCAAGGTTGAGATAAGCTATTTTAATTCAGTTTACCCTCCTGCTGTTTTAAACTCATTTTATTAATATATTTTGTTTTGTTAGTGTCAAAGGGAAGCGGGTTGTTCTACGCAGCACTAGAGTCTCCTACGAAACTTGTGGGACCATTGATTTTGAAATCCCAACAAGCACTTGCATGGCGTTATCGTTAGATTTTCAAAATTTCTAAATCAAGGGGTTTACCTTAGAGGCGGAGGGGTAGTTTTCGGTTTTTGATGCCGATGAGTTGAGAGGCAGAAAAAAATATATAATACGAATGGAATCCAGTAAGAGCGCATTAAAAGTCCATCGAAGGATCCCTGTTCTAAATTATTCTATAATACCAATTTCAGTGAATGGGCTTAAATATTTATGATAACTTATGCTTAAGATTTTTAGATCACTCGGGAGTAGAGAGTAACATTTTTTTTTTTTTTTCAAATTTAACGAAAATGACACAGGGCATAACACAAATACAGGATTCCCCATCCCCATCCTGTAATATACAGATAATATGTTTATTGGGACTTAAAAGAAACACAAAAAAATAGCAGGAAAGTTTGAGGTGTAAATAGTAATCGTAAAAGAAAAGTACCTTCTAATGTTTTTAAAAGTTGCAACTTAAGGATCAGATAAGATAATATATCTATGCGATAAATAAGTGTCAATTGGAAAATCTCTGTATTGAAGTCTGTCAGAAAATAAAATAGTTTCCTACTAATTAAACGCTAAATAATGTTTTAAAATATTTGAATACATAATCAATATTAAACCTTAGTGCCCTACCGCAGTGAATCAATAAATTAAAAAATATATTATCACGGTAATAATAATTGTTTTCTTTGTTATTATGATGAGGTAGTCAAATAGGAACAATGAATTAATGAATAATAGATAGGCACTCTTAAATTAAAGGATAATAAAAAAGGAATTATTTTATTACATGTAATAATTACATTTACAATGCACATTATAAAAACTGTGAAATACATATAAAGAAATAACCGTGTTTTTCGCACATTAGCAAGAAAAGTGATATACAATTAAATTAAGTACTCGTAAAGCAAAATGAGTAGGAAACTAACGATCACAGAAAGAAAAAAAAACTCTACAATTTTTTTCCGTCCAGATATACAAATGCCTCAAAAGAAGTTGCTACAGTTTGTGTTAGTGAGGTCAAAGTCTTTTCTCCGACTAAATCCTTCGTGATGCCAAAGCTCCCCATTAAACCCGGACCGACGAAAATCTTACTTCTCATTCTCTTCTTTTGTCGTCGTTGGCTTTTTGTTTTTTTCCATCCTTTGGATGGATTCATTTCTTGTTGGGGGGGTCATTAGCATTCCGGTAATAAATCCTACGAGAGGTCCCATCACAAGCTTTACTAGGCCTCCAAAATTATTTTTCACTTTAGCCTACGTCAGGCCAAAACCATGGGATTACGAGAAGAATGGAAATTGGACTCATCTTTCGCAATAGATGACAGAGAATAGAATGTGAAATAATATTATGTCAAGTCCGGGTTGATTTGACGTAGAGAGGAAGTATTCCGAACCGGATGGACATTTCGAGGTATTAAGAAGAAAATCTTCAATTAATCTACTAAGTATTATGTAGCACATACTTTCAAAATAATACATATATTAATTCCTTTGAAGGAATATAGTTGTTAAATTTAGGCATGGCAATTTAAAAAGCGGAAGGATATAAGTTGAGAATTAGCAAACCCTTAAGTTACATAATGAAGTAAGTACCCAGAGTTCAACTAACTTTTTATACCTAAACAAAGAAGGAGAAGAAAAGCAACTTAAAAACTAGTTCGTTATTTTGTGCTTTCTTTTGAATAAATGGGATCATGATAAATTTAAATTTTAAAACAAAACTATTTAGCTCATAATAGTATATACACCTATAGCAAAACAATTGACATAAATAAATTGCTTCTGATAAGAAATAACATCGCCCAATTCCAATTTTTAAAATTCAATTCTAAATAATAAATTTAAAAAATACCTTCTTCTTCAGGTCAACCTAACGCAATAAATTATAATAATTGATTTAAACAAACAAACAAAAAATAAAAAAATAAAATAACAGTGTATGGATCAAGTAATAAATAAAAAATTAAAATATTTACAAAAAAAATTATTTCGAAACCAACAATCTTGCTAGAATGCCCCTAAAATATATACCTGTAATTTAACTTTGACTGAAAAACTGGAAGATATTGGGAAATGATAATACCTCGTACATTTGGGAAAAGGTCAGCTGCTGTGGTAATAAAGATAGGTGTTAAAAACGCTGACCTTTATCAAAACAAATACGATTGTTGGCTCTGAATGAAAATCCAACATTATTTAGAAATTGATATTATCATCAGTTCACTTTGAACAATTTGAGCCACTAAATTCTAAATTGAAGAAGTTAAACAAAATTCGAAGTAATACATTGAGTATATCAATTTACTAAAATGTAGCTTATTGCTCTCTAAACAGCATCTGTCGGTCTTTTGGTTCTTATTTACATTTGTTTGGTTTTTATTTTGGTTGTACATTATATTTTGTACTTTTACTCATTAATCATAAAATAATTATAATTTAAAAAATACCACGAGACCTTTCACGTGTTCTTTCAAAATAAAAAATATTTTAGTATAATATATGTGTTAAATAAAAACTATTCACAAAATAAAAGTATGCACTTTCTTAAGTGGAAGAAAATGTTATATTAAAACGGGAAAAATCTAGTATAATGGATTTTTTTTTATAGCCCAATAGAAGAGGAATTATAATTAAACACTTAACAAAACCGAAGAAAAGATTATTAAAAATTCATACCAAACCTTTATTTATTATTATTATTTTTTTTATTTTTTTTTTTTTGTCTAACTAAGGCATAACAAATTTGGGTGAATGCGTACAACCAGTTATTATGCCTATGTTTAAAAATTGTACAAAATGATATAAGTTAGAGAAGGGGGTATTTTAATCGACTGGTAAAGGGGAGCAAGCGCAATGGGACCAATTGCATACGTCCTTGAGATTCCAGGATAGCGGCCGCGGCCGCTCCTAGAGGTCCAAGACCTGGGCCCGAGTCGAGCTAAGTTAGCTTGCCCTGCACAGCACACTAGGGTTGGGACATCGATAGGCAAACATCGATGTTTTCGATACATCGACATCGAAAGAACAAACATCGATGTTAGCCAAAACATCGAAAGAAAACATCGATGTTTTCGATACATCGACATCGGTCCTCCAAGGTGAAGAGCAAAAAAAAAAAAAAAAAAAAAGGTCACCACTTTCAAAAAATCTCTCCTTTTCGTCCCTGATTTTCGTTGTCGTCCGTTTTTTAGGCTGCGATGCATCGATAACATCGGTCTTTTCGATGTTTCAGGAAAACATCGATGTTGACCGATACATCGAAAGATCAACATCGATGTTAAACATCGATTTTTTAAAGTCCGATACATCGATGTTTTCGATACATCGACATCGATGTCCCAACCCTACAGCACACTCTTCGGTTCCTCGCGGATAACTGCACGCATTTCCCTCTTCACTATGCACAACGACACTACCCTAACTACTTACAAATTGCTCTCTATAAAAATAAAATAGGAAGTAATTAAAAAAAAAAAAAAATAAAAACCTTCTTTAGGCCTACTAAAATTATACCAACAATTACTTATTACTCATCTCATTGGTGAAACGAATGTTAACTGTACAAAGAACGCAACAGAACTCAGGTCTTTTGGTTTTAAACAATCATAAACAAAGAAGCAGTTTAGTAAATCAGATTAAAAAGAGAAAATATCGATTGCAACCATAGCGAAACTGGCTCTATGGATCATTCAGAAACTACGGAAAGGTCAGTATAGGTCATAGGTTGTTTCAACAGTATCTTTTAACACAAACCTTTTATTTTTTTAACACTTATGGTCAACTAAAATTCAATAAAAACACAAAAATAGTATTTACCTAAGAATAATTAATAACACCATTCATAAGCTGAGGAATCATTCATTCAAATGTAGTAGAATTAAGATTAATGTTATGCTTTTTAATATTTCCTCAAGGGCTAAAGATCGAGTTCTAGCATTTCTAATGATTCTGGAAAACTATTAAGTGAAACCACAGTAATATGAAATATGGGAAGTTTACACCTAGAAACTGAAAATGAACTTATAGCTTTAAATGAATTCAACTCTTGACGTCAAATCCTGATAAAAATCTATTATGTTTTATAAAGGCTGTCTGATGTATTGGGAGAGATAACAAGAGAATTTACAATGGTTAGGCGGAATCACAGTTCGCACAGTAGCTGGAAGAGTTAGCTTAAGATGAGTTCACACATTCAACAACGACTATTCCATGTCTGCATTCACACGGGACCTTGCCGGTGAAAGTACTTCGAAGTACCCATGGGAGCAGTTTCTTAAAGATGCACATCCTAGGAAACAAACCAAGGTTAAAGGTGACACACAATGGACCGACGTTTCTCTCAGGGAAAAATAAACTCAGACAATCAGGAAAAGAAGTCTTTCCTAATTCATAACAAGGATATTTTGCCAGAATTATTGTATCACGGAAAAACACTCAAATGATCTATAATTAAATGATAAATTAAAATCAAAATATAAAAAAAAGAACTAAATAATTTCAACCATTATGTTTTATTCCTTCCAGTTGCTTCACAACTAACTTAACTTGGTTTCTAGGTAGGTCATGAAGAGAAGACGTTCTAAAAATTGGATTTTTTATAACTGCCAATTACGAGTAGTGTTTTAGGAGGTCAGTAAAGGTTTCGACCTTATTCATATCGTATAAAAGTAATTTATAAAAAAAAAAAAATAATAAAATAGCATCTGTGTAAACGATATTAAACCAAGGAGCAGTAAGCGGTTAGAGAGATGCCGTATTTTTATTAATATACCACGGTAATTATGTTTTTTAATGAGAGGATCACGACGATTTCACGTTGAGGCATCACCGGGTTGAAAGGTAGGTAAATGTTTAATTGAAAATGATGAGGAGGATATCCTTTTGGGGTTGAGAAAGGGAGAATGACGTAAAGGTAGACAGCCGCCTGATGAGCTCTGATCTCGTCTACACGAGTGCCGAATTCATTGAATTAAACGGTTTTCATGTCGATGATCTCTCGAAAAAGTACTTCATGTAACTTGTCCTAGCATATCACCCAGTGACATCAGCACCACCTCTTCACAACCAATAAGTACACTGCACGTCAAGTTGCGTCGTGACGAATATGGAGAATATTATAAATCTCCTGTCAACTATTCTTACCCTCTAACGGTCCTTCTTGATTATTTTTCAATACCAAGCCTGATAATACTTGACAAGAAGTGAAAAACCAGATTGAAGAAAGGACACAACACGCATGTAACACCTGAATGTTGATTTTTACCGTAATTTAAGGTAGAAAGTAAAGAATGATTTATACGAGTTTTATAATTGAGTTGTATAGAAATGATTTTTTAAAGGAGATACAAATTAGTAGTTTGGAGAGTATGACACACAACATCACCAAATAAATCTTTCTACAACAGAGATAGAGGCACTTTATAAAATGATTATGTTGCACCAAGCAACTTTCTCTACGATGATTACTCCGAAATTTTAAAGTAACTAGACCCTAGACGCCTAACATGTAAATATGATGTACTGTTTTAAGTTCCTAAAAATATTAATTTCAGCCTTAACATATATAAAAATTTGTAATTTCCAAGAAATCACAATGCACACAGCTAGTTTGATTGACAAATGTCGAAACAGTACGAAAATACATATTTAATAATATAATTAGGGAAAATATACTTTAAAAACAAAATAAAATAAAATATCTTATGTTCTTTTTGGCAGAAAGGTCGTATTTCTTTTTGACTCATAAATCATTTTAACTCAGTAAATCATCAATGTAGACGTTTTAATAAATCGTTTTTTAGAGAGTCAAACGTTTAAAGAAAGGAAGAAGGATCACATAAAGATGCAATATCGTCGTCGTTTGTAAGGAACCGTTTCAGCCATATGAGACGGACTATATATGAGAGTATTTTTGAGGTCCGTATGGGAAAATGGTTCATGATGGGACAGAGAGAAGGCTTCGGTAATGGGCCTCCCATTATTGGAAGCTGACACCGCGGCGGGATCTCTACAATGGACGGGCCGCAGCTCAGAATAGATGGCTTGGGGAGTCATTGTTAAAGCAACGCACGGTTCCTTCAGAAGTAAATTGCTGATTTATACAGTTCCCGGCTTCGGCATTAGGCTCCAAGATACTCGCGACACAGAGATTACTGGGTTTTATTCAGTAGTGCGACTTATTTCAGCTCCAGTCGAGATTTCGCTAAGTAATTCAGGAATTTATTGTCGGTGAGTAGCAAACCTACCAGATACAACCTTTAATCATCCGAGTAACCAGAGTAGGTTTTTTTGTGAAACGAGGGTTTAAAAAGCCGACGATAATTTCCACACACAAGTATCGTATAACAAATAGGTTTGTAGCAAATGATTTGAATTTAGGAGGAATCAAAAATCCTAAATAAGGCAACACTGAAGACGATTAAATAATATATTGATGTACACCACTCGCTTCCGTTTAACTCTGTTCAAGCTATAAATAACATAAAACGTTATTGGATTATTTTTCATAGGTTTTGAAAATAAGTAAATAACGAGATATGTAAATATCGACACTATACGAGATATATAAAAGGTTTTTATAACTCACATGCTTATGCGTTGGTCAAAAATTGTTAAATTCATATATTGTACATAGCCGATTCACCATGGCAGGGAGTAGGCGATATTATTTATACTCTACATACTTTCCTGTCGAGATAAGTAATAAAGATATAAATGCATTTTTAAAAAAATATATTTGGGTAAGTATTAAAACAAGTTTTAGGGTTTAAGTAACCCAGATAAATATATGAGGTTCAATCGGTGATTTTACAAAAATGGGTTAGAATATGTCATGACCATGACAAAAAACTAACACTAACAAAACTCTATCCATAATCCATATAACATTAATGAATAAATATATGCTGTAAATTGACATTATTTCTAAGTTTTACTGTCAATATTCATCAGTAAACGCTACGTATACGTGTAAATATCACTTAATCACTATCTACAGCATTATTTTATAAACATAATTATTATTTTATAATCTGGTATTATATTTATTAAAATAGGAAAATATATATTTATTTATTTTCTTTTTTAAATCCCTCACTCAGATCTTTATACAAATGCATTCCCTAGAACGACACACTGGGGTCCCACAGACCCCATGCAAACTATAATTGAGTTTTATTTGAATTTCTCTAAACCTAGACTCCCTTCTAATTTACCTTGGAACCTTTCTGTGTATATACTGATAACAATACCTATGTTATTAGTATTCTTTTTTTTTCAGTATTCATTAGAATTAGAGTTTGGGTCCCATAGACCCCTGTGTGCCATTTACGTAATTGTTTCATACACCACTGTTAATTGTCTTATTTTTTATTTGATTAAAAATCTTATATTATATTTCTTTTATAATTAATTTTATATTTTTTAAGACTGTCAAAAGTTCCAAGATAAAACTTTTTATTACTATTAGTAGACGTACATAACTTCTGTCAAGTTGATGGTTTAGTGGATCTGAGTAAAGATTTAAGGCAAAAAATGCTTAACTTTGACAGAATATGTAAGAAAAGCAATATTTTTTTTATTTTATTTTTTTTTATAATTTTTGTTTCTGTTTTCTGTAAAAAAATCCCTTAATATATATATATATGAAAAAAATATTAACCCAATCTAACGAAAACCAAATTTTATAATTTTTTTTAAAGCACAATTATTTCTAAAAAAAAGTTGATGAAAATATATATGTATACTATTTAATTTTAAAATCCTTATTTGTTTTGGTCATAATTAAATGGAATAGTTAGAATGACAAATTATGTTTAAAAAAAAAAATATAAATAATTAAATAAGGAAAATGTTTATTAATTAATGTAACACATTAATGACCCCTGTGTGGAGTTTACGTAAAAAAAAAATAAGTGTGTCGTTCTAGGGTTAAAAGGATGTTTAATACAATTGCACATTAATATTACAACGACAGTTCTTTTAATTTTACCCACACATCTTCGAGCAATTAGACTCATTTATTTAATATTGGTAAATGCTTGTAATTTTATTTTGACTCTCTATGCGGCATAAAATGAAAGTATAATTTTCTTGGGACATTAACGACCGCGCCAGGTCGTCTAGACATGTCTCAATGTCTATACACAGCTACATTTTGCAACAACGCAAGTAATTAACAATAATTCACCATGCAAATGGCAGTGATCTCATTAGAGGAGAGGCTTATGCTGAAAAAAAATATACAGCATAGTACGCAAAAATTTATTTATTATTAATTTATTTTGATCAGCATAATAACTAAAACTACCTTCGTCTATTTATATTATATTTGTTCAAAATCGTATGAAATAATATACTTTTTTTAACTTTCAAATAACATGTGTTTTTACTTTCTCATATAACGAGAGAGTATTGTGATGGCACGAAAATTCGATTTTGATGGATTTACATGTTTTGAGATCCCCTGAGTCCAAAAAGTGGCTTTTAAAAAATGTCTGTCTGTCGTCTGTGCACACGCGTGGAGCCTAAACGACTGGGCCGATTTTGAAGAAATTTGGCAAACATGTTCAGAAAAGTCATACCCCGAGTAAAATTAATTTTAGCTCCAAATGTAGTCCATTTAAATACGATTCTAACGATATAAGCCGATTTCCCAGGAAAAATCTAGTTCTTGAGGGCCGCTCTAAAATATGCTAAATCACGAAAACTAATAAATGAATAACACTGGGCTAAATAATTATGAACTCGTATATATGAGAAAGTTTGTCTGAGTTGTCTCGGACCGATTTTTTATTCAGTTTGTTCTTATAATTGGGATTATATTATTGTTCTTGGTTAAAAAAACTATAATGTATAATTTCAAGTCCATACAAACACTATTTCAATGCATATATGTATACTTTGTCTATTCATGTGCATGTAATTTTTATTTTATATTTGATATAAAAATTGTTTACTACTATTGATACAGGTATTATAAGTTGGTAGAGAATATATTTATTTTACTATATTTTGTTGGAAAAGAAACCATGTGCAGTTTTAAGAAAAAGGTAACGTTTTTACCCAAGAAAATTATTTCAAGACATATATAAAAAAGTCAGTTATGTATCTTAATTTAGTAAATTGTAAACAAAAGTATTGGTTAATATATTTTTTTTTTTTAAATAATTAACCTTTAATTACATAAACTATGTATAATAATAATTTCAAACGCCGAAATCAATGAATTGCGTAATCAACCGTATCCCCCTATATGTTAAATATTAAATAAATAGGAGTCTGTGCAAAAGGTATAATTTTTCAGCCGGATAAAGTCTATCATAATTTATTTGACACAACAGTTACATACATACACTGGAACTACATTATAACTGATGACACCTGTGGTTGTTAGACAATATAATTGTGTCCAATATAAAGAAAAATAATACATCGATTTGTAATAGTATTCAGATTAATTATAAACGCTAAATATATTAGTGTCTAATCACAGCTGTAAAATATTTATTTGACTGTCAGATATTATTAGCAATGAATGAGTAACATTTTAGTTTATTAGTTTATCTTTCATTTTTATTATATTAATATAATACCATTTACAGAAAAATATCACACATTAATGCATAAAAAAATATACTGCCAATTAGTGAGTAACCTCGCATTTTTCACATATTTCATTGATTTTATGCTTTTACAAGCCATTATTGTCTAATTTATTTAATTTTCCCCCCTGTTAATTGTTTTAATATGTCAAAATTGTTTTGATGTTTTACATGAATGCGGTCTAATTTCGACAAATTCAAATTTGGATGATTTGTATATTCCAAATAATGTATGTTTGTGCGCATTTTAAAGAGAAAGGAATAGGCGCAGAAAGTTGAAACTATTATGGAACACACAATGGGCTAATTATGACCTACTATACAAATTTCATTAAAATCGGACGTTAGGCCCGCTTAACACTATACGGTTTTTGCCGCACGGCAAAAACCGTACGGCAAAAATCCGAATTGGCATGTTGTTCACACTATCCGGTTTGTCCATGGCTTTTTTCCCTATCAGAAGGTTTTTAAAAATGTAGTGAAGTGCTGTGCTATGGCTATGAACCATAAACAAATGATTGCATTATCGTCGCAAAAAGAGAAGCCGTAAACATAATTTATATATGGTCGGAACGGAACCGCAGTATTATTTCATGAACCGATCTTTTATGTTAAAAGATTTAACATAAGCAATTTTTTTTACTGTATTTAATAAACAAATTATAAAATTGCGTATTCATCATACTAATGAAAGATATAGGCTATAAATTAATTATTAATATAAAATACGATTTTGTTAGTGTTAGTTATAATAAAATTAAAATAATAATCTGACGTTTATAATTATCTCTGTATATTTGAATCTACATCCTAATATAATTAGTTTACTAAATAGAATTGTTATAATATTGTTTTGTTATTTTAGGCCTGAGGATACCGAGGCTGGGGCGTAATATCTGGTTGCAATTCTACACAAACTTCATTCCAAGCATTTTTCTTTGCATTTCTGTCTTTGTATAAATCAAGATATTAGTTCCACAGCACTGGTCTATTTTGGACAAGGGTATTTAACACTTCTGCATCAATCTCTTCCATTGTTAATTATTAAAAAAAAAAAAAATATATATATTATTAATATTTAAATAAATTAAAAGAACTGTAGAGAAACGTACAGAGTAAAACCTGGCGAGAAACTGGCCGCACGGCTAAAAGCCGTCCAATGTGAAAGCCTGCATTTGATCAAATAGACTACTGGGTCCACAGCGGCTATCCGGTCGCCGTGAGTTTAGTGGTTGAGGACGGCTGCTATACGGCGGCCGTACGGCTTTTTGCCGTCGTATTGAAATAGTTGTCGTATTTATTGTAGTAGGGAGTTGAAATAGGGGTAGGAGTTGATTTTTCTGCACTTAAATTGTGCAGAATTAAAATTAGGAATGAAGCCTGTACTTAGATTTTTTGTATCTTGCCTAGAACCAATAAAATTTTCATTTTAATGATTTTTCTAACCTTAAAGTGCGGTATAGAGCCTTAAGGCTGTCATCCTTTCAACGATATTTAGTGAATGTCAAGAGACTTCTACATCTAGAGTAAAGTTTGATGTTTACCTTGAAATTGAAAAGGGTGCAAAATATGCTAATAATTTCTAGAACGAGAAGAGTAACAAGTAAATAATATATTAATAAAACAGGAGGGCGTTTCTTAATTCATCAGATTAGCATAAAAAATTACGTGTATACTCGTATAGTTAATACTATTTTGATAACACTTATTATCAAAATTATTGTTAATTTCATTGATGAAATTTAATAGGCATAACAACCAAGCTACTATTTATCTACATTTATTCTTCATTAATGAGCATTATTTACAAGTAAAATTTAAATTATAAGCATGTAATGTTGTAAATAAATTTATTGTGATATAAAAATGCCATATTTCCTAGATTAACTAACCAATCAATTACGTATACATAAAGGATAACTGTATCTCAAATCTAGTCTGTCCGGTTTAGTAAGTAATTTATAAACTACTTTGCCAAGCAAAAGGTAATCATTCAAGGTTAATGCATAGAATTAAAAAAAAATAATGCAATAATAATAGTCGTTATATATTATGTATTATTTTTTTCAGCTTGCATAGTCAACTACTTTAAAAAAAATCTCTATTTAGAAAAAAATAAAGTACTAGGTGTGACAATTATTATCACAAATTACTGAGTTAATTGTTACTCACGTTACAATTACACAAGCACGTAGCTCTTTTAAATGAAGGTATTAAAAATGATTTTATTTAAGTTGTGGTTAAAAAAAACAAAAAAACTTTAAAATGATTCTGATATTAAAAAAAAATAATTTAAAACTGTCAAGGGGAATAAAGGGCAATAATGAAAGCGACTTACTATAAAAAGAGTGAGCTAGAACCTAATGCTCTGAAAACTTAAAAAATTATGGTCATTACACAATTTATAACTACAAACAAGTTAAACAAAAAAAAAACCTTTTATTTTAAATCCGGTTTAACAACAGTTTTGTTTTAAATATTAGTCTACTCCGACGTAAGATAGTGAAAATATTTCAGATAACTAAATATAATCAACGGTACATACAACTTTAAAATGAACCAGTATTGGCTTGAGATTTTAGTTAGTAATGAGACAATCTGTCAATAAAAGTGTACTTCTGAGATACTTATCATATATTTTTTGTACCGTTTTGAATCTTTTCTAAACTGTGTTTCTGGTGTTAATGAATGAGCTTAAAAAAATCGAATTTAATTAGCGATCAATAAACTAAGTCAAAACGATTCAACAAAGTTGTCAATACAATTGATTTTGATTCCAATGCATATTTAACAGACAAAGATGCTTATTTTCAGTACTTAATTGATTGCTAATATAAAAATTGATTGGATACTTTCAAAGCAAGTACTTTAGCAAATTTTAATAATATTTAGTCAGTATATATATATATATATATATATATATATATATATATATATATATATATATATATATATATATATATATATATATATATATAAAACAAAAAAAATAATTTGGTGAATAAAAAATATGCATAATTTAAAAAAAATGTAATCTACAAGAGAAAACTATGTCATGACGGGTAACGTTACCTTTTTTTCTAAAAGTAAATTAGGAAAATTATTCTTCAAGAGGAACACAAAAGGAATTTTCCCGCACCCACAAACTTAAAGTGAAAAATAGAGGTCACGTTCTCAGTAGGCTTTTCCTAGCAACAAATCTCCCTGATAAATTATTTTTTTATGGAGCCGTCTTCTCAAAAACTGATAAACATTTACTCAATCGCAGTTATATATAAAAATAATGAAAGATGTAAAGATAATAATTTCGTCATTAAATTTCATTTCTACACTTGAATCAATAATAACAACTCTTAATCATGTTAAAAACATATATAAATAAATATGATTTTTACTTTTAGCATAACAATTGTGATGGTAGTTGAGAGGTTTAAACATTGACATAATTTCCCATATCATTATTTTTTTTTATCTCTGATTAGCAAAGTAAACAATTAAATTGCTAATCTCAAATTGTACTTTGAACTACAAGGACATATTAGTTAAAAAAAAAATTGTATTATTTATTATGTATCTGTATTTAAATTAAAAAATATATATTGTTATAGGGTACATTAATGATTATTGCATTTCATAAAAACAAACTATAATAAATTACGCATAAGAAAGTTATTAACAACGTAAATAGTATGTCTGAGTGGTTATGGTGAGTAAATAAGTAAGCCATACGACCATAGGTTATCAGTTATCATATAATATTAGTTATGTATGTGCTTGAAGTATGTGTTTTTCCCATTATGGGTTTTACTTAATTGATGCAAGGTAACTCGGACAAACTATTTTCCTACTCATATTTTAGTTGTAATTCTTTCTATTTCAAAAAAAGAAATAATAGTTTTGATATTTATCAATCTGATTACTAATTACACTTGTTGAGATCAGTATGTAGCATTATTATCTTTACTAGAGAAAGGATTTTGAAAAAAACCACATCACTAACTTTTAATATTGAACCTTAAAATGTACTTGCAGGTTTCTTGTAGAATAAATTACAGGCCTTTATAGCTTTTGAGTATTTATGTTTTCCAACCGTACAGAGTTCAGTATACAGCTTTAAGTCGAAGAGAAACGTCTCATTAATAATTCTGCATGGAAAAACGGAGCAACCCTACGGATTAAATAATGAATGCAGGTTCCAACATTCGTAGAATCCTGATCAAAATACCCTCCCCAGCTAAAACCAGAAATATTTCAGCAGCATTAGATTCTTCTACCTACACTATAACGTAGACTTCACCGTATGCTTATAAGGAAATATAAACTCTATCATTTACTTTTTTTATTATTAAAAAAAAATTCATAAATATTTGTAAGCATATTATGCGGTACATTGCCTTTTTTAATACAATACATTAGATAAAACTAGTATTCGGCACAAAATGAAATCCTAATGTAAGTCAAAACTACTGACAGATTAATTTTTATACTATAACCAACTTAGGTAGTACTAGTACTGTTTATGTTTAATTAGATACCTTTAAGATAAAATATATTAAGCTTCAACACAATAAGAACTTTTGATTTCTAAGGAAGCACAATAAAACTACGCTTCAATACAATCTAAACTAAGATAAATTAGATTTTCAGTAGAGACCGCACTCAGTTAAAACTGTTGAATAGGCCGATCCTTATAGTCCAGGAGATAGCGTGCAAAAAAGTATCTGACTAACATGAAGCTATAATTTTGTGTACAAATTAATCTATTACTGCCTTGAATGTGGTTGGCTAAGTTCGTCTGCAGGACATACCTTGGCAATAGGCATTTAAAAAAAAAAAAAAAAAAAAAAAAAAAAAAAATGGTGGAGAGCGGCCATATCCCGCCAATTATATAGTGGACACTGTGATTTTCATGATCCTGAGTACAAAATTAATTAGTAGACCGAAAATCAAGTTGATGTTGGTTAGTCCCTTGATGGGTGACCATTTTGATTTGAAGTAATATTTGAAAAACTAACCTAACAAGTGACAAACTAACATCAGCTTGATTTTCGGTCTACTGACTAATTTTGACAATTTTGTACTCATGATCATGAAAATCACATTGTCCATCATAATTGGCGGGACAAGGCCGCTCTCTACCATTTTGTTTTTTTCCCAAGCTATGTGCCACGGATGAACTTTGCCAACCTTATTTTCTTAAAAGACACTAAAAGATTAACTAGTATACACAAAATTCTAGCTTCATGTTAGTCAGACACTTTTTTGCACGCTATCTCTTGGACCATAAATGTGTCAATAAAACCAATATAAATTTTTAATTAATTGTATCTATAATACAATTCTATATCAGATATATTATCTAAGCTATATCAACCATAATCAGACGGATCAATATAGTATGGGCTATAAACAGCTAAATAAGTATAGCTTTAGCAAGCAGTACTCACTGTTTTACCGTACAATTAATTGTATTAATGATATATGTTGTAATTTAATACCAAGTAATAAGTAAACTATTTTTAAATTACAGGCCTTTATCGAAACAAATTCCATGTATAACTATTTGTTTTTAAAAAAAGGAAAAACGACTTTGACCTTCAGTATTGATTAACTCGGAGCTGCAGGCTTGGTATTTGGTTTAAATTATTCAACCAACAAAATCCTTAAAAGAAGATATCTGAACATCAATATTTTCACATAAGCCATTTAGTGATACGCACACAAGGTTTCAAATAGTTAATATTTACTATGTTAATATTTATTATGATAATAAATTATAAATTTGCTTTTTAAAACTTAAAGTGATCTATAAATATATAAATAATAAGGGAAATCACCTAATAATTGAGAAAGATAACAAATGGCAATTACCTGTTATTAAATTTAAACGATAGTTAGATAGTAATTTACAATAATTGAATGAATTTTTATTAGTAGGTATTAAATGAGTTACGACAAAAATAAAAAACTGGAATTTCCTGGCTCATTTTTGTAAAAACCACCTATAACAATAATTATCAAGTATAAAATGAACAAACTAAATAGTATTTTTAGGTATTTATTAATAAATAAAGTTATATAGATTTCAGTCCGTTAAGAAGTTTTCTAATAGTAAATATCGTTTGTAATAACTTTTTCTAATGAAGACAAATTTGCACAGATAAAATTAACAAGGAAATCACTGTAGTTAAAAATATATCGGTTAGCTATTTAAATGTTTATAATTTTAAGTTTTAAATATATCTCAAATAAAAATAATTTTTCAGGGTTTAATGAATAAAATTAGAATTGTGAAATTATGACTAAGTTCATATTAATAGATAGATGAGGAAATATTTCCCCCTTATTATTTGAATCATTGCATCCACGTTTACGTGACATTTTGTAATAATAAATTAAAGGATATACCATCTTCCTTTTATTCAGATTTGAAGATAAATACTAACTTTAATGTATGCATGATACATAAAAATATAATTATGTAAATGTCACTTATGAATTTATGAATAATATCTTTAACCTTCAATCAAAAACGAGAGATAAATGAAGATATCTGTAATATTAACTTTAGTTTTAAGATTTAAATCGCATCTTCTCTAGCTTTATGCTTTATCAAATGAAGCTAAAAAAAATTCCTCACAAGTATAAACTAAAGAAAGAAATTCAAGATAAAAAAATAAGAAAAAGTAAGAAGCTTATTTATACGGATACTTGTGGTGGTGCGGTGCTCCCGAGAAAAAGGGACAGGTTATTAGAAGAAATATCGATGTGTTGTCAACCGATTATAATGAAGAAAAAGAAGAAAAAAAAGGCAGAGGGCTTGGAGACCGGTTGGAGGCCCGCTCTCTGCGGGGTCAAGGCCAGTGCACTCCCCGACAGAATAAGGAATTTGAATTTTAATAGATCTGGATATAGGAGCAACAGCAACAGAACTCATTCCGCTAGCTAACCCTGACGCCTCATCAATCATAATCCCTTACACACAACTTCTTTATTAATTATAACTTATTTCATAACCATCACTATAATTAGATAAAGATTTATATATGTCCTTTTTTATAATTTATTATTCCTAAAACTTCCTTTACATTTAAAAACAAAAAAAGTACAGATTGAATTTTCAATTTCAAATATCATGATTTTAAATCTTTTTTTTTTTAATTTAAAATACACAGACTTTCCTCGTCAATGACAATATAATAAAGGAAATAAAGCAATTTTAATGTAACTGATACTATTACCTCAGAAATTAGGTAATATATATGTGAAAAAATCAATAATATAACAAGTAATATATGAGATTTAGTAAATAAAGAAAGTCGGTATATTAAGAGTTTCTAAGTATGCAAACTAATAAATGTAACACAAAGTTACGCTGAATAAACAAAACTGAGGGCTTACATTAACTGATTAAGGAGAAAAACACTTGATTGGTCTTTTTTAATGTACATATATTTCGAGATGACAGCGAGGTAAAAATCAGAGTCCATTGCAAATTTGAGTCTTTTGTAGTTGAAGTTAGCAATCTAATATACCTTACACAACGCACCTCCTCACACTTCATCTTAGAATAAAAGTATGTTTTATAAAGATACATCTGTTTTCTTGCAAATTATTCATAAAATGTATGTGGTATCTTATAATAAATTTTATGAATCAGTGTAACATTATATACTTTATTAGTTGTATTTCGGTGTTTTGATACTACTCTATAATTTTGGCTTTTAGTAACCCTCCCCCCACTTTATTATTGAAGTTTTTTGTTTTTGTTTCATTAACAATTCACTGTCGAACCGATATACAGTACACGCGACAACTTTTTACCAATCTAGTACTGAGTCATGACACGCATTAGAAATCAATAGTTTTTAAATAATCATATATTTTTCCCTCTCTACTATCAACAGAAAAATCTAGAAATGTAACGCATGAGATACCAAGGATGTATTTATACTTTATAATTATAATTTTGCACATATTTAGAGGATATTTATTTAATTAAATGTTATTATTTTAATATTTATCTATCGACATCGACAGGTGTAATTGTATGTGAATTAATTTAAATTATGGACCCTCAATTTGACCATCTTAAACTATTTTAAAATGTATTTAATAAAGATAATTTGCGGGTTATTTTTTATGACTTAAATAAACATCTACAATTCCAGCAATTAATTATAAATTGCAATGGTCCCACAAGCACACTAAAATGATTTTTAATAATGGCTAGGTATATTAATTTTATTTAAAAAATACGTTTATTAATTTGGTTTTCTTTAATGTCTAAGATTCAAGAGTAATTATTTTATACTAAAGTAAAAATGAAACCGAATTCAACGATGCTATTAAATGCTTCAATACCTAATCAGGATCAATGCTGTTAAAACTCACTTGGCCACAGATATAATTATTTTAACAGGAAAGTTATAATTTCAATGTTTTATGGCCGTAAATTGATAATATTTTTGGTATGAAAAGATTGCTAATAGTAATAATAATAATAATAATATCTTTAATCCTCACTTATAGACTGAAGTATATAAACACAATTTTTACTGTCTCATATAGAGAGAAAGTGTTATGATGGCGCGAAAATTCGATTTGGAGACTTTGATAGATTTACACGGTTTTTGACCAGGGGACCGGGTCCAAAAAAAAATGTTTTTTTAGAAATGTCTGTCTGTCGTCTGTATAAACGCCTGGAGCCCAAACTACTGGGCCAATTTTGACCAAAGTTGGCATACATGTTCAGAAAAATCATACCCCGAGGTGAAATTAATTTTAGCTCCAAATTTGGGGGCGCTACCCCCTAAAAACTTTGAAAAAAAAGAAAAAAAATATTTCTCGAAAACGGTTCCGACGATTTTGATTAAAACATTTTAAAATGTAGTCCATTTAAAAACCAATCTAATGATATAAGCCGTTTTCCGGGGTAAAATCTTTTAAAACGTGGACGGAGAAAGCCCGGGTGCGATTCCCCGTCCAGGAGAAGTTATTTTTATGATAAATATTGATGAAATGTTCAATAATAATTAAATGTACATATGAAATCTAATAAACGGAAAACACTGGGCTAAGAAATTATGAACTCGTATATGAGAAAGTTTGTCTGAGTTGTCTCGGACCGATTTTTTTCCTAACAGGTACATTTCGCATATTTTATTATCTAACTTTTATTAAGTATTGACTTGTTTTTACGAAATTTTCAAACTTGAAAATGGATTATTCTTTCCAGAATCTCCTAAAAAACCAAACAACAAAAAGAGAAAGAAAAATTAATGTTGTTTCTAGTTCCTATGAACAGCTTCCTTTTAGAAAAGGAACAGAACAGAAGGTGTAAACCAAAATTTCAAAATATAGAAGCAAAATGGAAGAGAGCGGTAATATCCTGCAAGTGATTGTCAATTACTATATGAGAAGCACACCCTCCTTTCTCAAGTGAAATTGTGAAAGGAACGAAAGAAGGAAAAGAGAAAGAAATGAATTATAAATTAGTTTGACGCTCGATATTCAAAGATAAAGCATCAATCGTGCCGACCTCGAGGTTCTTATTTAAATACTTTATATAAATCTTTAGCACTCATGACCGAAATTTATCATTGGCCATAAATGCTACATTAATACGAGTACCGACCATGAAAAATTATTGATATTAATGGTAACAAGATAGAAGTTATAATATAACTTTCACCTGTTAGAAATAATGATAAATATATTTAAATTATAAGTTTAAAATAATTTTACAAGAAGCATGATGAACTGTATTAACTTCACTCACACGGGAAGATATTTAAGTAAAGAGTTAAGAAACGGACAT